>CM044306.1:53228987-54579487 GCA_024291935.2 Okapia johnstoni | reverse complement strand
GTAGCCATGGGCTGCAGAGGTAATATAATCTCCGGTGGAATCCCAAATCTTATGTTTCTCAAGCCACTCTACTCTACTGTCCATCACCCATCCATCCTTTTATGCATATGGATCATCAAAAAAGCAAGAGAGTTCCAGAAAAACATCTACTTATGCTTTATTGACTATGCCAAAGCCTTTGACTGTGTGGATCACAAAACTGTGGAAAATTCTGAAAGAGATGGGCATACCAGACCACCTGACCTGCCTCTCGAGAAACCTGTATGCAGGTCAGGAAGCAACAGTTAGAACTGGACATGAAACAATAGACTGGTTCCAAATAGGAAAAGGAGTATGTCAACGCTGTATATTGTCACCCTGCTTATTTAACTTATATGCAGAGTACATCATGAGAAACGCTGGGCTGGAGGAAGCACAAGCTGGAATCAAGATTGCTAGGAGAAATATCAATAACCTCAGATATGCAGATGACACCACCATTATCGCAGAAAGTGAAGAAGAACTAAAGAGTCTCTTGATGAAAGTGAAAGAGGAGAGTGAAAAAGTTGGCTTAAAGCTCAACATTCAGAAAACTAAGATCATGGCATCCGGTCCCATCACTTCATGGCAGATAGATGGGGAAACAGTGGAAACAGTGGCTGACTTTATTTTTCTGGGCTCCAAAATCACTGCAGATGGTGATTGCAGCCATGAAATTAAGATGCTCACTCCTTGGAAGGAAAGTTATGACCAACATAGACAGCATATTAAAAAGCAGAGACATTACTTTGCCAACAAAGGTCCATCTACTCAAGGCTATGGTTTTTCCAGTGGTCATGTATGGACGTGAGAGTTGGACTATAAACGAAGCTGAGCACCGAAGAACTGATGCTTTTGAACTGTGGTGTTGGAGAAGACTCTTGAGAGTTCCTTGGACTGCAAGGAGATCCAACGAGTCCATCCTAAAGGAGATCAGTCCTGGGTGTTCATTGGAAGGACTGATGTTGAAACTGAAACTCCAATACTTTGGCCACCTGATATGAAGAGCTGACTCATTGGAAAAGATCCTGATGCTGGGAAAGATTGAGGGCAGGAGGAGAAGGGGACGACAGAGGATGAGATGGTTGGATGACATCACCGACTCAATGGACATGGGTTTGGGTGGACTCAGGGAGTTGGTGATGGACAGAGAGGCCTGGCGTGCTGCAGTTCATGGAGTCGCAAAGAGTTGGACATGACTGAGCTGAAGTGATATTGAGTAAAGCCAAGTCACAGGTATTATAAGTGTCTGGAGGGCAGTGTCACAGCCCTGACCCTCCAGCCCTGATCCTCCATAGATGTGCTCTTGTTCTGCCTTCAGCCTGAAGTGCAGTCTGGCCACCCCCACCCTGACCCACCCCACCTTCACTCCCTGACCCCACCTGTGGCTGTATAAAATCTAGTCACCCTTCAAGAATCTTCCCAAGGATCCACACTAAATCAATCAGTTATGAAGTCAGATCCTGCCTCTGCCACTGCCTAGCCAGGACTTCAGGTAATTTTTACAAATCTTGCCAAGTTTTATTTTCCTAATCTGTAAATTGGGCAGAAAAATACATATATTTCAGTTTTGATGTAAGATTTACATGAGGAAATGTGTACAGAACATTTAGTAGAATGCAAAACAGAAAGCAAATGCTGGATTGTGTCCCTTTTTAATTAAAAACAGCCATTTCTGGTCTCCAGAGCTTGCCTTCTCAAAGACTGCGGTTGGTAAAGGTGTCACTTAATCACTCTGGGAAATTCTCCATTCTACAATAAAACCCACTCTTCTAGAGACTTCCTTTAGATTATCCTTCATTTAAAGTCATTCATCTAGCAAACACTTACGGGGCACTTACTGTTTGCCAGGAACTGTGCTAGATGCTGGAGATACAAAGATTAAAGAATATCTCCGCTCTCAAGAAATTTCTTAAGTCTATTGGGAAACCACCTTCCTCTGGAAGCCTTCCTGCCCCACCTTAGGCTGCCTTTGGCTCATGTAAACTATCTGCCTGCCAATGCAGGAGACTCAGGTTTGATCCCTGGGTCAGGAAGATCCCCTGCAGAAGAAATGGCAACCCACTCCAGTATTCTTACCTAGAGAATCCCATGGACAGAGAAGCCTGGTGGGCTACAGTCCAAGGCATTGCCAAAGAGTCAGACACAACTTGGCCACTACACAACAGTAAATGCCTTTTTGTATCAAATCCTAGCTATTCCCAGTTCTAAGTAGGCTACATTCATTAATTCATCTAATCCTCACAACAATCTTAGGAAGTAAGTAGTTATTAACCCCATTCAACAAATAAGGAGAATGAGGCAGGGACTGGTTAAACAGCTTGCTTCAGGTTTTGTCAACTTCTAAGCACCTGGAGCCAGGATCAGAAAACACATCGTCTGGCTCCAGCTTTATTATTTATTTATATAGGCATTTTAACTCCACCTTTTATTACCTGCTTCCTGGATTTGTGGCACGTGTTAGTTTTCTTACTGAAACACTTTCTTTTCTTTTTGTAATGGAAGTTGAGTTAATTTACATGCATGTATGCTGTCACTTCAATCATCTCTGACTCTTTATGATCCTATGGACTGTAGCCCACCAGGCTCCTTTGACTATGGGATTCTCCAAGCAAGAATACTGGAGTGGGTTGCATGCCCTCCTCCAGGGGATCGCCCCTCCTCCAGGGGATCTCCCCGACCCAGGGATTAAACCTGAGTCTCCTGCCTCCTCAGGCGGGTTCTTTACTACTAGCGCCACCTGGGAAGCAACGTTGTATTAATTACTGCTATAGAGCAAAGTGGCTCCAGCTTTCAGTTCAGTCCAGTCGCTCAGTCCTGTCCACTCTTTGCGACCCCATGGACTGCAGCATGCCGGGCCTCCCTGTCCATCACCAACTCCCGGAGTTTACTCAAACTCATGCCCATTGAGTCGGTGATGCCCTCCAACCAACTCATCCTCTGTCGTCCCCTTCTCCTCCTGCCTTCAATCTTTTCCAGCATCTGGGTCTTTTCCAATGAATCGGTTCTTCGAATCAGGTGGCCAAAGTATTGGAATTTCAGCTTCAGCATCAGTCCTTCCAATGAATATTCAGGACTGATTTCCTTTAGGATGGACTCGTTGGATCTCTTTGTAGTCCAAGGGACTCTCAAGAGTCTTCTCCAACACCACAGTTCAAAAGCGTCAATTCTTCCAGCGTTAAACATTTCCTTTATCTCTCTCCTCCACTGGAACTGGAGATTTTGTCAAATCCACAGGAGCAACTCCTGTGCCCACCACGATCTCCGACACCATAGGGAATCAATCATTTATTTCTCAAAGTTTCATTTGGAAGGAAGAAAGAGAAGAAAAAAAAAGATACACATCAATAAATAATTCTACGACGGTTCGGTAACCAACCCTGACGAATAAACATAACCAGTGGGCAAGTGCCTAAGATGTAAATTAACTCCCTGCTGCGCGCTGAGAACGTTCAGTTATTAGTGCGGGTAGTGTCAGGAACTCCGAGGGGCACAAGCGAGCTGTCCCATTGGCCTGGGTCCCTCCCGCGCCGACCCCTCCGCCCGGCCCTCCCGCCCCGACCCCTCCGTCCGGCCCTCCCGCGCCGCGTCTTCCTCTCGCGGTGCCGTCCTCTCCGCGGACTCCGCCCTCCGGGATTTCCCGGGCTCCCCCTCGTCCCGCCCGGCCGGGGGCCGCGCGCGGCGCGTGGGGAGCGCTCGGGCGGCGGCGGCGGCGCCGGCGGCGCGCGTGCGCACTGGGGGCGGCGGCGCACTGCGCATGCGGGAAGATGGCGGGTCTGGCGTCCTGAGGTGCGCGGGTCACGGTGCTCTCTATCCCGCCCGCGTCCCACCTCCCGGTACCGCGTCCGGCCCGCCAGCCAGTCTAGTCAGGCGGCGCCTCCGGGCCGGCCAGGGGCCCGGTTCGTGCTTGACGACGCACGCTTCTCCCCTCCCGCCCCCTTACCCTCCTGGGACCCGGCCTGTTGTGTGTGGGGGGCGGCGCCCGACCGGAGCGGGAGAAGGCGGGAGAGCTCTCGGGGGTGCGAGGCGAGGAGCGACTGGCCGGGCAGCATGAGTCAGCAGCGGCCGGCGCGGAAGCTGCCCAGCCTGCTCGTGGACCCGGCGGAGGAGACGGTGCGCCGCCGCTGCCGCGACCCCATCAACGTGGAGGGCCTGCTGGTAAGCCCCCCGGCGTGGGGGGCGGGGAACGGCGTGCCTGTGGGGGGTCCCCGGGCCCCAGGGTGGCCCCGGGGCTGCTCCCTCGTGCTCCCTGGTTCTCGCACTGGCTGTCACGTTGAACCAGAGCCGTCGTCGTCCGCCGAAACCCTTTGCCTTATCCTTTCCACGTGCTCCAAAATAACGTTGTCAGCCTCCTCGATCTTTCCGTAGGGCCGCAGAGCAGTGTTGGAGAAAATTGCACAGCTTTGCCTGACACTGGCATGCTCTCCCACCTTTATCTCAGTGGGTTTCTGCAAGCTCTCTTTTTCGTGTTCTCTGCAGCCTCCTCTCCCATGCTCCTACTTAGCTGCAGCCGCTTAAAACCGTGTCCACACCTCACACGTCCCACCCCACAGCTCTCCCCTTTCAGCACGTTGTCGTCTTCCATCCTGTTTGACAGCGAAAACGCAAGGGAGATTAAGACTCACTGCGAAACGTTCAATTCTTCTGTTGTTCTGGACTGCATGCAGTGTATTCTCCTGGATTATCAGGACTTTTCCGTGGAAGGAACCCGTCAGTTCCCATTTCTCACAGCATTCTCGACCTCTCTGCTGGTTTCTTCCCATTACTAGTAAATAAACATTTCCTGAAGTCAGATTATCCAGACACCAGGAGGACTCAGTACTCCAAAATAGTTGATGAGTGCCACCTGATTTAATTCTGCACAGCAGTCCTAAGGGATTATTCTTGTTTGACAGTTGCCAAGATAGACATGGAGATGTTAAGTGGTTTTTCTGTGGTTAGTAAGTAGAAAAGCCTGGGTTGAACCTCCCACTGTCCGACTCCGGATGGTAAATTCTCAACTACTTCAAGTGAAGTGAAAAGTCGCTCATGCGATCCCATGGGCTATACAGACCACGAAATTCTCCAAGTCAGAATACTGGAGTGGGTAGCCGTTCCCTTCTCCAGGCGATCTTCCCAAACCAGGGACCAAACCCAGGTCTCACGCATTGCAGGCAGATTCTTTACCAGCTGAGCCACAAAGGAAGCCCAAGAATACTGGAGTGGGTAGCCTATCCTTTCTCCATTGGATCTTCCCGACCCAACCATGTCCTAAATCCATTTCCATTTTGAGAGATCCCTCCTTTAATCCCTTATGCCTTTCCACCTACTATATCACTTCCCCTTCACAGCCAGACTCTTTGAAAAAGTTGTCTGTACTCTGGATCTTCTTGCTCACATCTCATTACCACCTTGACCTGCTGCTGGGGGACCTCAGCCCTAAGCACGACTCTAGGACTGTCCTAACCAAGGTCGCCAGCAACCTTGTCAGGTCCAACGGATGTGGTTTTAACACGATGGACCACTCACTCTGTTAGAAACTCACCATTGATGTCTCGTTGGACACATCTCAGCACTCCATCTGCCTCTCTGGCCTCTCATGTTCTCTTTTGTAAACTCCTCTTCCTTTTCCCATCCCTTCCATGTCGGTCTTATTTGGCTCTTCAGCCTTCTCCACAGTTTCTTCATATGGGGTGTCATTCAGCACTCTTGTGACTTCTGTTACTATTTGTACTGGTGGTCTTATTCTTTTCAGTTCAGCTCAGTCATGTCTGACGCTCTGCCACCCATGGACTGCAGCACACCAGGCTTCTCTGTCCATCACCAACTCCTGGAGCTTGCTCAAACTCAACATCCATCGAGTCGGTGATGCCATCCAACCATCTCATCCTCTGTCGTCCCCTTCTCCTCCTACCTTCAGTCTGTCCCAGCCTCAGGATCTTTTCCACTGAGTCGGTTCTTTGCATCAGGTAGCCAAAGTATTGGCGCTTCAGCTTCATCTTCAGCCCTTCCAATGAATATTCAGGACTGATTTTCTTTAGGATTTACTGGTTGGATCTCCTTGCAGTCCAAGGGACTCTCAAGAGTCTTCTCCAACACCACAGGTCAAATGCATCAATTCTTCAGCGCTCAGCTTTATGGTCCAACTCTCACATCCATACATGACTACTGGAAAAACCATACCTTTGACTAGACAGGCGTTTGTCAGCAAAGTAATGTCTCTGCTTTTTAATATGCTGTCTAGGTTTGTCATAGACTTTCTTCTTATTTTAGAATTTGATAAAAGCTCTGAACTCTTCCTATGGAAAAAACACTTTATTTTGCATTTAATGTCAGAAGATACACGTATCCCTTGAAGTTTCAGATAGTCTTATCCACTCTGGTAGGGCTTCTCTGATGGCTCAGTGGTGAAGAATCTGCCTGCTAGTGCAGGAGACACAGATCCATTCCCCTGGGTAGGGAAGATCCCCTGGAGAAGAAAATGGCAACCTACTCCAGTATTCTGGCCTGGGAAATCCCATGGGCAGAGGAGCCTGGCAGGCTACAATCCCTGGGTCATAAAAGAGTGGGACACAACTTAGCAACTAAACAACAATAATCCACTCTGGTAGTTTTGGTTACCATATCATGACTCCCAAATCTGTAAATTGGACTCAGAGCTTTCCAAGTGTCTACTACACACCTCTACCTAGATTTCAGACTCATATACCTGAAGTGGAATTCATTGTCTTGCTTAAGCAGCGACTCTTAATCTCATATTGCAACAAATGGTACCACACCCTCCATATTGCCCTAGCTGATATCCTACACATCATCTTTACCTTTTCCAAATGGACGCCCTCCATCCTGTCTAATAGAAATTAGTCACCAGTACTTGCCACTTCTAGCCGTCATCTGCCTTTCAGATTGCTATCTTCTCAACCAGTTTTCCTGCTTTTCATCTTGCCCCTGATTTTTCTATATATTCTCCACATAGTAACTAACCATAATGGTCTTTTTAAAGTGTATTTCTGATCACGTCATTTGGCTTAAAGAATCTATCATGGTTCCGAGCTCCTCTCATCATAGAGGAGAAACTTCTTAATGTCATCAGACTCCTGGGTTTATCTTTGCTGAACTGCTTATGGTTGCTGAATTTTCCATATGTCTGTATTCTTCTGGACTTCTGTATATCTGCACTTCCCCCTTTAAAAAAATTTTTTCTTTAGAGTTCACTTTCCTTTGTTACCTCCCGTGGTTCCCATTACAGGTCATTTGTGGGCAGCCTTGCTGACCCAGCCTCTGGGCTGGGCTGGGCACTCCTGTGAGCCTCCTGCGTACCCCTTCCTCAGCATGGGGGCACTTCAGGCCCTGGGCAGCAGCTCTGGCCTTTCATTGGTACATCCCCAGCATATCTGGGGCTTCTTGCAAAAACAAAAAAGTTATTTTGGTAAATAGCTGTTAAGTGAATGAAGTAGGTACCCTCTAAATGTTTGAATGTATGAATGTTTATTTTCCTGGCTGTGAAATGGTGATTTCAACACCTCTTTCAGCATTTTTTAGAAAAATTGGATAATGACTAGAAGTGTTTAGTAGATTATGTATTATTAAATGCTATGCAAAAAAATAGTTATGTGTACAGCTGAGTGTTTGATGTTCCCAAGGGGTAAATGGCTTGAAAACTGGGATTTTACAAAGGCAGAACATGATTAGAGATAGGATTTAGTCTGCACATTGAAAAATAAGGAAAACTTGCATGTGTGACTAGAAAGCAGACCCCTGGAAAAAGGTATGTGTCTGCAGAGCTCTTAAAGGGATGTTAGTCTCCCAAACAGGCTGTTTCGGGACAAGCCAGCATCTCTGTATAGAGACATTTTTAACCAATTTGGAAGCAGTGTTTAAGATTTTAGCCCCTAAAACTCACCTTTTACTTCTTTCTCCTTTGACATCTCAAATTGCATAGTGTAGGTTTTGAGATGTGGGAACTTGGAGCATCAGTGAAATGACTTGGAATGTGCTGTCCTGCCCACCAGGAGCTGCTGGTTTCTAGAGAGCTGTGTGCGCTGAGTGTGGCCTCGGTGCTTTCAGGATGGAGACAGACTAATAGACCAGAACAAGTGGGAGGAGCAGTTTGAGTATTTGACAGCCTCAGTGGTTTCAGGTGGAGGCTCTGCCAAGATGAAAGCAGACTAATAGACCCGAACAAGTGAAGAGAGCAGTTGGAGTGTTTGAACCGCAGGCTTTTTTAGGAAGCCCAGTCTTGAGGTTTGGCTGCTACCAGGCTCTCCTTTGGGTTCCCCTGCTGGCTCAGCAGTAAGAAATCCTCCTGCCAATGCAGGAGACGAGAGTAGGATCCCTGAGTCAGGAAGATCTGGAGGAGGAAATGGCAACCCACTCCAGTATTCTTGCCTGGGAAATCCCATGGACAGAGACGCGCAGGCTACAGTCTGGGGGGTCACAGAGAGTCAGACGCGACTGAGCAGAGCAGGCTGTCCGTGGGCAGGTCCTCAGGGAAATGCCTGAGCATAGCCTCTCAGGGAGACTTCCTTGAAGGAACAGAAATACTGGCAGTGCCCCCAGGTGTGAGTTGTCAGCACTAGAATCAGCAACATCTAGTGTCATAGAAGTTTGAGGATGTTCCTCTGAGGACTGCCATCCTCAAGATGCCGAGAAGGTAAAAGATGTGTCCTGTGCAGGAGCTGCTTTGAAAAGGTTCCCATTGGCTGAATCTGGGATAATTTGAGCCTCAAAATACCAGATTTTATACTCAGAATAAGATAGGAATTCAGGCTCCTTCGGTGTAGCTTGTTAAGTACAGCCTCAAATACAGTTCCTCCAGATCTTTAGGCCTGTGAGACAAGGAAAAGCTCCTCACCTGTCTGTCAAATGTGGTTCACCAGCATTAGCATAGCTGGAAAGGCTCACCAGGATTGTCAGACTGAGTCTCCCCAGATGATAAATTTGGATTAGAAAACAGAACATGAGGCTTCCTAGTCTCAGTGATCCTTACGGATGGGGTATCCAAGAGGGCACTTTTTCCCGGTGTCCCTGTGTCTGTAAATACACATTGTTGTTTATAAGTTGATGTCATCTGTGACAAGATCCTATTTCACTCTTCCCGTTCATTAGTTTAACAAATGTTTACCAAGTGCTTGAATGTGCCAAGAACTGTTCTGGTTCAAACAGGATAATGATAATAATAGTATCTAATGCTTTCTTGGGATTTTTACAGTTTACAGAATTGGTCATTTGATCTTCACAATAGCTTGGAAAGTGGGCTCTAATAGAGGTCTGTCCCTACACTGTGTTACAGATGAGGACAGAGTCTCCCTGTACCTGAGAAGTCCTGGTAGTCCTGAACCCCATCTTAAGCCAAGAACTATTGAGTATAAATGAGATGAGTGTGTCATTGCTGTTGACACGTTGGAAATCTCCTGAATTGTAGATCTGTAGGATTTACACGAGCTTTACTTGGGAGATCTGCCTCTGAGAGGCTGTGATGCTATCATGAGTCCTCCAAAATAAAGAGAGAGGGTTTTTTTGTTCGGGTATGGGGGGGGGGGGCCAAAACGAATGGATGTTGTTTCCCCACAGATCTCAATATAGCCAATATGTAGTCTATAGCAAAGAATGTGAGGGAAAAAAGTCATACGTTCTCATGTTACTAATTGAAGTACCACCATCCCTATGCCAAGTCTTGAATAGCAGCCTTCTAGATAAGGAGACCAGAGGGAGGGGTCTGGAGCAGGGAAGGTGCCTTTGGAGCACATGCGGAGAGCAGATAGGGAGGTAGTCTGAATGGGGGCCTGGGCCCTGCCCCTCTAAACTGAGAGCAGAAGTCTTGTCTGCAGCACGACCCCTAGGGCTGCTGCTCTGTTAATCCCGTCCACGTGCATTCTCAGGGTTGATTGTGACATTATAGTGATTGAAGTAGTGTAGCAACTTAGGGTGTTTGTTGATGGGTGTTTCAGGTCCCTGTGATGGGGATGGGTTTTTTTTCTTTTAAGAATCTTGCATCAATAGTTCAACTCTGTCTCATACTCTTTTAGCAGAAGGGTTGAATGTAAAAATAGCAGTGACAGTTGGTCACCCTGGTCTGAAGTTTGGTTTCAATAGGACTGCCCTTCAACATGTCCCTGGTGGCTCAGAGGGTAAAGAGTCTGCCTGCAATGTGGGAGACCCGGGTTCGATCCCTGGGTCTGGAAGATCCCCTGAAGAAGGAAATGGCAACCCACTTCAGTATTCTTGCCTGGAGAATCACCAGGGACAGAGGAGCCTGGTGGGCTACAGTCCACAGGGTTGCAAAGAGTTGGACACGACTTGAGCAACTTCACTTTCTTTCAGCGTGTCCCTGTTGTCAGCACTGCACTGAGAGCCAGCCAGGCAGAGTCCCTGCCCCAGGACAGGCTCTTCCCAGTCTGGTTTTGCACCCAGCAGGTGTACCTGCAGGTGTTTAAATTCCAACAACTAAATTAATTTTACAGTGGAATTCTGCTTCAGGGGAGTTATTCTGTATCAAGTTAGCTTGCTGACAGATGCCATCATCTTGTCATGAATGATAAGGGAACTATTGTGCCAAGGCTTGTATAGTAACACCAGCAAGGAGAGAGCTGCTTAGCTGCTCACCTCGCCTTCAGGCTTCCCCATTCCTCAGTCTTTTTGCCATATTGCCACCGTACTTAGATCTCTGAACCATGAGCCCAAGGATGTCGTGTCTTGTTCAGAAATCTGGCGTTTCTACACTGATTACAACCTAAAGGCCAAACTCCAGGGCATGACTTTCACAGTCCTCCGTGTCGAGCATGGTGCTGGCAGGCCCTTCCAGTCTCATTGACAAGTCAGTTTCACACTGGCCAGCCAGGCAGCCTCGCGAAAGGTGCCAGGTGGTTTGTATTTCCATACCTTTATTCATGTCACTTCGTGCACCAAGAATTATTTATCCTCTCTCCCCAACCTCCCACAAGTTCCTGAAAAATCTGGCTTGTCTTCCAAGGCCTGGCTGGGGGTCCCTTTCCTGAGAATTGCTGGGTGCACCCCAGAGTTCTGGTGACTCTTCTCTTAGAGCTCCTCATGAAATCCTCTTCCTCGAGTTTTGCTGCCGCCCCATTGAGGGCAGTTTTTTCACTTAAACAGAAGCTAAACCCGCCCGCAGCCTGTCTGGAGACACATGACATCATTACACTTTGTTCTAAGCAAAAGGCTAATATGGGTTTCTCTTTATTAGCCTCATGGTTAGGATTTATGTATGTTTTGCAAAAAACAATTTTTAAATGTACTGCAAATGTTACAACAAGGTTATGTAAGCCTTCATAGCCTTCAAGCAGCTAGTAAAATGATGAGTATTGGCAGTGAAGCTGCTGTTATACTAATTTCCTGGTTGCCTCAGGGATTTACAAGAAGTGTTTTATTAATGTAATACCGAAGTTTCCAGTTATGTTGCATGCATTGTTTTCCATGATTAGAAATGCTGTTTTTACATTATCGTGGGACTGCATGGCTGCTTGTGATAATGAAAGTTTGTGAGTTCATTTCTCTGGAGCCGCTTAACACTGAGTTAGCAAAGGGTGAGCATTTGTTAGTTTGGGTGTAGATCTCTCTCACACTGTCCAGAGTCAGAGACATCCTGGATCACCTCTGAATTCCCCTTTATCCCCAGTACCTGATACAGTCGATGAATTAATGTCCATGTAGTAATAAATTCCAATATTCGTATTCCTCCACTGCCACCACCCTTCCTTTCTCCCGTCACCCTATCTCTTTAACTACTGCTTCCGTAGCTATGGACTTCCCTTGTGGTTTAGCTGGTAAAGAATCCGCCTGCAATGAGCGGGACCTGAGTTCGATCCCTGGGTTGGGAACATCCTGTGGAGAAGAGAACGACTACCCACTCCAGTATTCTGGCCTGGAGAATTCCATGGACTGTGTAGTCCGTGGAGTCACAAAGAGTCGGATACAACTGAGCTACTTTCACTTTCACTTTCTGTACCTATGGAGGCCTCTGCAGTTTCAGAAACGCAAGTGTGTAAACACTGTCAGATGTGATGACAGCATAAATGTAGTTTAGGAGAAGGACTGGTTTCCTCACACCATAATTATTTCCCAGAGTGAAAAAAAGACAAACCTTCGTATTATCCAGTAAAATGTTGTTCATTTGCATTGTTTTTTTTTTTTTTTTTTGCTATTCATTTGTTTGTATTTAAATTACTAAGTTAAATTTCTGTATCTTCTCTTTTCCAGCCATCAAAAATAAGGATTAATTTAGAAGATAATGTACAATATGTGTCCATGAGAAGTAAGTTGATTCCTGAATAGGTTTTAGGTTTTGCCATTTGACCTTCTTATGATTTCAGTGATTTATTTTAAAGGTACCTGAGTTGATGAGTAACTTAAATAAAATGTACTATTTGTAGACTGAAATGTCAAGCTTGGAATTTCAGCAAAAGCTCCTGAGACTGTGGGCTGTCAGTGTGCACAAATGTCAGTTTATTTTCCATTGCTTTGGAAATGTCTTTTTTTCCCCTAAATGGTCCGTGTTTAGGGATATTTCCCGGAGTTCTGTGAGAGCAGTTGTCGTCGTCAGTGGAATTGAAGGTGGTTTGCCAACAAACGTGAGGACCATCTTTGCCCTCCTGGTTTCCTGTGGTTCCTTGTGCTCTTTCCATCTACTCTTGTCCTAATCTCGGGGGATAGATGGTACCTAGACACCCAGTATGAATCTTAACATCAGCCTTCATTTCTCCTCGGCACCCCCCACAGTCCCACCCATATCTGGCCCCCAGTTTTCCTCTGGAAGCGTTGCCTTTGTCTGCCCCATGCCATGACTTACACTCATGTCTCACTTGTATTGAGCTCATGCAGTGCCTGGCCTGCATTCAGCTCTTTGCATGGATTATCACAGCAACCTTTCAAAGGTTTGGATTATTATTGCTATTCAGTAGACGAGTAAACGGAGGCCAAGAGGGATTAAGTAACTTGTCCAGTCAGGATTCATCCCCTTGCTCAGGCTTGAGCCTACAGTCTTACCCTGGGTCAGATTCTGCTTCCTGTACAGGCCACTCTGGCACAGCTGCCCATGCCGGTCATCTCTGCCACACCCTCCCTGCTGCCCATGGGGTCTCTCTAACACAGAAACATGATGGTGATTTCACTTGGCCAAACAGACGGGTTGATTGAATCCGCAGATAGGATTCAAATTATATAGTAAATTATACGCAGATTAACTCTTGCCTTGGTCAAGAGTCAGATGTAAATGTTTTTAAAGTCAGAATTTCTCATTTGTAATCTTGCAAGGTTTTATACAAAGGTGACTATCTTCTACTTTAAAAAAAAAATTTAATTCCTATTTAATCCTGTTTAATCTTTAAGTATAGGAGTGGTCTCCACATAAAAGACATTGACATTATAAAATATGTCCTTTTGTTTCTTGGAGTAACCACCAGTGGTCTTTAAGTTGAATATAATATCATAGACGTTCTGGAGAAGAACATTTCTGATTGAAGATAGGATGACTGTTTCCTTTGAAGCATTCTGTGGTGTGCTATGAAGTAGGAAAAAAGTGTAATCACATACTCCACACCAAGAGGACAGCTAAATTATTTGTAGAATTTATTTCCTCTGCACACTAAACCATAAGAACTATTATTTTAGTATCAAACTGGGAAAGATGGAAAGAATGATAATATTCAGTTTTGGCAAGGGCAAGAGAGGAGGCCTTTATAGACTTTGTAAAACTGATAGAACCCACATCCTGTATAGCAGGTTTGGCAGCATTTAAAAATCCGCTTTTACTCAACAATTCCACATCTTGAAACTTATCTAAAGGGAACAAAGATGCATGCAAAGATTTAGCTTCTAGGAGATTCACTGAAGTATTGTGCAAAATAGTAAAAATAGAGATAATTTGAATTTCCAGCATTGGGCCGAGTTGAGCAGATATTCCATGCAGTTAAATATGCAGCCGTAAAGAATAAAGTTGAAATAAATTTGTTGACACATCAGGATGTTTCATAATACTGAATTTAAAAACAATATGTTAACAAGTGGTATGTTTCTATTCTCGTTTTTTAAAACTATATATATATTTACATATTGACGTAGGCATGTGAAACTGTGTGCGTAGTGTCAAGGGGTATCTGGAAAACCATAGTAATGAGTAAATGAGGGAATTAAAAAGATTTTTCCCTATTCATTTGCTTATCTGTTAATATAGGGTAATGAATATTTTAAAAAATAGTCATGCCACTTTCCCTCAAGGTGTATCCTAACCGTGCTAATTAGAAGACTGATTTGAGCCCTTTCCAGATTTCATCAGGTTAATTTACACTATGACACGTATAGGGACATTTTAAACATTTTTTTAAAGCTAAATCTCTGACTTTGCTTCATGAAGAATTTCTTGACTTGAGGACCAGTGAGAAATTTTATTCTAAACATCATTTCTAATCCTATTCCTGAGAGTGGTATGGATACAGATGCAGGCTCACCATTTATGTTCGATATGATGCCATTCAGATCCACATACTCAGTGGAAACTGGTTACATATTTCAAGTACTCCTTTTAGTCTAAAGCCTTTGTTTACCTGGAATAGGCTAATAAGTTTTCATCCACTTTGAGAAGTCGATTTTGTAAAAATTAGCTATGATTTAGTCAGTGGGTAGAATATCTGTAGGTGTCTGTAGTTGTTGATCAAGAAGAAATAAATGGTCTTTTTAATGAATTGAGAAAGAAATGCTATTTAAAATTTTACGAATTGTGTTTGTTTTGTTTCCCAGAAGCACTGAAAGTGAAGAGGCCTCGTTTTGATGTATCACTGGTTTATTTAACTCGAAAATTTATGGATCTTGTCAGATCTGCTCCTGGAGGCATTCTTGACTTAAACAAGGTTGCAACGAAACTGGGAGTACGAAAACGAAGAGTGTATGACATCACCAACGTCTTAGATGGAATCGACCTGGTTGAAAAGAAGTCTAAGAACCATATTCGATGGATGTGAGTTGTTTTCAAACTTTTAATGTTTTTTTTGACTCCTCAATAAGTGACAATACTGTGCTTAAAACAAACTAGATACTATCAGTTCAGTTCAGTCCAGTCGCTCAGTCGTGTCCGACTCTTTGCAACCCCATGAACTGCAGCACACCAGGCCTCCCTGTCCATCACCAACTCCCGGAGCTTACCCACATCCATGTCCATTGAGTCAGTGATGCCATCCAACCATCTCATCCTCTGTCATCCCCTTTTCCTCCTGCCCTCAATCTTTCCCAGCATCAGGATCTTTTCCAATGAGTCAGCTCTTCACATCAGGTGGCCAAAGTTGTGGAATTTCAGCTTCAACATCAGTCCCTCCAATGAACACCCAGGACTGATCTCCTTTAGGATGGACTGGTTGGATCTCCTTGCAGTCCAAGGGACTCTCAAGAGTCTTCTCCAACACCACAGTTCAAAAGCATCAATTCTTTTGCACTCAGCTTTCTGTATAGTATAACTCTCACATCTATATGTGACCACTGGAAAAACCATAGCCTTGACTAGACGGACCTTTATTAACAAAGTGATGTCTCTGCTTTTTAATATGCTATCTAGGTTGGTCATAACTTTCCTTCCAAGGAGTAAGCGTCTTTTAATGTCATGGCTGCAGTCACCATCTGCAGTGATTTTGGAGCCCAGAAAAATAAAGTCAGCCACTGTTTCCACTGTTTCCCCATCTTTTTGCCATGAAGTGATGGGACCGGATGCCATGATCTTAGTTTTCTGAATGTTGAGCTTTAAGCCAACTTTTTCTCTTTCCTCTTTCACTTTCATCAAGAGGCTCTTTAGTTCTCCTTCACTTTCTGCTATAAGAGTGGTGTCACCTGCGTATCTGAGGTTATTGATATTTCTCCCGGCAATCTTGATTCCAGCTTATGCTTCCTCCAGCCCAGCGTTTCTCATGATGTACTCTGCATATAAGTTAAATAAGCAGGGTGACAATATACAGTGTTGACATACTCCTTTTCCTATTTGGAACCAGTCTGTTGTTCCATGTCCAGTTCTAACTGCTGCTTCCTGACCTGCATACAGGTTTCTCAAGAGGGAGGTCTGGTGGTCTGGTATTCCCATCTCTTTCAGAATTTTCCACAGTTTATTGTGATCCACGTAGTCAAAGGCTTTGGCATAGTCAATAAAGCAGAAATAGATGTTTTTCTGGAACTCTTGCTTTTTCGATACTATCAGTGGTTAGTATCAGATACTATCAGATACTATCAGTGTTTTTCAGATACTATCAGTATTTGTTTGTTTGGGTTTTTTCCTACTTGGTACCAATTTAAAGCCATATAATATCATCCCAATATTATGGAAAAGCTAAGTGAAGTCATAATTAGTTTTAGGAATTTCACTTTTCAAGGTAAGTGGGCATCTGATTGTGTAGGAATTAAAAAAAATAAAATTTCCTCAGTTCCAATTGATCTCTGATACCAGGGGGAAATCAGTTAAGGCAGTAAAACAGTAGTTCTTGCACTGGAGTGTGGTGAACACAAGAGAGGCCTCCTCCCAAGGGGCTGTAATTCAGTTCTGGGAGAAGGCAGATACCCGCCTTCTTAACTGCCACCCCCGGTGGGTATGGTGCAGGTCAGGCTTGGAAACACAATTCCCTGAATGTTAAAAAAAAAATTCAGGAGGCTGCATATCTCAGAGTCAATTGGTAAAGACTTAGCATATGATTAGGAAGGATTTCAGGGAAAGAAGACCTTATGGTATAAATGTAGATATTACATACAGATAAGTGTGGTACACACACACACAAAGGAAGGGAGCTGTTACACTTAATAACACACAAGTATTTTGAATCAGTAGGAAGCAGTTCCAGCATATAAGTACCTAGATACGTTGCAGGCAAAAGAAAAATCTACCAGCAAAGATCATTAAATGATTCTCAGTAGTTAACTTCGCTATTAGAGGAAAGGGGTTCATAAAGGAGGTTATTTTTTTAGTAGAACAGAAATGCAAATTGAATTCTAATTTGAACATGTTTGCTGAATAATAACTGACATTTTAGGGGCTAATGTCGGATTGTGTTCTAAATCACTAATTAGAATCAGATTTGAGAACTAGCAAGCGAAAGGTAAAGTTGTAACAGCCTCTCCCCTCTTAATTTTCTATAAAGATCGAAGAAAAGAATGAATATCGGTAGTTGCTCAAGTCACGTCATATTGGGGCAGGCCGTAATAAAATAAATCTTTGAAAAAATATCATCATATTCAGGTAGAACCAGATTAAATATGCACTGTAGGGAAAAATAAAGACTCAGAATTTTAGCAGATGAACTGTCATTTGGCCAGTATGTGCTGTTTTTCATGTGTAAAAACTAAAGGGTTAAAAGACTAACTTGTCAAAAGGGCTTCTCCCATGGCTCAGTGGGTAAAGAATCCGCCTGCAGTGCAGAAGACACAGGAAACACTGGTTCGATCTCTGAGTCAGGAAGATCCCCTGGAAGAGGAAATAGCCACCTACTCCAGTATCTTTGCCTGGAAAATCCCACAGACAGAGGAGCCTGGCAGGCTACAGTCCAAAGGGTCGCAAAAGAGTCAGACACAACTGAGAACAAACACAAATGGACAAGAACTTGTCAAAAGTCATACTGTGGAAAGGAGAGCTGGGCTGAAACTGGGTGCTACTGATTCAGTTCACTGCTCATTGAACTTTAGTAAGCTTTCCGTAGAACTGATTTCCAGAAGGTTATGATGTTGGTTTTGTTTTTAAAGTTTCTGTGTCAGGGAATAGAAATGGGGACAAAAACCAAAGAGAAGTAATGATTGTCTAGAATATCAGGAGAGCAGAAGTGGAGTTTGTTACCTGTTGTCAGTTGTGGGAGACACCGGGTGTAAACTTCTGGAGACATTCCAGTAATCTAACTTGTATTAATTTGTAATCTCCCAGATGTTGATGGTGATCTTTTTCTTTTAAAGAGGATCTGATCTTAGCAATTTTGGAGCAGTGCCCCAACAAAAGAAGCTGCAGGAGGAGCTGTCTGACTTATCAGCAATGGAAGATGCCCTGGATGAGTTAATTAAGGATTGTGCTCAGCAGTTGTTCGAGTTAACAGATGACAAAGAAAATGAAAGATATCCTTAAATCTGTACCTTAAAAAAAAAAAAATTCTCTCAAAGCAATTACCTTCAATAGTAGGCTCAGCTTGGAGATTTAATTAATATATTTAAGATACAAAACCAGACCTTTAGAAGTGAATGAACTGCCATAGAAATGATCCTGAAACTGCCTTTCCAGTCCACCAAGCCTGACACGGTTGGATGGTCATGCTCTTCGGGTCAGTGTCTCTGGGACCAGAGTGGGAGACTGTCTTTGGTTCTGATCTCCTCCCAAGTCTCCTAGACAGTTTTGCTGCCGTGTTCCCCATGCAGCACCTCTCTGAGGTGTCACTGATACTGAGCTAGTCCAAGTTTCAGATTTACTTAAATTCTACACCAGTCAAAAACTCCTGTTTCCACAATGCAGTTATTAGAAGGAAAGTAAATGCTGTCACTGGACTCAGTCAAAAAGGTCTGTGTAGTTAAAAAAATGCTGGGGAAACCCTGTAAATCAGGTAATTGGTAAAATTTCAAGCAACCCAGTAAAAGAAGATGAGAAAAATTCCAGTAGCAAGATGGAAAATAGTTAGGGAGAAGAGCACTCCCATGAGGATGTGAATAGTCCTGAAAAACCGGTTCTCGAAGTTGTTTCTGCTGCTAACAGATTCTTCCTCCCTTACATTTTAGGAGATTCTCATCAAAACACTTTTTTCCGCAGAGGTTCTCATAAGATGTAGCAATGATAAGGAAAAGTGCAGGGAGGTTTGAATACCTTCGTGTGCTGTCTTTGTTTTAAACACCCAGACTTTATTACTGTTTTTTTTCCAGAAAGTGTCATCACTATCACAGTAGTATAAAAGAATTCTTTTGAGTTATATTGTAAAACACTTCATAAACTCCTAAGGATCGTTGATGAAATAATAAGAATTACATATGAAATAATTTTTTAATCTCTGCCTTCTGCTTAGAGACCCTTAACTGATTTTTACACTAGCATATGTGACATATCAAGACATTCACAGCATCCAAGCCTTTCATGAACAGATTGTAATCGCAGTTAAAGCACCGGCAGAAACCAGACTGGATGTTCCAGCTCCCAGAGAGGTAGGTAGCCCTGCTTCTGTGTGTGTGTGTGTGTGTGTACTTAGTTGCTCAAGTCACGTCTGACTCTGCCACCTAATGGACTTAAGCCCGCTAAGCTCATCTGTCCTTGGGGATTCTCCAAGCAAGAATTCTCCACCCCCCTGTTCTTAAGAAGATTTAAAGGGAAACGGGCTTCCCTGGTGGCTCAGCAGTAAAGAATCCGCCTACAATGCAGGAGATGCGGGCTCAATCCCTGGGTTGGGAAGATCTGGAGAAGAAGGTGGCAACCCACTCCAGTGTTCTTGCCTGGAACACTCGCATGGATGGAGGAGCCTGGTGGTCTGCAGTCCATGGGTCACAAAGAATTGGACACAACTGTGTGACTAAACAGCAGCAGAGGGAGGCAGGGCAGCTACTTGGGCTGTGCGTTGTTGCGGTCCCAGTAACTTGATAGCCAGTGTGTGCATGCTAGCTACATACCTGATCCACAGCTCAGGGCACTTCACCCGTTTTAATGTGTTTAATGTGTTTTGAGTAACACAGTAAACTCAGTAGTCATGATTATTATCCTCTTACAGATGAGAAATCTAAAGCACAGAAAGATAAACTTTCTTACCATCATACAGTAAGTGAGAGAAACAGAATTCAAACCCAGACAGTTTGGCTTCAGAGTCTGTTCTTAGCCGTTGTACTATCATGGCCCCTTAGAGGAATCACCAAGAATTGGCCTCAGTGTTAAGATCCAGTTCAAACAGGGCTCTGGGGAATTAACTCACTAACCAAACCCATAAAAGATTCACGATTAAAGGAGGACACTAAATCAAACATTTAAAATGTAAAATTAATATGTAAATGGAAATACTGTCAGCTGCTTGCAGGAAAGTTTGTGTTGAAAGATACTTGTCGATAGATACGTGGTCAGGGTGGAATCAGAACCAAGGAGTGCGACCATTCTTAGGACAGATGGAGTGCTGATGGCCTGGTAGACCCGTCAGTGCTGAAGTCGTGGCCTCTTCATTGCAGTAGGGGACTTAACCTCCCTCAGTGAGGCAGCTCTCACCCACTTTCCATTTTATCCCCTGAAGACCACAGTCCGTGTGAGACCCTAGCTGTTACTGGACAGTGTATTACAGACAGTTAAGGAACACGTTTTGTTTATTCCAGTCACACTCAACTTTTGACTTTGACGTGATGCTTCCTAGTGAGTGCTTCCTGTGGTTCAGGCTAAGCAAGTACATGATACTCTCAAATATGTGACAGCAAAGAAACTACCTGAATGAGAATTTCCAAAAGTGTCCCTTGAAACTTGCACAGTTCTAGTAAGTGGGAAAAATGTCATTCATGAATCCTCTCATTCATCTTCATGCACTCTGTGTCTTTTGCTAGGATTCTATCACAGTACATATCAGGAGCACCAAAGGACCCATTGACGTTTATTTATGTGAAGTGGAGCAGGGTTCCCACTCAAGTAATAAAACGTCAGGCCGTGTAGGAACCTCTTCATCCAAAAGCAAGCCTTCGGTGCACCCTCAACCTGAGAAAGGTAAACAGGCCGATTTTGTGATTAGAAAAATTTAAGATTCTAATGATTTTTTAAATGTATATAGTTTTACAAATGAATATTATGGATATGCATATTATGAATAATATTCATGAAATGAATATTATGGCCTTACAGGTATTTTTACTCTTCTAGCTACAAAAACATGAGTTAAAAACTACTGGGTAATTCTTACTATAGTTGCTTACTGTTTCTAACAACCCTGTTGTTAAATCCCATGTAATTTTGATGTCTGTGAAAAGTTAGAATTGTAGTTGGTTTCAGAGTGTGGTCTCTGTAGAGAAGGCTGTCTGATCCTCTGACCCAGGCCCTCAGGCTCATGCTTGAGTCCTGGTTTATTATTCTTGTGAGACTGGAAACATTAGCCTTATGCCACTCATGTAAGAATATGGTTCTTGACTGAGGTCTTCCTATTTTGTCTTAAACACTTTTCTTCTCTTAGTTGCCTGCCTTTGAGACCTTCATTTAGGAAGATTTCTCCCATGTTTGTTATCTTTCAGAAGAAAATCCTCCACAGCAAAGTGAAGAAGTACTTGAAGTGAGCAACTAATGGTGTTTGAAGGTCCATACATTGAGTCTCTTGGACTCCTGTGTGAACGAAGATCCTCAGAGCAATAAATCGTCCCTGCTGTTTTCTCATTGTTGGTAGCCACAAGAAGGCTAGGAGTGCCTCCAAGCACTTCGCTCCTTAGATTCCTGGATAATGACGGTTTCTGCATTTGAAAACAGCTCTTTTTATAATTATTCACTGCTTTTTTGCCAGTGAAGCAGTCATCTTGCCTACAGAAACTGAGTCACATGACTGTCATTGAAACAGACGAGCGGGCTGGGTGGACAGCTCCTCAGGGACTCTTCCCTTTGCCACAGATCACGTGTCATCGTCACAAAAGAAGTCGCCCTACACAGCTTCATGTCTGCACGGATGGGTGTGCGCACGCACCTGATGTGATGTCTGTATATATTTGTACAATATCTAGATCACTTGTGAAATACATCTAAGTGAGACTGTTCACTCTTGTACAGCCAAAATAATGTAAATATGGAAAGTAACAGACTTCTCTAATTTCTGTGGCATCTGTAACTTACTAGAATCCTCTGGATGAGGGTTAGAGGAGAGTTTTTTCCCTAACTTCTACATGTAGAAGTACCGTAAATATGTGTGCAGTTAAAGTTTGTGGATTTAATGCAAGTATTTCAATATGGTTTCCCAGTGCTAAAATTGGACTTCAGGCTTCCTGCAGAGTCATTGTGTCCAAGCAGACTGGTGACGTGCCCCAAGCTTTGGGGACAAGTGTAGAAATGCCATCAGCTCATGACTAAATTCCTTGCAAGACATGAATTCAGTCATGGTGACAGTTGAAAACTTTTAACCTTTTTTGCAAGATTTTGTAATATGTCTCTGTATGCGGCCTTGCTTTTCAACCAGAGGGGGGTATTGATGATGAGTCAGTGGCCCCTGCCCTTTCTCCAGCTCTAGTCCCACGTTCCCGAGCACCTCGCTCTTCCTACCTCATCGGGTAAGTCGTTACCACTCTGTGCCTCAGTTTACTCAGTAGTTTACCGTTAGACTGTGAGCTCCTTGAGGGACTTTGTCTTAATCATTGTTAAGCCCAGCGCCTTGCGCCACTCCTGGCAATTGAAAAGCCCTCGATACATGTTTCAACAGGTGAGTGAGTGAATGAGTGAATGAATGGTAGAATTAGACTGATAATACTTGGCTCATACCATACAAGATTCTTATGTCACTCGGATTCATATTTTAAACTTCTCTCGCTTTCAAAGAAAATTGAAGCAACGTGCGATTAAGACCATGTAGAAAAAAGAGTTAGCTTAGGAATAAAAAATCAACATGCTAGAAAATCATGCCGATTATTTAGGATTCACACACCTTTGTGCTCCAGTGGCTTTTGCAGTTCTGTCCCTCAGCTGAAACCAGCCTCTTCTCTCCTCACAGTCCCTACCGGCTGCCTCTGCAGGCCTTGGCCACAAGGCAGAAGTTGTGTGTATAGGTCAAGTGATCCATGGAGGATTCCAAGCTCTGCATTGTAGATTTGGCAGCTGTCAGTTACGTGTGATGGCTAAACATGAGAGTGGATGAGGCCGCCTAATGAGAGGGTACCAGCAGGAGAAGAGGAAAAGCCCATTAGCATTTATTTTAAGGGGAGGTACCCACTCCAGTTTTTTGCCTGGAGATTTCCATGGGGTCGCTGAGTTGGACGCGACTGAGCAACTTAACACTTTTCACTTTCACCAAAGAAAAAGCCTTTCCCAAGAGAGAAAAAAGAGAGGAGAAGGGAAAAAATGGCTGAAGAAGGTGGTGCCCCCGAAACCCACAAAGGAAGCATGGCCACAGGTGATAGCATTTTTCTAAGCAGCAGTTCCTTCCTTGTGAGATGTGACAAAGTGTTCTACTTTGCAAATCATTCTGAGGGTAAAGTGAGATCGTGTAAACGAAAGCCCTCTGTAAACTGTAGACATGTTACATAAATTAATCTTTTTGATCACTCCAGTTTCTGGTGTTTCGTCTCCTCTTTTTACAACTGTTAAAGGAAGCATCGTTGAACCTGGCCTCCGGGCACTTCTTCCCCGCTCCGTCCTGAACAGCACTGCCCATCTCTGTGTGCAGGCATACCTCATTTTACTATGCTTTGCGATACTGTGATTTTTATAAACTGAAGGTTTGGCCCCTCTGTGTCCAGCAAGTCTTTGAGCACTTTTCCTAAAAGCATTTGCTCGTTTCATGTCTGTGTGTCACATTGTGGTAATTCTTGCAGTATGTCAGGTTTTTTTCATATTGTTAAATTTGTTATAAAAAAATAAGTTTGATAGATGAGTTGCTTCTTACTGATGAAAACGTGATTTCTTGAGTTGGGATCTAATCTGGGTGAAGATGCTGTGAAAATTGAAATGACAACAACGGATTGAGAATATTGTGTAAACTTAGTTGATAGAGCAGCAGTAGGGTTTGAGAAGCTTGATGGCAATTTTGAAAGACACTCTGCTACTGCTACACCTAAGTCACTTCAGTCGTGTCCAACTCTGTGCGACCCCATAGACGGCAGCCCACTAGGCTCCCCCGTCCCTGGGATTCTTCAGGCAAGAACACTGGAGTGGGTTGCCATTTCCTTCTCCAATGCATGCAAGTGAAAAGTGAAAGTGAAGTCGCTCAGTCGTGTCCGACCCTTAGTGACCCCATGGACTGCAGCCTACCAGGCTCCTCCGTCAATGGGATTTTCCAGGCAAGAGTACTGGAGTGGGGTGCCATTGCCTTCTCTGGAAAGACACTCTATTGTGGGTAAAACGTTAGCAAACATTGTTGCCTGCTACAGAGAAGTCATCCATGAAAGCCAGAGTCAACTCCATTGTTGTCTGATTTTAGGAAATTGCCACAACCTTTGTCCACCAATGTAAAGCCATGTCTCCAATAAGCATTATTAATAATGATAGAGACACTGCGACCTCCATCTCTCAGACCTCCATGTCTATCAGTTAATTCTGAACGTGAAAGTGGAGGGGGGATGTTACTTGTTGGGAAAAGAACCCATGTTAGGATTAAATTCAGCTGCAGGTAGCAGGAAATAACCCCCAAATTATAGTGGCTTAAAAGATGCAACTTCATCTGTCACTTCAGATGGTCAGGGTTGGTGTGGCCTCCAGGGGGAGAAGGACCAGGGCTCCTTCCAGGTAGTTCTTCCTTCAGGCTTGGACTCCAATCCCAAGGTCACTTCAGAACCCAGAAGAGCCCCAGGCATGTGTCTGTATACTAGCCAGCAAGCAGGATGAAAAGAGAGAAGGCTACACCTCTCCTTGAGGACACTTCCTACACCTCACATCAGGTTACACCCGACACAGCCCCTTAGATTTGGAAATGGAGTCTTCATTGGCGGAGTGGCAGCCCCATATCCAGCTAACACAGAGTTGTATTGCTGTTGAAGAAAGAAGAATGGATAACACGGTGTGGTTAGTCATGATCTGATTCTCCCATCTGGGCAGGAAGACAACCTCCTAGTAAGACCACTTGAAAAATTCTAGCCAGTTAGCTACGAGGAGGCAGCGACCTGAAAAGACCACACATCATTCTGCGTAGCTCTTCCTGCCCCAGCAACCAAAAAAACCATACGTTGTAGGTGATGCAGCTCTAACATCCTGGGGTCCCCGTCAGCCTGGATCCCTGAGACTGCATGGAATTGCCGTAACAGTCTGCATGCAGCATGAAATGTGTCAAATCATTTTAATTTGGAGTTATTAATCATTTATTACTGTGACATAAGCCTATCCTAACTAGTATGTTTCGGGACAACTAGCAGCCTCTGCTGTGGGGTTCCCCTGGTGGCTCAGTGGGTAAAGAATCTGCCTGCGATGCATGGGCGAGGGTTCAATCCCTGGGTCAGGAAGATTCCCCTGGAGGAGGAAATGACCACCCATTCCAGTATTCTTGCCTGGAAAATCCCATGGACTGAGGAGCCTAGTGGGCTAAGCATACACAGCAGTCTCTGCTACAAGTCAGTGAGTGAAAGACTCAGAACAGCCTCACACCAAACCAGTGTTGTACCTTTGGCACACCCCAAATTGCTGTGGGTTGCTTCTGAGCAGTAAAATTTAACTGTCAAATCTGTTTGTTGGCTATTAGCGTCACTGGAGTTGAACACAAATTTGTGTAATGATTGCCACCTAGTGGAGGATTAACAGTTGTTCAAATCTCTTGTTTTCAATTAAGCAGATGCTGCTTGAGAATGAATAGCATTGACTTTAAATTTTCAGAGCCCATTCTTGTTGATACAGTGAATTCATGCTAACTTTTGCATATTAAGGTTTAAATGAAATAACTTAGGAAGAAAGAAGTTACAACTGTTAAGGAATCAGCATTATATTCCAAAACGTGTCGTTTTCTCTGTTCTTGCCATAATCTAGTCTGCAGACATCTTGTCTTCACACCTCTCAGAACATCACATTGCTCCATGACATTGGATCTATTGAACAGAAAGTAACAAATGCCTTAGATGTTTTCAGTAAGATGTATTTGTTCCGAAGATGGTACAACACGCACTTAATACTGAGTATCCTATCAAGCAGGGTCCAGTGGAAAAACCACGGTAGTTATTGCTTCAGAGGGAGTTAATACAAGGAGGCTGAAGTAGCAAAAAGGGACCTTGAGGTAGCAAATAGTAATAGTTCAGGAAGCAGGTGCCACCCCCCAGGATGAAGTAGCATTCCCATAACGCAGGAGCCCACAGGAGAGGTCTTCACATCTCTGGAGGAGATGCCACACCAGTACCCTGGTGAAGGAGACACCCAGCTAGCGGTTGGTGCTCAAGTCTGATCGAGGAGGGACACTGGTGCACACACTATTAACGGGGCTACAGCCACTAGTTCTGGCCCTTCCAAGAGGACACCATGGCTGGTGCCGGAGCGACCAAAGACATCTGCAAACAAGTCACGCAGCCCTCTGTCGCTGCAGGGATGCTGACAGGAGCTAGAAAAAGGGAAGTCTCTTCTCTCCTCTTGCCGCCATCCATTCTCCCACCACTGCCTCCTTCTCAGCACCCAGCCGGCCCTCAGGGAAGGAAGGGCCACAGGATCTGCAGGGCCCAGCCCCAGTGGGGACAGGACAGCGTAGAAGGGTGGGCTTGGATCTAGGAGAGGAAACTTCCTACTGTAATGGCCCCAAGGTGTGGCAGCCCCAGCCCTGCCCTTGGCCAGCTATGGCAAAAGAGAAGCCACCCTGTTAATCTCACCTGGAGGCTAACTGTAAAATTCCATCAAACCATTGACCCTTGAGCAACACAAATCCAGTTACACGTGGATTTTTTTTCAACAAATACTGCAGAATTACATGATCCCAGGTTGGTCGAACCCACAGATGCGGAACTCAAAGAGGAACCACAAACAGGAAAACAGACTATAAAGTTGTATGTGGTGGTTCAGTGGTAAAGAAACTGCCTGCCATGAGACCTGCCAATCAGTTCGATCCCTGATCCAGGAAGATCCCGCATGCCTCTGAGCAACTAAGCCCGTTGTTGTTCAGTTGCTAAGTTGTGTCTGACTCTGCAACCCCATGGACTGCAGCACACCAGGCTTCCCTGTCCTTTACCATCTCCCAGAGCTTCCTCAAATTCATGACCATTGAATTGGTGATGCTATCCAACCATCTCGTCCTCTGTCATCCGCTTTTCTTCCTGCCTTCAATCTTTCCCAGCATCAGGGTCTTTTCCAGTGAGTCAGCTCTGCATCAGATGGCCAATGGATTGGAGCTTCAGCTTCAACAGCAGTCCTTCCAGTGAATATTCAGGGTTGATTTCCTTTAGGACTAAATGGTTTGATTTCTTTGCTGTCCAAGGGACTGTCAAGAGTCTTTTCCACTAAGCCCATATGCCACAACTCTAAGCCTGTGCTCTAGAGCCTGGGAACCACAACTCCTGAGCCCGTGTGCTGCAACTCCTGAAGCCCATGAGTCCTAGAGCCCTTCTCCGCAACAGGAGAAGTCACTGCAATGAGAAGCCCGAGCACCACAACTAGACAGTAGCCTCCATTCTCCACAACTAGAGAAAAGCCCGCACTGCGGTAAAGACCCAGCACAGCAAAAAAAATAAAAGTTATTTTCAACTGCACAGGGTGGGCGCCCCTAAAGCCCCACATTGTTCAAGGCGTTGCTTTAGTTCTCATTGCCTATGATTCTCAATTGATTCCCGAGTCTAAGATGACCTCAGTGACCCTCAGTCCAAGCAGATGGCTGTGATAGGGGTAGTTTCTGGGAGATCTGCATTCTGATGGTGTGTGTGGTAAGAAGGCTTGAATTTGTATAAATACAAGCCAGTCTCATTGGGAGCTGTCATCTCCCTCCTTCATCTCCACTCTCCTTTACTGAGATGAGGAGAAGGATTGGCCTCAATGATTCATGGCTCATCTCCAAGGTTACCTTACATTCTCTGTTGTCGGTGCAGGAACTGTGGGGAAGGCAGGTAAATACCTAGTTCTCTTCTATTTATAGCCTGAAACTCTGCTGAGAGGAGGCAAAACCTTACAGTCGTTTTAAAACCCAGGAGTGGTATCTACAAAGGTGGCCACTTCAGCTGTTTACACTGCCCTGAAGTGTGGGGCCAAGAATGCAGCCCACGGGTCTGTGCGCGGAGCGTGTTCCAACACAGAGCCACTCCGCTCATGAATGGAGCGGCCATGCGGTTGGGCTGTAAAGCATGGCCCAGTATTTTTGCAGCGTTTCAGTCCTGAAGCTTAGGTGCTGCGTAGGCGGAAAGAAAAGCAAACCATCCACCCCACATTAGATTGGTAACTGATCTTCTTATTTTTCTCGAATTTACTCTAGGTGTTCCCAAAGGCAGCTGTTGTAATGGAAAAATAAAGAACAAGCATGAAATTGATGGGGTGGGAGGAATTATTTTCAGGTTTAGCCAGAGTTCCATGAGGCTTCTTACCTTCGAGTGTCTTTTGTTGCCTGTAATCAATTTATTTATGAAGAGAGAATTTCAAATCCCAGAGTGTAAGTTTTACTCATCTTTTGGTCCTGCTTTATTCCTACAGTGTCAAGCAGCCTCTTTTTGATCACGGTTTCTTTCTTTCTTTTTTAACAACTTAAATTCTTTATTTAAATTGCTCAAACACCAAGAAGCAGATACACATGCCACAAAAGCTCTCTTAAAAATACACTCTTATCTATTCATCTAATTGCCTCATACTTTTGACTTCTCCTTTTTTATAATTTTTTAAATTTATTTTTAATTGAAGGATAACTGCTTTACAATGTTGTGTTGGTTTCTGCCATACATCAGCTATAGGTATACACGTGTCCCCTCCCTCTTGAACCTCCCTCCCACCTCCCACCCCATCCCACCCTCTAGGTTGTCACAGAGCACCAGTTTGAGCTCCCTGATCACCGTTTCTTTACACTAAAAAGTGAACAGATCTTCTGAAATACGCACCGATGGCATTCTTAATTTAAATGGGGTTCCATCAATATTGGGGCTTCCTTGGTGGCTCAGAAAGTTAAGGATCTGCCTGTAATGCAGGAGACCTGGGTTCAATCCCTGGGTCAGGAATATCCCCCTGAAGAAGGGAATGGCACCCCACTCCAGTATTCTTGCCTGGGAAATCCCATGGACAGAGAAGCCTAGTGGACTACAGTCCATGGGGTCACAAAAAGTCAGACACGACTGAGCGACTAACACACTTCCATCAGTATTGGGAGCAGAGGGAAACAAAAAGCAGTTGACATCACCAATGTGTTACGTGGTCCTCAGCTCATTCAAGACAAATCTAAGAATCATAATGGATATGAGTTGTCATCAACCTTTTCATTATTTTTAAGCTTTGGTCACAGAGGAATTGTGTTGCTATTAAAAGCTGAATATGACAATAATGGAAAATTATGACATATTAAGAAATAAATGGATGTTTAATAAAGGTGAACTGCAGGCAGGGATCTATAAAAGACTGAAGATTTCAGAGTCCTCCTGAGACCAGCTCTGTTACAGGCATTTGAAAGATAAAAACCAACAGGACTGGGTCCCTGCCTTTACCCACAACACTGGGAAAGAGCTGCAAACAAGTGACCACCACCCAGGAAACAGAGGAAGGGGTGAGAATTAAACAGGTGAGAATGGAGTGGCTGACTTGAAGGACAGCTGGAGGTCCCCAGACAGAGCAAGAGGAGGAACATTCCAGATGAGGCGACAATATGTGCAAAGGCAGAGAGAGGTCAAAGGACAGCAAGGATGACGTTCAACCTTCAGTGCACACACAGATGCTTCCCGGGCAACGGTTAACCTCACTCCCCTGCAATACACTCTTCCGTGGGTTTCATTTTTTTTGAAGACTTCATCATTCTCAAGCTACAGTTTGAAAAGCATTGTGATAGAGCCTGCATGACGCTCTAGTCCCTGGAGAATAAAACGCTGCTGTTTCTCACCAGTCAGCGTTGAGGTCAGGCTGGGATTTTAGAAAGACAATGGCACCGTAATCCTAGTGAGAGCCCCTTAGAGTCAGGAAGACTGGAATCTGTTTCCATTCCGCAGACGTGTGTTGCACGTAGTACAGGTGCTAGATACGTGCAAACAGGCAAGGTCCCCACCTTCTAAAAGGGCGACAAAGGGGGCTTGAATCCAGGATCTTCCAATTAATGGCAGAGGCCTGTAAGTCCTTTACTTAACCTCTCTGAGCTCAAGGTAATTACTCATTAAAATGGTCGGCCTGAGGTGGGAGACATGGCACCTGGCTTAGAATAAGTGTGCAGTAAATATCAGGTTGTTAGTTCTAAAAGGTCTTGTAGGTCTTCATAGAAACATTCAACTTCAGCTTCTTCAGCATTACTGGTCAGGGCATAGACTTGGATTACCGTGATATTGAATGGTTTGCTGCAGAGACGAACAAAGATCATTCTGTTGTTTTTGAGATCGCATCCAAGTACTGCATTCCAGACTCTTTTGTTGACTATGATGGCTACTCCATTTCTTCTAAGGGATCCTCGCCCACAAAAGTAGATATAATGGTCTAATGTGAAGATGTGAAGAGCTGACTCATTTGAAAAGACCCTGATGCTGGGAAACATTGAAGGCAGGAGGAGAAGGGGATGACAGAGGATGAGATGGTTGGATGGCATCACTGACTCAATGGACTTGAGTTTGGGTAAACTCCAGGAGTTGGTGATGGACAGGGAGGGCCTGGTGTGCTGCAGTTCATGGGGTCGCAAAGAGTTGGACATGATTGAGCGACTGAACTGAAGTGAAATATCAGGTTTCTCCATGCTGGTGTGAAGGGGGCTTGAGGAGAGAAGTGACGACTGGCAAGGAAACAAGATTTTTTTTTAAATGTATTTTATTGAAGTACAGTTGATTGACAGTGTTGCATTAAACTCTGCTGTACAGCAAAGTGATTCAGCTATACATATATTTTCTTTTCATATTCTTTTCCATTATGGTTTATCCCAGGATATTGACTATAGTTTCCTTCACTCTACAACAGGACCTTGGTGTTTATCTATTCTATATATAATAGCTTGCATCTGCTTATTCCAAACCCCCCAACCCATCCCTCCCCCCTTGGCAACGACAAGTCTGTGCTTTATGTCTGCAAATCTGTTTGTTTCATAGATAAGTTCATTTGTGCCATAGTTTAGATTCCACATATAAGTTGATCTCATATGGTATTTGTCTTTCCCTGCCTGACTTACTTCACTTAATAAAATAGTCCATCCATGTTACTGCAAATGGTGTTGTTTAATTCTTTATAATGACTAAGTAGTATTCCATTGTCGGAGAAGGCAATGGCACCTGACTCCAGTACTCTTGCATGGAAAATCCCATGGAGGAGGAGCCTGGTAAGCTGCAGTCCATGGGGTTGCCAGTAGTCAGACACGACTGAGCAACTTCACTTTCACTTTTCACTTTCATGCATTGGAAAAGGAAATGGCAACCCACTCCAGTGTTCTTGCCTAGAGAATCCCAGGGACGGGGGAGCCTGGTGGGCTGCCATCTATGGGGTCGCACAGAGTCGGACACGACTGAAGTGACGCAGCAGCAGCAGCAGTATTCCATTGTATATATGTACCATATCTTCTTTATCCATTCATCTGACAATGGACATTTAGATTGAAACAAGATTACTTTCATTTTCTTCTTCAGCCATTCTAGAAAATGTATAGGTTATATTGAAGTTATGGACTAGGGTGTTTTGCTTTTAATAACTTTGATTAAAGTTCCAGAGAAAGTGAAAGTCGCTCAGTTGTGATCCCATGGACTGTAGCCTGCCAGGCTCCTCTGTCCATGGAATTTTCCAGGCAAGAATACTGGAGTGGGTAGCCATTCCCTTCTCAAAAGTGGCATGGAATTGCATTGGAACACACATGTTTGTTTAGTCTGGGTTCACAGTTTGGTCCTAGTAGTCAATGGGAACTGGATTGGAAAGATGAAAAGATGTATCCAAAAATGACAATAACAAATGTGTAGGGTTGTTGTATGAGGATTAAATGAGTTAGTGCTTCTACATACTTACTTTTGAAGCATTTGTAATGTACAGAACTGGCACATAGTAAATACTCTATAAGTATTTGATAAATTGAAAAATTTAATAGAAGGGAGGTAGATCTGAATTCTGCTTTGAGATGGTAACTGAACAGATATTTAGGCTTGAATCCATATCAGTCCACCAGAGGGGCTCCTTGCATGGTAGGGGGCACATTGCTGTTTTCAGAGGACCCTTGTCTGATCCATGTGCTGGTATAGTGGTAGATGGAGGAATCCAGAGCATTCCAGCCTCCCAGGATCAGATTATCGTTGCAACAAACGCTCCAGCCACAGCCAAATGAGTTCTAACTCCCAGAGAAATAGATGGGAATGCACAGGTTTTATCTTCCATCAAGAAAGGGAGTCCCTGGAGAAGGAAATGGCAACCCACTCCAGTATTCTTGCCTGGAAAATCCCATGGACAGAGGAGCCTGGCGGGCTGCAGTCCATGGGGTGGCAAAGAGTCGGACACAACTTAGCGACTGAGCACAAGAAAGTGAGAAGTTACAACACTTTCGCTATTCATTTCCTAAGATAGTCACAGTGCTGTTGTCTTAAGGATTTAGTGTCCAATGATCCTAGCTGTCCTTGCCTGTGTATCAATTCTGTTAAGAGGTGGAGAGGTTGGAGCCGGGTGTGGGTAATTCACACAGCCAGCTGTGACTATGTTGTCCCCGAGGGCATGTCTTTCCTCTGTGTGCTGAGCCTCCTTGCAGTCCTGCCAGCGAAAGGCAGCAGTCACACAGTGTGGAGGCTTCTGATTACGCCCAGGGCTTTCTCAGTCCTGTTTACAGTTTACCCACGTGGCCCTCCTGGCCAGCCATTCTCCGGAGCAGGGACAACCATGGAGGAGGTTGCACTGGTTCAGCTGTCTTGGTCCACAAGGCCTGGCCTCCCAGACTTTGAAGTCTTTGGTGGACCGTCTTTGGAAATCTCCAAGGAATTCTGTGCTCCTTTAGGGAAGGAAAACCATTCAGAACAGACCTCTGTCAAGGTGAGCTGACTGCAGATGTTCTTGGGTCCAAATGGGAAGCCCATGAGAGGCAGGACAAGTGAGGCCCTGAGAGGGTCATTCTTCATCTCACCGCAGCTGACTCGTGAAAGACGGCAGAGGTGCAGACCTGGAGGGCCACGGTGTCCCAGGGAAGTCGGATCTGCAAGCCCAGGCACAGAGCAGCAGGGGTTGGGTGCATGTCAGGGTGGGGTTTCATGTCCAAGGGCCTCAAGATTGCTCTGTCCTCTTGATAATGGCACAAAGCCAGCATTTCCGTAAAGCTGTTTCCATGCCCTGGAATGGAGAATAAGATGGAAAATGTGGGCAGGAGTGGTCAAATTTCTTGAAGAAAATGATGAAAGGAAACTTCCCATTAAGAAGAGATGGTACACCTCTAGGCTCTGAGTAATTTTCAAGAGCAAAACATCCCTTTCCCAATAATGTAAGGAGAAGTCATGCTTCAAGTTTTAAAAATAATTACAAGGAAATGAACACCTGACACCAAAACACATGAATACTCATCCTAGTGATCATGTTCAGGCTGTTATTATTAGGCTAATAACTACTTATGAACACACAAGAGTGAAAGCAGTATGACTTACACTGATTCAATTTCTTCCTTTTATTTTTTTTATCTCAAGACCATCCCCAAGAAAAAGAAATGCAAAAAAGTAAAATGGCTGTCTGAGGAGGCCTTACAAATAGCTGTGAGAAGAAGAGAAGCAAAACACAAAGGAGAAAAGGAAAGATATACCCATTTGAATGCAGAGTTCCGAAGAATAGCAAGGAGAGATAAGAAAGCCTTCCTCAGCGATCAATGCAAAGAAATAGAGGAAAACAACAGAATGGGAAAGACTAGAGATCTCTTCAAGAAAATCAGAGATACCAAAGGAACATTTCATGCAAAGATGGGCACAATAAAGGACAGAAATTGTATGGATCTGACAGAAGCGGAAGATATTAAGAAGAGGTGGCAAGAATACACAGAAGAACTGTACAAAAAAGATCTTCATGACCCAGATAATCATGGTGGTGTGATCACTCACCTAGAGCCAGACATGCTGGAATGTGAAGTCAAGTGGGCCCTAGGAAGCATCACTATGAACAAAGCTAGTGGAGGTGATGGAATTCCAGTTGAGCTATTTCAAATCCTAAAATATGATGCTGTGAAAGTGCTGCACTCGATATGCCAGCAAATCTGGAAAACTCAGCAGTGGCCACAGGACTGGAAAAGGTCAGTTTTCATTCCAATCCCAAAGAAAGGCAATGCCAAAGAATGCTCAAACTACCGCACACTTGCACTCATCTCACACGCTGGTAAAGTAATGCTTAAAATTCTCCAAGCCAGGCTTCAGCAATACCTGAACCATGAACTTCCAGATGTTCAAGCTGGTTTTAGAAAAGGCAGAGAAGCCAGAGATCAAATTGCCAACATGCTGGATCATCGAAAAAGCAAGAGAGTTCCAGAAAAACATCTATTTCTGCTTTATTGACTAGCCAAAGCCTTTGACTGTGTGGATCACAATAAACTGTGGAAAATTCTGAAAGAGATGGGAATACCAGACCATCTGACCTGCCTCTTGAGAAACCTGTATGCAGGTCAGGAAGCCACAGTTAGAACTGGACATGGAACAACAGACTGGTTCCAAATAGGAAAAGGAGTACGTCTAGGCTGTATATTGTCACCCTGCTTATTTAACTTATATGCAGAATACATCATGAGAAATGCTGGGCTGGAAGAAACACAAGCTGGAGTCAAGATTGCTAGGAGAAATATCAATAACCTCAGATATGCAGATGACACCACCCTTATGGCAGAAAGTGAAGAAAAACTAAAGAGCCTCTTGATGAAAGTGAAAGAGGAAAGAGAAAAAGTTGGCTTAAAGCTCAACATTCAGAAAACTTTAAGATCATGGCATCCGGTCCCATCACTTCATGGCAGATAGATGGGGAAACAGTGGAAACAGTGGCTGACTTTGTCTTTTGGGGCTCCAAAATCACTGCAGATGGTAACTGCAGCCATGAAATTAAAAGACACTTACTCCTTGAAAGGAAAGTTATGACCAACCTAGATAGCATATTAAAAAGCAGAGATATTACTTTACCAACAAAGGTCCATCTAGTCACGGCTATGGTTTTTCCAGTAGTCATGTATGGATGTGAGAGTTGGACTACAAAGAAAGTTGAGCAGTGAAGAATTGATGCTTTTGAACTGTGGTGCTGGAGAAGACTCTTGAGAGTCCCTTGGACTGCAAGGAGATCCAACCAATCCATCCTAAAGGAGATCAGTCCTGGGTGTTCATTGGAAGGACTGATGTTGAAGCTGAAACTCCACAACTTTGGCCACCTAATGTGAAGAGCTGACTCACTGGAAAAGACCCTGATGTTGGAAAAGATTGGAGGCAGGAGGAGAAGAGGACAACAGAGGATGAGATGGTTGGATGGCATCAACAACTCAATGGACATGAGTTTGGGTAGGCTCCGGGAGTTGGTGATGGACAGGGAGGCCTGGCGTGCTGCAGTTCATGGGGTCGCAAAGAGTCGGACATGACTGAGTGACTGAACTGAATTGAACTGAACTGCCTTAAGGAATGACCCTTCAATCATTCTACAAAACTGAAACTGTAGTTTACAAAAATGCTTCTCCCATGCAAGTACTAACCAGGCCCAACCCTGCTTAGCTTCCGGGATCAGATGATATCAGGAGTGTTCAGGGTGTTATGGCCATAGACCAAAAATACTTCTAATTACTCAGTGACAATGACCATAGGAAGGGTAATCAATCAACCATCTCTAAGACACAGAACGGGAAGCGGAAGGTATTGTCCAAAGTACTGAATGTCTCTGTTCCTTCATATCAGAAAAGCAGTCTGGTCTTGATTGGTCTAACATGTCCATAAATCACATTAAGATGAAAGCAAGTTAATCACCATTTTGGTTCTTTGGTTTCAGCAGACCTCGTGTTTCTCACACAGTTATGAATTTCAGCGACAGAAGCTGAATCTCCAATTCATACAGGACCAAAAAATCTTTGTATACAGTGGGAGCTGTCTTTTATCTTGGTTTGAAACTTACTCTTTGCAACTTCGCCAGCCAACACAGTAGCTAGCCACTGGCCACATGAGGATATTTAAATCTAAATGGTAATTTGTTTAAAATCAAATAAAGGGGAATCAATTCTTGAGTCACACTGGCCACATTTCAAGGGCTTACTTGATCACATGTGGCTGGTATCTCACATATTTGGTAGCACAAGGAGAGATCATTTCTGTTGCACAGCAAGTTCTAGTAAACAACACCGAAGTAAACTTTTATTAACCTCCAAAGGGGGGGGGCATTAATAGCCTGTAACTAAGCTTAAACAATTATATTTTGGTATTTAAAATGTTTAATCAAGAAATATTTCGTTGTCAAAGATTAATTATAGTGGTTCTAATAAAAGGTAAAGCTATTAAAGCAGTTAAGCTGATTTATCTCATGGCATAGTTATCAATAAGGTATATTCAGTATTAATTTTAGGGTATCCACAAATGTGGAATGCATGTAAATGAAGTATAAATTCAACACCTAGCTTGCCTGAAGCATGATTGATTAGCAGCTGTGAAGCATCAGGGTTTTGAATACCAAGGTCAGGCAAATCCAGTCCAGCACAGGTGGCACGACCATTTCACTAAACCCACATTGCTTTTTAAATCTCTACTTGTTTTTCCTCAAAAAAAGAGGGAAAAATAAATTATATGTATTATGAGCTGGAAAGAATATATATTAAAATTCTGAGAAATGGAACTTTGCCTCTTCCTTTGAGTATAACAAACCTGGTCAATACTTTCTCTTATCTATAATGGTATCTTTTATCTTTTCCCAGAATGCATCACAATCCATATAAAAGCACCAAGGGGACCAATTAGTGTTCAGGTGAGGAGAAACAGAAGTACCACAGCTTGTAGACTGTGGAGCCTCTTAAATGAGAACATTTATCTGACACTTTGACCAAAGGTCATAACATGATTATTTTAAAAATACGTTTTATGCAAATGTTATTGCTTTATTCTAAGAGCAACATACGGTTGTAGCAAAAAGTTTGGAAAATGCAGAGACATGTAAAAAATCATCCACATTTCTTCCTAGTTTTATTTCTATCCATCTATCTTTACGCATAAAGTCGAAACATTTGAAATAAAATTTTCAATCAGAATAATGAACTTTCAAACTCAAAAAGTTCAAAATAGAAAAAAAAAGTATCACTTCAATTAAATACTATTACAAGAAAATGTTTAAAAATTTCATTAAGAAACATTTTTTGAACAAGATCACCAATACTTTAATTGATATCAGTATCTCATTCTTCCAACATAAGCTGTTGCAGACAGTCACCATTATGTGTGGCAATCTAACCTAAGAAGATGTAAAATTCCATGTTAATACAATTTAGAGTTTAATAACTTTAGCCCTAGGAAAAAAAAATGAGAAGACATTGTGGGCCTAAGTGTGAGAATATGGGATCAGTAATTGACCGGAAAGAGGTATTCCAAGGAATGTTGGAAACTTTCTGTGGTGACAGGAATGTTCTCTATGTTGGGACTTCCCCAGTGGTCCAGTGATTAAAACTCTGCCTTCCAATGCAGAGAGCGAGGGTTCTATCCCTGGTCAGGAAACTAAGGGCCCACAAGCTGCTGGAGGTGGCCAATTTTTTTTTTTTTTAAAGAAGAACAGTGGATGTGTCATGAGGGGTGAAGAACATCCGCTCTTTCATCTACAGAAATAGTCTCTGTGCTGTATTATTTAGTGGTGACAGTGTATACAATTGCTAAAACCCATTGAAACTGCACATTTAAGATCTGTTTATTTGCTGTTGTTAATAAAACAAATTTTTAAAGATTCTTAACCTTTCCACCATTTATGGTTTATTCCAAAGAAAATGAAATACTTGGGTTATATACTCAACAAAACATGTACAAGTTCTATATGCGGAAAATTACAAAATGCTGATGTGAAAAATCGAAGACCTAAATAAATAAACCTTCAAATGCTCTTCCTAAATGGCAGGCTTGGCACCTGGATTCTATGCAAGCCCAAGCAGGGAATCTGGGCAGCTGAGTCAGCCACAGACCACACGGCAGGAGAGAAACCAACCCTGGGAAATAGGCTCACGGTGACTTTCACAGAGTTTGGAATCCATACGTTAAACTGATCGTTCATTTTGTGAGATATCTTTACATTTGTCTATTTATTGTAAAAGATATTTATTTATGGCTGCACTGGGTCTTTGTTGCTATGCACAGGCTTTCTCTAGCTGTGGCATTTAGGGGCTACTCTTCATTGTGGTGCATGGGCTTCTCACTGCAGGGGCTTCTCTTGTTGCAAAGCACGGGCTCTAGAGTGTGGGCTCAGTAATTGTGGCACACTGGCTTAGTTGCCCTGTGGCATGTGGAATCTTCCCAGAGCAGGGACTAAACCCACGTGTCCTGCATTGGGGGGTGATTCCTAACCACTGGACCACCAAGAAGTCCACATTTGTCTATTTCTCAGACAACTCTGGTTGACTTAAATGTTAGGATAGTTAAAATGTTAATGTTAGGATAGTTAAAAATGTACTCATACTGGTCAGAATGGCCATCATCAAAAAATCGACAAACAAATACAGGAGAGGGTGTGGAGAAAAGGGAACCTTCCTACGCTCTTGGTGGAGATGGAAATTGGGACAACACTATGGAGAACACTATGGAGGTCCCTTAAAAAACTGAAAATAGAGCTACCCTGTGATCTAGCAGTCCCACTCTTGGGCATAAATCTGGAGAAGACCATAATCAGCAAAGATAAATTGGGAAATTGAGATTGACCTATACACACTACTATATATAAAATAGATAACTAGTAAAGACCTACCATATAGCACAGGGAACTCTACTCAGTACTCTGTAATGACCTATAAGGGGACAGAATCTAAAAAAGAGTGAATATATATACATATTTAACTGATTCATTTGGCTGTACAACAGAAACACAACATTGTAAATTAACTACACTCTGATAAAAATTAATTTTTAAATGTATTCATGGTGAAAAATATCAGACTTAGAAGAAAGATAGAAATCTTGTTTAGTTAGAAGCCTTTAAAAATTTGTTTCTACTTAACATATGGTCACTTAGTCAATCATGTAATTTGGTGGAGAGAGAAAAGAACGTGACACTCACTTGCTATTTATAACAAGGCAATATATTGCTTAGTACTTGTCAGCTTTTTAAGTAGCTGAACATCATGTCCAGCACTTTGTAAAATTCTTTCATATCCTCTGCTGACAGCTTCAGTAGAAACGTCACCACAAGCCTACTCGGTTGCAGTGAGACAGGTTCTCATTGTGTATGGCACTTTGGAAATATATTTACAATCCTGGCAAAGAATCATTCTTCGCTATTGCACTGTAGGACTTAATTTGGTAAAAAAGGAAAATTGGATTATGTGGGTAAATGTATGTCGTTTGGGCAGTGAATTGTAGCAATTTCAGCTACACCTCGGTCTGTTGTGCTCTTATGAATCATTTTATATTTTTGAAACTGTTATAATTATTATCCATGTATAATAATAATTACGTTTGTTGAGCGCTTGCCATGTGCCAGTCACTGGAAGCAGAGACATAAATAGTTGAATCCTCACAGTATCTTGTCAGATAGGTATCATCGCCCTCATTTTAGAGATGAGAGAGAAGGGGCTCGAGAGGGTTAAGTGAATGCCTGCCCAGAGCCACACAGCTAGATATTATGAGAACCAGAAATTGGACCTGAGATAGTGTGATTCACAGTCCCAGGCTCCCTTTAGAGACAGAGTGATCTCCTTGCTGGGCTATGTGTTTTGAGATTCTAAATTCTTTGGTTCATGCTATAGGCATGAGAAACTGTCTCAAGTTTTGGACGGTGCTTTAGAAGTTGGAGCAAATGTTAACTATCAAACCATATTAGTATTTGGTTCCGTTTGTTCTACCACTGATCAAAGCTCTCTTCTCTTGACCAGTGTATGTGAGTATGAATACGTACATTGTGATGATAGCAGGTGAAAAGAAGCAATCTGACTAAAACAGTAGGCTGTTATAACATTGGTATTGTAATTCACTAATAAGGCTGTCTTAGCTGGGCAGTAAATCCTTGGAACTGTAGTTGGAAGTCTCGGTTATATTGTATATATACATACATTTTGTATGTATACATAGAAAATTTTGTATATATACATACAATGATCTAAACAGTTACTCCAGAATACATATACATAAAAATATATATACGTATACATACATGTATAATAAGACATATAAAAATAAATAGTCTAGATTTCTGAAATCAAGATCTAAATAGTTACCCCAGAATACATATACATAAAAATATATATATATACATGTATATATGTGTATATGTGTGTATATACACATGTATATATATGTATATATACATGTTTATGTGTGTGTATACATGTATATATACATGCATATGTATGTGTGTATATATACATGTATATGTATATTTTTTTAATGTATATGTATTCTGGGGTAACTAGATCTTGATTCAGAAATCTAGAATATTTATTTTTATGTCTTATTATATATATATAAAATGGTCTAAACAGAATACATATACATAATATATATATACACACATGCATATGTTTCTATATTCTGGGGTAACTGTTTAGCTCATTATATATATATAATGAGTGTCTAAATGTATATGTATATGCATGTATATGTGTTTTGTGGTAACTAGATCTTGATTTCAGAAATCTAGAATATTTATTTTTATATTCAATTAGAGAACTTATTTGAACTATTTTAAACAGACTCACCTGAAATAATCTGTCACAGAAAATTTAGAAAGCTACTAATACTTTGAAATATGATCTTTTTACTTATTAACACTTCACATTGTATTAACTTTCCATGTTATAAAAATATGCAATATAGGATTTTTTTTAAATGAGTTAAAGAAACTGGGGCAAAGGATAAATAAGGGTAGAAAAACTGAAATGAAACCAGGGGAGAGGTTAGTATACAGAATACCTGCTGTGAAGTGTGTGTCATTCATGGCATCTCATTTTAAAAATAGAACAGTACAGCTCACTTTCCTAAAAATGTGGCTCCTTGATCAAGAATCTCCATCTATTTTTTTTTCAGCAGTGGAACGTGTTGTCCTTTTTTATACTTTGTTCTTTCTACCCTGCTTTAGGAAATATTCCACTTGATTTTTGTCCTTTTTTTTTTTTTTTTTTGTAATAGGCAAATTTCCACAGCAGTTGAAACAATGAAAAATCATTGGACCTTTTAAAAAAAGTGATCACAAGGAGCATTTGAGGATTCATTTGTCAAGTTAGTTGGAACCTCTTACGTGGGCAAGCTCACGTTTCCAATTTGGGACTCAGAGCAAGCCATCAGCTGTGTAGAATTCTCAGATCTGCTTGACGTCAGCCCTGAGACCGCAGTATCTTTAGCAGCTCACCGTGTAGGATGACGCCGGCTGGATGAGCCATCCCCACGGAAAACAGCTCACTTGGCACATGTTTATGGGCCATAGTTCGGCAATGGTATCAAAACCTTGCTTCTAGAAATCACTATGACCAGTACACATAGTGGACAGATCTGAAAGAGAGGATTTAAAAATTTCCAATTCTCCCTTTCCTGTGAGGATTATGGGGTATACCCTATTAACACCATGACTTGCAAAGTGAAAGCTTTGATAGCATTCTTTACATCAACATTTTAAGTAGATGAGTTGAAAATGATAAAGTGAAATGTAAATACCTCTATATAGAACTGCAAAATGTTTTAGATGAAATGTGAAGTGTGCATTATTTTCACTTTGTGCCATGATAAATATGGAAAGAAATAATGAATTCTGCCACATGTCCTGTCTTGTATTTGCAGTGGTATGCCGTGTGCTCAGTCGGTTCAGTCGTGTCTGACTCTTTGTCACCCCATGGACAGTAGCCCACCAGGCTCCTCGGTCCATGGGCTTCTCCAGGCAAGAATACTGGAGGCGGTTGCCATGCCCTCCTCCAGGGGATCTTCCTGACCCAGGGATAGAACCTGTGTCTCTTGTATTTCAGGTGGATACTTTACCACTGAGCCACCAGGGATGTCCCAACCAGAAAATAAACCCTTTTTCCTCCTACAATGTCTCTTTAGTGCCCTCTGTGCCAGCTGACAATATTTAAAGGGCCCAGATGGGTTTTCACAGAGCAGGCAAAAAAGTATGATTTTGAAGTTCACTCTCTGAACAAAATTGCTAGCTCTGTTAGATCCATGAGTAGTCTCAAAGAGCCCTCATCTGTTATACCAGAACCACCCAAGAGGCTTTTTTATAGTGCAGATTCCTGGACTCCAAATGGAACTGACAAACTGAATTAGGATGGAGGAAGGGAGACAGGAATCTGTATTTTAAACTTCTATCCCAGATAGCCTTATGTACACTAAAGTTTAAGATCCAGGAACTCATTGAGGATGGAGATATTTTGATTCACTGATGTTTCCTTGGCTCTAAGCTCAGTATCTGTCCTTATTAAGTGTTGCTTTAGACAGCTTGGTTCCTGGGTTGGTTGGTTGGTTGGTTGGTTGGTTGAATGGTTGAGAGAGTTGACTCGAAGTCAGCCAGGTGTAATTGGCCATAAGCCGTACCCCCAGCCATACTTTAATGATATTTGGTAATAAGTATGTCCCTTCAGTATTGGTGAAACCCAAAGGTGGCAAATTCTCACTAGAATGGTAGGTGATTTTTTTCCAAAGATGGCTGCAACAATAACTTGCATCATACACATTCTCCTACAAGGCGACCTTGCCAGCCCTCCATCCAGAGGCAGGCTGTTTGTTCCCTGCCCTTGAATGTAGGCAGGCTTTTGACTTGCCTGTAACCAATGGAAAGTGAAACTGATGATGTAAGACTTCCAAGGTTAATTTAAAAAGGCAATGCAGCTACTTCTTGTTCTCTTGCTTGGACACTTGCTTTTGGAGCCGAGTCTGCACATAAGAAGTTTCCACATTGCGAGGAAGTCACATGGAAAGGCCACATGTGGATTCTCCAATCAATAGCCCCAGCTGACATCCCACCCACCCAGGTGGACCACCAGACATGTCAGCATCCAGCCCACAGCTGCTGAGTCACTTTCCCAGGCATCATGAGGCTCCAGAGCCATCCCACTGCCTTGTTGGAATGTCTGACCCCAGAATCCATAAACGTAGTTATTTTAATTTTGGGGGGGAGATGGGGGTGGGGAGATCATTTGTTACACAGCAGTAGTAATGGCAACAAACTGTAAAGCTCTTCTGAAACCCTGCCAATCTTATCCTACAACTCACATGCACTGAAATGCGTGAACTTATATATAAGTCTTCCCTCTAATAGTACTATCTTAGTGATTTTCTTTACCTTCTGCTGAGTATCATTATGGAAAAGAAAGCCCCAAATTTCTAAACTTGCAATATTGCCTAATGGTTTTATTTGAAGTGCTTTAAAAAAAAAAAAAACTATTTCAGAATTGTGTTACAGGTCTTGTTACTTTATCAGTGTAAAGAAAACTTAATAAAGCAACATGATAAAGTAAAACAAGGTCATTTTGAATTACATTCCAATCTAAAAAAGGAAAGCACTAAATAATTGTGCCATAGTAGTATCAGGAATTGGGTCAAGCAATGTTTATCAAGCCTCTCAGTTTGGAAAGTCGAATGAAATCATGGGAAGAGGAGAGAATTGGGGATCCACAGAGCTTGAGTTCAAAAATAAGTTCATCCCTCTATTCTCTTTGCCGTCTTGAACACATTACTTAACCTCTCTGACCTTGAGTTTCGTCATCTCTAAAGCAAGATTAGATAATACCCTTCCTGGCCCACAGGACTGTTTTGCTGCTCAAGTGAGGGGATAAGAGACATGATAGCACTTGGTGAAGCAGTGAGACAAAATACAAACCAGTAAGGTTTCTTTCCACTAAGGACTCCTTCAGAGAAAGGAGACAAAAATTAAACTGCAATTTTATCTAGGCAGTGTAGGACAGTAGGGGGTAAAGGAAAGCAAAAAAACAAACCAGCTGTCCTCTCGACATTCTCTCTCTTGAACTGCAGTGCTTCTAGCAGACCCAGGTGTCTAGCTATGGGTCCTCATGATAAGGGGCCTGGGGCTCTGACATCAGGGCCACCTCACTGCCCTTCCCCCCAAATCCTCTTTACACAAGATGTTCCACCACTTGACTCTGAGAAGTTCACCCTCTGGGGCTGAAATGTTTCCTTCCCCCACTTCAGAAACAAGCAGTGGCTATGGTTGCAAAGACACGTCTCCAGTTCCGATTCCTAAGATAAGCTGCCGGTCTCCTGTGGGGCTTAGACCTCTTTCTGGTGTTATGTTCCAAACTCAGCAGCCTTGCCCGCATTGCTGTTCCCTGAATTCAAAGTTAACCTTTCAAGTTTACACTTGCCTATCAGAAAGGCCCCTTACAGACCAACCAACCCCACCACTTCACAAATGAGAAAACTTGGGACCAGGAGAGGAGCTGGCTCCCAGGCCAGTGTCACGACATCTTGCAGAATGGAGCTCCTCGTTCCAGAGATAGTTTCTCCCGGGTGTTCCTGCATTGAGCACATGTTCCAGACTTGCAACTGCAGCTGCCAGCCCAACGTCTCCAGATGGATGACTAAGAAGTTTCTTCAACTTAATTTGTCCAAGAAAAACTCCTGATTCTGCCCACCCTCTCCAGTGGGTGCTTCCCCTGGTCTATCAAGCTCGGCTGATTGCCCAGATGCCCAGACCAAAATCCCAGGAGTCATACTTAATAGCTTTCTTGGTCTCTGTTCCCACAGTCAGCTCACTAGCACGTCCTAAGGCTTTATTCTCAAAATGCATCCAGAATATATCTATTTCTTCCTACTGAGATGACTAACTGCAAGCCTCCATTACCTCTTATTATTAAGCTTCCTGACTAGATTCTCTGCCTCCTTGAGTGTTTCTCCTTAAGAAACATGTTCTCCTTGAACATTTCCTCCACACAGTAGACGGTGTGAAATTTTCAAACCATAAATCAGATTGCATCACTCCCCTACTCTCAGGGCTCCAAAATCTTCTCATTTCATAAAAATTCCCCTCCATATTCTAACTTGTTGTTCAGTCACTGTCATGTCCTACTCTTTGCGACCCCATGGACTGCAGCACGTCAGGCTCCCCCTGTCCTCTACTATCTCCCGGAGTTTGCTCAGATTCATGTCCATTGAGTCAGTGATGCTGTCTAACCATCTCATCCTCTGCTGCCTGCTTCTCCTCCTGCCTTCAATCTTTCCCAGCATCAGGGTCTTTTCCAATGAGTCAGCTCTTCGCATCAGGCGGCCAAAGAGTTGGAGCTTCAGCATCAGTCCTTCCAGTGAATATTCAGTGTTGATTTCTTTAGGATTGACTGGTTTGATCTCCTTGCAGTCCAGGGGACTCTCAAGAGTCTTCTCCAGCACCACAATTTGAGGGCATCAGTTCTATAAGATCCTACAGAATGGATCTTACCTACATCCCTGCTTCTTGGAACTCATCTCCCATTACTGTCCCCTTAACTCTCTCTATTCTGGGCCTTCCTGCTGTTCCTGGCACACACTGAGCTCATTCTGGTCCCAGGGCATTTGCCTTTGTTGTTTATGCCCCTGAAAGGCTCTCCACCCACATCTTGAGTGAGATTGTTGTCTTACTTTATCCAGGTTCTGACTGAACAGACCTTGACTGCTTTCTAAGAAAGACCTACCCCATTACTCCAACCCTGTATCCTGCTTTACTTTTTTTAATAGCACTATCTCCACATGAAATTATATTATACAGTTCTTCATGTTCTTGTTTATTGTGTGTCTTCCACATTGGTGCTTAAGTTCCACCAGGCCAAGATTAGTCTGTCTTGGTTCTCACTTTATCCAGGTGCCTAAAACAAGATCTGCCACATATCGGTCACGTGTAAGAATGCCTATCATAGTATTTACTGAATGGATCATCAAACTAGCATATACAATTTGAGACACTCCAAAGCTTTTTCAGAAAAAAGAATGTGTGAACTTATCACACCATGAGTACATGTTTGATTTCTTAGCCCAAGGATCTCACAGAGGCAATTTTATCTGTGATGAATCTCCCAAAGGGTCATGATGCTTACAAAGAACAGAGATAAGAGAATATTTAGAAATGCATTTTGTGCAAGGAACTCATTACCTGGGCCCTGGAATTCCTGTTTGAGACCTTGTTCTCCTGTGGCAGATTTATGTTCTTACAGGCTCAAACCCAGGTGCTTTTCCAAGATGTGCAGTTCCCAGCAGAAGGATGGTCAGTTCCAGCCGGTTGAAACATTCCATCTGTGAAACATGAGTAAATCTCTCCAGAATCCATTTTCACAGCAGACCTCCAGGAATTCCCTGGCAGGAAAGATTTAGACCTGCAGGGGGAGCTGATGGCATACGTCCATTCCAAAAAGCCTTGGAAAACTGGGGTTCGGAAAACTGGGATTCAGAATACTGAATTATCCCTTCAAGTGGGATGATGAAAGAGGCCATAGGATTTTTATAAATACTCAAGATGTTCTCTTACTCCTGCCAGAGTCTGAGAAATTGAAAGATTCTTTAGACTTAAATTCCAAGTAGTCCAATTGGGTTCATAAAACCCACGTAATGTAAGATTTTATCTGAACTCTGGGACCACTTCCTCTTCACGCATAGACTTAGACATCCCTTTCCACTTTGTCCACAAACATGGCTAAGGTGATGGCTCCAAATGATGGGTAAGAAATCCCAATAAACACACTTATTAAGATTCTGCCTGGAAAAGCACAAAGCCAGCTCTCCTCATCATACAGAAACCGTGTGGGTTTACTGAGAATCCCAGAAGTTTGCTTCATGCACTTGGAGAACAAAACAATGTGATTTTCCATGTCAGCGATCTAAAATTACTAAACAAAATGGAAATGATTCTATTAATAGTTTATTTATGACAGTATCACTAGGTCAGAATTAAGTCTCAAATGTTGCTTCTGGTTTCACAATGGCAACCTCACTTTCACTAAGCTAGTCTTTTTGTGGATTTTTTTAAATTTTATTTTTAATTGAAGGATAATTGCAGCACTATTTTGTGTGTGTGTGGATTTTAAAGCCTCCACTTGTTCTTGGACTACAACCTGTCAGGGTGACCCCTGAAAATGAAAACAAGTCTTATCCCCCCTCCTCTCCTGCCTCCCAACAAGGACCATTATGGTCAGAAAGAAAAAGGGTGCAGTTCATCTTGGTCTGGAGCTCCGTGTTAGGTCTGGGAAGGGTGTCCTCGCTCCTCCACGTGCAGGGGCTGGAGGAGGGTTTTGCTAGACAGCCATGGATCGTTCCATCTTCCAAAGGCAGATCTTTGAGTCTTCACTGTATGGCTTCATTTTCTTTCATTTCCTGTGCAATTTTGTGAATTCCTGGACTTCTTGCTCAAAGTCTTAAAACCAAAAATGTAGTCCATAAAAAATGAACTTTAAAGATGGTTTATCCCTCAGGATGTCTCTGATGGGTCAGTGGTAAAGAATCTGCCTGCCAATGCAGGGGACATGGGTTCGACCTCTGATCTGGGAAGATCCTATATGCTGTGGGAGATCTAAGCCCTGCACCACAACTACCAAAGCCTGCTCACTTAGAGCCATGCTCCACAACAAGAGAAGCCACTTCAATGAGAAGCCTGTGCACCCCAACTAGAGAGTAGCTCAAATGCAGCAGGGAAGACCCAGTGTAGCCATAACTGAATAAATAAATAAAAATTTAAAAGGATTGTTTATTCCTCCTTCTCTATCCATTGATGACACCATATCTGATGTGTTTGAATCCTGGAAAGCTTCAAACTAAGGACATATGTAAATTGTAATGACTCTGTGTCCCCACCTGCCCAAACCAGAAAATCCAATCTCCTTCCCTCACTCCCCTCTTCAAGTTCCATATTTACCTAATATTTTCTTACATGATTAACTGCTCTGAAAGATGTGCCGACAGCTAACATCAAACATTAAAAGACAACCCTTGGGACTTCTCCAGGCCTTGAGCCTCCCTGATGGTCTGATGGCCATCACCTGCCCAGAAGAAGGTTGAATTCTGCCCAGAATGTTTGTGTTTACCCATCTTCCCCACAGTTGAATTCTTCACACTGCTGCCATCACGCATTGCTGAATCTTAAATTTGGATTTCTAACTCTCATCTAAATTTGTCTTCATAATCTTACACTGCACAGCAGCCTTGAGACAAAAAAGTTATTTATATGCCAAACACTGCCTCTCATGTCCCAATCCATTAAAACGCAACTGAAATCACCAAATCTCTCAACATGTATCTTAGATGCTTCTAAGTTAAGCAAGGTTAATGTAGTCAGTTCTTAACTAAAAAGTGATTTTTCCTCAGGCTCCAGAACAAGCATTCATCAAAAGCTCCTGGCTGATTTCCAAGAAAATTGATTTAATTCCAGTAATAGGTCAATCAATTAAGGACTGAAACTGGGAGTTTAACCAAATAGGAAATGCCAACTTAGAATCTCAATATGCTGGTCAATTCCAAAGGTGTGCCCGAGACCAAGGTCACAAGTTCAGGTCTGAAGAGCGCACGTCATCTGGATGCTATGCATGCCCGCCAACAGCAGAAGGGAATTCACAAGAATTTTCAGAGTTGGGATATGCTTAAATAAAAATGTTATCTGTTCACGGAAAAGAAAAGTTACATGAAATCAACCGTACACACACACAAAAACAAAAACAAAAAAGAAATCAACTGTACAGATAAATGTATGCTGTGCTGTGCTTAGTCACTCAGTCATGTCCGACTCTTGGTGACCCCATGGACTATAGCCCACCAGGCTCCTCTGTCCATGGGGATTCTCCAGGCAAGAAGACTGGAGTGGGTTGCCATGCCCTCCATTAATTTTTTTTTCCCAGGTGGCACTAGTGGTAAAGAACCTGCTTGCCAATGCAGGAGAAGAAGGGTGGGGAAGAGCGCCTGGAGGAAGAAATGGCAACCCACTCCAGAATTCCTACCTGCAGAATCCCATGGACAGAGGAGCCTAGCAGGATACAGTCCATAGGGATGTAAAGAGTCGGACATGGTTGAGCAACTTGGCATGCACGCATTCATTAATTTTTCTTAAACTTTAGACATCAGCAAGTAGTGGTTCTTTAATCCCTAGAAAGCTGTTATTCAATCAACAGTACATTTTACAACCTCCAACATCTTAGAATGGAAGAAACAAACTTACCAGCCCCCTCCCAATTGCATTCCCTGGTCCACTGAATCAGTTCTCCTCCTCCTTGAGTTTCTTTTACTTTCCCTGACAGATGAGCAGAAAAACACAGGTGTTTGCACTGAAGACCACAACCAAAGCCCCACCCATCTCTGCAGCTGGTGGCTTCCTACCTCCCCCTGTCATGCCCACTGCCTGGTCTTGGGCCCCCATGCCCATAGCAACCCACCAAGCTCCAACCTTAACTGTTTAAATACTGGGCCATCCCTTAAGAGTTTCCCTGATGGCTCACCTTGTAAAGAATCTGCCTGCAATCTGGGAGACAGAGCAGATGCGGATTGAATCCCTGGGTTAGGAAGATCCTCTGGAGGGAAGGGTAGCCCACTATGGGCTGAAAAATCCCATGCACAGAGGAGCCTGGGGGTCGCAAAGAGTTGGACATGTCTGAGTGACTAAGCTCATAGCCCCTTAAGAATTCATTTGGAAAAGGGATCCACAGCTAACTTTTCAAGAAACCAGCAGACTAATTTGTCTCTCATGCCATTTTCACTTGAATGTTTTCTGACTCGCTAACTATATCCTGCTTTTAATTTGAATTGAAAGAAAAAAAACTTTTTTTTTCTTTATTTCATATGAAGGGACTGAATAGGGGAGCTGGTAGAAGACTTAGCTAGGAATAGAACGCTTCCAGCTCTTGTCCAGTGGCTTGAGCTCCATCTAAGGACAGTTACATCCGAATCCCAGGGGAAAGCTCAGCTCAGATGCATGTGTGTGTCAAGACGCTCAGTCAAGTCAGACTCTTTGCGACCCTGTGGACTGTAGCCAGCCAGGCTCTTCCATGCATGGGATTCTCCAGACAAAAATACTGGAGTGGGTTGCCATTTTGCCTCCAGGTGATCTTCCAACCCAGGATCAAATCCATGTCTCTTATGTCTCCTGTATTGACAGGCAGATTCTTTACCACTTGCAAAGTCATCGACTCAGATATAGGTATCAATATTAAAAAAACAAAAACACAACTCTCCAAGTGATTCTAATGTGAATCCAGGCTGAGAACCACTGAGTTAGTGGAAAAAAATTAGACTCTGTATCTAGGGACTCAGAGACCTGGAGTCTAAGTCTCTGTCATTCACGCCAGCAAAGCACTTGCTTCTTTGAGCCCAAGTTTCTTTTTTTTCTTAAAGAAATTTAGAAATTTCTTAAGAATTTATAAAGAATTTCTTGGAATTTAGAAAGAATTTCTTGGAATTTAGGAAGATGGTAACGATGACCCTATATGCGAGACAGCAAAAGAGACACAGATGTAAAGAACATACTGTTTGGATTCTGTGGGAGAAGGTGAGAGTGGGATGATTTGAGAGAATAGCATTGAAACATGTATATTATCATATGTGAAACAGATCGCCAGTCCAGGTTTGATGCATGAGACAGGGCACTCCAGGGCTGGTGCACTGGGATGACCCTGAGGGATGGGATGGGGAGGGAGGTGAAAAGAGGGTTCAGGATGGGGGACACATGTACACCCATGGCTGATTCATGTCAATGTATGGCAAAAACCACTACAATATTGTAAAGGAATTAGCCTCCAAATAAAATAAATAAATTAATTTTAAAAATTAAAAAAATAAAAAGAAAATTTTGTTTTATATTGATTTTTTTTTTAAGTCTTTACTGAATTTGTTACAATATTGCTTCTGTTTCCTGTTTTGGTGTTTCAGCTGCAGGCATGTGGGATCTTAGTTCCCCGACTAGGGATCAAACCTGCATTCCCCTGCATTGCAAGGCAACATCTTAACCATTGGACCACCTGGGAAGTTCCTGGACCCAGTTTTCATACCTGCAAAATAAAGGTCGTGGACTGGAGAATCACTCAGTCCTTGCAGATGTGACACTCATGCTAATGGCAAGTTTCTGTCATTGTGTACATGGCTATTTCATTTTAATGCTTATTAGAATCGCACTTCGGAATAAAACCACCAAAGTAAATCACAACCATAAAAGGGACCTCTTACTTCCAAGTGAGCCAGCCCTTCCCAGAACGCATTCTTCTCCCCAGCATTGCAGCTTTGATGCTGCAGTCCCATCTCCTTGAATTCCTCCTCCCTAAATGTATCCATGGCATTCCATTCACTAGAAGACACAACCCAAATTTTAAGTAAGGGATCAGAGGAACTCCTCACTCACCAGAAGTGAGGGAGGGAAATGTAAAGGGACAGAGGCATTATTGTAGGGGAGAATCTCTTTGGGGTAAGTGGAGGTGGGAGACAAGCCAGGGGCTAGAGTCCTAACATCTCCCAGATGTTCAGCAGCAGATGAAATAGGCATGTAGGGAGGAGACGTACTTTGGGCTATGACTATCATACACTTAGTATTTTGGGCTCCCCTTGTGGCTCAGCTGGTAAAGAATCTGCCTGCAATGCAGGAGACCTGGGTTCGATCCCTGGTTGGGAAGATCCCCTGGAGAAGGGAAAGGCTACTCACTCCAGTATTCTGGCCTGGAGAATTCCATGGACTATATAGTCCATGGGGTGGCAAAGAGTCGAACACAACTGAGCAACTTTCACCTTTTCACTTTAGTATTTTGAATCTGTAGAGTTTGAAGCACCAAAGTTTATATTACTGTATCTTGACGGGTGGGATCTTAAAGACTTCTGAGATTCTTTGAGATCTTTCACTCACGCTAAAGGGAAACTCTATGATGCTGTATGCAGATGTCTGATGACAATGGAAAATTAGATGTGCACTCATGGCGGGGGAGGTGCTATCAGGTTGATGGAATCTCCTTTTGGTCTTTGACTTGCTTGTCAATTCCTTCACCCATGAAATATTCATTCTTCATTTGTTCATCCCCCTTTCCTCTCAGTTTCCAAAATTCTGAATCTGGCACTGCTTTTTGGCATTTTTTTTTTCTACCTTGTATTTTGTCTCCAGAGGATGGTAGGTGAATGAATAAAATAAGAAAACATGAGAGGGAATTCCCTAGTGGTCCAGTGGCTAGGGCTCCATATTCCCAATGCAGGGGGCCTGGGTTTAATCCGAGGTCAGGGAACTAGATCCCACATGCTGCAACTAAGAGTTCATATGCTACAACTAAAGATCTTGCATGCCACAACTAAGACCCAAATAAATAAATAAAAATTAAAAAGAAATTACAGTATGAGAGACATGACTTATGACAAGTGCCCTCAGTAGGAAGAAATCAGCAGCAAGGACATGATCGGACCATCTTCCAGATTCAAACAGAGAACATAAATAAATTGGATTATGTCCCCCAAAGGGCTTTCCAGGTGACACTAATGGTAAAGAACCCACTTGCCAATGCAGGAGATGTAAGAGACCCGGGTTCAATCCCTGGGTCGGGAAGATCCCCTGGAGGAGGGCATGGCAACCCACTCCAGTATTCTTCCCTGGAGAATCTCATAGACAGAGGAGCCTGGTGGGCTACAGTCCATGGGGTCGCAAAGAATCGGACATGGCTGAAGCGACTTAGCATGCATCCAGGCATGTCCCCCAAAAGGCCTCCCTGTTCACCTGCCCTTGCAACAGTCAGGCTCAGCCCAGAAACAAAAAGTCCGCAAAGCATCAATCTCTCAGTGACTTACTCCTTTCCAACACTATGACATTAAAAGCACTTGAAAGTAAAAATCGTCAATTCAGAGGTGGAGTTCAGGGTTTCAAATACACTGTACAGCAAATTTCCTTTTTTCTCCCTTAACTTGGCCATCAGGATAGCTGAGAGTCAGGGTAATTCATCAGAGTTTCATGCTGTCCCTTATTTTCGTCCTTCTGAATCAAGAAAGCAGTGTGAGAATAGTTAATAAGTTTGCAGTCAGAGTGTCTTTACATCCTGGCCCAGTGCCCTCCTCTCTGAGCAAGTCTCTTTGCTTTTTTGAGCCGAATCTACATGGCAGGGGGATGAGGGGGGTGTGTTATGAGGCCTCCCTGCCACATCCTTCTTTCTGTTATTTTCCTCCCCTGAAGAACTCCGTCCTGTCAGATGCCAAGGAGAGTACCTCCACTTGAAGAGGAGGCTTTTAGTATAGTATTTCTCTTTCTTTTTTTTACTCCAGGCCATGCAATATTTCTTTTTCTCTTTTTCACTCCAGGCCATGTCACTTGGCAGATGCCTGGGGAAGGGAAGGGAAGGGAATGGCTACCCACTCCAGTATTCTTATCTGGAGAACTCCATGGACAGAGGAGCCTGGAGGGCTATAGTCCACGGGGTCACTAAGAGTTGGACAGACTGAGCAACTAACACTTTCGCTTTCTTTTTTACGTCACTCAGCTTGTGGGATCTTAGTTCCCCAACCAGGGATTGAACCCAGAGCCTCAGCAGTGAAAGCACTGAGTCCTAACTGCTGGAACACCAGGGAATTCCCTAAGGCAGTATTTCTTGTATTGAAAGTTCTCAATAATTGAACTGTTCGAATTTTTAAGGTGGGCACAGCTGAGGAGCTCTCAGGATTGAGGGCCCAGCAATGCCCACAAAGACCCCAGTGCTGCCAACAGGAAAGTGGGAGGAGATGGTTTAACTGGTGTAAGTTGCCTGTGAGTTTTGGTCAGTGGAGTGGGTTGAATAGTGTCTTCCCTCAAAATTCGTGCTGTCTGGACCCTCAGAATGTGATCTTATTTGAAAACAGAGTCTTTGCAGATATAATTAGTTAGGTATCTCACGATGAAATTATCCTAGATTTAAGAAAGAAAGTGAAGTCACTTAGTCACGTCTGACTCTTTGTGACCGCACGGACTGTAGCCTACCAGGCTCCTCCGTCCATGGGATTTTTCCAGGCAAGAGTACTGGAGTGGGGTGCCATTCCCTTCTCCAGGGGGATACTCCTGACCCAGAGATCGAACCCAGGTCTCCCACATTGTAGGCAGATGTTTTACCATCTGAGCCACCAGGGAAGTCCTAGATTTAGGAAGGACACTAAATCCAGTGACTGGTGGTGTATGAGAAAGAAGAGAGGACACAGAGAGGTGGAGGGTAGGAAGCCACGTGGAGACAGAGGCAGAGGTTAGTGTTGTGCTGGTACAGCCGAGGAAAGCCTGGAGCCACACGAAGAAGGAAGAGGCAAGAAAGCTTCTTCCGCTAGAACCTCCGAAGGGAGTACGACCCTGTTGACACCCGGATTTAGCACTTTCAGACTGTGTGAGAATTAAAATTTTTACTGTTTTAAGCCACCCAGTTTGTGGTATTTTGTTTGACAGCCCTAGGAAATAAGTACAGTCAGTCTCTGCTTCTTCACTGGAGCATTCTGGCTTTGTCTTACATTTGCTGTAAGGTTGGACCCATGATCATCTAAACAGCAGATGCTAATGCATTAAATGAACTCCCGGTACCTGAGAAGGAATTTGAGGAAGCAGGGGACAACCTCCCATGTGAAAGTCGCTCAGCTGTGTCCGATTCTTTGCAACCCCAGGGACTACACAACCCATGGAATTCTCCAGGCCAGAGTACTGGAGAGGGTAGCCTTTCCCTTCCCCAGCGGATCTTCCCAACCCAGGGATCGAACCCAGGTCTCCCGCATTGCAGGAGGATTCTTTACCAGCTGAGCACAAGGGAAACCTCCCACGACACCCACACAAACACTGCCTACAGAATTAGGAGCACATTTCTTAGCGTGTCCTTCACTACTTGCATGATCCAACACAGACCATAATCTTTCCAGAGTTGGTTCGGTAGGAGTATGGCTCATCCCACATCCAGCTGCCTTGAACTGTTCAGCTACCATATACGTATCCTTGTCCTTTCCCCTATCATTGATCCAAATCCTACACATCCTCAAGTTTTAGGTTATTAGCCACCTCCTCCAGGAAGCACACCTTATTTCATTCTGTATCGGTAAGGATGATTTTGACAGGAAGTTCAAAAGACCCAAGTCAAACTGATGTCAGCCAGAAGAGGAATTTATTGTCTCCTGTGACCAAAACATCCAAAAAAAAATGGTGTTAAATAAGGGATATTATGATGATTCGGGGACTTGTTTCTCTCCCTTCACTCAACATCTGCCTTCAACCTCATCTGAAGGCTGACTCACCTGATAGGTATAAAATAGCTTTCAGCTGTTTTGGAAGGAAGACGCTGGGGCTTCTTCCTTCCTAGTCAACAAAAAAGATGCACCATTTCTAGCCGAAAGCTTGAGCTTCACTCTGATTGGTCCGCCTTAGAGCAGATTATTACCCCGAGCCAATCACTGTGCCCAGGAGAATGGAGTGTGCTGATTGGCCAAGCTGGTCCTGCGTTGGCCCGCTGAAGCAGGGAGCGAGCATTTGCTTGCCTGGAACCACGTGTGTCCCGAAAGAGCAGGAAGAGTGGGTGCTGGGAGATGTTCCAGTACCCATTACGTGCACCCCTCTTCTGAGTGCCTAATACATTCGTCAGTAGTTCTGTTAAGGCACTAATCGTCCTTTTCACATGTTTTATTCCACTCTCTGTTACCCCCGGAAAACTCCTTGGGACCAGGGACTGTGTCTTCCTCATCTATTTAGGTCTCAAGTTTGCCCATTCGCATGGTTGGTACCCAATAAACTTTTGTTGAAGTGAATTACATTTTGAAAAAGAAAATTTTTCAGAGTTGTTTTCATACTTTCAAATTCCCAGAGGATCTTGTTACGTTGTTTTCCGCACATTGATTAATCCCTTTTTCAGTAAGCAAGTCTAGTGGCAGCCACGTTAAAAGCTCTCACGTGCTGTAACCTGATACATTTAGAACATTTTAGTCATTTTAAAAACTGAAGTCGGATGTCCACTGCATTTTTTGTGTGTGAATGTGTGGAATAGCTATAAATAGGCATGGAAAAACATCAGGGTTGTGTGAAATCAGTTGTGGGGGGGAGCCGTGGATTCGGACCCCCAAATATAGCCTGCTGACAATTTGCCACAGGCATTTTTTTTTTTCGCTTAACTCATCATTTCAAACGTTCTGAGCAACCATCCTGAATATTTGTTCAACAGTACATTTTTTCCCACTTTGTCTTTTGGCCAAATGTGTGGCTTTTTCTTTAAACAAGGATGAGAATCTCAGGCACAGATAAATATATACCCTGGCACTTGGCTATAATATGGCTCTCTATAGGGGATTCTGTCTGGTGTCCATGGGATTGGTTTAAACCTGGAAGTCTCTAGAAGGCCTCCGCCTCATACTCCTGCCCCCATAGTTTCTCCTGAAGAGAGGTCTCAGGGAGTGGACCACAGTGTTTTCTGTTAAATAGAACCAGACAGAGAAGGATTTCTCTTGAGGAGTCTCTGGACAGAGATGAACTCCAGGGCACCTTCCTTTCTGAGCTGTCTGGTGACTGCCTCAGAATGTCACCTGTGCTTCTCTTTCTATTTCCCTCGCCAAAGCCCACCCAGCTTTCCAAGGCCAGCCTCACTGCTGGATTAGAGCTAATGGTCATGTCTGAGTCAATTCAGACATTTCCCAATGTAAGGTTGGTCTGTGTCCAAAAGGTTCATTGGACCGCAGAGTTTGAGATCAAAAAACACTTTCCCATGGGTTGTTGTCTAGTCGCTTAGTCGTGTCTGACTCCTTACGACCCCATGGACTGTAGCCCGCCAGGCTCCCCTGTCCATGGGATTCTCCGGGCAAGAATACTGGAGTGGGTTGCCATTTCCTTCTGCAAGGCATCTTCGAGACCCAGGGATCGAACCCGGATCTCCTGCACTGGCAGGTGAGTTCTTTACCACTGAGCCACCTGGGAAGCCCCAAGGGGACCTTGTAATTAATGTGGGCTTAGATTCCTAGGCTAGACCATAGAAACCTATGGAACCCAGATGTGCCAGTGATATCATGCGTGAAACTTTGGGGTCAGCTTTGCAGAGGAAACAGCTGATTCACTGTTGTTTTCTTCTGTAGCTTCAGGGATATTGACTTCTGATTTCAAACAACGTGGGGGAGAGATCTCTGGATCACATGAAGGCCACTGATTAGCCTTGCTAATCCTAGTGTCCCTCCCTTGTCAGCCTGGTGGAGGGGGCAGGCTGGAAAGACAGGATAGTAGAAAGACTTGATGGATGAAGAGGCTGGACAGGGGCAGCGGGAGAAGCCCTCAGGGATGTGCTGAGGATGTGCTTATGAAATGGGCACAGAAAACCAGCCCCGTGCCCACTAGGGCAATCCTAGACCGCCTGGTCATACATCCTTCAGCAGCTATTCTCTTTCTGCCAGGAGCATAGAGTGGCCTGAGTCCACACCAGCTATCGCTGAGTCAGACCCCACCCACTCTCTGCTCCCTGGAGAGGGACCCTGGTGCCCACGTGGCCTCAGCCATGGCCCCGGGCTCTGCTCTCAGCAGACACAGCCTAGAGGCTGCAAGGGCCAGGCGGGGTCTGCTGGGGAGAGAGAGCTCCAAGGGGCTGCAGCACAGCCTTGGGCCCTCTGTGAACATTTGTCAAAATGCGGTGGCAACAGCTCTGTGAATTGTGTGTCTCTGGTCACAAAGTCTCATCTTTCAGCAGCACAGAACTTTGCAGCAAAGGACACCAGCCTTGCCAGAGACTGAAGACTCAGTCACTGCTCTGGTGCTGGAGAGGAGAGAGAGGATCAGAGGAGTTCTCTGGGCAGGAACAACGTTACTATTATTGTTATGGTGGCACTAGCGGTAAAGAACCCGCCTGCCGGTGCAGAAGACCTAAGAGATGTGGGCTCGATCCCCAGGTTGGGAAGATCCCCTGGAGGAGGAAATGGCAACCCACTCCGGTATTCTTGCCTGGAGAATCCCATGGACAGAGGAGCCTGGCGGTCTATAGCCCATGGGGTCGCAAAGAGTCGGACACAACTGAAGTGACTTAGCATGCACATTACCTTTACTAAATCTAGTAATAGAGTTACTATCACATTTTTTCCCAGAGTATTTTCACCTATGTTGACTAATTTAATTCTTACAATATCCTTCTGAAGTTGGAACTGGCTGTTATACTCCCATTTAATAGATGGAGAAGCTGAGGCTCGGAAAGGATGGCAGACTCCATAGGATCACACAGAAGATCAGACATATTTCTTAGACTAAAAGGGATGGTATTGTAGGGATAATAGTAACAGCTATATCATCTTGGCTCCCAGCAGGAAACAGATGGCATGCTTCAAAGAGGTGATTCACGGGAGTGTAATAAAGGGACTGTTTACAAAGGTATAAGCAGAGTCATCGAAACCAGGATGGACAAATGAAGATCCTGGGCCAGCAAGATCAGGAAAGCCTCTGCCACCCATAGGCCACCCATGGGACAGAGGGAGGCATTACCGATCTCAGTGAGAGCTGTGCCTGCAGGAGCATCGCCAAGCCTGAGAAATGAATACCCCATCGCTCTGTCCTCTCACCCCCTCCCATTTCCTGTGGGTGCCTCCCGTGGGCCAAACCCAGCTGGAAGCCAGAGAGCAACTACACCCAAGGATGCAGTACATGAGTTCAGCTTCCCACAACTGACAGCCAGTGTCCACGTGATTGTGTGGGTACAGATGCAGGGCTGTCTCCTGGAAGAGAAGAGGGCAGGCAGTGGACAGGGGTCAGGAGCAACTTCTGCCACACAACGCATTCTACTTGAAACTCTGAGGAGTCTGAGAATTCTAAATTTGAACCTGGCCTTGCAGGTTATCATGGGTCTTCCCTGGTGGTTCAGATAGTAAAGAATCTGCCTGCAATGCAGGAGACCTGGGTTTGATCCCTGGGTCAGGAAAACCCCTGGAGAAGGAAATGGCACCCCATTCCAGTATTCTTGCCTGGGGGAAATCCCATGGACTTAGGAGCCTGGAGGACTACAGTCCACGGGGTCTCAAAGAGTCGGATGCGACTGAGCGACTAACTTTTGAAGGTTATCAAGGTAGGAGGATGGAAGACGAGCCACTCTGTTGGCTTGCTTGATAATTTTCACGTATGTATTTTAAACATATGAATGTGGACTTGTCCTGGGCTGCAGAAATGTGAGGAGTGGGCCAAGAGACACATTTTGTTTGGGTTCATGGATATATTGACATGTTTCAAAAACACGTGCTTTCTGGGGAACAGTGGCTCCCAGGCATCATCGGAGGGTCTGCTGTGTGAATCCCACCAAGACAAGGTTGCAGGGCTAAAAGCTGTACTGTGGAATGAACACATGCTGGCTGCAAGACTGTGGGGCTGCAGAGAAGCAACAAGTCAGAATAAGTCCAAGGGAAACTCTTCCAATCGTGAATAGGTAAGATGGCAAGCGGAGAATTTTCTCCTTGTTGACATCTACTTAAAACTATCAATAATAAAAAACAAACTTGGATCAACTGTGCTACGGAACCGACTGATTCGATTTTATCATCTCTCTGTAGAAAATGTTATTATAAAATACAAAGAGGTGATCAAAGCATATGCAGCCCAAAACACTAGGAATAAGTAGTATCAAAGCAGATAAGTTAATTAATAAAATATGTTATTATTCTGGATAACAATGTTTGTAGTATTGGGGTGTAGTATTGTGATGTTTGTAGTATTGGGGTTTTTATTTTTAATTATCATTTGTTGCAACTTCTTTCTCCTAAGTAAACATTTCCTTTCACATTCAATTTGGTGTTTGTAAATTTGCATTCTTCTTCTTAAAAAGGCCTCTCCCAACTGAATCAGCTGCAGGCCCCACAAAACCTGGGCCCACTCCTGAATGGAATATTAAGATTATGAGCCCGTGTATCATTTCATCCCATCTGTAGGGTGGGCAGGATTGCCCCTGTTTTACAGCAAAGAAGACACGAGGCCAAGGACGAAGTTGCTTACTCATTCTGCCTCTGAAGGCCTTTCTCTCTGAATTCTGGGAACTTCAGTCTCCTTGGCTCTGCCTGTTGATTTCTCCGACTGTTTCTACCACCCAATTTCCGTGGGGAGAGGCAGAGGGAGACTAAATTGGAAGACAAGGCCTCTCGGAATCACGCTCTGCTTGGAGGGCTCTGCGTGTCCCTGTGGCCGAGGGTGGGGAGCTGGGTGCGGCAGGAACTGGACCAAACAAACATCTTGAGCAGAGGACAAAACACCACAGACCAGGGCCCCAGGACCTCAGTTAACTGTGGCTTAACCCTGAGATCGCAGAGGCACGGAGGAGGCTGGTGGAGGATCGCCTGTCCATGCTTCCTCATTTCCTGAAACCGTCCAGCCCGGCACAGAGAAGTCCTTGCTGAGTACAGCCGGGCCTGCCTCGGGTGCAGGCTGCTCACTAAAGCACCTGATTTGTCATTTATCTCTGGCTGCGGGCCCCTGGACACTCTTTTGGACAATCGAGGTTGTTGAGAGTTATAAAAGCATTGCCTCTTAGAGCAGAAACTACAAACCACAGATTATGGTGACTCTCGGTTCCAGTCTGATGGAATGGAGATTCAATGAGGAAAATAGACTGGCTTTTACCAAAAGCTATTTATTTTTACTTTTTTAGCCCTGCAGCTCTCAGGTTCTTAGTTCCCTGACTGGAGATTGAACCCGTACTCCTTGCAATTGAAGGGCTGGGTTCTAAATACTGGACCACCAGTGAATTCCTCCCAAAGCTAAGTATAACCAAGTGAAACACTGTCTTTTGGCTTAGATTCGGTCCTTTTTCCTTTCTTTCTTTCTTTCTATTTCATTTGTTGTTAAAATCTGTATGAAATGATGGTGATCGTGATATTTGCTAGCATTTCTTGACTGTTGCCATTATGCTGGGTTTTGTGCTAAAATCTCCATGCAGTTTATCTCATTTATCACCACAAGGACCTGAAGAGTTAGATGCTATATATTTTTTATTCCATACATATTTTTATATAACTTTAAATCAATTTTTGCCATTTAAAATATTAAATAAAGCATTTTCAAAATATTTTTCCATCCTTTATTTTTCATTGTCCTTGATTTCCTATGGCCAAATTTTATTTATTGAAGTTGAGTTGATTTACAATGTTGTGTAAATTTCTGCTGTACAACAAAGTGATTCAGTTATAAAATATCCATCCTTTTTTTAATATTCATTCCCATTATGATTTACCATAGGGTACTGACTATAGTTCTCTGTGCTATACGGTAAGACCCAGTTGTTTATCCGTTCTATATATAAAAGCTTATATTTGCTAACCCCAACTTCCTACTCCATCCCTCTCCCAACCCCCTCCTCCCTGGCAACCACAAGTCTGTTCTCTATGTTTGTGAATCAGTTTCTATTTCGTAGGTAGGTTCTATTGTGTCATATTTTAGATTCCACTTATAAGTGGTATCATATGGTATTTGTCTTCCTCTGTTTGACTTACTTACTATGATAATCTCTAAGTCCATTCATGTTGCTTTAAATGGCATTCTTTCATTCCTTTTTATGGCTGAGTAGTATTCCATTGTATACATATACCACATTTTCTTTATCCATTCATCTGTCAATGGACATTTAGGCTGTTTCCATGTCTTGGTATTGTAAATAGTGCTGCTGTGAACAGAGGCAAGGGGAGGGTGGTGCATGCATCTTTTCGAATTAGAGTTTTGTCTGGATGAATGCCCAGGAGTGGGATTGCTGGGTCATATGGTAATTCCCTTTTTAGTTTTCTGAGGACCCTCCATACTGTTCTCCATAGAGGCTGCACCAACTTACATTCCCACCAGCAGTATAGGAGAGTTCCCTTCTCTCCACATCCTTTCCATCATTTATTATTTGACGAGTTTTTAATGATGGACATTCTGACCCATGTGAGGTCATCCTCATTGTAGCTTTGATTTGCATTTCTCTAATAATTAGTAGTATTGAGCAGATAGGTGCTATTATTAATCCAATTATACCCCCAAAGAAACTAAGACGTGGGGATCAAGTCGACACATGTCCTACAGGAGGATGTCCTGGGGTCGGGACCTGAGCTTGGTGGTCTGGTTTCATTGCACACACTTCATCATCACACCATCTTTCCTCTGGAGATGAAACAGAGTTTTTAAATGTTCATGAATCCACCTGCAATGCAACAGACCCAGGAGACGTGCATTCGATCCCTAGGTCTGGAAGATTCCCGAGTCAGGAAGATCCCCTAGAGGAGGGCATGGCAACCCACTCCAATATTCTTGCCTGGAGAATCCCATGGACATAGGAGCCTGGCAGGCTACAGCTCATGGGGTCGCAAAGAGTTGGACATGACTGAAGCGATTGAGCCTGTCCTTATCTTGCAAAACACAAGTCTGGCAGACTAGGTTGGAGCCTCATGTTTCTAAACAACTTGCAATGATCGGGAAATCTGTACATGTGAGAGCCACCGAGCTCACCCATATACTTTATTTGACAGGTATAAAGGAAACACAGTTGAGTTACTCAATGTCACCCAGCAGGTTGGAAGCAAAATTAAACAAAGAGAAGACCTGGCTAGACAGGTTTTCAACATTTGTGAGACACGAAAAATTGGGTATTTCCTTTGAACTGGACAATGGCTGACTAAAGGCAAGGCAGCCTCTAGAAATAAATTCAGAAAACTATTCTTGTAACCTGCGCTTCCCCAGAGACATCCTGGCTTTGACACTGTATTTCTGTGAAGCTCCAAGAATGCTTCCACATTCCTCAATTCCCAGCTCAGGTTCCTACTGATGCGGCCTTGCAGGCAACAAAGAAGTGTCTGGAGGCATGCTGTCTCTACTCCCTCGTTGGGGACCTCCTCCCACTCTAGGAGCAGCTGTCTCCATGGTGAAGGTGAGAGAAAGAGAGAGCTTAGATGGTTTCCCTGGCAACAGCAAAGGAGAGCTCGTTTCCTTGGTGATGATGAAGAAGGTGAGGCAGTCAGGCTCAGAGTATCCATCCCTTCCCTAGCTCCCACCCTGCATGGGTCACACCCTGGGCTTCCTGGATTAGGGCCTTGCAGGGCAATCATGACAATCTGATAAATGGTAGATTGTCTAGGTCGGGCTCTGGGTCCTGGCAGGCTTGGTCTGGGACCACAAATTATTTCATCCTCTAAGCTCTCAGTGGCCACATCTGTAAAATGGGGCTAATAATAGGACCAGCCTCTTAGGGTTGTGAGGAAATAAACGGAAGTGCCAGTAAAATTTAACTATTATTTTTACATACCAATTAATGATTGCCACACACTAATAACCATAATTATTACAATGCAGAGAGGGAGGCAAGTTGGATTTAACGAGGGCATTTTAAAATTGAGGAGGCTGGAGCTCAGGGAGGGAGAAGGACTCTGCCTGAGTGCCAGTATGGTTAAGAATCAGTACTAGAGTGAAAAGTCCGTTCTTTGGGCTCCAAATCCAGTGCCATTTCCACTCCCCACCCTATCATGTACAGGGGACACACTGACCCCTAGCTTGGCCTGCCCCCTCCCCTGCCTCAGTCAGAGACCCTGAAATCAAAGTATCCAGGCCCTCTTCCTTTCCCGTGTCCCGCATGGTTTGCACCATAGGTCTGGACCGAGTCAACACAAGCATCTGGATGATTGTCAAAGCAATTAATAAGCACAAAACAGGAATAGTAAATTAATTTAGTGAAGTCTTCCCATCCCATAAATTACTGAGAATCAGTCTATACTAAAGTCTGGACTGCTGATGACTGACGGAATGTTTCAGTGTTTCTTTGAATGGTTTTGGCAAAGCATAGCCCTTAATGGCATTCCTGAATCATACAATGCATGAATTATTAAGGTTTTACTTGTGTAATCTATTAGTTGTTTAGATGGTGATACATTGTTCTGGGAAGACTACTGGCTTTAGAATGAACCAGATTCAGAATCAAATTCTAAATTATATTTTTAAAAAAAGAAACTGAAAAGACCAAAAAAAAAATTTCTAAATTCTCCTAGTTACTACCCATGTGCTTTTGGAAGATTTAATTAACTTCCTGGAACATCAGTTTCCTGTTTTTTTTTTCTTCAAATGGGCATATAATAATGTCTCCTGGTAAAGTTGTTGTGAAATTTAGAGATAATATCTATATAACACCTGGTATATAGCAGTCAGGCTTCCCTGGTGGTAAAAGAATCCGCCTACCAATGTGAGATCCAGATTTGATCCCTGGATTGAGAAGACACCCTGGAGAAGGAAATGGCAACCCACTCCAGTATTCTTGCCTGTGAAACCCCATGGACAGAGAGGAGCCTGTTGGGCTACAGTCCATGGGGTCGCAAAGAGTCAGAAACGACTTAGCGACTGAACAACAACATATAGCAGTCACTCAACTACTGATAACCTTTCTCTCTTCCTTCCTTTCTTTTCTTCTATTGAAGTATAGCTGTTCATGTGACAATATTGTATACTTGTTAAATGGCAATGTTATGTTCATTTCTGCTGTACAGCAAAGTGACTCGGTTATATATATGTGTGTTTTATATATATATTTACATGTGTGTGTGTGTTTTATATATATTTACCACCAGGGAAGACCTGATGTGAAGAGCTGACTCATTTGAAAAGACCCTGATGCTGGGAAAGATTGAGGGCAGGAGGAGAAGGGGATGACAGAGGATGAGATGGTTGGATGGCATCACCGACTCGATGGACATGGGTTTGGGTGGACTCCGGGAGTTGGTGATGGACAGAGAGGCCTGGCGTGCTGTGGTTCATGGGGTCACAAAGAGTTGGACACGACTGAGCGACTGAACTGAACTGATATATATATATATATATATATAACAGCAAAGTAATTCAGTTATATATACATACAAATAGGCTTTCCTGGTGGCTCAGATGGTAAAGAATCTGCCTGCAATGCAGGAAACTTTGGTTCGATCCCTGGTTTGGGAAGATCTGCTGGAGAAGGAAATGGCAACCCACTCCAGTATTCTTGCCTGGAGAATTCCATGGACAGAGGAGCCTGGTGGGCTACAGTCCATGGGGTTGCAAAGAATCGGACACAACTGAGTGACTGACATATATATTCTTTTGTATATTCTTTCCCCATATGGTTTATCACAGGATATTGAATATAGTTCCTTGTGCTATACAGTAGGACCTTGTTATATATCCATTGTCTATATATACTAGTTTGTATCTGAGAGCCTTTCTTATTGAACAGAGTCCCACCATATTTCAGTTTGTTGTATTTTCATCTCTCTTGTTAGTCCTCTGTTAGGCTATATGCTCATGAAGGCAAGACTGTGCCTTAGAGGGTTCTCCACCAAAGTGAGATCAGGAATGGTTTGCTTAGTTTCCTCAGATGCGATACAGGAGGAATAATGCGGCTTAATGAATTTACCCAGCCGCTTAACCATCATTACCCAGGTCCAATAGCGAAGTGAACTGCCTAGCTATTCAGTCACAGCGCGATCTCCAAAGCTGGTTAGGGGCACCAACTTTTGGGCTGTCAATCATGTCCACAGGGGTAGGTTTCTACAGTATTTGGTTTGGACTACATAATCCTCCTCGGTGTCCTTGCCTAATTGCACCAGGAGTTAATATCGGACCAAAACCTTCATATAAAATTGTATCTCCCAGGAATTTAGGATTGGGTCCAAGAGAGTTCAGTTAGCATCTTGGTATTAATATCTTGATGTGGTTAAATAGAAATCCCGGAATGGACAATTGGCAATTTGCCATCATGAGACACTTAATCCAGAATGCGCACACATTCACACACATGCAGAAGCACACGTGTACATACATGTCCACAGACTGATGCACAGATGCAGAATTCGGGGACACAGCAGTCGTGCCCCTGATCCCTGTCTGGGTCATGGCTGTGTTTCTGACCTTAGGTTTGGTGTTTGGTTTTGGTTGTTATCGTTGCTAAACTAGGTCATCATTTCTGCTTCTCGCAACCAGAGAATCCTAAGCAATCCCGTTCAGCAAGGACACACTGCTTGGAGGGCAGGGCACGTGCGGTGATACCCTGACGGGTCCAGTTAACCTAGGTCCACTCCTCAGAACTGAATTTGAATTCCCACCTGCTCAGCAAATGGGTCATAAACTTTTTTCATCTAGATCCCCCTCAAGGCAGAAAGACACCAGTTTTTAAGAGCCTCAGGAGTTGACTTCCCTTCGTTATGGTCTTTCCCAGATTCCAGATAAGCTTGCTCCCCTCTAGGGGCAGAAGAGACCTGGAAAGATGACGTGCAGCCATGTGCCACTGTCCAGGCGAGGTTTCCTAGCTGAATTCATCCCTGTGGAGGTGGTAAGCGATGCTGTCCTCTGTGCCAGAAGCAGTCCAGTGACAGCCCCCTGAGCCCACGAGATCACCCCAGAGAGTGAATTCAGAAGCACCTGAGAGAATCCCAAGGTGGGAAGCCAGGGCCACACTAAAGGTTGTATGGTTGTGTAGCATGGAGGAGATGAGGCTCCGGGATGGGGGCCCCGGGGTGGGTCCCCAGGAAAGCAGACTCTGTAGAGTGTGCAGACAGGATGTTTGTTGAGAGGTGTCATGGGACCATCCCCTGAGGAGGGGAGAGGAAGGAAGCCAGGCTGGGCAGGGGGAGAAAGTGAGCCCCGACCACCGCCCTGCCAGCCCCACAGGGAACACGGGAGACAGGGTGGCTTTCACAGTTGTCTCCTGTGGGACTGAGGTGACCCAGCCCTTTTACTGTCCCCCGTTGGGTGTGGCCACCACAGAAAGGGTATGACCTTGGACTAACCAGCACTTAGGTGCAGCTGAGGTGAACCCTGAAGGGGCTGCTAGCTGGGGTCACTGGAAGACAGCACCCCCAGCAGCTGGGGAAGCGAGTCCCATGGTGCAAGGCTCTAGGTAGCACATCACGGCATCCGCCACAGGGACGCCCAGCACAGAGGGCAGACAAGGAACCAATCAGAGGAAGTGCCTGGGAGCCAGATTCTAGAGCAACATCCTGGGATGGGGGCTCAGCTGCTCATCCTCTGAACCTGTATTTATGAAACACCAGGGGGCTCTGAACCCATATTTATGAAGCACCTACATGTACACCCAGATCCTCGCAGAGCACAGCCTAGCAATGCCAACAGAGACACAGCATCTTCCTGTGTGACAGGCACTAGCCAAGAGCTGCCTGGGAGCTCAAGGTTTAACTGAACCAAGAAATAAAATTCTAACAAGTGGAACTGTCACTAAGATTGGCTAGGCAGCAATGAAATGGGGAAAAGAAAAAACGGACGCTGACCTGGGAGGCAGAAAACCTGGATCCAGGGAAATCCTTGGTGGTCCAGGGGTTAGGACTTGGTGCCTTCAGTGGCGGGGCCTGGGTTCGAACTCTGAGCGGGGAACTAGGATCCTGCAAGCTGACTGGCACATATTTGAACCCAGCCTCTGATGGCTGTGTGAGCTTGGTAAAGTCTGTAAGCCTCTCTGAGCTAAATCTGAAAATAGCAATCACAGAACCTGCTTTAGAGGGCTGATGCGAGATTAAAAAGCTGACACATGTGGCTGGCACTACCTGTGACAAACAGCAGAGAAATTTAGTTGGCCGGGCTTCTTGATCTGATAACTACTCAGCCATGATGAATATTGTAAAAGTTATTGTTCCAACCAGAAGGGCCATAAACTGTTTTTTTATAACCTAATGAAGGCCAGATGCCAGGCAGAGAACCAGAGAATCAACATTCAGTCCTGAAACCCTTGGAACACCCCAGTCACTCGCTGTCTGATGATTTCCATTACCCATGTTCCAGGGACAGGAAAGATTTATATACGTTATTTGGGGCTCTGGTTCAAGTCTGGCCAAGTTCTACTGGGACTTAGTCATTCTGACACTGGCCAGCAGCATCCCTGTGAATGCGAAATCGGGTAAGCAGCTACTATAAGTAATTCCAACACACACACACACACACACACACACACACAAACAGAAAGTCTTACAATAGACAGATTTTCACAGATAACCATCTGTAAACCAGCAGAGGCTCAAAAAAAAAAAAAAAAAACAACAACTCTTCTTGAGGATGAGACAGAACCATCGACAGCCCAGATAATTAGGAGAATTGAAATCATCTTTGCCACCCAAGCTTGCAGAGAGTGGGAGGCAGCAGAATATTTTTATTCCTGACGACCTAAAATGAAATGTCATAAACAGAACAGTTGGAAGATCCTAGGACTAACAGCCTTATTTTTTACCCATTTTTTTCTTGTGGTGAAATTTACATAACATAAAATTTACCATCTTAACTGCTTTTAAGTGTACAGTTCAGTGGTTCTGAATACATGGATAATATTGTGCTATCATCACCACCATCCATCTCCAGAACTCTTTTCATCTTGCCAAGCTAAAACTCTACACACATTAAACAACTCTCCATTCTCTCCTTCCCCTCAGCCCCTGGAAAGCACCATTTAACAGCCTTATTTTACAGCTGTTAAAATAAGGAAAACAAGTCCCAGAGAGAGTCAGCAACTTGTCAAAGACACACAGGCCATCTATGGCTGCTTGAGGACTCAACACAGATTCTGGGAGTCCCGGTTCATATTTGTTGTTGTTGGTCAGTTGCCCAGTCGTGTCTGATTCTTTGTGACCCCATGGATTGCAGCTTGCCAGGTTTCTCTGTCCTCCACTGTCTCCCAGAGTTTGCTCAGATTCATGTCCATTGAGTTGGTGATGCCATCTTACTATCTCATCCTCTGCCTCCCCCGTCTAGTTTTGTCACAGCTTTCCTTATAAGTAGCAAGCGTCTTTTAATTCTCTTAGTTCATATTGTGTGCATGTGTGCTATGTTGCTTCAGTCATGTCCATCTGACTCTTTGTGACCCTAAGGACTACGGCCCACCAGCTTCTCTGTCCATGAGATTCTCCAGGCAAGAATACTGGAGTGGGTTTCCATGCCCTTGGATTTTCCAGACCCAGGGATTGAAACTGCATCTCTTGGGTCTCCTGCATTGGCATTGGCATTGGCAGGCAGGTTCTTTACCACTAGTGCACCTGGGAAGCCCCTTAGTTCGTATTACTGCTCTGTATTTTCTCATGATGTTGGAGCGGGAGGTACAGGGTATGCTTGGTAGTTCTCTCCAGCAGTCCTGAAAGCACCCCCATACCCTAGCTACCATCCTATGTTATTTCTAGCTTTGCAAGTGGGAAAGAGAGGGTGCTAAATCGCTTCAGTCATGTCTGACTCTTTGCGACTCCAGGGACTATAGCCCGCCAGGATCCTCTGTCCATGGGATTCTCCAGGCAAGAATACTGGAGTGGGTTGCCATGCCCTCCTCCAGGGGATCTTTCTGACCCAAGGATCAAACCCTTGTCTCTTGTGTCTCCTGCATTGGCAAATGGGTTCTTTACCACTAGTGCCACCTGGGAAGCCCCAGGGAAGAGAGATGGAGATGAAAAATCAAGAGCAAGAACCAGAATAGAAGCTGTCTTAGTTTCTTATAGCTGCTATGACAAAGTAACACACACTAATGGACTTAGACAACAGAAATGTATTGTCTCACAGTTCTAGAGGCTGGAAGTCTAAAATCATTGTGTTAGCCAGGCTGGTTCCTTTTCAGAGCTGTGAGGGAGCATCTATTCCAGCTACTTGAGCTCCGTCCTCAGTTTACAGGCAGAAATCTTCATCCCCATCTGGTAGCCACCTTGTGAGTCTGCCACCCAATTTCCCCCTTTCATAAGGACACCAGGCAATTTGGGTTAAGGGCCACTCAACACCAGTATGACCTCATCCTAGTTAATTATATCTGCAATGACCCTATTTCCAAAGTCACATTCTGAGATGCTAGGGGGTTAAGACTTCAGCACATGAATTGGGAGGGCACATAATTCAACTCATAGTAGAGGCCCTCTCCTTTATGAACTGATCTAGAGAGACCAATAGACCCACAAGCTGATGAACTCAGACGTAGACTCTCATATATTTGGCAAGAGAACTCATGACATCGTGGATCAACAAGAAAAGCATGGTCTAGTCAATAAATAACCTGAGTAACTAAGCAATTTCACTCCTAGACATGCACACAAATCTAGTTAGTAAATGTGACACAGCGTTTTATATGAATGTATTCATTGCAGCATTGTTTATAGTGCCCCAAAAATCTATCCCCAGGAAAATGAGTATGTGGGTGGTTGTAATGAGCTGATTTGTGCCCCTCAAAGTTCCGGTGTTAAGGTCTTCACCCAGCACCTCAGAATGTGCCTGCCTGTATTTGGAGATAGTCCGTAAAGAAGTAATTAATTTAAAATGAGGTCATGAGAGTGGCCCCAGTCCAATGTGACTGGTGTCCTTATAAGAAGGAAAAATTTGGACCAATAAAGGGACACCAGGAATGTGCATAAGCAGAAAAAAAGGGGACACAGAGAGGAGACGGCCATTCACAGACCAAGGATAGGGGCCTCAGAAGACACTAACCCTGTCAACATCTTGACCTTGGACTCAGCTTCCAGAACTGTGAGAGAAAAAGTGTCTGTGGTCTAAGCTGCCCAGTCTGCAGTGTTTTGTTATGGAAGCCCCAGCAAACTAATACAGTGGTATAAGTATTAAAACATGACTAGTAGTGATAAACACCAAATTCGAGATGGTGGTTACCCCTGTGAGGAAGGAAGCAGGATGTGAGAGGGCGGGGTACTCAGGAGGCTTGGACTATTTCTAACCATTTTACGAATTGAAGTATAATTCATTTACAGTGTCGTGTTAGCTTCAGGTTCGTATTTTATATATAATATTAATGTGTTAATATATTAACATGTTTATCTTTCATATTCTTTTCCATTATGGGTTATTACAATATATTGACTATAGTTCCCTGTGGTATACAACAGGTCCTTGCTGTTTATCTATTTTACATATAGTAGTGTGTATCTGTTAATCCCAAACTTCTAGTTTCTTCCCTCCCCCCCAATTCCCTTCGGTAACCATAAGTTTGTTTTCTATGTCCATGAGCCTATTTCTGTTTTGTAAATAAGTTCATTTGTATCATTTTTAAGATTCTACAGTCAAGTTATATCATATGATGCTCGTCTTTCTTTGTCTGGCTTACTTCACTTGGTATGATAATCCCTAGGTCCATCTATGTTGCTGCAGATGGCATTTTTTCACTGTTTTTTATGGCTGAGTAATACTCCATTGTATATATGTATCTTTATCCACTACATCTTTATCCACCCATCTGTTGATGGACATCTAGGTTGTTCCCATGTCCTGACTATTGTAAATAGTGCTGCTATGAACATTGGGGAGCGTGTATGTTTTAGAATTAGAGTTTTCTCTGGATAAATGCCCAGAAGTGGAATTGCAGGATTATTTGGTAGTTCTATTTTTACTTTGTTGAGGAACCTCCATACTGCTCTCACCATAGTGGCTACACCAGTTCACATTCCCACCAACAGTGTCGGAGGATTTCTTTTTCTCCTATCTCCAGCACTTATTATTTGTAGACTTTTTAAAGATGTCCATTCTGATTGGTGTGAGGTGATTGCAATATTTTATTCTTTAAGCTGCATGGTGGGTGCCTGGATGTTGTTATAGTATTCTAATTTAATTTATTTAATTTAGTGTTACAGTATTGTAATTTAAATCCACAAGAATAGCGAGTGTGACCGACGGCTCAGTACTCCCTCATCTCAGAGCAGCCTAGCACACAGAGGCTCTAATTTGGACTCAGTGTGACCCCAGGGAAGCCTCTTCTCTTTGACCTCAGTTTCTCTACCTGTAAAATTAGAAGAATGAATTAATACAGTGCTTTTCAAAGTGTGTCCCACGGGATACTAATTCCATGAGGTTTTAAATATATATTCTATATCACATAAGGGTTACCTGGTCAAATAATTTTAGGAAGGGTTACCAAAGTGGCTACCCACTCCAGTATTCTTGCCTGGAGAATTCCTGGACAGAGGACCCTGGTGGGCTACAGTCCATGGGGTCACAAAGAATCGGACATGACTAAGGGAGTAATGTTTTTCAACCAAATATATAATCACATTATTTTATTGCAGAAATTTCAATGCTTTTTAATCATGAATAGCCAACATGGGCTATGTATACCACCAAGTACGACACTCTTCAAAAACTAATGATCAACTGCTTTTCTGTTCATTCACACAAGAACTGATGTCCCCAGTGGGTTCTGAAGGAACATCAGTCATTTTTTTCATGAGTTATTTTGCATAAATAAACACATTTGAAAAGTTTAAATGATTCAATGACGGACCAATAGCTGTCTTGTGCTTAACAGACCCTGCTGAGTATGATCTGGGGCCTCCTTATATACAAAAGAGACTTTCCTGAAAATATGTTTGCTATGATGAGTAGAAAAATATTTATTTTTAAAACACTAAGCTAAAAAATGAATCAAATGCAAACTAAACCATCTCAAATTAACTGTGAGTTTAACTGTACATTTAAAAAGAAATCCATCAAGGTTTTATTTTAAATTTTTACTGTGTTACACACACATAAAAGGTCACAAGATAAATGTATGGCTTAGGCAATATCCATCACTTGGGTCAAGAAATGGAACATGGCCAGAACCTTGATGGGTCCTTACAGGAGAGCCATACTGAGGGCTCTGCTATGGTTCTGGGATGTACAGACAAGGCAACGTTTTCATCTGGTTCTTCCTGTACTTCTAAGACCACAGGTACACCAAAGGCAGAAGTACCTTCCTTGAATTATGATGCTCCCAGTGACCCCTGCTTTCTTGGAAATGGCCTATGAGCATCATCTGTTTGAAGAGCATTCATGAGTCTTGTGTGACCATGGTGGAAGCCATGGTCCATTCCAAAGCCCAGTGTCTCTTTCACAGGGACACTCAGAGGAAGTTTTAGCAGGAGCTTCATTCCGGGAAAACATCGGGCTCTTGCAAGTCAATTTGTATGCATTCTTTTGTCAGAAAAAGAAAACTGTGTAACTCATAACATCCTCCCTTCATTTTAGCTGCCGGGAAATTTAAGCCCAAACTCCAGACTTCTTTATAGTAATCAGCTTTGTTGTTATTGTTGTTTAGTTGCTAAGCCTTGTCCGACGCCTTGTGACCCCATGGACTGTAGCCCACCAGACTCCTCTGTCCGTGGGATTTCCCAGGCAAGAATACTGAAGTAGCTTGCCATTTCCTACTTCGAGGGATCTTCTTGACCCAGGGATCGAACCCACGTCACCTGCATTGGCAGGGAGATTCTTTCCCGCTGAGCCACCAGAGAAGCCCCCATCAGCGTTTAGGACTGCTGATTTTAGGATTGTTGGTGTCAGAGCCAGGAGACTGCTTAGAGAGCATGTGGTATCATGCATACAAATGGGGAGGTCAAGGTCCCCACGATGTCACTGGGTTTCTCTCAGGGGACCAGTCCCCCTGCTCCCCTGATAGAGTTTATTTCTAAGTGTGTCACTTTGCATCATTAATCCTGGGAAGCTCCTTTGAATCTGTCCGGAAGTACAGAGCTTGCAGTTGTCAGAACTGAACCAAACAAGCACAAAGGTGGTCTTCCCCCACCCAAGATGTGGCTGAGCTTTAAAGGAATTTAAATTTCGTGTCTCCTCTGACAATTTAACAATTGATTTTCTAATCCCTGCTTCCCAACTACTAGTCTTAGGAGTAAGGGTCAGGGCATAAAATTTTTTCTCAATCTAAAGCTCAGTAAGAACAATAAGGATGAAATAGCGAGTTCTTCAAGAAGCTAAACTCATTCATTTCTTTTATTTTTGATTTGTAAAATATCTTTTATTGAGCTTCCCTGGTGGCTCAGTGGTAGAGAATCCACCTGCCAATGCAGGATATACAGGTTCAATCCCTGGTCTGGGAAGATCACACATGCTGCAGGACAGCTAAGCCCGTGTGCCATAACTATTGAGTCTGTGCTCTAGACCCGGGAACCACAACTGCTGAGCCTTTATGCTGCAACTACTGAAAAAGCCCACACACCCTAGAGCCCGTGCTCTGCAACAAGAGAAGTTCTGCAATGAGAAGCCCCTGCTCGCTGCAATAAGAGAAAAGCCTGTACAGCAACAAAGACCCAGCACAGCCAAAAAAACAAAAAAAAGTCAAAAATTTAAAAATGCTTTTTATTTTATGAAATGGTGGCCCTGGAAATTGTTGCCTTGCTCTTTCAAGGCAAAGTGAAATGTTGTTAACCCCACATCAGCTCCCTCCTCCTCCATTTTTTTAAAAATAATTTTTATGATATGTAAAATTCACAAGTCTGTGAGCCCTTGTTCTAACAGCCTCTGACCAGCTGGACTGCCCACATGTGTCTGGAGAGGAGCCAAGACCTCAAAGCCTGGTGTGAATCCCTCTTTCCCGTTTCACTGCGAGGTCTTCCCACTAAACCCTCCATTGTTACTGTTGCTGCACTGGGTTACTGTCCACTCCCGTGACACTTGTAGCCTTGGGACACCTCTTGGCCTTCAAGATAGAGTTCCTCCTGCCCAGAATATCCTTCTTCCCTCCGCCTCCCAGGCCCAGCTTCACGAGATCCCTTGGTGCTGTTAAAAAAGCTATAAATGTTTGCAACCCGGTGGAAAGTGAGGTAACCCCCCAGCCTCTGGGGAGCTTTCCTCCCACAGAACCTTTCCAGAAGCTCCTGCTGGTTATCGGGCCTCTCTCCCTCCAGCACATGGCATTTTGTGCTCACCTTGTGCACAGCTGTGTCAGGGTCACACATGTCCTGTGAAGATCTGTGTACTCGAGGGCAGGGACCCTGTCTTACTCTTCTGTATATTCCCTGTGGGCCAGGTCAGTCTCTCAGGCACAGTACACACCCATTGCATGTTTATGGGACAAAAGGGTGAGTGACTTGATGAGCCCAGCCCCAGAAGGAGGCACAGGGCAGGATGTAGGATGGGTGACCTACCTCTCTGGACTTACTTTCTGCCCAGGCTCAGCGAGGAGAGACAATACGACAGGCACCTGTGGGTGAGGGGGAACCAGAAACAAGAGCAGGCAAGAACCACATCCTTCCCTGCCTGGATAAGGAGCCTAATAAAAATGGATTATCATTTATAAAAGTCCCATCTGAGCCAAGCACCCTTTATATAGTTTCTCATTTTTTCCCCATTTCAACCAAATAAAGTTAGAAATCTGGGACTCAGAGAGTTAAAATAACTTGTCCAGGGTTGTGCTGTTAGTGAGTGGCTTAATTAGGGAGAGTGGAGAAGGAAATGGCAAGCCACTCCAATATTCTTGCCTGGAAAATCCCATGGACAGAAGAGCCTGGTAGGCTACAGTCCATGGGGTCGCAAAGAGTTGGACATGACTGAGCAACTTCATTTTAATTAGGCAGAGGGGGCTATAGACTGAAGTTTGTGTCACCTCCCTGCCCCCCGCCCCCTGAAAAATGTGTATATTAAAAACCCAGCTCCCAGTGTGATGGTACTTGGAGGTGTGGCCTTTGGGAGGTGATGAAGTCATGAGGATGGAACTCCCAGGAATGGGATTAGTGCCTTATTAAGAGACCCCAGACAGCTCTCTCGTCCTTCTGCAATGTCAGGACACAGCAAGATGTTAGCTTTCTGGACTTTCTGGGTGGTGCAGTGAATAAGAATCTGCCCGCCAATGCAGGGAGCACAGGTTCCATCCCTGGTACAGGAAGATCCTACGTGCCACAAAGCAACTTAGCCTGCGTGCCACAATGACGGAGCCCACGTGCCGCAACTGCCAAAGCCTGAGTGCCTAGAGCCTGTGCTGTGCAACAAGAGAAGCTACCGCAGTGAGAAGCCCACTCACCACAATGAAGGTTAGCCCCCAAGTGCCACAGCGCGAGAAAAGCCCTTGCAGCAACGAAGACGTAACTGAAAAATAAATCATTGTTATTCAGTTGCTCAGTCGCTTCTGACTCTGCAACCCCATGGACCACAGCATGCCAGGCCTCCCTGTCCCTCACTATGTCCCAGAGCTTGCTCAAACTTGTGTCCATTAAAAAAAGAAAAATAAAACATAGTCTTCTAAAAACCAGGAAGCAAATATGCTAGTGCCTTGATCTCAGACTCCTCAGCTTCCAGAACCATAACGAATAAATGTTTGTTGTTTAAATCTCTCAGTCTATATATTTTTGTTATTGCAGCCCAGATGCACTAAGATACAGAGACTCAATCTGACTGATGCTAAAAGCTGTTCTCATTCCCCCTTTTGCGGGGGAGGAGCTAGCCTGGGACCGTACAGCACCCACACCTAGGAACCACAGGCCCCACCCGCCTTCTCCCGCCTCAGAGCACTGACCACTTGGAGGAAGGGACTTTTTATCACAGCAGACAATGTCACCATGTGCTGCTGTAATAAACACAGTTATTTTGGACACCCCAAGGCTTGGAAAAGTAAAGGGAAGAAGAGAAGCTTAGTTAAGCCTGGGTTTATTTTTGTGAATAGGAGAGTGACAGCCGTAGAAATATTACAGAGAGTTCAGAGAGTCTCAGAAAAGGAAATATTTGTGCTTTATCACTCAACCCAAAAACGCTGGCAGAGTGCTAATCTTTGATGGATTCTGTCTGCTTAACAGGCAAACTAATAGTAAAAGTGTCGGGGGGTGGGGAGCATGTCCACACGTGACACATCAAATGCCCCACCCCTGAGCTGAAACCCAAGCCTGCATAAGCCCTTTTTGGGTGGCTTCATACATGGAGCGTGGTTAGAGGGGTCACCCTTGTCTGTGGCCCAGCAGCAGAGGAGGGGGACGTACCGTTCTCCAAGGAAGTGGGTAGCCCGGATCTTTATAACCGGAAAGTGAGTTTGGCTTTCAGCAGACCGAGGTTCCTACGTTATGAAGCTTTCTCATCTCCTTAAATGTTCCTTTCTTAATAATTCAAAAAGTGAAAAAAGTCACTCAGTCATGTCTGACTCTTTGCAACCCCGTGGACTGTAGGCCTCCAGGCTCCTCTGTCCGTAGAATTTTCCAGGCAAGAATACTGGAGTGGGTGGCCATTTCCTTCTCCAAGAGATCTTCCGGACCCAAGGGTTGAACCTGTGTCTCCTGCACTGCAGGCAGATTCATTGCTGAGCTATCAGGGAAGTCCCAAAGCATGGGCAATAATCATGCATATTAATACTACTGAGTAAATATTACTGAGCATCTACTGGGGAAGCCTGGGGCAGAAGTCAACCTCGCAGGTGAGAGGGCCCCTTGCTGTTCTCCTCTGACATTGGTTTTGGTTGGGACATGCTAGTCTACCCAGTAGCCCTCCTTTTCATCAAATACCAGGTAGAAAGGGCCCTGTTCCTCCCCTAAGTTTCCTGGGTCACTCTTGGAATAGTCTCGCCCCTGTAGGTACCCTGCAGACTATCTGGTGGGGCTGGCTTTGCCAAGTCAGAGTTCCCCTGTGGTTCACCGTCTAAATGAGGCTGCTCAGGACCTGCCCTGCCCTGACCTCTTGTCTTTGTCTCTCCAGATAGCAGCTGGGAGGATTTTCCATTTAAAAAAAATTCTTTCAAAGTTCTAATAGGTCATTATGTTACATAAATTTAAGCCCTAATAGAACATTTTGTTACAAGAAGATAGAGGGCTATTTCAGAGAACAAAAGGGTCTCAAGAGCGACTGGAAACAGAAACAAGGAAGCTGTTAGAACTGTTCTTCAGGTACAGGAGGTGACTGGGGGACAGTTCCATCATGTGCTCTGTGACAAGCATCTTACCGTTTTTGCATTCGGCCCTCACAGTCGCCTCAGGCCTGATGTTGTCGGGGCTCCCTTTCAAAGGCTCAGCAGAGGCTGGGCAGCATTTCTGAGTCAACGTTCAAAACTCAGACAGAATATTCTTCTGGCCCAGCTTGGGTCATTGGTCCGTCTCTAGTCCAGTTAACTGAAGCTCGTGTGAGGCACGGTTATTCCGTGAGCCTGCTGTGGGGCAGGGTGAGTTCTCAGAGTAAAGGGGCTTTGTTGACGAGCCAGGCACCCTCAAAGGCTATCCAAACAGCCTGTGACATTATACAGAAAGGATATGCTGTACCTAGTGCTTGGTTTTAAAATATGGAGTGTAACACCCACCTCTCTGAATTTTTGTGAGAACATGAGTTGCACATGCCAGGACTCAGTCAAGTCTAAGGGGCTGGTGGAGGCTGGTGAAATCCCATAAGGGAAGTCGCCATGGCCAGCCTGGCCCTGACCCTCCCAGAACCAGCTGTGAGCATCTCAGTGGCCCTGAGAGTGGGGATGAGGAGCAGGGAGACCCTCGCAGAGCAGCCCCCATGAGCCCCTCACATGCTCCTGGCTGAGAGGCAGCACCCAGCCCCGCCAGAGTCAAAGGCGGGTGGTGCCAACCTCACCACATCCACTCCCTTGGAGAGGCTCCAGGCCGTGCCCAGGTTGTCTCTGAAACACCAACCGTCAAGCAGTCCTGCACGGAGATGCGCTCCACGGAAGCCCAGGCCAGCATAAATAGGCCTCTTTATTCCCCTGCCTTCATGTGAAGAAAAAAAGCCCAGCAGAACTGGGGAAGAAGGACATTCCAGAAATGCCACAGAGAGACCTCTGTGAGCACTCCACTGTGTCTGCGGCAGGAAGCACTTCATGGGAGAGGCCGGAGCTGCGGGAGGAGCCGGCTCCCCCAGACTCCCAGGGGGACCCCAAGAGCAAGGGCAGGGGGCTCCAGGCCCATCTGCCTCCCCCCCAGGTCATGTTTCCTCTCCTGTGAGACAGTGGAGTTTTGCCATCGCGCGTTGTCCTGAGATCGTAGCAGAGGGGAGTGGCTGGGATTATTTTTAAACAAAATCATTCACAGAGTCCTCATCCAAGTATATCAAGAATAAAATCCCGCAAAACTGAGTCTCATTGGTGTAAAAACTAGTGATTCGAGATACAGAATAAACTGAATAAAGTTTGTCTTTATTTTTTTAATTGTATTTAATTTTTTTTTAACACCAAAAACATTTTGTATTGGGGTATAGCAGATTAACAATGTTGTGATAGTTTCAGGTGAAGGCTTGTCTTTATTTTTACGTAAAAGAAAGTATAAAAGGATAAAGTCTACCTCTAACTCTAGACTTACTACTCAACAGGAAAGAAGAAATTTTTTTGTTCCACAGCTACTGAGGCCTGCCCTGGTGAAACCCAGTTGTAAAAAGGAGATCCTTCCAGGCAGGTCCACCCTTGGCTGGGCGGTTATCAAGTCCTCCTGGCTGACTGGAAGCTCGATGTCATGATCTCTTTTGGTTTGAGAACGTAAAGGCGAAACCTCGGTAAATAAAAATTTTCCAGAATATGGACAAATTAAACACATACACACGGCCTCAGACACTCTAGATCTTAATGAGCTGTATTTTTTCAGCTTGTTTCTCACCTAATAATTGGCATGTTGATTTGTACCCACTGACATCATTTAGGTGTGAGGTTCAGGCTGAGAGCAGCTGCTCCTGGGGCCACTGCTTTGCTTCCTTCCAATCACAGAAAACAGGGTCGGAAGTTTGGGTTAGTTGTTAAGAGGTCGCAGAGGCGGACACACAGTTGTGTGTGCCGGGGTTGCCTATTTCAGGAATGGGATTTCTGAGTCACCGGCTGAACTAGACACAGGTGTTCTCAGCGTTGCTGGGGGCCCTATCCATTCGGGCCCTGCTATGTGCTGGTCTTAGGGAGGAAAACTCGAGAGGGTCTAGACTGGGAGGGAAGCACAGAGGCACTCTTCAGAGGAGGCCCCCCTCAAAGTGGCATCTTTGTAAGGAATTAGTTGAGGTAATTCCTTGGCCAGGTCTGGCTTCACAGCCAAGTCCCAGAAGCTTCTACTCTCTGATATACAAGGTAGCTGACTTATTTCAATGTTGTAGCCGATACAGTGTCCTAGTTCACAAATTGTAAGCTCTCTATAGAAAAGAAAAATATTTGCTTCTATCTATTATTCGGATGCACTGGGTCTTAGCTGTGGTACTCATGGAGGTATGGAGCATCTTTAGTTGCAGCATGTGAACATGTGAGATCTTAGTTCCCTGACCAGGGATTGAACCTGGGTCCCTGCTTTGGAAGCTTGGAGTCTCAGCCACTGGACCACCAGGGGAGTCCCTCTGTTCATTCTTGAATTACCCTTTGTGTTAGTTCTCTCTTCCATCCCCAGACCCTCAAGTTAAGCTCTTAGAGGGCAAGGACAAATTCATCTTTGAAATCCCCAAGCGGCAGGAAGGAGTATGGGTGGCTATCACCAAACCCTCATGGGTTAACCTCCCAACGGCTGGGACTCCTGCTGCCCCTTGACCCTTACCTGGACACACACACCCATGGAATGTACAAATACTTCCAAACACCCTTTTACACATCATGGCGTTGACCGGCAGGGTGAGAGACAGGAAGCCAGCAGCAGAAATCCAGAAATGCACAGCTTTGTTGAACTGAAGCATCAAATGTGTCAAGGAGAGGACAGACTGTGGATGGTAGAATTCCAGGGAGGGGTCAAAGGTGAAAGCCATAGAGGCTCTGAATCTGATTCAGTGGGCAGATTTCCCTCAGTGCAAGGCTGGGGGGTGCTGCAGAATTCTGAATGCAAAGGTGGTTGAGGGTGTGGAAGGTTAGATGAGTCTTCTTCATTCATTAGGTACTGTGAGGACCTGCTATGTGCCCTGCACTGGGCTAGGCACTGCAGTGGAGAATGAGGCATAGTCCAAAGGGCTTTTAAACACAGATGAGTTCATTACTAAAGTCTCTAGGGCTCTAGCAGTCAGTGCAAGGTACACATGCAGGTTAGGGGAAGGAGGGGACCGCCCAGGAGGGGTTGAAGGTCGAGCTGGAGGAGGGCTAGCCAAAGGAGGAAGGACATTCCAAACATGGAGAACAGCATGCAAAAGGCTGCAAGATCCAGGGCTTGAACATGGGCCTCATTTACAAAAGTCCACTGTTACAAGGGCTGGCGCTGGGGCCCATCTGCTGGATCGAGCTGTGGGTTCCCTGAGACCGTCTCTTGGGTGGGACGCTGGGCATTTTAGGGAGCAGCCTTCCTGGGGGTGACAGACACTCTGAACCCAGCCAGGAATGGGGGAGGTGAGTAAGAAATAACCTCACGGATGAGAGCAGGGAAACCTGGAGGAAAAGCTTCACCTACACCTGGTCTGAGGACAGCCCAGGGACTCTGCCCCTGGTTCTGGAAGTTCAGACTAATGAAGGAGGAAGGTGAGCCCACGTAGTCTGTCCCCTTGGCAGATGGAGGCCCAGACACCATAGGACGGCCGCAGATCAGATTTGGTTTCAAAGGTTAACTGCATTACCACATGGCTGGCACTGCCTTCAGACCAGGAATGACTGGGATGCAGGGACAGCCTCCAGCAGTGGGGGGAGATCCCCTCCTTCCTCTGGGACATCCCCCTGCCATCCTGAGCCTTCAAACACCACCGTCGAAGAGACTGATGCCTCCGTGGGGCTGAGCGCAGGGCCTGGCAGTGGACAACATGCAACAGATGTTTGCACTTGAAAGTGAACAAGGGGCAGAGTACAAGGGCACACCCGTCCACCCTGTCCTCTCCTGGAGGCTGCTCTGGGCAGAAACACAGGGGGCCACAGTGGAGAGAGAACTGGACCAGTGGTAGAAGACTCAGGCCTGGGCCACTAGTTACCTGCATGACCCTCAGCATGTCACTTTCCCTCCCAGAGTCTGTTTTGTCTGTGACATAGCATGGTTTGACTTCCCTGGTGGCTCAGATGGTAAAGCGTCTGCCTACAATGCGGGAGACCAGGGTTCAGTCCCTGGGTCAGGAAGATCTCCTGGAGAAGGAAATGGTAACCCACTCCAGTATTCTTGCCTGGAAAATCCCATGGACAGAGGAGCATGGTAAGCTACAATCCATGGGATTGCAAAGAGTCAGGCACGACTGAGCGACTTCACTTTCATTTTAGCATAGTTTGGTATCTGCCTGCCTGGCTCAAGTCAGACATGATGTCTAGCTGATACACAACAATGCATATGTACACTTTGTAACCGTAAAGAGAAGGTGGACTCTACTGAAGGATTTCCAAATATCCACTGTCTCCAGTTCAGGACCGTGGTCACTGTCATTAGTGGGTGGGAAAGAGAGGGCAGCATTCTTTCTGGGGAGAAGCAGTGCATGCCCTCCCTGCTGGCCGAGGAAGCTGACTCAAGGCACCGACGAGCATCACAGGGAAGTCACGGTTGTGGGTCCCTAAAGGGTCGTGCTCCCGGCTCTTCCTTACTTGTGCAGGTAAGCAGAAGTCACATCAGGCCCTGACATCAAGGGTGGGGCTCCCTGGGGTCAAAGAGAGAAACTTGGAACCCTGGAATGCGAGGACTAGGAGGGACTTTTGGCTCAGATTCAGTCAACATTTGTTCAGTGTCACTGATATGCACCCGGCACCAGGCCAGGTGACCTGTAGGCATTAAATGGTCTCCATGACAACCTGGGATGACGCATCATTGTTATCTCCATTTCATGAGTTCAGCTGAGCTACATGGCTGGTCCAAGTGACTCTAGCTGCTCCTTCTACCCATCCGGATCCTCTCATCGCCTAGGTTTCTTTGCAAATGTCAGCTCCTCTGAGACACCTTCCGCGTTTCTTCTCTCCCACAGCACCTGGATCTTATACGTCATTACGTACATAATGACTTTGTAATCACACGCTTCTTTGTGTGTTGCTTTTTTTCAAATCTGCCTTTCCAGTTGGACTGTAAACACAGGAACCAGAGCTTTACTTTGGGCACCATGACTGTCATAGAGCTTCAGGGGCATTCGTGAAAACATTTGTTGAACAAACTACCGGAATAAACACAGATATTAACAACTTACACAATGCTTGATTTTTAAAATTCTTTCCTTTGTCATTCTTCACCACTCTTCTTCCTAGATATGAGATGAGAAAAGATATTTTGGGTGGGAGTCTTCAATAAGGCCGCAAAAGTTCCCATAATCTTTCTCATATTGAAACCATTGAGCATCTGGCTGCAAAGTAAGGCCAAGGTCTTCCAGCCAATCCCTGGATCCACAACTGTCTCTGCCCATCTCAAATGGGCTTCCCTGGGGGCACAAGGGTAAAGAATCTGCCTGCTGATGCAGGAGAAGCAGGTTCAATCCCTGGATCAGGAAGATCCCCTGGAGAAAGAAATAGTAACCCACTCCAGTGTTCTAGCCTGGGAAATCCCGCGGACAGAGGAGCCTCACAGGCTACAGTCCCCAGGGTCACAAAGAATTGGACACAGCTGAGTGACTAAACAACGAAAACAATATACTCTCTGAATTTACATATCAACTCTCATAATTTACACGGTCCCCAAAGCCTTGTGGGCGCTCAAAGAATTCATCGTGACCGTGGAGTAAGCCAATTAAACTTGCTCCTTACCTATGTAGGACACGTAGATTGAGGCGGTTTCAGCTCTGGCAGAGAAGCTCAGTTTGTCTATAGACAAATGTCCAACATGAACAGATTCGGCCAAAGCTCAGACCAGGCTGACATTAATGTCCTAAATGTGCACTCAGGTTAACTGCACCATTTTCTGGCTGGAAATGCCGTCTTTCCTCTTCTCTTCCAACCCCAGTCCTGGGAATTACCAGAGACAACCACTAAAGCTCTGACATGAATTCTGGCACACTAGGAGGCTTAGTACCTGCTGCCTTCTTTCCTTTCTCCATTTGCCAAGAGAGGCCTTGGTCCTGGTCCTCTCCCCCCAGCACTACCCCCCACCCTCAGGTACATCCCATCTTCTGAACTCCCATGTCCCTAACTCCTCCTCCTGCAACTGGCTGGAAACTCAAAAAAACTGAACTAAGTCATTTCTCCTCGGAGCATGTGGGTCTCTAAATCCAGAGAGTGAGCTTCTTACAAACAGGGATTCAGACCTGTTATTCTAGTCCCCAAAGAACACTGATTTCCAGACTGGCTTTGCAGGGACTGAAAAGTGAAAGTGAAAGTGAAGTTGCTCAGTCGTGTCCGACTCTTTGTGACCCCATGGACTGTACCCCACCAGGCTCCTCCATCCATGGAATTTTACAGGCAAGAGTACTGGAGTGGGTTGCCATTTCCTTCTCCAGGGGATCTTCCTGACCCAGGGATTGAACCCAGGTCTTCCACATTGTGGGCAGACGCTTTACCGTCCCTTAGAGGCTTTTGGAGAAGGGAACGGCAACCCATTCCAGTATTCTTGCCATGGACAGAGGAGCCTGGCGGGCTGCAGTCCATGGGGTCGAAAAGGGTCCGACACGACTGACCAACTTTCAGTTCAGTTCAGTTAGGACCTTTTAAAGACCAAGGCATAATGGATGCAGAACAGGCTAGGAAAGCATGTGTAAGTGTGAATCAGTTTTTCCTTCTTCTAGTTCTGAATTGGGTTCTGTGACCCAATCCTGGTAACTCCCGAGCCCCCTTCCAAGGGGACAGCGTGGGTCTGTTGGGGGGCGGCAGGAAGTGGGGGGAGATGCATAGAACTTTAGGACTAGAGTTGAATCATGGTGGGAAAAATCTATACGTATAAACAAAAACTAAATTAGGATGCGATTAGAGTTGAAGCAGAGAGCAGAATTCTGTCCAAGGGTTTCATTTCATGAAACCAAAAATGTTTTCAAAACTCACAAAGTCAGAAGTCAGTCCCTCACTGAAATGTTAGACAAGACAGGATAAGAAGAGCAGAAACGATGACTGAGAGAGACTTGTGAGCCTGAAGCTCGTTTTTATGGGTGTGGACTTGGGACCTGGGAGGCTCAGCCCAGTTTGATGGCTGGCAATCTGAGGATGCCCGTACTAGCTGCCCAGTTTCGCTTGGCTCACTGGTGTCCAGACAAAAAAAGGAACAAAGCCATGGACAAACAGAGGTACTTATTTCCTGTTTCATGAAAACTGTATGAGTGCCTTTTCTCTCCCAGAATCTCTCTCACAGACTGTGTCCAGGGCCCAGCCCCTGGCCCTCGGCCAACTTGCAAGATTCCATTTCAGTCTGGAGTTTGAAATTTGTCATGTGTTGACGTTTTCTGCCAAACGGCTTAGGAGCGCTCATGTCCGGAATCCACCAAGTCTGCATTTTGCACAACTGCCCTCTCTTCACAAGGTGCTGCCTTAATTTTCGTGGAGAGTAGCAAACATAGCAAGAAACTTCAAACTAGAAATTACCCGATTTTTCCCTGGGAGCTTCTGCCGGGAGAGGGCAGGGCCCGGGCTGCAGACACAGGAACTTATTCATTAATCTCACTCCAAGGCTACAAGTCGGTTCCTTTTTCGCAACAGGGAGCACGTTTTAGTGAGCCCTCTTTTGTCTTTCAAATCAGATATACAAATAAGCTGATAGCAATTTTTAAAAATACAAAACAAGAATCTCCAATTATGAGAGCGCCCTGGGCTTCTGAGTTCCTGCCTCACTGAGGAAATGGATTTGAAATGCCAGAGAGGAAACAAGGAGGTCAACTTTCATGTCTATTTTAGTTTTCCAGTGAAGTCCCATTTCCTTTTGACTTTGTATAAACAAAGAGAGGACAGTTGTTAGTTTGGTTATTGCAGATAACCCATGTCTTTAAAGGGAATGTGGTTTATCTAAATGGAGATCTAATAAATGACTCAACTTTTCCAAAATACAACTTCTCAGCTAATAATGAGAATAATAGCAGGTATCATTTCATTGAGCAGTAACTATGTAACGGACACTTAGCATACATTAGAAATATCGTTGACTGGCTCTGCTATATCTGTTTCACCCAGAAATTTTATTTCTGAAAATCTACTGCAAAGAAATAAAATCGATTTTGCAACAAGAGTGTATGTGTGTGTGTGTGTGTGTGTGTGTGTGCGCGCGCTGCAGCTGAAACAAAGTGAATATCAATAAACATGGGAGCAGATGAATAAAATGTTATTTCCAAATCATGAAAAAATTATGCAGCTATTAAAATGAGACCTTCACCAGATGCCTAGAGTGGATTTCCAGAACATATTGTTGCGTAAGAAAATGATTAATAAAATTGTGTGTAATATGATCCCCTGGAGTAGGAAATGGCAAGTAATATTCTTGCCTGGGAAATCCCACGGACAGAGGAGCCTGGTGTGCTATAGTCCATGGAGTCGCAAAGAGTCGGACACAACTAAGAAACTAAACAATGATCTCTCTCTATAAATGACCCAAAATCTTTCACACAAGGACTTATATTCACTCAAGTGTACTTGAAAAGTGAAAGGGAAAGTTGCTAAGTTGTGTCCAATTCTTTGCAACTCCATGGACTGTAGCCCGCCAGGTTCCTCTGTCCATGGGATTCTCCAGGCAAGAATACTGGAGTGGGTAGCCATTCCCTTCTCACGGTGATCTTTCCAACCTGCGATTGAACCCAGGTCTCCTGCATTACAGGTGGATTCTTTACTGTCTGAGCCACCAGGGAAGCCCAGTGTACATATCAATATGCTTTTATTATTTTATAATCATGAAGGAAAATACAGAGGATATCTTCCAGGTTGTCAACATAGTTGTGTGTTATGGGACAATGGCCTGGGTTTGAAGAGGAGCTATGATTTGAGAAGTGCTGACCCAAGTGGGAAGGAGAAGTTAAAACAGAAAAGGAAAAGGAAATAAAGGACTCCACTTTAAGAAAATCCCCCTTTATATTTAATATAATCCTGTCTATGTATTTACATAAAATTATTCACGTCAGTTATAAGTAATGAAAATATTAGAAAAATAGAAATATTAATAGTATTGAATTTTTCTCAACAATCTTCTGAAATACTGGAGTATGTAGCCATTCCTTTCTCCAGGGAATCTTCCCAACCCAGGGATTGAACCCAGGTCTTCCCCATTGGAGGCAGATTATTTACCATCTGAGCCGCCAGGGAAGCCCTCTGAAATACCAATTTTCTCATTTTATAGATGAGAATACGATGAACTGATTTGCCAAAAGCGATCTGATACCAAAGCCTAAAATCTTTTGCTGAAAACATGATGCACAGTCACTGTGGAAAAAAAAATTCAAATATGATTTTAAAGTAAAATGAAGATGGTAAACTCACTAAAAGCCATAGACACTGCTGTTATAATTTAGGGAAACAGCTCTCTAGACATTTCTCTGTGCATATCTACCCTTTTAACGTATCTCCCCAAATACACCAACATCACTCTGTTGAGGTTACGGTGCCCAAGCCCCGAAGGAAATGGATGTTTCCACTGTCAGTCATTCTGGAAAGGGGACCATCCTGGGCAGGAAATAAGGCTGGTCTTGGGCTGAAGGAGGAGGCGATAGGCCCAGGACCTGCTCTGGGAGGCTTAAAGGAAGGGGTCCCTGTGTAGGACCTGCAGGCAGCCAGCCCCCCGTGATGTGCATGGTGTTGAGTAGGATGTACCATGGTCTCCACCCTCCAGAAGAGTTGTCCCCTCCACCCCCCACCCCTGACAGCAGTGAAAGAAATTAGGAATGATGTTTTGGATGGGAGGAGGATGGTGTCCCTGCCCTGAGGTCAGGGAAGATGCTGTCCCTGGGCAGAGCAGGTAGCTGGTGTTCGAGTCATTCCTAACATGGCCCCACCAGTCCTTGGTCATGCCTCCTGAGAAGTAATCTTCTGCTAACGTGCAAAGAAGGGGCTGGTCCTCAAGAGCTGGCACAATGGTCGCCTGGTGGCTGCGGGAGGCCTCTTCCGGAAGTGACATGGGGGGGAGAGTCCCCCCACTCCCTTTGCTCCTGGGGAGATGCTGAGATGAAAGAGCAGACCACCACGGAGGCAGTGAGTAGGGCTCAGAAGACGTGCACCTGGCTGCAGAAGGGACTCTGGTGCTTCCCCTGGCTGCCCAGATGGTCACTGGTCTAGAAAGACATGGGCACCCTGTGTTGGCGACTGCAGCGAGACCACCCTGGTGGCCGTATGCAGAAGTTGGTCGTTCCCTGAGAGGGAGAGCAGCCTCAAAGGACACAGTCAAGTTCATGCTCTTTGGGAGGTGGCAGCTAGGACATGCCTGTGAGGACTGATTTACTGACTAGGGACAGGTCTTGAGAGATATTTGGGTCAGTTATATGTGGAATCTAAAAATGCTGAACTCATAGAAACAGAGAGTAGAATGGTGATTACCAGGGGCTGTGGGTGGGAAGACCAGGGGAGATGCTGGTCAAAGGATAGAAACTTGGAGTTAGAAGATGAGTAAGTTCTGAGGACCTGATGCATGTATGGCAATCATTGCTACCTACACTGTATTAGATACTTGAAAGCTACTGAAAGACTAGATCTTAAATGTTCTTATCACAAAAAAGAAAGGGCAATTATGTGAGGTGATGGAGGTGTCAACTAACTCTAGGGAGGTAATCCTATTGCAATAACAAGTATATCAAATCAACACGGTGTACCTTAAACCTACACAGTATTATATATACCAATTTAAAAAAGAGAAATATGTTGAGACATGAATCTCAAAGATAGAATCTTTCTTTTCATCTGGGTGGGTGGGTGTAGGCTCTTGGCCATTAAGATTTGAATTTTCAGGAAGGGTGACATCTTTATATACCAAGCTGGTTAAGTGGGAAATGTCAATTGCATGGATATTGATATACAGATCTAAAATACAAATCTTATCACGTCACTGCCCTATCTAAAATCCACCAATGACTTCCCTCGGGACAAAGCCCAAACTGTGCAATGCAGACTCTGCCATGGGCTCACTGATGTCTCCTAGCTCCTTCCTTGGGTCTCCAGACCTTCACACATGCTTCTGCTTCTGTTTGAACCACTTCCCACTCCAGCTACCTAAATAGTTTCTATTCACCCTTAGAGATTCAGCTTAAAAATGTCACCTCCCCTGGGAAGCCCTCTTTCAGCCATCCTTCCTCTCAGATTAGATTCAGTCCTCCTGCTCGCTGTTCTTATAATCAGAGCATTTATCACAATTTATGGACATGTTCCACTCCAGTAGAGATTCTGTCCTATTTGTTATTGCATCCCAGGGTTTCATACACTAGTTTTGTTGTTCAGTCGCTAGGTCTGACTCTTTGCCGCCCCATGGACGGCAGCAGGCTATCTGGTGAATGTGTGAACGATGAAGGTAAACAATTTTACACAAAGGGATCATGTTCTGTCATCATCCTGCTTACATTCAGTGATGCTGTAAGTCTGTCCTGAGCATGGCATTCAAGGCTTTTATTGTACTTACTAACCCTCGTCAGCTTTATCCTATCTGCTTTCCATTCCCTGAATATTCTTCCCTCTACAGTGCTCAGCACACAATAGGTACACAATCAGTGCTTATTAAACTGCCCAAGTGAGGTGGTTTTGGACCTTTTCAGAGTCTTTCCTTTTTTAATTACATGTCTTTCTACAACCCCTGCCTGGCTACCCCTCACCTGTACTCTGACGTTCCCCTGACATACATCTAGGCTTGAAACTGTCTCCATTACTTCCAGAGTAAATCAGGCCTCATTCTGTGGTCCCCCGTGCCCTGCTCCTGTCTCCTCATGGCTCTTTGTGGACAACAAAGATGTGTTTATGAAACTGGTTCGCCAACTCAGCTTGGATCACTGATGGTGCTGACGCCGTGTCCTCTGCCAACTCCTCTCTCCAGCATGTCACACTGTGTCTGCCACATAAGTTGAGCAAGGATTTGTTGAAGGAATGAATGAATGAATGAAGAAAATGGATAGTTTTGCATTTAGAAAACTACCAGGTTAGACTGCACGATTGCTTGGAACCCATCCCAATTTGCGACTACAGACTTGCAGAGCCTGTCAGTTGTGATCAGAATCAGAGAAGTCATCCCAGCCTGCTAGAGTTGGGTAGAGTCCTTTTTTGTACATGATGAAATTGAGGCCTGAAATGTGAAGGTCACACAGCAAATTACATAAGAAGGAAGGTGGCCAAGATATGGAGATTGATACCCGTGCATTTCAAGGGATCAGATGTCACCTCTATTTCTAGTGACAGGTAATGCACATTTTACTTCTTTTTTTTTTTTTTTCACATTTTACTTCTTAATAAAATAACGATTATTTTTTAAAACTGTATGGTGCTTTAAGGCTTACCAAGTCCTGTTCAAAAAAAAAAAAAAAAAACCTCTGAGCGAGGTATTTGTGGTTAAATAACTTGCCAAGCTCATTCAGCTCTTCAGCAATGGATCCAGGGCTCGCACTCAAATTTCCTGGCTCTACGTCCAGTACACTTTCCAGGATACAATCAATCTGCCTCCAACATCACAATAAATGGTGGTTAAATATTGATTCTAGACTCACTCATGGGAAACACTAGCATTCCTAATCAATATCATCACTTCCTACTTCTAAGAATTTTCTGAAGGAGACACAGGACAGACTTATCAAATCTTTACACAAGAGAGCTGGTAAAATCTAAGGTAGGCTACCAGAAGAACCAGAATGTTGCGTGTGTGTGTGTGTGTGTGTGCACACGTGCTTGTGAGTATGTATACAGGAGCACACATGTATCTCACAAGCATGTCAGTGACTCTGCATGTGGAATACTTGGTATTACAGCACTGAAAATTGTAACATGAACAAAATAAGCAACTCCCCAATATATAATGTCTGCATAGAGTATGACCTTAATAAATATTTGCCAATTAATTATGCCTATGTTGATAAATTCTCATATAATTTTTCTGCATTTAGCCAGTATTTTTATAGAATGACTTTTTAAAATTTAAATGTTTTCCAAATAACTAAGTCTACTCATTTACGCTTTCATTCAATAAAGAATAAATGCCTACTAGGTGCCAGACACATGGTTCATCCACAACAAGGCAGTGAACAAGACAGACAAACCCTTACCCTCGTGGAGTTTATCTTCTTGTGGAATAGGAGAGAAGGCTCATAAACAAACAGCATTATTATATACTATATTAAGTGACAGCCAGTATGAAGAAAACTACGCTAAGGAAAAGAATTAAGGCGTGCCAGGGGTGAGTGGGCTGCAATTGAAACCAAGGTTCAGGAAAGGAACAATTGAACAAAGCCCCAAGAACAAGAGGAATAAACTATGAGGATCTCTTGGGGGAAACTCTTAACTTTTTGAACAAATAATTATAATTTTACAAGGAATTTTTTTCCCTCGAATAGCTTACACTTCACTGTCTTCTAAGAGAAGATAGAGAAGGTCATCTAGCTGTGTGTATGTGTGTGCATGTGTGTGATAATTCAGCACTTCTGTGACTATCAGTTCCGGACGATCACGTAACAAAGTCCAGAGAGGTTGAGACTTGACGTTCAGAGGACTCTTTGCCCCTCCACCCAATGGCCCCAAGTCTGTTTCTCTTTCACACTGATTCTCTGTCACCCAGTCAGCTTTTGCATTCTGCTGACTCAGGCAGTCTCTCTACATCACCACCCCCAACCTTTCATCTGCTGTTTCTAAGCTGTTCGCTTGTGAGGGTTGGTTCCAGAAGAAAAAGACTTGAGCAGAAGCTTAACATTTAATGCCGGCGCTTTTTGACATCTGTTCTGCTTGTTCCCACGGGACCTGTTGTGCCGACTTCTTTGCTCTCAATTTCCTCTCTGACTGTCTCAGTGCCAGAGAATTAAGCTCCTCATTTGAGAAATACTGCTCATTAAGACCTCATTTTCTTTCTGTTTAGAGCTCAGAACCATTTTCTTTCTGATTTCAACGGATTACCTTAATATGAGGGAAGATGTAGCCAAGACACACTCAGATGGAGCCCTGTCTGCAGGGAAGATTCCTAGGAAATGATCTCAAAGGAGGAGACCCAGAGTCATGCAGGACAGGAGCTGTTTTCATTCCTGGTGGCTCAATGGTAAAGAATCCACCTGCCAATGCAGGAGATGCAGGAGACAGGTTTGATTCCTGGATCGGGAAGACCCCCACTCCAGTATTCTTGCCTGGAAAATCCTATGGACAGAGGAGCCTGGCAGGCTACAGTCCATGGGGTCACAAAGAGTCGGACACGACTGAGTGACTAAGCATACATACATTCAAGCCTCTTGTACACAACTGGCGATACTGGTTGAAAAATTAAGTACTAGCACAGAGGGGTGTCAATAGCTTCTTATACATAGCTATCAAGAAAAGTCCTTCAAGACAAATTCATGAAAAGTCCTGAGAGTAATAAATTACACAGAGTAATGAGTAATAAATTCTTAGTATGGACCTTGGGGAGTGTCTTTAAAAGAGGTGGCATTTGAATAAAGCTCTGAAAGATGTAAAGGTTTTCAAGGTAAATAAAGGGAGAAGGTTTTCCAGATTGAGAGAACAGCATGGACAAAGTCATGGGTGGGGGAGGGGGTGCATAGTTTATGGACCAAAAAAATGAGAGTATAATTAGTCTAATTTACCTTTCCAGGAGCCTTTAAGCTGAAACCTATCCTTCAAAAAATTCCTGCTGAAGATACTGGGTTTCTTTCCCCTGTTCTTTCTCCAAGTTTATACTTTTGCAACATTTATGCACACAAAAATCATCAACTATAAATTAATAATTCACTGGCCCTGGATTTTAGAGTAAACAGAGGAGATGTGGGAAGTGGGGCTGAGAGTTACCGGGGACCAGACTGGGTCTTGAACATGTCTCTCTCCTCGGGGACATCCTGGAGCCCTGGGACTCTGCAGGGGGCCGTGAGACACAGCAGGCTGCCTTCTCCAGACTCAGGTGACGTGGCCTGGGTTTCCAAGGAGTACCTTGCAGGATGGGGGCCTCTTGGGGATACACTGCTGCTGCTCAATAAGGGGGTGTCACCAATGTCTTTGAGCTGGAGAATAACATCAACCACCGAGGAGCCCCCTGTGAGCCTCATTGTATGAGCAATGGCCAGGGGGCCACCCTAAGGAGCACCTACCAGATGTGATGAGCCCTGCTCCCAGCAGTGGCAGTGAGGCGGGCCCATGACCCATTCACAGAGGCCCAGTCTGACTGCAGGCTGGTGCTGACTCCTCTTGGTCTCCTGCCAAAACCACGCACGGTTCAGAGTTGGGCAGCTGCCATAGCTTCGAAGCTCCAGGGGGCCACATAGGAGTCAGAGGTCAGGTAACCAGAAACCAAAGTGGTACAAATACCCTTGTGCCCTCCCAGGAATGCTGGTCTCAACAGAGGGGAAAGAGAGCTGGGGGTTCAGGCCCTGTCCAGGCAGGAGAGACTTCTAGAACCCACCTTTGCATCATATGACATGTGGGGAGAATGAGGTCATAGAATGAAGAGCCACGCCTGAACTCCCATGGCTAGCCACATTTTCAAATAACTCCATTTATTTTATGGTAGTTTTGGATTGTTCTTCTTGTTAGTTTTCTTAAGTTTTTCCAAGTGTTTTGACTTCATGTCTAGGATCCCTCAAGGTAATATTCTTGCTCAAGGTCCAATACATTTTTTTTCTGGATTTTGATACTTCTGTAATAATTTTAAAAAGTCACTGTCTTTTGATTATCTTGACTTAAACGTTCCTAACAGATTTTTAAATGAAAGTAGCAGCCATGGAATTAAAAGACACTTGCTCCTTAGAAGGAAAGCTATGACAAACATAGACAGTGCTTAATAAGAGACATCACTTTGCTGACAAAGGTCTGTATAGTCAAAGCTATGGTTTTTCCAGTAGTCATGTGTGGATGTGAGAGTTGGACCATTAAAAAGACTGAGCACCAAAGAATTGATGTTTTCGAACTCTGGTGCTGGAGAAGACTCTTGAGAGTCCCTTGGACTGCAAAGAGATCCAACCAGTCCATCCTAAAGGAAATCAACCCTGAATTTTCACTGGATGGACTAATGCTTATGCACAAGCACCAATACTTTGGCCACCTGATGTGAAGAGCCTACTCATTGAAAAAGACCCTGACACTGAGAAAGATTGAGGGCAAGAGGGGAAGCGAGTGACAGAGGTTGAGAGTATTGGATGGCATCACCGATTCAATGGACATGAGTTTGAGCAAACTCTGGGAGATAGTGAAGGACAAGGAAACCTGGTATGCTGTAGTCAATGGGGTTTCAAAGAGTCGGAACAACTTAGCAACTGAACAACAACAACAAGGATGATAACAGGAACGAAATTTTTGCCGAGATTTGAACAGTGCCAAAAATATCCCTTACCAAATGGTTTCCTCATCTAACACATTTTTCCTCAAAGAAAGGAATCACAAAAGGGAGAAGACAGCTGCCATCAGGAAACAAAGACAAGGAACCTGATGGCAGTTGAGAGGCTTGAGAGGAGGAAACTAGGATCCTAGTTCTCTTCTGGCTTCAGGGGCCTTGAGGAAGTCAGAGTCCTTCCTTTTACAGCGTTAGTTCCTCAGCCTGATGTCCAAGGACCCTTATGACCCCACGAGCAACTTCTGTTCCAGTCATGTGTTTATTCTTGGTCATCAGAATTGACCGACCTCTCTCCTCATAATCCCCTCTAGTCTCTGCTCATTGCTATATCCTTCTGCTGTTCCAGTTCTTACTACATTGTTCAGGTCCCTGCATCTGCCCTGGGTGCTTCCTTAATTTCTCCAATTCAAATTGTTACATGCTTATCTGGAATGCTTAGTATCGATAGGATGTTCAAGTTGGATGGCCCCTTAGAGGTTATGAACACAACTCTTTTGTCTTATAGGAGAGGAAATAGAGACACAGCATGGGGAAATAATTTTCCTGTGACCACACAATTAGCAAATGGAAAAATTGATTCAGTTTTTCTGATTCTTGACTTATGTCCATTGTATGATAACATGAGAGTTAATACTATCTATTACATTCATTTGCCCTTTAATAAGAATTATAATCAATATTTTATGGCTAATACATTAGCATCTTGTCATTAATTCTCATAGGTATTCATCTATTCATTCAGCCATCCAGCCATCCACCCAGCCATCCATCCAGCCATTCATTTTTCCAAGCAGCCAATATTTATTGAGGGCCCATGTTCAAGCATGGTACTAGATACTGAAAGTGAAAGTGTTAGTCACTGAGTCCTATCCGACTCTTTGTGACCCCATGGACTGTATAGCTCACCAGGCTCCTCTGTCCATGGACTTCTCCAGGCAAGAATACTGGAGTATGTTGCCATTTCCTTCTCCAGGGGATCTTCTTGACCTAGGGATTGAACCCAGGTCTCCCGCATTGCAGGCAGACTCCTTACCAACTGAGCCAACAGGGAAGTACTAAGTAGTAGTATTATTTTCATTTCAGAGGGGAAGACTCTGATGCTCTAAGAAGTTCCATGTTATGTTCTGATTTTATGAATGAGTTGGGACTCAGTAGGAAACAGGATTGGTTCAAGTGGTTTCTAGGAAGAAACTCTCTCCAGAGGCGTAGATAAGACTAAAGGAAGGCAAGGCATACTATGGCTCCCAGGCTTCAGCAACACTGAGAAGCTAGGGCCCCAGGGCAGGGGGAGGACCCAGTGTTTCTGGATCCCAGTGAGAAGGGAATGTAGTGTTTGGGAGGTTGGGCTGCAGGTGTCAGGTGCGGAGCTGCTGCTAGAGGACGTGTCAGTGAGAAGGGGAAGAAACCTTGTCCTCCATCCCAATCTCTTCCCAGTGATGCCTTTTGGTCAAACCCAACCTGAAGACAGACAACGATGGAGCCTGGGGCAGGTGGTCCTTAGAGGTCAGGCCCTGGAGCACAGAGCAGGGTGAACAAGCAGAGGCATCCAGCCTAATAACCAGCTGGAAAGTGGGTGAGCTGGAATATCAGCTCTGCCTTCAGATGTCAAATCCTGTGCTTTCTTCTGCACCATGGGCTTGCTTGCATTTATGCCCTTGTGTGTTCATTCATCAGTCAATCCTTTGTTCAGGTAATAAACAAGCTGAGAGCTTACTCCTTGATACACCGTGTGTGTATGTCCCGTTTCCCTCCAAATCACTTCCCGCCAAGTTCCCCAGTCATAGTCCATGATGCACGGTAGGCATTCCACCCATTTTGTTCATGAATAAAGAGCTCCACTAAGGAGCATTATGAACTGCACTAAAGGATGGTGCCCCAGAGTAAGCCTTAAGCCCACTCTCATTCTCTGAGGCATGGGGAGGGGATGCTGAGACACTCATCATATCGTCTTGGAATGAGAATGTGGATTGTATTTGAGGACTAATGCTTCTGATGCTCTGGGAATTCGCACTCCTTCTGACAACACAAAGTTACAATACCCGTGTCTCGCTGTCAGAGCATCTCCACTCTGCTGAGCTCCTCCCAGCTCTCAGCTCTGGCTGTGAAATCTCAGCACTGCTTCTTCGAGGGTTGCGGTGAAGCAGATGAAAGCAGAGCTTGCCCTCCCTTCAGACTTGTGGCTCACACCTCTCAGTTGGGGTGACTGGGTGATATATGTCAAGGCTTGAACAGCTTCCCCTTACAGGTCCTGCTGGGCTGCAGCGAGCAATGAACATGTGTAAACAGACCGGCCCTGTTTAAACACTGTCAGTGAGAATGTCAACAAGAGATGGAAAGATTTGAAGACTGTGGTCATTGGCATTCGGCTTCTGGTGGTTGCCATAATATACATATACATATATATATATTTTTTTTTTTTTTTTTTTTTTTCTGAAAACATGCAAAAGAATCACAAAGAACGATCCTATCACTCATTTCAGTTTTTTTCAAACTCATCTTCCTTTATGTACTTCAAGGTAAATTTAAAGGACTTAGATGCAATAGTCAATCTTGGTTACTTCCTTGGGAGAGCCTAGTAAAATCTGGAGGTCATCCTTGATACCTCTCTTTCTCTCCTCGTCCACACCCAGAGTGCAAGCTGGGAATATCTCAGGATATAAGAGAACAGAGTTTGGATGTTTATCAGGATCACATTTGTAGAGTCCCCTCACATACATTGTTTTAACACTGGACTCAACTCTGTGGAGTAGCTTTGACAGACGAGGAAGCGGAGTTCAGCAAGTTTGAGTGATTTGTCCAAGGTGACATAACCCATAGATGGTGGTGCTAAGCCCTGAGCCCAGGACTCATGAGTACAACTTCTGTTTCTCCCATGGGCTCTGCTGTTTCAGGTAAGGGAGAAAAATTGGCCCCATCTCCAGCGGTGATCAGAAGAAGGATCTATCTGACCAGGTGCTTTTAGATTCACCTGCTTTCAAGAATTACTACCAAAAGTACTTAGAAAAATGGCCACAAAGAACCCTGCAAACACTGAAGGTGTGGACAGGTAGAAGAAAACTCTTGAAACTTGAGTGGGCTAAATTTTAGGGTTCTGCAAAAGTAAGTGCTTCCTCTCCACCCACTGTGGGCCTGTGACTTTCCTGGTGTCACTTTTAATGAACAACACTGCTGATGGCTTAACTATGGGCCTGGCTGTCATGAAATGTTTTTATTTGTTAAATAAAAAGAGACTTTTCTCCTCGACTTCGGCCTGGGGCACCCCTCTTCTCCTCAGCCCAGTTTTCCCCAGCTATAATTCCTTTTAGATTTCATCAGAATTATTTCTTTCTCATGAACTTTCTCTGATCCTCATCTGGACTAGGCTCATCTGTGTGTTATAATTCTCTTCACACTTTACAATTTTTCTTTGTAGCACTTATCACATTTGCAATTACTTGTTAATTTGCATTGCCATTTGTATCCTATCCGTCCCTTCCATTAGATCATTAACCTAATAAAGTCCCACAGGGATTATTTCTCTGCTGATTACTTCTGTATAACCAGCACATAAATGTCTTCATTGAATGAATAAATTAATCAATGAAAGAAATAATGTCTGACATCGAGTCAGTTCTGATGGGTGGGAAAGAATCAGTCTTTCAGGATGCTGAATGCTGTGGGGCCCTATTTGTTCCTCATAGGAGAGAAACTAAAACTCAGAGAGGTCAGTTAATTTGTCTGAGGTCACACAGCGAGAAAGGGACAGAGCTTGGCCTGGGATGAGGTTTCTCCGACTCTACTGCAAGTCCCAGCCATTCATTGCCTGTCTGAAGATGTAGCTTTGAGCTGTTTATGCTTCCAGCCACACAGTTCTGACTCCTTGTGGGCCCACTTCCTCTGGGTTCACTTCACACAGGCCCCAAATTCATTTGGAGGCCAAAGCAGCAAATGGAATATTTCAAGGGCAACCTAGACATCAAAGTGCCACTCTAAAGGCCAGGAAGTTTAAAGTGGAGCCTTTTTTCACAGTAAGACTGGCTTTTATGAAAACTAAATGTTATCCCTGTATTCTAAGAACTGATCACTTTAACTACAGTTTTCTCCTTTGTATGCTTTGTAAGTTATTAATTACTCATGATCATACACCACTTAATTACAAATGGTGGCCTGTGGATTATGAAACAGCTCCCAGGCTGGCCTCCTTCCACTTTGCTTTATCATATTGCTTCTGAGTCCCAAGTCTCTCCCCCATCATGCCCATAATTGCTGAGAAGTTCCCTAATTCCCATCACAGAGGGCCACAGATCCAGGGGTTGGCACCTTGTGCCAGCATCTTCAATGACAGCAAGTTCTGGAGTACCTCCAGAACAGTAGTGCTGTAACTGGCATTGTACAGCATGTTAGTACAGACTCTAGGCCTTCAGGGAAGCCAAGAAAAAAGACCTCTGCTCTCTTTCTCATCACTCAACCTCTGCTCTCTGTCATTACTTGCTTTCTCATTTATTGATCTCACACAAGTTCCTGTTTTGCTTGGAGGACCATCCTCTTTTTCCATTTACAAACCCTAATGAACCTTGAGGACCCAGGTCACAAGCCAACTCCATGTCCTGACCCCCTTGCTAGAAGATATCTCTTGTTCCAAGATCCTCTGTGTTCTCTTAGCATATTATCAGTGAATATTTTCGGTCACTAATCTTTCTTGAATTACAATTATTTGTGGGTTTTTTTTTTTTTTTAATGGATACATTCATTCAGTCATTTGGTCATTAAATGCTAAGTACCAGTTCAATCACCAGTTCTTTACTTCTTTGGCTGTACTGGTCTTAGCTGCAGCATGTGGGATCTTCCATCTTTGTTGCAGCAGGCAAGATCTTTAGCTGTGGCATGTGGGATCCAGTTCCCTGACCAGGGATTGAACCCAGGCCCTCTGCATTGGGAGCGTAGAGTCTTAGCGACTGGACCACCAGAGAAGTCCCTCAGTGACCAATTCTCAAATGCAAACTCTATGTAGGAAGAATCCATACTCAGTTCCTTTTTGTATCTGACAAAGAACCAGCACAATACTCCAGTTACATTTAGGAGAAAACAGGACATAGGAAGCTGGACTGGGAGGAGAGCAAACTCCAGGGTGGCAGTGATGGAAAGACTGGGGGGTAGAGGATAGGGCAGGTGGAACGGCAAGAGCAAAACTCAGAAGTGGGGATGCAATGGTGTCTTCTGTGAACAACACATCCTATATGGTTTATAGTTTACTGGATCAAAGTGTTTGGAGAATGAAATGGTAGGAAAGCAGTCTTCATACGGTGGATGGTAAATGATGGGAAATCACCAATATACTCTGGACACATAAAAGACCCATTTGGTGGGGTGGGTGGGCTGTTAAAAATACTGAAAAAGAAATAGACATATTGTTCTTTTCATGTATGTGAAACAAGCACTTTGCTAAATATTTTGTTAAAAGCCACAGGGGACCCAGAGCCCAGGAAGAGTCAAGCTCTTCATTCAAGGAGCAGAAGGGCTTAGTGGAGGATGGTTGGAAGCTTGGTGGGTGGAGAAAGGAAGGAAGAATGACATTCTGCCTGAATGGAAACTGGCTTAACCAAAGAGCGAAGGGAGGAGTCAGAATGTTCAGTCTGAGAAGAAGAGAAACCATGGATGAAAAGTCTGGAAGGGAACGTTGTGGACAACTTGCAGAAAGACCCGGGTTCCAGACTGAGGATTTCATGCATAATCATGGAGGATCCAATGAAGGTTTGAGAAGGGAAATCACATAAAACATCCTAGGAATGTAGGGAATGGGGTGGCCAGATATGACATCAAGATCTCCTGCCAAACTGGAATACAAGCTGAGCTTTCCAGGATCCCAGATATTTCTTGGAACCACTCTCCTCAAACATATATATTTATGTCTATATGACTTACCATTTACTCTCAAGTATATCTTCAAGCTGTTACCAGCTTGTTCTCCTCTGAGAATTTTTCATACTTTACTGGTGAATAATCTGTCCTGGACGCATCTAGTATCTTTCATCTGGAGATCTTAAGGAGACTTAATGACAACCAAGCTTCATTATTTCTGTTTCACTTACGAGGAGACTGACTCACAGAGGGGTATAGCAATTTTCTCATTCACACTGGGAGTTACAACCACAACTATGAATGAAACTTAGGATGAAACTCTGTTTCATAAACCATTAAACCCTGCATCCTTTATAGGAATGGAGTTTGCAAAAATAATGATACCTTTTATCAAGAGTTCATCTCTTTATTCTGTTATTAAATCTTGGCTTATGTGAGGCAGAAGCATCTAGCTACAATGCCAGCTTGTGTTGTTCTGTTGTTCTGACATGAAGCAGGACGGGAAAGGGATGTGTTTTAGTGACGCCTAGACCATTGAGAGCTCATTGTTTTCATTTATTTATTCATTTATTACTTCATTTATTCATTCCATTATCATATATCTGAGTTCCTCTTACATCATCTGGAAAACAAGCGTAGTAATATAATCATTAGCGAAAGGCTGTTTTGAAAAGTAAGATAATTTCTACAAAGCACATTGCATAGCACATAGTAAGCCCTTATACATAATGATAATTACTCTCATTAAACAAGTAATTGCAAGTGCCACATGGAAAGACAAAAAAAAACCCAAAAAACAAAACCGTCCTTTTACAATTCTATTTATCTGTGGAGAGGGGAAGGTTGCATCTAAAGGGTGGCTTAATTCCTGGGCAAGAGGTGGCCTCAAATTAAAAACAGAGCAGATGGGTCTCAGGTCGACCCAAGGAGACATGTTCACTCAGTCTGGAGTGTGAAGTATCAGAAGAGCTAGGAAGTTATTGCTGGGTAGTGGAGGTTAAATTCTATTGTTAACCTAACCACTTAAGAGATGGGCTAGGAATGAAAAGACAGAGAGAGAAACACAGACAAAATTCATATGAAAGAGAGGGGAGCAAGGCCTACAGATCAAGCTAGCTGTGGCAGAACCAAAGCCTTATTCACAAAGAGGTCAGCCCTAGAGTCTCTGTGTTTACTCTCCTACTATCCCTCCTTAGTACTGCATTAAAGTTTTTGTCTCACCTGTGTTCAGGGCACATCGGAGAGAGCGTTAAAAAGGAAGCAGTCAAGGTGGGACAGAGTCACAGAGCAGCAAAAATCCCTCCAAGAAGAGCAAGCCCAGGGAGACCCTCTTTCTGTGGATCATTTGGAACGTGATGAGTTTGATAATATTAGGAAACTGCCATTTCCTTATAGTTATTGCAATTTCAGGCCTGTGTGCCCTAAAAGTTGGATTTAAAAATCTTTCCCAATCCAGACACAAAGCCCAGGAGCTGCAGAGGAAAATATTAGTAGATGTGACTTCATAAAAGGTAAACATTTAATGAGACAAAAGACACCAACATCAAAACTGCATGACAGGCAATAGACTGGAAGAAAATAATTGCAAACTGTAACACATATTTTAACATTATAATAGGAGGAATATCTGTAAAGCATAAAATAGGAGGAATATCTGTAAAGCTCCTATAAACCAGTAAGAAAAACACAAATCCAAAGGACAAAAGATATAAATAGGTAATTTCAGAAGAACTAGAAACACAAAATACTCATCTTCAGTAGTAATTCTATGCCATCCGTGTTCCTTCTCAGTCATGTCGGACTTTTTTTGACCCCATGGACTGTAGCCTGCCAGGCTCCTCTGTCCATGGGATTGTCCGTGCAAGAATACTCAAGTGGGTTGCCATTTCCTTCTCCAGGGGATCTTCCCAACCCAGGGATTGAACCTGGGTCAGTAGTAATTCAATCAGTTCAGTCGCTCAGTCGTGTTCAACTCTTTGTGAGCCCATGGACTGCAGCACACCAGGCTTCCCTGTCCTTCACTAACTCCCGGAGTTTGCTCCAACTCACATCCATTGAGTCGGTGATGCCATCCAACCATCTCATCCTCTGTCACCCCTCTCTCCTGTCCTCAATCTTTCCCAGCATCAGGGTCTTTTCCTATGAGTCGGCTCTTCGCATCAGGTGGCCAAAGTGTTGGAGCTTCAGCTTCAACATCAGTCTTTCCAATGAGTATTCAGGGTAGATTTCCTCTAGGATTGACTGATTTGATCTCCTTGCATTCCAAGGGACTCTCAAGAGTCTTCTCCGGCACCACAATTCGAAAGCATCAATTCTTTGGCGCTCAGCCTTCTTTATTGTTCAACTCTCACATCCATACATGACTACAGGAAAAATAATAGCTTTGAGGACATGGACTTTTGTCAGCAAAGTGATGTCTCTGCTTTTTAGGTTTGTCATAATTTTCCTTCCAAGGAGCAAGCATCTTTTAATTTCATGGCTGCAGTCACCGTCTGCAGTGATTCTGAAGCCCAAGATAGAAAATCTTTCACTATTTCCACATTTTCCCCTTCTATTTGCCATGAAGTGATGGGACTGGATGCCATGATCTTAGTTTTTTGAATGTTGAGTTTTAAGTCAGCTTTTTCACTCTCCTCTTTCACCCTTATCAAGAGACTCTTTAGTTCCTCTTCACTTTCTGCCATTAGAGTAGTATCATCTACATATCTGAGGTTGTTGATTTTTCTCCTGGCAATCTTGATTCCAGCTTGTGATTCATCCAGCCTGGCATTTCTCATGATGTACTCTGCATATAAGTTAAATAAGCAGGGTGACAATATACAGCTTTGATGTACTTCTTTTCCAATTTTGAACTAGTACGTTGTTCTATGTCTGGTTTTAACTGTTGCTTCTTGACCCGCATACAGGTTTTTCAGGAGACAGGTAAGGTGGTCTAGTATTTCCATCTCTTTAAGAATTTTCCAGTTTGTTGTGATCTACAGAATCAAAGGCTTTAGCGTAGTCAATCAAGTAGAAGTAGATGTTTTTCTGGAATTCCCTTGCTTATGCCCTCTCATCCACACTATGGAACACAGCATAGCAGTCAAAAAGAATGAGGTCGATCTCTGTGACAAATCTGAAGATGTCTCTAGGACATATGACCAGAGGGAAAATATCAATGGCAAAACACTGTGATACGGTGTAACACTGTATACATGGGCAAGAGATACACATAGGTATATATAAATACATATGTATGAGAATGGATTAAGGCCTGGAATAAGAGAATGTGTGTAGGGAGATTTGGGAGTGTCATTTTTCAAGGTATGTTCTATCTAGTTGTGGTTTGTGTGAACTTTTACAAGAATGTATTTGTGCTCTCTTGGTAAAATAATTATTGTACTGACCAAAAGCAATAAAAAAAGGCTTAATTCATATCAAGGGATTAGTCTTTTCTTCCACATAGACAATGGTATAGGTGGTGGATAAAAATCTTCTACACTGTGGCTTTTTCTAGTCTATGTAAATGACCCTATGTAAAAGGTGCCTCTTCTCTATATCTTGCTGATCATTATGTTTTTAAGTAAGGTTTTCATGTCTAGTATTTGGGATCATGGCTTCTGTTAGTCCACCAGGCTTCGTAAAAATACATGGCTAGTCATTGAAAAATTAATTTGAAAATTGAGAACCATATGGTGTTCCTTCGGCTTTGCCTATTCTATTGTGATCAGGTAAAAGGATCAGTAGTCAAGGATTATCTCACTATTTTGCTTCAGTGCAGAAGCAGGTGGAGTGTCCAGCTCACTCTGTCCTCTTGGTGTGGTCTGTGGAGGTATAAATGAGTCACTTAGCATACACAGTGAAAGGACTGACCTTTGACTAGAAGTCAGTGTTATTATCTGACAGGAAAAAGCTGTATTGGATCCTTCAGGATCTCTTCTTGCCTCATCCAGGTGAGGGTGGCTTTAACACAGAAGGAAAGATGAGGCTCCTGGAAAACTCACTGACTTAAAATGCTTTTACAAGGTTAGGCCTTTAGAACTAGGTTGCTCTTCTGTGGGCTTCTGACATGCCAGTGAGAGAGGTTCTTAAAATTCTTACTACTTATCGGATATCAGAGTGCAGATTTTGGGAGTGGCCCCTGTATCCTATAGTTTTTCAATTTTTGAAATTTAAGTGTTCTCTTAAGCATCTTTTGGGAAGGATAAAAGATCCCATTTACTTAAAAACAACTGTATTCACCTCCTCTTCATAAGGCTGCTCATTTTAGTTTTGAGTAGTGTGTACAAACTTTTTTTTTTGTCTTCGTTGTTTTATTTAACCTTATTTCCAATACATCTTTTCATGTACTTGCCAAAATTTGACGTGCTTGACTTGAATCCTGCATACCTTCCAGGATTCCTTCTGTTAATATGACAGAGCTTGTTTGGATTATTCCCCAAGCGTTAGACAATTGGGTCCCTTCCCAAGTTTTGGTCATTATGGACATTTTGAACAGCCCTGCTGTAAACATCTTTATGCAAGTTCTCCCCCCAATCCCCCTTGGGATCATTTCCTTAGAAATGGACTTCCTTAAATGGGTTTACTGGGTCAAAGGGGCTCAATGAACAGCTTTACAGCTCTTGGCACATATTTTTCAGATTGCGCCCTGGGTGGATCTGACCAATGGCGCAGGCAGGAGAAGGCAGGAATGTGGACGAGCGGCGGCCCCTCTGACCGCCCCTCTTCCGTCCCCCCCGCCCCCAAACGCCAAGAGCTCGAGAAGGTCTGCGGAGGGAAAGCAGTGTTTCTATGGGCCCTCTCGTTCTCTTCATGGTCGGGTGTTGAAGCCCAGCTGGGGAGAACAATTATGGGAGGCGCAGCGAGGTGTTGGGCAGTCCCGGGACGCCTGCCTTGGGGCGAGGGGGAAACAAGTAGCGCTTCCAGGCCCTCCTGCCGCAGGACTCGCATTCCACCCGCCCGTTCCTCGTCCCGTTTTCGAGTCCCAGGCACGCCCTCCCAGCCCTTCCACTACCATCCCCGTGGCCCAGGCGGGCCCCTCGCGAGCGCAGAGCTCCGCACGCGAGGGCAGCCACCCGGCGGCCGCTATTATTCCGGCGCGGGTGATGCAAGGCTGCGCATAGCTGCGCGCTGAGTCAGCTGAGCCGGGCGGGGGCGGGGGGCGCCGAGTCGCCCATCCTCCCACCCAGGCCTCCGGGCCCCGCACCGGGCGCAGCAGGGTCGCTTCGGGGCGCCGGGGTGGGGTGGGCCTCCTTGTCCGCGGGGTCGGTCGTCCGGGCAGGGGCCGGCGGCGGTGGGGGTTCCCGACCCTCGAGCCCCAAGGTGCACCCTCCCCTCCCCTCAGCTGGAGCTCGCGGGTCCAGCGAGGCGGTGACCGCGCGCCGCCCGTCCATTTACCCTGTGAGAACTCAACAAGGGGAGGGGTACACAGAGAAGGAAAGAGGCTGAAAAAGGAGAAATACGAAGCCTAGCAGACAGGAGGAAACGAAAAAAAAAAAAAAAAAAACAACGAGGAAATGGGCGTGAGGAGGAGGAGGCCGGCGGGCTGCGGCGGCGGCGGCGCGCGGGGGGCGGGGGCCGGGAGCGCGCGGGGCGGGGCGAACGCGGGGGCGCGCCGCCAGCCGCGGCCCGAGGGGCTTGTGGGTAGCGGCTGCGCGCAGCCGGAGACGGGCGCCGCGCGGGAGTGTGTGAGGGGCGCGGGTTTGTGGGACGCGGGCGGCCGCCGGCAGTCATGGGAGCCGGCTGGACGCGGCAGTAGTTGTCTGGAGCCCGGGCTTCAGCTTCCCGGAGCCCCCAGAGGGCGGGACAGCCCCCGGGGGACCCGGTGGTGGCGGCGCCACTTCCCCGCTCCCGCCCGCGGAATCCTGAGGGAGCTCGCGGCGGAGGAGTGGACCGGGCGGCGCGAATCTGACTGAGGGGCGGGGACGCCGTCTGCTCCGCGCTGCTCCCGGGGCCGGGCCGGCCTCCCGCAGCCCCAAGGCCCCGGGGCGCTGAGCTCGAGGCGGGCGGTGGGCCCGGGCGGAGCCCCGGCCGGAGCCGGTGGTTCGAGGGCGGCGGTAGGCCCCGAGGCCGGCCGGGCCGGAGCGCGGGGAGCGGAGTGCGGGCCTGGCGGCGGCATGAGCCGGGCCCCCCCGCCGACGGGGAAGATGCCCGGCGCCCCCGAGGCCGAGTCGGGGGACGGCGCGGGCGCGAGCCGCCAGAGGAAGCTGGAGGCGCTGATCCGAGACCCTCGCTCGCCCATCAACGTGGAGAGCTTGCTGGTATGTGGCCGGGGGCCCGGGAGCCCTCCCTGATGACCGCTCGCACCGCAGATTGCCCCGACTGCCCACCCCTCTGTGCCCACCCAGCAGTGGGGGCGGGCGGCAGGGGGGAGGTCTCGCCCCACCCTGCCCAGCTTCCCGGCAGCCGGGGCCCGGGTCAGGGAGACCAGACAGTTCTGTGACCGAGTTCCGGGAGTAGAGAGACCCACCTTGGATTCTTCCCTTTTGCCTCCTGGAGCTGGTGTCACCCGCGGCTGCTCCGGTCTTGGAGCGCTGGGAGGAAGCACCCCTCTTCTTCTTCCCTCCTGCCCTGTGGGTCTGGGGCGGGGGGGGCTGTCGGGTGGGGAGATCTGCTGTCCATCGGACCCCAGGCTAGCCAATCTGAAAGAGCGTCATGCTGCCTGGGGACGCGTGTCGGAGCTAGAGAGAAACCCGGTGGCTTTCCCTACGGGGAGTCCCCACCTGGGGTACATGACAAAGAGTTCAATCTGAAATCTGGAAACACACAGCCTGAGGTTTCCATGTTTTCAGTTGTTTGTGAACATTAATCGTTACAATTCAGTGCATTTCAATTTTTGTAAGTTTAATTTCCGCAATTATTGCCCAGGAGCTATAGAATTCACTTGAATTGTAGTGTGCTATCAGTCCCTCCTTTTCATTGTGTCTCTTTCCCCAGATGGCCTTGGGAGATCCCAATTAATAGCCACGTAAAGTCTGCTAGTTGGCTTTGTTTAAGAAAGGAACAAGATTGATCAGAAATGCGCTGTAGAATGCTTATTTATTTCTTGCTTTTGTTAGGATAGACTGTTGTAATTTACAGACTCGTTGATTAGTATGCAGTAGAGGTGCATTTATGGGAAAAGGTAGGGGGTGTAGGTTTTTACCCTGGGGAGGAGTAGAAAGTGAAAAAAATGTGCTGGATGTTAAATTAACTCTGGACAACTAGAATTCGGATAGGTGATCCTTGGATCCTTTAGGTATTTCCTTCCAGAATGCCTGTTCTACTCTCTGACAGGAGAAATCTATTGACTATATAATGAGAAAAACTGTCTCCTCCCTTTCCAGTGACTGACTGACTTTCCTTCAGAAGCTGTTGGTTATCCTTTGAGGTTTCTGGAATCATTTGCGGAGTGACTCAGTACCGTTTGGCCAAAGTGCAGGAACTGACTAAAGAGTGTCTTTCTGTACAGTGCACAGAATGTAGTGATGTACTGTGTCAGACATGGTTGACATTTCCTTTTACTGATTTTCATGTCAATGTGTTGATTCATATGTTTTCATGGGAGCATGACACTCTGATAGTGTTTCAAAGTCTTCGATTGGGGATAGGATTGGTTGCATGAAGGGCATAGCTTTGCCTAGACCAGAGCAGAGACTCTGGGCTTCACTCCCAACATTTTCACTTTGGTATTTTGCTAGCAAAACTCTGACCTAAGGCCAGAAAGTTCAGTTAAAAATAGTACAGCAAATCTCAAGTATTCATCAGGTTCATATTCAACCTCAGATAGAAATTTTTTGCATTTTCATCTCTTAGGCTTTACTGATGTTAATTATTAGGGTCATTATGAGCTTGAACCTAAGCTGTTTATGATCATACATCTTTTTTATTAAAGTGTTTTCTAAATTATTAAAATGAAGGCTGCTTTTTAAAAAATAAAGCATTATGCATACTCAGTAAACTGCCTGGTCCATTCATTTATTGAGTGCCTAGGTCAGCCAAGGCACTTTACACCTTTATTAAGGTAACATACTACTAGTATGACATCACATGCTGCTGACTGGACAGATTTCATCTTTGCTGTTTTTAGCTGATTAACTGTTATGGTTCTGTGTTGCAATAAATCTTATCAGGCCAAAAATTGTCCTTAACTCTTTGCGATTGCTCGTGTTTCTACTGTAGAATGACAAACCATGTTATTTACAGTGTTAGCTTTAAACATGTATATTTAATTATATCAGTAGTAGAATGAATTGATTTTTAAAAATGTGGTAATGCAGGAGACATGGGTTTGAAGATTCCCTGAAGTAGGAAATGGCAACCCACTCCAGTATTCTTGCCTGGAGAATTCCGTGGACATAGGAGCTTGGTGGACTACAGTCCATGGGGTCAAAAAGAGTTGAACACAGTTGAGTGCCTGATTGCACACACAGCCTGTCCATAACATAAAATTTACCGTTTTAACCATTTTAAGTGTACACTTTTGGTGGCGGTACTTACATTCACATTATTGTGCAAATTTCACCACTATCTGTCTCCAGAACTTTTTCTTCTTTCTAAACAGAAATTCCATGAATTACTTTTTGAAAGTGTTATAAAAACATACTTCCTAAGATAATGGTGAGGGTCACTTTTAAAGATTTGAAACCTTACTGTTTAACCTTCATTGTCACAATTGATCACTGTTTTACTGTAAATGGCATTTCTTTTGATTTTATTATAGAAAATATTAATATTTTTCCTTTAACAGAAAATTTAAAGTAATATATGATAAAAACACAGTCACAAATCTTGCTTATTTTGGAACTTAGGAAGTACCATTTAAAATTATATACTGCCTAAGGTGACAAAACTAAGAGGTGAAGTATACCAGAAGTTACTATTATAATAGTTACTATTATAGGTACTGTAGGCTAGGCCTTGAAGGTAAAACTGTTTGTTGGAAAAAATATTATATGAGCTAACACGTAAAAGTGCTTAGCTCAGTGCTTGGTATGCTTGGTACATAGTAGTGCTTATTAAATTTAGCTCACTTCTGTGTGCATTTAGCATATTTTTAGGTAAGTGCTTTAAATTTCCTTTGAAAAGGAAAATGGTTCTACTGGCAGCTGTTTCTTGCTATAAATTTTTGAATGAATAATATTATGTTTTGAATTTGCCATCAGAAAAGTGCTAGCAGTCACCAAGCATAGATACATCGGAATTCTAAGACTGTCAGTACAGAGACTAAAGTGTCTTTTTTCTCTGCAGCGGCTTGTTTTAAAGAGGCTTTATGTGGATCCTTCAGATTAATCTGAAGAGCATATATCCGTTTTGTGGTTGCAGATTGTAAGTTGCTAGGTATTACTTAAAAACAGAGTTTTGAGAGAGATTTGCTTCTGTAGTATCTCCCCCCACCCCAACCCCCAGAGGGAAGGATCTTCAGTAGTATGCTTTTTCATTGTTTGAAACTTTTGAGTATATACCCATGTTTTGTTGTCAAGACTAAGCTTCCCATACTGCTTACCCAAATATTATGGTAAAAAGAATTGTCCTTTAGTGTTGTGCTGGAGAGATGTCTTACTAACGGTTTGTGCTTTGATTTATTACTTTAAAGAGAGTAAATGATTATTGTAACCCCTGGGATTCAGGCTTGGGTAAAGTGTTCCATTAGACTTGTGTTGATGGGAAAAGGTGATTAAAAACTTAGGATTTTCAGTAACTTAGAATACAAAACACTTCATTTGATTCATTTTTATTAAACCTGTAAACTGTGTGAAAATATTTTTTATCACAGTGGTTTTTGGTAAAGCTTATTTGATGTAACATCTGTCCTGATCTGATGTTACAGTATTTTAGGTGGTTTATCTCTCTTGGTGTAAATAATAATAGCTTCCCCTGGAGAAATATTGGGGTTTCCCAGGTGGCTCAGTGGTAAAGAATCTGCCTGCCAATGCTCGAGACGTGGACTCAATCCTTGGGTCGGCAAGAGCCCCTGGAGGAGGAAATGGCAACCCACTCCAGTAATCTTGCCTGGAGAATCCCATGGACAGAGAATTGTGGTGGGCTACAATCCATGGGATCTCAAAGAGTCAGACACAACTGAGCTACTGAGCATGAGAGAAGTAATAGCGTTTGATTTCAGGATGCTACTACTCTAGACTCCCCGGAGTTTTGGGGACTATACTGTACATAGTATATATATACTTTATTACTATTTTAAAATCCAAATATTCTGAGTTTGAAAACATCTTGCCCCAGGGTAAGGCCAGCACAGACTAAGTAAGGAAGTACTGACTTAACACACACCTTAAATAGTTGTAAAGAAATAGTGGATAATTATCTTGAAGCCTAAGTTGTTGTCCATTGTTTTGGTTGAGTCCTGAATAGATAGTTCTATTTTGAAATTTCAAATTCTGGAGTATTCTAAGCATACTAAGAAAATATAGCATGCAGACTGGTGCTAAAGATTACTTTTGCCTTTTCTAGAACTTTGTCTAAATGGAATCCATAGTATGTACTCTTAAATCTGGCTTCTTTAGTTCAGGATAGTTTTTGAGATTCATCCATGTTATTTTGTGTATCAGCAATTTGTTCCTTTTTTATTGCTAACTAGCATTCTATTGTAAGTATAATGCACAATTTGTTAGGCATCTTCTGTTGATGGATGCCTGGGCTGTTTTCAGTTTTTGGCTATTTTGTATAATATACTTTGGCTTTTAATAAAGCTTACTGTAAGCAATCTAGTAGTAAGTCTTCGTGAGGACACATTTTCATTTCTCTTGAGTTAAATACCTAGTAGTGGCATTACTAGGTCATAGGGTAAGTGTATCTTTAGTTTTTTTTTTTTTTAATGTAACTGTCAGATCTTCCTAAAGTGGTCATACCATTTTACATTCGCATAGCAGCCTGGGAGAGTTCTAGTTCCCTCCCAACACTGAGTCTTAAATTTTAGCCATTCTGTGGGTGGGTAGTGGTATCTCGTGACTTTCGTTTGCATTTTTCTGATGACTAATGATGTACTTTTTTATGTACATAACTGGACATTTATATATCTTTTTTTGTGAAGCATCTGTTCAAATCTTTCATCCATTTGAAAAAATTAATGTTCTTTGAGTTACACAAGCTGTTTATATATCCTGTGTATCAGTTTTTTTGACAAATACATGGCAAGGTTGTTTTTTAATCACATTTTTTTTTATCGTTATTGCTTTTTCTGCCTGAAAGACTATTGTCTATTCCCACATTGCAAGAAATTTTCCTTTACTTTCTTTTAGAAGCTTTATCGTTTTGCTTTTAGGTCTAGAATATATGTTTAGCCAGTTTTAGGGTGCAGTGTGAATGTTTTTCCTCATATTCCCCAAATCCAGTTACTTAGTTTATTCAGCACCATCTTTACCACAGCTTTGCTGAGATATTATTGACATATAACATTGTATATGTGTAAGGTGTGCAGGTGATACACAATACTACCTAAGGTTTACCACAGTAAAGTTAGTTAACACATCGTTTACCTCACATAATTACCGTATTGTTGTTGTCATCTTGAAAATATTTAAGATTTACTCTCAGCAACGTTCAGGTATATCTGTACAGCGTTGTTACTGTACAGTATAGTCACCGGCAGCAGTTTGCAAAAAAATGTTTTCCTTTTCTCATTGGATTGCCTTGCTTGGCACCTTTGTTGAAAATCAATTTACTGATAGGTGCTCTTTTATCAACTTAGTAACTACATCAAGTCCTTAGTCATGGTTCTGTTCTTTAACCCATGCTCTATTCAAAATTCTTTAATTTTTAATTTGTATCATTTTACTTTAAGGAAATGGGCAGGCAGCAATGGTTGAGACAGGGAAACATGAATTTTAGTTTTTGAAGTGAAGTAAGATTTGTTATTTTTTAAATTATAAAAAAAAATGTTCTTACTGTAGAAAATTTGGAGACTAAAGAAAGGTATAAATGCAAGTGACACTTATGCATAGTTTCCTCACATAGAGATAGCATATTTTGGTATAAATACCTGTCCGAAAAAATTAAATGTAAAAGAAGTAAAATTACACTGTACCTATGCTTTGTCATTTTTTTTATACTTAATGAATAATAGAAGCTTTTATGTAATCAAGTTTATTAGTCTTCTCACTGTAGAGTGTTTTCTGGCTTAGGACATTCTGCATTATCAAGATAATGATATCATAAACCTGAATTTTCTTTTAGTACTCTAATGGTTTTATTTTTAACGTTACTTTTATTTCATTTGGAATTCTGATAGAAAGTATGAAGTAGGGGTACAAAAATTTTATCAGGAGGTTTGTCTAACTACTAGAGTTCACAAAATATTAATTGGGAACCTCTGTTATATCTCTGTATTGTCATGTAACTTTATTTGGAGAGTGGTGCTTGGCAGAAAAGAGAGTAATGATTATGGATTTGGTCTCCATTTGAGCTTCTTGAGTTTCTTCATGGAAATTACATCTCTACAACCATATTTAAAATCTTGTCCTGGGCTTACGTTCCAAAAATATGAGCTGTTAGTGATAAGGGTTACTGGTGAAGAGACTATGGAGACTCGGAGCAGCATATTATAATATAGCTTTTGGGAAAAAAACACAAAACATTTTCTGTTGGTAGCTTAGCTTATTTTATAGATGTTGATATTTAAATTGGTATGAAATCATGGTGGCATTTGGGACTCTACTAAAACTGGCACTTTTATCCTTGATTGGAGTCATTCTCCTTTCCTCTCATCTGTATCATTTGTACCTTTTTTTTTCTGTGAAGTATGATTCAATTATAGAGATATATTTGTGAGTCCTGCAATTGAGTGTCCCAGATGACCCTCACTTATCTTTTTAGAAAGCATTTAGGTCATGATAGTTAGCAGTTCTGTGTGTGTGAGTGTGTATGTGTATGTGAGAGAGGAGAGAGAGAGGCAGACAGATGGAGATAGACAAAAAAGGAAGTATTGAGATTCACTTTTGGTTCATTATTGGTAAACTTTTGGGGAATGTTTCTAACTAAGTTCAGGAATGTTAATATGGTTTGTTGTTTCATTCTGGTAAGGTATGGGTTGTTTAGGTCTGCCATGTAGAGTGCTCTGTAGGTTTGTTTGTTTTTTTTTTTTTTTTTTGGTGATAAACTGATCACTTAGTACTCAACATGTAATATCCTTTATTTTCTAAAAGAGTTTCAGATTTTTTAAGTTATAAAGCAGTTGATAGAGATTTTCAAGAGCTGATAGACTTGGAACTAAATTTTAACACTTCATTATTGGGGTTATTTTTTAAGCCAGGGAAATGAGTAGTGGAACCGTCTAACACTTGAGATAGAAATGGAGCAGATCCTGGTTGCCATTACCTTAATTACTTGGATGTTTGTGATGAGAAATTACCAAGTATTGTCATATGTACTTATTGGTTTTTGGCTTTATTTGATGGACAGAATACAAGCTCTTTTAGGATATGGGTCATTTTTTTTCTTTCTCTTGCTGTGTCTTATAATATTTGTTGAATAAACTAACAAATAATGCTTATTTAAATAATGGAAGTGATAACCTATAGAAATAGATCCCTGCTTGAAGAGATATTAAAGTATTCCCCAACTAAAAGTTTTGATGTTAATATATGTTCTTGTCATTTATTTCTTACCTATCTACAGGAAGGAAGATAAGTGAACATGTATATATGCAGAGGGGTTGCTTTTGGGTAGTAGAATTCGTTGGAAGTCAAGCAGGAGAAGTGAATTGTGATTGGAATATTTTCTGAATTGTGCTTAGGCAGTTTGTCTTGGAGAGTATTTAAGCTGATTTTATTCAGTGTTTTGAGTGAGTGAGTGAGTGAAGTCGCTCAGTCGTGTCCGACTCTTTGCGACCCCATGGAGTGTAGCCCATCAGGCTCCTTCATCCATGGAATTTTCTAGGCAAAAGTACTGGAGTGGGTTGCCATTTCCTTCTCCAGGGGATCTTCCGACCCAGGGATCGAACCCGGGTCTCCAGCATTGTGGGCAGACGCTTTACCAGGAATTTAAGGTAAGATAAAAACAGCTTCTGAGGGCTGAACAGCCTTTATCATGTTCTCCTACTCTTTAACTTTTCTTCTGGTTAAACATATCTAGTTCCTTCGTATGTTCCTAGGTGATGCCTGTGTTTGAAACAACCTTTCATGAGTTAGGGCAGATAAAATGCTAGTGATGTGTTCACAGGGTGAAATTCCTTAAAGTGGCATATTGGCTGTTATTAACAGTAAGGCAACATTTGTTAACAAAATTAAAAACAAAGCCAAAGGGCATGAGAGATTTTGATCAGAATTTACAAGTGTTATTACAAGTCACTTTGAATGACTATTTTGAAAAACTTTCAGGTAGTATCAAGCATTCTGATTACTAGCCCCAGCCAACCACTGATTCTGTTCTGTTTCTATGAATTTTTCTTTTCCAGAAATTCCACACAGACAGAGTCATACAGTATGCAGGCTTTGTTCTGGATTCTTTCACCTGGTGGTGTTGAAAGTCAGTCAGTCATGTATCCGACTCTTTGAGACCCTCTCCAGGCCGGAATACTGGAGTAGGTAGCCTTTCCCTTCTCCAGGAGATCTTCCCCAACCCAGGGATCAAACCCAGGTCTCCCGCATTGCAGCCTTTACATTCTTTATCAGCTGAGCCACGAGGGAAGTCCTTCTTTCACCTAGCATAGTGTTTTTGAGCTTGATTTATGTTGTAGCATTTATCAATATCTTGTTCTTTTAAATTGCTGAATAATGTTCCATATATGACATTTTACTTATGAATTCACCTTAATGTTTTTATTTCTCTTGACTAGATTTCAAGAAGTAGGATTGCTGGGTCATGTGGTAAGCTTATGCTTAACTTCTAAGGAGTGAACAAAATGTTCTCCAAAGTAGCTGCACGATTTTACGTTCCCACCAGCAATATATAAGGGTCCCAGTTTCTCTGCATCCTCAGAGAACACTTGGTGTGGGGTTTGTGTTTATAGCAGCTGTAGTGCGTTTTACTAATGACAAATGATGGCTGAGCTCTATTTCATGTGCTTGCCAATTTTGCTTGTTCTTTTGATATTTTACTAATGTATCATGAGAATGGTATAATAAATGAAGTTTAATTTTGTTTACCACATGTGAATTCTAGTGTTGAAAAATAGAATGCAGATAAATACAGATCAGGGCCCTTTGTAGGTGGAATTATCTTACTATGTCTCCACCTGAAAGGCCTAATTAATACAAGGCTCTTTTTAAGAAAAAAAATAAAATAGAAAAAACAACGAAACCTTGTTATTATACTTTTTCTTCCAAGTAATGAATGAGCCTTGTTGAGCTGTGTAGGCCCTGTGATGGCAGTAGAGTCTCTCCTAGTTGGGTTATTTCTAAGCTAAAGTTGAAGTACTTCTGACATAACATATGCCTTTTAAATGGTTCTCCTTTCTGCTCTGTGCTCATCTTTTCTTTTTTGATTATTTTGAGCATCTTGAAGTAAGCTTATAAGCTTATTTCTTTCTTGTTCAACCCAATGTTGATCTTTATACATTTCTGTTTTACATGAGGATTAGGAAACAATTCTTAGTATCAGTTTAGTAACTTGGTTCCTATGAGGGAGGATAACTATTGATGTTTAAAACACTGTATATTATGCTTACCTTTGTTTTTTACTTTGAGTACTCATCTGAATTTAGCAACAGATACAAATGTTGCCTTTTCCTGTTTGTAAGTGGCATTGGGTATTGATTTTGGGGATTACATTATGTGCAGAGTTTTGGAACTTAATCAAAATAGTGTTGTTTCTTTTCAGATATAATAGTAACTGCCTTATTTGTGCATTCTGTATCAGGATATGACCCTACTGTTTTGCCTTGCTTCTCAGTATGATTCCTTTAGAAGTCATAAAAATATGCTTATTGAAGTTGAAGTTTTCCTTTTAGCTTTAGTTTAGATGATTGTATTATTATTATTTTTTTTTTTTTGAGTTTCTATCAAGGATAACTGCACATAGGACTTTTCTGAGCAGTGAAGGGAAAATTTAGGAAATTATTCTTTTAATCTTTATGATGCTTTAAAATATTAAAGATGAATTTAAAAAATTTTGGTTGTAGTGGTATTTATTTTTCTAAAAGAAAAGTGAGTTAGCATGGTTGTCATGAACTTTAAGGCCTGTAAAGTGTAGTGAAATGTGTTTTTGCATGTTGAAACCCTGTAAAAATATTTAAAGTATTAAATATCTAAACAGTATGATTTTGAAAAATGCTTCACCTTTTGGGGGTAACTTATTATAGAGTTACAGTTTTTGGCACTTTATTGTGTTACATAGTGGATAAAGTGAAGGTTGAAATTGAATAGTTAAAAATGGTGTGTTATGGTTGATTAGTTTGCCTTTGTTAAAAGAGTCAAGATTTAAAAATTTTTTTCTTTATGGACCATTAGATTTCATCAAGTGATGGTAACAGGTTGTATAATATAACCAGCATCTATGGGAATTAATAAAGAATAGAGGGAAATATATCAAAATTATGATTTTCTTTTAGGGAGGTGAGATACCAAGTCAGAAATTAGAAAAAGATAACACAAAATGTAGAGTGTTTAATGTTAATGACAATATTCCAACTATTCTAAATTTAGGAAAATTTGCTTGGAGTTAACAGAGTATTTGGAGTGCTTTTAAATATCTAAAGCACAAATTTTGAATTTTTGTATTGGCTTCTCCATGATTTCCCAAAATATAATCACTGAAATTAGTATGCAAATGAAATAACAGATTTTTCTCTGAACTGTAAATGCATGATATGATCCTATATTAGTTGCATTCAGCGTGAAACAATTTTTTTGTTATTGTTTTACATTCTCTCAAAAAGATACTCTTAAGCTTTAATCTAATGCATTGAAAAAATTTCCTTAATGGAAATAAAAATGAAAATATATACATATATCTGGCAATTTAAAAACTTAATTTAATATCAACATAGTGTATTTAGTTAAGATTTTTCTAATCTGTATCTGCTAAAGCCAATAGCTAAGGCAGTGGCTTCCAAACCTTGTTACACATAGGACTCTACTAGAGAATTTTACAAATATTGATGCCCAGATTCCACCCCCACCCATTCTAATATAATTGGTATGTGATGTGACCTTGGGATCAGGAGATTTAAAATTTCCACATCTGATTTTCAAATATAGGAAAGTGAGCTGAGAGGTGCAGTATTTAAAGATTGACAGAGGGGCCACTGGGTCCAAAATGTTATCTCAGAAAAAGAGAATTTTGTTTCTTCTTTTATATCTGTGAATCAAAGAGGCTTGAATGAAGCCAGAAAGTCAGAATTATCTGATGAAAGTCATAATAGCTAAGGTGCTTGGTAGAAATGGTGTCAGATCTTCTGATTTAGATGGCCTGTAGTGAGACCAGGAATTTGCATTAAAACAAGCATTTCAGTTGATTCTGATGCAGGCAATCTGCTGGTCAACGTTTGAGAAACATTGTAATGTTGCTTCTTATACTGATTGGAAAAAAGCAAAAACCAATGGCTGAGATCTCTGGCACACAGAATTGTATATGTGGAAAATACTGGCATATGGAGAGATGCCAGGTTTTCTGAAATATGAGTCATCACATTTTAAGAGTTTTTTTTTTTTTTTTTTTAGAGCTCCATAGGAATCAGACCAATGTTTTTCTTTTTCTCATTTTAGAAGAAAATTTAATTTGCTGAGATTTTCTGAAGGGAGAGTCAGATAAGATACACCAAAAAAAATGATACAAAAAAAGATTGTGATAAAATATACACAATACAAATTTCAATGTGGAAATGTTATCATTACATCTTACCCTTCAGTTTTCAGAGACTTACTATCCTAGAAATATATAATTATGATGTTTTACATTTAACAAATGATGATGGGAAAATAGGAACAGTCTTTTTATTCCTTGATTTAATTTAGGAAGAAAAAATTTTACTAGAAATGTATGGTCCTTCAGAGAACGGCACCTGAAGCAGAATGGCATATGTCTGTGATTGTATCTATGTTGAAAAAAATAGTAAAATCATTCAAAAATTTTGTTTACAAGGAAGCAAAAAAATATTGTAAAATATTCAAGCCTTTATATTAAACTTTTGAAATTTTGCTTTCAAAGCAGCCTTCAAAGTTTTTGGTTACATTAATAGTCATCAACATGTTACTATTTAGATTTTTAAAAATACACTTTATTTGCAGCTGTTTCTCTTCACTTTTAAAATTAGAGAAATCCACATGATTCATAGACAGTGGATAAGATGTCCATATTTTTCATTCACTTAAATATTTGTATATCAGATTTCCTGCTCTTAGGCCATTTTAATTTTGGTGGTTAAGGGGTATATGCCTGTTTCAAATTAAAATTTGCATGTGTTGATTCTTGTGATAATAGTAAAGCTATTAGAGGTATAGCAGTTATGATTTTTTAAATCTTTTTTTCATATTTGAAATCCTTGGTAACTCACTTTTTGTAGATTTTATCTTGTGGCTAAAAAACTGCATCATTGTGGCCAAAGACACAATTAATTATTATTTATGAGTCTAGGGTGATACATAAGTATCTTTAAAGCCTTAAGTTTTGTAACAGTTTGTCTTTTAAGATGTATCCATTCTTTCCAAATGATTACTGAATAGAAAGATAACTATAAACCTGAAACAAATCTGGAATTGGGTGACTCTTCTTTCACTGCCTTAATATATCAGTACTTCTGCAGTTATTGTTGGAAGTTTGTTACATATGATTTAGTAACCTTTCATTGGAAGTGTTTTTTGGATTTAGAAACATTTTACAACTAGTGATTAGACTCCCTCTTCCATAACACCTCAGTATTGTATTGCTTCCTAGCATTTCTAAATACTTGACAAAATGCAATTTGAGACTTCATGATTCTTTATTCCATATTTATGCCAAAAAATTTTCTAGGTCGTTATTTCTGACTGTAGCTTAAATGGAATGTATAATTCATGATTGAAAAATTTAAAGTTAGAGTACAAATGTGTTTTGTTAATGTTGTATTCAGGCTAGTGAAAAATTGTCACTAAAGCAAGATATAACATTGTAAAATAATTAGAAAACTGAACTAGAGGATTTTGCTGGTAGTTCTGAAAAACAGTTTCTGCTGCAAGCATATATTTTGTATAAAAGAGGAAGCTGTAAAATTACAAATTTTGAAGACATTGCTGAAAACAGGTTTGTTTTCCACATTTAAGATATTTCCATAATAGGAAAACAACGGATGATACAAATAAAACTAAATATAGAACTAATAAGAAACTAGTACAAAATTAGCTAAAATTGGCTTATGAAATTTCCTTCAGAGGGAAGTGATAAAGTGAAACACTTAAGTTTTTAAGTACTGATTTGAGGAGGGAGGAATTGTGGAGAGGGGATTTTAAATTTTAGGAGAAGGAAGTTTTGTCTTTCAGGATGATATGGAGAATGTAAGTCTCTGGTATAGTGTTTTACTTTACTTCTTGTTCTCACTTATAAACGGGATTTTCCAGTTTGGTTCAAGTTTAATTTGTGAAATAAAAATTTAAAAAATTTAAACAGAGACTTGCTTATTTCAAATTATTTTATGTAAGTAAAATTCTACTAAAATAAGTCCATAAAACAAAACCTGTTTAACCTGTATTCATAATATGAAAATAGATGAACTTTTTCCTTAGGAAGTTTTTCTGGTCTAAGGTGGTAAAGATGGAAAAAAATGAAACGGCTTGATTATTTTCACGCGTATTTTTAGAAGAGAAGCAGAGTAGTGTAATGGAAAGAACACTGGATTTAGAGTCAGGAGACTGGTGTTAATAAATTAGGTGTTTCATTAATTATCTTTTTGTCCATGAGTGATAAAATTTATGTCTCCATCCATCTGCCTCAAGGAGATGTGAAGATTAAATCCAGTGAGAAACTATATGTGCTAGTGTTCTGTAAACTGTACAGAACTTTAGCTTTTTTACAGGCAGTTGAAGAACTATGTGTAAAACTGCCTGTTTGTATATGTCTCTGTCTTCAAAAGGGTATGTATGTACATACAGAATCAGTCTCCTGATGTTAGCCTGCTTTTCCCACAAAGGTAACACATTAATTTACATATACTCAATTCTCTGAAGTATTAAGTCTATGAATGAAAAGTAATTTTATTTTTTAATTTACTGAGGATAATTAGTTTACTTGGGTGAATATTTGCTTATATTCATTTTTTGGATTACTTTATTGCACTGTAATTGTCACTTTTTCCTAATGTTTATTCTTTTTCAGTAGGTATGATATCGAACATCAAAACAGTCTGGTGTTCTTATGTAATGTAAGACTTCAGAAATCCTGACATAAGTATGTAAGGAAGAGTCCTGACAGAATTTTTAAACTATTGCATTATTCACTTGCAAAAATGTTAATTATACTTTATATAAGGTTTATAGGAGCATTTGGGTTGCACCAACAGTTCTTAACTGTGGCTTGAATTTAGCAACTTTTGGCCTGCATTTCTTAACAGAGGTTAAGTTTAGGAACAGGTGTGAAGTTGCAGATTGCCGATGTTCTGCCGTGTTACCTCTGACACAGATTCTGGTCTTTAGGCATACCAGGGTAATTATTAATTTATCATGTAGAAAAGTATACACCGGTAGCATAAGAGGATATGCTCATTCTGTGTTAATGGCCACTGTAATCAGTAACTGATTTTCTTGGCTTATGTAATTTCAAAGCTGATTTTGGGATTTAGGATCTGGTAACAGAGCTGGGTCTTATTACATAAGTCCACTGTCAACCATTTAACAACCTCATGAAATTGGAATTTGTATTTCTACAGGCTAGGAAAACGGAATTGGTATCCAGGCAAAATTGAAATGAATATGGGGAGAGTTCTGTTGGTAGCCACTGTTACAGTGATAAGTTATACATTTTCCCTGTTGCAGCATTTATGAATTAGGAAGTGGATTTTATCTTTTTAAATTTTTTTAAATTTCATTGTTTTTCTTAGACGTCTTCAGCATAGACTTTTCTGTTTTGTGGTTGGTCTCTGTGCTTAGGTGCTTATCTGTTTGTCCTCATAATAGTCAGGCAAGGTCTTGAGGTTTATGGCTCACAGATGGTGGGCTTCAGGGGATAGAGGCTTATCTGCAGAGATATGAAAAGGAAGAGAGTGAGCAGGACCAGTCAGCCTTTCAGCAGTAACTGAATATGTCATGTTCTTTTATACTCTTAGTGTTTTTTTCTACCTGGAATGAGCTCTCTCCTTCTCTGCTTGTGTCAGTTTACAAAAAAAAACCCAAAATAAACGTCATTTTTTAACTTCAAAAGTAATACATGTCTGTGTAAAAAATTAAAAATGATAGAAGTAAATGTAAGTTTTTTTCTTAGCTCTGTCTCTTTGACAATCACTTTATAACACATCAGTGTATCACTTTCCCTTTTTCTGTGCATGTATCATCATATTGGTATTTCATTTTTCCCCTTTACATTAAAAATATACAAATATTTACTATTTTTTAAAAACCAAAATGCAGCTATACCATATCTGTTTTCTGTATTTGTTTTCTTTTCATTTGTTTTGGAGGTTGTCCAGTCAGGTAGTTTTTTCCAAGAGGTGTAGAGTGTTCCATTATCTGCATTTGATATAATTTATTTTACTATTACAATATTGGTAGACATTTAGGTGGCTTTCTTCCATTATAAAAAATGCTGCAGTGGACATCATTGTAAATATGTTTGTGCATGTGTGTGAATATTTTTGTAGATTTCTAAAACTGGGATTGTTAAAGTGTGTGCAGTTCAAAATTCCAGAGTAATCTTCGTTGCCTAGCAAATTGAATCCTCCCAATAGCAATGAGAATACATATACTCCCATGTCTTTGGTAGGCTGAATATTGTCAAAGCCTTTTATGTTATTTGCCAATCTTATAGGCGAAAAAAAGCCATTATCACCCTTTTTAAAATAAGTATTTCACTATTTGATTACTAATGAGTGAAAAAAGTGAAAGTGTTAGTTGCTCTGTGGTGTCCAATTCTTTGTGACCCCGTGGACTGTAGCCCGCCAGGCTCCTCTGTCCATGGAGTTCTCTAGACAACAATCCTGGAGTGGATAGCCTTGTCCTCCTCCAGGGAATCTTCCCATGATACCTGCTGTTAATCACTCCTGGGGTTTTAGTTCTCCTTTAAGGTCCACCTTACATTTTTTTTCATCTTATTTATTTTTATTTCTCTAATTCCTTACTTGTGCTGTGCTGTACTAAGTTGGTTCAGTTGTGTCCGACTCTTTGCGACTCCATGGACTATCTGCCAGGCTCCTCTGTCCATGGGATTGCCCAGGCAAGAATGCTGGAGTGGATTGCCATTTCCTCTTCCAGGGGAGCTTCCTGACTGTCTCCTGGATTGGCAGGTGGATTCTTTACTGCTAAGCCACCTGGGAAGCCCTAGTTTTGATGGTAATGGGGGCATAAGTGCTTTAAAGATAATTTCATTTTTTCTTTTCATTTTTATTGACATGTGATCAACCTACAGTACTCTAAGTTTCAGGTTTGCCACATAATGTCTTGACTTACGTGCATTGCAAACAGATTACCATAGTAAGTTTAGTTAACATTCATCACCTTATATAGTTAGATAGTATTCATTTTTATGTCTTTCCTCAATATCTAGCACAGAGCCTGTAGTACTTAGCATGTGTTTAGGAGGCTTTATCAAATGGTTAGTCTGACTCCCAACTGGTAGTTTATATGTGAGGTTTGCTGCCTCCTTTTGCGGGGGAGAGAGAGGGTTGGTGCTTAACTTAATGGTAGTGGTTCTAGTTCAACCCCTTCATTTTACAAATGAGGAATCAAGTATAAAGGAGGGGTGCCTTATTTAGTAATGAGGTGTTTTTATTTCTTTATCACATTCTACTGGGTATTGTGAAACATAGCAAAGCTCCAAGCTGGGGCTTATCCGTAGTCAAAGACAAGTGTTGATTTCTATAATCTGAGATAGACTGTGCGCTTTTCTCAGTTAACAGACCAAGTTAATGAGGCTTTTGCCTGATGGTCTTAGCCTGTAGCCTTAAGCCAATACAATTCATCCAAATTTCATTTGGCTCTTTTCAGAGAAGTCTTAGGTCTTCACATACTCTAGAAACAGACTTTCCTGTTAAAAATTGCAGTTGTTCCAGGCACTGGCAGACTCCTGAGAGGTTTGATGTCTTTTCTTCCAGAGAATTCTTGAAACCTGTTCTCTTAGCTATCTTCTTGTGAAGTGACTCCACCAAATCTCATTTCATTGTTGCCTTTACCTGCCCAAAGATATTAGTGCTTATACACACACATCTCTTTTCATTCTTGTTCCCCTACCTATTTTCCCCTCCTCCTTTTAAAAACTTTCTTACCCTTCTTCTAATGTTAACATAATCATTTGCATCTTCAATTTCTTTCCTGAATGTTACTTTTGTATTTGCTTAAATAACACCTGTCTTTCTCTGGAGGGAAATCCCTGTTTTCTGGAACTTGTACCTTCTTTGACTCACTACATGACCATCATGTAGGAAAAGGTAGGAGGGGTTTCCTTCGATGTGCTGCTGTGCCTATAAAACCTTTCTGGTAAAATTCCTGTTGTTGAGTCTTATATATTTGGGGTAATACATCTTTTCTTGCTTATTGAAGACTTCTGGCTTACATTCTTTCATTTCTTGTACGATTGTGCCACCATTCCATTCAGTGTTAATGTGAACAGAGCACCCAGGGTCCTGGCTTCCCTGGCAGCTCAAATGGTAAAGAATCTGCCTGCAACAATCGCTGGATTGGGAAGACCCATTAGAGAAGGAAATGGCAATCCACTCCAGTATTCTTGTCTGGAGATTTCCATAGGCAGAGGAGCCTGGTGGGCTACAGTCCATGGGGTCGCAAAGGGTCGGACACGACTGAGCGACTAACACTTCTGCTTTTCTTTCATGAAGCTACTCTGGACCTCACCATTACCTGAAATTAGCATCTCCTTTGAGGTCATTAATTTAAACATCCTGCTCCTACCACTAATCCCTTATCCTTTTTACTGTTTGTTGCTTTTGCAATCTGCATTTCCTTGACACCCTTCTCTGTCAAATGCTTCCTATATAAGTAAGCAGAAATCCATTGTCCATCACTTCAAAATGCTATCTAGAATTTTCAGTTTTTTTCCTTTGTTGAATTTCTATTATATGCATCTGGTAAAACCTAAATTTTTGGTCATTTTGTCTCTGTGGCTTACACAAAAGGTGTTTGTTGAGTACTCATGGAGAAAAATCACAGACAGCCCTGGTGAGTGTGCTAGAGCTTGATAGTCTCCAGTCCCTGCAGGAGCTGTCAGGTCTGCAGAGCAATTCTTTCATTCCCCATACAGGCTGTTTTAAACATTTTTATTTTCTTTCTTTAAACTTAAGAAACAAAGTATTCTCCACAGATGGTCTTCCTACTTTGTGAGAAAACAGAAGCCATCAAAAGGAGATCCCTTAAATTTCCTGTTACGTGACTCATTAGTTTATCTCTTCTGTATCATTTGTTCTTTCTTTTCCTTCTGTTTCAGTGGATGAGATGTCCATCATTATGTCTGAGCTTGATTCTCCAGAGTACTTTGAATCTCTTTCTCTCCTTCCTGCTGATTAACTCTATTTTGTCTTTTAATCTTTATGTTAATTCTGATTCTTTCTTATCTTGCTGAACTTCTAATATCTCACCTCAGTTCAGTCACTCAGTTGTGTCCGACTCTGTGACCCCCATGGACTGCAGCATGCCAGGCTTCCCTGTCCATCACTAGCTCCCGAAACTTGCTCAAACTCATGCCCATTGAGTTGGTGATACCATCCAACCATCTCATCCTCTGTTGTCCCCCTCTCCTGCCTTCAATCTTTCCCAGCATCAGAGTCTTTTCCAGTGTGCTTAGCATTTCTTGAATACTGTATTTTTTTGGCTTCTGTGACAGTTACTCAGAGTATCTCTTACTCTTTCATCTCAAACTCTTTTGCTGTCTCTTCTCTCTCTTTGAATGAGAACCCCTTCTCTCTTTTAATGTATTCTTTTATTTTTAAGCTTGTAGCAGTTTTAGGACTTTTCTTTATCATTTGTATATTGATGACTTTCATTTTTCCACATGAAACTTGCCTCTGGGCTTCAGGCTCACACTTCCACCCAGTTACTAGGCAGCTCCACTTGGATACCACAGACTCTTTAAGATCAACATGTCTGCAGCTGTATTCTTCTCTCTTGCTTTCATATCTTCATTTTCTCTAATCAGGAATCAATGACTGTTTCCAGTCTCCTAGCTTGGATCAAGCCAGAAATTTGGGTGACTGCATCCTTAGTCTCACATCCAGTCAGTCGCCAGATCCTGTCAGTGTTATCTCCTACAAAGCAGTCATGTCTCTCTCATCCTACGGCTGCTTTCTTATTGCAAGTGGTCATGGTTTTTCTAGATTGTTATGGTATTTTCTCCCTTGGTGTTCTTTCCTTCCATGTTTCTAGCCTTCTTTTTCTCCTCTCCAGCCAACTACTTATTATAGGATGAAAATCTAATCATGTTATGTCAGCTTAATTACTTAAATGACTGATTCCCCATTCATTCAGGGAAAAGTTCAAAATGCTCATTTCTTACATGATTGTTATGATCTGACTTCTGCTGACTTCTTCAGCCTTATGTCTTGTCACTTACTTCTCTTCCTTCTAGATTCTACCCATTTCATTTGAAATGGCTTCCTTCCCATCTCCAAGGTTTTTTTTTTAAATATGCAGATCCCTTTGTGTAGAAAAAAATGCTGACTCTGGAAATATTACTGATATGCTGCATGTGGAAACACTTCTGCATTTGTTTGGTTTGAACTCTGATTCTAAATGGAGAGGACAAGTTTGTATTTACAGTGATATTTTTCAGAAAGTGACCTAGTTATGTTAATTATAATGTACAGTTGGTTTGTAGAACTCAAAAGAGAATTTCCTTAGAGAAGTGTTCTAGGTGGAGGTTGCTAATGTGAACTCATACTTCTTATGAGCATTTCTATCATGAGAAGTATATATAAAACACTGCTCATGGGAAGTGATAATATAAACGCTGGGCATAAATTTCCTTTAAACTATAGAAAATGGATAAATGAATTCTTGATGATAAGAACTTGAAACAGCATATTGAATAGAGGCTTTTAAAAATCATGTATCATCAAGATTATTGTCAGCAATAATAATGTTAATGTTAATTGTAATGAACAGTAATAACAGTAATAATAATATTAGCAAGACATGTTTTTCCTATGTGCCAGGCACTGTTCTGAAGTGCTTTTTTAATTTGTTAGTATTCTGTTTCATTTTTTCAGGAGCATCAAAATGACATGTTCTTTAAATGTTGTCTTCACAACATAAACAGATGGAGAGATATTCCATGTTCCTGGGTAGGAAGAATCAATATTGTGAAAATGACTGTATGACCAAATGCAGTCTACAAATTCAATGCATCCCTATCAAATTACCAATGGCATTTTTCACAGAACTAGAACAAAAAATTTCACAATTCATATGGAAACAGAAAAGACCCCAAACAGCCAAAGTAGTCTTGAGAAAGAAGGATGGAGCTGGAGGAATCAACCTTCCTGACTTCAGATTATACTACAAAGCTGCAGTCATCAAGGCAGTATGGTACTGGCACAAAAACAGAAATACAGACCAATGGGACAAGATAGAAAGCCCAGAAATGAACCCATGCACCTATGGGCACGTTATTTTTGACAGAGGAGGCAAGAACATACAATGGGGCAAAGACAGCCTCTTCAGTAAATGGTGCTGGGAAAACTGGACAGCTACATGTAAAAGAATGAAATTGGAACACTTCCTAATACCATACACAAAGGTAAACCCCAAATGGATTAAAGACCTAAATGTAAGACCAGAAACTATAAAACTAGAGGAAACTATAGTTTCCTCTGTAAAACTAGAGGAAAACATAGGCAGAACACTTGATGATGTAAAGCAAGATCCTCTATGACCCACCTCCTAGAGTAATGGAAATAAAAACATAAGTAAACAAGTGGGACCTAATTAAACTTAAAAAGCTTTTGCACAGCAAAGGAAACTGTAAGCAAGGTGAAAAGACAACCATCGGAATGGGAGAAAATAATAGCAAATGAAACAGCTGACAAAGGATTAATTTCCAAAATATACAAGCAGCTCATACAGCTCAATACCAGAAAAACAAACAATCCAATCAAAAAGTGGGAATAAGACCTAGACAGACATTTCTCTACAGATGACATACAGATGGCTGACAAACACATGAAAAGATGCTCAGCATCTCTCGTTATTAGAGAAATGCAAATCAAAACTACAATGAAATATTACCTCACACTGGTCAGAATGGCCATCATCAAAAAGTCTACAAAGAAGAAATGCTGGAGAGGGTGTAGAGAAAGGGGAACCCTCTTGCACTGTTGGTGGGAATGGAAGACGATATGGAGATTCTTTAAAAAACAGGAAATAAAACCACCATATGACCCAGCAATCCCACCCTTAGGCATATACCCTGAGGAAACCAAAACTGAAAAAGACACGTGTCCCATTGTTCATTGCAGCACTATTTACAATAGCTAGGACCTAGATGTCTGTTGACAGATGACTGGACAAAGAAGTTGTGGTACATATACACAACGGACTATTACTCAGCCATAAAAAGGAACACTTTTGAGTCAATTCTAATGAGGTGGATGAACCTAGAGTCTATTATACAGAGTGAAGTAAGTCAGAAAGAGAAAGATAAATATTGTATACTAACACATATGTGCAGAATCTAGAAAGATGGTACCAAGGAACTTATTTGCAGGGCAGCAGTGGAGAAACAAACATAGAGAACAGACTTACGGACGTGGGGAGAGGGGAGGAGAGGGTGAGATGTATGAAGAGAGTGCCATGGAAACTTACATTACCATATGTAAAATAGATAAGGGGAACTTGCTGTATGTCTCAGGAAATTCAAACAGGGGCTCTGTAACGATCTAGAGGGGTGGGATGGGGAGGGAGATGGAAGGGAGGTTCAAGAAGAAGGGGATGTATGTATACCTATGGCTGATTCATGTTGAGGTTTGACAGAAAACAACAAAATTCTGTAAAGCAATTATCCTTCAATTAAATAAATTAAAAAAGTCTTCAGAAATACTTACAAACTCAAATATGGTTTCAGATATTTCTAAAAAATTATGACCCTTCTAGGTAGAACAGAGTTAGTTGTCTACTTTTTGCAAACATGATGAAAATCTGTTACCTGCCTGTATTAAAGTCAAAAAATCAGAGTAGCATACTATCTATTAGTATGATCTCACCAATTCTTTCAGTAAAGGTTTTCCTTATTCTGTAGCTAAAAGATTTAGTAGTTTTTAGATATAATATTTATTGAGCACCTTTGTATGATGTTTCATTTGATGTAACAATCTGTGAAATATGTGGGCAGATGTTATTTTTCGTATTTTCTGGAGTAGTGAGGAAGCAAATTTGGAGAGGTTTAAGTAATTTTAATTTGTTCAAAGAAATGTAGCTACTAAATGGTAGAGCTGGAAAAGAATCTGTTTTTAGAGTTCTAAGGTAGTGTTCTTAAGTAAAACTTAAAGCTCTGTATAAGAAATTGGTAGCTGTTATTTTTAGACAAGCTGGATATCTTAGAAAAATAATATTAATGTTAAATGACTTAACATTCAGTTCAGTTCAGTTCAGTCGCTCAGCCGTGTCCAGCTGTTTGCGACCCCATGAATTGCAGCACACCAGGCCTCTCTGCCATCACCAACTCCCGGAGTCTACCCAAACCCATGTCCATCGAGTCGGTGATGCCATCCAGCCATCTCATCCTCTGTCATCCCCTTCTCCTCCCGCCCCCAATCCTACCCAGCATTAGGGTCTTTTTCAATGAGTCAACTCTTCGCATGAGGTGGCCAAAGTTTTGGAGTTTCAGCTTCAACATCAGCCCTTAAAATTTACGAATATTTAAAAATCAGTGATGGTTAACTTACTCACCCTAAAGTCCCCTTTGGTTCCGGTTGATCTTTTTCAAAAGAGACTAGTCAGTTTGGTTTTTTGTCTGTAAGTGGAGAGAGCACTTAATTCTGTATGATCCACATTTCCTGGAGGGCTCAGTAGGATGGATAATTCCAGAACAGTAAATTACCTAATAATCACTTGTTATTTATACATCTTTTAAAGGTTTTCTGGAACACTTGACTATGGATATGTGTAGAATTCTGCATATTAATAAATCTTAAGATTGCAAAGGATTACTGTAAGGAGGACTATTTTTGCTCTCTCTAATTGGTTTGCTGTCAGACTTCAGGGTCCTAAGTGGTATATTTCAATTGAGATAGCTTTAAATTTTCTCTTATAGGTCTGACTGGGATACAGATGAACATGGTAATGATGTCTTTAAAGGAGATGATTGAAGCTTCTGTCTTTTATTTATGTTTGGATAGCAAAATTAAGGAGAGGTGATAATGATTAGATTGCCAGGAGAAATATCAATAACCTCAGATATGCAGATGACACCACCCTTATGGAAGAAAGTGAAGAAGAACTAAAGAGCCTCTTGATGAAAGTGAAAGAGGAGAGTGTGAACAAGTTGGCTTAAAGCTCAACATTCAGAAAACTAAGATCATGGCATCTGGTCCCATCACTTCATGGAAAATAGATGGGGAAACAGTGGAAACAGTGTCAGACTTTATTTTTCTGGGCTCCAAAATCACTGCAGATGGTGACTGCAGCCATGAAATTAAAAGACGCTTACTCCTTGGAAGGAAAGTTATGACCAACCTAGACAGCATATTAAAAAGCAGAGACATTACTTTGTCAACAAAGGTCTGTCTAGTCAAGGCTATGGTTTTTCCAGTGGTCATGTATGGATGTGAGAGTTGGTCTATAAAGAAAGCAGAGCACCGAAGAATTGATGCTTTTGAACTGTGGTGTTGGAGAAGACTCTTGAGAGTCCCTTGGACTGCAAGAAGACCCAAGCAGTCCATCCTAAAGGAGATCAGTCCTGGGTGTTTATTGGAAGGACTGATGTTGAAGCTGAAACTCCAGTACTTTGGCCACTTCATGCAAAGTGTTGACTCATTGGAAAAGACCCTAATGCTGGGAAGGATTGGGGGCAGGAGGAGAGGGGGATGACAGAGGATGAGATGGTAGGATGGTATCACCGACTCGATGGCCATGGGTTTGGGTAGACTCCGGGAGTTGGTGATGGACAGGGAGGCCTGGCGTGCTGCGGTTCCTGGGGTCACAAAGAGTCGGACACAACTGAGCAACTGAACTTAACATATACATGATCTATGGCACTTTTATGTATATTAACTCATTTGGTCCTCCCTACAGCTCTGTGAAATAAATAATGTGATTTTCTTGATCTTAGTGTTGAGGACACTGAAGGCAGGAAGGGTTAAATAACTTGTCTGAGGCCACACTGCTTTTAAGTAGAGGAGCTGGAATTCTGCAGTATGGCTCCAGATTCTTTGGTTGGGCTACAGAGCATCTCACACTGTAGAATTGCAATAGACTGGGAGGAGAATCTTCCTCTTCCTTAAGTGATAGTGGGTAATATGTGTAGGCCTTTCGAATGGCAGTATGACATTATATTTCTGAATGAAAAATAAGCACTTAGCCAGGGCACAAAGCTTTAGCTTGTGAAGTTTGGCTAAAATCATTTTCTTCCAAAATAAAACGTGTTTCAGTAAGGAAATTTAAAAAGCCAACATAGCTGATAGTTTTAAATAAAAATGAAAACACGTTTTAACCTTTCTGAGTGGGATTTTCCCCCCTGACCTATATCATTTTCATTATATTGTATTAGGATATTTGAGTAAAACTGTCTAATTCTCAATGTATAACAGACTATTTCACATATAAAGATAGTTGATATTGTGTAAGTTAATTAGGAAATTAAAATTTTGAAGAGAGGATTGTTGAAAATTGTTAAAAAAAAAAAGTAGTGACATTGGGTTAAACAAATCAAAAGACCTAGTCATACCTTTGTGTATGTGTGTAAAAATTTATAGGACCACAAAACGAGTGCCCTTTTATGTAAATGACTAAAAATATTGATGATATGTATTTTAGAGGCATTGTTGCATAACAGCCAACACGTAGTGAAACACTTAATATTGTTTGGAATATAAACATGGAATTGTTCCATTGTGTATATAATCTTGAATTTAAAAGTATCTTGCTTTGTTGTCAAAGCACAGAAACTCCTTTAGCCAGGAGCTCTCCCCTGTATATTTATTATGAATGTTTCTTTTGATAACACGTCCTTCATAAATGTGATAGGCGTTTAACAAAGGCAGTATAATACAGTATTTAGGGAGTCAGGCTCTGGAGTCCTATTTGGGTCTATTTCTTGTCTTTGCTGTGTTGCCTTATGAGTTACCTTTAAACTTAGTTTCCTCTCAGTAAAATGGGTAGGAGAAGGCAATGGCACCCCACTCCAGTACTCTTGCCTGGAAAATCGCATGGATGGAGGAGCCTGGTAGGCTGCAGCCCATGGGGTCGCTAAGAGTTGGATACGACTGAGCGACTTCACTTTCACTTTTCACTTTCATGCACTGGAGAAGGAAATGGCAACCCACTCCAGTACTCTTGCCTGGAGAATCCCAGGGACAGCGGAGCCTGGTGGGCTGCCGTCTATGGGGTCGCACAGAGTTGGACACGACTGAGGTGACTTAGCAGTTAGCAGTAAAATGGGTAATAATACTACTTCCTGTATAAAATTGTAAGTTTAAATGAAGTAATCAAAAGCAGGTAGTGACAGACATGTCAGCCTTCAACAAATACCAGGTTTGTTTATTTATTATTGTGGTAAAAAAAATGCATAGCATATAATCTCCCATTTTGACCATTTCTAAATATACAGTTCAGTAGTGTTAAGCACATTCACATTGATTTGCAACCAAGATCCATAACTTTTTTCATCTTGCAAAACTGAAACTCCATACTCTTTAAAAAATAATTCCCTATTTCCTCCCCTTAGCCTCTGGCAACCACCCTTCTACTTTCTGTCTCTATAAATTTGACTACTGTAGGTACCTAATATAAGTAGAATTGAATTTTTTTGTGACTGTTTTATTTCACTTAGTATACTCTCAAGGTTTGTTCATACTTTAGCATATGTTAGAACTTCCTTCTTTTTCAAGGCTGAATAATACTCCATTGTGTATACACTGCATTTTGTTTATCCATTCATTTGTAGCGATAGTTGGAAACTTGGGTTGCTTCTACTTCTCAGTTACGGTGAATAATGCTGCTATAGACAGTGGTGTACAAATACCTCTTGGAGACCCTGCTTTCAGTTCTTTTCAGTAATACACAGAAGTGAAATTGCTGGATCATATAGTATGATGATTCTATTTTTTATTTTTTTGAGAAACCACCATACTGTTTTCCATAGTGGCCACACCATTTTACATTCCCAATAGTGAACAAGGGTTCCAGTTTCTCCACATCCTGCCAACATTTAATTGTTTTGTGGTTTTTTGATAGTAGCCATCCTAATGAATGTGAGAGTCTTCTCTAATTTTTATTTTCTTCTGCTTGTAGGCTTAAATTGTTCTTCTTTCTCTAGTTTTCCTAAGGAACCTTACGTTATTGAATTTATATCTTTTCTTGACCAAAATTTGCATTTACTGGTATAAATTTCTCTTTAAATACCGCTTTTACTGCCAAAAGAAGTTTGATAAATTATATTTTCATTTTTATTAAGCGACATCTTAATTTTTGCTGTGTGTAGTATCCTAGGTTGATAGCTTTTTGTTTTGGTAACTTAGAAATGCTGCTCTGCTGTCTTCTGACTTGCATTATTCCTGTGTTCATAATGTATTAGGGTTCCTCCTGAAAAGATAAAAGAGTTTCAATTAATCTGATTATGATATGCCTAGCTGTAGTTTTTTCCTTTTTTTTGGCTGCACTGGGAGGCATGTGGGATTTAGCTCCTAGACCAGTGATTGAACTTGGGCTTTCTGCAGTAGAAACACGAATTCTTAACTGCTAGGCCACCAGGGAAGTCCCTGTAGTTTTCTTTATGTTTCTTGCTTTTGTCTTGGCTGAGCTTCTTGACCCTGTACAGTTTTTGGTTTTCATCAAATATAGAGAATTTCCAGCCTTTCAAGAATTTCTTCACATATTCTTCCCCCCATCTCTTCTTTTTCCTTCTCTGATGTATATTTAAGTGTATATTAAGGTTACTTCATGTTGACCCACAACTTATCGATAGTCTTTTTTTGTTTTTTTAAATCTCTTTTCCCTTCTGAGTTTCATTTTGGATAATTTCTGTTGCTGTGTCTTCAGGTTCCCTTGTCATTTATTCTGCAATTTCAAATCTCCTGTTAGTCCTATTCAATGTATATTTCATCTCACACATGGTATTTTTTACCTCTGGATTTTTGATTTATGTCTTTTTAATATTTTACATCCACCTGGCTCTAATCTCCTCAAACCAGGGTGGCTGCTAAACTCAGCTTTGGTTCTTTCTCCAGAATTGGGCAACCAGTAACTGTCTTTAGGTGGTAAACTGTAACTGTCTTGTTATTGTTCAGTCATGAAGCTATGTCCAGCTCTTTACGATCCCATGAACTGTAGCATGCCAGGCTTGCCTGTTTCAAACTCATGTCCATTGAGTCAGTGATACCATCCAACCATCTCATCTTCTGTCACCCTCTTCTCTTCCTGCTGTCAATCTTTCCCAGCATCAGGGTCTTTTCCAGTGAATCAGCTCTTTGTATCAGGTGGCCAAAGTGTTGGAGCTTCAGCTTCCGCATCAGTCCTTCCAGTGAATATTCAGGACTGATTTCCTTTAGGGTTGACTGGTTTGATCTCCTTGCAGCCCAAGCGGCTCTCAAGAGTCTTCTCCAGCACCACAATTCAAAAGCATCAGTTCTTTGGTGCTCAGCCTTCTTTATGGCCCACCTTTCACATCCATACATGACTACTCAAAAAACCATAGCTTTGACTATATCTTGGACATTGTCAGCAAAGTGATGTTTCTACTTTATAATACGCTGTCTAGGTTTGTCATAGCTTTTCTTCTAAGGAGCGCATGTCTAATATCGTGGCTGCAGTCACCGTCCACAGTGATTCTGGAGCCCAAGAAAATGATATGTCATTGTTTCCACTTTTTCTTCATCTTTTGCATCCATCTTAGGGCTCATTTGATTTCTTCCCTCTCAGGGATCGCTGTCCTTCATTTTTATCCAGTGTCCTGAGAATTTTTATTTCACTATTTTTCCTGGTTGTTTAGGTGAGTGTTAGGGTAGGTGGGTAGATCCATTCCTTGTTACTCCATCTTGGCTAAAAGTGAAGATTGTAGATATCTTAACTTAATCCCCTAAATGTTAGATAAAAATCCATTATCAGACTATGGTAAGACCTGTATGATATAAATTTTATGATATGTTGTAGTTTATGTAAAGAGTATCACAGTGCTTGCACATGGCAGAACTGTTTCTGTTGTTTTCCTCATTATCTCATCAGAAGTTTAATGTTGTTGTTTTTCTTTAAATGTTGATTATTTAAGATGAGATTTAATCCAGTTAATTATAACTGCACCCTGAGAGAGTGCTATTGAAGGAACTTGGTGTGGTAGTAAAGAATATTAAAAAAGTGGATAAATTATGGCAGAGACTCTTAACTGGCCCACATTATCCATTATATTCTGCTTCTGTATTGGGAAAACCCCCCGAGATTTACTTGATTTGAACTGAATGGAATAAAGACTATATATGTGTACACATATCTACATACACGTATGTATATTTTAACATACATATGTCCTAAAATATATATATCTCAAAAAATACATGTATTTAGCAGTTTTGGTTGCAGTGTATGACTGGCTGCATAAGTTGAGGCTTACACAATGTGAGCCTAAGGGGTTTGAGAGTTGTATTAAGGAAGAATCCTTACAGGGAGCTGCTTATGTATCCTTTTCTTGTCATTTGTTTTTAATGGCTCACGTTGGTGCTTGCTATCCCCCATCATGATGTGGAAGCCGTGTATTGAGGTTGATGGTAACAAAGCAGAGAAACCTCGGTCCCTGATAATCATTGACCCTGAACTGCTTTGAGGCAGAAAGGATGGCATTGAGGGGAGTTTTCTATCACTTGCAACTGAGCCCAATTCTAACTGATAAGATATGTAAAACTTCCCATCATTTCCTTAATATTGCCAAGGAAATAAATTTCCTTGCTTCTGAATTGCTTAGAAATGTGTAGGGAAGAGCAGTTTGATTGGTTTTTTAAAAATTAATAGTTACTCTTTGTTAGGATTCCTTTTGTGTATGTGTCTTATGTTTTACAGACATCATTTCTTTCATTTCCGTCATGTCTTTTTCATAGCATTACTGCAGTGTTCATTATCTGTTTATCTATGCTATTAAGGTTTAGAGAAGTTAGATAAGTTGGTAGTAGTTTTAGAGTTCATATTTCATTTCAAGTCTGTCTGGCTCCAAAATCACACTTTTTTCAGTGAGCCATGCTTTTTCTAGCACCTCTGTTTTAAATCTTTATTTTTGAGGCAACTTCTGGCTGTTAAATTAATCTCAACTTTGGGGGTATCACTGTTGTTTGTTTGTTAGTGAAGAATTGGAAATTAAACTCTCCTGAATCTGTAAAGATGAAGACTATCTCAAATCCTTATTGTTGTTTCGACTCTGCAAAACCATGGACTCTACCCTGCCAGGCTCCTCTGTCCATGGGATTTCCCAGGCAAGAATACTGGAGTGAGTTGCCATTTCCTTCTCCAGGGGATCTTCCTGACCCAAGGATTGAACTCACATCTCCTGCATTGCAGGTGGATTCTTTACCACTGAGCCAGTAGTGGTAATTCAACCTTAAGGCTTGTGTCATAGATGATGATTATTCTGAAGATTTCAACCTAGCCTTTGCCTGAATTGTTTAACTATTCTAGTGTTCTTTGTCAGTTAAAGATTTCGTTTTGGCAGGATTAGCCTTAAATTGAGCTTCCCTTATGGCTCAGCTGGTAAAGAATCCACCTGCAACGCGAGAGACCTGGGTTTGATCGCTGGGTTGGGAAGATCCCCTGGAGAAGGGAAAGGCTACCCACTCCAGTATTTTGGCCTGGAGAATTCCATGGACTGTATAGTCCATGGGATCGCAAAGAGTCGGACATGACTGAGCGACTTTCACTTCACTTCAGCCTTAAATTAGGGCTTCCCTGGACACAACTGAAGTGACTAAGCAGCAGCAGCAGCAGCCTTAAATTAGTGTATTTAAGATCAACTCTTCTAATTTATTCTTAATCTCTTAGCTTGAGAAATTTTTATGCATTTTTGGTTTTCATTCTCTTGTTTTAGCCTAGTCTGTTCAGTAATGAAATGAATGCAATCATGGGACAAACGTCACATCCTAGGAGTGTAAGAGTGCCAAGAATTACTTAAAATACATGATCATGTACAACATTAACTTCTTATATTTAACTTTTGTAATCTATTATGAAACGTATTTTTAAAGCCTGAGTATTATAGAACTAGGTTTACTTGTTATCTCTAAAGTGAAATAAAGGCTGATTGTATACCTGGAAAAGAAAATCACTGGTGGAAGAGACAGATGCCAGAACTATTGAGAATAAGTGCTTGTTTGTATAACCTTTTCGTTTGTTGAGTCTCCTTTTTTGGAGTACAGGAAATTAAAAAGTATGGAAGAATTTGCCATTCCCAGCTGGTCACATGTTCACCATTCTGTAGAAGTTCTTAATGCTGCTTTTATTATTTTATGAATCTGGCATAATTTTTCTCTTTAGTAGTTGATGAAGTGTGGATGCAAATTTGATAGGGAAAATTGTTTAAGATTGATAATATTATGTATACAAATGTTGTGTATATTTCATTCCCTCTGCTTTCACCAACCACTGATATTGAATATGCGTAAGTTGTTTTTTTTTTCCTCTCTTCTTTTGTGATAAAGTACTTATCTACTTTTCCAGCTTTTCGAGGTTGAGTGCTAACAGTTGAGGGTAATTGTATTTTTAAGAGAGCTGCCTTACAATTGTGTCCAAATATGCCTCTGCCCAATAGAGTAGCCACTAGCCACATGTGACTAAGTTAATTAAATTAATTAAAACAAGTTAATTTCCTCAGTTGCATTAACCCTATTTCAAGTGCTCAGTGGTCACATGTGGCTAGGGGCTACCACATTGGACAGCACAGAAGTAGAACCTCTATTGAACGTCTGAAATGCTGATAATCAGATTGTCACCTGAAAAGGTACCTGTGTGATTCTTATTATTTTAGATATATGTCATTTAATAATGTAATTATTGATTTGGATTTTTAGCAGAGGTTGTTTAGAAAAGTCAGATCATTCATCTCTACATATAAGCCTTCCTACATTTTGATGAAAGTTTTCTCACTATACTTTGAGGACATTTTCAGAAGTCATTATATAGTGTTGCCTAGTTCACAGGTAGGACTTTGTTCCTATGGTGATTTTGAAGTTTGTGTTAAGTTTCTGGATCATTTGTGGATCTGATTTAAAAAAATATTTTTTCTAGGTTTTATTTATCTTCTTGTATAACTCCCAAATGCTTGACTGATTGCTGGACATTGTGTATAAACATCTGCTTAGCTAATTAGGTAATGTTATCTCTATTCAGAGGAGATTTTGTTTTTTCCTGTTGGTCAGTTAGGATTGAGGCTGATCACTTTAATCTGTTTAGTGATTGAACTGAGGAAGATTTTCAGTCTTTTGAGGGTTGCTTTATTTCTGCTTTTTTTTTTTTCCTTATTTATTTCTAGGATTTTTTTTTTCCTTATTTATTTCTAGGTTGGACTTTTTATTCTTTGTGAGTCTAAAACTTTAATTTCTATGTTTCCAATCCCATGAGAGTGCTGGAAGCTCTCTTCAGGTTTTCAACTTTTGAGTTACAGCTTTGTAACTCAAATTTAGCCTCACCCCTCCTTGTGCCTCCTTCTCTTCTCTGCATTGTTAGTCTCAGTGGTAGGATTGGCTTAAAATGTTAAGTCTATAGTTGGTGAAGGTAGAAATCTCCCTGTTACATTGTCTACAAATTACATGTTTCTTTAAAGAGTCTCGGTTCAGTGTACCATATATTGGAATTTTAGGGGTTTGATATGTTACAGTTATTCTTCAGAGCCAGTTGAGAAAGGAGTAAGTTATTATAGATAGGTATCTAAATTTATTGTTGGTTAACTCTTAAGATACACGTTCAGATATGGGACAAAATAGACTCATTGTCCTGAGTATATTTGGACTCTTCCAACATATAGATCTCCCTCATAGAGGTAGAATCCTCCTTTTTGTGTTTATGCCAAAAACAAGAGTAGATGAGATTTAGTGTGTATCAATTATATGGATCAAGATTCTAGAAAATGAAGTAATTTTGTTGTTGTTCAGTCACTAAGTCGTGTATGAATGTTTGCAACCCCTTGAACTGCAGCATTCCAGGCTTCCCTGTCCTCCACTGTCTCCTGGAGTTTGCTTAAGCTTATGTCCATTGAGTTGGTAACACCATCTAACCATCTTATCCTCTGTTGTGCCCTTCTCCTCCTGCTCTCGATCTTTCCCAGCATCAAGGTCTTTTCCCATGAATAGTGTAACTTAAAGTAATTGTCAGTAGAACTTGTGATCATTTTCTCTATTATATACAACCTACAATTCTTGCTTCAGTAGAACTTATATTTTTACCAATTTGGCCATAAAGCATGGATTTATAGTAAGTTAGAATGTTGAATGTGTTAAGATACAAAACATTGTTTTGTATTGTCAAGAATACAAAATGGAATATTTTACAGTAATCGTGCTTACAGTATGATGACCTTTATACAAATCTGGTTATTTGCCTTTTAAATTGAGAATTTATCTAGGAATCAGTGACTTGTGCGTGCTCAGAATTCTCTCAGTGTTGCATATACTACAGTAATGTTGGCAGTTATGAAGTATGAACCATATGGCTGAGCACAATAAGTACAGGAATCTTTCTTAAAATGTGCTTGACTTTTGATTCCGAATCCAACTTTAACCTTAAAAATTTTTTTATTATGAATAAGACTTTATGGTAATGGCCAAACTTATATTTAATATTTCCTGAAGGTTGCAGTCAGTGAAAACACAAAGTAGCACAAATGTCGTTACGCTACATCCCTTAAAAAAAAATCCCCAGATTTTGTGATCACATTACCATAATAGACAGGACTGAGCACACACACACACACACAGACTAAATTAGAAGTAAAACATACCAATACTTGTTACAGGAAAATTTACCAGGAAAATGTCTTTAAGCCATCTTAGTTTGACTTTTATTTTATCTAGTTCAGCCCATTCATAAAATACCTCAAAAAATATTGACACAGCTTTAGTATTAAATGATTAGTTTCACACTTAGGAATGTTAAACTACTTTTTTGTGTTTACGTTTTATTGTTATTATTTTTTGGCAGTTGGTGAGGAGAAGGATTGAAATAGGTTTCTGGGTAGAGAACTCTAATTTGTAATACTGTTTCTGTTGGAAATTAGAATTGGATTTATACATTTGGATTTCATCCACTGTTTATAAGGTGAATGAGGGACATGTATGTAGCTCAATTAATGATTGCTGCTAAATCGCTTCAGTCATGTCCGACTCTGTGTGACCCCATAGACGGCAGCCCACCAGGCTCCCCCGTCCTTGGGACTCTCCAGGCGAGAACACTGGAGTGGGTTGCCATTTCCTTCTCCAGTGTATGAAAGTGAAAAGGGAAAGTGAAGTCGCTCAGTCGTTTCCGGCTCTTAGCGACCCCATGGTCTGCAGCCTTCCAGGCTCCTCCGCCCGTGGGATTTTCCAGGCAAGAGCACTGGAGTGGGGAGCCATTGCCTTCTCCTCAGACCAGATTTACGAATACATATTTATGTTACGTGCACATGTTGTTTTATATGTGCATACAGTTTTGTATGTGTTTCGTTTTTAAAAGTATTGGCTTAGATTCAGATATGTTTGTTTTAAGATAATATTGCCTCTCATTTTGGTGACAATTATTCAAGAAAGGAAGGTCAGCTATATTACTTGGCATAGGAGGTAAAAGCGTTTATAAAATCAGATGTTACTGATTTGACCACTTTGTATATAGAAACCATAAAATCATTTTGTAGATTTTTGGATTGTATTTTTTTCTTAAATACAAATGATTCAGTATGTTTTATAATACTGTGAACTGATTGAAATCATTGTGGTTAGCTTAATTATAGTCTTGATAAGTTTTCAAGGAAATGTGATAATAAAATATCAGAGACCTTTTCTTATGTATGTCTCTTGCTTCCCACCATTGACTTTCTTTGAATATGAGTTCACTTTCTCTCTTTCTCCCAAGAGAAAACTTGATTTCTCTATGTAGCTGTATTTTCCAGTCATCTGATACAGTTAATTCTTGTCTGTCAGCATTTGGATTATTTATACTGTACATTATGCATGCTATTAGATAATTTCTTGCTGTATTAGCTCACTGCAGTATTACAGCTTTGCTTTCTGATGGAAATAGGTTTGCTCACTAAGCTCCTTAGAGCAGGGACATTATTTCATTCATTTATGCTGTAGACATATTTTTTGAAAGGATATCCCAGAACTATCAAAATTAACAGTGGAGTTCTTTTTGCCTGTTTTAGTATTCCTTTGCTAAGGTTGTGAAAGTGAACTTATTTTGTAATAGTATCTTATTAAGTCTTTTGTATTTCAAGGACTTTGTGTACATTCAGTCATTGACTAAGTATTTATTTGCAACTGTTAATATTACATGTCAAGCCCTGGTTTAGGCCTGGAATGTAACAGTGAACAAAATAGATGAAAACTCCCTGCTATCAGTTTACACTTAAGATAATTGTATGTAAGATACTGATTTATGGTAAGGAGAAAAAGGTAAAACAAGGAGGAAGATATGAATATATAGGGTGTTGATAATTTCAAAGGTGCCTTGTAAGTAAAGACCTGATGGAAGTAGGAGAGCTGGGCATGGGCATCCATGGATGTGGGCATTCCAGACATAAGGAAATAGCAGATCCAAAGCCAGGAGTCGGGAACATGCCTTGATGTGATTTAAAAAAAATAAGCTTTTATTTGGAAACAATTTCAAGCTACCTCAAAGTTTAAAAAAACAAACTGTATACGCTTTGCTCAGAGACCTCATTCAAGTTTTGTTAATTGCTCAGATAATGTTCTTGAGAAGAAGAGGATCTAATCCAGGCCCGTGCATTGGATCCAGCTCTCATGTCTCTCTAGTCTCCTCAGTTTGGAACAGTTCCTCAGTCTCTCTTGCTTTTCATTCTGTTCATATACTGGAGATTATAAGCTACTCATTTTGTAAACTCTCCTTCAATTTGGGTTGTCTAATGTTTCCTGATGACTTGACCCAGGATATGTATTTTGGCTGCAGTTTCACAGAAGTGATGCTGTTTTCTTGATGAATTGTTTTTCGTGGCATACAGTTTATCCCATTAGGTAGTGTTAACTTTGACTACTAGATAAGTGATGATGTGTATCAAGTTTGTAGTCTGTGTAATTAATTAGTATTTTGTGGGGAGATACTTTGAAACCACATAAAATCATGTTTCATTCCCACTTCAGTCTACTAGTTTTAGCATCAATGATGTTTTTCACCTGAAATAATTTTTACCATAGTGGTTGCCGAAGAGTGATATTCTGATTCAAGTAGTCCTTCTAGAGGTGGTGGTAGTATAGTAGTTAGCATAGCTGTCTTCTATGTATTCCTCCTACTTTTATTAGTTGGCATTTTACTGTAAGAAAGAAAATTAATTAATGTCTAGACTTATACAGTGATATATCTATTAATTAATATCTATTTACGCTTTTTTATGGCCATGCTGTACAGCACGTGGGATCTTAGTTTCCCGACCAGAGAGCCCAAGCTCTCTGCAGTGGAAGCATGGAGTTCTACCCGTTGGATTGCCAGAGAATTCCCTTAAATTTTTTAAAAAACTTCTATCTTGAAGTAATTAGAAATTCACAGGAAGTTGCAAAAATAGTACAGAATGGTCTTGTGTACCCTTCACCTAATTTCCTCAAATGTTTATATCTTAGATAACTGTAGTACATTAACAAAATCAGGATATTTGCATCAATACAATGCATAGGTATAGATCTATGCAGTTTTATCACCTGTGTGTCTTTTTACTTTTGGCACAAGGTTCTATAGGCTCATCTAAAAATTTTCCTGCTCTACTCCTGGGATCAGCTGTTTCTCTCAGGAGCCCTAATTTTTTTTTTTTTTTTTTAGTGGAGAAGAGTGTTTCAAGACTCTGGGTGGTAGGTGGGCTCATGGCTATTGAGATTGCTCATGGCTACTGCACTCAGACCTTTGCAGTGGGCAGGTCAAGCATCAACATATACATTTTCATATGTCTTTATATATTGAAATCATGAATTTACACTGATGCCTCCAGTTCTCTCAAAACCATGTTTTCATTCTAACTCTTCCCCGGTCCCATATTTGCACCTCTTCTCCCAAAATTAAGAGCTGGTTCCTATTACTATATAGTTATTAATTTGCTCATTCTTTTGTATGTAGCCAGCTCACCACCTCCACAGAACTGTGATGTTGCTCAGGTGTACCTTCTTGTGAAGGCCCTGTCAGCTACTGAACTACCTCCCTACTCTGTTTCCACTTCTTCCTTGTGTGGGGCCCCTGTTGTAATTTTAAAAACCTTCAGAAGGCCAGTGTGGCTGGAGTAGAATGAATAAGAATGCAAGTAATAGGAGGTGAGGCTTGAGAGTTAACCAATTAAGTGGGTGAAGTATGATCATAAAGAGCCTCATAGCTTATAGCAGGGAATCTGTGCTTTCCTCTTGATAAGATAGAAGTCCTTGAAGGTTCTAAGTGAGAGTGATGGGGGTAAGAGTAGGGAGGGTGAAAGACAGTGGAAAATGATAGGATCTGGATTGAAGGTCCCTCTTGAGTCAAAAGATTGTTGAAGTATTAGAAAAAGCTGATAGTCAATGAGTAGGATGTTTAAAATTGAAATTATGAGATGTTACAGTTACTGATAATGATTAGGTTAAGGAGACCACAGGAATCAATAGGTGTTAGGATGTCTTGTAATATAATGACATCACCAGGAGTTTTGACAGAATTAGAGTCTGACAGTCAGCAAGGAGCTAAAATCTTTAGAGACTGAGGGCTACTGATAGTGGGCAGGGATGCTCACAAGAAGGGGTGGTGGGTGGCTGATGATGTGGTTCAAAGCTCAGAGTTTGCAGAAAGAGGAAGAGTGATCTAAGATTGACTGCTTGGAACAGAGACAACACTTATCCCATCTGCAGGCTTCTATTATTTGGGAAGGTTGTTATGGTAGGTAGTGTCATCAAGGGAACAAATAAGGTTTCAACTAGAGTATGAAGGTAAAAGAAGAGAGATGGGATGGGGAGGGAGGTGAGAAGGGGGTTCTGGAAGGGGAACACATGTACACCCATAGCGGATTCATGTCAATGTATGGCAAAACCAATACAATATTGTAAAGTAAAAAATAAATAAATTAAAAAAAATAATAATGATAAAAGAGAAAAAAAAAGTTCAGTGATTGAACTGCATATCTGTGTAAATAATACTAACATACATACTTGCTTTCTTGCTTTACTAAGGGTAACTAATATTAGGTAATTGTATCACTAGTCTTGTTTGATATCTGATTTAATGTTTGAGAACATATTCTATCTTTGTGAAGTTTTATGGTAGAAACATTAGAGGAGTCGAATGAATTTGACAAATGCTGTACTTAAAGAATTTACAGCTAATAGATGTGATAAGCAGTGTATAGGAAAATATTTTAAGTAAAAAGTGATGTGTCCGTTGAAGAACATGTGATGTGCTAAAGTTCAGAAGATGGAAAATTTTTATCCTGGCATATCAAGGGAGAAGGTTTCATGGAAATAAATACCATTTGAACTTGTCTTGAAGCAGAGATAAGATTTGGCAAGTAGAGATGATCATGTAGAACATTTTCTTATGCTTAGCACTCAGTCATGGTACATGGTTGACAAGTGGTTAGTAAGTTTTGAATGTTCTGTGGTGAAAGACTGATATAAGCAAACTTCTGAAGGTAGAAAGATCAGTGTGAAAATTTTGTTGGTCTAGGCGATGTTATCAAATAGAGATAATGTGAACCAAATATAAAATTTAAATTTTACTGGTGGCGGTGGTGGTTTAGTCACTAAGTCAGATCTGATTCTTGTGACCCCATGGACTGTAGCCCGTTAGACTCCTCTGTCCATGAGATTCTCCAGGCAAGAATACTGGAGTGGGTTGCCATTTCTTTCTCCAGGGGATCTTCCCAACCCAGGAATCGAACCCGGGTCTCCTGCATTGCAGGCAGATTCTTTCCCAACTGAGCTATAAGGGAAGCCCAAATTTTACTGGTAGCCATATTTAAAAAATAGATTAAATTAATGTTAATAATATATTTATTCCAGTATAACCCAAATATAATTTTAGCATGTAATCAATATTAAAAATTATTAATGAGATACTTTACATTCTCTTTTTGGTACTAAGTCTTTGAAATCCAGTTTGTATTTTATATTTACAGTATATCTCAATTTAGGCTAACACATTTCAAGTGCTCAATGGCCACGCATAGCCAGTGGCTTCTATATTGGACACTACAAATCTAGAGCAAATAGGAATGAAAAGTAGTAGAATAATGGGAAATAAGATTGGAGAAGGCTGGTGGGGCCAGATGGCAAAGAATTTTGAATGCTAGTTAAAAGTTTTAAACTTTTTTCTAAGCATTTGTAAGCGGTCAAATAATTTTAAGGAGGGCATGAAAGATACAGATTTAAATTTCACAAAGATTGCTCAGTAGTAGCTTGGAGATGGGCAGGAGCAGTGGGTGATTAAAGACAAGGAAACTAGTTAGTAGGTAATAAATCAGAATCTGAGCAAAACACAGTGGGGAATGGAACGAAGAAGGGAGCACCCGTGAGACCTTGGAACTAGCAGTATCAGCTGTACAGAGGGGATGACCTGATGTGAGGGAGCAAGAAGAGAATTTCTGAACCAGACTCACATAAAATGGCACTGCCTATTAGAAGCAGAGGAGATGACTTTTGAGTGAGAAAATATGAATTGTTTTGGATATGTTAAAATGTTTACCTTTAAGAATAATAAAAAAATCCTGACATTTAAGAAATTTGTCATCTCCAAATTTTAATCTTGTATTCCTTCAGTAGAATAGTTTTGAAATATCTTCAGGTATTCTTTCTTTATAATTTGTGTATGTGTTTTAAGATACTATGTACATTATAAAATACACATAAAATGAGTTCAAAACTAAAAGCTAAATATATAAACATATTTGTGAGATAATTTTATGACACTGCAAAAACTTTTCTCACTAAGTTAAATGTGTTTAATTGCATTAAAAAATTTTGGCTTCATGTTGCTACAGTGAATTGATGATTGGGTTTGAAGTTCAATTTATTTTGCTACTGGGTTTTTAAGGATTATGACAGGATATTTTAAATTTCACAAAGATATATGGATACAAATGCAAGAAGCACAACGCATTTGTGACTGCAGTTATTAAGTCACAATACTTATTTACTTATTTTCCGGTTTTGCGTACCAGTTACACTACTCTTTGATTGTTGGAATTTGGTTAGTAAATTCTGTTTTTTTCTGATAGGAGGCTAGTTGTTGAAAACAAATCAGAAATAATTTATTTCTATATTTAAACACATGGCTGAACATCTTTAACTGGGTCAGAAAATTATGTTTGCAAGTTTTAAAAACATGAATGTGAAAGTTGGAAAAAAACAATTTTAATAGGCCAAGCATCTTATTATCTGTAAAATTCACATATGGATGGAACCATTTCCAGACATACCCTTTTCAAAAACACTCCTTTCCATAGCAAGAATTTTCATCCAGAGAGAAAGTTTTTCTTTTCTTTTCTCACTTGCTCCCAAGAAAACAGATTTTAGGGTTTTTTGTTTGTTTGTTTGTTTGTTTTACCATGTTTTCATACATTTAAGCCATTAAAAAATTCCAGTGTTTCCCAGTGGTGTCTGAATTAAAAAAAAAAAAATTATGTGAAAGAAACTAACAAAAACTATTTTTTATTTTAGTAAAAGACCTTTTAGAATTAACACCCAAAAAAGATGTCCTTTTCATTATAGGGGACTGGAATGCAAAAGTAGGAAGTCAGGAAACACCTGGCGTAACAGGCAAATTTGGCCTTGGAGTACAGAATGAAGCAGAGCAAAGGCTAATAGAGTTTTGCCAAGAGAACGCAATGGTCATAGCAAACACCCTCTTCCAACAACACAAGAGAAGACTACACGTGGACATCACCAGATGGTCAACACAGAAATCAGATTGATCATATTCTTTGCAGCCAAAGATGGAGAAGCTCTATACAGTCAGCAAAAACAAGACTGGGAGCAGACTGTGGCTCAGATCATGAACTCCTTATTGCCAAATTCAGACTTAAATTGAAGAAAGTAGGGAAAACCACTAGACCATTCAGGTATGACCTAAATCAAATCCCTTATGATTATACAGTGGAAGTGACAAATAGATTTAAGGGACTAGATCTGATAAACAGAGTGCCTGATGAACTATGGACAGAGGTTCGTGATATTGTACAGGGGACAGGGATCAAGATCATCCCCATGGAAAAGAAATGCAGAAAAGCAAAATGGCTGTCTGAGAAGGCCTTACAAATAGCTGGGAAAAGAAGAGAAGCGAAAAGGAAAGATATTCCCATCTGAATGCAGAGTTCCAAAGAATAGCAAGGAGAGATAAGAAAGCCTTCCTCAGTGATCAATGCAAAGAAATAGAGGAAAACAACAGAATGGGAAAGGCTAGAGATCTCTTCAAGAAAATTAGAGATACCAAGGGAACATTTCATGCAAAGGTGGGCTCGATAAAGGACAGAAATGGTATGGACCTAACAGAAGCAGAAGATATTAAGAAGAGGTGGCAAGAATACACAGAAGAACTGTACAAAAAAATCTTCATGAGCCAGATAATCACGATGGTGTGATCACTCACCTAGAGCCAGACATCCTGGAATGTGAAGTCAAGTGGACCTTAGGAAGCATCACTACGAACAAAGCAAGTGGAGGTGATGGAATTCCAGTTGAGCTATTTCAAATCCTAAAAGATGATGCTGTGAAAGTGCTGCACTCGATATGCCAGCAAATCTGGAAAACTCAGCAGTGCCCACAGGACTGGAAAAGGTCAGTTTTCATTCCAATCCCAAAGAAAGGCAATGCCAAAGAATGCTCAAACTACCGCACAATTGCACTCATCTCACACACTAGTAAAGTAATGCTCAAAATTCTCCAAGCCAGGCTTCAGCAATACATGAACCGTGAATTTCCAGATGTTCAAGCTGGTTTTAGAAAAGGCAGAGGAACCAGAGGTCAAATTGCCAACATCTCCTGGATCATCGAAAAAGCAAGAGAGTTCCAGAAAAACATCTATTTCTGCTTTATTGACTATGCCAAAGCCTTTGACTGTGTGGATCACAATAAACTGTGGAAAATTCTGAAAGAGGAATACAAGACCATCTGACCTGTCTCTTGAGAAACTTGTATGCAGGTCAGGAAGCAACAGTTAGAACTGGACATGGAACAACAGACTGGTTCCAAATAGGAAAAGGAGTACGTCTAGGCTGTATATTGTCACCCTGCTTATTTAACTTATATGCAGAGTACATCATGAGAAATGCTGGGCTGGAAGAAACACAAGCTGAAATCACAAGATTGCTAGGAGAAATATCAATAACTTCAGATATGCAGATGACACCACCCTTATGGCAGAAAGTGAGGAAGAACTAAAGAGCCTCTTGATGGAAGTGAAAGAGGCAAGTGAAAAAGTTGGCTTAAAGCTCAACATTCAGAAAACTAAGATTATGGCATGTGGTCCCATCACTTCATGGCAAATAGATGGGGAAACAGTGGAAACAGTGTCAGACTTGATTTTTGGGGGCTCCCAAATCACTGCTGATGGTGATTGCAGCCATGAAATTAAAAGATGCTTACTCCTTCGAAGGGAGGTTATGACCAACCTAGATAGCATATTTAAAAGCAGATTACTTTGCCAACAAAGGTCTGTCTAGTCAAGGCTATGGTTTTTCCAGTGATCATGTATGGATGTGAGAGTTGGACGGTGAAGAAAGCTGAGCACCGAAGAATTGATGCTTTTGAACTGTGGTGTTGGGGAAGACTCTTGAGAGTCCCTTGGACTGCAAGGAGATCCCACCAGTCCATCCTAAAGGAGCTCAGTCCTGGGTGTTCATTGGAAGGACTGATGTTGAAGCTGAAACTCCAATACTTTGGCCACCTCATGCGAAGAGTTGACTCATTGGAAAAAACCCTGATGCTGGGAAGGATTAGGGGCAGGAGGAGAAGGGGACGACAGAGGATGAGATGGCTGGATGGCATCACCGACTCAATGGCCATGGGTTTGGGTAGACTCCGGGAGTTGGTGATGGACAGGGAGTCCTGGCGTGCTGCGATTCATGGGGTCGCAGAGTCAGACATGACTGAGCGACTGAACTGAACTGAAAAACTTAAAAATAAAAATAATTTAAAAAACAATTGAAACTAAAATACAGGAGACTTTCAAACATTTATCATTAAGTTTAATGAAAATTGGTTAAGTGCTGGGTAGAACACAGGTAAATATTATGCAAGTAATTGTAGAGTTTTTTTTTCATGTTCTTGTTGTTTAGGTTTTAAATTGGGGTGGCTTTGGCTTTGTTTTCTCATTAACATGAAATATGAATTCCTGAAAAGCTTTGTGTTCTGCAGAAACCTTGTACCATAATTAAGGCGGCTTATGAGAATAATAGAGTAGGAACAGACTGTGTAGAACTATACAAATTTTAATTAAAATGTTAACAAAAATATTTCAAATAGCAATAATCAACAGTCACAGATATTTGAATATCTGCAGCCTTAAATCCTGAGGCTTGAGCTTTTTCCTTTGAGATTTATGTCTTCTCAGCTTTTTCATCTGCACTTGTAAACTTACTAGATAGCTTAATGTCATGAGTGTAAAGGTTTTTGAAGCTGCTATTTATTTGTACTTTAGTAAGGCATTTCTACCTGATTTTTGGCTTTTTTCTTAATGTCATCCTATATTGCTAAGACTTTCTGTTTTAATTTGAGAAAGCTTGCCTATCATTTAAAAACATTACCAACCTGGAAAAAAATCACCTATTTTACTTAATATTTGAATTATTTCCTTATTTTCCACTTGCATATAGAATAATTTATGTTACAGAAATTCAGATGATAGCAGTATGTATTATTTATCATTAATGATTATGGATGTAGCACCGTATTTCAAACAGCGTTTAGATAATTTTTAACTTTGTGGGTGGTGATATGATTAGCTTGCATTGTTTTTAGCCTCATAATTTGGGCAATAAGAGCTTATATAAAGAGTAGGTTGAGTTATTAACACTGCCAATTTTTTTTTTTCCAGTTTGTACAAATTGCATTTTGGTATTATCTTAAATCTGTGATTATATCCATTATAGTCACTTAAAAATGTTTTATTGAGGTGTAATTGATATACAATAAATTGTACATAATTAAATTGTACAGTTTGACACTAGCATGTGTCTACACCCCAAAGTGGAATGTTTTTAATCTGCTTGGTAACCTTTCTACTAGTAAGTTAAAAAAAAATCTGGGTACATGTAAGCTGTAGTATGCCACAATTCAATGAAAGCTAACAAGAGTGAGATGCTGCTGAAAACCGCCTTGTTAAACAAAAACATTTTAAGGTTAAATGTGCAAAATTGTAGTATTTTCTTCTTGCACTTCAGTGGATCATCTTATATATTTCCATTGAGTACATTTATTCAACTTGGGAGATTTCTGAGGTCTATTGGATATTTGGTGGATCCTTGGATATACGGTTCTGGGTCTCGGGGTAGAAGTAGATAGAGGTATTGGCCACGGAAAATGGTTCTCAGGATAAAGTTCAGATATGTGTTTGTTTCGTTAACTTCTCCCATTGAGTGTGGTGGTGTGGTTTAGTCACTAAGTCGTGTCCGACTCTTGCAATCCCATGGACTGTAGCCTGCCAGGCTCCTCTGTCTATAGGATTCTCCAGGCAAGAATACTGTAGTGGGTTGCCATTTCCTTCTCCAGGGGATCTTCCTGACCCAGGAATCGAACCTGGGTCTCCTGCGTTGTGGGCAGATTCTTTACCAACTGAGCTATGAGGGAAGCCCCTACTGAGTGTAGGAGAAATTATGGCTATTTGTGAGTTCCAGTTAAGGAACATTTTATGTTCAGTATTTTTAAGTAATTTTCTTTTTCCTTTTAAACCAGTGATAACTTGTGTGTCTAAATTGATTGACAAGAGATTCTTATTCCTACTTGTTGTCCCAGTCACTCAGTCGTGCCTGACTCTGTGACCCCATGGACTGCAGCACATCAGACTAACCCTGTACTTCATTATCTCCTGGAGTTTGCTCAGACTCATGTCATCCAACATCAGTGATGTCATCCAACCATCTCATCCTCTGTCGCCTCCTTCTCCTGCCCTCAATCTTTCCCAGCATCAGGGTCTTTACCAGTGAGTCAGCTCTTGGCATCAGGTGGCCAAAGTATTGGAGCTTCAGCTTCTTCATCAGTCCTTCCAATGAATATTCAGGGTTAATTTCCTTTAGGATTGATCTCCATGCTGTCCAGGGGACCCTCAAGAGTCTTCTCCAGCACCACAGTTTGAAAGCATCAGTTTTGGGGCACTCAGCCTTCTTTACGATCCTGCTCTCACATCTGTACGTGACTACTGGAAAAACCACAGCTTTGACTATACAGACCTTTGTCAGCCAAGTGATGTCTCTGCTTTTTAATTATGTTGTCTAGGTTTGTCATAGCCTTCCTTTTAAGGAGCAAGCATCTTTTATTTTCATTTCTGCAGTCACTGTCCACAGTGATTTTCGAGCCCAAGAAAATAAAGTCTGTTCCTCTGTCTTCACTGTTTCCCCATCTATTTGCCATGAAGTGATGGGACCTGATGCCATGATCTTAGTTTTTTGAATGTTGAGTTTTAAGCCAGCTTTTTCACTCTCCTCTTTCCCTTTCATCAAGAGGCTCTTCAGTTCCTCTTTGCTTTCTGCAATAAGGATGGTGTCATCTGCATATCTGAGGTTACTGATATTTCTCCCAGCAATCTTGATTCCAGCTTGTGTTTCATCCAGCCTGGCATTTTGCATGATGTACTCTGCATAAAAGTTAAATAAGCAGGGTGACAATATATAGCCTTATCATACTCCTTTCCCAATTTGGAACCAGTCCATTGTTCCATGTCTGATTCTGACTGTTGCTTCTTGCCCTGCATACAGGTTTCTCAGGAGGCAGGTATGGTGGTCTGCTATTCCCATCTCTTGAAGAATTTTCCACAGTTTATTGTGATCCACACAGTCAAAGGCTTTAGTGTAGTTAGTGAAGGAGAAGTAGATGTTTCTCTGGAATTCCCTTGCTTTTTCTGTGATCCAGCGGATGTTGGCAGTTTGATCTCTGGTTTCTCTGCCTTTTTAAATTTCAACTTGTGCATCTAGAAGTTCTCAGTTCACGTACTGTTGAAGTTTAGCTTGAGGGATTTTGAGCATTACCTAGCTAGAATGTGAGATGAGTGCAATTGTGCGGTAGTTTGAACATTTGTTGGCATTGCTTTTCTTTGGGATTGAAACGAAAAGTGACCTTTTCTAGTCCTATGGCCACTGCTGAGTTTTCCAAATTTACTGACATATCGAGTGCAGCCCTTTAACAGCATCGTCTTTTAGGATTTTAAGGACCGCAGCTGTAATTCCATCACCTCCACTATTTTTGTTTGTAGTAATGCTTCCTAAGGCCCACTTGACTTCATACTCCAGGATGTCTGGCTCTAGGTGAGTCACCACACCATTGTGGTTATCTGGGTCATTAAGACCTTTTTTGTACAGTTCTTCTTTGTATTCTTGCCACTTCTTAATCTCTTCTGCTTCTGTTATGTCTTTACCATTTCGGTCCTTTATTGTGCCCATCTTTGCATGAAATGTTCCCTTGGTATCTCTTAATTTTCTTGAAGAGATCTCTAGTCTTTCCCATTCTATTATTTGTGTTCAGGAAAAGTTAGGAAAATAGGTTGTTTTATATATATATTTTTTCTGCCATAATAATTGTAATGAGAAAAATTGAATGTTGACTTGTATCTGTTTATTCAGAAAGACAATAGGATAAATCACTTTTCTCTCTGCCTTCCTCTGTTGCTAACTTTCTGCATGCAGACAACCCAAGTCAGTATTGGAGCTGATTCCTGTATTTTTAGCCAAAGATATTAGCAATATGGGAGATCTGGTAAGTGGACAAACTCTGAGGGCTTAGCTTAAGATTTATTTGAAAGCTGTGTCTGACCTTCCTTATGCATTTTCAGATCCTCAGTAATCGATCTTGGGAAAACATTTTGTCCATTAGGTTCTTTTAATTCTCAGTCTTTGGTCTTACTGCTCTCTGCACTGAAATCCAGTAGGTCTTTGCAACTTTAGCTTCTGCTCATTGCTTGGCATTTTTCTCTCTCATTCTTGAATATTTTGTGGTGATGGTGTTTTTTTTTTTCCCCCTTTCAATGAGGCTATGACTTTTAAAATCTCCTGTCATTTCTATGCATTTGAAAGCAGGGAAAGAGACCAATAGTGTTAATTTTCTTCATTGCTTTGAAGTTTTGGTTGTAGGCTTTTCTTTAATGTTTTATTTTTTAAAGTTTCTTTATCTCAGTTTCTCAGTATCACTTTCTAAGAATCAGTGTTGAAATAAAAAAAAAATTACCTCCTAAGGTTTATATGAAACTGCTTAGTGAGGATGGTCGTAGACATAGAGTTTTAATCAAGTCTTGAGCTAATCCAGCAACTTGATCTCAGCATCAGTTTCGTATACTGAAAATACTGGTATCTTTTAATGATTCAGTATTTGTTTCTTAAAAATAGTACTAAATAGAATAAGTTTCAAGTGTAGAAGTTTATAAATATAGAAGTATAAATGTAAATATATTTACCCCTGCAATTATCTTCTGATGTAAATTATTAGCAAATTAAACGATTAATATTATTCAGAAATAAATGCTACCCAAAAAACCCCTTAATGGGCAAATGAAATAGCATTTAAACTTTAAAAATTGGTTTACAAAAACAAAATAGTATTACCATTGAATTGAGCCACTGCTCAAGTGTTCCAACTGCTGAAAAAGCTCTGACTCTACACTAGTGGGAGATATTATGGGAAAATATAAACTATTTCTAGTTTTTTTTTCTGTTTATTTATTCTTCATGGAACGCCATCTTTCTGTGATAACTTTTGGGGAGGCTGTAAGGTAAGCAAGGATTCAGTCCTTTTACTGATGTCAAGCTGTAGTTTTGTTTCAAAGAAAGTTTTCTTTTGTCTTCATTATATGTACATGGAGACAGTATGAAGTGTACAAATGATGTATTTTGGGAAAGTCTGAACTAGAGGACAATATTCTTGTTGATAGAAGCTTCTTCCTGGCGGGCTGCAGTCCATGGGGTCGCAAGAGTCGGATACGACTTAGTGACTCGATCACCTGTCCATTTAAGTGTTTTCTTCTTTGTGGAGATTAATGGAGGTTCTATAGTTGAGGACTTTTCAAATGAATGTACCCTTTTTGATTTGAAATTTTAACACAGAGTATAAATCTGGATGTGTCTAAAAATATGTGCTTCAGATTTTGCATTTTAAACTTATTAAAATATCAAAATTATACCAACAAAGATATATTGATATTTTGGTACTTATAAATAGCCTAGTATGCTAAAATGCTAGTATGAAAAGTAGTTCAGCTATGCTTGAGAGGGAATTTGTGGGTTGAGAGTGGCGGGAGGGTGTCAAAATGTGAATGTAACAGTCTCGACTTGGCTGGAAGTTGTATATTAATTTTTAATGTGTTTTTTTCTTTCAGTTGAAGAGAATCACTATCGTTTCAGTGTATCTGCATTAATGATATCAGTGGGGTGTAGATAATGTTCATTGTGATTAAAAATATTTATAGCTTACTGTTAACACCTCTACACCATTCTGTTGCTATAGAATATTTTCACAAAGTGTTGACATGTTTCTTAACAGAAATTGAAAATATGAAATATTACTTGTAAATAAACATAATATGTGTAGTTTTTCTAGAATTAGTAAAGTAAAAATTCAAGTTTCCTTTCTAAGTTTTGCATGTGATTTTCCCCACATTTTCTTCCTACCCAGATTATTAAAATCCCTTTATTACTGTTTCGTTTTCTGCAGTCCTTTAGCTTCCTTCTTTACCCTTCCAAGTTTCCACTGGTGGTTGAGATGAGAGAGATGAGTTAAGCATATTGAACCTCTAAGACTTGGGAAGTATTTTGCTACATCATTTTCTAATAGCAAGACCTTGGGTATGCCAAAGTGGCTTAATCTTTCTAAACTTTGTTTCTTTTTTAAATGATAATGTATCTTTTTCTGCCCTTCTCAGAGTTATTTGGGGATGAAGCAATATATGCACTAGTGTTTCAGAAATACTGTTTCCTTCATAAGCATGTCCCCTCCATTGAGTAATTTGAGACTTGGTTTGTTTCTTACTAGTTTTTTTCACTCCCACCAAGTTACATATATGTACTTTTTCCTATTTTGATTATAAATTTAATGCATCCTTGTAGAAAGTCTAGAAAATGCAGAAAACTTAAAAAAAGAGAAACCTGAACATGCCTAATCCTGTTTTCATGTTTTTAAGGGAAATTTAGTTTTGAACCTCACTTTCCTGAGAGTAAGGATAGTGAATGTCTCACTTATTTTTAGATTTTCTGTTCTTTGCATGCACTAGGCACACAATTAATGCTTGTTGAATGAATGGGAACTAAAACTCATTCTAGGTATATTTCTTAAAGTCAAAAGCTTTGTAAAACTTTACTGGACATTTGAAGAGAGAAAAAACATCTTGACTCACAAGAAATAATAATGGATGCACATTTTAAAATGACCTTTTTCTATTGGCTAAAAGTACAATGGAAAATATGATAGGATCAACCCTAATATTCTCTGGCACAAGTTAGGAAACTATTTAAAGCTATTGGACTGGGCAATTTCATATCAAAGTGGATTGACATTTATTTAAGTGAGAGTAGCACAGTAAAATTTAAAGGCTTTTGTCTTGAATGCTTGAAAATTGTAATAACTTTTTTTTCCCTCTGTTTATTTTTTTGTTAAACAGGATGGCTTAAATTCTTTGGTCCTTGATTTGGATTTTCCTGCTTTGAGGAAAAACAAAAATATAGATAATTTCTTAAATAGATGTAAGTATGTGTAAACTTCATATGTGATCACATAACTCTACTTTTGATGGGAGATTTATGTTTAATATCATTACAGTCCACAAACTTTTAAATTATTAAACAAATATTTTTAGTTTGCCGCTTGATGTATTTAAATGCTAATATTCTTTATTTTCAAACCAAAATTGGAAAACCTATTAAAGTATGTGAAATAGGTAAAGTTCAAAATTTTGTATCAATTAAGACTATTTAACATTTTCAGAACAGGTCACTTATGGCAGTTCCAAGAGAAGCTTTCAGTTAATATTAATAAATCTAAACTTAGCTTGCTTTTTTCAGCAAGCTAAGAGAGTTAGCTTGAAAAAGAAAAAGCAAGAGAATTCCAGAAAAACATCTACTTCTGCTTTCTTGAATACGCCAAAGCCTTTGACTGTGTGGATCACAACAAACTGTGGAAAATTCTTCAAGAGATGCGAATACCAGACCACCTGACCTATATACAGGTTTCTCAAGGAGCAACAGTTAGAACTGGACTTGGAACAGTGGACTGGTTACAAATTGGGAAAGCAGTACGTCAAGGCTGCATGTTGTCACCCTGCTTATTTAACTTATATGTGGAGTACATCATGAGAAATGCAAAGCACAAGCTGGAATCAAGATTGCCGGGAGAAATATCAATAACCTCAGATATGCAGATGACACCACCCTTATGGCAGAAAGTGAAGAACTAAAGAGCCTCTTGATGAAAGTGAAAGAGAAGAGTGAGAAAGCTGGCTTAAAACTCAACATTCAAAAACTAAGATCATGGCATCAGGTCCCATCACTTCATGGCAATAGATGGGGAAACAGTGGAAAGAGGAACAGACTTTATTTTCTTCGGCTCCAAAATTTCTGCAGATGGTGACTGCAGCCATAAAATTAAAAGATGCTTGCTCCTTGGAAGAAAAGCTGTGACCAACCTAGACAGCATATTAAAAAGCAGAGACATTATTTTGCAAGAAAGGTCCATCTAGTCCAAGCTATGGTTTTTCCAGTCGCCATGTATGAATGTGAGAGTTGGGCCATAAAGAAAGCTGAGCGCTGAAGAACTGTTGCTTTTGAACTGTGGTGTTGGAGAAGACTCTTGAGAGTCCCTTGGACTGCAAGGAGATCTAACCATTCAATCCCAAAGGAAATCAATCTTGAATATTCATTGGAAGGACTGATGCTGAAGCTGAAACTCCAATCCTTTGGCCACCTGATGCGAAGAACTGACTCATTTGAAAAGACCCTGATGCTGGGAAAGACTGAAGGCAGGAGGAGAAGAAGATGACAGAGGATGAGATGGTTGATGTCATCACCGACTCGATGGTCATGAGTTTGAACAAGCTCCAGGAGTTGGTGATGGACATGGAAGCCTGATGTGCTGTAATGCATGGGGATCACAATCAGACATGACTGAGTGACTGAACTAAACTGAAGACTTAGCTTTATGTTACCCAGAAGACTTAATGAGCTTTATGTTTGTATAAATGTAGACATTTCAGTCTAGTTAAAGAAAAATAATGTGATAACAATCACTGCCATAAATATGGTAACTTTTAATATTTACCAGTATTGATGTTGCAGTGAAGTTGTGAATGAATTGAATTCTGAGAATTAGAAATTCTCAAAATAATTGTGTATGCTGTATGTGAACACAGTAAGCTTTTTAATTTGGAATTATCAGAGTCTGGGCCATTTTCCTAATTAAAAACTTACCTATAGTTATCAAATCTACAATATGTGATTAGCGTTTTTCAAAGAAATAGGCTACCAGGATTCATTATGAAGACTTACCTTTTATAACTTCATAGCAGCTTTCTGACATGATTTAGGGTGTACTCCAGGATTGCTTGAGTCATCACAATTTTAGCTGCCAATCTAGCTTGCTACACAACAGAGTTAGAAACAGCATTGCTTAAATACTGCTTTTTTTGGTAGTCTTATATGTGTTAAGCCATGGAGTTTTCATCCTTTGATGTAAAGTTTATGTGTCTTAGATTTATAAACAACAGCATTTAAAAACTGATAGATTTAGCTGAAAACTAAACTGAGTCTTTGAAATAAAAATGTGTTTACCAATATGGTAATTATTTTAAAATGTTGTTTATAAATACGGTGATTGATATTATGGTGATCTTTTTATTGTAGATGAAAAAATTGTGAAAAAGATTAGAGGTTTACAGATGAAGGCAGAAGACTACGATGTTGTAAAAGTTATCGGAAGAGGTGCTTTTGGTGAAGTCCAGTTGGTAAGAAAGAATTTGTTTTGTTCTTTTTATTATTTCTTTTGATGACATGGTTTTGTGAGACATTGTCAGTGGCCCTAGAGTGAATCTTATTTCTATGTCCAACCATGCCAGAAAATTAGCTTTATGAGTTTCATCATTTCATCTCTTAAGAGCGTCAGTATCTTTTTCTATGAAAGGAGACGATTATGCTCTAAATACCAGGTCTTTTACAGTTCTAAAACACTGGGATTTAGAATAAAGCCAAGTTGGCATCACACATGATCTGCTTAGCAGTTAATATTCTTTCAGAACTACTGTGTTTTTATTTAGTATGTTCAGATTCATAACATCTCTGCCTAATTAACTGACATTTAATATGAAAAACCCAACAAAAACATTTTAACATTTGAAAGAAAGTGTAAAATTTGCCTTTGCAAGGCAAAGTGATAGCACTAGAAATACTTATAAATGTTTGCAGACATTTCAAACATTTTATTTATACTATTATATGAGGAACAGTAACATAATAATTTCTTTTTTCATCACCTGAATATGGAACTTCTCTTTTCTTTTTCTTATAGTTAAACTATAATTCTGTTTTTAACTTAACAGTGCTTTTTTCTCCTTGATGGAGCACCAAGAAAAACTGTGTGCTAGCATGGGTTTCTCTAAGAATAAGTCATGACAGAGTAACCTCTGTCTTTTTCTTTCGTTACTTCTTTCATTGATAGGCTTATTGAACTTGTAGATCAAGATAGTGCAATAGATGCAATATATATCTATAAGATATTTGAAAAGTCTGACATACTTGTGAATGATGTGGAGAAGTATCAATGAATAAGTATATGGGTCGAGAACTTTAAAACTAAGTTAATAACTGTTGAAGGCGTGAATGGTTCCTTGGACACAGATCCCCAGGGACAGTTTTTAGAATTCTTTCCTCTCCTGTTAAACATTTTATTAATGACTTATATTGAGGCAATGGTGACAGGTTGAATAACTTTGTTAGATGAGTTAAAACTGAAGTATGAGGATGATTTTAGAAGATGAGCCAAACCCCAGAAATCATCAACTGGGGAGATAATTAGCCAAATAGAATAAATGAAATTTAACCAGAATAATTACCTGTACTTGGATATGAAGAATTCAAGGAATAGATTGCTAAACAGTATATTAAAGAATCATAATTCTTGAATGTAAACCAGGCAAAAACCATTGGTGATATGACTACCCAAAATAGTAAAGTTTGGACTTCTTTAATAAATTTCTAGGATAATACAGATAGGTTTTCTCTGATTTGACATGATTGGGCCATACCTGAATATTTAATTCACTCTAGATGCCCTGTTGCCTTGTTTTAAAATACATGTTAATGGAGAGTATCAAGGGACAAATAATGCTCAGGGACTTGAAATAATGCCACCTAGGGTATTATTGAAGGAATTGAGACGTTGATTTGGAGTAGATTTTAGGAATGGGCTGCCTTGGAAAGTAAAGAGGTTTTGTTTCATTTTTTGTTCTTAGTGAAAGTGCTGAAGCTTCAGCTAGCAGAATGCTCTAGTGGGTAGGGTGGGAGATTAAGTTACATGACAGTTCATATGAAAGTTTCTAGAAGAGAGGGAAATTATAAAGTAGTTGAATCCCAGCTCTGCCATGGCCTAACTCAAAAGACCATGAGTACAGGCAGATTTCTCAATCATTCTGAATTCCAATCTGTAGAATGCTTATAGTAATACCTGTGTCGTGGGGGTCGTTTTAGGAAAACTTAAGTGAATTAAAAAAGTAAGCCTTGTTGTAGTACTCTCTGAGTGTTAACCATTGTCATTATTTGCTATTTGATGTAGAAGTCATACCACATGTATTTGAAATATGCACATTGTTTCTTCACACTATACGATTATGGAAGAGACCCTAGAATTTGACGTTGTATTTTTGGAGAGAAATATGACAGACCTTGACTTGTCATGTTTTTGTGACAGGGTGATCATTGTTCTGTGTTAGGTTAACTCGATCATTAAAATTTAATATGTTAAAGAAGTCTTCTATTTTTTTGTTAATTTCCATCCTATATTTCATTTGGCAACAAAATATGCAGAAACAAGTTAAATGTTTTTAAAAATGAAAATTATTTTAACATTCCATTAATCTGATGACTTGACCTGAGAGCTTGTAGATGTTTGTTTTGGATTTAGTTCTTGGTTGTTACCTTAAGCAGGGGCTCTTCAAAAGAAAGGTGAGAATAAAAAGGAAAAGTCCAGGTGCTTTTCTCTTTGCCTTTTTAAGTTGATTTGTACGTGGTAATAAGTTAGGCAGATGTGTAGGGAATGTTCCATGTTTGGCATATTTTTATGATTATGTTTTTATAGTTATCTGAAGAAGGTTTTACAGTAGTGGGTGCAACTGTGTCTTCCCTTGTGAAATGCTTTTTCTGATCAAGTTAAAAATACATGATCACAGAGGACGTACCATTCAGTTTCTACAAAGATTCTCATTGTAAAAGTAACTCTGGTATGTCACAGCAGCTATTCCATCGTGTAAGAGCTAGAGTCAGGCTGCTTAAGGTTGCATTCTGACTCTTTGGCTGACTAGCTGTGACGTCAGACAAGTTACTTAATCTCTCCATGCCTTAATTTTCTAATCTGTTAATGAAGATAACAATAGCATTTATGCCTCATGGGATTACATGGAAGAAGTAAATGTGACAATATATATAAAGCATTTGGAACAGTTCCTGGATTATAGTAAATACTTAGGAAACATTAGCAGTTAATTATCAGATATAAAATGGCACATTTATCTGTATCTATCAATGAAATATTTAATCAGGATCTGTTATGTTCCAGGAGCTGTGCTAGCCTCTAAAGATATAATAGAATAACATGCTCAAGCATGTCCAACTCTTTGCGACCCCATGGACTGTAGCCTGTCAGGCTCCTCTGTCTATGGAATTTTCCAGGCAAGAATACTGGAGTGGGTAGTCATTCCCTTCTCCGGGGCATCTTCCTGACCCAGGAATCAAACCCAGGTCTCTCATACTGCAGGCAGATTCTTCATGGTCTGAGCCACTAGGGAAGCCCCCTTGCCATCTGAGCCGCCAGCGAAGCCCCAAAGATACAGTAACATGGCCTCTTCCAAAAAGTTGGAAGCAACTTAGAGTGCACGCGCGCGCGTGCATACACACACACACACACACACAATCTTGCTGAGAGTGATAGTTTTGTGCAAGACATAAAGAATTTTACTTTAAATGGGTGAAGTATTTTTAGATTATGGTAAACGCTATGAAGGAAAAGATCTGTATGCTATGAAAGAGAATAATGGCGGAATGTGCCTTATTCAGATTGGGAAGTTAGGAATGCTCTTGCTGTGAGAAAGTGACAATTAAGTTAAAGGGGTTGGCCACGTGAAGAAATGTGGATGGAATGGGAATCAAAATACAGAGGGAGTGCTTGTGAAAGTGGCATGAATCAGGAAAGTGACAAGTCGTTTAACTTATTTGGGTATAGATTTCCTCATCAGAAGAGGCTTTTTTTTTGTGGGTTGAAAAGTTCTATAATCCCAGGAAGGCAAAATTTATCTTGTTGTCTTGTGGTTTTTTTCCCCTATCTACTGAGATGTACGTTTAACTTCTGTTTTTATATCATGAAAAGTTGGTAACAATAGATTATTTTATGTATAAAATCCTTACTGTTTTTGGATTCTATACTTTTGGAATATTTTATCATGTCTAACTTTTGTGGAACATAATATGATTCAGTACAGTATGTTGATTAAGAGCATGAACTCTGGAGTGAGACCTCTTAGCTACCCACCCTCTTTGGGACTCAGTAGTCTCAGTTGTAAAAAGAAGATAATAATAGTTCATTTTTCATAGAGTGCTATGAGTGTTAAATGAGCTAATATATGGAAAAGATCTAGAATAGTGTTTGACACATAGTAAATAGGTAATAGATTGTAGGATAAAATTGGAGCCTTCCTGGAAAAACAGATTCCTTTTAAAGACTCATATACTCATTTCTTTTTAAAATTTTGTTTATTTTTGGCTGTGCTGGGTCTTTGTTGCTCTGTGGGCTTTTCTCTGATTGTGGTGAGCACGAGCTACTCTCTAGGGGCAGTCCTTGGGCTTCTCATTTTGGTGGCTTCTTTTGTTGTGGAGCACAGGCTCTAGGGCTTGACTCCCAGGCTCTACAGAGTACAGGCTCAGTAGTTGTGGTACATGGGCTTAGGTGCTCTGACATGTGAAATCTTTCCCGGATCAGGGATCGAACCCATGTCCCCTGCATTGGCAAGCAGATTCTTTACCACTGAACCATAAAGGAAGTCCTACTCATTTCACATATTGGCTTAACAAAACATGTTTTTATAATTAAAGTAGTTTAATGTTCAATTTTAATAGATATTTTTGCAGAAAGTACTCTGGTACTGTGAAAAAGTCAAGGTCATCTACTTTTGTTTCCATTCTATGGTACATAGGTTTCCTGTCATCAGAGCTTTCATTTCTTTTATCTTCGAGTGGCACTAATAATAGGACTTTTATAAGATTTTTTTGTGAGTACTAAATTATATTATACATATGTGGTACTTATCATGGACCTGGCACATTGTAGATACCCAGTAAATATTAGCTGTTGTCACTATTGTGACTTCTCCATTAAGATGTATCACAGACATCTAAAACGTGTGAATTAGATTGCTTGATTCCTTCTCTAACTTTGCTCTTCCTCACCAAATCTGTTCCTTCTCTTACTTTCCCATCTTAATAAATAAATGGCTTTAGCATCAACCCGGTTGATGCTCAGACCCCAAAATTAGGGGTCATTATTGATTTCTCTTCCAGTAAGTCCTGCTGATAATATTTCTCTAGTCTCTCCACTTTTGGGGGATATTCACCTTTCTCCAAGATACCTAGTCAAGTATGAGGGCCTGCTTTGTGTCCTGCTTTGTTTTTTACTTCTGCTAATAGTTTCACTGTTGTACTGTTGATTTTGGATTGGGAAGTGCTGATGGAGAAAATACCAAGACTATGCTTATTAATTAAATCTTCTGCAAATTCATGTCACCTAAGCTCAGCTGAACCCATGTGACTCTTTTCAGACTGTTTTCCCCATATTTCCTATCCTTGTATTTTCACATACCACTCTCTCCCCCAACTTGGGTATGATAGAATCAATTGTAGGGCTTTTCTAACATACATGTTTTGCTTCATTCTGTTTTATTTCCCCACTTCTCTGTGATGAGGTATATGAAAAATAGAAAGTATAGATCTGTCTAGTACAAACTGCTGCTAAATTGATCCTTCTAAAATGTATTCATTGAACATATCTTGGTATTTTATAGCTCTCTTGTCTATTGAATGAAGCAGGAAGTGTTCATCCATCCTGGCTCTCTTTTAAGACATCAATTAATATTTTTCACTCTTATTTTCCATTATGCTGTTCACTCAAGGCTGATATGTGATGAGGATTTTTTTTTCTAATCTCCTACTGAGTTGCTTTTAAATGATTTTAAACTAAACTTAATGTGGAACCAACCAGAAAGAAAGAGCATATGAGAAAAGATTCTCTAATACTTGACAGATTTTTTAAGTCCTCTTTGGGAGTAAAACAGGCTCCTTGCTAGTTACAAGGTTATTTCTGATTTGTTAAAATTATCTCCCTCCTTCCATCTTCAGTGGAAACCTCAGCAGCACAGAATAACTATTCCAGATCTGTCAAATAGATGCATTGAGTCTTACTATAAAAATAATCTATTATAAGTTTTACATTAGAAATCAATTTTAAAGCCTCAAATGGGAAATTTTGGTTAGAATGATTTTCAGAAGTGTTTCTCCATAAGTGTTCTAGGACCTCAAGGTCCATTTTAGGATTTTTCTAAGCGTGTCTCTAGCTACACTTAAGAATGTTTCATCTACTTAAAGTTTTTTTTTTTTTTTAAGTATATATTAGCTATAGAAAACATAAATATAAGAAAATAAAAATCACTCAGAATTCCATCAGCTGAAATAAAACTGTTAACTGTTTTGACCCTTGTTACCGTGTTTTTTAAGCTTTTTTTCTCTATTTATATAGAGTCATTGCACTCATCCACTTTTAAAATTAGAAACAAGGAATATAGTATTCTTTTCACTAACAAATAGAAACATTGGAAGAAAAGCCACATTTTTGTCCTTTAGGTAACCATAGTGACATAGGGAAGGCACATGTAAAGCTTCATAATAGAATGAACTGAGTTCCATTTGGCTATGGTGGAATTATTTAACATTTTTGTGGACTTCTTCTGTGTGCTAAGTGTTTATATTCATTATCTTATTTTATCTTTGCAACAATTCTATGAGATTCTTAAGTAGATGAATTCACTGAACTTTACAGAGGTTAAGTGAATTGGCCACATCGTTCATAAATAGCTGGGACTTTTGCCCAGGTTTGTTGACATCTGTGTCCATGCTTTTAAGCAGTACTCTCTGTACAGTGTGATAATGAATCATCAGTCTATCTGACTGTTTATCCATCCATATTGAATAAAGGAGAAAGCTAGAGAACAAAGGGGAATGTACAGAGTTGCTAAGGGAGATTATAATAGAATCATTCAGAAGGATGTATCCTCACAAGGAAGGTCAGTGGAAACCAGCTTTCCTAAAATAACAATGCTTTATTGTAGTACTTTGTAATACTAATACCAATGTATTTTAAGGTATGAGGCAGACATTTGGCATGAGTACAACTATTGGCTCTTAATGTTTGTCCTGTAGATCAAGTCAAAGTCTACAAGCCAGTGGTTCCTGTCTCATGTGCTGTGAGCCTTTAAAGTGTCCTAAAGTGTCCTTAGATGAAATTCAGGCCTCATTAACTAGTGTCTAACCAAGTTTTCTTTATTAAAAGTTTTATGGATCTTATATAGCTATAATTTTGTTAAATTTGTTGAATTGGATAATCCAACATTGTGCTAACCACTTGGCAGCCTCACAAATGAAAGTTTGTATTCTGTTCTTAAAGAAACTTATGAAACAGACATATACACAACTAATTATGATATTAGATTATTAGATATTAGATTACTGGAGTGGATAGCCTTTCCCTTCTCTAGGAGATCTTCCCAACCCAGGGATCGAACCCAGGTCTCCCTCATTGCAGGCAGATTCTTTACCAGCTGAGCCACAAGGGAAGCCCAGAAATACTGGAGTGGGTAGTCTATCCCTTCTCCAGGAGATCTTCCCGACCCAGGAATCAAACCGAGGTCTCCTGCATTGCAGGCTGGTTCTTTACCAACTGAGCTATCACAGAAGCCTCATATAGCTATACTTTTGTTAAATTTGTTGAATTGGATAGTTCAACATTGTGCTAACCACTTGGCAGCCTCACAAATGGAAGTCTGTATTCTGTTCTTAAAGGAACGTATGAAACAGACATATATACTACTAATTATGATATTAGATTACCATAAGCATTTTGGAAGCATAGAAAGGGAAACAGTTTTCCATAATCACCAAGAATGAAGTCAACAAGTATTTTTCACATTTTCAGCAAATCATCTTATGTCTGTGTTCTTGTTTATTTGAATGAATGGCTCCTTCTAGGTTTGTTTTTGTTTGTTTAATTAATTCCTATATAAAAGATTAAGCATAAATAAATGTTTAACTATTTCCTAGTAGCTGATAAATATCTTTTAGTTTCTGCTCATTGTTGTTGTTCAGTCACTCAGTTGTGTCCGACTCTTTGTGACCCCATGGATTGCAGCACTTCAGATTCCCTGTTCTTCACAATCTCTGCTCAAACTCATACCCATTGAGTCGATGATGCCATCCAACCATCTCATCCTCTGTCTCATCCTCTGCCCTCTTCTCCTCCTGCCCTCAATCTTTCCCAGCATCAGATCTTTTCCAGTGAGTCAGCTCTTTGCATCAGGTGGCCAAAATATTGGAGCTTCGGCTTCCGCATCACTCCTTCCAGTGACTTTTCACGGTTGATTTCCTTTAAGATTGACTGATTTGATCTCCTTGCTGTCCAAAGGACTCTCAAGAGTCTTCTCCAGCACCACAGTTCAAAAGCATCAGTTCTTTGGTACTCAGCCTTCGTTATGGTTCAACTCTCACATCTGTACATGACTACTGGAGAAATCATAGCTTGGACTAGATGGACCTTTGTTGGCAAGGTGATATCTCTGCTTTATAATATGCTGTCTAGGTTTGTCATAGCTTTTCTTCTAAGGAGCAAGTGTCTTTTAATTTCATGACTGCAGTCACTGTCCACAGTGATTTTGGAACCCAAGAAAATAAAGTCTGTCCCTCTTTCCATTTTTTTCCCCATCTATTTGTGATGAAGTGATGGGACTGGATGTCATGATCTTAGTTTTTTGAATGTTGAGTTTTAAGTCAACTTTTTCACTCTCCTCTTTCACTTTCATCCAGAAGCTCTTTAGTTCCTCTTTGCTTTCTGCCATAAGGGTGGTGTCATCTGCATATCTGAGGTTATTGATATTTCTCCCGGCCATCTTGATTCCAGCTTGTGCTTCATCCAGCCCAGCATTTCTCATGATGTACTCTGCATATAAGTTAAATAAGCAGGGTGACTGTATATAACCTTGAAGTACTCCTTTCCCAATTTGGAACCAGTCTGTTGTTCCATGTCCTTTTCTTGTTGCTTCTTGACCTGCATACAAGTTTCTCAGGATGCAGGTAAGATGGTCTGGTATTCTCATCTCTAGGAATTTTCCAGTTTGTTGTGACCCACACAGTCAAAGGCTTTAGTGTAGTCAATGAAGCAGATGTTTTTCTGGAATTATCTTGCTTTTTTTATGATCCAGTGGATGCTGGCAGTTTGATCTCTGTTTCCTCTGCCTGTTCTAAATCCTGCTTGTACGTCTGGAAGTTCTCGGTTCATGTACTGTTGAAGTCTTGCTTGAAGGATTTTGAGCATTACCTTGCTAGCATATGAAATGAGCATAATTGTGTAGTAGTTTGAACATTCTTTGGCATTCCTGTTCTTTATAGCATGATTCTTAGAACTCTTGTCATGGCCTGAATCAGGCATAAATAATATTAGGGTATAAATTAATTGGTTATTCCTGTTATATGATTGCTTTCTCTAATGAAGTTAAGAAACATTCAAAATCTAATTTGCTCTTAGAATAAGTGAATGTTTGAAGAATGGCATAAGTACAGAAGAGAGAGTACCTTAGCTGTCTCTTTTTAATAACATTTTAAACTATAAAAAAGGAACTTTTATTAAAAGCATTGCTGGCATGAGCATTTGCTTTGCTATAATTTGCTAAGTAAATATCCTGTCTTCTGGGGAAGGGAATGAATGATCCTAGTCTTAGGATCCTAGTCTTAGGATCCCACACTCTCACACTCATGTTTTTGTGTTGCTTTCCCATGTATTTATTTCCATCACTTTGTAAAAAGCATCAGTTCAGTTCAGTTCAGTTCAGTTCAGTTCAGTTCAGTTCAGTTCAGTCGCTCAGTCGTGTCTGACTTTTTGCGACCCCATGAATCGCAGCACGCCAGGCCTCCCTGTCCATCACCAACTCCTGGAGTCTACCCAAACCCATGGCCATCGAGTCGGTGATGCCATCCAGCCACCTCATCCTCTGTCATCCCCTGCTCCTCCTGCCCCCAATATTTCCCAGCATCAGGGTCTTTTCCAATGAGTCAACTCTTCACATGAGGTGGCCAAAGGATTGGAGTTTCAGCTTCAACATCCGTCCTTCTAATGAATATTCAGGACTGATTTCCTTTAGGATGGACTGGTTAGATCTCCTTGCAGTCCAAGGGACTCTCAAGAGTCTTTTCCAACACCACAGTTCAAAAGCATCAATTCTTCGGTGCTCAGTTTTCTTTATAGTCCAACTCTCACATCCATACATGACTACTGGAAAAACCATAGCTTTGACTAGATGGACCTTTGTTGGCAGAGTAATGTCTCTGCTTTTAAATATGCTATCTAGGTTGGTCATAACCTTCCTTCCAAGGAGTAAGCATCTTTTAATTTCATGGCTGCAATCACCATCAGCAGTGATTTTGGAGCCTAAAAAAATAAAGTCTGACACTGTTTCCACTGTTTTCCCATCTATTTCCCATGAAGTGATGGGACCAGATGCCATAATCTTAGTTTTCTGAATGTTGAGCTTTAAACCAACTTTTTCACTCTCCTCTTTCACTTCCATCAAGAGGCTCTTTAGTTCTTCTTCACTTTCTGCCATAAGGGTGGTGTCATCTGCATATCTGAGGTTATTGATATTTCTCCCGGCAATCTTGCCATACAAATAGAAGGAATTGTTATTTTAGGTTAGTAGTTTGATATAGAAAACGGATATAATCTATCACCCTCATTATAATTTATTTGGCCCTCTGCATATAGAATCAGAGAAGGACATGGCAACCTACTCCAGTATTCTTGCCTGGAGAATCCCAGGGATGGAGGGGCCTGGTGGGCTGCCATCTGTGAAGTCACACAGAGTCGGACACAACTGAAACGACTTAGCAGCAGCAGCATATAGGATTCTTTTCATGTAAACTTATAATATGTCAAAATACTTTAAATTCCAAAATATTTTAAGAGTGATATAACCCATTGATATTAAAACCTTTGTAATTATAATATGATTGAGCAGTTTTTACCCTGGGCTGTATTGTCTTTCTATCCATATTGATGTTTTATTTATTTGTTACTTTAAGTACTGAAAAGGGATGTTGAAATTTCCAGCTGAAATTAGGATTTGCCTGCTTCTTTCTTTAGTTCTGTCAATTTTTGCTTCATGAAGTTTTAAGCTCATTTATTAGATGCAAGCATATTTAGCATTTTTAATGTCTTCCTGATGAATTATACTTCTTTTTATTTGAATTATCTTCCTTATATCTTTACCTTTTTGTCTGTTTTGTCTGCTATTAATATTGTTCTACTTTCTCATCCTTGCTGTTTGCGTGGTTTATCCTTTTATATCTTTTTATTTTTAACGTGTTTAATCTTGTATTTAAAATATATGAGGCTATGTTTTGCGCTTTAATTAATTCTGGAAGCCAACTATGCTCACCACTGTACCACCAATGCTGCTTTTTAATTAATTGATAATTTCTGCCTATGAATTGTATGTTTAGCCCATTTATATTTGCATATACTTTAGACTTTAAAATTGTCTCATAGGCCCCTAAGTCTGTATACATTTTCATTTATTCATTTTTCTCTTTATTTTTCAGATTGATTTGTGTTTAGGTTCACTGAATGTTCTTCTTTTTTAAAAAATTTATTTGTTTTTAATTGTAGGACAATTGCTTTACCATATTGTTGGTTCCTGCCAGACATCAACATGAATCAGCCATAGGCTATCCCTTCCCTCTTGAACCTCCCTCACATACTGAATGTCCTTTTATCTCCAGTCTCTGTTAAGCCCATCCAAAGAATTTTCCATTTTAGTTATTGTTCACTTATAGAATTTCCAATTGGTTCTTTTTTTTTTAATAGTTTCCATTTTTCTGTTGGTTTTTCCTTCTATTCATTCATTGAAACTATTTTTTCCTTTAACATACTTTTTTTTAGGCTTTTGAACAGATTTGAAAGAGATATTTAATGTGTTTGTTAGATAAATCCAGTGTCTTTGGGGGCTGTTTTCTATTGACTACTTTTTTCTTGATGATGAGTCACATTTTTCTTTTTGCCTTTCAGGTAATTTTTAAATTATGTACTGGTCCTTTTGGATATGTGATAGAGACTCTGGATTTTATTTTTCTTTGACAAGTGTTGGTTTTCATTTTAATAAGCTGTCCAGTTACTTGTTGATAACCTTTTAACTTTGGAGCCTTAGTGTTTTACTTTGTAAATGTAGATGTGTTTAAAGGCCAAGTTGTTCCTAAGTCCTTTTAAGGACTGTACCTCCAAACTCTACTCCCTTTTTGATCTTTTCGGGTTTGGTATTATAAAACTTTGTTAGGTGGTGCTAGAGTAGGCCTTGCTTTAGAGCATGGTTCTTTCTCCTAAGATGTCTTGCCTGAATGCCCAGGAAACCATCAGGGTTTCTTCACTCTTTTTTTTGGCTGGAAATTGAATGTCTGTGTAATACTGTTTAACATCTCGTGTCTCTCTTTTGTTATCAGCCGCATAGCAGTTGCTCTCTGGTATACCTTTGGTATTTCCTCTTTGAATAATCCCTACCTTTGTTGAGCTTACATTTTAATATGGGACTCAGACAATACAAGGAAGCAAAAATTGCAAGTTATGATGTCTTCTTAGGAGAAAACAAACTGAGTTCTCGGGTAGAGAACAATGAGGTTATTTCTACCACATCTGTAGTTACTTCCTTCACTGAGTCTTGAACTCCTCAAAGTCAGCAGTGAGGGTTGGAATCAACTTCTTCTGAACTCCTGTTAGTGTTGATATTTTGACCTCTTCCCATGAATCACAAATGTTCTTCATGGCATCTAGAGTAGTGAATGCTTTCCAGGTTTTTAGTTGACTTTGCCTGGATCCATCAGCCGAATCTCTATCTGTGGCAGCTATAGCCTTACAAAATGTTTTTCTTAAATAGTAAGACTTGAAAGTTGAAATAACTCTTTGATCCATGGGCTGCAGAATGGATGTTGTGTTAGCAGGCATGAAAATAACATTAGTATCATTGTACATCTCCATCAGAGCTCTCAGGTAACCAGGTACATTGTTAATGAACAGTAATAATTCGAAAGGAATCTTTTTCTTTGAGCATAGATCTCACCAGTGGGCTTAAAATATTCAGTAAACCATGTTGTCAACAGATATGCTGACATCTAGATTTTGGTGTTCCATTTATAGAGCACCATCAGTAGATTTGGCATAATTCTTACAGGCTCTGGAATTTTTAGAATGGTTATCTCAGCTAGATCCTTTGGATAACTTGCAGCATCTCCTACATTAGCACTTGCTGCGTCACCCTGCTCTTTGATATTATGAGGAACGTTCATGGGCAGCCAACTTCTGCTATCTTCAGACATCTCTTCTAGAGCTTCCTTATCTCTCTCAGCCTTCACAGAACTGAAGACAGTTAGAGCCTCGCTCTGGATTAGGCTTTGGTTTACGGGAATGTTGTTGCTGGTTTGATCTTCTATTCAGACCACCAAAACTTCATCCATATCAACAATAAGGCTGTTTTGCTTTCTTATCATTTATGTATTCATTGGAGTAGCACTTTTAATTTCCTACAAGAGCTTTTTCTTTACATTCACAACTTGGCTCACTGGTGCAGGCGGCCTAGCTTTCAGTCTGCCTCAGCTTTCATCATGCCTGTCTTACTGAGCCTAACCCTTTCTAGCTTTTGCTTGAAAATGAGAGATGTGCAACTCTTCCCTTCATCTGAGCACCCACAGGCCATTGTAGTATTATTGATTGGCTTAATTTCGATATTGTTGTGTCTCAGAGAATAAGGAGGCCCAACGTGAGGGAAAGAGGCAGGGGAATAGTAGGTCAATGGAACAGTCTGAGCACACACATTTATTAAGTTTACTGTCTTATATGAGCACAGTTTGTGGCACATCAGAACAATTGCTGATCCCAGATAACCTTAGCAAATATAATAACAATGAGAAAATCTGAAATATTGTGAGAATTACCAAAATGTGACACAGAGACATGAACTGAGCAAATGCTATTGGAAAAATGGCACCAGCAGATTTGCTCAACACAGTGTAGCCAGTCTGTTAAAAAAAAAAAATAATGTAATATATACAAAGTACAATAAACCAAAGTGCAGTAAAACAAAGTATTCCTGCAAAAACTGTCAGACCAGAGTGGTATCAGTGGAGACAGTTAGAAATGATTGGTTTCTGAGACTGTTTGATGTGATTTGCTGATGAGCTGTATGAGAAAAAGAGGAGCCAGAGGTTTTTAGCCAGAGCAGTTAGGAGAATGAATATGCCATTTACTGAAATAGAAACTATAGGAGGAATAAATTGAGGAGTGAAGATGTGGAGTTCAGTTTTGGACATCCTATTAGGTAATTCAAGTGTAAATGTTAGCAGTTAACTATTTATTATTGATTATCCAGTAGATATCAACTATTATAAACATTCATTAAATATTTATTAGTTCTGTGGTAGAGTTTGCTATGTTATATTCTAGGATTAAAATGATGGTCAAAAATAGACTTTGTCCTTGCCCTTATGGAATTAGCAGTCTAATGAAGAAGGTAAGAACTGATCAAATAACCATGTTACTGGTGGCCCCCCCCCCTTTTTTTAAATAATCTTTTAAATAAGATACCTAAAAAGAAGTAAGGATGACTTAGCAAAATCACAAATAGCCCTAGGTATCTAAATTTATTAGGTTCTTATGTTCAAATCGTGATGGATACATGTACATATCTTACAGTTTTTTCATTTAACAACATCTTATTCTTTAAATTGGTTAGCTTAATTAACATGAAGGAATGAAGCTTCATGAATTCGGTTTTATTTAGATGAAATGAGGTAGCTTTATAGTGAGTTTAGCATTTAAAGGTATTGTATATTTTATGAAAAATTTAGGTTGTTGGAATTTTCTCCTCACATTAAGAATGTTATGTTTTTACATTTTGTTAGCTAAGGATCATTTTTTTTTTGAAACTAAATCTTGAAGAATAGCATTATAATATGATCTATTGTTCACCATTTTCTCATAAAATTAAAGTACTAATTCTTGTGTTTTAAAAATCAACAGGTTCGTCATAAGGCATCACAGAAAGTTTACGCTATGAAGCTTCTTAGTAAGTTTGAAATGATAAAACGATCAGATTCTGCTTTTTTCTGGGAGGAAAGAGATATTATGGCCTTTGCCAACAGTCCCTGGGTGGTTCAGGTAAGCAGACTAACTTTTTATATGTTTATTTCCCTTTTTTATAAGTGCTTATTAGTTAGAATTGATTTTGCATTCTGAAAGTCCTACATCTCATTCACATGACAGTGCAGTTATTCTTAATAAGATCTGATTCATTACACTTGTTTAATCTTCTAAAGTAGTATGTCATATAGACATGACAGGTATAACGTAAATTGTACAGAAACAAGTATTACTTGCAACTTTCTCTTTTTAAATTTCTTTTTAAAGAATTGAGTTACCAGTATGCCATTGTCCCCCACTTACTCTTTCTCATGATTTATGTGATTGTAGGATAAGAACAATAATTAGTTTATCTTGAAAAGGAGAAAAAATTCTACATTAAAATTTTTGAAAATTCTCTTGCAGTCCTTTATGTGTTACCTATAATGTAAGACAGTGTTGGAATTCCTAATTCAGCCTTTTATTTGACTGTGAAGTAAGTTTGTTTTGCCTTCTTTTCAGTTATATTCCTCACTAGCTTTGGTTTTCTAAATTTTTTGTGTGTGCTAATAGCTAATTCTGCAGACATTTTTGATCAGATGTCATGAGTAAACTTAGATATATATCAGAGCATGTTCAGTATGCTTACATGATCCACAGGTTTGATACCATGTTTGTGGAAAGCTATTTGGAAATAAAAGATTTGCTTCATTGATGACCATGTATTTTAAAAGCTCATTACCCTTGCTTTTTTTGTGTGATGTTGAGCTTTAGCCTTCCTCCTCACTTTATTTTTTAAATGTAGCCAGTAGCTAGAAATTCCCGATATATTTAGTTAATACTAAATTTTTTTGTAACAAATTATATATCTTGGTAATCTACTTGATTAAGAAGTGATGATGGTAGCAAATTATTAATCCACTTTTATCTTTAAATTGCTTTCATAGTAACAGATTAATTGCCAGTTCTAGTTTTATTTTGTAAATTGATATCTTTGATCTTTATTTCTGCAGAGTAGACCTGTAAAAACTGTCTACTGAGATAGTTAATGAATTTGTGGAAGCATATCAATAGTGAAACATTGCACAGTTGAAAAAGTAATAGATTATAATCCTGGTTATCATTTGTTTATCTCTGGTAAAGGACATTTCATGTACCATCATATTTATATGTTTGAAATGTGTGACTTTTGGGAAAACTTGTCAAAATAACTGACTTATTTCTATTTATTCAGTTAGTTTTCAGTAATTTTCAGTGTATTTATGGAGTTGTGCAGTCAGTCATCACTGCTACCTAATTATAGAACACTTTTATCACAAAAAGAAACCTTGAACCAGTTAGCAATTACTCTGAGTCTTTCTTGCCCAGTGGCAACCACTCATCTGCTTTCTTTGTTGTGGATTTCCCTATTCTATCTCTTACTCTTGTTATTTTACCAGATGTCTGTGCTGTGTTGAGATCGTTAATTTTGTAAAGATTGCAAAATGGTAATATTCCAATTGAGTTATTTCTTCTTGAGTAGAATACTTCTACAAAGAGAAATAATCCCCCACTTGGTTACCACAGGTCACAGGCCACACGCATCACTGAAATCTGATTTTTAGAACAGTTTCATCATCCCCAAATGATCACTTATACCTAAAGTCATTTCCCATTCCCCTCCAGCCCCAGGCAACCACAGGTATGCTTCCTATCTCTACAGATTTGCCTTGCTTGGACATTTCAGATAAATGGAATCATACAACATGTTGTCTGTCTTTTGGATCTGGTCCGTTTCCCTTATCATACTAATTTGGAAGTTCATGAACATTGTAGCATGTCTTGTACTTCATTTCTTTTTAGCACTGAGTAGCATGGCACGTTATATGTGGTTTAATCAAGAGTATATTTGGTCTTTGTTCCTTGTTCTTAGCACAGAGCTTCAAAAACTCTTCAATTTTCTGTGTGTTATGCTAATGAGGCAACTCCTGTTGGCATTTTGATAACTTTTGGATGAGATGGACATGAATTTGAGTAAGCTCCGGGAGTTGGTGATGGACAGGGAAGCCTGACATGCTGCAGTCCCTGCATGGGGTCGCAAAGAGTCGGACACGACCGAGCGACTGAACTGACTGAACTGGATGAGATGGGGGCTGATCATTAGAAATGAGCACATGATTAGAACTCTCAGCCTTCCAAGCTAGGAGTACTAGAAAGAAAAGTGAAGTTTCTCAGTTGTGTCTGACTCTTTGCGACCCCATGGACTGTAGCCTACCAGGTTCCTCCATCCATGGGATTTTCCAGGCAAGAATACTGGACTGGATTGCCATTTCCTTCTCCAGGAGATCTTCCCAACCCAGGGATTGAACCCGGGTCTCCCACATTGTAGGCAGGCGCTTTACCATCTGAGCCACCAGGGAAGCTCAATACAGGAGTACTAGAAGGAGGTTGGAAATTGAGTTTAATCACATGCCCAATGATATAATTAATTGTACCTATATAATGAAATCCTAATAAAAGCTGCAGACGTTGGCACTCAATGGAGCTTCTTGGTTGGTAAAGACATTGATGTACTGGGATGGTGATTCACCCTGATTCCACAAGGAGAAGATGCAGAAGCTCTGTTGCCTCCCAGACCTCACCTTATGTGTATCCTTTACAGTAAAACTGTAATCAAAAGTATGGTGCTTTCCTGAATTCTGTGAGTTAACCCAGTGAATTATTGAACCTGAATGAGTCATGGAAACTCCAGAATTTGTAGTTAACCAGAAGTGCTAGTGGCTTGGGGACACTCAAGGTACACAAGTACAGCTAATGTCTAAAGTGAGGGCAGTCATGTGAAAGACTGGGCTCTTAACTTGTGATGCTAACTCTAGGTACTTGGCATCAGAGTTGTATTGCAGGATGCTCAGTTGAGGGGGAAAGAGTTATGTGGATACCCCATTATCTTTGTCCATTTACCATTTGATGGGCATTTGAATTGCTTCTACTTTGGACTATTATAAATAGTGAATATGTTGCTGTGAACATTTGCATACAAGTCTTTTCTGGACATACTTCATTTCTCTTGGATATATACCTGAGAATGGAGTCTTAGTTGTGTGCTAAATTTGTGTTTAACTTTAAAGAAGTTGCTATACTATTACCCGAAGTGGCCGTACCATTTTACATTCTTATCAGCATATATGAGGTTCCAGTTTCTCCATATTCTTGCCAACACTTGATATTCTGTCTTTATTCTTATTATAGTCATTCTTGTATGTATAAAGTGAAATCTCATTGTGTTTTTAACTTGACTAATGACTAATGATAGTGAGCTCCTTTTCATGTGCTTATTGACCACTCATGTATCTTTGGTGAAATGTCTGTTCAGATTTTTACCCTTTAAAAGATTATGTTGCTTGTATTCCAGTTGAGGTGTAGGAGTCCTTTGTATAGTCTAGATACTTTATCATATATATCACTTGTTAGTATTTCTTTTCAATCTGTGGTTTGTCTTTTCCTTTTCTCATATGATTTTCTGAAGCCAGAAAATGTTAATTTTGATCAAATCTTATGCTAGTTTTTCATTTTGCCATTTTTCTAATATTAGAAGAAATTTTTGCCTAATCTAAGGTGATAAATATTTTTCCTTTGTTTTTTCATAAGATTTTTATACTTTCAGCTCATAAACTTAGTCCTATGATCTATTTTGAATTAATTTTTGAGTATGATGTGAAGTAGGGGCCTAAAAATGTTCATATTTTTGCCTGTGAATATCCAGTTATTCAGACACCATTCATTAGGAAGACTGTACTTTTCCCACTAAATTGCTCTGACACCTTTGTATGTGTGTGTGTGTGTGTGTATATATATATATATGTATATGTATATATATATATTTGACCTATAAATATAAGGGCTATTTCTAAACTGTCACTTCTGTTCCATTGATTTGTATATCTATCCTTATACCAGTACTGTTTTGATACAGTAGTTTTATATTGAGGTTTGAAATTGTGATATATAAGTCCTCATGCTTCATCCTGTTATAAGGTAGTTTTGGCTCTTCTGGGTTATTTGCATTTCCATGTAAATTTTATTATCAATTTGTTGATTTCTGGAAAATAACTTGCTGGGATATAGAGTTTGTATTGATTCTGTTGATCAATTTGAAGAGAATTGTCATCTTTATGATACTGACTTTCTCTCCAGGAACATGAGTGTCTCTCCATTTATATCCATCTTTCCTTTTGCCATTTAGCGTTAATAGCATTACACACACACACACACACACACACATACACACATTTATATACAGCTTTCCTTTTGCCATTAACGTTAATAGCATTACACACACACACACACACATTTATATACGGCTTTCCTTTTGCCATTTAGCATTAATAGCATTACACACACACACACACACACACCCCCTTCTCAATTTGGTAACCAGCCTTATAATGTCTTTTTGTCTCTTCTCACCACCTTCCATTTAAAAATTATTTGAATTTTGACTTGACTCTCTCAAAGTATTTAATTTTGTATCAGTAATTATGTTTAATAAACTTTTCTAGATTATTTTATTTATCCCCTTTTCTTATGTCTCACATAATTCTCTTACTTGGATTTATTCATTTTGTCAAACTATTTTCCTTGAGCAGTTCTTTCAGAAGTGGTTTGTTATCAGATTTCTGAGAATATGCATGATGTAATACATATTTATTTTGCCATTTTATTGGGTTTTTTTTAGACTGCCATATTCTAGAATCAAAATTTTTTTCCTCCACATTTCTAAAGCTGTATCTCTGTTTTTTGTATTCTTTTTTGTATTCTGTGTTGGCTGAAATGTTTGTTAACAATATAATTTGGTTTTTGTACATAAGATACTTTTTGTCTTTGTAAACTTTTAGAATTTTTTTTGTTGGGTTTCTGAGAGTTTAGCACTATCTTAGTTTCTCTTTGTTTCATTTGCAGTCCTTTCAATCTAGATTTTTGACTTTATTCATTTCTGAAAGTTTTTGTTTGCTATTTATTTTTTCTTTTTCTGCTGTCTATGTTCTCTCTTCCAGACTGCATTTAACTAGATGTTGGAACTTTGCTAACTTTGCTCTGTTTTTCATCTCTGAATCCTTCAGTGACTTCAGAGAGAGAAAGTTACTTTGCTCAATTTTCTTGCTTTGTAATTTGTTTTTCTCTTTTCATTAGTTGTATATTTAATACCAGAGCTTCAGATTTTTTCCCATATCATCCTGTTGTTTACTTGATGTGACTTGTTACTCTTTTGAGGCTATTGGTTTTTATATTTTTAGAGCTGTTCTTAATTTGTCCTATTTAAGAATTTCCTTGACTGTTAACTTTCTATTTCTTGAATTGCTTTTGCCTCTATTTCATGATACTGGTTTTTCTCAATTGTTGATTCTTGTTGTTGTTCATTTGCCCAGTCCTGTCCAACTCTTTGTGACACCATGATGGACTGCAGCATGCCAGGTCTCCCTGTCCCTCACCATCTCCCGGAGTTTGCCCAAGTTCACGTTCATTGCATCAGTGATGCTGTCCAGCCATCTCATCCTCTGATGCCCTTTTCTCCTTCTGCCCTCGATCTTTCCCAGCATCAGGGACTTTTCTAATGAGTTGTCTGTTCACATCAGATGACCAAAATACTGGAGCTTCAGCTCAGTCCTTCCAGTGAATATTCAGGGTTGATCTTCTTTAAGATTGACTGGTTTGATCTCCTTGCTGTCCAGAGGACTTTCAGGAGTCTTCTCCAGCACCACAGTTCAAAGGCATCAATTCTTCAGCATTCTGCCTTCTTCACACTCTAGCTCTCACACCTGTACGTGACTGCTGGGAATACCATAGCCTTGACTACCTGGACCTTTTTTGGCAGTGTAATGTCTCTGCTTTTCAATGCATTGTCTAGGTTTGTCATCGCTTTCCTGCCAAGAAACAACTGTCTTCTGATTTCATGGCTGTAGTCACCATCTGCAGTGATTTTAGAACCTAAGAAGAGGAAATCTGTCACTACTTCCATCTTTTCCCCTTCTATCTGTATGCCACGATCTTAATTTTTTGAATGTTGACTTTTAAACCAGCTTTTTCACTCTCCTCCTTCACCTTCATCAAGAGGCTCTGTAGTTCCTCTTCGCTTTCTGCTATTAGAGTGGTATCATGTGCATATCTGAGGTTGTTGATGTTTCTCCCGCCTATCTTGATTCCAGCTTGCAACTGATCCAGCCTGGCATTTCTCATGATGTGCTCAGCCTGTAGGTTAAACAAACAGGGTGACAGCAGACAGCCCTGTCGTACTCCTTTCTCAATCCTGAACCAATCATTGTTCCATACAGGATTCTAACTGTTGCTTCTTGACCTGCATACAGGTTTCTCAGGAGACAGGTAAGATGATCTGGTATTCCCTTCTCTCTAAGATCTTCCCACAGTTTGTCATGATCCATACAGTCAAAGGCTTTAGTGTAGTTGATGGAAACAGATATTTTTCTGAAATTCCTTTACTATCTCTATAATACAGCAAATGCTGCCAATTTGATCTCTAGTTCCTCTTTAGAAAAGAAACCCAGTTTGGACACCTGGAAGTTCTTGGTTCGCGTATTACTGAAGCCTAGCATGCAAGATTTTAAGCATGACCCTGCTAGCATGGGAGATGAATGCAATTGTCCGTTGGTTAGCACAGTCTTGGGTACTACCCTTCTTGGGAATTGGGATGAGGGTTTTCCAGTCCTGTGGCCACTGCTGGGTCTTCCAGATTTGCTGACATAATGAATGGAAAACCTTGATGGCATCTTCCTTTAGGGATATGAATAGTTCTGATGGAATTTCATCACATCCACTAGCTGTATTATTAACAGCAATACATCTTAAGGCCCACTTGACTTCGCACTCTGGAATGTCTGGCTCTGGGTGATTAACCACACAATGGTAGTAATCCAGTTCATTAAGATCTTTTTTATACAGTTCTTCTGTGTATTCTTTCCATCTCTTCTTGATCTCTTCAGCATCTACTAGGTCTCAACCATCTTTATCCTTTATTGTGCCCATATTTGGGTGGAATGTTCCCTTAATGTTTCCAATTTTCCTGAAGAGATCTCTAGTCTTTCACCTTTTGTTGTTTTTGTCTGTTACTAAGCATTGTTCATTGAAGAAGTCCTTCTTGTCTCTTCTAGCTATTTTTTGGAACTCTGCATTTAATTGGATGTACCTTTCCCTCTCTCATTTGCTTTTTGCTTCTCTTCATTCTTCCTCTATTTGTAAAATCACCTCAGATAATTAGATTCTTGGTTTTGTCCTTTTTCCTGTTTGTGGAAATCTTTTCTGTTTATGTTGTGTGCCTTCAGGAAGGGGTGGTTGTTCGGTGGAATGTACAAATACCTTTCCTTCTGAATTTGTGGTTTCTTGTTTCTCCTGGGGGTCAGGACCAATCTTAGGTGCCTTGTTACTAGTCCTGGTACTAATAATATTAGTCCTATTCTCATCTCATTTATAAGGAGACCCTGATAACTATGCCCCAGCAAATCCTCTAGCTTGGTATCCTTTTTCTCAGGTACCAGTGCCACTGCTTTAGTCTGAGTGCATAACACTGCCATTGCTATTGATTATGAACAGGATGATGGGGAAAGGAAGGGAGAAGACCCTGTCCCAAATGTGGCTGCGAATTACTCTTCCCAGTGGTATGGGACTTATTCCCTCATCTGGTATCTTAGGTGTTTCTAAACTGCCTCCTCAGCTCTCTGCTTTGTGAGTTATGTGCAGGAATTTGTTTGCAGAAAGTTGGGCTATTTTATTATGGATTCTTTTTGTCATCACCTTTTATATTCCTCATTCTTATTCTGTTTCTCTTTTAAAATATGTCTATTTAAATAGATTCCTGTATTCTCCAAGAGAGACAATGATACACTTATGTATATTTTGTTAGTTAAGCATGAAGAAGATATCCATATAACAGGTTTATCTGATAACTGGTTCTCCATTAAAGATACCCAAATCTATAATCAAAGATTTCATAAAGTTTAACTCTGCGTTGGTTTTACAGTAATTTGTTTTTTTCAATAGCAGTATCGATTTGGGGATTTTTCTCTGTTAACAGTTCTAGTTTTCTTTCCTTTTTTTTTTTTTTTTAAATATTTTTATTTACTTATTTGGCTGTACTGGGTCTTAGTTGTGGCATGTGGGATCTAATTCCCTGACCAGAGATCGAACCCAGGCTCTCTGCATTGGGAGCGCAGAGTCTTAGCCACTAGACCACCAGGGAAGTCCCTCTTTTCTTTTTTTAAACTTTTTTTTCCTTCTTGTTTTGTTTTCCAGCTATTTTGTGCCTTTCAAGATGATAAGTATCTGTACATGGTAATGGAGTACATGCCTGGTGGAGACCTTGTAAACCTTATGAGTAACTATGATGTACCTGAAAAATGGGCCAAATTTTATACGGCTGAAGTTGTTCTTGCTTTGGATGCCATACACTCCATGGGTTTAATTCACAGAGATGTGAAGCCAGACAACATGCTCTTGGATAAACATGGACATTTAAAATTAGCAGATTTTGGCACATGTATGAAGATGGATGAAGTAAGTAACAAGCGAGTTTTTTTTTAGTTTTTTAAAAGACAAAAAGAAAACAACATATTTGGACTTCATAATTTAAAAAAAATATAAATTTAGTTTTACTAACTGTGTAATGACTCAAGGTAATAAAATATCTAAATCAAAACATTTCCTTTACTAAATCATTCATCTAGTTGTAGAATACTTTGTAGATTTGGTGAATCCAAGAGAAATAAGAACTCAGATAGGTAATCATCTTCGTCATGGCATTTTGACAAACATTTGCTACCAGTCAAAACTAGTTCATGTTTATAATGATCTTTCTGTAAGTGTGCTATAATTCCTGGCAGTAATTCCTGATCGGGAGAGATCATGTTTTATTCCTATGTATGCCAAAGCCTTTGACTGTGTGGATCACAGTAAACTGTGGAAAATTCTGAAAGAGATGGGAATACCAGACCATCTGAACTGTCTCTTGAGAAACCTGTATGCAGGTCAGGAAGCAACAGTTAGAACTGGACATGGAACAACAGACTGGTTCCAAATAGGAAAAGGAGTACGTCAAGGCTGTATATTGTCACCCTGCTTATTTAACTTATATACAGAGTACATCATGTGAAATGCCAGGCTGGATGAAGCACAAGCTGGAATCAAGATTTCCAGGAGAAATATCATTAACCTCAGATATGCGGATGACACCACCCTTATGGCAGAAAGTGAAGAAGAACTAAAGAGCCTCTTGATGAAGGTGAAAGAGGAGAGAAAAAGTTGGCTTAAAGCTCAACATTCAGAAAACTAAGATCATGGCATCTGGTTCCATCACTTCATGGGAAATAGATGGGGAAACAGTGGAAACAGTGTCAGACTTTATTTTTTGGGGCTCCAGAATCACTGCAGCCATGAAATTAAAAGACGCTTACTCCTTGGAAGGAAGGTTATGGCCAACCTAGATAGCATATTTAAAAGTAGAGACATTACTTTGCCAACAAAAGTCCATCTAGTCAAGGCTATGGTTTTTCCAGTAGTCATGTATGGATGTGAGAGTTGGACGGTGAAGAAAGCTGAGTGCCGCAGAATTGATGCTTTTGAACTGTGGTGTTGGAGAAGACTCTTGAGAGTCCCTTGGACTGCAAGGAGATCCAATCAATCCATCCTAAAAGAGATCAATCCTGGGTGTTCATTGGAAGGTCTGATGTTGAAGCTGAAACTCCAATACTTTGGCCACCTCATGCGAAGGGTTGACTCATTGGAAAAGACCCTGATGCTGGGTAGGATTGGGGGCGGGAGGAGAAGGGGACGACAGAGGATGAGATGATTGGATGGCATCACCGACTTGATGGACATGGGTTTGGGTGGACTACGGGAGTTGTTGATGGACAGAGAGGCCTGGCGTGCTGCAATTCATGGGGTCGCAAAGAGTCGGACACGACTGAGCAACTGAACTGAACTGATTCTTGTTAATTATCTTGTCAAGACTTTTATTTTGAATTAAGCTGATTTTCTTTTCTCTTTACTTCTCAACTTACTTGTGCCACCTGTTTGATATTCACTTTTATTGATTGTCACCAGTGATCCATATTCTTCAAGCTCAGCTCTGATTTTTTTTACCTCATGTGGAAAGTTTTCTCTGATAATGCTAACCTGACCGATCACTCTCTGTCATAATGTCCATAATGTTACTCACTTAGAATTCATGCTATACTTCAGAGGCCACTTTTTTCTATCTAGGTTTATATGCCCTGTCTACCCAGCTAAAATGTAATATCTCTTGGGTTCTCTGGTCTTCTTCATAGAGTATTACAATGTTTGTGTTCTGCATACATTAATCAATGTTTAGTTGGTGGACCAAAGCTCCCTCTTGTGTTTATCATAATGTAGTGTAAAGTGATTACCAGTGAAAATTATCTTTAATGAAAATGAAATAATTTTCTAATAGAATACTAAACTTTTTAATGTCTGTTATACACAACAAATGATATTTATGTGTTGCACTTCCATGAGTGTGCTCTGATTTTCATTAAACCAAGATTTGGGAGGGTGCAGAGAAATCACATCGTATGTTTTTAGGATGGGTAAAGGTGGTTAAGGAAAGAAAGATGTTGAATATGCAAATATGGAACAGGTCAGAATATGGTGTTTACAAAATAATTTTACAAGCATGTAAGTAAATACTAAATTCAGCTGTTTAAATATCTTAAATTGTTTCTCTATAGGGCAAAATAAAATATGGTATATATAATTTTGTTTACTATTTTTAATTCAGGTACATGTAGTTAATTATGTTCCTTGGCTCACAACTTACTGTATTAGTTATCCACACAAAGACCTCATTTGGTTTTTTTTTTTCCAATTATGTTTTCCCCCTTTCAGTTGTTTTTGTTTTATTCTCTTTCCCTAATACATAGCCATTGTAATGTGTCTACTATAAGCTCTTATAGGCTATTAGTATAGTAAGAGGTAACAAGAATACACAGAACTATACCAAAAAGACCTTAATGACTAGAATAACCACAATGGTGTGGTCACTCACCTAGAGCCAGGCATCCTGGAGTGTGAAGTCAAGCAGGCCTTGGGAAGTGCTACTACAAACAAAGCTAGTGGAGGTGATGGAATTCCAGCTGAGCTATTTAAAATCCTAAAAGATGTTGCTGTTAAAGTGCTGCACTCAGTATGTCAGCAAATTTGAAAAACTCAGCAGTAGCCACAGGACTGAAAAGGTCAGTTTTCATTCCAATCCCAGAGGGCAATGCCAAAGAATGTTCAAACTGCCAGAAGATTGCACTCATTTCGAATGCTATCAAGGTTATGCTCAAAATCCTTCAAGCTAGGCTTTAGCAGTGTGTGAACCAAGAGCTTCCAGATGTGAAAGTGGAAGTTGCTCAGTCGTGTCCGATTCTTTGCGACACCATGGACTGTAGTCCACCAGGCTCCTCTGTCCAGGGAATTCTCCAGGCAAGAATACTGAAAAAAGCATTGGGTTGCCATTCCCTTCTCCAGCGGATCTTCCCAACCCAGGGATTGAACCAAAGTCTCCTGCATTGCAGGCAGATTCTTTATCATCTGAGCCACCAGAGAAGCCCTCTAGATGTATAGGCTGGGTTTAGAAAAGGCAGAGGAATCAGAGATCAAATTGCCGACATTCATTAGATCATAGAGAAAGCAAGGGAATTCCAGAAAAACATCTACTTCTGCTTTATTGACCATGCTTAAATCCTCTGACCAATTTTTGTTTTCAGTAAATCTCTTGATTTGTGACATTTTTTTGTCAGTTATGAAACACTAGATATATTCAGCAAAGACACATTATCTGATCCATTTAAGATAAAGTACTTCTGAAGAAGCTTTTGAAAATGCATACCTGTTTATGTTTCTCTCAAGCTGCCCTTTAGTAGACTTCTGTCACTTATTAAATAAGGTTGGAACTCCTTACCTAGTTACCTGAAGCCTCCTTTTAAGATGATATGATCCCTGCCTAGTGTTTCATCCTCATTCTCTGTCATTTGTTCTCTTCTACCTTGTGTTTTAGAGGTCTTAAGTTAAATAGTTTTTTTTATACCATGATTCCTGGCTTTTATATAAGGTTGGTGCAAAAGCAGTTGCTGTTTTGCTTTGTTGAACTTTGCCAGTTGATATTGGAATACATTCTTAAAGAAATGTGGTTATGTTATACATCATTTTAATGTTCATTTCTCGCTTTATGTATTTTTGCTAATAACTTATTACTTGCTGTGTATTTTATATTTATTTTAAACTATGGAAATGATGTTAGACAAAAAGCAAATTCAAGTGATTTTCTTATTTGAGTATAAAATGGGTTGTAAAGCAGTGGAGACAACTTGCAACATCAACACATTTGGGCCAGGAGCTGCTAACAGACATACAGTGCAGTGTGGTGTTTCAAGAAGTTTTCTAAAGGAGACAAGTGCCTTGAAGATGAGGAGCACAGTGGCCAGCCGTTGGAAGTTGACAACGACCAATTGAGAGCCATCGTCAAACTGATCCTTTTTAACAACTACACAAGAAGTTGCCAAAGAACTCAATGTCAACTATTCTACCGTCATTTGGCTCTTGAAGCAAATTGGAAAGGCAAAAAGCTCGCTAAGTGTGTGCCTTGTAAGCTGGCGCAAATCAGAAAAATTGTCGTTTTGAAGTGTCATCTTCTCTTATTCTACACAACTGCAGTGAACCATTTCTCAATTGGATTATGATGTGCAATGAAAAATGGATTTTATATGACAATCAGCAACGACCACCTCAGTCACTGGACTGAGAAGAAGCTCCAACGCACTTCCCAAAGCCAAACTTGCACCAAAAAAAGTCGTGCTCACTGTTTGGTGGTCTTCTGCCTTTCTGATCCACTAGAGCATTCTTAATCCTGGTGAAACCATTACATCTCAGAAGTATGCTCAGCAAATCAATGAGATACACTGAAAACTGCAATACCTGCAGCCGGCATTGGTCAACAGGAAGGGCCCAATTCTTCTCCACAACAATGCCCAACTGCACGTCGCACAACCAATGCTTCAAAAGTTGAATAAATTGGACTACGGATTTTGCCTCATCCACTATATTCACCTGACCTCTCACCAACTGACTACCACTTCTTCAAGCATCTCGACAACTTTTTGTAGGGAAAATGCTTCCACAACCAGCAGGAGGCAGAAAATGTTTTCCAAGAGATCATTGATTCCCAAGGCATGGGTTTTTATGCTATAGGAATAAACAAACTTAATTCTCACTGGCAAAAATGTGTTGATTATAATGAGTCCTGTTTTGATTAATAAAGATGTGTTTGAGCCTAGTTATAATGCTTTAAAATTCATGATCCAAAACGGCAATTACATTTACACCAATCTAATACATGCTGTTAAGTACACTCTGCTTGGCACGTTCCTACTCACACTTTGAAACTCAATTCAAAGTTTGCTTATCTTGTGAAGTCTTTTAAGTTGGCTCCTCTAGCTTTTTAACATGTACCCTCTGGGGAGCATTTTCTTTTCTTTTTCTTTCTTTGTACTATAAGTTTTTGAACACTTATTTTGTATTTTCTGTGTCCCAGCCCTGAAAACACACACTTCTCGAAGAAGCTCTAATTCCTTTTATTCAAGAATGGTATTTAAAAATCAGTATTTGGGTGTTAGATGTATTCATTGCTTTTGGAGTGTCATTACTTCTAGACCCTGTTAGTAGACGTGTATATTGTAGACACTATATCTACTAACTCACATGCACATACATGTTCATATTTAATTCTGTACTTACTAGTCTGTATATGAAGTATATTAAGAATTATGAGTTCATATGATACTTCTGATTCTAGTTTTATTTTATTTATTTTTTTAATTTATTTCTATTATTATTTATTTATTTGGCCACTCAAGGGATATTTTAATTGTAGCATGTGGGATCTAGTTCCTGGACCAGGGATTGAACCCAGGCCGCCTGGATTGGGAGCACAGTGTCTTAACCACTGGGCCACCAGGGAGGTCCCTGATTCTAGTTTTATAGCACAGGGTTCATTCTAGTCTTCCTCCTTTCTTTTTTGTATTTACTTTTTTAGATAGAAACCAGGCTCTCATTATATACACTACAACTGTTTTCCAAGGTAACCTAGGTCAGTTCTTTTCCTCTCTACCTTCTTTGGTGTGGTTTTGTTATTAATTTATGAAACAGGTCCATTTCTTACTGTTTGTGTTCCATTTAGAGTTGTCCCACATCTGGTTGATTTTATTATTTATTTTTTGGATATGTAAAACATTCCTCTGGTTTAAGAGTCAGAACTGTACAAATTACGTGCTCAGAGAAGGATCACTCCCTCCTTATCCCACCACCCCATTCCTGCACTGTACGTACTTCTTTCTACCCTTTTCCCACTCACCCCCTGTAGGTAAACCAATCTCTTAGTTTGTGGTTTATCCTTCCTATATTTCTTTAGAAGAGAATCAGAGATTCATCATAAATATAAAGTTTATATTTATGTAATTTGAGAACTTCCCCATTTTTAATTGCATGCATGCTTAGTCACCTCACTCATGTCCGACTCTTTGCAACGCCATGGACTATTTAGCCCACCAGGCTCCTCTGTCCATGGGATTTCCCCGGCAAGAATACTGGAGTGGGTAGTCATTTCCTACTCCAGCATCTTCCCGACCCAGGGATCAAACACGCCTCTGTGTCGGCAGGCAGGTTCTTTACCACTAGTGCCACCATCTTTCCCAAATGTTTATTTAAAAAACCTTTTTAACCCTCAATATGCTTGCCAAAGATGGTGGTTGGAATATTAAGTTTTCCAAAACAGGATACCAGTAACATAGTTTACTGTGTAAAAATGATTTAGTCATACCAGAGTGTTTCTTTTCTACAAATAAGCAATTATTCGAACTGATCTCCATCTTTCCTTTTCCAACATCATCATGTGAAATTTTACATTTAGCTGATTTGGACTTTACTGCATTTCTTGAATTTTGTTTTATATAAAGTCTTTCTTGTCCCTTTGTTTTTGCTCTTTTTTTCTGTCTAAGCTACCATACCAACTCTCATTCCTTTGAAACCTAACATTCGCCAATTCTTATCCTTTTCTCTTCTTCCTCTGAATCTTTGAATGCTAAACAATTTTTCTTTTAGTGGCACTTTTGTGTCTGACCAGGTTTTCGCTATTTAAGTGTCACGAGATTCATTTTTTGGAAGTCTAACTTACATGGATACATGTGAAATGAAGAAATTTTATTTACCCTAGTAAGTCTTTATGATTTTTTCCTTCAGTAGAAGTCTAAAATACAAGGTAGTTAATGATAAAAATTATTTTTATGTCATGCTTTTTGTAGTCAAACACTGTCATCTTCCTTTTTTATCCTAAATAGTAGCCCATGCAGAATATTGCCATCATAATTTGCTCAATTATTTCCAAACTTTTTAGTTTATTAATTTATATTCAAACTCAAATGACCTCTGTTTGCTGTATACTTGGGAAAATAAAGTCATTGAGTTATTTTTGCTGATTTTTGAGGAATGAAAAGATTGCTTTTGAAATTAATTTCCCATATATAACATTTTATTGCATTTAAATAAAAACATTTATATAAGTCATGTTTCGGAGAAGGCAATGGCACCCCACTCCAGTACTCTTGCCTGGAAAATCCCATGGAGAGAGGAGCCTGGTAGGCTACAGTCCATGGGGTTGCTAAGAGTCGGACACGACTGAGCAACTTCACTTTCACTTTTCCCTTTCATGCACTGGAGAAGGAAATGGCAACCCACTCCAGTATTCTTGCCTGGAGAATCCCAGGGATGGCGGAACCTGTGGGTTGCCGTCTATGGGGTCACACAGAGTTGGACACGACTGAAGCGACTTAGCAGCAGCAGCAGCAGCAGTTCATGTTTATAAAAATACACTAAACTTCTTTTTTCCAAGGGGCCGTAGTACTTAATAGTTTGCTAGTTTGTATAGCCTACTTATTAGGACACACTTTTTAAATTAGGTAAATAGAGAAAATGAAGGGCATTTAACTTAATCTGTAAAGTTTTTGCATGTTTGTACTTAGCTGGAGGTAAATGGGTTTACTGTATCATGCCAAATAATAATCTAAAAATGGATTAGTTTTGCTTATATGTGTGTGTTTTTACTCACATTTTATATACATCTTTTTTCCTCTCTCTGCACTTTACCTAGACAGGCATGGTACATTGTGATACAGCAGTTGGAACACCCGACTATATATCACCTGAGGTCCTGAAATCACAAGGTGGTGATGGTTACTATGGACGAGAATGTGATTGGTGGTCCGTGGGTGTTTTCCTTTTTGAGATGCTGGTGGGTAAGTAAACTGGGATTTTTTTAAAAAACTCATCTCATAACACTAGTTCTAAGTCGAGAATGTGAGAGTATAAAAAAATTTAATTGCTTGTGTTCTAGGGAGAAAGTAGAATTTCTGATACCTTTGAATTAATAGTGTCTGATATGACAGATTGTTGATTGGAAAATTAAAACGAAGCCTCATGCTGGTACAATAATTGAGCAGGATATGAAAGGAATTGAAAGTCTGCTGTTAGGAAATATTCCTTCCGTAGACCTTTTTAATTAAGAAAATACTAGAACAAGAAGCAAATTTACAGCTGCAATGGGCCTTCATTCTAAGATTTTCTTAATCAGTAGTATTTTGTTGTAAATATTTTAATTATAAGGCTGTTAGTATTTGTTCCAGTAATAATAGGGAACTGAAAGTACTCAGTTTATGTAATTAGTTTTTGTAAACTGTGCTGCTTATATTTACTACTTGTATATATATTTGGTTTGTAATTCCAGTCAAACAAATCATAAATATGATTATTGACCATTTGACTATCAAGATAAATATATTTTATAATAGTGTTTCAATCTCAGAAAACTCAGAGACAAGTTAAATAATTTCTTTAATTTTGGCCACGTCAAAATTTGAAATGCTCAGGTATTTCAAAACTTTTCTTTACACCGTAGATTTCATTTTTAAGAGTCACAAAAATATCTTCTGGCCGAAACCAGTGGCTTTAGGGTGAAGGGTGAAAGTGAAAGTCGCTCAGTCGTGTCTGACTCTTTGCGACTCCATGGACTATACAGTCCATGGAATTCTCCAGGCCAGAATACTGGAATGGGTACCCTTTCCCTTCTCCAGGGGATCTTCCCAACCCAGGGATCAAACCCAGGTCTCCCACATTGCAGGCGGATCCTTTACCAGCTGAACCACAAGGAAAGCCCAAAAATACTGGAGTGGGTAGCCTATCCCTTCTCCAGCAGATCTTGCCAACCCAGGAATCGAACCGGGGTCTCCTGCATTGTAGGCGGATTCTTTACCAACTGAGCTATGAGGGCAGCCCAGGAGAGATGTAGCAAAATCTACTTTATGAGGCAAATGTGTTAAGGCAAGTAACATTATAAGAATTTAGAGTGAATTAGTGTTAGAACTTGGAGAATTTCTTTTCTGTGACTCTGAAAGAAATTGGTAGTGGAAATCTGTAAAATCTGTATAATGATTGAATATGGCTATTGCTTAAAAAAAAAAAAAAAAAAAACCTCAGTACAAAATTAGGTAACCCTTGGTCCTGGAACTTCTTGTAGTTAAAATGCCTTCTCTTGATGACTGTATGTGTATGTGTAGCATTGACCTTGCTGTGCTAAGTCTCATGTTCTGCTGTGACTTGCTTTGTTCTGGGCCTTTGTCATTGCAGTGGGTCTCTTTGTACACACTGTATTCTCTTAGGTAGCTGTCTGTTCTCCCCACGTCTGGGCCCTGTCTGATGATTTATTAGGTGTGTCTTGTAGTATTTTGAAAGTGGAGTATATTCCATCATTTGCCTAGACTCTCCCAGAGTTTTAAAAAATAATATACTTTGGAGGAAGTCACCTGGGTTATTTGAAGAGACCATTTATACACCTGCTACCGTTTTCAGCTCTGAGAGCTGAATTTAATGAGTTTGAATGGCACTGATTTGCAGTGTTCTGAGCATACTCTGGTGCTCACTCATCAGGTTGGTTGGCACTAGACTTCACTTCAAAGAGTCTACTGCAGTTAAAAATCACACTAGAAAAATCTTGAATTCAAAATTCTCCTCTGCTACCCTTGGAAAACAAAAACTATCTGAGCACTCCTTTTTGGCTGATTTGGGGAAGTCTGGTTTGTACTAAGGTGATTTGAAGCACACTGGCAGGGCCTTTAATTCTTAGACTTTGAGTACTGGCCAAAATGATGCTATGAACTTTTTCAAAAGTCTTTACACTCATTTCAGTGCCTTTTTATCACAGTCATCAGTTGACAGGAACACTGTATTTGGAGACTGATTCTGCCATTTTCAGCTCTAGCTGTGTGTCCTTGTAGGCAAATCACATGTCATCTATCTGGGCCTGGCTTCCTTGTATGTAAAATAATGAGGCTGATCTGACTCTTAGAGCTGCATTGTCCAGGCTATTGTGATGAAAGTGGCTTATGTCTGCACTGTTTAGTATGGTGGGGACCTGCCATGTTGGGCTTTTGAAATATGGCTAATGTGACTAGAGAAATGAATTTTTTATTTTATTTCATTTTAATTAATTTAAAGTGCCACTTGTGGTTGGTTTGATTTAGCTGAAGCATTAGAAGGCTCTAACTGATCTGATCGCACCTAGTAACCTTTTAAATTACCAATAAATTGATTTTTTTCTCATTATGTATTTCCCAACACATTGTACAGTTAGTATTGATTTTATTTTGATCTTAAAAGTTATCGGCTTATTGGTATAGTTAAAATTTAAATATATTCTTGGTGTGTGCATGTTTGTTTTGACTGAGATTCCTGTCCCATAGACCTTTCCTTCTTACATGCGTGTGATAAATCTAAACTTAACGTATTTAAATATTAGGTAAAAAATGTTTAATTTGCATTCTCTGTTACACTCTGTGTCTTCTTTGTTGGTACTTTAGGGGATACTCCATTTTATGCAGATTCACTTGTAGGAACATACAGCAAAATTATGGATCATAAAAACTCACTATGTTTCCCTGAAGATGCAGAAATTTCTAAACATGCGAAGAATCTCATCTGTGCCTTCTTAACAGATAGGTAATATACATTAAATTTCTTTATAGAGATTTCTTTGTAGAGAATCCTTTTAGGTTTTAGATTTGTAAAAGTGAAAGCTTACCTAACTCTTGTATATACACATATAGAATCAGTCTTTTTATCCAACTTGCATTTAATTCTGGTTTAGCCTTTTCCTACTGCTTAGCCTGGGATTGGGTTACCGTTGTCATTTTGTATGTGCTGCCTGATGGTAATCCAACTCTGATCTTAACCCTCATATCTAAAAAGAAAACTTGGTAAAATAATGCATCTGAGAGAAAAGAAAACATCTGTATTTTACATTTTATCCTTTAAAATGATTGAGCCATATTGCTCTTGACTGTACAACTTTTGAGAGAAGAACATTTTGTGCAGATAAATACTCAAAAGTTAATAATCTTAAAAACTGTGTTTGACTTTGCAGTGCCTCCTTCCCAGTCCCTTTTAATTTGCATTTGAATATGAGCAAGTCCATCCTGAAAATTCTATATTTCTTAAAATAGATGAACATTATTGTGAAAGCCTGCCTTAAAGAAAGAGAAGCCTGGAAAGCTCCTTGAAGTGTCTTCCTTGCCCTCTCTAGTCTTTTCTGGTTTCCCACTTTATATTTGTGATAGGAGTCATCCTGTCAAAGGGCCAACGCATACTAGTGGGTGCTTTGACCTCAGACCAGACTTAACTCACTAGCTTTATGATTTTAGAGAAATTATTTTACTTTCTGGGGAAATAATTTTACTCATTCTAAATATAATGGGCTCAGATTTAGATGATAACTGGGACATTTCTTGCTCTGTGATGCTGTCTTTCCTGAGCACGCCTTATTGTTTGTTTGCCAGTTGCTGTTACAAGCAGTACTGTAGTGACCATTCTCATACATTTCTGTTTGCATACTTTTTGTAGGATAAAATCTTAAAAATGGATTTCTGGGTTATACATTTTAAAATTGACCTACTTGAGTTGCAAATTTGACTCCCAGAAATGTCACATGGGGTATATTTCCATTATTAAGAATTGTTTCCCTCATTCTTGTCAAACTAAGTACTGCTGCTGCTGCTGCTAAGCCACCTCAGTCGTGTCCGACTCTGTGCGACCCCATAGATGGCAGCCCACCAGGCTCCCCCGTCCCTGGGATTCTCCAGGCAGGAACACTGGAGTGGGTTGCCATTTCCTTCTCCAGTGCAGGGAAGTGAAAAGTGAAGTCGCTCAGTTGTGTCTGACTCCTAGCGACCCCATGGACTGCAGCCTACCAGGCTCCTCCATCCATGGGATTTTCCAGGCAAGGGTACTGGAGTGGGGTGCCATTGCCTTCTCCGAACTAAGTACTATGAATTTTATTTTTCCATACAAAGAAGAAAATTATATTTTTCCTCATTATTTTAATCTTTTTCATTTATTTATCAATCATTTGTAAAATAAAACTTCGTTAATTACATAATTAATGAACAATCATGGTGGTAAACTCAAAATAAATTTTATATAATGTTTACTTTGAGGACTAGGTGGAGTTGATAGGAATGATTATAATTCGTGCTGAAAGGTATAATATAAAACAGGATATATAGCATGTTAATGAAAGGAGTACCATTCATAAAAGACTAGCCTTAGTGATTTACGGTTGGTGGTAGTTGCAATCTAAAGAATGATTGTAGGTGGAGAAAAGATAGTTTGAGAAGAATTTAATGCCATTAGTGTGACTAGGAGTACTTCCTTCTATAAACTTTACAGGTTTTCTTGTTTATGTTAAACATAGCTCCAGGGGTATAATTGCTTATTATTTCCACATAGTCTTCATTGAAGACTCAAAAAGTCAAAGAATGAAATTATTAGCAATATTTTTCTTGTATTCAGATTGACAGTTTTAATATAAATTCAATACATATTTATATTTAACTTACATTTAATATAGATGTAGATCTATCCAGAATGAATATGGATAGCTTAAAGCACAATATGTGAGTTCTTTTTAAGAAGGGGGGAGGAGTTTTTGAAATAACATTTTTATCATAGAGGTTTAAAAAAAATTCTTCTGTGCCAGAAATTAGATCTCCATTCATTTTATGCCCTAAAATTGGTCATGCGATTTTGGCACATGCCGTGACTTTTTTAGTTGAAAGCCACCTATACTTTGATTTGATACAGAATGCAAGTGGAAACATGATTTCTTTTCCATGACATTCATTATGTAGGGAGATCACGTGCTGTGAAAATTAGATTGCTTATTTTTGAGCAGTATTTAAGCTGAAGCTTTTCGATTTTTTTAAATTCATTTCTGATCCTTATTCTAATCCTCATTGAGATAAGAGTATTTTTATATTTTTATAATCTTATTCTTTATAATAGAATGTTTAACTGCATTATTTAGGGAGGTACGCCTTGGAAGAAATGGAGTAGAAGAAATCAAACAACATCCTTTCTTTAAGAATGATCAGTGGAATTGGGATAACATAAGAGAGAGTAAGTCAATAAATTTAAATATTTCCATTTCATCACATTTTAAATCTCATAAGTTGAATCCTCTTCTGATTTAAAAAGCATGTCTGGTACTCTTAATAGTAATTTTTAAATTGAGAGATTTTATTTCAATTCATTCTGAAGCTGTGTAACTAAATCTTATTGCAGTATCTTAATCTTATTGCAGTATCTTAGCAAACTAGTATGTCTTTATTTCCCAGTGCTTTTATGATAAACATTATTGGTTTCTTAATTTGTCAAGCTGAGTTTTATAGATCTCAATAATTTTCAGAATTGGGGAAATATAATTTTTTAATTTGTATGTTTGAATTAATAAATCAGTAGTTACTTATGGAGAGTACTCTGGGAAATACTGGGTAAACATAGTAGTTCATTTAAACTTCATGTATATTTACATTAATTCATTTTAAGAGTAAGAAGTATTTCTGCTTAAAGATGTAGTAGAAAACTTCTTAAAACTAAAGCATGTATGTGTAAGTTATTGCTGCTTGAAAGTTTAATACCTAGAATAATATCGTACTGCCTTGCATAGGTTAATTCATCTATGTTTAAAACCAATCTAATATAATGATAAAACACAGAATTTCAGTTCTTTGAAATGGTAAAATAGTAAATCTGTCCTTGAAATGTTCTATAGTAAATCGTGACAATATAGTATTGTTTGCTAATCAAATATCAATATATAATGTGTTAATATTTATATAGTGTGTTAATATCAATATAACATTAATAATCTATAATAACGAATATAAAACAGATCAAGGGTGGTTTCTGTCTTTTTAAATCATGCATATTATTATTAAGCAATGTTCTTCTTTTCTTTTAATAGCCGCAGCTCCTGTGGTACCTGAACTCAGCAGTGACATAGACAGCAGCAATTTTGATGACATTGAAGATGATAAAGGAGATGTAGAAACCTTCCCAATTCCTAAGGCTTTTGTGGGAAATCAGCTACCTTTTATAGGATTTACCTACTACAGAGAAAATTTGTATGTGATTTGTTTGTTGTATTTTTATTATTTTCAACATCTAGCTGTAAAGAGTTGTCTTACTTCAGAACTCTGAATTATAGAAGATAAAGTGTTAATTTTTTTCAAACTGAGATTTTTTTTCAAAGAATATTATATAATATTCATTTACAAATGAATGTAAGGAAGTGTTGTGTGTTTGAAGACCGAACACCTGCTTTTGAGGGAGTCTGTCAACTATTAAGGGACATAGGAGAATTATATAGTCATAATGAAGGGTAGAATGTGATATTAACCTTAAGGAAGGTACCAAGAAGATCTGAGAATCATAATTTTTCTAATTTCAGAAGAAAAATAAAAGCCACATCTCTTTGGAGCTAGTGTAGGGGGAAGTCAGGTAAGACCTCAAGGAAGAGATAGCATTTTAACCAAGTCTAAAGATAAGAAAGTGTTTTGAGTAGCTGAGATGTAGGGAGGTTAGGTGAGTGTGGTGGGGAGGTGAATAGTGGAAGCAAAACTTTGCAATATAAGCATACACTGGGAGCAGAGCAATATAGTCCAGTAGGTTTCAAACATGGTATATATCACTGTATTATAACCATTTGGAGAACTTAATGGGACTGTGATTTTCTTGCCTGTAATACCTTCATCTAGTGCAGAGGCTGGCGTAAGATCATTCAATAAATATTGCTCAAGTGGAGTGAGTGCTGGGTATAAGATTAGAAAATAGACTAGAGTTAGAGTGTGAGGGAAGCATAATGGAACAGACAATTGCTGTGTATTGTGCTAAGGGACTTTTGACTTTGACACAAAGAGCTGCTGAAAACTGTTAAGTAGTTACATGAAGTGTTAAAGACATTTGAGAAATTTTTGATACTTCCATGTTTGTAATGGTTGGGGCGATCAACTGTTATGGTTTGCCCAGGACTGAAGGGTTTCCTAGGATGTGCTGTGGGACTTTCATGCTAAAATTAGGAAAATCAGCGCAAACCAAGATGAGTTGTTCATCCTGTTAAAGATAAGATTCTGAAAACTGCTGTAATGCTGACAAAAGTGAAGACATCAGTGCAGGAGAAATCCAGGTGTGTTCATATACAGCAAGGAACGACCAGTTAAGAGAGAAACTGACAGGTAAATAGAAGTGATGATTTATGTATTAAGACCAGGAGATCAAAAGATGTTGTCTTTGAAAAAGAGGAGAAATGTGTCCTTTCAGAAGATTTCTAGAAAAGAAGAATAAAATAGGAACTCAAAATGAGGTGAAGAGGGGGAAAAATATGGTTGTGTTTAGTGATTCCAGTCTCAACAGTGTTAAAGACTAGAACATCGGCCTAAGAGTGGGAAGCAAGAAATAGCATTTTAAATTATTGAAAACGGTTATAAATGTCAAGAGGGGGAAATAGTACTTCACTCAAAATATGGTTGAAAGTGAAAAGAAAGAGAATTTAATTCTGAGGATAACTTGATATCAGAAAATGAGTTAAAATGGCATGCAAAAGAATTTCCTGCCTTTCCTTCTAGGTTACTAAGTGACTCTCCATCTTGTAAAGAAAATGACTCAATACAATCAAGGAAGAATGAAGTATGTGTCAATTTTTACTGCTCTATTTTAATCACATATTCAAATACTTTAGTAATATCCATGTATTTTAAAAGTTCACTTGATGTTACTTTTAGATGGCATTCCTTGTTGCAGTCCAGTTCAGTATAACGCTGAAGTGATTCATTTATTTGACGAGTATTATGGTACGAGATCCAGTGGCTAGTAAAAAGATGAGTTACATGACTTTAGGTTTAGTTTCATTACAAAAGTGTAGAATATGTTTATAAACAGCTGTATTTCCTACCAGTTAGAAAATTTTGTAATCTTAGCACCATATATGAATATAGATAGTAAGCTATAAGAATACAGAAATAGTGGATAGATTTAGATTTTGAGTTTTTCGCAAAGAATTGATATAAAGGATAATTTTATCAAAATGTTACAGTATTTTGTGACCTCCACACAAAGCTAAATCATATAGACACATAAATGAGGATGCTAAATATTTTTCCCTTCAAAACTTATAAAAACTAAAAAAATTGAGTAATTTTGATACGATTTGTGTTTTAGGAATTTTACAAAGCATAGCAAGCATTTAAATTTTTTTGTTGTTGTTTTGTTTTAAATAGGAGAGTCAAGAGGTATGTTGATGTCAAATATGTTGAAAAACAGGAAAATCTCATCACTCTAGCGATGTTTTGATATAACCATATTCCACCTAGCATTTGGAGTACTACACCCACCCAAGAGAGAAGTTCCCAACCTTTTTTTCTGCCAAGTATTCTTTTCATTATTGCTCCTATGGATCTGTTGTTTAAAATGTATATTATGTACTTTTCTTGGTTTTGTTTATTAAGGATATGTCACTAGCAGCCAGAACTTTTGATTAGCATGTGATAACTAATCAGCATGTAATCAAGTTATACCAATGTAGTAGCAGCCAAAAGCTGTTGAATTTGAGGAGTTCATTGACCTATATTTCCTTACTAGGGAAATATAGTTTTTCTTAAGATACATGAAATATTTAAGAAATCATGGAGAACCTCATCACTAGAAAAAATAGTGGAAAAAACATTGTCCATGGAATCTAATAGGTCTTTGGGGGGCACTGCCACTTATTAGCTGTGCTATCTTGGCCCAGTTGTTCACCTTTTTTGGATTTCAATTTCTTTATTGAGTAAATGTACTACTACCCATCTTTTTATGGCTTTTGTTAGGATTAATGACACAGTAAATGTAAAGTATGTGCCATTGTACCTAAAATACAAAAGGAAGTCAAAAAGTTAAATCCTTTAGAAAGGCAGTAATGCTCCCAAAATAGATTCTTTAGTACTTTCTATAATTTTACTTTTTTTAAAGACTGATAAATTTGGCCTATAAGAAGATTTAAAGAATGGCAAGATGACTTGTAATTAATTAGCCATCATTAATCCAAAAGAGTTATTGATGATAAACTTTTCACAGTATTGCACCTGGCACAGTATAGGAAATTATAAAGAGGTTTTGTGTGTGTGTGTGTGTGCCTTTTTTTGAGGTAAAATTGATCTGTTCAGTTCAGTCGCACAGTTGTTATCTAACTCTTCGCAACCCCATGAACTGCAGCACACCAGGCTTCCCTGTCCATCACCAACTCCCAGAGCTTGCTCAAATTCACGTCCATTGAGTTGGTGATGCCATCCAACCATCTCATCCTCTGTCATCCCCTTCTCCTCCTGCCTTCAATCTTTACCAGCATCAGGGTCTTTTCCAATGAGTCAGTTCTTCACATCAGGTGGCCAAAGTATTGGAGTTTCAGCTTCAGCATCAGTCCTTCCAGCGAATATTCAGGACTGATTTCCTTTAGGATGGACTGTTTGGATCTCCTTGCAGTCCAAGGGACTCTCAAGAGTCTTCTCCAACACCACAGTTTAAAAGCATCAATTCTTCGGTGTTCACCTTTCTTCACAGTCCCAACTCTCACATCCATACATGACTACTGGAAAACCCATAGCTTTGACTAGATGGACCTTTGTTGGCAAAGTAATGTCTCTGATTTTTACTCTGCTGTCTAGGTTTGTCATAGCTTTTCTTCCAAGGAGCAAGCGTATTTTAATTTCACGGCTGCAGTCACCATCTGCAGTGATTTTGGAGCCCAAGAAAATTAGGTCTGTCACTGTTTCCATTGTTTCCCCATCTATTTGCCATGAAGTGATGGGACCGGATACTATGATCTTCGTTTTTTGAATGTTGAGTTTTAAGCCAACTTTTTCACTCTTCTCTCTCACTTTCATCAAGAGACTCTTTAGTTCCTTTTCACTTTCTGCCATTAGGGTGATATCATCTGCATATCTGAGGTTAATGATATTTCTCCTGGAAATCTTGATTCCAGCTTGTGCTTCATCCAGCCTGGCATTTCACATGATGTACTCTGTATATAAGTTAAATAAGTAGGGTGACAGTATACAGCCTTGACATACTCCTTTCCCTATTTGGAATCAGTCCGTTGTTCTAAGTCCAGTTCTAGCTGTTGCATCTTGACCTGCATACAGATTTCTCAGGAGGGCAGGTCAGGTGGTCTGGTATTCCCATCTCTTTGAGACTTTTCCACAAACAAACTGACTGTGTGATCCACACAGTCAAAGGCTTTGGCATAGTCAATAAAGCAGAAGTAGATATTTTCCTGGAACTCTCGCTTTTTCGATGATCCAACGGATGTTGGCAATTTGATCTCTGGTTCCTCTGCCTTTTCTAAAACCAGCTTGAACATCTGGAAGTTCACGGTTCACGTATTGCTGAAGCCTGGCTTGGAGAGTTTTGCGCATTACTTTGCTAATGTGTGAAATGAGTGCAGTGTGCAGTAGTTTGAACCTTCTTTGGCATTGCTTTTCTTTGGGATTGGAATGAAAAGTGACCTTTTCCAGTCCTGTGGCCACTGCTGAATTTCCCAAATTTTTTGGCATATTGAGTGCAGCACTTTTACAGCATCATCTTTTAGGATTTGAAATAGCCTAGCTGGAATTCCATCACCTCCACTAGCTTTGTTTGTAGTGATGCTTCCTAAGGCCCACTTGACTTCGCATTCTAGGATGTCTGTCTGGCTCTAGGTGAGTGATCACACCATCGTGGTTATCTGGGTCATGAAGATCTTTTTTGTATAGTTTTTCTAAGTATTCTTGCCACCTCTTCTTAATATCTTCTGCTTCTGTTAGGTCCATACCGTTTCTGTCCTTTATTGAGCCCATCTTTGCATGAAATGTTCCCTTGGTATCTCTAATTTTCTTGAAGAGATCTCTAGTCTTTCCCATTCTGTTGTTTTCCTCTGTTTCTTTGCATTGATCACTTAGGAAGGCTTTCTTATCTCTCCTTGCTATTCTTTGGAAGTCTGCATTCAGATGGATATATCTTCCTTTTCTCCTTTGCCTTTCACTTTTGATACTGATATGTAACATTTTGAAATTGATATGTAACATTATATAGTTTCAGGGATACAACAGTATGATTTTACTTCTGTGTTCATTGCAGAGTGATCATTAAGAGTGTAATAATCAACCATCATCATACACTTGACCCCATTCACTCATTTCATCTACCCCAGCTCCCTTTTCCTCTGGTAATGATGAGTCTGTCCTGTCTTTTGAGTTTGTTTTTGTTTTGTTTGTTTTTTCCCTTTTTTTGGTTTGTTTCCCTATGAATGATACCATATGATTTTTGTCTTTCATTTTCTGACTTGCGTTCTAATGCTCTCAAGGTTCATCCATGTTGCAAATAGCTAGATTTCACTTTTTTCCTTTTTTTTGTCTTTTTTATGGCTGAGTGGTTCCCAATCTGTATATATATCACATCTTCTTCATCCATTTATCCTCCAGTGGATACTTAGGTTGTTTCTGCATCTTGGGTGCATATATTTTTTGAATTAGTGTTTTCGTATTCTTCAGATAAATACCCATAATTGGAATAGCTGGATTATAGGGTAATTCTGTCCTTATCTTTTGAAGAATCTTTGTATTGTTTTCAATACTGGCTACACCAGTTTACATTCCCATCAACAGTGCATGAGTTCCCTTTCCTCTACATGCTCTCCAATATTTGATATTTTTGTCTTTTTGTAAGGTGATACTTCATTGTGGTTTTCATTCATTTCCCTAATAATTAATGATGTTGAACATATTTTCTTAGATCTGTTAGCTATCTGCATGCTTTCTTTGGGAAAATTGAAGGAAATTTTATTCTTATTTCTAAGAAAAGTAATATATTTTTTAGCATGTTCAGTCAAATATTCCAAATATTTATTTCAGATGTAGACCTTTTATCTTTATCTTATTAGCACAAATGGTGACAATATTTTCATATAAATAATCTACAAAAGAACAGTGAAGGATATCAATTTTTTAAAATTTATTTATAATGAATGAGAAACTTGCTATCATAGAAGAATTCTGCCAAGAGTGGAGCTTCTCATTCCTACGTTTACATAGTGTGTGCATATATACACATGTGCTGTGATATAAAGCAAGAGATGGAGGATTTTTTTCTGTCAATAAAAATCACATTAAGAAGGTACAAATACTGTACCTATATTAAGTCGAAAGAAAGGAGATTATCATTGTTTTCTTTAAGCCTCTCGCTTTTTAAATGTGATAACACTTTATAATTATAGTTTTTCATTTTCTGACAGATTCAGAAAAAACTGTACACGTTAGAAGAACACCTTAGCACTGAAATACAAGCCAAAGAGGAACTAGAACAGAAGTGCAAGTATGTTCGGTGTATAATTAAATGTTATATTTTAAAATGTAAATTTAAACATTTTACTAAAAAGAGCTACAGAGTAATTACATGATTATTTTACAATTTATGGCAAATGTCTTTATTGTAAGAATTATTTTATTTACTGTTGCCTTTGAAATTCTTCAGATCTGTTAATACTCGCCTAGAGAAAGTGGCAAAGGAGTTAGAGGAAGAGGTAAAGTTTCTCTATGCTTTTATTTACATTTTTGTTCATAAAAAGTTTTGATGCCTGACTTACCTATAGAGTTCACTTAATACCATGTTAATACAAATCTTGTTATGTAATAAAATATATGTTGTAGCATTGGTGGACAGGACTGAGATTATAGGGTAAACCATGATAATAGGCTTCATTTTGTTGTGTTTTTACCAATGAATTAATTTAGTATATGTAGATATTTCAAGGAAAAATAATTTCAGTCATATTAATGACATGGCTTAAAAATAGAAATTGACAATTTTTTTTTATTATTCAGGCCTGCAGTTTATGTTAAGTAAAGGTGGTTCAAGGGTGATGAAATGTTACAGAAAGTGGCTTACAATAGTAAACAAAATACTTATGTTCTTTATTATTTAAGAATAATATGCTATTTTAAAAATATGGAAACCATTTGTAATTTTAACAAAATGGCTTTTGTTAAAGTTTTAGCTTTTTTAAAGGTCTCTTCTATCTGTTTGATGTAACTGAAATATTTTTTATTTTCACTTGATTTTTATACATACTTTCCTTTGATAATAACGTCAAGCATTATTTCAGATTACCTTAAGGAAAAATGTGGAATCAACATTAAGACAATTAGAAAGAGAAAAAGCACTTCTTCAGCACAAAAATGCAGAATATCAACGGAAAGCTGATCATGAAGCAGACAAGAAGCGAAATTTGGAGAATGATGGTTTGTAGTGTAGAATACTAAATACTTACTAAGAAAAAAGTTTGTATGTGTGTGTTGTGTTGAAGCTTGCTACTTAAATGCTTTTTATCGTAGTTAACAGTTTAAAAGATCAACTTGAAGATTTGAAAAAAAGAAATCAGAACTCTCAGATATCCACTGAGAAAGTGAATCAACTCCAGAGACAAGTAGGTTGATCCCAATTTATTTATAATAAGGATTTTGAATTTTATTTATGACTGTTAGCATTTGTTTTAATTGGTAATGTTATAAAAGGAAATCATTAGAAAGATATTTTTAGGGTTTTGCTTATTTTAAATAGTTTGCAATGGGGTAATAAATTGAAGTATATTCATCAGATATACCTGTGTTTATATGTTTGTTTTTTGTTTGGTTTTGAATGGAATAACAGCTGGATGAAACCAATGCTTTGCTGCGAACAGAATCTGATACTGCAGCCCGGTTAAGGAAGACACAGGCAGAAAGTTCAAAACAGATTCAGCAACTGGAATCTAATAATAGAGATCTACAAGACAAAAATTGCCTGCTGGAGACTGCCAAGTTAAAACTTGAAAAGGAATTTATCAATCTTCAGTCAGTTCTAGAATCTGAAAGGAGGGACCGAACCCATGGATCAGAGATTATTAATGATTTACAAGGTATTAAAGTAAAGTGGAGATTGCACTTGAGTTCATCTTAAAGATCTGTAATTTGGAGATAACCTTAGATGATGGATAATGTACTGGAGTAGTATGTGTGTGGATATACTACTCTGTTCTATAAAATTAGGGTGTTAGAAACACATTGTTAAAAAATTTTATGAATGAAGGATTTACTTTCAAGTAGTATGAAGTATTTTAAGTAACAAGCCACTTCTGAAAGCAGTAGATTGGATTCCAGTTGAATTAACTCTGAAGCACTATACCAACAATTATAAAATATCTGCTCATAAATAACAGCTTTAAGGTATGAGGTGAATTCTGAATTTTTTACCCTAAATTTAATTTGTATTGTATATAAATTTATTGTTTTTTTAAAATGTTGCAATTTTAGGTAGAATATCTGGCCTAGAAGAAGATGTAAAGAATGGTAAAATCTTATTAGCAAAAGTAGAGATGGAGAAGAGACAACTACAAGAGAGATTTACTGATTTGGAAAAGGTAAAACATGTTAAGTTTTATATTTGTGTAAGAAAATGGCTGCAGAATTTTGAGTTGAAAAACTTATTCTAAAATAAGGAAAATTAGTAACTGAGATATTTCCAGCACTCATGTACCTTTTTATATTGTTATGTAGATTGAGGATATATATTTAAAGGCTTACCATAACACCATACAAGCAGTCCTTAGCATGTTAGAAGGGAGGACTCTCCTAGGATGTGTTATGAGGATGCTGCGTCTCCCTAGACATCCCAGGAAAACTCAGATTTTGGTGTACATTTATCTTCAAAATGATGTAAAATTATCATGACTTTTCATGTAGAAGTTTAGCAAAAAGTGCTATAAGCAGGGATCATTCTAGGCTCTGTGTAGATAATATTTTGTTTTCATTCATGTATTTAGTGTATCATATGTGGTAGAAATATCAGGATGCAGTTCTTGCCCTTAACAACCTCACATCTAGTAGGTAATTTCTAAAGTAAAAGTAAAGTACACAGATAATTCTAATGCAATGTGGTAAGTAGAATGATAGAGGTATGGGTAGGGTATCTTGGGTACACAGAATGAATCCCTAATCTGACAGGGCAGCATTAGCTGACAAAGTAAAGGTGCATTATGAGCTGGGGAGGACATCATGAGCAAAGGCACAGAGGACAGAAAATAAAAGTCATAGTTTATTTAAGTATAAACTGTTCAGTATTTCTAGAGTAAAGAGTGAAGGTCAAGAAATTTTAATCTTTTAAGGGAAAGACAGTGAATATTTTAAATTTTGCAGGCCATATGGTCTCTGCTTCAGTAAAGGGAATGGGCATGGCTATGATCTAATGAAATTTTACACAAATAGACATCATGCTAAAATTGGCCATGCAAGATGTTGAATACTGTATTAAGAAACTTAGTTGCTCTAAGAAATGGATCAACCACTGAAGGGCTTTTGAGTTGGGTGATTTTATTAGTGATTCATTTAAGATACATTATTATGTACTATGTGAAAACTAGGTTTGAGGAGGACAAGATGAGGTAGGTAGATTAATCAGAGGCTTTTTCAGATAAAGTAACTCAGATAATGGAGACTTAACGAGTACAGTAGTTCAAAGAATGGAAAATAGGAATGAATCTGAGAAATATTTTAAGGAGGAGTATTTGGGAACACTTAGTGATTGATTGATTAAATGTAGCATGTGAATAGTACTTAAGAATGAGTTTTGAGTTCCTAGTTTGTGACAAAAATCTATAGTGGTGCCTTTAATTAATAAAGAATAAAGGAGAAATAGAGGAGAAAATGATAAATCCATTTTAGTCTTGAGGTGCTGGTGAGACAACCAAATTAGGATGTCTACAGAGAAGTAAGCTATGGTAATAGCAGCTAGAAATATTTGATCGTCATTGATATTGAAGTAGCTCAAATTGTGCGAATGAAAGAACCCATCTGGAAGGAGATTGCTTAGACCTGTGGTTTTTCAAAGCAGAGTAAACTACTCTGTTGATAGATGGTGTAGTTTGAAAAAAATTATTTTCATTATTGAAAAAAAAGTCTGTATTTATGATATAAACTATAGGAAACAAAGAATTAGAAAATCTTTTGAGGATATATGGAAAATTAACTTCTATTAATGGTTTACAACTTAAAACATGTTTTCCATGTGGAAAATAAAGATGGGTAGTAGAGGATCCTGAGGGTTTTTTTTTTTTTCCCCCCTAAAGATCTAGCAAAGGAAAATGTTAGGTATGTTTTAAAAGTTTGAGAAATAATACAGAAAGAGGAGAAGCATTATGGCTAAAGAATGCTACCTACAGAGAACACCCAATATTTAAGAGGTGGCTGGGAGAAAACTTCACACACAGCAGAAAAGATGAGAGAAGGGATGGGGAGAGCCAAGTGAGGTTCAAGTATATCAAGGAAATAGTTTCAAGGGCAACAGTGAGTTCAAATGAAAAATGACTGAAAGGGTTTGTTGAATTTGATAATTGAGGTATCATTCATCACTTTATTGAGCTCAAGTAATTGCAGTGAAGATCTCGAAACAGTAGTGGAGATATGGGAGATAAGTACATTGGGAAGCAAATAGGTGGAACAGCACATAGGGTACTTTTACAGGAGGTCTGAAGATTGGAGGGAACGGGTTAAACATTGTTAGTAAGCCTGTAAAGAAATTTTTGAAATTGTGAGCCAGTCTGTTTTGTTGATGGCTGCCGTTTAAATCTTTAATAGGAAAAGAACAACATGGAAATAGATATGACATACCAACTAAAAGTTATACAGCAAAGTTTAGAACAAGAAGAGACTGAACATAAGGCTACAAAAGCACGGCTTGCAGATAAAAACAAGATTTATGAATCCATTGAAGAAGCTAAATCAGAAGCCATGAAAGGTAAGTATTTTCATAAGAGGATTTTCAGCGGTATTTTACAGAATTGATTCTGTATTCAATTTTGATTTTGGAAAATATTTTTAAAAACTGTTAGGAAAGCTTTACATATATATATTTATATATATGTTTTCCTTTAAGGCCATGACCATTTCTAGGATAGTAAGGCTCAAACACAAAATTGCTCAACCACATTTTTAGATCAGAAAGAAATGAATATTTCAGTGGTATCAATAATGGCAGGCATATAGAGTGTGAAGTTCTAGATATATCTATTCAGATTTGAGGGATATGCTCTTTTTATAATTAGTTTGACATTTCACCAGACTTCCCTGGTGTCTCAGACGGTAAAATGTCTGCCTTCAATGCAGAAGATGCAGGTTCAGTTGCTGGGTCGGGAAGATCTCCTGGAGAAGAAATGGCAGCCCACTCCAGTGTTCTTGCCTGGAGAATCCCAGGGACGGGGGACCTTGTTAGGCTGCTGTCTATGGGGTCCGACACAGAGTCGGACACGACTGAAGTGACTTAGCAGCAGCAGCAGTAAGAAGAAAGTTAGTGGGCCATGTTTCCCTGTCCATGGCCTAAAAAGACAAGAGTTGAATTTCTTTTGAGATCATAATTTAGGTGCTATAAAATTCAAACATTTTTCACATTTGTAACACACATGTAATCACCACCCAAGACAAGATAAGAGAATCTATATTTTCCTCATCTCAGTGAGTTCACTCATGCCTCTTTCTGTTCTCTAGACCCACATTCCGGTGATTGGTTTTAAAAAGGAGTACCTTTGTTTATAGGTTGTTCTCAGAACTGTTGAAAATGAACCAGTTTAGCATAGTAACAACTGTCTTTCTTTCAAATTTCTTTTTACAACTCATACAGATGACTTTTATATTTTGCATGATTATACACAATTTAAATTTTGTAGATGGTACTCAAATATGGTATAAAACCTTTGGTCTTTCTACTGCATGTCATTACTTCCTTTGAGTAAGAATATGGCTTACCAATGAATTACTAGCTATGTAATCTTGTCTAGTTACTTACCCTTTTATGCCTAGTTTCCTGTAAAGGGACAGTTCCTGTATTTGGTTGTTGTGAAAAACAGGTGCATTGATACATGAAACGTGCCTAGAAATGCTAGTTGTTTATAGTAGTATATGAAAAACTTTCATTTTTTCACATTTTTGAAGCTAGTTCATTAAAAACTAAAAGTTCGTAACATTTAATTTTTACCTAATATAACTTTGCAGTAGTGATAAAGGCAGAATTATTTTGCTTTCATCAAAATGAATATAATACTGCAGAGTGTGGTAGATTTTTACACCCTGTAAATATAACACTTAATTTTTAAGCATGAAATTGTTGATATTTCAATTGTATTAAGAGGAGTAATGAAAATGTTAAATTGGAAATTAAAAAAATTTTTGAGGCAGCATCATTTATTGCAATTTTTATTAGCACTGTGTCATGTATTTGATATGCTTCTTTTGTTTGGTTCATGATTATGTCTATTTTCCTGACAACAGAAATGGAGAAAAAGCTCTCAGAGGAAAGAACTTTAAAACAAAAAGTAGAGAACTTGTTGCTGGAGGCTGAGAAAAGATGCTCTATATTAGACTGTGACCTCAAACAATCACAGCAGAAAATAAATGAACTACTCAAACAGAAAGATGTGCTAAATGAGGATGTAAGTGTGCAGCTTACTGTATAATGAACTGTTTAATTAATAATAAACTGGGTTTATTTGTAGAGGTTCAGTGATGGTTTTACAATTAAAATTTTTTTCTTGTAAAATAATATTCTGTAATTTTTTAATTGTACCAGATTTGGATGATACACTAAATGAATCATAATTAAAATTTCTTTGAAGACTATATTTTATTTAAAAAATATATTATTATGGAAAATCCAAAAAATACTGTGAAATGAATTAACTGTTTAAGGGGAAAAATCTGTTTTATGTCATTATATTTACTGCCAGCTTCATTGATGAGAAAATCAAAATAATTTACTTACATACCAATAACACTATTTTTTAGGTTAGAAACTTGACATTAAAAATAGAACAGGAAACTCAGAAGCGCTGCCTTACACAAAATGACTTGAAGATGCAAACACAGCAAGTTAACACGTTAAAAATGTCAGAAAAGCAGTTAAAGCAAGAGAATAATCATCTCCTAGAAATGAAAATGAGCTTGGAAAAACAGAATGCTGAACTTCGAAAGTAAGTTAATTGTTTGAGACAAAGACTTATACTAATATGCAGAGCTATCTCCATGTAAATTATCTTAATTTTTACTTATCTGGGAATTTTTTTTTTTGACTCCTTTGTTTTCTTGACCACATTTTTCTCTTCTTTCTGTTTAAGTGATGTGTTGAGTGCCACTGTTGTCCTTCAAAAAGATATTATTTGCTTCCCCAACAATTTTTTTACTACTGCCACATTATGATATAATGGTAGATTGTTTGTGCTGAAGAAGAAAAGGTCTGGGGTTTGCACTCCATGCTCTTAAATTTCCTCCTCAGGACTGTCTCGCAAACAAAAGTGTCTTGTTTGTTCCTTTAGTTTCTGGGACTTGGAAATGTTTGACTGTTAAGCAAACACCATATAAATTTTTAAATCATTTTTTATAATACGCTCTTGTGCTATATCCCTGAGTCAGAAAGATCCCCTAGGGAAGGAAATGGCAACCCACTCCAGTATTCTTGCCTGGAGAATTCCATGGACAGAGGAGCCTGGCGGGCTACAGTCTGTGGAGTCAGGAAGAGTCAGACACGACTGAGCAACACACTTTCTCTAGTGCTATATTTAATTTACTTACAAAACATTGTTAAAATACTTTTAATTAAAGTATATAGTGAATATACTGTTAAAATTTGCCCCATTTAGTCATTAGTAGTATAATTAGTACTGATCAAAGATTCTAGGAGATACCACTTCCATTAAACATGAACCTGACATAAAAAGGAAAGACAGAATAGGAAGGAACTCCTAAAGGTACTCTTGCCTGGAAAATCCCATGGATGGAGGAGCATGGTAGGCTACAGTCCATGGGGTCACAGAGAGTCGGACACGACTGAGTGACTTCACTTTCACTTAAAGGTTAAAAATTATTGCCAATGTAAATTTATTAGAAGAGTTTGAATAAAAAAAATTTTTTTTAATTTCACAAAATATAGAACAAGAAGAAATGACATAGAATGTATGAGAGAAAAGCTAAGACATAGACTAGCTTATTCTAAGAGGTCTAGCACCAGACAAGGAATTCCAGAGAATCTTAGGGAAGGAAATTACTAAAGAAATAATAGAAAAGAATTTCTCATAGCTGGAAAAGAAGTCTTTATATTGAAAAGACCAGCAAAGATACTTGAAAAAAGACTCACATTTCAGTCAGTTCAGTCACTCAGTCATGTCCAACTCTGCGACCCCATGAATCACAGCACGCCAGGCCTCCCTGTCCATCACCAACTCCCAGAGTTTACCCAAACTCATGTCCATCGAGTCGGTGATGCCATACAGCCATCTCATCCTCTGTCGTCCCCTTCTCCTCCTGCTCCCAATCCTTCCCAGCATCAGGGTCTTTTCCAGTGAGTCAACTCTTCGCATGAGGTGGCCAAAGTATTGGAGTTTCAGCTTCAACATCGGTCCTTCCAATGAACACCCAGGACTGATCTCCTTTAGGATGGACTGGTTGGATCTCCTTGCAGTCCAAGGGACTCTCAAGAGTCTTCTCCAACACCACAGTTCAAAAGCATCAATTCTTCTGTGCTCAGCTTTCTTCACCGTCCAACTCTCACATCCATACATAACTACTGGAAAAACCATAGCCTTGACTAGACGGACCTTTGTTGGCAAAGTAATGTCTCTGCTTTTAAACATGCTATCTAGGCTGGTCATAACCTTCTTTCCAAGGAGTAAGCGTCTTTTAATTTCATGGCTGCAATCACCATCTGCAGTGATTTTGGAGCCCTTCAAAATAAAGTCTGCCACTGTTTTCCACTGTTTCCCCATCTGTTTCCCATGAAGTGATGGGACCAGATGCCATGATCTTAGTTTTCTGAACATTGAGCTTTAAGCCAACTTTTTCACTTTCCTCTCTCACTTTCTGGAGAAGGCAATGGCACCCCACTCCAGAACTCTTGCCTGGAAAATCCCATGGACGGAAGAGCCTGGTAGGCTACAGTCCATGGGGTCGCTAAGAGTCGGACACGACTGAGTGACTTCACTTTCACTTTCCACTTTCCTGCATTGGAGAAGGAAATGGCAACCCACTCCATTGTTCTTGCCTGGAGAATCCCAGGGACGGGGGAGCCTGGTGGGCTGCCGTCTGTGGGGTCACACAGAGTCGGACACAACTGAAGCGACTTAGCAGCAGCAGCAGCAGCAGCAGCAGCAGCCTCTTCATCAAGAGGCTTTTTAGTTCTTCTTCACTTTCTGCCATAAGAGTGGTGTTATCTGCATATCTGAGGTTATTGATATTTCTCCCGGCAATCTTGATTCCAGCTTGTGCTTCTTCCAGCCCAGCGTTTCTCATGATGTACTCTGCATATAAGTTGAATAAGCAGGGTGACAATATACAGCCTTGACGTACTCCTTTTCCTATTTGGAACCAGTCTGTTGTTCTATGTCCAGTTCTAACTGTTGTTTCCTGACCTGCATACAGGTTTCTCACATTTAGACATGTTCTTATGAAATCCTCAAAAACGAAAGAGAATGGAATTGTTGCAGTTCTTATCTCCAGCTAGGGAGGTTGTGGTTTGTGGTTGATGCAATAGGCAATGAATGGAGGTTTGATTATGTCACTTAGACCAGTTATATATAACTGTGTTAGGGGTTGGGGAGAGGTTAGGGGTGGTAAGAGCTGAATTCTCACATATGGCAGCAGGGAATTGGTAAATAATTAAAATGTATGTTAGGGAATAAGCTGAGATGTGGTGGTAACCACAAAAGAACAATAAACAGAAATGAAACAAAGTGATTTCCTCTAGGGAAATAGGAGTGTCCCCTTGATGGTATGGATAAAGAGACTGCGACCTTTCATAATTTTTTCTGTGCTAGTCTGTACTTCCCTGGTGGCTCAGGCGGTAAAGCGTCTGCCTACAATGCGGGAGACCCGGGTTCAATCCCTGGGTTGGGAAGATCTCCTGGAGAAGGAAATGGCAACCCACTCCAGTATTCTTGCCTGGAAAATCCCATGGACAGAGGAGCCTGGTAGACTACAGTCCATGGGGTCGGACACAACTAAGCGACTTCACTACACTAGTCTGTACTATCTAACTGTAACCATGTGCATATTATATAATTACTTTCTGAAAAATAGCTTTTATTAAATACCTAATAAGTGTTGGGTTTTAAAAGTTACATATAATGAACAGTAGCTCTTTAAAAAGATCATGATATTAATATTACACTGGAGTTTGCTGCAAGTGAGCCTAACTAGTGATGATTTAAGATTTTTTAACTTGCTCTTTCATATGTTATTAGCATCTTTCACATCTTTGGCTCAGAGAAATAAGAATCATACTTTTTTAATAATACACTGATTAATAATAAAATACAGAATTAACACAGTGAAGTGACATCTGGTGATAATTTCCTATTTATCCAGAAGTTGAAGGACCAGTGAGTAAACGAAGTGATCAGATTATATTAAATTAAAATAAGGATAAAAGTTCTCTCCTCCTCCTCCTACTCCTAAGTCGCTTCAGTCGTGTCCTACTCTGTGCGACCCCGTAGACGGCAGCCCACCAGGCTCCCCCGTCCCTGGGATTCTCCAGGCAAGAACAATGGAGTGGGTTGCCATTTCCTTCTCCATTGCAGGGAAGTGAAAAGTGAAAGTGAAGTCGCTCAGTCGTGTCCGACTCTTGGCGACCCCATGGACTGCAGCCTACCAGGCTCTTCCATCCATGGGATTTTCCAGGCAAGAGTACTGGAGTGGGGTGCCATTGCCTTCTCCGTAAAAGTTCTCTGAGTAATATTAAATTGAAATTGAAGGTGTGATTAAATCATTTAATATTTTTGAGTTGTTCTTGCTTTATACACTTTTATTTATAAATTTATTTGGCCACACAGCCTGTGGGATCTTAGTTTCCTGACCAGGAATAGAACCTGTGCCCCCTGCAGTGGAGGTGTGGAGTCTTAATCACTGAACCACCAGGGAAGTGCACCTATATACATTTTTAAACTATCCAACTGGTAGTAAAATATTTTCTCACTTTAAAATATTTAGAACTATATTAAAAGATAAAGAGGAAACAAATATAAGGTCTCCTTTATGAATATAGACATGGTTAATCTCTCCAGAAGTAATGTATCTTAATAGTCTTAATATATCCTTCCATACCTTTTTCTGTGCCTGTACCTGTACATCTGTACTATATTTATAGAGTTGGGTTTTTGTAGAATTTTTTTTGTTGTTTTTTTGTTTTTTAATTGTATCATATGTTGTGTTGTTGTCCAACTTGTTTTCTTTCTTCTTAGGTTTGACTTGAAATAACTATAATATATATATATATATATGATTTTTTTTTTTGACAAGCCTAGACTTTTATTTCAGCCAAACATCTTAAAAGTGTTACTAGGTTTGTTTTTTATTTAGCTTTTTTCTTTACTGAAGATTAAGATATATATAGAAAAAGTACACAAATGATAAATGTAGAACTCTGAATTTTTACAAAGTGTTCAAATCTGTGCAGTTACCATTTTGTTGTTGTTTGTTTGCTAAGTCATGTCCAACTCTTTTGCGACCCATGGACTGTAGCCCACCAGGCTTCTCTGCCCATGGGATTTTCCAGGCAAGAATAACTGGAGTGGGTTGCCATTTCCTTCTCCAGGGAATCTTCCCAAACCAGGGATCGAACTCGCCTCTCCTGCATTACCGGTGGATTCTTTACCACTAAGCCACCAGAAATCTGTGCAGCTACTATTTACATTTAGATATAAAAACCTGTACTTGTAACCTTCCTGCAGGGCTCCTCCCAGTCATTTCTTCACTCATTCTAAGATAATCAATTTTCAGGTGCTCTTTAATTCTACTACTTGGTTGGCATAAATGACTGATCACAATGCATGTCTGATAATATAATATAAGATAATCAATTTTCAGGTGCTCTTTAATTCTACTACTTGGTTGGCATAAATGACTGATCACGATGCATGTCTGATAATATAATATAATATTATATAATATAATATATAATATAATATGTCAGTGTTATTAGTTTAATATAGCACTATTTGGTCTCAAAATCCCGTATACTCTTAAAAAAATTATTGAGGGCCCCAAAGAGTTTTTGTTTATGTGAATTTTATCTAATGTTGTTTATTGTGTTAAAATTGAAACTGAGAAAATTTAAAAACACAGGAGCATACATGCACACGTTTCATTAGCTGTTGGAATAATAAAATCCTTATATGTCATACAGCCTCATGAAAGCATATATACATGGAAAGAATTAAAGCTTTAAAAATAGCCATGATTCTTAGTATTATGAAAATGATTTTACCTCGTGGATTTTCTGGAAGGGTCTTAGGTACTCCCAGAGGTTTCCTAGACCACATTTCAAGAGTTGCTGGCTTAATATGTGTCTAACCAATGTCCCCACAGAGAACGTCAAGATGCAGATGGACAAATGAAAGAGCTCCAAGATCAGCTTGAAGCAGAGCAGTATTTCTCAGTAAGTCCAGACACATTACTTTGAAAATTATTGTATTTGTAGAATTATTAAATTTTTTTTTTTTTTTTTGCTGAAAAACCAGGTGACTAATTCTTTCAATTCTTATAGAAAACCCCAGAGAGAATTTTGGATGAATGTTTTGTACCACACACCTGTAAAAGGATTACCAGGGCAAGAGACTGTAGACAGTCTAACAGAAATCCATTATCATTTCAAAAAAAAAGTAGTTCTAAGCACATACCCACACCTTATGAAGTTCATTTTAAAAGCATTGATTTTTGAGGAAGAATATATTTGTATAATGAAAGAAATAAGATTGTCATTTTAACATTTGCCCTTTTTTGAGTTTTAAAATGTGAAATAGTAACTGTCACCTTGATCACTGTCACATTGATTTTTAAGCCAGCAAAATTTTCTTGAATAAATTGGTAATATTTTTCTTTGCCTCTTCATCCTACCAATACAACATTTAATGAGAAATTTCACTAGGATATCCAGTTGAAAATCACACTTGTAAATTATTAGCTGAAGTTTTATTAGTTAATTGGGTTGATTACCTGAAAGTAGAAAAGCTCATTGAACTATCACTTTGCTCATGGGATCAACGTTACTCGGTTTTATGAGCCTATTATGTAATGCTCAGCTGAACTTTTTGTCTGGATAGCTTTTGAATATTTGTAATAATGATGATGATACATGTTTTTATTCTGTTTTGCTATTTAGACCCTCTATAAAACACAGGTTAGAGAACTTAAGGAAGAATGTGAAGAAAAGACCAAACTTTGTAAAGAATTACAGCAGAAGAAACAGGAATTACAGGATGAAAGGTAAGGATAAGATCCTTATCTCTGTTCATAGCCATGTACCCTACTCCTATAAAGGGCCTGTGTGTGTGTGTTAGTCGCTTAGTCATGCCCAACTCTTTGCAACCCCATTGATTGTAGCCTGCCAGGCTCCTCTGGCCATGGAATTCTCCAGGCAAGAATACTGGAGTGGCTTGCCATTCCCTTCTCCAGAGGATCTTCCGGATCCAAACCCAGGTCTCCTGCATTGGCAGGCAGATTCTTTACTTTCTGAACCACGAGGGAATTCCAAATAAAGTTTGTTGATGAAGTTAATAAAAAGCAGAAGATATTAAGAAGAGGTGGCAAGAATACACATAAGAACTATACAAAAAAGATCTTCATGACCTAGATAACCACTATGGTGTGATCACTCAACTAGAGCCAGACATCCTGGAATGCAAAGTCAAGTGGGCCTTAGGAAGCATCACTACGAACAAAGCTAGGGGAGGTGATGAAATTCCAGCTGAGCTTTTTCAGATCCTAAAAGATGATGCTGTTAAGTACTGCACTCCATATGCCAGCAAATTTGGAAAACTCAGCAGTGACCACAGGACTGGAAAAGGTCAGTTTTCATTCCAATCCCAAAGAAAGGCAATGCCAAAGAATGTTCAAACTACCACACAGTTGCACTCATCTCACATGCTAGCGAAGTAATGCTTAAAATTCTCCAAGCCAGGCTTCAACAGTACGTGAGCTGTGAACTTCTAGATACTCAAGCTGGATTTAGAAAAGGCAGAGGAACCAGAGATCAAATTGCCAACATCTGCTGTTGGCAAAACAGCAAGAGAGTATCAGAAAAACATCTATTTCCGCTTTATTGACTATGCCAAAGTCTTTGACTGTGTGGATCACAACAAACTGTGGAAAATTCTTAAAGAGATGGGAACACCAGACCACCTTACCTGCCTCCTGAGAAATCTATATGAAGGTCAAGAAGCAACAGTTAGAACCGGACATACAACAACAGACTGGTTCCAAATCAGGAAAAGAGGACGTCAAGGCTGTATATTGTCACCCTGCTTATTTAACTTACATGTGAACACATCATGAGAAACGCTGGACTGGATGAAGCACAAGCTGGAATCAAGATTGCCCGGAGAAATACCAATAACCTCAGATATGCAGATGACACCACCCTTATGGCAGAAAGTGAAGAAGAACTAAAGAGCCTCTTGATGAAAGTGAAAGAGGAGAGTGAAAAAGTTAGCTTAAAATTCAGCATTCAGAAAACTAAGATCATGGCATCTGGTCCCATCACTTCATGGCAAATAGAAGGGGAAACAATGGAAACAGTGACAGACTTTATTGTTTGAGGCTCCAAAATCACTGCAGATGGTGACTGCAGCTATGAAATTTAAAAACGCTTGCTCCTTGGAAGAAAAGCTATGACCAACCTAGACAGCATATTAAAAAGCAGAGACATTACTTTGTCAACAAAGGTCCGTCTAGTCAAGATTGTGGATTTTCCAGTAGTCATGTATGGATGTGAGAGTTGGACTATAAAGAAAGCTGAGCACTGAAGAATTGAGGTTTTTGAACTGTGGTGTTGGAGGAGACTCTGAGAGTCTCTTAGACTACAAGGAGATCCAACCAGTCAATCCTCAAGGAAGTCAGTCCTGAATATTCATTCATGGATGCTGAAGCTGTAGCTCCAATAGTTTGGCCACCTGGTGCGAAGAATTGACTCATTGGTAAAGACCCTGATGCTGGGAAAGATTGAAGGCAGGAGGAGAAAGGGATGACAGGATGAGATGGTTGGATGGCATCACCAACTCGATGGACTTGAGTTTGAGTAAGCTCTGGGAGTTGGTGATGGACAGGGAGGTCTGGCGTGCTGCAGTCCATGGGGTCGCAAAGAGTTGGACACGACCGAGCAATTGAACTGAACTGACTGATCTGATGAAGTTAATTAGACAAAAACTTCAACTTTGTAATAACATTTGAACGTTAAAATTTTATTTCTCTTAAATATAGGGACTCCTTGGCTGCTCAACTGGAGATTACCTTAACCAAAGCAGACTCTGAGCAACTGGCTCGTTCAATTGCTGAGGAACAGTATTCTGACTTGGAAAAAGAGAAGATCATGAAAGAGCTGGAGATCAAAGAGATGATGGCTCGGCACAAACAGGAACTCACTGAAAAAGATGCTACTATTGCATCTGTAAGTAAAGTCCTTGGTTCATTTTTGGCTATAATTAAATTGTTATAAATCTTGCTTTAGAAATACTAGGAAAGTAACATAAATCTAAATGAAAAATTGTATGTTTTGGCTACAAGATATTTGAGCTAGTGAACCATCAGCTTCTCAATGTTGTTTGGTAGAGAGAGGGCCCCCCCAAAACACAACTTCCAATGGCTTCACCTATTGGTAAATTCAGAGTTAAGAACTAAAGTGAAAAGAAAATACCAAAAGTACAAAACAGTTTAAGTCTTTTTTTTCTTGTTAAACCAATTGTAGTTTAAGAGAATTTGAAATTAATCATGAAGAGTAGTTTAATCATGAAGATAGCCATATGTAGGTTGACAATAATTGTAATAAATATTTCAGATAGGAATAAAATATCAAGTAGTTGAGTTAGCCTTATCAATTGTCCAGATCTATTAAAATGTTACAGTAATTTTAAAGCATGGCATTAGAACAGGGATATTTAATCCTGTTCAGTGGAAGTGAGTAAGGAGACCAGAAATAGACTGATGCACATAGGCGAACTTGGCATATGACGTCAGTGGCAACACACAAATCAGTGGGAGAGGATACAGATTTAATACATTGGAAATGACTATGTTTTTATGTGGAAAGGAATAAAATTATATTCTGATTATCATTTACCATATATAACAGTAAATCCTAGCTATCTTAAGAACCTAAATATGTAAAATAAAAATTTTTAAATAATAGAATGAAACTTAAAATTTACTTATAACAGAAAATAAATAAACGACAGGGAAAAATACTTGTATTTATTAAATAAGTGATTAGTATCTAGAATATAAGTGGAACTCCTACTGTTCAGTAAGAAAAAGCTAAATAATCCAAAGGAAAAATTGGCCAAAAGAGAAAACCTAAAAATATGAGCAAATGTTTAACTTCACTATTATTTAGGAAAAGACTAGCTAAAATAATTTTGTATTACCATTTCATAGCCATCATGTTGGCAAAAACTCAGTGTCTGACTACTTTGAAATGATTGAAGGGTATATGGAAAATGACGTTTTTCTTACTAATATCCAGAGTATAAATTTAATATAGCATACTACAGTATAGTAAATAATGTGGAAAGTTCCAGTAAATTTTAAATTTTCATATAATCCAAACAAAGTTCATAATGTAAATATGCTAGAGAAATTCAGACACACTACTCCTAGCAGCATAAATGTTTGTAATAGCAAAAATTCAAATATATTAATAGATGAGTGAATCGATAAATGAAATGTGGTAGAAGATAAAACTACTACATCAGTTAAAATTAATTATATGTATCGACAATTTAATTCTTAATATAATGAATGACAGCAGTTACAGAAAAATACAGCATCATGGTATTTATAGACAGTTTAAAATCACATAAAACTGCATTATATCGTTTCACATGTGTGTAATAAAAGTGTACAATCATCGATGGGAAGGATGAACACATAATTCACAATAAAATTTCCTGAAAATATATTCACATAATATTTCCTTTCAGGAAGGAAGAAGAACAGGCTTTGGCAAGAATACCAAAGAATGTCAACTTCTTTAGTAAAATTTTATTTTCTGTTTTAAAACAATGTTTTATAAATCTATAGTTTTAAATTTTATTTATTCTGCATACTGGAATGCAGAGCTTTGTTATAGCATTTGCTTTTTTTTTTAGTTTACTAAATGTTACTTCCATTTAAAATACTACTAAAGATTTTTGAAAGGGGGCAAATTTTTGGCTTCCTGGGGTACACATAAAGTGTGTTATGTTTTATAAATTTTTATCAATTTTGGAGTTTGGTAAGGTAGGACAAAGGCAAGAACTGTAGAGATAGATGTACTTAGAAAAACAAGAGTTTTAGCAACATTCTAGGATATTTTCATTTTGAATTACTGCTTTATAACTTAAAATTTTATAAATTAAGATATAAATGTTTTTTTCCATTTTCATTTCTTAGCTTGAAGAAACTAATAGGACACTAACTAGTGATGTTGCCAATCTTGCAAATGAGAAAGAAGAATTAAATAACAAATTGAAAGACGCCCAAGAGCGTATGTATTAACAAAGAATAAAGTTTATTTTCAGTATGCCTAATGCTTACCAGTTGCTAAACTATTAGTATAATTTTTACATTTTTCTGTTTTAGAACTATCAAGGTTGAAAGATGAAGAAATAAGTGCAGCAGCTATTAAAGCACAATTTGAGAAGCAGCTGTTAACAGAGAGGACACTCAAAACTCAAGTGTGTATATAATAAACTCTAAATATGATTTTGAAATTTTTCTTAGTTTATCTTTCTTGCATTTTACTTCTAACATTACAGATTGGCTGTAGCAGTCATTGATGGTACCAGTATTTGTGTACAGTCAGGATTATCCAGTTTTTTACCACATTGAGAGAAACTAGATTTGATTAACATTGTTGAGTTCAATGTTTATTAAGTTTCTCTTAATTTTTCCATATGGAATCATAATCTCTCTTAATTTTTTTATTGTAATCTGGTAAGTTTTTCTGCTTTTAAGAAATGGTAGAGAAGGACCATTTGCTGACAGCCTAAAAAAGGGTCACTCTGAAAAGGCATCATGATTATTAACTATCCTTTTCTCAGCTCTCACATTGTATATACAGCATGAGTCCTGGTGGGTCCAAGATGCTCTGCTCTGTGGTTGGACATGTATTTTATCAGTGTGATGCCAGTGCAAAACTCTCTTCTAAAATTAAAGATCTGCCTCCCAAGTGGTAGAAAATGACATTAGAGTGAACCTATAAACATTTTAAGTTATACTTCTCAGAAAACATGAGAGTGAAAAACTAACAGAGTGTTGGTTGGAGAAAAGGATGATGAATAATGATGAAGGTGTATTTTTTTTAGTATAAGAGGAGTTTCTTTGTGGCCCTGTATGTAGGGAAGATTTTGTAATGTGCTGTTGGTAAGCTACTAAGAAATCATCAACATAATTTATTTACTTATTTACATCCTTATTTTTATGTTTTTAAGGCTGTGAATAAGTTGGCTGAGATCATGAATCGAAAGGAACCTGTTAAGCGTGGTAATGACACAGATGTGCGGAGAAAAGAAAAGGAGAATAGAAAGCTACATATGGAACTTAAATCTGAACGTGAAAAACTGACCCAACAGATGATTAAGTATCAGAAAGAACTGAATGAAATGCAGGCTGTAAGAATACTTTTTGAAGATTTCTTTTTAAGAAGTAGAATTATTTTCATGTCTCCATATATTTTATAGGTTATAGAACATTTCTATTAATTATTATAGTAGTCTCCCCTTACACAAGAAGGCTATGTTCCAGGATCCCCAGTGAATGCCTGAAGCCACAGATACAACTGAACTCTATACCTACTATATATTTTCCTGTACTGTAAGGAGTGGGGTAGCATATACAGTGTGAATAAACTGGACAAAGGGATGATTAACATCCCGGGCAAGTAGAACCAAGCAATATGAGAGTTCATCATACTACTTAGAACAGCACATGATTCAAAACTTAGAGACTGCTTATTTCTGAAATTTTCCATTTAATATTTTCAGACTGCAGTTGACCTTGGATAATTGAAAACACAGAAAGTGAAACCTTGGATAAGGAGAGACTGCCATATTACTGAACTAGGAAGCAAAATTATAAGATGTATGACATTCAATTAATTTAATGTAATTCAATTTCTTGTAGCAAATAGCTGAAGAGAGTCAGATTCGAATTGAACTACAGATGACACTGGATAGTAAGGACAGTGACATTGAGCAACTGCGCTCCCAGCTCCAGGCCTTGCACATTGGTTTGGATAGTTCCAGTATAGGCAGCGGACCAGGGGATACTGAAGCTGATGATGGGTTTCCAGGTATAGATTCGTTCAACCCTTACGTTTACTTTTGTCTTAAATATAAATCAGTTGATGGTTTTAAGTCCTGTAACTGACTTTGCTCTTAAGGAAAAATATTTGCCATTTCTTTAAGGGAACACCTACTCTTTAGAGTAGGGGTTCAGATGACAGTTTAAATTATTTTATTTATTGATTTTTTACAAAACTTTTTATTAAAAAATGCAAGTGTAAATTTCTCATATTTAGTTATTTAAATTAACTCTTTATATATTATTGATAGCTCTCCTTTTAAGCTTTCATTTTTATTTTTTCTTCTTTCTGCATTCTTACTTCCTTTTATGTTGGGTGTTTAGTTCATATCACTCAGTCACACACTATGGAATCCATGTCATTCACCTACCAACGTTCCTCCACTTCTCTCAATATTGCCACTAAGCCTTCCAGTTCTCATATGCTTCTTGACTCTGATTCTGACTCAGAAGAAGAATCTGTTCCTTACTTACCTATTTCATCGGAACCTAATGGTACAGGTGACATCCTGAAAATCTTTTGACCTCTGGGTTTTTTTCCCACTATCCATAATTTTAGTCCTTTTGAAAATTTTTATAACAATAACTAATATTCACTAACTCTAACAAGTTGCTCCATTAACAAGTCTCAGTTAAAAAGAAACTGCTGCATGAACAAAGATTTTGTTTTTTAAGGAATTTCACATCGCATTGCTGATACAGTTGATAGAATTTATTTTGTCATCTTACAAGAAATGGAGTAGTGCTTTATATCGTTTAAGAACATATGGTTTCACTGTCTGTTTCTTCCATTTTTAACAAAGAAGAAACTCTTTCTAAAGTTTCGTATCAAGAATGATGGTATAGAAAAAGCATGTGTAGACCGTTTTAGAGGGTATATTTAGGTTTCCCTTGAGTGCTTACTTAGTCCACACTGTGAAGGTGAAAAGTGTTAATCGCTCAGTTGTGTCAGACTCTTTTTGACCCCATGGACTGTGGCCCTCCAGGCTCTGTCTATGGGATTCCCCAGGCAAGAATCCTGAAGTGAGTTGCCCTTCCCTTCTCCAGGGGATCTTCCCCACTGAGCGATCAAACCTGGATCTCCTGCATTGCAGGGAAATTCTTTACTGTCTGAGCCACCAGGAAGACAGTCAACATTGTTCTAGCCCTTAAAAAAAAGTATAAGACAATTTGACCTGATCCTTGTCCTGAAAGGAATTATAGTTTAAATGAAGAAACCAGTTGGAAAACCCCCAAAATTGTTATGTTTAGTACAAAGTTAGTGAAAGTACAAAAAACATTTAAAGTAAACACCACAGGAAATTAGTGCATAAACAGTCAGATATAAAATTAAATTTAATCTATTAGTTGAATTCAAAGTAATTTGCTATATTTATTTACATTGTCATCACACTTCCCAGGAATATATCAGTATAAATCATAAGTGATTATATTGAAGTTGTTTCAGATCTTAGCAATAAAATTATTTCAATCTTACCCATATTGTTAGAGATCATCTGATTAATCCCTTAAATTGGTGTAGGGCCATGTCCAGACATTCGAGTATATAGCTGTTTTTAATGACATCATTTCTGTTCATGGGGTCTGGAGGTTATTAATGTGCGAGAGAAAGGGAGCGCGTATAAGCACTTGATCAGAGATGTGTCCCTGTGTGACCTTCTGTGAGATGGTTCTGAGAGTTGAAAATTTATGTAAGGTGTCTAGCACAGTTCAGACACAAAGTAGGTGATAGCTACTTTTATTATTAGCATAACCTCCAAAAATGCTTTCTTCATGTAATTATTTCACTAAAATAAACTGATCAGATACCATTAGAACAGATTCTAAGGATGCAGAGTTTTCTTGACTGAACTAGAAATTTACTGATTTTACTATTTTAGAATTTAGGAATCTTTTGGCTTACTGCTACTTATTTGCCAGATTTGATCTGTAATTTACACAGTTTTACTTCATTTTATTTAAAACCATTCTAACAGTCCATTTTCTCCAAACATTTAATTACTCACAGAAAATATTTTGTCTTCAAAGTTGTGTACTATATCTGTAGTTAGGCCTTCTTCCAAAGGAAAGATAGAGGATTCTGATACAGGTGTACCAATGAGAATAGACAGCTGCTTTTCTTTTTTGCAACTTTTCTGTGTAACTTTGCAAATGCATGAATTTAGTTAATGGGGCATTTGACATTATAAACTATGGGATATATATTTCCAATGTGATATAACCTGGATTTCGTTTTGCATTGTATAACTTGCTTATACTGATCCTACATTATTATTATATGTTAGATGATGTATAGATTCTGAAGGGCATATTTGCTTGTGACTTTTATATTAAAATTTTATTAAGTTCCTCATTTTCTTAAGAGATTTGTTGTACTTACACTCATATCTTGTGCTTATAGAATCAAGACTAGAAGGATGGCTTTCATTGCCTGTGCGAAACAACACTAAGAAATTTGGATGGGTTAAAAAGGTAATTGATACTTTTGAATCAATACTTGATTTTGAGTCAATACCTTGAATACTTTTGAATCAGTACCTTGAATACTTTTGAATAAGTACCTTGATACATTTGAATCAGGGTCTTCTGTTTTACTTTTGGTTTAGCTATAGCCATTTCACTTTTGTCATTGTAAGATATAGATAACCAGAACTTTTAGACACATAAAACTTGTTTGTACTTTGTTTGGAATTTGTACTATGTTTTGATTTGGAATAATATATTTTATATATCTTTGTTTAAAAAAACACTTTTCATCGTTAACAAGTTGTTAATAATAAAACAGATTTTAGTGTTAGGAAAATAGAAGCCTGTATTGACCTTGGTGCTTTTGCTGTTTCCAGGAAAACAACTCTAGATATGACAGAAAGTCCCAGATATTTCTTTTTGTCTGTTACTATGATTATTGATATTATGTTCATATTTGATAAGTATCTTAGCTTTAGGGCTGCTATAACAAAATACTACAGACTGAGTAGCTTATGAACAACAAAGATTTATTTCTCACGGTTCTGGAGGCTGGAAGTCCAAGATAAGGGATCAGCCAGCATGATTGGGTTCTGGTGAAGGTCTTTTTCCAGGTTTCAGACTTCCTGCTCTATCCTCATGGTGGAAGGGGTAGGAATTTCTCTGGAATCCCTTTTATAAGGGCACTAATCCCCTTCATGAGGTCTCTAGTGTCATGACCTAATCACCTTCCCAAGACCCCACTTACTAATATCATCACATTACGTTATGATGTAAATTCATTAACATATGAATTTGGGAGAATATAGCCATTCAAACCATAGCAATAACGTTGCTTACGCTTTTGGATCTTAGAGCTAAATCAGTCCAAAAATTAGTTGAATTTCTCCCCCCCATAACCCCCCCTCCCTGCAATTTGCTTACTTAAAATGTATACAAAAAGATCTGTTCTTATTTTAAGGAAGACTTTCTTAAAGGATACATTAAGATAGCTTTTTAGGTATTTAACATATTTTATATGATTTTTATTGCTAATATAGAATTTATTTTCAAAGAAAAATAAGTAACATATATATTAACTGTAATCATTGTTTAATTCCTTTCCTCCTTTTTAACAGTATGTGATTGTAAGCAGTAAGAAGATCCTTTTCTATGACAGTGAACAAGATAAAGAACAATCTAATCCTTACATGGTTTTAGATATAGAGTAAGTATTTTTATTATAATATTTGTTATTGTTGTTCAGTTGCTAAGTCGTGTCTGACTTTTTGTGACCCCCATGGACTGCAGCACACTAGGCTTCCCTGTCCTTCACCATCTCCTGGAGTTGGCTCATACTCATGTCTGTTGAGTTGGTCATGCCATCCAACCATGAGAATATTTTATAACTTTATCTTTTAAAGTTTAAGAGAGTACTGTGACCTTTTGTCAAGTTAGTGTAATTTATTAGTCATATAGTACATGTATATACTCATATAGTATAAGTGCTACTATACTGTTGTTAGATTTTCTTATATTTGCTTCATACAGATAAAAGTTTGGCATATAGAGTTGGCTAAAACGTCTCTATTTCATGAGTCTTCAATATGTTGTTTTCTGAAACTAATTAGAAAATTTCTGACTTGCTGAAAATTTCTCAAAATCTCAAGGAGTGATTGAATTTATACAGCTTTAACATTCTAATTAAGACTCAGAGTTGTTCAATTGCTCAGTCCTGTCTGACTCTTTGCAACCCCATGAGCTGCAGCACACAGGCTTCCCTGTCCTTGGCCATTTCCCAGCGTCAGAGTAGTCAGTTTTAATTTCTGACATAAGTGTAAGAAAACTGATATAATCTGATCCTTTGGTAATGCTTTACTCTTTTATTAAAAATCTCTTATAGCAAGTTATTTCATGTCCGACCAGTTACACAGACTGATGTATATAGAGCAGATGCTAAAGAAATTCCAAGGATATTCCAGGTAAACCGTTTTATTTTGTGGTTTGTTTATTTTGTTTTGTTCTTTTCACCTTTATACATTCTCAGCATGACATAACATAATGCATTTCTTTATTCTTGGGCCTTTTTCAGATTATCTTTCTTCAATTTTTGTCCCATTTAAAGGTAGTTTGTTCATTCGTGACTTTCACGCTTTTCCTGTTGGATACATCTTAAATTCTTCTCTCCATCTCACTTGTTAAAGTCTGTAGTCTGTAGTGTATTTATATCATGTTTCTAGCCTTTGCTATCCTTTTGTTCAAGGTTGGTTATGACATTGTTTTAAAAATTTTATTTTTAATTGGAGAATAATTATTTACAATTAAGAGAAACCCAAGTAAGACGGTAAGTGTTGCAAGAGGGCATCAGAGGGCAGACACACTGAAACTAAAATTACAGAAAACTAGCTAATCTGATCACACGGACCACAGCCTTGTCTACCTCAATGAAACTAAGCCATGCCGTGTGGGGCCACCCAAGATGGATGGGTCATGGTAGAGAGGTCTGACAGAATGTGGTCCACTGGAGAAGGGCATGGCAAACCACTTCAGTATTCTTGCCTTGAGAACCCCATGAACAGTATGAAAAGGCAAAAAGATAGGACACTGAAAGATGAACTCCCCAGGTCAGTAGGTGCCCAATATGCTAATGGAGATCAGTGGAGAAATAACTCCAGAAAGCATGATGGGATGGAGCCAAAGCAAAAACAGTACCCAGCTGTGGATGTGACTGGTGATAGAAGCAAAGTCAGATGCTGTAAAGAGCAATATTGCATAGGAACCTGGAATGTTAGGTCCATGAATCAAGGCAAATTGGAAGTGGTCAAACAGGAGATGGCAAGAGTGAACGTTGACATTCTAGGAATCAGTGAACTAAGATGGACTGGAATGGGTGAATTTAACTCAGATGACCATTATATCTACTACTGTGGGCAAGAATCCCTTAGAAGAAATGGAGTAGCCATCATGGTCAACAAAAGAGTCTGAAAGGCAGTACTTGGATGCAGTCTCAAAAACGATAGAATGATCTCTGTTCGTTTCCAAGGCAAACCAATATCACAGAAATCCAAGTCTATGCCCTGACCAGTAACACCGAAGAAGCTGAAGTTGAACGGTTCTATGAAGACCTACAAGACCTTCTAGAACTAACACCCAAAAAAGATGTCCTTTTCATTATAGGGGACTGGAATGCAAAAGTAGGAAGTCAAGAAACACCTGGCGTAACAGGCAAGTTTGGCATTGGAGTACAGAATGAAGCAGGGCAAAGACTAATAGAGTTTTGCCACGAGAACACACTGGTAATAGCAAACACCCTCTTCCAACAACACAAGAGAAGACTGTACACGTGGACATCACCAGATGGTCAACACTGAAATCAGATTGATTATATTCTTTGCAGCCAAAGATGGAGAAGCTCTATACAGTCAGCAAAAACAAGACCAGGAGCAGACTGTGGCTCAGATCATGAACTCCTTATTGCCAAATTCAGACTTAAATTGAAGAAAGTAGGGAAAACCTCTAGCCCATTCAGGTATGACCTAGATAAAATCCCTTATGAGTATATAGTAGAAGTGACAAATAGATTTAAGGGACTACATCTGGCTAGACAGAGTGCCTGATGAACTATGACAGAGGTTCGTGACATTCTACAGCAGACAGGGATCAAGATAATCCCCATGGAAAAGAAATGCAAAAAAGCAAAATGGCTGTCTGAGGAGGACTTACAGATAGCTGGGAAGAGAAGAGAAGCGAAAAGCAAAGGAGAAAAGGAAAGATATTCCCATCTGAATGCAGAGTTCCAAAGAATAGCAAGGAGAGACAAGAAAGCTTTCCTCAGTGATCAGTGCAAAGAAATAGAGGAAAACAACAGATTGGGGAAGACTAGAGATCTCTTCAAGAAAATTAGAGATACCAAAGGAACATTTCATGCAAAGATAGGCTCGATAAAGGACAGAAATGGTATGGACCTAACAGAAGCAGAAGATATTATGAAGAGGTGGCAAGAATACACAGAAGAACTCTACAAAAAAGATCTTCACAACCCAGATAATCACGATGGTGTGATCACTCACCTAGAGCCAGACATCCTGGAATGTGAAGTCAAGTGGGCCTTGGAAAGCATCACTACGAACAAAGCTAGTGGAGGTGATGGAATTCCAGTTGAGCTATTTCAAACCCTCAAAGGTGATGCTGTGAAAGTGCTGCACTCGATATGCCAGCAAATCTGGAAAACTCAGCAGTGGCCACAGGACTGGAAAAGGTCATTTTTTGTTCCAATCCCAAAGAAAGGCAATGCCAAAGAATGCTCAAACTACCGCACAGTTGCACTCATCTCACATGCTAGTAAAGTAATGCTCAAAATTCTCCAAGTCAGGCTTCAGCAATACGTGAACCGTGAACTTCCAGATGTTCAAGCTGGTTTTAGAAAAGGCAGAGGAACCAGAGATCAAATTGCCAATATCCGCTGGATCATCAAAAAAACATCTATTTCTGCTTTATTGACTATGCCAAAGCCTTTGACTGTGTGGATCACAATAAACTGTGGAAAATTCTGAAAGACAGACCATCTGACCTGTCTCTTGAGAAACCTGTATGCAGGTCAGGAAGCAACAGTTAGAACTGGACATGGAACAACAGACTGGTTCCAAATAGGAAAAGGAGTACGTCAAGGCTGTATGTTGTCACCCTGCTTATTTAACTTATATGCAGAGTACATCATGAGAAATGCTGGGCTGGAAGAAACACAAGCTGGAATCAAGATTGCCGGGAGAAATATCAATAACTTCAGATATGCAGATGACACCACCCTTATGGCAGAAAGTGAAGAACTAAAGAGCCTCTTGATGGAAGTGAAAGAGGCAAGTGAAAAAGTTGGCTTAAAGCTCAACATTCAGAAAACTAAGACCATGGCATCTGGTCCCATCACTTCATGGCAAATAGATGGGGAAACAGTGGAAACAGTGCCAGACTTTATTTTGGGGGGCTCCAAAATCACTGCTGATGGTGATTGCAGCCATGAAATTAAAAGACGCTTACTCCTTGGAAGGAAAGTTATGGCCAACCTAGATAGCATATTTAAAAGCAGAGACATTACTTTGCCAACAAAAGTCTGTCTAGTCAAGGCTATGGTTTTTCCAGTGGTCATGTGTGGATGTGAGAGTTGGACGGTGAAGAAAGCTGAGCGCCGCAGAATTGATGCTTTTGAACTGTGGTGTTGGAGAAGACTCTTGAGAGTCCCTTGGACTGCAAGGAGATCCAATCAGTCCATCCTAAAAGAGATCAATCCTGGGTGTTCATTGGAAGGACTGATGTTGAAGCTGAAACTCCAGTACTTTGGCCACCTCATGCGAAGAGTTGACTCATTGGAAAAGACCCTAATGCTGGGAAGGATTGGGGGCAGGAGGAGAAGGGGACGACAGAGGATGAGATGGTTGGATGGCATCACCAACTCGATGGACATGGGTTTGGGTGGACTACGGGAGTTGGTGATGGACAGGGAGGCCTGGCATGCTGCAATTCATGGGGTCGCAAAGAGTCGGACATGACTGAGCGACTGAACTGAACTGAATTATTTACAATACTGTGATGATTTCTGCCATGCATCAACATGAATCAATCATAGGTATACATATATCCCCTCCCTCTTGAACCTTGCTCCCCATCCCACCCCTCTTGGTTGTCACAGAGTACCGGCTTGAGATCCCTGTGTGTCACAACATATTTTGAGCATGAATGTTCTGTTTTGGTTTTATGCTTAGTGCTCTAGAAAGTTAAAAAATTGCTTGTGAAGTTAAATTTTGCACCCAAGAACCCTTTTACTTCCAATTTAAGGTGAAGCCAAATTCTTCCCTTTATTTTTTCCATTTTGAAATTAGTCACACCAACCATGAGTCCCTTCTGGTAAAAGCTGTAGTGCTTGGTGTACTGTAGGGAAGCTTGCAGCTTATTTTTTGGGTACTTAGCAAGTTTGTTTGGAATATCTTATACATCCTTTCCTCTTTTCCTTTTTTCCTCAATTCTCCAAATACAAAGCTTTTCAATTAAAACTGTATTTGTAGTTATCACTGAGTGGTCTGTTTTTGAGAATTATAGAGTCATAGTTCATCTCTTCAGGTGATTGTTTTGAAAATTCCCTCCAAGAAAAGCTTTCTAACACTAATCAAGTGAAGATTTATCTTTGGCTAGCCTATTGTGAAAAATTTGCTGGAACATAGGAAGATAACATGGAGAAAATTAGGAGGCATCATTTGAACAGGATTGATTCTTTTGAGATGTGAACCACAGTGACTGGCTAATGACTTTACTCATCTGAGCTCTTGATTACAACCTACTACCATTTGAATAACATTCATTTTTGTCTCATTGAATAGTTTAGACTAATTTTATTTATACTATAAGAATTATTACTACATTAAAATAGCTAACGTTTGAAGATACTCATTTTTCTTTATTGTGTTTATAGATTCTGTATGCCAATGAAGGAGAAAGTAAGAAGGAACAAGAATTTCCAGTGGAGCCAGTGGGAGAAAAATCAAATTATATTTGCCACAAGGGACATGAATTTATTCCTACTCTCTATCATTTCCCAACCAACTGTGAGGCATGTATGAAGCCATTGTGGCACATGTTTAAACCCCCTCCTGCTTTAGAGTGCCGTCGCTGTCATATTAAATGTCATAAAGATCACATGGACAAAAAGGAGGAAATTATAGCGCCTTGCAAAGGTAAATAATAAATCACTTGCTCAATTAATATTACTTATGTTAGATCATTTTAAACATTAATTTTTCTCAAATATTTCTTTATAGTGTATTATGATATTTCATCGGCAAAGAATCTATTGTTATTAGCAAATTCTACAGAAGAGCAGCAAAAGTGGGTTAGTCGGTTAGTGAAAAAGATACCTAAAAAGCCTCCAGCTCCAGACCCTTTTGCACGGTCGTCTCCTAGAACGTCAATGAAAATACAACAAAACCAGTCTATTCGACGGCCGAGTCGACAACTTGCCCCAAACAAACCAAGGTAATAAATTAAAATGTGGCAAAAATTAAAGCATTAAAAAAATATTTTACTATTTGTGCTAAAGTTACAAATTTTACAAATTACAGTTTTTCTTTGCTTGATATTTTCATAATGTGTGGAATACCAAAAGTTTGAAACTATTTCATTGCATATATCTCATTCATTGGTTTAGCTGGATGTAATAAATTTACTTATTAAATCAGAAACATATATTACATTCAACCAAAAATATATAAAAGGCTCAATTTTGTCATGTGTATGTATATAATCATAATATTTTATGATTTTATAAACACATTGACTTAATTTATTGCTTTACCAGACAGGATGCACACATAGACCTTTAAGTGTCATGTATACACATTTTCTTTTTATTATTGTAAACCTCTTTAACCTCCTTTATATAAGATGACTTAGGGGGCAGGACTGAAATCTTAACTCTTAATTCAAGTAATAACTTGTCTCAGATCTAACAAGTAATATAGATCAGCTTTTAAAATGCAAATATTAACTAATGAATATAGTGGGCATTTCTTATACTTGGGGTGAATTTGGGAATATGGAGTAAGGTTAGAGATGATTATTGCACAACAGCATTTTGATGGAGCCATTTTCATTTAGATACATTATAGTAATTTTTGACACAAAATAATCATTTCTTGGTTACTAGCTAATCAGTATTTGTAAATAAATACTGCTCTTCATTGAAATGAACATGATGATTTGGTTAGCTAAAGGATAAAGTATACATTTACATCATGTATCTGATTTCAGTTGTCCTTTTAAACACAGGACCTTCTGTATATGAATAGTGATGTGCATTGGCTGTAATATCAGAAATATTTTCATTCTAGCCACAACACTGTATATGAAACTTTTCTTGAAGCTAATATCACAAGGAAATAATTTAGAATGAAGAAGGTAGATTGGTGTTTCATTTCAGTGAAAATGTTGAATTTTTGTATGAGGTATCAGTCAGTCAGTTCAGTCGCTCAGTCGTGTCCGACTCTTTGCGACCCTATGAACCGCAGCACGCCAGGCCACCCTGTCCATCACCAACTCCCGGAGTTTACCCAAACCCATGTCCGTTGAGTCGGTGATGCCATCTAACCATCTCATCCTCTGTTGTCCCCTTCTCCTCCTGCCTTCAATCTTTCCCAACATCAGGGTCTTTTCAAATGAGTCAGCTCTTCTCATCAGCTGGCCAAAGTTGTGGAGTTTCAGCTTCAACATCAGTCCTTCCAGTGAACACCCAGGACTGATCTCCTTTAGGATGGACTGGTTGGATCTCCTTGCAGTCCAAGGGACTCTCAAGAGTCTTCTCCAGCACCACAGTTCAAAAGCATCAATTCTTCAGCACTCAGCTTTCTTTATAGTCCAACTCTCACATCCATACATGACCACTGGAAAAACCATAGCCTTGACTAGATAGACCTTTGTTGACAAAGTAATGTCTCTGCTTTTTAATATTCCGTCAAGGTTGGTCATAACTTTCCTTCGCAGGATTAAGCATCTTTTAATTTCATGGCTGCAATCACCATCTGCAGTGATTGTGGAGCCCAAAAAAATAAAGTCTAACACTGTTTCCACTGTTTCCCCATCTATTTGCCATGAAGTGATGGGACCAGATGCCATGGTCTTAGTTTTCTGAATGTTGAGCTTTAAGCCAACTTTTTCACTTGCCTCTTTCACTTCCATCAAGAGGCTCTTTAGTTCTTCTTCACTTTCTGCCACAAAGGTGGTGTCATCTGCATATCTGAAGTTATTGATATTTCTCCTGGAAATCTTGATTCCAGTTTGTGCTTCATCCAGCCCAGCATTTCTCATGATGTACTCTGCATATAAGTTAAATAAGCAGGGTGACAACATACAGCCTTGACGTACTCCTTTTCCTGTTTGGAACCAGTCTGTTATTCCACATCCAGTTCTAACTGTTGCTTCCTGACCTGCATACAGGTTTCTCAAGAGGCAGGTCACGTGGTCTGGTATTCCCATCTCTTTCAGAATTTTCCACAGTTTATTGTGATCCACACAGTCAAAGGCTTTGGCGTAGTCAATAAAGCAGAAATAGATGTTTTCCTGGAACTCTGTTGTTTTTTTGATGATCCAGTGGATGTTGGCAATTTGATCTCTGGTTCCTCTGCCTTTTCTAAAACCAGCTTGAACATCTGGAAGTTCACGGTTCATGTATTCCTGAAGCCTGACTTGGAGAATTTTGAGCATTACTTTACTAGCGTGTGAGATAAGTGCAATTCTGTGGTAGTTTGAGCATTCTTTGGCATTGCCTTTCTTTGGGATTGGAGTGAACACTGACCTTTTCCAATCCTGTGGCCACTGCTGAGTTTTCCAAATTTGCTGGAATATTTAATGCAGCACTTTCACAGCATCATCTTTTAGGATTTGAAATAGCCTAACTGGAATTCCATCACCTCCACTAGCTTTGTTCATAGTGTTACTTCCTAAGGCCTACTTGACTTCACATTCCAGGATGTCTGGCTCTAGGTGAGTGATCACACCATCATGATTATCTGGGTCATGAAGATCTTTTTTTTATAGATTTTCTGTGTATTCTTGCCACCTCTTCTTAATATCTTCTGCTTTTGTTAGATCCATACCATTTCTGTCCTTTATTGAGCCCATCTTTGCATGAAATGTTCCCTTGGTATCTCTAATTTTCTTGAAGAGATCTCTAGTCTTTCCTATTCTATTGTTTTCCTTTATTTCTTTGCCTTAATCACTGAGGAAGGCTTTCTTGTCTCTCCTTGCTATTCTTTGGAACTCTGCATTCAGATGAGTATATCTTTCCTTTTCTCCTTTGCTTTTAGTTTCTCTTCTTTCCACAGCTATTTGTATGTGAAAAAAGAGGTAAGGTATGATAAAGCTAAATATTGTAGAATTAGTGATTATATGATAGTAATTGACCTGAATAAACTCAAAGAATTCAGAGACACTGAAGGTCATTCCATGTACCTAGTGCAAAACATCTAAAAATTCAATTTCTATTATTAATATTGTAGAACTATTAATGCATAAATTCTAAGCTATTTTAATATCTTATGCATATAGTGCTTTTGCTTCCAACATGCTTCCATATCCTATTGTCTCTTTTAACTTCCTATGTATTCTATCAGTTGATCTTTAAAATACTCATGGAGTAGAATAGGTGCCTTTTTTTTTTTTTTCCAGACTCTAGGAAGGCAAATAATTTGGTTAGATTCAGGAGTATAAGAACTCCAGTTTTTTTAGTATATTGTATTCTTTTGTGCTATTTGACAAGTTAATGAATTCACTACATATGATAACACAGAGTTTATGAAGCAGGTTTCAGACTGAGTGAGACATGTTTCAATTACATAAATTTTCATGTTCACCGACTGATAATTTTCTTGCCTCCCCCACTTCAGCATTACCATTCATTTGAAAGCCCATTTACGTTTAATTTTTGTTACTTTTTTTTAGTTCTGGCCCTGCCCTTCGAATCATTCTTCATTGATTTTTTAAAAATACATTTTGTATAGCAACAGTAAGTAATAGGGATTTCTTTTTCTCACAACTCTGCATGTAGATAAAACTAATACCAAAACTGACTGTTAAATGTATAGGGATTTTTTTTTTTTTGACATTTTAAAATCTATATGCTGTTTGAAATTTTAAATGAAAAGATGGGCAAATTTAAAATGTAACTTTGCATTTTATTATGCCTCTGCAACATTATTTCCATTGCTTTTAACATCTATCCCTTCATTGCTTCATTAACTCATAAAGTTGTATCTGTGTCTGTCCTTATGCAAATAACCCTGCATTTTGCATTCCATTTTGGGTGTCACATTTTAGAAGTGGCATACACAAATTGGAAGGTATACAGAAGGGAATTACTGAGGGAGTAGTCATTTGATGGTGATTTGATGGTGTTACGCATGTAGCAAGTGAATGAACTGTAAGTCTTCTGAGGAGGTGATCTGAAAGGATGGGAGATCATAAATTACAGTAAAGACTTAAAGGATTTTTCCTTGAAAGAACCAAGCAGAGAGGCACATTCTAAATTAGCAGGGAAAGCTGTCAAGCAATCAGATGTGCAAAATTGCAAGAATTGGCTTGCTCTAGAGTGGTGAGTGCCCTGTCACCACAAGTGTGCACATGGTTTAGATGATTGGCCGGCAGAACTGTGAGGGAACAGTGCCCCTCCGTCTGTCCTGTGTATGCAGTGTGATGTCGAGTAGCATGGCTTGAGAGGGGAGTCAAGCCTTGGACCGGATGATCTTTAATACCTGCTAATTTATAACATATTCCTACAGACAAATGGGTAGAGCTTTAAAGCACTATCCAAGAAAACATAGGAACAGAATATCTGGTTTGTATTAACAGTGATTTAATATGTAGCTCTTCATTTGTCCTCATTTAATATCAGTCTTAGCACTAGTCAGTCTAGCTTTAGTTGAACCAATTAATTCACATGATATCTTTCTTAAAACAAATGTTTGGCTTCATTAGACATCATCACGTATGTACATTCCTAAACACACTAAATCATAGCACCCAATAAATATTCATCTAATCTTTTTTTTTTTTTTAACTTTACCTTTGTTAACTGCATCATTGCATTTTTTTCCTTTGGCTTCTGTCATGTTTTTGTTCTGATTCTTCTTTTACATCTCTTTGTAGCGCTTCCCTTTTTCTGTAGTTCTGAAGTGCCTGAAGTAATGTGTGTTAGCTACTATTATTATATACAATAACATTTCTGAGGGCATATTATATTATGCCAGGCACTCTCCTGAGAACTTTAACTGTACTAACTTATTCATCCTTGTAACCACCCTGTGATTTAGCAGTTCTATTTTACAGATGAGACTAAGACACCAAAACGTTGTGTGCTCAGTGTCACACAGCTCACGAGCAGCAGGGTCACGAGTTTAGATCCAGATAAGCTAGTTCCAGATCCTGCGTCCTTGGCTGTTTCACACTTCTCTGCCTCATGGTGATTCAAGGAGACTTGAATTAATTGGCAGTTTATAAAACATAATGTGTAGAATGCTATTCTAGAAGAAAGTTTTTTTTCTTTAATCTAAATTAAAATACTATACTAGAAAAGTAAGAAATTTGTGACTAAAATGCTGACTTTTGATGAAGACAGTTTGGAGAGATCCTCATTTGTTCCAGTGCAAGACACAAAATGTTGGTCCCTGCTGAGGGCTTTTCCCTTTAATTTTCTATAAAGATTTTTTTTTTAAGCCATGCAGAAAAATATAAAGCAGAAATGCAACAAATACTTGTTTTTAAAAATAAAGCATTGCCAGTATGGTTAAAACGTAAGGGTAGGGGAAGCTAGTATTTTATCATTATTTCATCTTTATTCTTTTCCAGCTTTAAATATTAGAACATTAATAGGCTAATTGAGAAAAGATAATAAAGTTATATACAACTTGACGTGTCAAAAATAAATTCATAAGTGAAGTAGAAGAAAATAGGGGAATATGTATATGATCTTGGATTTGAGAGGAACTTCCTAAGAATAAAAGCAAAAAAAGAAAAGAAAGTAAAAGATTGACTAACCAAAAATTAAAGCCTTGTTGATTTTTAAAATGCCACACATCTTACAACACACATGAGAAAGATGGGTTAGTGTCTTTATGCATGGAGTTCTTATATAAGTCATTTAGGAAAAGGAGATTGACTTTTCACAATATAAAAATTAGTGAGGAACATATAGGTATTACCATAAATATGAAAAAGTTATCAACCTGATTATTAAGCAAAGAAATTAAAATTAAAACTATATTGTAAAACTGTTCTCACCTGCCAAAATGATAAAGATTAAGAAACTTGGTAAGATGTAAAGAAATGAACCCACTTATATGCTGCCAGTAGAACTCAAAACTCAGTGCACCTCCTTCTGCAGCAGTCTTTGGTGATAAGTTTCATAGGCCTGAAGTGTATAGCCATTGATCAGTTAACATGTTGTTTATTATGGAGGTATGAACAAGAGTTTTGGGAGAACAAAGGAAATCATGGAGAATTCTGCCATTAAAGCATCAAGAAAAGTCTCAGAAAAATGGAGGATTAGTAATTTCCCAAGCAAAGAAATAAGAGAAAAGAAAGTTTTAGGCAAAGTGTTACATGCAGAGGCACTGGTTGTCAGGGTTACATGTGTGTTTGCAATGTTGTATGGGGTTACGGTGGGGAGAGGGTCAGAATAGGAAGGGGAAGAAGGTGACACTGGAGAGAAAGCTCTGGGCCAGATTGAAAAGGACTGAGTTCATCACTATGCTAGAGGGGTACTGATTTTGTTCTAATAGGAGGCTTTCAACAAGAGATTAGTATGTTTTGACTTAATGAGATCCAGAGCTAAAATACTGACAGTAAAAATGGAGAGAAGAAACCAAGTTAAAGACAGATTTTTTAAGTTGAAATGACAAGAATTAGATGACTGACTGGGAGTGGTTGAGGCAGAGGTTTTAAGGGAAGTCTCATCATGCATTCCCTGGGCTTCCGTGGTGGCTCAGCTGGTAAAGAATCGACCTGCAATGCTGGAGACCTGGGTTCAATCCCTGGGTTGGGACGATCCCCTGGAGAAGGGAAAGGCTACCCACTCTAGTATTCTGGCCTGGAGAATTCCATGGACTGTGTAGTCCATGGGGTCACAAAGAGTCGGACATGACTGAATGACTTTTGCTTTCACTCATCATGCATTACACTGATAGCCTAGTGATGAGACTTTTAAAATCTGAAGATTGTGACCTGGGCACACACTTCACACATTCTTCAGAGGTTTTGGAAGGATATGAGATGCATATTTTTCATAAAAGTATACTAAAACAGAGGCTTGGATACGCAAGAAGAACTGATCTCAGTCTCCCAAGTAGTAGAGTTGAAACCATAGCTATACATCATAAGGCTAAATAAATGAGTATATACTCGGCTGTGCTATGTTTTAAGAGAATAAATAATTATATGTGAGTTTGTGTGCTTCTATTTTGTATTTAGTGCATATTGAAATAGAGTAATTTGAGTTGGTTTACTTTTAAATTAGGGTAATAATCATCCATCAACCTACCTACCCTGTCAGTGATTCTCAAAGTCAACCAGCTGTATCAGAATTCATCTCAAAATTCATCTTAAAAATGCAAATACTTCCCCACCCACATTACCCCCAATTTAATTATATCAGAATCTCTTGAGATGAAGCCTGGGAATGGGCATTATACATAGCATTGGGTAAATCATATACACCAAAGTTTAAGAACCAATTGCATAGTGACCATAGATGAGTTTTGGGGACCAGGTGATTTTCTTGGCACAAATGTATTCTTGGGTGTCACAGTTATAAACGATGAGAAAGTTACTTCTGTTTTTAAAAATAAAGATGATTGCAATATTAAGTGATTGGGTTGAATTGGAAAGGAAAGATTGCATATACCTCTGCTCTAAGTGTTAATTTATTTGGCCAAGATAAGTTGCTAATGCTGCTTATCTACCTTTGGTTTTTCCCTTATCTGTAGTTTTATGGAAGGCTTAACCTTTGGTGACCCATTGAACAAGTAGGGTCCTGCTGGAATTGAGAAAGCTACATTCTTAGAATTAATCGTCTTTCATACTAGGGTTTATGGTACAATTCTGGGAAAATGTGAGCTGACAATCTGGGCACTTCTGTGAAGGGAACATTGATACATGTTGAGCTTTCATAATTCTTAAATGGGGTATCAGGGTGGCTACATTTTTATGTTGGCCCAGTGGAAAGAAGATTGTGTCTTACCCCTGAATATTATCTGTGTCCTCTGTTCTGTGATGGTTTGGAAGGCATACCTGGTCAACATGATTATGTGCATTTGCATATAAAGAGAAAGGCTTCTCAGTGCTTCCATCTCAATTTTAATCATGTTGTTATCAGTGAAGGAAAAGTTAAAATGTTTACAGCATAACGTGATTTTTTGATCATAGGATATTAAGCTGTTGTTTCTAAAGAGTGTTAGAGTATAAACTTGAAAACCTCCTATTGCAGATTGCTTGATTTGGCATTTAAAGACTGGGATTGGTCATTTGATGATGTTGATGGTGGTGATGATGATGACGATGTTTTTGATTTCTGAAGAAGTTAAATGGGGTAAATCAAAAAATGAGAAATGAGATGTTTGAGTTTTTCCAAGTAGTGCATGTGGTTTGCACTTTGGGTTTTCATTCTTTTTTTTACCAGTTTGAAGTTTTATTGAGTTGTTTTTGATAGTATATATTTGAAAAGTAGTCTTCAGACAAGTTTCTAACTGAAATTTTCATGTTAAGTATGAAAGCAAAATGCTATGTTCAGATTCCTTATTGGCTATATATTTTCAATACAGTTGGAATTGTAATTTTTTATCTTAGGAATGAAACATGTAGAAATAACAAATGGAGCTAATTCTGATACTTTCTGTTCATTCCAAAGAAGTCATATGCAGAGAAGTAAAATTTACATTGTTTTCAAGTTCCTATTAGTTTGTGAACATAGCATGGGATTCCTTCTCCCTCCATCCCTCTCTTCTTCCCCCCTCTTTCCCTCTTTCTAACTTGCAAGAATTGAAACCATAAAACTTTGATAAATGCTGTGAACTAGCTGTTTCTGATTTTGCTTTTTTTTGTGATATGAAATGTTTACTTTTTGAAAATTTAATGTTACTTTTGCTGAAGAATGCTAATGGTATGCTGTGAAAGCTCTTGTGCTTTTAGAAAATGTCATTGGTTAATAGAGGCTAACAGATTTGAATGAAAACTGAACCTCATGAGTTAAACCTTTTATATGGAATGAATGTAAAAGAAATAATGTCTATCTTAACCTAAGTAACATGTTGCAAAGTACATACTTAAATCACACATTATTGGGATCTGTTTATAACCAGGATTTACAGAGTATTTTTTACATACACTTACTACAACAGTGTGTTTGTTCCCATTTCATAGATTTTAAAAATGTGGCATAGGGTGAAACAGCCAAGTAGAGCCTGGTCCTTCAGTCCACTCTTCTTTCACCCGCATGAGGAAGCTAACAGTTAAACCTCAAATCAAACAGGTTCACTTGAGTTATTCGTTGACATACCATCTCACCCTAATAGCCAGTTAACCATATTAAAACTTGTGTGTCATGTTTGTGGCCAGTATGAGAAAATATGAGGACGAATATAATTGCATGTACCTTGAAATAAGAAAAGTAAGACAGTAAATATGCTATATGCATGGTTTAGGTGTTAAAAGTATAGTAGTTGGAAGACTGTAGAGTTTGATGTAAATGGAATGCCTTTTCAAAGAACTGATCACAATCTCTTAAATTATTTCACTGTATCAACTGACTTTATTTTCCTTTTCTTTCCAGCTAACTGCCTTCTGTGAATGCAGTCATTATTCATGGTGATCATATTCTTCCAGTTGAAACAAGACTGAAATATGATGGCCCAAAATTTATTAAAAAGTTATATTTTCCTGAGAGACTAATACACACATATATATTCCCTCTGTCCCTGCAATATAAATTCTAAATCTTGGATAGGTTTTCTGGGCTCCTTTGGAGCAACAAGTTGAACCAACAATGATTGGTTAATAGAATAAGAATATCATGTGCAACTCCTCCAGACTTTTTCCATAAAGCTCTCCTAGCATCACTCACACTACATTGCATAAAGGATTTAGAAGAGTTACAGAAATCATCTTTTCAGCTTCAAAAGAGAGATTTCACCAGCACATTTGCCAGAAGAATCTGGGAATGGATTCCACTACATTGATAGAGACTGCATCTTTAAGAAGTGACCATTGTATTGTGTGTGTGTGTGAACACACACACAAACACACACACACACACATACATACATACATATACACACACACACAGTACTGTAATACTGCAAGAGGGTTTTTTAACTTCCCAGTTTATTTTTTTATAAACATTAATCAGATATCATTACTTACTGCAGTTGCAACTATGCACTTGTATAAAGCCATAATGTTGGAGTTTATATCACTCATTGTGTGTACCTGCTGGAAGCTGCATGTTCATGTTTAAGCAATTATTGTAACAAGATGTTTGAAGTTAACTATATCAGTTTCTTAATGCTTCATAATAGGCAACTTTACCTATTTTGAATGCCTTAATTTAATTTTTTTCAAGATATCCACCCTTTCCTGTATTTAAAACAAAAAAAAGTATTTACCAGCTCTTAGGATGCAAATTTGCTTTGCAGAAGAAAATTAGTGCACTATTTTTACACATAGTAGTTATCATTGTCGGCCTATTTTGATTGTATAACAGAATTTTAAGTATTGGTGATAGAAACAGTAATGGGTAGTATTGGAACTAATATATCTTTTATGTATATCTATTACTCATCCGACCCCTTTTACAGACCTCAGTATTAGTGTGTGACTATGAAACATTTTCTTTGCTTTTAATTTGCTGGCTACTCTAGGTGTGTTTTTATTTCTGATAAAGACATTTGTGACTTTTTAATTTTCACACTCAAGATTCAAAAAATTGTCTCAAATACAAAGAAAACTAAGACATACTGTAGATATATTTTAAGTATTTAAGTGTGATCCCGTAAACACATGACTGTGTATGGCAGCATTTCATTATTGTGGCTGGGAAGCAGTGGCCTCAAAGGCACTTAATTTTTATTTTTTTAAATGCTGTTCAAATACATACAGTTTATGCAGGACTGTTCCTGCTTTATTTCTCATTATCCCAGAAAAGTGTATGTTTTATACTGCTACAGTATACATCAGTGATAAGAATCAAGTAAAGAAAAATTCTGTGGTCTTCTATCAGCCTCTCTGTGTGTATACATGTACACAGAGTTTGGCATGATACTCAGATATATCATCCAATATTTCTATGAAGGAAGTAGACATTTTTCATTGATTCCTTCTGGGGTCAGTGTTGAGGTGTTTAAAGAGTTAGATCCCCAATTATAGATACTATTGTGGAAATTGAAGAGTGGCCTTTGGCTGCTGATGTACTGAAACTGAGTCTTGTTATTACATTATCCAGGCTGCACTCTTCCATGCTGTCTGTGCTAAAACTAGATATGCATGCCATTTCCCTTGCAGGTATGTTCTGGTTCGGGGGCACAGCTCTTTTTTTTTAAGATTAAAAAATGAAAAATATATAAAATTTATATAGAATAACTATTTCCATTCATTAGACTTGTTAAAAGGAGACTGAATTAATATTTTATATAGAGATTTTGTTACACTATGGGAGGTTCTATCATATTATTCTGAATTGGAGAGTATATATATATATTTTTAATAAACTTTATTAAGGTGAAATAATTTGAAGTTTACACATGAGTAATTGAAATATTTGAGTAAAAATGGCAAAAGTTTAAATTTTGAATGCTGTATATATATTAGAGAATATGGAGAATCATGGTGTGATGCAACTATACATGGAAAATTAATGTGAATTTTTTGGGGGGGCAAAGAGATCCTAAGGAGCAAAAAAAAAAATCTCTCCATGAAGATTCTTCACATTATATGGTTTGACATAAGGATTTATAAGGTCATTTGTCCAGCCAATGGAAATGTGCTTAATAAACAATTCTGACCTTGGGTAAGAATTTGCTTTATACCCTGTTGCTGGTTTCATGTACATACATGAGTGCATGCCCCCATCCAAATGTTTTCTTCCCAACACTCATTAAATATGACATTGACTTGGTCTAACAACCTGCTTTTGTGCCAGCTTCTTTTTCTTGAGGCTCCAAAACCTCCAAGATAAAGTTAAGACCAAAAGTTGCTTGTTTCCTCACACCTGATTTCTCCTAGAGCCACAAATACCTCCTTTTGAGAACTAAGAAGTAGTGAATACTGGGATTTTCTTAGTTGGGTTGTTTTTTGTCTTTGTTTTTGTTTTTTACTTTTGTGGGAATACTGAGACAAAGCAGAAGGAAAACTGGTGCCAGGGTTACTGCTGAGGATGACTGTCAAGTGCATGTTGAAAAGTATTAATAAAAAAAAAATGCTATCTAGAAGCAAACTTTAAAAAAAAAAAAAACCTAAGCTTAAAATGCTCTGGAGCTAACTAAAGGATAAGTATACCAATAAATCTAAAATAAAAGTGAGTGTTTTTAAGATTAACCTGTGCTCGAGTTACACCATTCTGGCTGTGAAGGCTCTCCTTTATCCCAGTTTATCTGTAAATCCTCAAAAAATACTCTAGGTTAGCAAACCACAATTTGAGAAGTTATGCTGCTGCTGTTAATCTATTACAGGATTTGGGTGGTAAAACAGAGAAACTGGACACTATATTACCTTATGGAAAAATGCTTTAAATAACATGTTTTAAAAATCCAATGAGAGCAAGTCACTTCTGAGTTTCTTGATCTCTGTTGACACTGCTACTGACTCACCTCTCCTCCCGTGGAATAAGATGTCAGTTTCCCTATATTGTGAAGATACCATAGTTGGTTTGTAAAGCACTTTGAAGAATAAGCACTGTGTGACAGTGCTAGATATTATGTTTGGGGGGTTCTCTCCTTAATTCCCTTCCCCATAATAATGAGTTTTGTTTGGGGTTGTAATAAGTTATGAATTGCATGGTTTAGATAATCATAAATATTTGATCAGCTGTCCCCTTGAACAAAAATCGTGGTGCCCCCCCAATTTTTTTTAAATTTTGTTGCATCTTTGTAGTAATGTAATTGTATTTTATGCCTGCTTTTTATATTAAACATTAAATAAAAGAAATTAAGACATAACCATTTTCCTACTTTTCCTGTGAAATACTCTTGGAACCTTCTAAAATTTACCCCCCAAAATTACCTTCCCTAAAAGATGGGTATAGCAAAGAAATCTTAATTGAGGTTACACACTTGGGGATCTTCAGCCGTATCGCTTAATCCGTGGAGAAATACAAATCCAAATTTCAACTAGGAGTTTGTGTCTAATTTAACATCAGTATTTTAAGGAGCATGCAAACTTGAGAATCTCATTTGAGTGTCAAGGATAAGGAAGCAGTCTGTTTTGGCAGAATAGTGTGCTGACAAGTGGTTTTCTAGAAAGAACTTTTTGGTAATCAGTGGGGTCTTTTCTAGGATACTTGCTGGCTGTCTGATCTGGGACAGGTTGCTCAGTATGGGCTTCAGTATTTTCGTCTGTAAAATGGAGACTGTCTACTTACAGGACTGTTGTGGGATTACTGATGCGGGGTGGCTCTAGTGTATGTTCCTTTCCCTTCCAAAGGGGAAAAATGCAGCACTCTCCACCTGTGATACCGTATTTTCTCTAAGGAGTTGCTTTAAGCATTGATAAAGTATATCTAAATAAAATATTTGTTGGACTGAAAAATCATACAGTCGTACAGTCAGATAACTGCATATGAGAAAATATTTACTTGGACTTTTTTTAAAATGCTAACTATGATTTTTAAAACTATAGAATGAATGACTTATTTTTTTATTTTAGACGCCATGTTTCTCTTCCTGTTGGTCCCAAGCAGTAGTTCAGTTTATATTTTTAAAACTGCACTTTACATAACTTAAAGGTAAGCACATTAAAACAACTGAGTTTTAAAACTCAGAAGAGTTCAAAATAAGTTTATTTTACACAGGAAACACTTTCTAATAAACATCATTTACTTACTGCATATAATAGAATAATGCTACTCAGTTATTAGGTGAATGTTTTTAAATGTTAGGTTTTATAAGCTTTTATAGGAAAATACAGTGGATAATCTTAACAGCATATTTAGAGTATGATACCGTAATGAGAATTAAATCCATGAGAGCTCGGCAGAACCCAGCAATACCCTTTGCTGCATATATTTTCAGTAGGCAAACCCTGGTTGAGGTTGGCTCTATTTTGTACCAAAGTCCAGTAACAGTTAATTGTGCAGGTGTGATCCTTTTAAAAATGGCAGCATTGTGCTTGAATCTGGAAGTATATTGGGATTGCCTCTTCATAAGTAGAGATTGCTGGTATCTTTTGTTACAAAATGATTAAAGGCACAGTATAAAGTTAAAGAGCTACTTTGGTATATGCATTCAAACCAGTTACATTTTTGCTTGCCTTGATATCTCTGCTATAGCCAAGGAGGTATTTTATGATAATATGATACAATAAGGCCATCCAATTATGTCTGTATTACAATTAAACATTCGTCCCAGGAAGTGAACCCTGGTAATGTATTAAGATTTCCACTTGAGCAAAATCCCACTCCATTCATGTACATTTGTGTTTTGGAGAAGATGTTATTTCTTAAAAGATTTTAAAAGTTGAGAAGTAGATGTAATTAGTTCCCAGAATAAGGGTCAAAGCTACCTCCTCAGAATGGGCTTTTTGGAAGACTTGCATCCATCACCAGCCTTCTCAGAACTGCAGATGTCTAAGTCCTACCTTAGCCTAATAAAGTGGGGGCCGAGGATTTTTAAAAATCAATGTTTTTAAACAAGTGTTTAACTGGGCTTTTTCAAGTCTAAAGTATCTTTGGCACGGTTGACTAAACTTATGATTTAGCAGTGAGCTTTTTTTTCCTTTGGTTCAGTTATTCAGAATCCACTTTGTGTACAGGAAAAATCCATCATTCAGACTTTATATCGGTCTTCTGGTAGTGAAGTACTGTAGCAGTTACCCATACGTTTAAGGCCAGCATGATCATGAAACGTATAAGAACTGAAATCAGTCAAAAAAGAAAAGTGTGTATTAAAAAATACTGTTTTCACATAAAATCACCACCTTCTCTAAGTAGAAGCCTAAATAGGCTTAACACCCCCTATCCCCTACCCAAAAGGAAACAAAACTATGGATCATGTGAACGTTAGTGCAACTTTGGTTCCAAATATTTCTGGGGAAAAAATTGTCTTATCATTACTACCTCTAGCCACTTGGCCTGACTTGATGAATAATTTCATCTTAAATGCTTAAATTGGAAGTATCTGACTCTGGTTGGTAAATGCTACAACTTTTTAAAAACCTGTTATCATTTTTTAAGTCTTAAGGGTGGTGGTACCTTAGAAAATTCCATGTTAATTAAGCAAAAATTGGTACACTGCAATCAGTTAAGATAATTCTGAAAAACATCAAAGTATGTTTTATATTAAAGTAACCATGAAAATGTGGCTTTTTGTTAAAAAGGAAAAAATAATCTCAATGACTTGATGAACACTCCTGATAAATAAGGTTTATGAGACTTAATGTGTCTTTGGGGTTGTAAAACACTTTTAAGATAGCTGAACTGTTTTTAAGAAATTATTCTCAGATATAGTGGTCACTTTCATGAACAGCTGTCACCTCAGATACAAAACAAATCACAATTAGAATATTCTCAACCTTTTAAAATTAATTTTTAATATGAAATGTTTTGTTGTTCAATTACGGTTTGACTCTCCTTTGCAAGCAGAGAATTCACGTCCTGTAGGGAAGCCTCAGGTTTCTCCCTTCCCCACTTGACCCAGGTATACGCTCTGGCCAGACACTTTCAACCCTTCTCTCAGAGCTATTGTAAAGACTTAAGCCAAAGATAAAACCCTGGGATGGGACTAGCACATGCATCCTGCTGCTTTGTGACAGTATGTCTCAGATAATAATGAACTTATGTAAAAGGTCTACACACCAAGGACACATTTCTAGTCTTCATAGAATAAGTCACCCTACCTGTTTTTAATCGTTTTTCAAACATTTATATGCTTGAAAACTCAGCCTGAGGAATGAACAACATTCTCTTTAAGTTAACCCAAGTTTGTTTTCTCCTCCATCACAGTAACCCTTTAAAAATAACGGAACAAGGACATGGAATAAAATGATTGTGTCACTCCCCATCCTGCTGCCTCTGGGCAGTCCTCTGAGGCTCCCTGCCACTGCCTTCCCTCTCATTAGACTCACCCCAGGGCTCTCCCACCAGCCCTGCTGGTGTTCCTCCAAACTCCTTGCTCAAGACCTCCATACCTGCTGCTCCTTGTAAGTCTCTTCCCTCCTCATCCGTCTCCCCTTCAAATTTTCCCAGCTCCCTCCAACTATGTCAGGCTTCCTTGTTAGGTGCTCATCCTGTTCTTCTCTTCGAAACATTTTACAACATTTTTCAAAAATTGTGTGATGACCTCACCTTCATTTCCACTTCTGGAGTGGAAGCTTTATGAAGATAGGAATTGACTATCTTGTGCATATTCTATCCCGGGTATGGCAAGAGAGTGCTTAACACTATACATGGAGACTGACGAGGACCTGCAGTGTATTGCGGCTAGCCTTCAGTGGGGCTAAACTGGCTCTGTTAAACCCCAAGATAATTTACAAGTGAAGGAGGCAGATGGCAAAAAGTTCAAAGAGGACGTAGGCAGAAAAATATTTCGCTTACTTGTAAGATCATGGGTGGTCATTAAAGTTGTCACTATTCTTGCTGTAAAAGAAAAATGTCAGCAATAAATATCAACTTCTCAGACATTTCAGTACTTAGCAAATATCTTTCCATTTTAAATAAAGGAATACACAGTAACTGTTCTTGAAAGATCTGGGTAGAAGAGAACCCTGGATGGAGAAGCTGATAGTTTTAAGATTTTAGAAGAAACATGAAAAAGTATAATTAAAATATTGACAACTAGTAAATCTAGTGAATGTAATAGCTCTGAATTTTTAAAAATGTTCCTACCTAAATAAAGCATATATCCTCTTAGGTAGTTCCTACAAGAATCCAAATGAACAATGGAAATTCTGAAGTTGAGACCAAACACACTATGGCTCCAGAAAAACTCCACTGCTGCAAATTATGTTCACTCACAAAAGTCAATGTATGATTCTCATCTCTTCAATTTATTACATCATAAACACTCATATGCTTAAAACAAGTTAGTGGATTTAATATAATCAGCTTCTTGATGCTTTGCAAACAACAAGAGAGGACTGTTAATATTAGGTCATATTTTTGGAGAAAAGTGTCCTTTCACATTTTTTTAGCAACTGGAATACAGATCTTGCAGAAAATGGAGAGTGGTGTGCATGAAATCAGTCTTATAAATAAGGATACACTGGAGATTCAAGAGTTACATGCAAAGGATTTAAGCTCAAGGGATTATGACCCTTGGACATCAAGTTAGCACACCCCTCTAGGTAGACACCCCCACACACACACCAACAGGGGACACCCCATCAATCAGAGTTGTGTTCTCACCTGCACAGGTATAAGAAGCGAGGCTCCACGTCAGAGCACTCACGGCTCCTGAGTCCCTTCTCTTCCACAGGTACTGGAGCTGTGCAAACTTACTGGCTGCACTGATCAAAGTGCATAAATTCTGTTTGAACATAAAACAGGAGAAAGGAGTCCCTTAGTTTCAAATGCAGAAGAGCACCGGATACTGAAAGCCCCTTTCCGGGGAGAAGGGGGGTTATGCTTTTCAGGATTCCCCAACCAGGGATTGAACCTGGACCACTGGAGTCCTAGCCACTGGACCACCAGGGAATTCCCTGAAAGCACTTTTGAAACCAAACTTTCATGTCAAGTAATACCCAATTTGCACAAGGACAAAATCCAAGTTTCATGATAAAGAATGGAGGCAGCAGCAGCATACTTAGGTCTAACCCACCAACCCCTTCAGGTGAGTAACCAATGTGTAGCAGCAGGTAAGACGTAACCGAGGGTAAAAATCTGCAACGGCCACAAAGGCTTATCTGTCCCCACCTGCCAATAATAAATTGATGTATAGATACTACAGTAGAGCGTGGGGGCACCATACTGCTTTGCACTGAGATTTATAAACTCAAAGCAGCAAGCTGGGGCATATAAGCTCCGAGTTTCCGGCTGTTCTGATGAGCCACGTGGTGAGACTCCGGCCCTGTGGTCCTGACCTCTGCTCCCCAGTGAGGTTAAGAGTACAGCACCCTCCACCCTGAACCAGGCCCAGGCTGCCATGGTAACCCTGCATATCTGCTCTCCCTATGTCACAAGGCTGAGAGCCAAGTCCACTTTCCAACAAGATGCTGGAGATAGAATGGATTGAAATCCAGGAGTTCGGGTGTGGCCAGCAGTGACCACCAACTAGTTCTGCTCCTTTTCCCATGAGTTAGAAAAGTTCATGTCAACCATCATTTGATCTTTGGTCAAATGCTTCCTGACCAGAATCCTATTCTTACAGCAGGGAATTTCTGGCCCTTAACCAAGGAAGGAAAAAGAATACAGCACTTACCTTTTTCCAAGGAAGAAAAAAAAATGTTTAGGGGGCAAAGTTAGAAAAATAATGAGTATGTCGTCAATATGTAATTACTAACCTGATAATATGGCGCTAGTGGCAAAGAACCCACCTATGTTCTGTGTTGCCAATGCAGCAAACATAAGAGACGTGGGTTCCATCCCTGGGTTGGGAGGAGGAAATGGCAACCCCCTCCAGTATTCTTGCTTGGAGAATCCCCATGGACAGAGGAGCCTGACAGGCTACAGTCCATCGGGTCACAAAAGAGTTGGACACAACTGAAGTGACCTAGCACCCAACCTGAAACTCTTCACTTCATGCTCAGGTCTTACTCGACTACTAACCACTATCTGGTTCTCGAGGGCTCTCCCTACCAAATGAAGTAAAAATATTGTGTCATATATTTAAGTGAGAATAATGTCTTTTTAATATTTGGACATCACTGGGCTTTCATCCCAGCATGCTTTGGTACAGCTGCAAAGCACAGGGGTGCTTTCAGTACAGCGGGTTGAACGTCCGATCTGTACAACTGTTTGCAGGGCTGGTGTCACGAGGAAAAGAGGGAAGACGGACTGCCGTGAACACACGTTCTTCTCTGGGGCAGTTTACTCACCATGGCCAGATCTAGGATCCATTGCTGCAGAGTAAGGATGAACCAAGCAGACACACAGCTTACCATGCGCTAAGGGACACAGTAGTGGCTTGTTGGCTGACAGCTCCACCACCCACCCGTGGAAACAAACCGCGAATACAGAGGTTACACTTCTAAGCCAAGCGTGGAACTGGGAACAACTCTGCTAGAACTTGTCAGTTTGGAAAAGACAAAAGTGGTCCAGGTGAACACTTGCTAGGAGTTCAGAAGCACAGAAGCAGAATTCTGGAAGAAAATTACATAGAACCCTGTGTTCTCAGACCCATCCTAGGGCTGGGAACGTTCCAGATGATCTTAACTGCCCACTTCATTCTTGACCATGTAGACCTCTCCAACATAATGTCAACAGTTAATACACCTTTGATCTGAGATGTAACACAATTTTATTTTTTTAAAACATGAAATTGTGGGATCAGAAGCCTCCAGGGTCTAGCCATATCGGTCTGATTAAAAGCCAAAATAATAACAGTGGTCTAGAAAGTGAAAGTGATAGTCACTCAGTTCATGTCTGATTCTTTGCGACCCAATGGACTGTATAGTCCATGGAATTCTCCAGGCCAGAATACTGGAGTGGGTAGCCTTTCCCTTCTCCAGGGGATCTTCCCGACCCAGGAATCAAACTGGGGTTTCTTGCATTGCAGGCGGATTCTTTACCAACTGAGCTATCAGGGAAGGATCCTCATTTGCTATCATCTCTCCCAGAATCATTCCATTCCAGACACAATGGTATTGATATTCCTTGAACATTTTCAAGCGTACTTCATCTGAGCCCTCATATACTTACCTGTTTATCCTCTTAGGAAACTTTTTCACCTGGTATCTTTATGGCTTGTTGGCTCACTTCCTTCAAGTGTTTACTCATCTATTACCTTTTCAATAAATAGCTCCTTGTCCACCCTATGTAAAACTGAGATACCTCCTGTTTATTACCTGTCAGTGCTTTATTTTTCTCTGTAACTCATACCATGCAACATTCAATATATTTAGCTTATTAAATATGGTTTTGTTTCCCACATAACTTTTGTGAGCACAGAAAGACTGCATAGAACAAGACTGGCTCATAATGCATGTTCAAGGATTGACGAAAAAAACTAGTTAAGCACTTAGGATGCCCGATAAAGGAGACATCTTCTGCAAAATTGTTGTCACGTAAAACTGTTTACCGGTTTCCTCTTTCCTGCTAACTTCAGTGTAGAAATGACCCAGTTGGGTAGAGCAATGCTAGGAGACAGAAGAAATGATACCTGATTTCCATCAAGCTCAGTAATGCTGCAGGAAGACAGCCCGGCTAGAGAATCAGAAAGAAACACAGGAGCTGGTGGCCAGGCCAGGGCAGGGACAGCCAGGAGCCTCTGCTGTGACCACAGGCAAGTCATTTTCCTTCTCTCAGCCTTGGTTTGCTTATCTGCAAAATGGGACTTAATATTCTTACCCCATTTGCCTCCTCACTGCTTTGTGCATATTGTAGAGACTCAAGAGGCTGCTGGGATTGCAATTAATAACATTATTTAAATGAAGGGCTTTGAAACAGACAATCCCTGTGCTCAGGTCAGTCGATACCAAAAAAGGCAGCCTGAATCTAGGAGGAGGGAATTTTGTTTTTCAAACACTCTCTAATTTGAATTTTAAACTACTGTTGCCCAATTTTGTACCATTGCACCTCATTCCACTCATTCCAGATACACATTTTATAAAACTTGAGCAGCAGTAGCAGCAACTGAGATCCTAGAGATGACTTATTTGTAGGGTGGCCAGACAGAGCAAATTAAAATACAAGACATCCTGAAGCGACTTAGCAGCAGCAGCAGCAGCAGTTAAACTGGAATCTCAGATCAACAAGTGATTTTTTAGCATAAGCATGTCCTGCATAGTATCTGGGACTACTAATACTGATAAAAAAAATGCACTATTAACATGGCCACCCTGCTTACTCACGCTCTGTAAGTCACAACTGGAAGAAGGAGGTTATAAACATATTGCTGATACTTAGAGTTGCTATTAGCACCCACATTTTCTAATCTACACCTCACCATTTGCACAAAGCTGCTGCCTTTTATTTAAAAAGTAAATCCCACCATGCTTTTCATCTTTAAAGTACTCTGTTTTCTAAAGCCTTCTTTAACCAGCTAGGGCTGACTTTGAAGCATTGAAGGGCAGTAGAGTCACGTGATCCCTTTTTATTTGCAGAGGAAAACTGAGTCTGGAGGCTTACAACTCGATCCAACAGCAGAGGGTCAGGACTCAGTCCTCACCCAGCTCCCCTCTGCAGACAGGCTTTTAGTACAAGAGCCACCACGACCCTGACACCTGCTCAGCTCGCCCTGTACTCCTGGTATTGTCATTCTGGAAACAACCCTAAAAGGCAGGCATTATGCTGCCTCTTCATAGATGGAACAGCTGCAGCCTGGAGGGCTGGGCTTTATGGTCAGGGCCAAGGCCATCCAGGCAGCAGGCACATGGGGGGCTCCCACCACTCCACGCCCACCTCCTCACATGCTCTAGGCAGACAAGGCTTGGCTGTCCTGCCCCCCTTTCCTCTACCCTGAAGCTCAGATCATTTCACTGATGTGGCAGGACTGACTGGCACTCAAAAAGGCTCTCTTGGCCTCTTAAGGAAAGTGAAGTTCAACAAGAGAATGACGGGAGTTTTGACAAGCAGAATGAAGATGGAAGATGGCCCACGTGCACAGAAAATGCTGAGTGACGTGAGAGGGGACAGGTCTGTGTGACGACCGAAGTCCACGGAGACCTAAACCAGCTGTCAGGAGCCCAGACCTGCCCACTAACAGGCAGTAAGAAGCCAAGCCGACCAGGTGTGTTAGTGGCATCATGTTACAGACCAGACATGCCTGTCACATGGGGACGTTTGGGGGGGAAGGAAGAAATATCTCCTTTCCCCTAAAGAAGACACGTGGACAATGTGGCTCTTAGCAGAGGTGCTCCTGCTGCCCAGCCTTGAGGTCCTAAGTCTACATCCCACCTGGTGGGTCAGGGCACCGTGGGGCACCCACCCTGGTCTCAGAGGGGAGACCCCGGGCAGAGACATCTCGGGCATCTCTGGGCTGTGGAGATATACTCGCCCACAAGGAATCTTACTTTGGGGACTGTTTTTTCTTAATTTAACCAAAAGAATAAATACCTGGTAAAGGATCCTACTTTAATAGGGCTTCCATGGTAAAGAATATGCCTGCCATGTGGGAGACCTGGGTTCAATCCCTGGGTTGGGAAGATCCCCTGGAGAAGGGCATGGCAACCAACTCTAGCATTCTTGCCTGGAGAATCCCATGGACAGAGGAGTCTGGCGGGCTCCAGTCCACGGGGTCGCAAAGAGTCAGGCACGACAGAATGACAAAGCACAGCACAGAACCCGGCTTAATAACATCCTATTAGCAAACCAAGTGGATGTGAGAGTTGGACTATAAAGAAAGCTGAGCACTGAAGAATTGATGCTTTTGAACTGTGGTGTTGGAGAAGACTCTTGAGAGTCCCTTGGACTGCAAGGAGATCCAAATAGTCCATCCTAAAGAAAATCAGTCCTGAATATTCATTGGAAGGACTGATGCTGAAGCTGAAGCTCCAATCCTTTGGCCACCTGATGCGAAGAACTGACTCATTGGAAAAGACCCTGATGCTGGGAAAGATTGAAGGCAGGAGGAGAAGGGGACGACAGAGGATGAGATGGTTGGATGGCATCACCGACTCAATGGACATGAGTTTGAGCAAACTCTGGGAGTCGGTGATGGACAGGGAGGCCTGGCGTGCTGCAGTCCATGGAGTTGCAAAGAGTCAGACACGACTGAGCTACTGAACTGATTAGCAAAACAAGACACACCCCGCCGCCCCACCAGGTCCCAACCCTGATTCCCAGATGCTAGAAGGATACGCGATGATGTACGGTGCTGCCCGTCGCACATCCCCGTTGAAATGGAAGACACACAGCAGGAGGATGAGATCTGGAAAGGAAAGGTCTGAGCGGGGGTGGGGGGGAGATGCTGAGGGCTGAGGCTGGGCATGGGGACGGGGGGTCGGCTACCTTGTGCGATGAGGATGGGGTACTCCAGGTATGTCAGCAGCGGGTACTCATAGTAACACTGGTACCGGAGGAAGACCAGGAACCTGGGGAGACAGAGGACACTCCTGAGGTCAGACTCACCTGACCCCCACAGCAGGCAGGCCTGTCCCCCACCCAGGAGCCCAGGTTTGTGCGCAGAACCCGAGAACTGGAGCCGGGCATCAGCAAATGGTAAGGAGGGAGGTACAGAACAAGGGCTTCAAGCTCAGATGGTAAAGAATCTGCCTGCAATGCAGGAGACCCGGGTTCGATTCCTGGGTCAGGAAGATCCCCTGGAGGAGGAAACGGCAACCCACTCCAGTATCCTCGCCTGGAAAATCCCATGGACATGGGAGCCTGGCAGGCTATACAGTCCATGGGGTGGCAAGAGTCTGACATGACTGAGTGACTAAACCACAAACCACCAAGAACAAGGAGGATGAAATATCAACCGAATCATCTCTGCAACTTCTGGAGCTGGGGCACTGGGGTCTGCCAAGCCGCTTCGGATGGTCAGTTAGAGACAGATCTGACCGGGAGGAGGAAGAGACCAGGCTTCCGGACCCAGGCCTGCCTGTCTCTAAGGCTGGGCACTTCCGAGACCCCAGGCAGCTGCCTCAGAAGGACGCGCTCAAGAAGCCCAACAGGCCAGGAAGGACCTCTGAGGGGGGCTGAGAGCCATCCTGGGTGGGCGTCCCGGGCACTGGCCATATGAGGGCCCAGGAGTGGGCTGGGGAGCCTGTGTTTTGAAGAGGAGGAACATCCCAAGATGATTCCAATGGCCTCCAGAGTGCTGTTGGGGGGCAGGGGTGGGGTGGCAGGCAAGACAGGAGGACTCTCCAGTTCCTTTAAGAAAATTCTAGCCCTGGAGAGGCTGCAGCATGGAGGGGTGGGGGATAAAGAGCCCAGGGTCCCTCCTCTCAGAAGAAGAGGCCTGAGCTTCCTGCCTTCCCAGCTCACACCCTGGCCAGTCCAGCCCCTTTGGAATCTAAATGCCTCTGTCGTCATCCCCTCGGGTCTGTCTCCCCCGACCCAGGCTGTCAAGACCCCCTCCTCCAGGCCCCATGTCCCCCCTAGGATGAACCAGAGCCTCCACAGACCATGTGGACTTAAATGGTTCACATCTCCTAAGCCAGGAAGGGGTGTGACCACAGCCCCACGCCCTCACCTGGGGCCACGCTGTGACAATGGCCAGCACTTAGCCCTCTGCCTACCTGCTGAGCCACCTTCCTGAGACCACCTGGACTCATCCCTCCAGCATCACCTGCTGAGGGTGGAGCCCCAAGGGGAGCGCAGACTCCAGGATTTGGGTGCTGGGCTCACAATCCCCAGCAGTTACTAACCTCTGGGGCCTCAGCTTCCCTACCTGTGAAATGGGGACAAGAGCACACCTACCTCATCCCCTGTATCTGCACAAACAGATGCTTTAGACTTAAGACCATGTTCTCAGCATCTTTCTCTGGCTTCACTGCCTCCAATCCAGCCTCCGAGCTTCTGTTTACAAGACTCCCTGCCTGGAGGGCCTCCTTCTCCAGGTGGCTACCTCTTCTGGTCCCTGAGAGGATGCCCAGGGGTTCCCCTCCCCTGGAGCAGACCAGGGCATCCCCTGCCCTGAATGATGAACTTCTCAGTTCAGTTCAGTCGCTCAGTCCTGTCCAACTCTTTGTGACCCCATGGACTGAAGCACACCAGGCCTCCCTGTCCATCACCAACTCCTGGAGCCTACTCAAACTCATGTCCATCACATCAGTGATGCCATCCAACCATCTCATCCTCTGTCGTCCCCTTCTCCTCCCGCCTTCAATCAAAGGGCATGGCAATCCACTCCAGTATTCTTGCCTAGAGAATTCCATGGACAGAGAGAGGAGCCTGGAGGGCTACAGTCCATGGACTCACAAAGAGTCAGGCACGACTGAACTTCTCGGCAATTATCTATTCTCCCCAGAGAAATGGGGAGCACTGAGGCAGGGAGCACTTCCCCAGGGGGCCCCCAAACCGATGGAAGTCACACACCCTAGGGTTGGCCCCTCTTATGGGGTGTCCCTGGAGGGGCCCCGCAGGTCCAAGGGTGGCCCCTCACGCCTTGCGCTCTGGAGGTCTCCTCTTTCTCCCACCCTCTCCCCTGCCTTCCTTCTGGCGGGAGAAAACGGGTCCCACCAAGCGGGCTGCCCCCACCCAGAAGTGCTTGCCCAAGACCCACCCTCAGAGTTGCCCGATGGTAACTGGAGTCCGCCGGCTGGCGCGGGGGCAGCCGGGAGGTCTGGGCCTCACAGGCGAGGGGCTAGACTGCTGGGTTCGGGTCTTTCCCACCAAGTTTACAACTCCGCTTTTCGCCGTTCAGGTCTTTATGATTATTACTTTGCTTATTCAGGATATTACTACTTTTTTTGTAAACTGAGGTATAACTGACATACATTATATTAATTTCAAGTGTACAGCATAATTCAGTATTTGTATATATTGTGAAATGATCACTGTAACAAGTCTGGCTATCATCCATCACGTTCAGATCTTGAAACACTGAGTCAGGGCACTCACTCCTGACTTTTAAGGATAAACCAGCTCTTGCAACGGTCTTCAACTGCCAACTGGAGCGCCAGCTGAAGTCCAACTCCAACTCAAATCCCCCACTAACTCCAAAAAGCTCTACCTTCTCTGACACCCGTGCACCCCCTCCCCCTGAAAGGTGTAACTTTTAAAAGCCAGAGGGTCCAACTCCTCATTTTATAAGTGAGGAAACCGAGACCCGACATAGGGGGAGGGTGGGTTTAGAGAGGATGCACACGCGAGTCTCGAGGGGCCAGTGGCCTTGCTCAAAGCGGGATGACTGGTTTTGTCACTAACCAGCGGAGTGACGATTTCTCTGAGTGTCGGTTTCCTTATCTGTAAAATGGGCGTGCGCCCACTTTCGTTCCGGCGCAAAGCTGGGGGAGCAGCAAGTACGGAGAGGAAGTGAGCGGCCCGGGTAGGCGCTATGCTCCCCGCGGCCAGGGCTTTTGGGCTCGGTTCCCCGCGCGCCTGCTTTAGCAGAGCCGGGGCGCTCCCGGGCTTACTCACCCCGCCAGCTCCAGCAGCAGGCTCGGGAGGCTGATGCCCCGCGAGCTGCGCGCCCCCAGCACGGCCGAGATCTGCGGCAGCTTCAGCGCCGCGCACACGCCCAGCGTGCTCCAGTTGCACAACCACAGCAGCGTCTCCATGGCGCCCGCGGGGCTGGGACTCGGGGGATTCCGCTGGTCCGGCGGCCTGGCAGGAGGAGCAGCTCAGCTCTCGGCCGCCGGGTCCACCGGTCCGGTCCTTCCGCCTTTCCTGGCCCCCGCCCCCAGGGCCGCCCCGTCGAGGGCCGCCCCTCCACTTCCCCGTCCCGGATCTCCGCCCTCTGCCCCGCCCAGGGGGGGTCCCTTTCCCGCGCCTCAGTTCACTCCGGCCCCGGCTGGTCCCGACTCCTCCCCAGGTTCGCCCCCATTCCGGGCCCGCTCCGCCGGGGGGGGCCTCGCCTCCTGGGTCCTTACTGTCGGGGTGCTCTCCGCCCTGTCTCCTGTCCGCCCCGACCTCGCCCCGCTGGCCCCTCCCCGGGTCCTGTCCCTCCGCCCCCGGGCCCGCCTCGTGCCCTTTGCGTTCTGTGCCCGCTGCTGATTCACTTTCCCTTGATGTGAAAAACAGACTGGAGCAGTTCTGAGCCTCTGGGCGACGCCCCAGAAGGGGCCGCTTACCCGCGGGTCGGGGGTTGGGGGGGCAGAGCTTGAACCCCGGATGGCGAACGGGCACCTCTCGCGGGGGCAGGGACCATTTTGTTACGAGTTTATTACTTCTGAAACGTGTGTTTTGTTTTGTTTTTCTCACTAAGCATTTCAGAGATAGACTTCTAAAACAGCCCAGCTTAGTTTCTGTGCGTCCTCCGCAATTTACACGCGGAGAAAGGGCCCAGGTCCGGCCAGCTTTTCCTCCTGCTGAGAGCGGAGGGCGCCCTATCCCTGAACTGCAGGAAGCGTCTTTCCTGGGGGCTTGGTCCTCTACCCTGAAGACTACCCGGCCAGAGCCTTGCACTTCAGCGCTTGAGTGAGATTTTTTTTTTTTTTTCCTTAGGTAGGTAAAAATAGATTTCTATTGACAAAAGAAGGAACTTAGTCTGAGGGGTCGGGGAGGGGGGTGTGCATTTTCCAAGTTTTCAAAATGGTATAGGTACTGAGTCAAGATTAAAAAACAGAATTAAAAAAAACAGTCGCATAAATGCACAGCCAGAAACCACGGTAAAGAAAAGAACATTACCTGTGGCTCCAGTTCTGCAAGGAACAAGCCCCTGCATTTGCCCACCTCCCGTGTGTCCTGAGGGGAATTCAAGAGGGAGGAGACAAGGAAGCTTTCTGTGCCGGGGTTTACTGGCCTTTAGCTAGTTCAGATGCATATCTAAGGAAAAATGAAAAGCCCTGAAAATCATCTCCTGGAGAAGGAAATGGCAACCCACCCTAGTATTCTTGCCTGGAAAATTCCAAGGGCGGAGGAGCCTGGCGGGCTACAATCCATGGGGTCAAAGAGTCAGAGGGAACTGAGCTACTAAGCAAGCACACACATGGGGGATTGCTATGCTAGACTCTACTTCTGCATAGGTTTGACATGTTCCATATTAAAAGCAAGTTAAGAAAGAGAAGGAAGGATGGTCATGAGGTCCTGTGACCCTCATTTTAAGGTCAGGATTCTGAGCTCCAGAAAGGTGAGGGAACTTAGGTCCCGGGACTAGATTTAGTCCTGGTGTTATTGATCTGGGCTCTTGAACGCTTTGGTCAACAGAAATCAATGAGGGCAGAGGAGACATTCACGCAAGGCTTTACTGGGTCTTGGGTTGAGCCTGAGTGGTGGCTTAGGTGGTCTGCCCACCCCGTTGGTATTGCTGTGCGCAGGGATCAAGCATGGTACCCTGCTTTTGCTCCCAGCACCTCAGAAGTGGCAGTTGAGTTTTGGCCTTGTTGTATCTAATTACTCATACTTTGCCCCAGCTGCTCAAATATGCAGTTATTTTTAGTCCCTTATGGTTTCTTTGTATTCTGTTGCTGGAGGAGACATTTGTCCTGGTGGAACCACTCAGGTAAAGAGTCCCAGGTCCCAGCCTGTCTTACTAGGACTAGACGTGCTTATTGCTCTTGAGATGTCATTGTCTCTGCCCTCTCAGGAGTGTGTATGTGTGTTATTTGTCTGCTTGGGCAGCATTAACAAACTACTGCACACTGGAGGAGTTAAACAACAAGAATTGATTTTTTTCACACTTCTAGAGGCTGAAAGTCCAAGATCAAGTTATCAGCAGGATTGGTTTCTGAGGATGCCTCTCTCCTTGGCTTGTAGACAACTGCCTTCTCTTTCCTCTGTATGCACATCCCTGGTGTCTCTTCTTATAAGGACACCAGTCCTATTGGCTTAGGGCTCCACCCTTAGGACCTCACTTAACCTGGATTACCTCTTTAAAGGTCTTATCTCCAAATTTTATGACAGTGTGGGTTGGGGCTTCGACATGTGAATTTTGAGAGAACACAATTCAGTCCATCATAGAAATATATAGATGTTCACACATGCTCTACATATATCCACATACATTTTATTGATGTGTATATGTTACATGTATATATTACCGAGTCCAAGCTCACTCTGCTCACCATGAGATAGGCCAATCAATCCGAAATGGGGTGTTGGGACGAGGAAGGGACTTTATTCAGGAGCCAGCTCACCAAGAAGATGGCAGGCTGAAGTGAAAGTCATGTTTGACTCTTTGTGACCCCATGGACTATACAGTCCGTGGAATTCTCCAGGCCAGAACACTGGAGTGGATAGCTGTTCCCTTCTCCAAGGGATCTTCCCAACCAAGGGATCGAACCCAGGTCTCCTGCATGCAGGCAGATTCTTTACCAGCTGAGCCACAGGAAAGCCCAAGAATACTGAAGTGGGTAGTCAATCCCTTCTCCAGGGGATCTGGTAGCAAATTCAAATGAGTCCCATGAGCCACCAAGACAGGGTCCTGGGAGATGACAGAACTTTGGAATTTTGTAACTTCTGGAACTTTGGAGGGTCCAGAAGTTCTCTGCCAAGAAGAGTGTGTCAATGAGGGCTCGACTACAGACCACAGAATCTGCCTCTTAGTAGTAGTCGTAGCAGTGTTAGTCGTTCAGTTGTGTCCGACTCTTTGAGACTCCATGGACTGAGCCTGCCAGGCTCCTCTGTCCATGGGATTCTCCAGGTAAGAATACAGAGTGGATAGCCATTCCCCCTCCAGGGGACAGAATCTGCCTCCTTCAGTTCAGCCGCTCAGTCATGTCCAACTCTTCGCGACCCCGTGGACCGCAGCACGCCAGGCCTCCCTGTCCATCACCAACTCCCAGAGTTTACTTAGACTCATCTCCATTGAGTTGATGATGCCATCCAACCATCTCATCCTCTGTCATCCCCTTCTCCTCCTGCCTTCAATCTTTCCCAACATCAGGGTCTTTTCACATGAGTCAGCGCTTCACATCAGGTGGCCAAAGTATTGGAGTTTCAGCTTCAGCATCAGTCCTTCCAATGTATATTCAGGACTGATCTCCTTTAGGATAGACTGTTTCGATCTCCTTGCAGTCCAAGGGACTCTCAAGAGTCTTCTCCGACACCACAGTTCAAAAGCATCAATTCTTCAGCGCTCTGCCTCCTTAGTGAGCTAATTAGTATTTTGAGGTGCTAAACAGAGTGTGGAGTCACTGGGAGGGTGAGGAGGTCTGAGGAGGCCCTCAGGAACAGCTTCCAGAATGTCATGGCCCTGGGAGAGGAGTGATTGCGGCCACCTCCACCGCTGTCCTGTGACCAGGAGGGCTGCCCACCCAGGGCGCTGGGGAGTGACCCCCACAGCAGCCAGCCCAGCTGACCCTGAAGGACCCACCACTGCGTCTCTGAGCTTCCAGAAGGGTCCCGGGCTTTGCCTTCTGCCCTCCCCCTGCCCTTGAGAAGCCTGACGGCCAGGGTATCACATTTAGCCCCCTTCCTGCCTGGCTCTCATGGTCAGGGTGTTCACAGAGCCATGCCCTTAGCCTGAGACACAGTGACCCCTGGGCAGTGCCACCAGGACCTCGGGGGCCTTGGACAAAAGACAGTTTCTATTTGTTATTCCCTAGTGGGTGTTGGGGAGTGGTGGGAATTACGGAGGGCAAATCTAGTCAAAGCTGTTTGTTGTCTGATGTGTTTGGGTATCAAAGCTGGAGGTCGAGGGCTGAGGTCCCCGGGGGCTCAGGGGGACTTCGTCTGAAGTCCTGGCTGGGTCGGTCCTGGCTTCTCATCTCCTTTCTGTGAGCTCTCAGGGCTCTGGTGCTCCGACCAGACTGCAGGGCTCCCAGGGCTGAGGAGGTGGCTGGAAAGCAGATGTGGGCAGCTGGAGAGGGCCTGGAACATGGAGCATGGGCAAGAGAAGGTGAAGGGCTGGCCCTGGGGACCAAGCACAGGAAATGTGGCAGAGACAGCGAGGAGTAGCTGTCATCACCTCACGATGCTGTCGTTAATCATCTCGGGGCCAAGAGCGCTCCCTGCTCTCCATGACCTCTCTCTCTCTGCTTCTTCTGAAATCCTCTGCTGCTCTGAATACTGGGAACCGGCTGTGCTTGGCCACGGACCTGCAATTCTTCAGTTCTGGGCAGTATCCTGTGAGCAGCTGAGGGCAGCGGAGGAAAGAGGGCATAAGGGTGCCCGGTCACGGGACAAGGAGGAGAAGCCGCCTCTGGAGGAGAGGCACGCCTGCTCAGCCTGGATTCAGGAAGGAGTCTCAGATATGGTGAGGTATACTTTCAGGTTTCAGTTGCAAAGAGAATCTAGACAGTTAACTAAGTGTCCCCTGTGGTTTCAATAAACCCAGCTCATGCTCAGATGCCATGCTTTTGGTGCGAGCAGTTCCTGCTTTGGCAGGTGCCACGGGGCTGGCACGGGCCTCCACCCTGGTTAGACTGTTAGTCAGTGGACGGTTACATCACATAGGAAGAGTAAAATAGGGAAGCAAAGAAATTCCTTACAAAAAAATCTTATTGAATGGAGAACAGTGTGGAGATTCCCTGAAAAACTGGAAACAGAACTGCCATATGACCCAGCAATCCCACTGCTGGGCATACACACTGATGAAACCAGAATTGAAAGAGACACATGTACCCCAGTGTTCATCACAGCCCTGTTTACAATAGCCAGGACATGGGAGGAACCTAAATGTGCATCAGCAGACAAATGCATAAGGAAGCTGTGGTACATATACACAATGGAGTAGTACTCAGCTATTAAAAAGAACACATTTGAATGAGTTGTAATGAGGTGGATGAAACTGGAGCCTATTATACAGAGTGAAGTAAGTCAGAAAGAAAAGCACCAATACAGTATATTAACACATATATATGGAATTTAGACAGATGGTAACGATGACCCTTTATGTGAGACAGCAAAAGAGACACAGATATAAAAAACAGACTTTTGGACTCTGTGGGAAAAGGCGAGGGTGGGATGATTTGAGAGAATAGCATTGAAACATGTATATTACCATATATGAAATAGATGACCAGTCCAAGTTTGATGCATGAAACAGGGCACTCAAAGCCAGTGCACTGGGACCACCCAGAGGGATGGTATGGGGAGGGAGGTGGGAGGGGCGGTTCAGGATGGGGGACACATGTACACCCATGGCTGATTCGTGTCAGTGTATGGCAAAAACCACCACAATATTGTAAAATAATTAGCCTCCAATTAAAATAAATTAATTAAAAATCTTATTGAAGTATAGTTGATTTACAATATTAGTTTCAGGGGTATAGCAAAGTGATTCATATACAAATATTCTTTTTTGATTCTTTTCCATTAAAAATTATAAGTTACTGAATAGAGTTCCCTGTGTTATACAGTAATTCTTTACTGTTTATCTATTTCACATGTAATACTGTCTTTCTCTTAATCTCATACTCTTAATATATCCCTCCCTCCCATCCTTCCCCTTTGGGAACCATAGTTTTTTCCCCTATGTCTGTGAGTCTGTTTTTGTTTTGTAAATAAGTTCATTTGTACTCTTTTTTAGATTCCACACATTAGTAATATCGTAAAATATTTGTCTTTGTCTGTCTGACTGAATTCATCTAGTATGATCATCTCCAGGTCCATCCATGTTGCTGCGATCGGCATCATTTCATTCCTCTTTATGGCTGAGTAATATTCCACTGTGTATGTCTCTCATCTCCTTTATCCATTCACCTGTCAATGGACGTTTAGGTTGCTTCCGGGTCTTTGCTGCTGTAAACAGTGCTGCCTTGAACATGTGCATGTATGTTTTCAAATTAGAGTTTTCATCTCTTCCAGATGTATACCCAGGAGTAGGATATATTTTCAGTTTTTTTAAGGAAAGTCCATAATGTTCTCCATAGTGTCTACAAATTTACATTCCCACCAACAATGTAAGAGGGTTCCATTTTCTCCACACCTTCTCTAGCATTTTTGTGAAGTTTTTGATGATGGTCATGCTGATCAATATGAAATGACTGATTTGCGTTTCTCCAATACTGTAATTAGCAATGTGGAGCACCTTTTCATGTTCTTTTTTGACCACCTGTGTGTCTTCTTTGAAGAAATGTCTGTTTAGGCCTTTGGCCCATGTATTTTGATTGGGTGGTTTGGTTTTTTTTTTAAGCTGAGTTGTATGAGCTATTTGCATGTTTTGGAAATTAAGCCTTGTCAGTCACATCATTTGCAAACATTTTCTCCCAATGAGTAGGTTGTCTTTTCGTTTTGTTATGATTTCCTTCACTGTTCAAAAGCTTATAAAGTTTGATTAGGTTCCATTTGTCTATTTTGAAGTGAAGAGCTTTCCTGCAAGCATCAAAAGCTGATGATCAGCAGCAGCAGTGACAACTATAGATGTGTCTGGAATCTGTTGAGTGCCTGCCGTGTGCCCAGGTGTTTGACTTTCATTAAGTCGTTCCACTTATCCCTTGAAGCAAGGAGGCTGTTCCCATTTTGAGGTGGTCTTGGCTGGGAGTTCCTGCTCTGGCACATGGCCGCAGCTCCTTCTTTTCCCTCCCTCCATCTTGGACTGTCTGTCATTTTGCCCCAGGACCAGCCATAGGACAGCTGCTCCAACCTGGGGCCTAGCCCATCCCTGCTGTTCTGTGAGTGCTGGCTGCCCCAGGGACTTCTTTGAAACCTGGGATGTGCAAGATAGGACTTGGGTGTTGTGTCAACCTCCACTGTCCTCCCAGCCTGGCCTTTACAGGCTGTATGATCTTGGGCAAGCCCTTGATTTTCCTTGGTCTCAATTTCTTCATTTTAAAATGGGGATCACCATACCTGAGGCTTCCCAGTAGCTCAGTAGTAAAGAACCTACCTGCCAATGTAGGCGGACACAAGGGTTCGATCCCTGGGTGGGGAAGATCCCCTGGAGAAGGAAACGGCAATCCACTCCAGTATTCTTGCCTGGAGAATCTCACAGACAGAGGAGCCTGGTGAGTTACAGTCCATGGGGTTGCAAAAATAATTGGACACAACTTAGTGACTGAAACAACATTAACAATAACAACCATACCTGCCTCCTAAGGTTATTCAGAGGGACACAGTTGGTGCTCAAAATATGGTAATTCCCTACCATCTGCAAACTACCAAAATGTTTTGGGGATTTGTGGACACTGGCTTTGCTCCTGGAGCTATGGGGGAGGGTGGCCCTGGGTGGAGTCAATTGTGGGTCCTGGAGGGAGGTGTGTGTGTCCCAGCTGGGACATCCCATGGGCATGATGGCTGATCTTCAGGGTTTCTCTGTGTCCTCAGGAGGGTGTCAGGGGTGTTCTTCCATGCACACCCACTGGTATATCTCTGCAGCCCATAATAGTGTCCCTGTCTGGAAGAAGTCTGCCTCTTCCCTGTCTGCCTGGTTACACAGCCTGTCACGTGAACCTGACCCCACTCCCCAGGCCACAGCTGAGCAGAACCAGGCAGCTCCCTGACTGCAGCTGGCTGAAAATACCTTCCAGGGAACGTTGGCATCAAGCACTGAGTGACTCCATTCTCAGTCTGTCTCATCAGTAGGCCAGCCATCAGCTCAGGGGCCATTCCTCTCATACCTGCCTTTAGAAGGTCCCCAAGCCTGTAGAAAGCTTACAAGAGTAGTTCAGTGAACACCCATATGCTCTTAAGTTTATCAGTTGTTACCATTTGAATCCACCTTTGCTTTATCCGTTTCTCTCGCCTTACAGACCACCCACATTTTTGTTGTTGTTGTTAAACCATTTGCAAGTTAGTTACAGACATGATACTTCATTACTTTGCCAACAAAGGTCTGTCTAGTCAAGCCTATGGTTTTTCCAGTAGTCATGTATGGAAGTGAGAGTTAAACTATAAAGAAAGCTGAGCACTGAAGAATTGATGCTTTTGAACTGTGGTGTTGGAGAAGACCCTTGAGAGTCCGTTGGACTGCAAGGAGATCCAACTGGTCCATCCTAAAGGAAATCAACCCTGAATATTCATTGGAAGGACTGATGCTGAAGCTGAAACTCTAATCTTTTGGCCACCTGATGCAAAGAACTGACTCATTTGAAAATATCCTCATGGTAGGAAAGTTTGAAGGCAGGAGGAGAAGGGGACAACAGAGGATGAGATGGTTGGATGGCATCACTGACTCAATGGACATGAGTTTGAGTAAACTCCGGGAGTTGGTGATGGACAGGGAGGCCTGGTGTGTTGTAGTCCATGGGGTCACAAAGAGTCGGACACAACTGAGCAACTGAATTGAACAGATGATGCTTCACCCCTGAATAAAATATATCTTGTAAGAACAAAGATGTTCATCTACATATCCAGGTATACTTATCACCTTGTGCAAATTTAAGCTGATATCTAATCTTTAGTCCATATTATCTGATATTTAGTCCATTATCTGATACTTAGTCTCACAGTGTCCTTTAGAGTTGCTTTTGTTTGACTCGGGAGCTGGTCACCTTTGATCTGGGTCATGTCTTCAGATTTCCTTTGTCTTTTATGACCTTGATGTCTTGAAGGGAGCCTGGTGTTTCTCCCGTTCCCCTCAGGTTATATGAGGCGGGTGGGACTTCTCCCTGGATGAGCCTCCGCCCCCATGGGTCCCATGATGTCAGCTCCATGCGGACCTATGAGCAAGAAACAGGCTGGTGTGTCCCCCTGTATGGCTGTACCAACTCTGCAAGGGGCCCCTGAAAGCTGGGAGAGTCAGGGCTCACAGAAGGCTCAGAGCTCAGAGAAGCCCTGAGCTGGGGAATCTGTCCACCCCACCCCGCCCCGACTGAGCCCTGCAGAGGAGGATGCTACGTGGTGTAGGACTGGGCCAGAGTGAATAAAGTCCTTGGCTTAGTTTCCAAATTGGGAGAAGGTGGCAACAATACGTACAAAGGAGATGGTTTGGGTAACGGGCCAGGCACAGACTGTGTGCTCAATATGCCTCACTTCTGTTGGTGACTGAGCTCCGAGGAAGTGGTGAGGCAGGGTGAGCCCCCGCCCCCGCCCCACTGCCCAGGGCAAACAGAGACGCTGCCCTAGGGCCCCTCCAGTCTGCAGGGGCTCAACCACCTGCATCCTACTTAACTTTGATTACTCTCATTTCCTGGGATTTCACAGAATGCCTCTTTCTTTGACATACTCTCTCTAATGGAAACAGCTTTTTTGTTTTTGTTTTCTGGGCATAAACTTAAAATGGAGCTTGCTTATAACAAAAATGCAGATCGAGTATTTAAGGAGCCACCGGCAGCTGTCTTTGACCAGCCCAGTCCCGGCTGGGTACACTTGGCTGTCCTGTGATGCTACCTTGATGTAACCTTGACCCTGACTGTACTGACCTCTGACTTTTGTCCAGGTGCTTGACCTCACATTGGACAGGAAACCCAGTCCCGTCTCAGTTTCTGAAAAATATGGCTACAGCCTCCAAGTCCAAGTGCAGAGGGCTGTGTCCTGTTGTGGGTGACCTTGTGTCATTCCAGAATCAGGCCTGGCTTGTTCCATTACACTCTGCAGAGGTCAAGGGTTGGCAGTGAAGTGGGTGTCCTGAGTAACCCCTGATAACACCGAGGACCTATTCTTGGTGGTGATGAAGGATCCTGCGGGCTGGGAAACAGTCCCCCTTTTCCAAGGACCCAAAGACTGTCCTTGAGCAGAAGAGGTCTAAATTTGGGGACTCAAGTTTTGGAGGATTAAGGAGGTCCAGTACTGTACAGTGACTGAGTGTGGTCTCAGGCCTATAGTCAGGCTCTGGAAGTAGGCAGCTGTGTGCTGTTGGGCAAGTGACTTAACCTCTCTGTGCCTCAGTTTTCTCCACCTTAGGGCATAATGATACTGAAGTTTGCTGAGAGGAGTAAAGGACTCCAAACACGTAAATGACAGTGCCATTTGAGGTTAGCTGTGGAACTGAAAAAAGCCCAAGAAAGTGTCGGAAAAAGTGGCCATTCTCTCCCCTGGTCCATTTCCCTCTCTCTTCAGGAGGCGGTAGCTGGGCTCCTGCAAAAAGACACAGGCAGAAAGCCCAGAGACTTGGGTTCAGCAGTGGCTGGACTTTGCCTTTGTCTCCAGAGTTTTGGGATTTTAGCCTCTCGTGAATATAACCTCCCTGCCTGCTAACTTTTTGAGGTTGTTATGAGAAGCAAAGTCTGCCCTGGTGGCTCCTGCAGTGCAGGAGACCTGGGCTCAATCTCTGGGTTGGGAAGATCCTCTGGAGGAGGGCGTGGCAACCCACTCCAGTATTCTTGCCTGGAAAATCCCATGGACAGAGGAGCCTGGCAGGCTACAGTCCATGGAGTCACACAGAGTCAGACAGGACTGAAGCAATTTAGCACACATACAGGAGGAAGAAATGAGAGAATAAAATTTAAATGCTTCCCACTGGAAATGTGGATGATGCTTGTTTCTGCTTGTTTACCTCTGCTCCACACACACATGCGCACACACACGCCCCTCACCGGCTCCTCCTACCTGTACACCCCCTCTCGCCTCCTCCAAGGCCTCTCCCCTCCTCAGTTGTGGAGACCAGACCACAGGCTGTTTTTCTTCCAGTCCCCGGGGCCTCTGTCTCAAGGCTACTCCTGCACCGCGAGGGAAAATTCAGCCCAGCTACATGACCAAGAGGAAGAGCAGGACTAACCCACCGGTTTGTTTGCTTAAAATATACCTTTATTATTTTATATTTTTGGCCACACTGTGTGGCATGTGGGATCTTAGTTCCCCAACCAGGGATCAAACTCATGTTCCATGCGATGGAAGCTTAGCGTCTTAACCACTGGGCCACCAGGGAAGACCCTAAACCATTGTTTTTTAGCCAAAAAGAGGAAAGAAGCCCTATCTGCCATTTTTGCCTGGACATGAGGGTCCCAGACCATCCTTTGTAAAGTGGACGCGGGCCGCTGACACAACACTTGGGAGGCGAAGGAGACCAGCACTCAGGGAGCGTCCCTTCCTTCCAGACCCTGGGCCAGCCCTGCCCACGTGAGCATCACCTGGACCCCAGGCATCCTGCTCCCTTTTCCATCCCGAGCGCAGGCCAGGTGCCTCCCTGCCTGCCCCGCGGCACAGAGGATGGATCCTGGTCACGGGCTCCCTGGGGTGGCCAGCACCGTCTCAACTGGGATCCGCCGTAGGCAGGCTCCCCTCACTCCAGCCGCGCCCTGACCGCCCTGCCCGTGACATGGGTAACAAAAGAGATGGAGACACTGACTGGAGAGCCAATCCTCTTGGCAGCTACTGTCTGAGCACCCACGTCTTTCCCTGGGTGATGGTACCAGGATGGTGCTCGCTCTGTCTAGAGAGAGGCATCCTCAGCAAACACATCCTCCTGCTGTGTTGCAGGCACTGCTGTAACAATCACACAGGGTAGCTCATTTAATCCTCCCAACAACCTGACAAAATCAACCATTTTATCCCTATGTGTGGTAGCAGAAAACTGGCTCCCCAAAGACATCCATGTCCTACACCCTGGGACCCTGCATGCAGAAAGGATTTTGCAGGTGTGATTAAATTAAGGACTGTGAGCTGGAGAGATTATCCCAGACGTTCAGGGTGGGTCAGTGTAGTCACAGGGTCCTTCAAAGATAGGGGAGAGAGGTAGAGAGAGAGATTTGAAGATACCATTGCTGCCTTTCTCCAGGAGAAGATTCTTGAGAGTCCCTTGGACTGCAAGGAGACAAAACCAGTCAACCGGAGATAAAAACCAGTCAATCCTAAAGGAAATCAACCCTGGATATTCACTGGAAGGACCGATGCTGAAGCTGAAGCTCCAAAACTTTGGCCACATTGGTGCGAAGAGCTAACTCATTGGAAAAGACCCTGATGCTGGGAAAGATTGAGGGCAGGAGGAGAAGGGGGTGACAGAGGATGAATGAGATTGTTGGATAGTATCACTGACTCAAAGGACATGACTTTGAGCAAACTCCTGGAGGTGGTGAAAGACAGGGAAGCCTGGTGTGCTGCAATCCATGGGGTCACAAATGGTTGGACGTGACTGAGAGACTGAAAAACAACAACATTGCTGCCTTTGAGGGTGAAGGAGCCAAGGGCCAAGGAGTTTGAACAGTTTCTGGAAGCTGGAAGAGGTGAGGCGTCAGATTCCTCCAGCCTCCAGAAAGGAATGCAGCCCTACCAACGCCTTCAGTTCGGTTAGTCCAGCGAGAGCTGCTTCGGATTTCTATCTTCAGGATCGCAGGATAACATGCACATGTGGTTTTGAGACCCTTGGTTTGTGGTCACCTGTTAGAGCAGTGATGGAAACACCATGTCAGAGACGGGGAAATGGTCTGGAGGCTCCAGTGACCTGCCCAAGGCTGCAGGTGCCTAGAGCCAGGAGCAGGATCCCGACTCAGCAGTCAGTGCTCCTGACCATGTGCACGGCCCCCTCTCGTGGGCCCTGACCCCTAGGGAAGCCCCACCATCGCTGGTTACATGCCTTGGACAGGTGCTTGAATCCTGTCCACCTCGGGTGTGATGATGAGCCAGGAGCCCTCTTGACCTCGTGTGGGGCTCAGAGATACTGACCCCCGACTTGTGTGGGATGCTGTCTGAGGCTCTGGTGATGGCTCCCCAGCAGCGTTTGCCCGGCCCTCCTCCTAGATGGGCTGCAGCTCCTCTTCCAGCTTCTTCTTCCGGGCTCCTTCCATGAAGAAGAAGTCTAGGCCGATGAGGGTTTTCCCCAGAGGTGTGTCCACCCGGCTGCCCACGACCCGGTTCGTGGAATTGGGGATCGTGTCAGAGAAGCGAGGCACGTAGTCCGGCAGCTTCACAGGCTCCTTCTTGTTGCCCTGAGGATGGGAGGACAGTGAGGGTCAACTGCTGGGGGAAAGACAACCGGAGAGGCCTGAGTGAGGAGGAGAAGGGGGTGGGGGCAGATGGCCTCTGCAGGAAGCATCCTCTGGGGACCTGACCCCAGACCCCTCTCTGGATCCAAACTCAACTCTCCAGCCCAGACATACGTCCTCTTCATCCTTCTCACCCTCAGGGCTGCCTACCCAGCGGCTTCCCTTCCCAGACCCCTTCACTGGGTTCCTTGACCGGCAATGGCCAAGGGAGGGACCACATTTAACTCTTTTTCCATTGTCCTGACTGAAGACTTTACCCCATTCGTGGTGGGAGCACCATGGGGTTGGTTTTATTTCTTTGGTCAATTTTTACTTTAAGTCTAACACACATATTACATTTACATTTAAAATCATTCAGTTGTGTCCGACTCTTTGCGACCCCATGGACTATACAGTCCATGGACTTCTCCAGGCCAGAACACTGGAGTGGGTAGCCTTTCCCTTCTCCAGGGGATCTTTCCAACCCAGGGATCGAACCCAGGTCTCCTACATTGCAGGTGGATTCTTTACCAGCTGAGCCACAAGGGAAACCCAGGAATACTGGAGTGGGTAGCCTATCCCTTCTCCAGCAGATCTTCCCCACCCAGGAATTGAACCGGCGTCTCCTGCATTGCACGCTGATTCTTTACCAACTGAGCCACCAGAGAAGCCAAAAATCTGACACTTGTAGTCTGTTTCCTCCTGCCGCTAAAGAGAGAGAGAAAAAATGTCTGACGCTTGCAGCCTGTTTCCTCCATTTGGAGACCCCTAGCCCTCCTGCCTGTTACCCTCTCATTGCCCCCTTTTCTTTTAGGAGAATTATGTTGCCTCACCAATTTAGGGACGACGCCCCTTATCAGCTTGGAAACAGCTGCAGAATGAAAACGTCGCCCCTTTCCCTGGGCAACACACACACACACAAGTACCCGAGTCCCAGCTCAACCCAGCCCTCCAACTCCCCCCGACCCCCCAACCAGGAAACAGAACTCCATCCGCCTCAGACGCCTACCTTTAACCCCTCAGTCACTGTCTCCACCTCCAAGTGGACCAGGTCTTGACCTCTTAACACCAGAAGCTGGCTTGCCTGGTTCTGAACTTTACCGTAAAGGGATCCTGTCTCTGCCCTCTGGCCCCTTTCTCTCACTACATGATGTGAGATTCCCCCGTGTTCGCGTGTGTGGCTGCGGCTCCTTTGTTCTCCATGTTATATGGTATTCCGTGGTGTGGTTGTGTGAATCTTCCACAGGTCGCTTATCTGTTCTGCCACCGGGGCATTTGGGCTTGTTTCCAGTTTGCGGGGGTCTTAGGAGGGGTACTGCCCTGAACATGCTACCTGCTGCCTTCCGTAAACTGGTGGGTGTGTTGAGTAAATGTCTGGATTATGACTAATCTGATAAGCCTTCCCTGTCCTTGTTTATGGTTAACTTTGTGCTGCTGTGTCAAATCCAAGTGACAGGACCAGTTTTTAAGAAACAGGATCCCGGCTCTCACCTGGGAAAGTCTGTGAGGAGGTGGCCCCACAGTGTGGGCTTTCTGGGCAGGGCGCTGGTCTCAGGAGTCAGGTTGCTGATACACAGCCCTGGGCAGGGAGAGACTCTGCAGCCTGGGAGCCCAGATCAGGGGCTTAGGGTTGGAATTCAGATCCTGTGAGCTAAATCTTCTATCTCAGGACAGACAGCAGCCCCACAAGGCTATTCTTACAGATGCCAAACCATCCCTAAAACCCACAGGGGCTATGACAGTGTGGCCACCACCTTGGTTGGCTAGTTACACTGTTCAGTTTCCAGTTTGGTTCTCTGACCATGCTTTTAACAGCCAGATTATTCTTCATTTGCTCATTGCTCTAACATGAACTGAGCGTGAAATAGTTATTGGGTGCTGGGGGGTAAAGAATAGCTGGAGGAGTGTGTTCAGCAATGAAGCCATCTTTGTCCTTTCTCTGAGGGAGCCCATGGCCAGGTAAGATTGCTCATTGCACGATGTACCCAAGGAATGGGTGAGATGTGCTGGGGAGTGAAGAATATGGTCATCCAGCCATGCTTGCCAGAAAGGGGCCTCTTGGGTGGGGCCTTGAAGGGTGAATAGGAGGCCATTAGGCTAATAAAGTGGGAAGGGCATAAAAGAGAGTGTGTCAGTCAGTGTGGAGTGAGCAAGGAGGGGGAGGAGGCAGGGCTGGATCATGGGAAGTGTTGCAAACTGTCCTGGAAAATGCAGATTTATGGAAAGATTTTAATCCAGGGAGAGAGAAAGATAGTTTTGCAGTTTAGAAAAGTCACTCTGGTAGCCACGTGGAGGATGGATTGGACCTGGTGATATTAGATGCAGAGAATTTGTTTACAAGTGTGTTCACTCAGACTCATCCTCTATGTGGGGCCAACCTCACCCCACTCTATCTCGCTGACACCGTCGGACTGGGAGAAACGTCAGCAGCTGGCACCTACCAGTTCCAGTGAGTTCATCTCACTGCAGTCAAGGAACACCGGGGAAAATTCATTTCTAAATGCTCTACAGAAGTATTTTCTTTCCCATCAAATCCAGAGTTTCTGGAAACAAGGTTGCATTTTACTCATCTCTGTACATTCCAGCATCTAGCACCCAGCAGGTCCTCGATAAACATGAGATGAATGAATAAACACTCCAAGTGCAAGCATGTCAGACAGGAACATGGTTTGTCTTACCATGGGGTCATAGTCTTTCAGGAAACTCCAGTTCTGAGCCCTGGAAAGGAAAGCATGATGACAGCATGATCATCCCTGTGACGTTTTTACCACCATTTTAACAGAGTCACTCAGATGGTAAAGAATCTGCCTGCAACGCAGGAGGCCCGGGTTCGATCCCTGGGTCAGGAAGATCCCCTGGAGGAGGAAATGGCAACCCACTCCAGCATTCTTGCCTGGAGAATCCCATGGACGGAGGAGTCTGATGGGCTACAGTTCATGGGGTCGCAGAGTCGGACATGACTACATGACTAACACTTTCACTCCATTTCAAGGGAATAAGTTGCTGCCACAAATGCATGTATTACATCATGGAGGAACTACAATCATTAAGTGGAACAAACTCCAAGGATCAACATTTCAATAGAGAGGAAAGTCTGATTGCAGAGGGTGTGGCAGGTGAATCAGGAAGCCGGAAGCCATCTCACCCCATGACTCTGCTGGGGTGGGGTCGGGTGTCAGGTGGGGGTCGGTCTGCCAGTCTTTTGTGAAGAAAAGCCGGCTTTCATTTCCACAAAGCTTGGTAACCTTCCAGGGCATGCAGCAGAGGAAGGTGGGTGGTGGTGGGCAAGTGATACTGAGGAAAAGCGTTATCTGTGCTGGCAGTTTCATTTTTAATATATTTTTAAAAAGTCAAATAATTCTCCAAGACTTAGAAGAAAAAAAAGGTTTCCCTGCCCCAATCCACACAGACCACAAACACCATGACCTAGAGTCACGGCACCAGGGGACCCTGTCTTTGTAAATGTCCCCTGTACCCCAACACACACACACACACACACACACACACACACACTCCATTTCTCCGACTCCAATCCACCCGTCAGCAATTCTAATTCTACCACCAAAACCTCCCTGAATTCTTCCACCCATCCCCAGCTCAGGCCACCATGGACTCGCCCTGCTGTCGCCAGTTTCTTAAATGTCACTTTGCCCTGTCACCGTCCCCCCCTCCATTTTGATGTGTTCCAGGCGCAGCAGCCAGACTGGTTATTTAAACTGTAAACTAGGTCCAGTCAGCCTCTTGCTTAAGACCCTCCAGGGTGTCCCATGACACTCGAAAAAAAAGTTACTGGGACTTGAGTAACTGCCTGGCTGCCTCTTCCTACTCCCCACCCTGAGGCTCTTGTCCCCTTCCTGACCACCTCAGTCACACACATGGTCTTTAAGTTGTTGCTTTTTTTTAATATACCAAACTCTTCCACGGCCCTTCTCATACTAGGGTCTCAGCTGGAAAGCCACCTTTCCCTCCTTGAGCCCCTAGAAAAGCATGACGCCACTCTGCTCCATCCGTTCCCTCCTGACACCAGCCGCACGTTGCTCCTGCCTGTGTCTCTGCTGCTTTTTGGCTGCCTTGTCCTGAGAGCGAGGACTCTGTGGAGACGGGCCTGGGCCTGTCTTGTCCCCATTGGCGGCCTGGCACGGAGGCTCTTCTGGGGACTTCTGGACCGAACGATGCTTGAAGGGACGCCTTTTGCCGGGTCAGGGGGCCGGCGCCCCTCCCCAGGCTGCTGCCACAGCTTCCTGACCTCCCCCCCTGCTCCCACCCTTGCAGTTTATCCTTTGAGCTCCAGCTGGAAGGATTATTGCAAAGGGATGCCGGGCTTCCAGGATACACACGGTGGGGTTTCACCTCTTGCCTACCTGGCCCTACTCTGTGGGCCCATGCTGGGCTCCCTCGCCTCCCCCAGGCTCTCCCTCCTTCTATCAATGCTTTTCTATCAATGCCCTTTGTCTGGCTTACTCCCTCTCACCCCCAGGTCTCTCTTTCTCCAGAAGCTTCCTAGACCCTGAGCTAGGCTGGGGGGCCCTTGGGAGGGGACAGGGCAGGACACTCACCAGCGCTGCTGGCTCCTCCTCTCGGCCTCCAGCAGCTCCCTCCACAGCTGGTCCCGCTGCACACCATCAGTGCCCAGGGCTGACCGCTTGGCCTTCGGGGCCTGGGGGCCACCCGCAGGGCCCCTGCCCACCACAGGGTCTCCTGGGGCAGTGGACGGGACCGAGGCTGGAGACCTGGTTGAAGGCAGTTGGTACCCAGCTGATGTAGTTCTCGGGAGCCCAGGGGTGGGGCAGCTTCCCATGGGTGCAAATGTGTAAGAGTGCGTGTGTGTGTGTGTGTGTGTGTGTGTGTGTGTGTGTGTGTGTGAGAGAGAGAGAGAGACTCCTGCCTGAGCTCAGAGAGCTTTCCCGCATTTACACCAGGAGAGCTCTGCAGGGCTTCTCCTCGATGGTCCCCCGGACCCCGAGCTCAGAGTGGCTGATGGGGACCAGGCCCTGCAGGCTGCAGAGAGCATCGGAGCCCAGTTGTGTCTGAGCTTCTGTCTGTGTTGACTGTTGCCTTGGGAACGGCAGCTCCCTAGTGTGCTGAGGAGGGGGAGGGCCCTGTGTGTCTTTGTGTGTGTGTGTGTCTGTGTATGAGACATCTGAGCCCCAGGGTGGGGTGGAGAGAGTTCCTGGTCTGTGTCAAGCCTGCTCAGCTGCCCTCAGCCCTGCCCCCCTGCCCTCCTGGCTGGAGACCTCAGTAGAGCCTGGGGGAGCGGGGCAGTAAGAAGAGACGTGGGTGGAATCTGTCCCAGGTGGGTGCCGTGGGGCTCACAGGAGAAGGTGGATGGGTGGTGCTTTGTGAACGAGAGTGTGGCACTTTGCTTCTCTCTCGGATCATGGAAGAGCTTACGAGTACATGCCAGGCGAGGGATGATCAGTGATGCTGCACAATTAACACCTGCTCTTCTGCAGAGACCTGGAGGGTTTGCAAAGTGCTGCCCTCGATCTTGCTTGACTCCCCCAGTCATGCAAGGCAGGCATCTCCAAGCCCACTCTACAGGTGAGGAAATGGAGGCCCTCACCAGCATGATAAGTGGCTGCCCAGGGCCGCTCAGGTGCCAGTTATAGCCAGGCCTTGAGTGCAGATGCTCAGAAGGAAACAGTGAGAGTCCCTGGGGTGGGGATTCCTGTTCTGAACCTTTGGCCCTGTTTCTGCTCTGACCCACGCAGCCCAGTTCCCTTGGAACCCCAGACCTTCCTGCTCTGCTCAGCTGATGTCCTCAGACATCCTCCCCCTTAGTTTGTGTCCCTGGCCCACTGCACTTTCCCGGCTCTTGGCTCCTTCTCACCCTCCGTGTGCATTGGCAGATTCACGGTTCTGGGTACTGACCTGCTAGGCGTGGTGCTCCTGCCTCTGCTGGGAAGCAGACACATGGGCAGATGGCTACACACACAAACACACACGCACACACATGCAAAGTCCTGCTATGTGGAGGGTGCACGAGGCACCCCAGGGTGTTGGCACAGGGGCAGCCAACACACCAGCTGTTTGCCACCCTGGGTGCGTCTTTTGGCTTCTGTTTTCATGAAGGAGGCCCCAAGGACCTGGGTCTTATGGGCGCAAAGCTTTTCCAGGTGCAAAAATTGGGGCAAATGCAAAAGTTTGCCATGTGGCTCAGTGGATAAAGAACCTGCCTGCCAATGCAGGAGATGCAAGATACTCGGGTTCTATCCTTGGCTGGGGAAGACCCCTGCCATTTCCTCAAATGGCAACCCACTCCAGTATTCCTGCCTGGAGAATCCCATGAATGGAGGAGACCAGTGGGCTACGGTCCCTGGGGTTGCAAAGAGTCGGACAGGACTGAGCTACTGACTGACTGAGTGCAAAAGCTTGGACACAGGAGAGAACAGCGGTATTTGAGCTCGGTCATTGGGGTTGCAGGGAGGGGTCCAAGCCACGGGCTGTTTGGAGCTGTGTGGGGAGCTTGTGCACAGGGGCACGTTCCTGCCCTTGAGCCACAGGGCAAAGAAGACCAGGGAAGGACACACAGGTGAGGGGACATGGCTGTGGTCCAGGTGAGAGGAGGTGGTGAAGCCCCCACTGGCCTTGGAGGAGGGCTGGAGGGAGGAGACAGAGTGAGAGCCGCCAGACCACCGAGAGCTGCCGGCAGTTGCCTGAGGAAGGGACTGAGCGAGTGTGACCTGCTGGGATGTCCGTCTAAAAGCAGGGGCTGAGGGGCTGAGCCTCTGTCTCTCCTCTTCCCTCTGTTCTTCCTCCAGAGCCGGGATGAGAATGGCTGGCCGTGGGTAACTGGGAAGCCTCAGGGCTCAGAAGCAGGCTTCCCTTAGGTGTTTATGGCTGCAAGCAGAGCCAGGACAGGTCCCTGTGGTGCCTGAGAAGTGGCGGCTCTGACCTCCTTCAGCCTCTGGAAGGGGTCTCATCAGTGTGTTCACAGAGCCCAGTGCCTGCAGCTGCAACACCACTCACAAGGCCGATTGCAGCCGGTGGCACAGGGCAGCCTGGAACAGCCATGCCATCTGCTCAGATACCCTGGCCCAGGTTTCTGGGTCACCTGCTCCAGGAATAAGGGACAGGACCAGAAAGGCCAGCCAGGGCCATCCTGGATGGTTGAGCATCCGATGTATGTAGAGGCTGAATGTTTCCATGGGGATTGGTTTTTAAAAATTAAAACATATTTAGAAATTATTTTCTCAATCAGTCCTAAAGGAAATCAGTCCTGAATATTCATTGGAAGGACTGATGCTGAAGCTGAAACTCCAATACTTTGGCCACCTGATGCAAAGAGCTGACTCATCTGAAAAGACCCTGATGCTGGGAACGATTGAAGGCAGCAGGAGAAGGGGCCGACAGAGGATGAGATGGTTGGATGACATCACCAACTCAATGGACATGAGTTTGAGTAAACTCCGGGAGTTGGTGATGGACAGGGAAGCCTGGTGTGCTGCAGTCCATGGGGTCGCAATGAGTTAGACACGACTAAGAGATTGAACTGACTGACTGACTGAATGAGAAACTATTTCAGACTGGTAGATGGTAGAGAGATGAGTATATATGTGACAAGCATACACAATAGGATGTTTCTTATAAAATCTAGGGGATGGTTAGGTGGGTATTCTCTGTACCGTTCTTTTGACTTTTCTATGTAATTGGACATCTCCGATATAAAATACTGGTCGGAAAAAAAGACTGCACATGCCAGTCCAGCTTGAACACATTTCTTTCTGCAATCACTGATCTGGAAAAAGTGTCCAGATTCACTCTGGGTAGGTCTCACTAACTCCACCCCCATCCCTCCAACTCTGGGGAATCAGGGGGTTGCCCCTTGCACACCTCACATCCCGTAATATGACTTTCTGTACAACTTTCTAAGAAAGGGGAAAAAACCTGTGGATTTGGGAGGTTGCTGGAGTTGTGTTTCTCTTCCTGAAATCCAGAGTCCCAGACACCAGCAAAAGGCCAGCCTCATGAGCAGGCCTTTGAGGACAGTGGTCTCAGGGCTGTTGTGTTAACTCTTCCATGCTTGTGCCACATGGCTGACCAACAGCTGACTACCCCGCTTTCCCCAGGAGCATCCTTGATGTGCAATGCGTGTGTGTGTGTGTGTGTGTGTGTGTGAGTGTGTGCACGCGCTCAGTTGTGTCCAACTCTTTGCGACCCCATGGACTGTAGCCTACCAGGCTCCTCTGTCCGTGGGATTCTCCAGGCAAGAATACTGGGGTGGGTTGCTGTTTCCTCCTCCAGGGGATCTTACCGACCCAGACTCAGGTTTCAAACATGCATCTCTTGCATCTCTTGCATCTCCTGCATTGGCAGGCAGGTTCTTTATCAGCTGAGCCACTGTGGAAGCCCAGAGATCTTGATAATTTCAGGAATTAGTTACACTACATTTTCAACACCAATCTCAGTTCTGAGAGATCATTTAAATATTTCCTGATAGATAATTACATTAAAAATAGCATTTGTATAGCACTTCAGGATTGAGAGTGTGCTTAACAGCCTCATGAAGGGGGGCTGAATGTTTCTGGTTTTGAGTGCAGAGCCTGGGGGCTCAGGAGAGTGACCGCCCTCACCGCTCACACGGGCAGGAAATGCAGTGTCAGGACTGCAGCCTCTCCTGACTGCCATGGTCTCTTCTTAAATTGTTATTTGCAGAGAAAAAGCAACTCTCATAAACGGTCTTACTTTGTGCAAAATATAAACTCACTGGTTAATATTCTGGAGATTCAGGCTTCCCTGGTGGCTCAGCTGGTAAAGATTATGCCTGCAATACAGGAGACCGCAGTTTGATTCCTGGGCTGGGAAGATCTGCTGGAGAAAGGATAGGCTACCCACTCCAGCATTCTTGGGCTTCCCTGGCAGCTCAGTGGGTAAAGAATCCACCTACAATGCAGGAGACACGGGTTCGATCCCTGAGTTGGGAAGATCTGCTGGAGAAGGAAATGGCTAAACTGCTCCAGGATTCTGGCCTGGAGAATTCCATGGACTGTATAGTCCATGGGGTCGCAAAGAGTCAGACAGGACTGAGCGACTTTCATTCACTGGATTCCTGGGAATTAGAAGTGCTGGAAAAAATATGCTGAGCCATTTATTTTCTTTATTATTTTCTTTATTCTGTAACTTCTCACTAATGGCAGGTGAGTGGAGAAAAGTTCAACAGGGAATGGTTGTAATACTGAACTGGGGCAGCAGGGGGCAGCCTGTAGCTTTGCATCCTCTGTGGGGCCCTGAACCACCAGTTACCTCTCCATCCCCGCGCCTCCTCAAGGAAGCTGGGCGTCTTTAAGATAGGAGACACTTTGAGAATGAGTGTGAACGTGTCTGTGAAGGGACCTCGCGCAGCGGGCTTCTGGGAAGACGTGCTGGACACAGAGCCCTTGGTGAAGAGAGTCTTCGGGCAGCAGTGATGCTGAAACAACAGGTGAGGCCCAGGCCCAGTCGATGGGAAAGGCCAGGAGGCCTCCTGCTCTGTAGGTGTGCAGAGGTGAGGGGGTGGGGCGGACAGGGGCAGCTATTTTCCAGTGGGCCCGGAGGGCTGTCAGTATTTTAACGATTGCCCCTGTACTTCTTGTTATTGTTTGGTTGCTTGGCCGTCTCCTACTCTTTGGCTTCCCGGTGGACTGTATAGCTTGCCAGGCTTCTCTGTCCATGGAATTCTCCAGGTGAGAATACTGGAGTGGGTAGCCATTTCCTTTTCCATGGGCTCTTCCTGACCCAGGGATTGAACCCACGTCTCCTGCTTTGCAGGCAGGTTCTTTACCACTGAGCCAGCCTGGTGTTTTCCAGCCCAAATGCCGTGGCGTCAGTGGCTCATAGGATTGTTTTTTTTTCCCTCCAAGACAAGGGGACAGGCTACACTATGACAGTGGATCAGGCCGCCTTGCCTTTGACCTTCTGAGCCCCCATCTGAGTCCTCATGACTTACCCCCATTCCCCTCCCCCCCACTGACTCATGATAGTCGGTGTCCCCAGGAGCCCAGTGGTCAGCCCGCACGACTGCTCCAGGCTTGGCCCCAGCTCCAGGTGGTCTCTGACCCAGGGAACGAGAGCACTAGAATGGGGTGCCTCCTGCATTTTATTAGGCCTGAAATTCGGTCGGTGACTTAACCCGCAGAAAGGTGGTAAAATATGGTAATTACGAGCAAGCACTTAGGGGTCAGACCCTGAGGCCAGCACAAGCTCCTGCCCTCACCAGTACTCAGAACGCTGAGAGCAGCTGTGTTGGTGAAGGCCCTGGTCTGCAGATAGCTGTCAGACAAGCTTCTCTATGGGGCAGACCCTGTCTCAATCCCCTTTCTGCTACTTATGGTTTTCCTCTCTCAATATCAGTCTTATCCCTTGGAGAAAGATGGTAATAATAGCAGTCATCCCAGAGGGTTATGGCAACATGAAATGTCTCAAATTATGTATAAAGCTTTTAGCAAATGGACTGGCAGCTGTTAAGAGTGATGCTGGCTAATTTTATCATGATGATGTAGCAGATCACCAGGTAGGGTAACCCCAAGAGCATTCTTGGAGCCCCAGTGCTGGGTTTATGGGGCTTGCTGCAGCTGGGAACCCAAGGCCACCTTGGAAAAGAGCCTCGTGATTGGCCTTGTGCTGGGCGATTCTAGGGAGAGTGTTAGTCATTTTGCAGCTGCGGGATGGCCTTGCCCAGGCATCTTTGTTTTTCTGTTCTGCTGCCGTTATCCACCTCTTGCTGGAAATCTCGTTCACTTCAATTTGCCTGCCAGCAAGACTAATTTGTACTTTCTCAGTGATTATACAGATCTTTGCTATCAAAGCCTTGGGTCTTGTTGAAGGCAGCACATACAAGGTCATTCTTCCCCGTAGAAACTGCAGCAAAACCTCCCCACAGCCTTATGACTGCAGCTGGGCTCTTCCTGGGCTCCAGGTGGCCCTACCTGACATCTCCAGCTTCTTGCTCCCCGGGACTTTCTCTGTGGTTGGTTCACACTTGACATTCAGGTCTCAGCTCAAATCCCATCCTTTTCATGACTTCCTACTAAAGAACTCCCAACAGCTCTCTGCCAGTCTGTCTCATCTCTGTTTTCTTCTTCGCATTGTTATCTCAAATTATTTTGTCCTTGTCTGTTTCCTTCGCTAGAGACAAACCATAGATGCACCATAAATGCATCTCCAGCGAGAATGATGCCTGGCATATAGTAGGGGTTCAGTAAACTGCTGTAGAAGGAAGGAGGGGAGGAAGGAGAAATATCCCAGTGTCTGATGCTTCTCTGTTTGGTCCATAGGATTCTAAGGAGCTGGAAGAGGAGCTTCACATCTTGGGTTCTGCATCCTTCTCAAGCCCGTGGTCGCTTTTGCAGCATCCTTGCTGCACCTCGGTTTCACCTTATCCATCGCAGAGAGCTCTCTATTATGACATGCCTGGTGCTCTCATCAGAAATGCCTTTCTGCAAGAGGGCCTGAGCGTCTCCATTCTGTGCCTAGAACTTCTGAGAACAAGACACAGGATGGCCTTCTGGGTAACTGAGGATGTCTGTCAGACCTCCAGTGATTGACTTTTCTCCAGTCTCTTCAAACATTCCTCCCAAGATGTGGTTTCTAAGTGCTTCAACTTCATCTCTATCAGGGACCCTGAAAAATCTGAAGGGTGTCCTTAAGAGGTACAATAATAAGGAGAATACCTACCATCCAAAGCATTTTGTGAGCATTAAGTGGCATAACAGAAGTAAAGGACTTAAGTACAAGCTAAGCACTCAATAAAGGTTGACCTTACAAAAGATTGGGATTTATCTTGGAACTCCTATACACCTTGGGTTGAGGGGATGCTGCTCCAGAGAGAATTTGCAGTAATTTCTGCCAAGCACACAGGGAACCATCAACCCTAGGCCACTCATAGATAATTTCTTGATTTTCGTTTCCAGACCAAATAGTGTCATTTCAAACTCCATACCCAATGAGGGAAGGTATGTGATTGTGGCTTCTCATGGAGGACTCTCTTTCCCTTCTTAGAGAGTAGGAGTGGGAATTGAAAGGTTTCCTTGACGTCTTGCTCTGTTAATTTTTTCGTGTTCCATCTTCTTGTCCCTGAGAGTACAGCCTCCAAGGATCCTACATTTCTAAGGTGTCTTATTTCCAAATTCCTTCCTGCTACAGGCCCACGGTTTTGTTCTGGTTTCCGGACAGCATGGACACCAAGCCTCGTTGTTCCCGAGCTTGGCAAATGTCCCCAGAGCGGGGCAGGAGCTTGAGTTCTCAGCTTCCTCTTTGCTTTTGGCTCCTGGTTCTTCTTTGACTTGATCGAAGGCACCACTATGCATTTAAGAGGATATTTATCATATATTACCCAGGATTTTAGGTGTTTTGTGGCAATAGAATTATCAGATTATGGAGATTTCCATGTTGCTGGAGACAAAAATATCTAGATAGATGATATGACTCACTCAAACCCATGCAGCCTGAACAGAGCCAGACCTGCCCCCTCACTGCCCCCTGCAGACATGCAGGCTGGCCTGCCAGTACAAGCCCACTTCCTGCTGGGCCTTCAGAAATACCATATCTGGCTCACAGACCCACCAGCACCTTCATGGGTCTGTAGGCATGTGGGCAAGGTAAACTGGCAAGTGTGGTTGGTGGCATCAGCATCCCTTATGGTCATATCAAGGCCACCAATTGCCATCTGTCATTGTTCATCTCTAGATGCTGCTGCCGCTTCATTTTTACAAAGAATTGTGGAAAGAGGTGAAACAATTTTTCTTGCTAAAATAAAGATGATTTAGCTCCTTGCCTTCCTCGGGGCTGTCATCCTAACGACCTCATTAAAGTGACATGAGGTTGGTTCCTAGTGACTGTTCACCAGCTCCCAGCAATTAGCTCTTTTTTTTTCCACTAATCATTTAAAAATTACGCCATTCTGTGGGAGAAAATATTTGCAAATGATGCGACAGACAAGTGCTTAATCTCCAAAATATACAAACAGCTCATACAACTCAACAAAAGCAAACAGCCCAATTGAAAAATGAGCAGAAGACCTTAGTAGACTTGTCTCCAAAGAAGACATACAGATGAAGACATACAGATGGCTGGTAGAGACAGGAAAAGATGCTCAACATGACTAATTATTAGAGAAATGTAAATCAAAACCACAATGAGGTACCATCTCACACTGGTCAGAGTGCCCACCATTAAAAAGTCTACAAATAATGAATACTGCAGAGTGTGTGGAGAAAAGGGAGCCCTCCTACACTGTTGGTGGGAATGTATGAAGGTGCAGCCACTGCAGAGAATGGTATGGAGGTTCCTCAGAAAACTAAAAATAGAGCTACCATATGATCCAGTAATCTCACTCTTGGACACGTACCCAGAAAAAACTGTAATTTAAAAAGATACAGGCAACTCTATGCTCATAACAGCACTATTCACAATAGCCAAGACATGGAAACAACATAAATGTCCACTGATCTATGAATGGATAAAGAAAATAAGGTACATACATACGATGGAATACTACCCGGCCATAAAAAATGAAATAATGCCATTTGCAGCAACATGGATGCAACTAGAGATTATCATACTAAGTGAAGTGAGTCAGAAAAAGATAAAGACCGTGTGATATTGTTGATATGTGGAATCTAAAATATGGCACAAATGAACCTGTCTGCAAAACAGAAACAGACTCACACACATAGACAACAGGCTGTAGTTGCCAAGGGGGAGCAGGCGAGGGAGAGGGGTGGACTGGGAGCTGGGGTTAGTAGATGCCAATTATTATATTTAAAATGGATAAACACCAAGGTCCTACTGCATATCATCAGTCAGTTCAGTTGCTCAGTCGTGTCCGACTTTGTGACCCCATGAATTGCAGCACGCCAGGCTTCCCTGTCCATCTCCAACTCCTGGAGCTTGCTCAAACTCATGCCCATCGAGTCAGTGATGCCATCCAGCCATTTCATCCTCTGTCATCCCCTTCTCCTCCTGCTTTGAATCTTTGCCAGCATCAGGGTCTTTTCCAGTCAGTCAGTTCTTCTCAGGGGTGGCCAAAGTATTGGAGTTTCAGCTTCAGCATCAGAAAACTGATCAGTCCTTCCAATGAATATTCAGGACTGATTTCCTTCAGGATTGACTGGTTTGATCTCCTTGCAGTCCAAGGGACTCTCAAGAGTCTTCTCCAACACCACAGTTCAAAAGCTTCAGTTCTTCGGGGCTCAGCTTTCTTTTTGGTCCAACTCTCACATCCATACATGACTGCTGGAAAAACCATAGCTTTGACTAGACGGATCTTTGTTGGCTGTATATCATAGGTAACTATATACAGTCTCCTGGGATAAATCATAGTGGAAAAGATTATCAAACAAGAACGTACATATGTGTATAGCTGAACCACTTTGCTGTACAGCAGAAATTAGCGCAGCATTGAAAATCAACTACACTTCGATAAAAAATTAAAACTGAAAAAAAATCAATAAAAATTACACCATTCTGGAAATTTGCTCAAAATTGTTCAGTCTTGCTAGTTTGCTTCTAAATTTCACCTTTTTCCTCCATTCTTGAAAATTGGATGACGTTTTCCTATCTTCAGTCGGCCGACCCCTTTCTTCCTCTCTTAATTTCTTCTGTGTTCTTTCATTTGATCTGGAATGAGGCCTTTCACTCTCCCGGCTACAGATTGTGTTGTTCTGAAACTGTGAAATTATCTAACGTGACCAGAAACACTTTTTTCCCTTCACCATCTCTCTCTTATCTGGGATGATGACATTGCATCATCTGTGATGTGAGAACTCTGGGGACAGAGCATGTGGATCGGAGTTGAAGTTGTATCAGTAAACCAGGTTATGGACTGAGCTATTAAAAACATAAGCCCCCCATGTGGAGCAGTAGAATTCAGATGAAACCTCAGGACTGGGAGAGGGAAGGGGGTGATCACTGATAGTTATTTAACCCCTTTCTTTCCCAGGCCATGTGCCAGACCCTCCCCCAAATCCCACAACCACCAGAAGCCTCAGACATTGTGGAGTGGCCTGCCTAGGTGGGTGGAAAGCAGCGTGCAGCTGGTTTGGTGACTGGTGGAATTTAATTACCTGTTCATCTTACATTCATATATGGATTCATCCATCTTTTAAAAATATTTTTTCTTTTTATTTCTCAGTATATACAAAGTAAGTGCCTCCTCTGGTTTAATTTTCCAAGTTGTAAGCTGATGTGAAGGCAGTGTCTCGGGGACCTTCTAACCCCAAGTTATAACTCCAGCTATAGCAACGTGGAGAAACAAAGGCCAGACAGAAAGGGGGCCTGGGTCAGTGAGAGATCAGATGTCTGTCCCAGTGGAGACAGGGCAGGCCCTGGTGCTGACTGTCCCGCTGTGCCCTCTGTGTTGGGCTCAGGTTCACTCTTCCTTTTAAACCAGGAAGGGGAGTTTACGATGGCAGAGCCTAGTGGACAGGTGGCTCTGTTGTTGGTGTGTAAATTGGTGATGCCTCCCTGGTGCTTCCCCACCCTCTCCTCTGGGCTGTTCCTTATCCTTCCGAGGAGCCCAGAACATCACTGCAAATATAGAGCAAGATTCTGGCAAAGCAGAGAAATTTTGTAACAAAAATATTTCTTTTAATATTTTAGTTGGGAATGCAGGCAGCTGTTAGAGGCTCTGAAGCTAAATTCCAAACGTGAGGCAAAGTGACTGACAATCTGGGCACACTTGGACAGGGAGTCTCCCTTTACCATAGCTCAGTTGGTAGAGAATCTGTGTGCAATTCAGGAGACCCCGGTTCGATTCCTGGGTGGGAAAGATCCCCTGGAGAAGGGAAAGGCTACCCACTCCAGTATTCTTTGGGCTTCCCTTGTGGCTCAGCTGGTAAAGAATCTGCCTGCATTGCGGGAGACCTGGATTTGATCCCTGGGTTGGGAAGATCCCCTGGAGAAGGGAAAGGCTACCCACTCCAGTATTCTGGCCTGGAGTATTCCATGGACTGTACAGTCCATGGGGTCGCAAAGAGTCAGACATGACTGAGTGACTTTTTTACTTTTACTCCCTTTACCATGCACAGGCGGGAGTTGGTCCAGGGCCGGGTGGTGGTCATGAAACAACATGGTGCTCGGGGAGAGTCCCCATAAAACAGTGTGGTCCTCCCAGGGACTCTCCCCTGGGCTGTTCTTCCCCGCGAGGGACACGGAGGGCTGCGTGAGGACCATCCTCAGAGCTGGGAGGCACGTCTTCTTCTGCGTGACCCCATCATGTACATTACCGTCTGCCTCCCTGCCCCCCGCATCACCCACCGAGGCTTCCTGCTGCCACCCACCTGAGCATCAAGCATCTCATTGAGCTCCTGACCTCCACTTGCCATACCCTCCGCACCCCAGCCGCTTCCTCCTACTGCTTCTCTGTCATCCTCCCTTTGGTCCAGACACACTAAACTACTTGTCATTCTTTAGATGGGTCCGGAAGGCCGGCGGTGTCGTCCTCCAGGAAAGAGCATCCAGAAGGACTCAGGGCTCAGGGCTGACTGTCAGGGCTCACAGTCACTGAAACTTCCTGGGACCCCCCCACTCTGATCTGGGTTCCGTCCTCTCGTCTCTGAACAGCCCCCGCCCCCCAGCCTGGGCCTTGTACTCCCTGTACTGCAGGCACTTGTTCATCTCTCTCCCTGCCTGGGTTGAGCAACTTGAGGGCAAGGAGCTGTGATGTTGAGTTCCTGGAGGTCGCCTAGCATGTAGCATCAGCCTAGCTTGTAGCAGAGGCCCAGCACATTTCTCTGGGATGAAGGACTGAATAGATAACTGAAAATAGTGAAAAGTCTCCCAAGCCAAGGCTTATACACCAGGAGATCACCAGGGATGGGCCGTTGGTGGGAGGACATTCCTAGGCCTGCTCATAAAGGGAATCAGGAGCAGTTTCTGGAACTTTCTGGGCACAGGTATCATCCTTGGAGAAGCGTATCCTTTTACTATGTGACTGTGAGGGGTCCCTCCTTTGGCTGCAGGGTGTGGTGTGTTGGGGGCTTGGCTCCCCAGGTATTGTGGGGGCGCCCAAGAAACCAGCCCTGAGACAGAGAATGGATTCAGGCAAGTTAGTGAGGGCAGTGCTCGGTGATCACCCTCTACCTGGGCTGAGAGGGCTGCCCAGGGGATGGGAGAGAAAAGCTGGGCTACAATGTCCAACCACGGAGCGGAGGGGTGTTTCTCAGCCACTCCCTAAGACCCTTTGCAGGCCTTCTGAGTTCCCCAAGTTGGAGCTAAGGGCCAGGTTCTACACCCCGACGATGACCATCAAGGGAGGCAGGCATGTTATGGATTCAACCGTGTCCCTCCGAAGAGACGTGCTGAATTCCTGAGGCCGCCCCAACCTGGGAATATTCGAGAACCTGCTTCAGAAAATGTTGTGCACAGGGATCTCAGGATGGTGGAGCGGAGTAGGTAAGAGACACGAGATTCAAAGTAGCCTGAGTGCTTTTCATTAATTAATTCATTTAGTCACAGGCTTCCTTCATTTTCCAAACATTTATTGAGCACCTGCTATTTGCTCTACCAGGGGCACACCGGGGGCATGTCAAGGCAGTGTTGTGAACCTCTCAGCCAGGCGCTAAATGGCTCCTGCCTTTCTGTGTTTCTGCAAATGAACCCGCTTTCTTGCCCCCAGGGATCCAGACCAGCAGCTTCATTCCCACGTGCCTGCTGCGGCCCTTGCCACATGCACTCAATGTAATGTGATGGCGTAATTACAGAAATGGATAACACCCCAGCTTCCTGAACCACCCCAGAACACATTGTAATAATTTGTCACCCATTTTCCGAGGAAGAATGCACTAACCCTTAATTATAAGCCAAGGCTAGAGATGAGTAAATAAATATGCATGCCAGTCTGAATGTTATAATTAGAACTACCATTTGGCTAAAGAAAAGTAGAGACGCTTTAATTCCAGGCCTCTGCCTGCATGTTGAGCTGCTGCTAGGGAACGGCCTGTGTGTGTTAACACGTTAAGTTCTGAGCAAGCGCTAGCATAGTAAGAAGGCAGCGTTTTGTAAACGGGACTGGGATGTACTCTACATGCCACTAGATGTTTCAATTCTGTGTTTATTTCCCAAAGCCAACTTAATGTGATGGTTAGTAGTTTTCAGACACTTCAGACAGCTACTTTGAATGACAATTTGGCATAAAGTGTCTAACACTATTTGTACAACAGGTTGACATGGCTCATTGGCAGCAAAGAGTTGGGTGATAATGGGATGGACACACACCATCTATTCATTTAACATTTTTTCTCAGGTACCCACTCCACGCCAGGCACTGTTCTAGGTAGTGATGGACACGAATGACTTGGACCTAGAGATTATCATACAGAGTAAGTCAGACAGAGAAAGACAAATACCCTATGGTATTGCTTGTCCTGGCGTGCTGCAGTCCGTGGAGTCACAAAAAGCCGGACACTACTGAGCGACGGAACTGAACTGATTGCTTACATGTGGAATCTTAAAAAATGGTACAGGTGAATCTATTTACAAAACAGAATAGAGTCATAGACACAGAAAACAAATTTATGGTTACCAAGGGACACAGGTGGGGAGAGGGATAAAATGGCAATTGGGATTAACATATACACACTACTATGTATAAAATGTTGTTCAGTCACTAAGTTGTGTCCAACTCCCTGTGGCCCCATGGACTGCAGCATGCCGGGCCTCCCTGTACTATGTATAAAATAGATAACTATTAATAACAAGGACCTACTGTACAGCACAGTGAACTCTGCTCAATACTCTGTAAAAGTCTATATTGGAAAAGAATCTAAAAAAAGTGTGGATATATGTAAATGTGTAACTGATTCATTTTACTCTATAGCAGAAGCTAATATGACACTGTAAATCAACTATAAATAAAAATTAAATAAAATTCTAATTAATAAAAATTAATTAAGTTTAATTAAATAAGTAAATAAAATATAATTATCTCATTTTTCTCCCATAAAAATTAATTTAAAAACACAAATGATTTGCTTTCATGGAGCTTACTTTTTAGTGAATGGAGACACACAAGAAAACAGTCGACAAGTATATCAGTTCAGTTCAGTTCAGTCTCTCAGTTGTGTCTGACTCTTTGCGACCCCATGGACTGCAACAAGTACATATGCTATGTAGTATGGTGATAAGTTCTGCAAAGAAATATGTTAGGAGCAGGGGAGAGAGTGGCGAGGGAGCGCTGTCTTGGGTCGCATGACTGGAGAAGGTTCTGATGAAGTGACATTTGCAGTGAAGGCCTGAATTAAATGAGGGAGCGGTGGGGATATATGGAGAAAGAGTGTTCAAACAAGAGGAAACAGCAGGTGCAAAGGCCCTGAGTCAGGATCTGCCTGGAGTGTCTGAAGATCAGCATGAAGGCCAGTGTGCCTGGAGAAGAGGCAGGGAAGGAGATCTGGAAATAAGGTCAGAGAGGAAGGCAGGGCCAGATTAGTAGCCTGGGGGCCACAGCGCAGATGTAGATTCACTCTGCAGAAAATGGGCACCATCGCAGGGACTTGATCAGAAAAATGACACAATTCAGCTTCAGTTTTAAAACGATCATTCTGACTTGGTGCAGAGAATGGACATAGAGGCGTGGGCGTGTAAGAAGCTAGCTGCCTGTGGAGGCCACTGTTCCTCTTCTCGTCTCTCTGGGGTGCAGTTGGCACAGGGGTTCGTGAGCAGGACCCAGCCTGTCTGGCTCTGATCGCGGCTGTGCAGTCCTGGTCAAGCTGCTGGAATGCTTTGTGCCCCATTTACTCCAGGTGGAGCCGTGGTAAAGAACTGCCTGCAGTGCAGGGGACTCAAGAGATGTGGGTTCCGTCCCTGGGTGGGGAAGAGCCCCTGGAGGAGGAAATAATACCCACTCCAGTATCCTGGCCTGGAGAATCCCATGGGCAGAGGAGCCTGCTGGGCTACCATCTGGGGGATTGCAGGAGAGCCAGTCATGACAGCAACTACACAACAACAATGAGGTTGGTAGGTTCTCCTCCAGGAGGGCTCTTCCACCGCTTAGGTGCTGGGATGCTTGGAAACATCCAAAGTGCCTTCATCCCGTTGCCTGAAATTGTTCCCCCCTCTCCCTCCGTGGGGTTGATGATGGGGACCCAAAGTGAGGGGGAGCACGCTCTCTCCCCAGGCTCAGGGCTTGGGGATTGTGTGAAAGTGAAGTTGCTCAGTCGTGTCTGACTCTTTGCGACCCCATGGACTGTAGCCTATGAGGCTCCTCCATTCATGGGATTTTCCAGGCAAGAGTACTGAAGTGGGTTGCCATTTCCTTCTCCAGGGGATCTTCACAACCCAGGGTTCGAACCCGGGTCTCCCGCATTGCAGGCAGGTGCTTTACTGTCTGAGCTATGAAGGAAGCCCTTGGGAATTGTGTAGGTTCTCCCTATTTTTCAGTGACCGTTTCCCTAACTCAGTGACCAGAAGGCACACAATCTAAAAGCCAGCTTGCTAATGACACTGCTGGTAAGAACAGGTTTCTGTTTCTGGATTGTTCTGGCCAGCTCGGCCCAGCTCCTGAACTGGGAAGGCAGTGCGAGGAACTTGAAAGAATGACCCTCCTAAATGTTAACTGAAGTGAGTCAGAGAATAGGGGGTGAAGTTTGTTCCCAAAGACAGTGAGGAAAATGCACTTCTTGGCCTCACTGGAAATAACAGACACGTATATCCTAATTATGTCTGGGAGAAGATCTCAGCCGACGTCTCCAACTGCAGTATGTAATTGAGAAATTCCAATTAGGTGGGTTTTAAAAGACAGATTTCAATTATGAGGGATAACCACCTGTTAATCGAATTGAATTTTCGTTTCTCCTGGTTCCTGCTAGGCCAAGTGCACCATTAGACCTGGCAAACGCTGCTGTTTGTTCACGGACTTGCAGCTGTCTGGAAATGTGATGCCATGGCAGCCGCACAGAGGCTTTGTATGGGGGAGATATTGAGATAGTAACATGTGCAAAAGCCCCTATCCAGAGCCCGGCACTTAACAAGTACTTAATAAACACTAACTAGGTCTTCACAAATCATTAATCTGGACAGCTGCTCATTTGATAACTGCTTTACTCTTCATATGACAAAGATCTGTATAGTCAAAGCCATGGTTTTTCCAGTAGTTATTTATGGGTTTGAGAGTTGGACCAGAAAGAAGGCTGAGCGCTGAAGAACTGATGCTTTTGAATTGTGGTGTTGGAGAAGACTTTTGAGAGTCCCTGGGACAACAAGATCAAACCAGTCCATCCTAAAGGAAATCAACCCTGAACATTCTTTGGAAGGACTGATGCTGAAGCTGAAGCTCCAATACTTTGGCCACCTGATGCAAAGAACTGACTCATTGGAAAAGACCCTGATGCTGGGAAATATTGAGGGCAGGAGGAGAAGGGGATGACAGAGGATGAGATGGTTGGATGGCATCACCGACAGGAGTTTGAGCAAGCTCTGGAAATTGGTGATGGACAGGGAAGCCTGGCATGCTGCACTCCACAGGGTTGCAAAGATTTGGACATGACTGAGCAACTGAACTGAACTGAACTGAAGTAATTAGGGAAATCAAGTCAGAGAGGCAGAAACTAGAATGGTGGTTGCCAGTGCCCAAGGGCTGGGGAATGCAGAGTTATTGTTTAATGGGGACAGAGTTTCAATTTTACAAGATGAAAATTCTGGAGGTGAATGGTGGTGACTGTTGCACAACATTATGAATGCATTTACTACCACTGAGCTCTATGATCTAAGATGGTCAAGTTTGTGTTATGTGTATTTTGCATGCTAAATCGCTTCAGTTGTGTCTGTCTCTTTTCGACCCTATGGGCCGTAGCCCGCCAGACTCCTCTGTCCATGGGATTCTCTAGGCAAGAATAGTGGAGTGGGTTGCCTTGCCCTCCTCCAGGAGATCTTCCCGACCCAGGGATTGAACCCTCATCTCTTAAGTCTCCTGTATTGGCAGGCAGGTTGTTTTTTTTTTTTTTTTTTTACCACTAGAGCCACCTGGGAAGCCCATGTATATTTTACCACAATAAGAAACATTTGAAAAAAAATTGAGGGGAAGTTGGCAGAGTTTCTAGAAGTCAAGGAAGGGAAAAACATGGTAATGTTGAACTTGGAATTTACAGTATTACCTTTTTGGCCAAACTATAGACAATGGGGAGCTTGCCAGGGGGCAGCACTAGTGGTAAAGAACTCAGCTCCCAATGCAGGAGACATCAGAGATGCAATTTCCATCCCTGGGTTCAGAAGATCTCCTGGAGGAGGGCATGGCAACCCACTCCAGGTTCTTGCCTGGAGAATCCCCATAGACAGAGGAGCCTGTCGGGCTACAGTTCCATAGACTCCCAAAGAGTCAGACACAAATGAAGTGACTTAGCACACAACACACACAGACAATGGGTATCTTAAAGAAGAAAGATAGAAAGGCCTGGTGATATCTTGTCTTCTGCATAATTTCTGTTATGAAAATTAAAATGTGTCTGCAGGGTTTATCTGTTACAAGTGCAATTTTGCAATCTTTTTCTAAGGGAGAGCTTCACACTGTAGTTATATTGGGGGAAATGTGCTTTAAAATTCATTATTTTTAAATCTCCGAAATTCTCTCTTGTTCCCCCTCAAAAGCCAGCATTCTGTAAAACTCATTATTATTAAGCCTTTGAAATTCTATCTTGCTCCCCTCAAAAGTCAGCATTCCGTTTGCTCCTGCATGCCCAGTGCTTTTGTACCAGGGTTTTATGCTGTTTGAAAAGCAGCTGTCTCTTTCCTATATGTCCAGCTCCAAAGACAGCAGTGGTAAATTGGATTCATTTTTTTCAGTAACCGTGGAAGTGATGCCTTGGGAATGCTGAATTTATTATCTTGCTGCCTTACACGTGTACAGATCTGAAGAACCATTACTGAAAAAATACAAGCTTGTCATTTCCTTAATTACCCATCCGAGAGGCTCTTCTGTGCCTAGTTTCACAAAACACTGACAGGGCAATGGTGAGCGAGGTGTCAGATGTGTTATTAAGGTCAGTTGTAATGATCCAGAGGTGAGTAGAGAGGTAATAAAAGAGAAGCTACACAAGTGTGGCAGATCCATAGGGCTGATCGCTAATGTCTACTCAGCCCGTTTTAGGAGACCGTCATGTACTAAGACATGTTTTTAAGATTGTGGAATCCATAAATACCTATAGAGGGAAAACAGAGAGAGAAGCAGAGAGGAACCTTTGGGTTTTCCCAATACCAAAATACTTGATGAGTTTCAAGAGCTACGGCCAAACGACAGAGGATGAGGTGGTTGGATGGCATCACTGAATCAATGGATGTGAGTTTGAGCAAGCTCCGGGAGATGGTTTTTACCTTTGATGTTTGGACCTTTTTTCTTAAACACTTAACCCTCTCTCTTCCCCACTGTTCTGGCTGGATTTTAAGCGCGCTAACTGCACTTGATGTTAACATTCTGCAACTTTTTAGCAAGTTTTAAAAAGGGTCTTGAGGAACTGAAATTGTAGCTGATGAATTTAGACAATGTGCTTTTTTGCCTAGGCATGATGTGACAGATCTTGGGTACCCTGGGGGAATTTTTGAGAATTAAAAGAAGATCCAACTTTGACATGAGAGTAAGAACTTAGCAAAAATGATCCAAAAGCCCAGTGGCCTTGGTCAGTGTTACAGACTGAATGTTTATGTCCCTGCAGATTCATATATTGAAATGTTAAGTTCCAGTGTGAGGGTATCCAGTGGTGATTAGGTTATGAAGGTGGGGCCCTCAGGAATGGGGTGGTTGTTGTTCAGTCGCTCAGTCACATTCGACTCTTTTTGACCCCATGGACTGCAGCACACCAGGCCTCCCTGTCCACCTTCTCCCGGAGTTTGCTCAAATTCATGTCCATTGAATCAGTGATGCCATCCAACCGTCTCATCCTCTGTCATCCCCTTCTCCTCCTGCCTTCAATCTTTCCCAGCATCAGGGTCTTTTCCAATGAATCAGTTCTTTGCATCAGATGGCCAAAGTATTGGTGTTTCAGCTTCAGCATCAGTCCTTTTAATGCATATTCAGGACTGATTTCCTTTAGGATGGACTGGTTTGATCTCCTTGCAGTCCAAGGGACTCTCAAGAGTCTTTTCCAATACCACAGTTCAAAAGCCCACGACTGAGCGACTTCATTTTCACTTTTCACTTTCATACATTGGAGAAGGAAATGGCAACCCACTCCCGTGTTCTTGCCTGGAGAATCCCAGGGATGGGGGAGCCTGGTTGGCTGCCATCTATGGGGTCACACAGAGTTGGACATGACTGAAGCGACTTAGAAGCAGCAGCAGCAGCTTTCTTTATAGTCCAACTCTCACATCCATACATGACTACTGGAAAAACCATAGCTTTGACTAGCTGGACCTTTGTTGGCAAAGTAATGTCTCTGCTTTTTAATACATTGTCTAGGTTTGTCATAGCTTTTTTCCCAAGGAGCAAGCAGATGACACCACCTTTATGGCAGGAAGTGAAGAGAAACTAAAGAACCTCTTGATGAAAGTGAAAGAGGAGAGTGAAAAAGTTGGCTTAAAACTCAACATTCAGAAAACTAAGATCATGGCATTTGGTTCCATCATTTCATGGCAAATAGATGGGGAAACAGTGGAAACAGTGACAGACTTTATTTTGGGGGGGCTCCAAAATCACTGTGGATGGTGTCTGCAGCCATGAAATTAAAAGACGCTTGCTCCTTGGAAGAAAAGTTATGACCAATCTAGACAGTATATTAAAAAGCAGAGACATTACTTTGTCGACAAAGGTCCGTCTAGTCAATGCTATGGTTTTTCCAGTGGTCATGCATGGATGTGAGAATTGGACTATAAAGGAAGCTGAGCACTGAATAATTTATGCTTTTGAACTGTGGTGTTGGAGAAGACTCTTGAGAGTCCCTTGGACAGCAAGGAGATCCCACCAGTCCATGAAGCTGAAACTCCAATACTTTGGCCATCTCATGCAAAGACCTGACTCATTGTAAAAGACCCTCATGCTGGGAAAGATTGAAGGCGGAGGAGAAGGGGAGTCAGAGGATGAGCTGATTGGATGGCATCACCGACTCAATAGACACGAGTTTGAGCAAGATCCAGGAGTGGTGATGGACAGGGAAGCATGGTGTGCTGCAGTCCATGGGGTCACAGGGAGTCGGAAATGACTGAGCAACTGAACTGAACTGAACTGAGAATGGCCCTGCCCATCAGACCAAGACCCAGTTTTACCCACAGCCAGTCTCTCCCATCAGGAAGCTTCCACAAGTCTCTTATCCTTATCCATAAGAGCGCAGACAGAGTGAAAACCACAATCACAAAAACTAACCAAACTGATCACATGGATCACAGACTTGTCTAACTCAATGAAACTATGAGCCATGCCATGTAGGGCCACCCAAGACGGCCGGGTCACGGTGGAGAGTTCCGACAAAACGTGGTCCACTGGAGAAGGGAATGGCAAACCACCTCAGCATTCTTGCCTTGAGAACCCCATGAACAGTATGAGAAGAAATGGGGTTAGTGTCCTTATAAAAGGGACCCCAGAGAGCATCCTTTCTCCTTCCACCACTTGGGGGAGCAGTAAAAAGAGAGCTGTTTATGACCTAGGAAGTGGGCTCTCACCAGGTACTGAATCTAGGGCAGCCTACCTCAGACTTTCAGCCTCCAGAACTATGAGAAATACATGTCTGTTGTTTATAATCCACAAAATCTATGGTATTTTGGTTATAGCAGCCTGAATAGGCTAAGACAATTAATGCAAAAGGGTGAAGGCAGTGCAGAAAGTGTGGTTCATCGCTCAGTCATGTCTGACTCTTTTCGACCCCATGGACTGTAGCCCACCAGGCTCCTCAGTCCACGGGGATTCTCCAGGCAAGAATACTGGAGTGGGTTACGATGCCCTTCTCCAGGGGATCTTCCCGATCCAGGGATCGAACCTATGTCTCCTTCATTGCAGGTGGATTCTTTACCATCTGAGCCACAAGGGAAGTCCAAAGTAGAAAGTAACCCAAAGCAAATGTAGAACGCAAATCTGAGTTGAAGGTGGTTTGTGTGTGCTGGTAGAGAAGACTATTTCTTGTCACAGCTACTGCCAGTTAAATACTTATTGAACCAGATGGAAAGGAAATTAACCCCAAACTCACTTGTACTTTTTCCATCCACAAATTATAATATCTTGGGAATCCTAATGAACTGCTAGTGATTTATGCAAAAGTGATATAGTACTGTCATTTTGAGTACTAACATGCACTTCTGTAAAACTTAGGTCTGTCTTTTGAAAGATGGACAGAGTCAGAGAAAGTATAGCAAGGACAATAGGAAATATTGAAGTGATGTGTGTGGGTGGTAGCATTGAAGGTCACCAGTTTCACGATTCCACACACCTATGTTTAAATATGGTACAACTTGGGCATTCTTTATAACTTATCAGAGTCTGTTTCCTTATCAGTTAAAATTTTTTAAAGTGTGTGTTTCTTAAAGGATTAAATAGGATGAGAAAAATAAATAAATTAGCACCATGACCAGTAGATGCTTAATAAATATTAGCTCCCCCATCTTGTTTAGCAAGTAATTCTAGTGCTTTAATAACTGTTGCAAAAATTGGCTGAAAACTGACAGATGAAGGCTATTTATTAACATTTATTCATGCTATAAAATAGTGATCAGTGTGATAATCTATTAAAATTTTCAAATGTGCTTTGAACAATTTGTCCAAAATAACCTAAATCTGGGGTGTGTTTAAGACAGCCTTATTCTGAGGTGTTGAAATGCACAAAGAATCGCGTAGTTGCAAAAACACTGAGAAAGGGTAGCTCTTCCTGCGTTTTTTTCCCCTCCCCCATTAAACAAAGGCCTTGATAGTGCTGTTTCTTCTTAATGAGTTCCCTTTACTGGAAAATCACTGAGCTCAAGGTTTGTATCATGGATTTAATCTTCTTTGTAAGACTAACATTCAAGTTGCATGGAGTCTTTTATGCTTTTTTATCACCGAACTGGAGGGTTCCTGAACCCCTGCCTGTAAGATCATCCCTTTTGCACATGGCCGCAGGACCCACTGAGCCATTACTCAGCTGTCACCTCCTTATAGCAAGGGCTAGGGATGTGCCCATCATGCACTTCTTTGCAGTGAGATGTTGGAGGGGTTGTCTCCCTCAACCTTCTGTGGAAGTCTTACTTTTGAAGAAATGTATAGAGAGACATGCTTTTCTTGCCCTGTACCACTGGACATGATGGTGTTTCCTTGAAGTACCAGTACTGCAACAGCTATCTTATCTCCTTGAGGAAGCCAAGCCAACGTGATGAGCTACACAGAGCAGAGAGAAGAGCAGGAAGATGGGGAGGACCTGTGTTAGCCAGGTTGGAGCTGCCCTGCTCTGGACTTAGCATTAGGTTGGTCGTAAATCTGCCTTACTGCTTAAGCCAGTGTAGTCAGGATTTTCTATTGCTTGTCAAAAACTCCCTGGTGCATGTTTTTCTAAATTGAAGTATAGTTGATTTACCGTATTATTATCAGGTGATACTATTTTTATAGATTACATTCCTTTTTGTTAAAAAGCAATGGTTATATTTCCCTGTGCTGTACAATGTATCCGTGTGGCTTATCTATTTTGTACATAGTAGCTTGTATCTCTTAACCCCCTACCCCAATCCCACCCCTCCCTTCTCCCCTCTCCCCTTTGGTAACCACAAGTTTGTTCTCTGATTCTGTGGGTCTGTTTCTGTTTCGTTATATACATTTGTTTGTTTTCTTTTTTTAGATTCTACATATAAATGATAACAGTCTGACTTATTTCACTAAGCATAATACTCTCTAGGTTCATCCACGTTGTTACAAATGGCAGAGTTTCATTCTTTTTTATGGCTGAGTAATATTCCATCATATATGTGTATTTATGCCACATCTTTATCCGTTCGTCTGTTGATGGGTAATTAGGCTGATTCCATCTCTTGGTCATTGTAAACAGTGTTGCAGTAAATCAAGGATGCCCTGATATGTGTTTTAAAAGAGGGTGTGATAATAACAGTCACAGACACAAAAAATGGACATATGTCAAAGATTTTATTTCATTCACTTATTATTGGGGGAACCAATCAGATGTTGCAACAGTTCAAAGGCAAATTCAGAGACAAACACAAATCAGTTCAGTTCAGTCCCTCAGTAATGTCTGACTCTTTGCGACCCCATGGACTGCAGCACACCAGGCCTCCCTGTCCATTACCAACTCCCGGAGTTTACTCAAACTCATGTCCATTGAGTCGGTGATGCCATCCAACAATCTCATCCTCTGTCATCCCCTTCTCCTCCTGCCTTCAATCTTTCCCAGCATCAAGGTCTTTTCAAATGAGCCAGTTCTTCACATCAGGTGGCCAAAGGATTGGAGTTTCAGCTTCAGCATCAGTCTTTCCAATGAATATTCAGGACTGATTTCCTTTAGGATGGACTGGTTTGATCTCCTTGCAGTTCAAAGGACTCTCAAGAGTCTTCTCCTACACCACAGTTCAAAAGCCTCAATTCTTTGGCACTCAGCAAATAATGCTAACAAATAATGCAAACAAATGAGTAATGCTAAAGAAAAAAGAATTTATAGAGAGATTAAAAGTTGCCTTTTTCCAGGGAAGGGAAGGAAGAAAACCATTGTCCTTCTAGATTGAGTTAATTTGTATGTCCATGGACAAGAATCATTTGCACTGCTATTGGCTACAATTTACAGAACAGTAAAATAGCTTAAATAAAATGAAAGGTGTAAATCCCAGAGAATGAGAAAATCCAGAATTAGACAATGCTACCTTTCCCGCGAAGACACTCTAATCATTTTGGTCTGTTTCAAAGTTTTTCACATGAGTCATACCTGTCAAATCTAAGAGGTGTACTACCCGTGTTTCCCATCCTTTTTCTTAGTCTGAATGTCAGAATGGTTTTGGTTACTTCTCAGGCTGTTTTATGATTTTGCTTTTTATGACTCTTAACCTCCAAGAAAGCAGGACTCCTGCCAATTCCTCTTTTAAGTCCAGTCTCACTCCAGGGTCTAAGCTTTATAAGCAGGGCTGTAAATAAGTCATGATGCACAGCCCTGCCTTCTTCCCTGATGGAGAAGATGTTTATGGATTACAGATGGATTTCTAGTTGGCGTCTGTAGGTTCTACCTTGGATGTGTTTTGGGGAATAGATTAATCATTTCTGTTGCTAATATTTTTCCAGTAATTGCTTAGGCTAGTGATTTCCAAACTCTTACTTGATCAGGTGCTGAATCAAAAATTTAGTTTGACAAGAACTTTCATCCTTATGTCCACACACACTGCTTCTAGTATAAGTTATGAATAACATCTATCTTTAAAGTGGCTTCAAATCAGCTTTGCCATTTTGGAGACATTTCTAATGGTGATGGAGACCCTTCACAGACCCCCCACCACCCACACGCGCAGGGATCAGTGGCAGGAAGGACGGAATAATCTGGCTGCAGCTTCTAGATCACACTGATTTCCTCTTGGTCTTGACTCCATTGTCCAGTCCCAACTGTTTCTCTCCTCCATGGCCAGATAAACTGTTATTCTTCCCCAGTCAGGCTTTTAATCCAACAATTCTGCTTTCTAAAAGGTGACTCTGTGTCTTTACGATAAAGGATCAACAATTTGGTGTTGACATCATGTGGTGTCATTGTGTCCCTGTGGTTGGAGGTGGCGGTGGTTGCTGATGCACCTGGGACATGTGGTTTCATCTGATTTCCAGGGATGGATGAGGGCCTTGCTGCCCTCACTTCCTTCATATCAGCTGCATGAGCTGCTGCCGCCTCTGCTTGCCCACTTTGGTTTGTTGGCTGCTTTCAGTGTTTATTGCCTAATGAAATGACAAATTGCATTGGATGCGGCTGTCTTGTCAATGAGGAAGCAAAGTAATTAAGTGTTAAAATTACATTGCTTCAACCCTCCCCGCCCCCCCACCCCCGCCCAAGGCTGGGCTCGCTTTGTGTAAATTGAATGATGATAAAAGATCCCACAGTGGGCTTGGTAAATGGCCTGTCAGATCCTGCAGGAAGGGAACTCCACAGGCACCAGGACCTTCTGGGCTTCTAATGTCACAAGTGACAAAGGGCCCATGCCTTCCTGCTTGATGATAATCACTTGTCACCCACTGATGGCAGAGGATCCAGCTGGGGCTGCTCATTTTCATAATCTGATGAAGATGTCTGGGGCAGGGTGGCCGTAAACTCCCGAGGGGCAAAGGCTCTCCGGAGGCCAAGTTTGGGAAACGGCAAAACCCAGGGCCCAGTGTCTTTAGGTCTCCTCCAGACCCTAGCCCAGCCTGGGAGTCTGTACCTTACTGTGTGACAGGCCAGACTTGACCTTCCCACGCCAGGGGCTCTCCCCCGACACACCCAGCCCTTTCTTCATTTCTGATGCCAAGACCCAGCATTCCTGACCCACTGGGTTGGTTTTTGTTTTTTAATTGTGGCACAACATATGCAACATGATATTTATCAGTTTTAACCATTTATTCAGGACATGATTCGGTGGCATTGAATATAGTCACAGCTTTGTGCAACTATCAGCATTATCTGTACTCAAAACTTTTTCATCCCAGCATGAACTCTGCACCCAGTAAAACTCTCACCCTTCCCCTTCCTCCTGGCCTCTAGCAACCACCATTCAACTTTCTGTCTCTGTGAGTCTTTTAAAAGATTTATTTATTTATCTATCAATTTCTTTGGGCTGCCCTGGGTCTTCATGGCAGTGGGTGGGCTTCTCATTGTGGCGGCTTCTCCTCTTGTTGGGGAGCACCAGCTCTAGGCACGCAGGCTCAGTGGTTATGGCCCATGGGCTCAGTTGCTACAGCAGCATGTGGGATCTTCCTAGACCAGGGATGGAACCTGCGACCCCTGCATTGGCAGGGGGATTCTTAACCTCTAGACCACCAGGGAAGCCCTGCCCCTATGATTTTACTCCTCCAAGTACCTCTTACAAGTGCAATCGTGCAATCTTACGTGTCTGATTTCTTTCATGTAGCATGATGCCCTCAAGGTCCATCCATGCTGTAGCAGGTGTCAGGATTTCCTTCCTTTTTGAGGCGGAATAATGCCCCGCTGTGTGTACAAATCACATTTTGCTTGTCCATCCACCTGTCACTCAGGCTGTGGGGTGTGGTGCCCTGGTGAGGGGGGGCTGGCACGGTGGGCTTGGTTTCCTGCCCTTGGGCAGTGGCTCCCAGTGGTCACCCTCTGCATTGGTTTCCCTCCCCACTTGGAGTCCGCACCTGCTCTGGCCTCCCCTTCAATCCTGCTCCCTTCCCTTGTCTCCAGTGTCTGACCCAAGACTTGCCTGTCCTGTCTGTTTCTCTGTAGCTCTCACCTGGCTGCCTCTGATGCCATCTCTCAGCCACGCTCATACCCTTTCTCCTTCTGGCTAGGCAACCCCAGGCTGCCCACTCCAGCTCAGGCCCTCAGAGAAGGGACATGGAGCCACAAAGACATTCTCCTGAGTCACCCTGCTGGCAACCGTGCAGGGACTCCGGGCCCAGTCACTGTTGGCCTCTTACAGGTGAGGCCCTAGGGGCTGAGTGATCTGGCAGGGTCATGGGCCAGCTCAGGACAGAGCAGGGGCTGTGGCATCTCTGCTCCTGGGTCTGATGGTGGGAATTCTTTCCATGGCTCCACGTGCTGCCTCCAAACCACCCTTCCGGGGGCACGATCACTCGCGATTGGTGCCATTTTAAATTTTACCCTGGGTCAGAGTGAGACACATGGAAAGGAAAGCAGCTGGGCTGTTTTATTAGAAAAGAGAGTGAGCCAGCTTTAGACAATAGCCGAGCATGATGCTGGCCTCTTTGAATAATAACCGGTGACAGGACACACTTCCTCTGGCATGAAGAGCACAGTGGGTGACATAATTGCACCTGCCTGCACCTGACTTGGCTCTTTTTGCGCTGGTTTCTTCTTTGTTTTGTATTTTGGGGATGGGGTGCTGGGGGAAGGGCTCTCGGAGCTGAATGGCTGTGCAGAGAAGGTCGGAAGATGATCAAATGGGGCTTATATTGACCACACTTGGGCTTCTCTCTACGTGGCTCCTGAAGAGAGCCAAGAGCATTTGGCATCTGCCTCTTGGAGGATTGAATCCCGTGCTGCTGCAGCTGTTGACCTTTGACACGCCCTGAAGGCAGTTCAGGGTGGAAAATGAGGTACTTTGTGCTCCAGGGAAACTGGTGGAACAGGTCTTTAGGTGGATATTTTCAGAAACTGATTTCATGATCCCAATCTTTGCATCTCCTCATATCTAGAAAAGCTCTAAATCCCTTAATGGTGACATCGGTTCCTCATAACCAGCAAAAAACCTTTTGTAAAATAAGTGCTTGATTGCATGAACATCCCCTTCACCGAAATCACATATATTGACCTTCCCCCAGTACCTCTTCGGAGAAGGCAATGACACCCCACTCTAGTACTCTTGCCTGGAAAATCCCATGGACAAAGGAGCCTGGTGGGCTGCAGTCCATGGGGTCGCTAAGAGTCGGACACGACTGAACGACTTCACTTCCACTTTCCATTTTTCTGCATTAGAGAAGGAAATGGCACCCCACTCCAGTGTTCTTGCCTGGAGAATCCCAGGGACGGGGGAGCCTGGTGGGCTGCCGTCTATGGGGTCGCACAGAGTCGGACACGACTGAAGCGACTTAGCAGCAGCAGCAGCAGTACCTCTTAGGAGCAGTTTCTCAGAGTTATCTGAGGTGCTGTCTCCTGGGCTGTAGTCCTCATTTTGCCCCAAATAAAACTTAACTCACAACTCTCAGGTTGTGCATCTTTTTTAGTCAACAATTTGAAGTGGATTTTTTTTTTTTAAAGTGTGGACGTTATTGATTTTTCATATTCATTTTATAACCAACTTTTTCTAAATTCTTATTGTTTGTAGTTTTCCCGTTTGTGTTTTGGGCTTTTCCACAAGGTTATGACCAACCTAGATAGCATATTTAAAAGTATAGACATTACTTTGCCAACAAAGGTCCATCTAGTCAAGGCCATGGTTTTTCCAGTGGTCATGTATGGATGTGAGAGTTGGACGGTGAAGAAAGCTGAGCGCCGCAGAATTGATGCTTTTGAACTGTGGTGTTGGAGAAGACTCTTGAGAGTCCCTTGGACTGCAAGGAGATCCAACCAGGCCATTCTAAAGGAGATCAGTCCTGGGTGTTCATTGGAAGGACTGATGTTGAAGCTGAAACTCCAATCCTTTGGCCACCTCATACGAAGAGTTGACTCATTGGAAAAGACTCTAATGCTGGGAAGGATTGGGGGCAGGAGGAGAAGGGGATGACAGAGGATGAGATGGTTGGATGGCATCACCGACTCGATGGACATGGGTTTGGGTAAACTCTGGGAGCTGGTGATGGACAGGGAGGCCTGGTGTGCTGCGATTCATGGGGTCACAAAGAGTTGGACACGACTGAGCGACTGAACTGAACTGAACTGAACTGAACTTTTCCACAAAAAAAAAAGAGAAAAAGAAAAATTCAGCATCACTGGCAGATAGTGAGAATTTTGCATCTTTCTTTCTAAATCTAATGCCTCTTCTTGCATTGGCTATACTCCAACACAATGCTAAATAGTAACAGTAAAAGACATCTTTGTCTTGTTCTTGACTTTGGCAAAAATCTTTTAGTATTTTCCATTTAATGTAATGTTGAACTTTATATATATATATATATATATATATATATATATATACACACACACACACACATATATATATATACATATATATATATATATGCCATATATATGTATATATGAAATCATGTTAAGAAAATAGTTTTTGTTTACTCTGTTTTCCAGTCTTTTGAATTTGTTTTTAATTCATTGTGTTTATTTTTTCCATTTATATTATTATTATAATTTAATATATATATTTTTCTGACAGTTGCTTTTGCAAAATTCCATTGATTCTAATATGTCATGTTTTCATTCTGTTATTTCCAAAATATTGTGTAAACTCCTTTTGTAGTTCCTATTTGTCCTAAGAATTGTTTAAGAGTATACATTTTAATTCCAGATAAAAGGGCTTTTTTTGTATATTTTATTTTTAATCTTACTATTCTCATTGCATTATGATCAGAGGATGTCATTAGTACAAATTCCATTCTGAGAGATTTATGAAGATTTTCTTTGTGGCCTAAGATAGTCAATTTGTATAAATGTGCTATCACACTGTTATTTGTCATCATTGGAGAGCTGATGCCAATTAAATGATAAAGAAAAATAAGACATACAGAGTGGAAAGGAGTGTCATTACTATCAGATGTTATCATTGTTAAGCTGAAAAATCCAAAGTGAAAGAAAGTGAAAGTCGCTCAGTCAACAAAAAATCTATATGAATCAATACATTTTCAATATATATATATATATATATATATGTGTGTGTGTGTGTGTGTGTGTGTGTGTGTGTATCTGTGCTGTGCTTAGTCTCTCAGTTGTGTCTGACTCTTTGCGACCCCACAGATGCAGGCTCCTCCATCCACGGGGATTCTCCAGGCAAGAATACTCTAATGGATTGCCATTTCCTCCTCCAGGGGATCTTTCCAACCCAGGGATGGAACCCTGGTCTCCCACATTGCGGGCAGATTCTTTACCGTCTGAGCCACCAGGGAAGCCCAAGAATACTGGAGTGGGTAGCCAATCCCTTCTCCAGGCGATCTTCTCAACCCAGGAATTGAACCGGGGTCTCCTTCATTGCAGGCGGATTCTTTACCAGCTGAGTTATTAGGGAAGCCCATATATATAGAAACATAGAACTAGTTATATAGTTTGTAAACATTTGTGTATAAAAAATGCATATATACTAGATATGTTTAGCCATGCAAAGACTGTTTCTGAAGGGACATCCAATAAGGAGAACCACTGGCTGCTCCTAGGGGGAGAAATGGGAGACCCAAATATGGGGTTTGGTTTAGAGCTAAAACCTAGTCATGGTAGCCATTTCCTGTGGTCCGCAGAAACATGAGAGTGACCAGGAAATCTGGGTATCTAGGAAGGAAAGAAGGCTAAGAAAAATTGTAAAGAATAGAAAGAGAGGTGCTCTGTGCTTGGCTGTAGAACAGGGGCTCTTGGGGTGGGAGGAGAGACTGCTGGCCTCTGCCCAGGAGGAGGACACCAGGATCCGAGATGGAAGTGGGCTGAATCCCGAGTCCCTCCTGTTGAAGAGAAGAGGCCACTTGTGATTGGATGACAGCAATCCCTAAAAGCAGATTTCATCTCTCCCGTTATCGCTGAACAGACGGTGTTTGTACACTCGCTTTCCTAAAGGAACTGTCGAAAACAAGCCCATGTGCATATGGCTGCAGAATAAACGGCAAAAAAAAAAAAAAGCATCATTTGGGGACCATTTTAAGGGCAGAGCTTTTGTTTGGGAACTTTTTTTTTCTAAAGGGAGAAAATTCACATGTTTGCTCCTGAAGCTTTAAAAGCTTTTTCACTCTCTTGCTTTAAACACGGTCGTTAATGGAATGAGAGCTTTTCCCCCCTCCAATAATGGTCTGTTACTGCTTCAGAAGTCCACATCTTTAGAAACGCCACAGTTCCTCTTTGCCAGTCCTGATTCCATCACTGATGGAGCCGCCTGAATTTCTAAGCACTGCTGCCAGACTCTCCCTTAAATTTGGGAGGTGCACAGCCCCTTGGAATTATCCTGACAAACGGATGTCTTTGAAGAGAAAGCTAAGCTATAAGCCTTCTGGGTAACACTCTGAGAGCTGAAATAATCCCTCAGTCCTGCCATTTATTGGCGCTCCTTTGGAAGGCCGCCGGGCTTGGAGCCAGAAGTCTTTTTATCACGTCCTGCATTCACCATTAACTTGCTCTGTGAACCTGAGTGAATCATTCCTCCCTCTCATCTCAGTTTGTTCATCTGTAGGGGAGGAGAGCATACATTCTGCCTCACAGGACCACTGGGAAGGTTGAAATCAAAATTACGTATACAGTTAAATGACACCGTGCTTGGCACGTGATAAAGGTCCTGTGTCCATTTCTAGTTGAGAGCAATGGTCCCCATACAAAGCTCCTTGGAATCATCTCTGAAACTCAAAACAAACACAGAAAATCCTGATCCACCCACACAGATCCCCCGTGTCCGCCCCAGACCGATTCTCATGGTTCTGCGCAGCCTCTCTGTGCATTGGTGTTTGGGATCCACAGGTCCAGAGTGTTTGAAGTCATGATACAGAAATGTGACCACAGAGAGGTCTCTGTGCGTACATTCGCTGTGCCAATATTCAGCACCTAGCTGATTCTATCATGCTCCCTCAGCACTGATGGAAAATCTGCTTTGGAATTTCTCATGGCAGAACAGATTTCCTCAAAAAGGAATACAACCTCAAAAGCTGAAACGTCTCAGAAGGTAAAATTCAAACAAGAACGGTTTATAGTAAACACCACTCTGGTTGATGCTCACACTTTGGTTTTGTAATGCTTTGTCAACACCAGATCAGCTTCCTGATGGGGTTTGGTGTCCCTCCTCTGAAGGTCCTTACAAGATAATTTTTACCCTGGCCAGTCCCCCAAAGTCCAGAGGGGGACCCAAACTAACTCCCCTCAGGGAGTCTGTCATGCCAGGCACCACACACACGACTGGCCCATCCCCAGAAGTGCCGCCAACGTGTGCAAGGCCAGGCCAGAGCATGTGGAGGCCCACAGTTCATGGCCTAGTATGAACAGTTCAATAAAACATAATACCTAGTCTCTTCGCTTGACACCTGTGCTGGAAGGCAAGGTTTGCATTCAGAACTCTTGGGCAATTTGGGTAGGTTTCCAGTAGAAATGTGGCTACACCACAGCTGCTGGCCCCAGGCCTCCCCTCTCTCCGATATTTGTCCTTCTGTCTTCTCCTCTCCCTGCATCAGGAGAGACCAGAGCCTTAGCTGCCACAGCCTCATAGAGGCCACTGCTAAGCTTCTGCTCAGGCCGAGGGGTGGTGCTCAGTCATAGTCATGTCCAACTCTTTGGGACCTTGTGGACTGTAGCCCGCCAGGCTCCTCTGTCCATGGAATTCTCCAGGCAAGAATACTGGAGTGGGTTGCCATTCCCTTCTCCAGGGGATCTTCCCGACTCAGGGATTGAAACTGCATCTCTTGCATCTCCTGCATTGGCAGGTGAATTCTTTACTGCTGATCCAGCTGAGAAGCCCATCTGGCATATTATTACAGGTACTCATTAATGTCTGTTGAACAACAGAATAACCAGATATATTATGTATCTTTACTAACCCCTGATGCATGCAATCTACTCCAGGGGATCTTCCCAAGCCAGGGATCGAACCCACGTATCTTGCGTCTTCTGCATTGGCAGGTGGGTTCTTTACCACTAGCCCCACCTGGGAGGCCCCGGGGCCTAGGGATGTGCACGCCAGTGAGCATCCCCTTTGGGACAGCAGGCCCGCAGCAGAGTTGGGGTCATTTGGGTGGGAATTCTGGGAGCCCGAGCACCTGAACCTTGGTCTGAGAGAGGAAGGGACATGGGCTCCAGGTGGGCACAGCTTTAACTTGACCCAAGGGGAAGGTCAGGGTGGTACCTCTATAGCGTGGGGCACAGGGCAGTGTCCACAGACAAAGCTCACCTGAATTAAGGTGCAATAAGGGCTGTTACAGGACGTGGAGGAGTCACCAAGAGTCCCCACACATGGTCGATGGCACTGGGGGAGGGAATTAAGGACCTGTTCTTGGCAGATAAGAGGAAGGATTTAAAAGAGGTCTTCAAAGATGAGTGAGAATCATCCAGCAAAGAAGGGAGTGTTGATGGGGAGGGTAATTTTTTGTTCATTTGTTTAAAATTCTAGTGATTTTTATTACATCACTTTAATCTAGCTGTTTCACTTTTAGTAAATTATCCTAAGAAAATGATCATTATTGTATCCAGAAAATGGCAACAGAGATGGTCATCACTGTTGTGTTGAAGCACTGGGAATAAGCCAAAGGCTCAAGCCTGAAGATCTCAGATTGATGGGGAGGGTATTTTTAGATGGAGGGCAAACCTCATTCAAAGAAGCGGAGGTGTGACAAAATATACAATGTTCGGAGAAACCACATTGGATTCTTGTAGACAAAATGTGTGGTGGTGGAAGAGGTTGTTGAGGGGACGGAGAATGATCGTCTAGGTCCTCAGGGACATCACCGCAAAGGGGACAGAGAACCAGTGAATTAAAAGCAACATTTAGAAATAAGAGAGGAGGGCAGAGCATCCTTGGTAATATATATTTTCACACACACATAAAGTGCTCTTACAAAGTGGGCAGTTGTCACTGTATTTGCAGATTCTGAGAAGTAATACCTCAATGCCGGAGCGTGGGTGCTAAAACCATCTGATGCATTAAAGTTTGGATATCACGTTAATTTTTATTTGTTAGTGTTTTTTTAAAGCTACAGAATAATGAAGAAACATTTCCTGCAAGTATTTTGTTCTTAAGAGCTGCATTTATTACAAGATTTTATAGCACTGGGAGCTTTCACAGGCTTCATAAGCCACAATATTGTTCCAAATAAGTAAATCCAAGTCCTGCCCCAGGATATTAAGAACAAATAGAACAGAAATCTTTCTTGTTCTCATTTTCGTTTATATTATCTGACGGGTTTTTAGGACTGCTTATTGGTGGAATGAATCTGAACAGTGGAGGCCCCTGGAGGGGAGGAAAATGTGAGCTGTGAATATGACTTTTCTACCAAACAAAATGAAATAGAATTTAAATCCATTATAATAAACTCCACAGGGCACATCTATTGTCTTGGTGCAGCAGAATTCTTCTGTAATGACTGTGCTGTTGACATTTAAACTCTTTGCTTATAGTGACTAAAAATGAAATGGTTTCAAAGGCAAAGAGCAGTGCTTAGAACCCAGTAGGGGAAAGTGGGTAGCTGGCTCCTGATTAAAAATCCATCTCTCCTTCATCTTGGCTGATTTTGTCTAGATGTCCCCTCCATCCCGTGTGATTTAGGGAAGATCATTCTTTTCTGTGGCTGGCTGAGGTATAAGTATGAGAAACAGCTCTTCTAGCCCTTCTTAGATTTGGGTGTGATGGCTAGATAGCTGCAACCATGAGAAGAGCCAGCCTAAAGACAGGTCAACAAAGGGGAAGGTGCAAAGAACTGGGGTCTCTGAAGACGTTACTGAGTCACTGAGTTAACTAATCTGGGACTCATCTTGCTTGGAAAGCCTTTTTAGGTAAGATGATACTTTTTTATTTTGGCAACTGACAGCATTTTCACCAACAGAAAGGGCAATGATCTTTCCTAATCTCCTCACCTCTCTCTTCCTGGATCGTTAGACAAATAGTAAATTCATAAGGTTAGCATGAAAGTTCTGGTGGGGTCTTTGGAGACTGGTCAAAGTCTTTGCCTTAGAGAGGATAAGGGAAAATCTATACATATGACAACCCCCAAAAGCAAGAGAGGTGATTTCAGTCATCTTGTAATCTTACCCACTATAATGTTTACGTGCATACATATATTCTTCATACCAGGAGCTAGAGTGATCATATAAAAAGGACACTGGACTTCACGTCAGACTAAATTCTGAATTCTGTTTTTCACTAACCTCTATGAGTGATCTTGTGAAGGATATTTTGCCCTTTCTAGGCCTCAGTCTTCTCTTTTTAGAAGGAGAGGATGGAATAACATTATCTCTGGGATACCTTCTGGCTCTCACCGTCGGTGACTCTACCCCACTGGTGTTTTGTGAGAATGTCACAGCGTGGCCTGCCCCTCTCCAGCGGGGAATGGAAGATTTCTTCCCACGTGCTAATGGAGGCACGTGGCCTAGAATATTTGGACCAGGAATAAGTCCTAATGATATTCTTCCCTTGGATCTTTTAAAAATAATTGTATTTATTATTGGCTGTGCTGGTTCTTCTTTGCTTTATGGGCTTTTCTCTAGTTGCGACAAATGGGGACTGTTCTCTAGTTGCGATATGCAGGCTTCTCATCACAGTGGCTTCTCCTGTTGCAGGTTTCAGTAATTGCAGTTCCCAGGCTCTGGAGCATGAGCTCAGTAGTAGTGGTGCAAGGGCTTAGCTGCTCCAAGGCATGTGGGATCCTCCCAGACCAGGGATCAAACCCACGTCTCCTGCATTGGCAGGCGGATTCATTACCACAGAGCCATCAGAGAAGCCTTTTCCTTGGATTTTTAACTGGTGTCTTTTGCAGAGATCAGGGTAATGCTGACCTGAGAAACTCAGAAGGGCTGGAATGTGCTATATAAATACTGGCAGGTGTGTATAGAGTGTTGCTCAAACTGTCCTGTATTATTCCTTCCTGTTTATCTGTGCAAATGTTCTGCTTGGTACCTTTGCACAGCCACTTCCTACGTCTGAGCATTTTGAATAAAGCTGTGCTTTGCAAGGCAGCAAAGTCCCCGAGGGCAGTGCCAATCAATCGGTCTCTGTTCACATCTAGCTCCCGTACCTTAAGAATTAGATATTAGCTAGTGGAACTGATCAAAATGAGGTGAACTAGACGGATTCACTGTATTAAGTCAGACAGAGAAGGTGAAAGATCATATGAATTCCCTTACATGTGGAATCTAAAAAGAAATGATACAAATGAACTTACAAAACAAAAAAGACTGGCAGACTTAAAGAACAAACTTTAGGGTTGCCAGGTATGGGGGGAAGGATGGGGGAAAGGGATAGTTAGGGAAAGCAACATGTACACACCACTGTATTTAAAATGGATAACCAGTAAAGACCGACTGTACAGCACAGGGAACTCTGCTCAATGGCAGCCTGGAGGGGAAGGGGAGTTTGGAGTAGAATGGATGCATGTTTTTGTATGGTTGAGACCCTTCTCCATTCACCTGAAACTGTAACAACTTTGTTAACCAGCTATGTGCGTGCATGCTAAGTTGTTTCAGTTGTCTCCAACTCTTTGAGACCCCATGGACTGTAGCCCACTAGGCTCTGCTGTCCACGGGACTCTCCGGGCAAGAATATTGGAGTGGGTTGCCATGCCCTCCTCCAGGAGATCTTCCTGACCCAGGGACCGAACTCATGTCTCTTATGTCTCCTGAATTGGCAGGCAGGCTTTTTACCACTAGCACCAGCTGGGAAGCCTTGATCGGCTATACTCCAAAACAAAATAAAATCAAGGGGTTCACTATCAATTCTTGGTTCTGAGAATGGGAAAAGGGCTTGATGCTCTCACGTCTTCCTCACCTCACCTTCCACCAGTGTCTGCCCTGGCTTTCGGGTGACCAGCCCTACCAAGCTTTCTTCCTTATGCAAGATGGTTATTCTCCCTGCTGCCTCAGGACATTTGCATAAGCCTTTGCCTCTTCCTGGACCACCCTTCTTCCTGCTCCACATACCCCAGACTGGTTAAACTCCACTTGTCTTTCAGGGCTCAGATCTAACATCCATCCATTCAATATTTATTGCCTGGGTCAGTTTGAGCTGCTATAACAAAGTGCCATAGACTGGAGGCTTAAACAACAAACATTTATTTCACACAGTTCAGGAGGCTGAGTATCCAAGATCAAGGTGCTGGTAGATTCTGCGTCTGGCAAGGACCTGCTTCCAGGTTCATAGATGGTGGTCTTGTTGCTTTGGCCTCACATGATGGAAAGAGAGGGTGAGAGAGCTTTCCCAGGGACACTCATCCCATTCACGAGAGTGGAGCCTCCCCAAAGCCCTGTTTTCTAGTACTATCAAACCAGGATTAGGATTTCAACACATGAATTTTTTGAGAGAGACATGAAGGTTTGGTTCATTGTGTTTATTGAGCATGTACTATGTGCAAGGCTTGTGGCTGTGAAGACTTCTTTGCTGTCCCCACCCTCATCCTCATGCCTAGTCCCTTCTTTCATGGACTTCATCATACTTTGCAATAATGAGTTAGTGTGATTATTTGATTAATGGCTGAGTCTGGTAAGCTGGACCAGTGGATCTCTGCAGATCTCCACTGGAAGCACCTTGTTCCCATGCTGCTGGTGCATGACTCAGGCCTGGCATATCATAGGGACTCAGCGGACACTTTGTGAATGAATAAGCTATTGAAGAGATTTTGTTGTTATCTGGTCAATGCCCAGGTCATGAATGGGCTTGCCTTACACAGATCCTCTTTCCAGAGGGCAGATGGAGCCTAACCTACGTACAGATGTGTGTCTGAGGATGTGAATGTTCTTTCTGGGGCAGAGATCCTGATCTAAAATATCAGGGATTTGCATGCATTAAATGCAAATTTCTTCAATCTTTCCTAGGTATTTTGACCTTAAAGAAAAGGGCTGGCACAAATGTCAGGCTTTTGTTAGTTGGAGAGATGGGAAATGTTCCAGCTTTGGGAAGGAGCCTGTGTATTTCCTGTGTTGAGAGAATCCTGCCGGTAGGCTTCGTTCTTCATGGATAGATTGTTCTGGAACCTAAAGAGGAGACAGACAGGTATGCCACAGAATTAATCACAGAAATGTCTCTGTCACAAGGTTTTTTTCCTGTGATTGCTCACAGGAATCTTTCCTGTTTGAAAGGATGAGTAAATAAGACATTGATTTTATTGTTTGAATGGGAGCTGTTGGTCCTTCTTTATTTTTTAAAAAAACATTTTATTTTATTTATTTTTGGCTGTGCTGCACAGCATGTGGGATCTCAGTTTCCTGACCAGGGTTGGAACCTGTGTGCCTTGAACTGGAAGGGCGGAGTCTTGACCGCTGGACCACCTGGGAAGTCCTGGTTGAAGTTTCTTGGGTGAAGAAAAGTTATTGATAACTTTTTTAGATTTGGAGGGAAATGAGGATGTATTCAGATTAAGTGGTAATGCTCAACAGACTTCCTGGCCAGCGGCTTACTCTGGAGACACAATTGCTCAGCCAGGACCCCGTGGCCACCTTTCTCTGTGTGGCTCTTTCTTCCTTTCACATTGAGAAGAATGAGGACCTGTCTTACAGATGAGGCAATGGAGGCAGAAGGGCAAGAGGTGACTTGTCTGAAGTCTCACACCTACAAAGTGGTACAGCTGGGCCCAGATCTAAGGCTTGAGCCTCTTTCTACTGCCTCCAGATGCTTTTCTTCTGAAACCAGGGTCAGCTGTGATGAGAGAGGCTAGCAGGAGGGAACGGATGGATAAACCTGTCAGTAGGAGGGGAGGTCAGTCCAGATCGCAGGAGACCCGTGCCTGGCAGAGCGACTGGTGAGAGTGAACTTTAGGTGGTCGGATCCTGCCTTTTCAGGAAAACGACACCACCTTGGACATCTGTACGCAGTTCAGAGAAGGAGGCAAGGTTAATATGGGGACAAAGGGGTTTGCGACTCATCCGGCAAGGGTCAGAGCCTGGCTCTAAATGTGCTTTTGATTGTGAAAGTGTCTCCACAGATTTCAGTTTCAACAACTCTTATAGAAGAAGGGACTATATTCAATATCCTGTAATAAACTATAATGGAAAAGAATATGAGAAAGAATATATTAATATAAGCATGTGTAATTGAATCACTTTGCTATACAGTAGAAATTAACACGGGCTTCCCTGGTGGCTCAGATGGTAAAGAATCTGCCTGCAATGTGGGAGACACGGGTTCGATCCCTGGGTCGGGAAGATCCCCTGGAGAAGGGCATGGCAGCCCACCCCAGTATTCTTGCCTGGAGAATCCCATGAACAGAGGAGCCTGGGGGACTACAGTCCATGGGGTCACAAAGAGTTGGACACGACTGAGCAACTATGCACGGCACAGCACAGAAACTAACACAACGTTGTAAAACAACTATACTTCAATAAAACACATTTGAAAAATAAAAACTCTTGTCCTAAAAACTTTGCATCCTGTCCATGTGGGCTTTTAGGTATAAAATTCAAACTCATCCATTCATTTGGCAAATTGATATTCCACTATATTTATGATGCTTTGGTTAAGTCCTATAGGACTGAGTGTCAGTTGCTTAGTCACATCCAACTCTAATGCATGTGTGAAGTCACTCAGTCATGTCTGACTCTTTGTGGCCCCATGGACTGTAGCCTGCCAGAATCCTCTGTCCCTGGGATTTCCCAGGCAAGAATACTGGAGTGGGTTGTCATTCCCTCCTCCGGGGGATCTTCCTGACCCAGGGATCGAACCCGGGTCTCCCATATCGTGGGCAGATTCTTTACCTCTGAGCCATCAGGGAAGTGAGCTCTGTAATTAGTCTGAATTTCAATCCAGCTTCTCCCTGAGTGGATATCTCCTCTACCCACTACACCCAGAAAAGGTCAGCTTTTGGTTTGACAACTCTGTATAAATATTAGTAATAAAAGTTATAGTGAATGAAACATATTTTATACACTTTATAAAAATTATCTTCTCTAGTTGTGTATTTTGCTTAATTGTCTCCATTAATTTTCTTCTTACAACAACCCGTAATTTTTTCTCCATCCCATTCACAGATGCAAAATCTGAAAGTTGAAAAGATGAAATTGTTCCAGTTGGGTCACAGGTTCCTCTTAGGACAGAAGTGGCTCCAGACTATGGACCAGGTCAGCTTTTCTCCAAGTCTCCACTCTCAACACCACAGTAGAAGGCAGACCTTGCTTTACTGTACTTCGAAGGTGGATTTTTTGGTTTGTGGCCAACCTGTGCCAAGCAACTCTATTGGTGCCATTTCTTGAACAGCATTTTCTCACTTCCTGCCTTTGTGTCACATTTTGGTAATTTTTGAAATATTTGAAACCCTCCACCAGCAAAAAGATTATGACCTGCTGGAAGCTCAGTGACGGTTAGCATTTATTAGTATAGAGTCATTTTCAATTACTGGCTGTTGTTATTTTAGACATAATGCTATCCCACACTTAATAGACTACAGTATAGTATAAACACAACTTACTGCACTGGGAAACCAAAAAATTCATGTGACTTGCCCTGTTGTGATTTTCACTTTGTTTCAATTTTTGCTTTGTTGCGGTGGTCTGGAACTGACCCCTCAATGTCTCTGAGGCTTGTCTTGTCTCCCACAGTGATTGCCCTCAAAGAGCAGAATATGAGCCATTACTAGTAATGTGCACCTTTGTAGGAACTAATTCATTAATATTGGAGCTTCCCAGGTGGTTCAAGCGGTAGGGAATCAGCCTGCAATGCAGGAGACACAGGAGATGTGGGCTCGATCCCTGGGTTGGGAAGATCCTCTGGAGAAGGAAATGGCAACCCACACCAGTATTCTTGGTGGGAAAGTCTCATGGACAGAAGAGTCTGGTGGGCTAAGCAATTATTAAAATAAATGGAAACTGAAACCAGGTCTTTGAATTATTACACCATATTGAATTAAACCAAAATTTAAAAAGAAATCATTTTCAATTACTCTGCTGTCACTAAAAATTGCTTTTAATTGAAGACATATATTTTTAGACATAGCAAAAGATTTTGTACTCTTAATGAGTTGTGTATAATAATATAACTGATTAAAAGAGTTTATATCCTCAAAATATACTAGCAACTCACATCTCTTAAGCATTTTACAATTTGAAAAGCACATTGAAGTATGTTATGTGGCTGCTGCTCATAAGGACCCTACAAAGTAGGTCTTAGCTTCTCCACTTTATAAAAGATGAAATTGGAGATATTTGTTCCATGACATCTAGCTAGTGTGAGTGAGGTGGTGGTTTGAACTCAGGTCCTCCAGTTTTTGAGCACAAGCAGAGCCTCCTTGGTGCCAAATGAGAGCAGGGCTTTGGGGTACAGGGCATGGGGGGACACACACACCCCCTCAGAGCACCAGGGCCTGTTACTACTGCCCATGGAGTCCTTTTCCAGATGTTTCAGGGCTTCCCAGGTGGTGCTAGTGGTAAAGAATCCACCTGCCACTGTGGGAGACGCAGGAGACACTGGTTCCATCCCTGGGTGGGGAAGATCCCTTGGAGTGGGGAATGGCAACCCATTCCAGTATCCTTGCCTGGAAAATTCCAAGGGCAGAGGAGCCTGGAGGGCTACAGTCCATGGAGTCTCGAAGAGTGCAACATGGCTGAGTGACTGAGCACGCACACAGACAGTGTGAAATGTTGTAGGATTAAATGTTACAAACAGTAAAAGTCACTAATTATCTGAAAGGTTTAGGTGTGATGGATTTTTAATCTTATATTCATTTAATTAAAGCTCATTTTGTTTTCAGATAGCCCGATAAAAACTTTGTTATTTGGCCTAAATCTCCGAGGCACACTGGAAAACCTCAGACTCACACATTAAGGGCCAATACTCCAGGTTACTCAAGTATTTACAAAATCTATTTGCATAAGAATCTACTGCCTCACATCTACACAACTCTCCGTGGGGCTGCCCATCAAATAGGAGAAAGATACCTTTTGGTACTTTTAATGCTTCCCCCCAGAGAACACCTCTAACCAAGCAGAAGCAATCAGATCTCTCAGTGGGAATGATCTAAGTGGAATTAAATATTTTTAAATGATGTCTTGATAGTTGTTGAAATTCCTGGGCTTCTGTTGTGACTTGACAGCTTGGTAATTGCTAATTCGCTTTTATGCTAATTTAACTTCATCCTAGATGATGGTTTTCCTGTTAAACTCTTAAGACTTGTTCAGATGGAGTCTGGGCGGATCCTCCAGCCTGACTTGATGGAGGATGTGGAGGGCAGGGGCTCCTGCAGCCCCTGCGGCCCCAGCACCTCATGCAGGAAGATGCTCAGTACATATGCATTTCGTGAGTAAAAGCTGTAAAAGGGAGTGGGGAAAATCGGTGATTCTTCAGCCCTGCAATCATTCATTTACAGCTGTTGCAGAAAACCAAATCAGGGGAAAGAGTACAAGTTTTAAAGTAGGACACTGCTGGGTTCAGATCACTTCTCTGTCATCTTATTTACTAGCTGAGTGATTTTGGAAAATTACTTAACCTCCCTAGGTGTATTTCCTCATCTATGAAATGCAAATAATGTACCTACCTTAGGGTGTTGCGTGCATTGAAAGAATCAAGGTATTGGCAGTGTGACTATGGCACGTGGTATTCAAGAAACACAGGCTTCATTTTTCTTTCTCCTTTTAAACATTTGGGATGCTATTTTCTTCTGTTTCTGTTACAGTCCTTCCTTTTCCCCAAAGCACTAAGCTCAGCCTCTGTCCTCCAAGGTCTAATGGGCGATGGAGGCAGGGAGGTCACATGGAGGCCCGAGCTGGGCAGGGAGGTTGAGGCTCAGACTGCCTGCAGAGTCCTTGGCATGGGGATGACGCACAGGAGGCACCTGTGGGCCTCCCAGTGAACGCGCACCCCTCTTTTATTCCAGAAACAATTCCTCTCCTTAGCCCCAACTCTCAAGTCTGGACCCATGAGTGAAAATCTATGTCCCTTCCTTCTTTCCAAGTGTACAATGAAAACGGTAGGATCTTAGAATAAAAATGCTGGGTAGCAGAAAGTGGTATACAAGAAGCAAAGGCTTCCTTTTTATTCTGTTATTCATGTTTTTTATTTGAGTTGCCATCCTCTTTAGGTGGCAAAAACTTAACTTTGGTCAAGGTGGGGTCTCCTCTTTCTCCCTGGGGAGTGGCTCAGTACCCAGGGGCCGATGTCAGGTCAAAGCACTCCACATGGACACCCGCTGTCCACAGCTCCTGCAGCTGTTGCTCTGTCTTCTGTCCCCCCTCCCCCCCGCCCCGGGCGTCAGGACTCATGGGTCCGCATCATTCTGCTCATCCACTCCTGTTTAGGCCTCGCTTCCCTGGGAACATCCGCACCCCTCCCGCCCCCTGTGCCCCTCCCACAAAGGACCACATTACTCTTCAGGGTCATCTAGGACCGTGTCATCCTTGATGGCCAGGCAGCTGGCCCTCTCAGGTATTCCTGTCTCTCTGATGCCCTTGGGGAATCAGCCTCTGGCTCCCTTTGTGTGGGGTGCCACACCTCCCTATCTGGAATTTTGCTCAGACTCCGGTCTCTTTGATTGTGCACGCTCAGTTGCCCTTTGGATGCCTCCTAATTTGGGACACACAGAGACTATCCTTCTCTGCAAAGCCAGGCTGGAGAATGGCATTGGGACCAAATAAAGAAAACATAGGTCTTCTCTTCAGAACCCCCCTCCTCCCACAGCTGGTTCCCCGGTAATAGGCGCATTCCAAATCTGAGAGAAGGGCTTTCTGGCCAGTCCTCTGGCTTCCCAGGTGGCTCTAGTGGTAAAGAACCTGCCTGCCAATGCAGGAGACCTAAGACATGGGTTCGATCCCTGGGTCAGGAAGATGCCCTGGAGAAGGAAATGGCAACCCACTGCAGTATTCTTGCCTGGAAAACTCCATGGACAAAGGAGCCTGGTGGGCTATGATCCATAGGGTTGCAAAGAGTTGGGACACGACTGAAGTGACTTAGCACACACGTGTGCCCCGTGCTCAAGGTGGGTGTTCTTTGCAGACAGGTGTCTGCACTGTATCTTGGGTGTGTGGGTTTGAGGCCGAGTGAAGGGGAGACCCCAGAACATGCCCCCAGCACCTCCCCTGTGTCCTTAAGCAAGACACACACTGGTTTCATGCGTTTACTCCTCTGGCCACTTGTTTCTCCTCATTTTCTATTTTTAAGAGATTTTAAAAATGTCTGGGATGATTCTTTTTTAAGATGGAAATATGCATCTTCTCAACGTGACATGGAATTTTAACCACAGAAAAGAGCATGGCGTCTCCCCAGAATTTATTTTGAGAAGTTTCCTTCACCTTTTCACTCGCCATTTTCCTGGGGAGCGCTTCCCTCCAGTCCTCCCCTCACCCACCTCTCACGTAAGGCTTTCCTCCTCCAGGGAGCTCTCTCTGGTTGCCCAGCCAGCAGGGAAGGGGGTGGGGGTGGGGCCCATGTGTGAGCTTGTGCAGTGCCCCGTCTATAACACTTGCCTTAGTCTGGTCAGGCTGCTGTAAAAAGTACCGCAGAGCGGGTGGCTTACACAACAGACATTGACCTCTCACACTTCTGGAGGCTGAAGTCCGAGATTGAGGTGCTGGTGGATTCTGTTTCTGGTGAGCACGTTCCACCTGGCTTGCAGATGGCGACCTTCCCCAGGTCTGCATGTGCATGAACAGGGAGAGGAAGAGAGAGGTGGGGGAATCTCTCTCCCTTCCTCTTATAAAGCCACATCCTGTTGGATTAGGAGTCCTCCTTGTGACCTCATTTCACCTTCATTGCCTCCTAAAGGCTCAGTCTCCAAATGAAATTCCTTTGTGAGTTGGAGCATCAGTACTTAAGAATCTGGGGTGAGTGTGGGGGGTGGTGGAGACACAACTCAGTCCCTAGCCTCGGCTCTCCTGTCTCCTCCACCTTGGGGGTTAACTCCTTAGCAGCACACGTGCCTTTCCTGTTGGCTCAGTGGGACTGGGGGCTCATCAGACACGCATTCCTTAGCCCAGCCTCTCTGGGGTCTGCCCGCAGTGCTGACCCAGCCTCTCCAGTTGGGCTCAGTCCCCTGGCCCTGGGGCCCCTTCCTGTCTTTGGGAGGAATCCCCCCTTCCTTCCCGCCCCCACTGGCTATGGGCAGTAAAGCTCATTCTCCTTCCAAACAGCTGGGCTCCCCTCTTCTCCAGTGCCTTCCCTGTGGGTGGAGTTTAGGGTGTGGAAGGGGATTTCTCACAACCCAGCATCTTGATTAGCACTGTGAGCTTGGGGTGGGTGGGTGTGGGCAGTGGGCCTCTCCCCAGTGTCTGGCTATGAAGAAGGTCTGGACCTTTCCCCAGCTGGCCACTTGCCTGGCCGAGCTGAGTCTCCTCTTCAGAAAGTGGGTGATGGCCCCACCTCACAAGGTTTGGGGGCACCAAGGGTGATGATAAACAGAATGTACTCTGGGCTAAAGTGAAAGTGACTCAGTCGTGTCCGACTCTTTGATGACCCCATGGACTATAAAATCCATGGAATTATTCAGGCCAGAATACTGGAGTAGGTAGCCATTCCCTTCTCCAGGGAATCTTCCCGACCCAGGAATTGAACCGGGGTCTCCTGCATTGCAGGCGGATTCTTTACCAACTGAGATATCAGGGAGGGGGGTTACTAACTAACCATGTAAAGGTGCTTGAAGACATCTGCATCTTGAGATGGTGTCTGCCAGGTTTCTCCGCTGTAAAGGTACAGTGCATTTGTTCTTTAAAGGGGGATCATTAAGTCCAAAGACCCTCAAGGGAACGAGAGTGAGTTTGGGTAGTTTGTACATATACTACTTGGAATTCTTCCTTGTGGAAGATGGTCTCCAACTTTTGGCTCTTTGAAGTTACCGCCTGTGTTCTTTTGACATGCCTCATTCTTTTTTTGTTTTTGAGCTTTTTTGTTTTTATTTTTAATGGTGAATTCTTTTTTTTTTTTTAAGGACTTTATTTTTTAAATTAATGAATTATTTTTATTTTTGGCTCTGCTGGGTCTTCATTGCTGTGCATGGGCTTTCTCTAGTTTTGGGGATCTGTGACTACTTTTCATTGTGATTCTCCAGCTTCTCTTGGTGTGGGGCATGGGCTCTAGGCACACGGGCTCAGTAGTTGCAGGACATGAGCCTAGTTGCCCTGTGGCATCTTCTCAGATCAGGCATCAAGCCCATGTCCCCTGCCTTGGCAAGCGAATTCCCAACCACTGGACTACCAGAAAGTTCTATATGTTTGAGTTTTTGAGCACTGCTCTACCTTCTGATACTATAGGATACTTAGGTTCATCTTGTATTTTTTCCTGCTTCATCTCTGGAACTAGCCATTTCTCCAAGGGACCCTGTTTCATTTTTTTTTTTTTTTTTTTGAGAATCACATTTAGAAACGAGGCTCTTAACTCTAAGTGGGAAATACCTGTGTTTTGAAGAAAGTTTAGTTAATATGTGTTGACTGCCCTCATCAACAAATGCGGCCTGTGGCCCCAGCAAACAGAGGTCAGTCATGATGAGCATGGACCAAAATCATTATCACCAAAAGGAAGAGAAAGGTTTGTCTCCTTTGCGGGAGAGGTATCTCAAAGTGTGTGGCTCAGAGCCCAGGATGAGGGGCTCTGAGCCACGTTGTAGAAAGCTACCGCCCATGAAGCTGAGTTCTTTCATCCCCTCTAGGTAGGCTGCCAACATGCCTAGAGTTAAGCCATCCTGAGATGTCGGCAGCAAAAAGGGGGAAAGTCCCAGAACGTGTGGGATCAGGACTGAGTACAGAAAGGTAGACAAGCTGGAAGGAGAGATGACCAAACTCAAATCCCAGAAAAGTACCCTTCAGTGAGTGTCCTTGTAGGACGGTGGGCCACAGAGCTGGAAACAGGGATTCTCTCCAAAGATCTAGGCACCTGGCAAGTGAGCCGTGGATCAGACCCGGTGTGAGCTCACGTGGGAAAGGTGTACAGTCTGCCTCATTCGGGTTTCCTGTCAGGTGTGGCTGAAGCAGGTGACACTGCAGGAGATGGTGTATCCAAGTCCTGCAAGGGAGCTGGGGTCCTCTCTGGACCAGGCAGCTCTGGTTTCCTCTCTGAGGAGCTACTCGCTCTGATGATGGAATCTGGAGCCTCCGCCATCCCCAACGCATCATAATATAAACTCACGGAGATGGCCATGTACATCACTGGCTGCAGGAGGGGTGAGATTTGTTTTATGACTTGGTCAATTTGGATCATTCAATTTGATTTGCCTACATCTAATTTTGCCCAATAATGAGAGATGTGTATGCATAAAGATGGTTGGCTTGCATGTGTGCGTATGTGCATGCTAAGTTGCTTCAGTCTTGTCCAACTCTGTGTGACCCTATGGACTGTAGCTCACCAGGCTCCTCTGTCCATGGAATTCTCCATGCAAGAATGCTGGAGTGGGTTGCCATGTCCTCCTCTAGGGCATCTTTCCGACCCTAGGACTTTTCTAGTGCAAATTTTAAAGTTTCTCACATCATTAGAACCATTGCTTTTATTTTATAAGTCTGGTAGGAAAACCTTTGATATATGAAAGACTTTTTCTTGGCCTGAAAAAGAGCTCCCAATATTGGATTGGGGTGGAATCTCCCTGGCATTGTTCATGCTTGGGCTACAGCATAACTTCTGGAGAGGTCTGTCAATTATTTCTCAGAAGGGCTGGTTAGAGCTTGTGCAGACTGCACTGTGGAGCTGAGATAAGGAAAAACCCCATTTTTCATAATTAAAATTATCCCCTCCTTGATTTTCAAATAAGAAAGAAAAAGGAAGGCTTTTGTTCAATATACTTACAGATACGTTCCTCACCTCTGACTATAATGTTAATGTTAACTCATTTGTTTAGTCACTCAACACATACTCATTTTCAGAAAGCCATCCATGCCTTTTGCAGAAGAGCTGTTGGGGACCACGCCCTGCGCTTGGAAATGGGGGGAGAGAACTTGGTTCCTGCCTTCACAGGCTGATAGCCCTTGTGGGGTATGTGCTACATAGAGGAAGAGAAGAGAGGAAAGAGGGGTGCCGTGTGAAAGCTGGGAGACCCATGCTGCTATCTCTGATGGGCTCCTTGGGTGACCTACTAGGCATTAACAGTATGATTGGGTTCTGGTTCAGAATGGTGAACTAGGCATATACATATTACCTCTCCTGCCTCCAAAATGGTTGATCACCAGAACACATATCATAATAATGAAAAAGTTTGAAATACGTCAAGTGTTACTATAATGTGACACAGAGACATGAAGTGAGTAAATGCTGTTAGAAAAATGGTGCTGATAGACTTGTTCAACACAGAGTTGCCTCAAATCTTCAATTTGTTTAAAAAAAAACGCAGTATCTACAAAGCACAATAAAGAGAAATGAAATAAAATGAGATATGCCTATATAACACATTTTGTTTATCCATTTACCAGTTGATAAAATTTGGTTTCCACCTTTTTGGCTACTATGAATAAAGCTGCTATGAATATTTATGTACAAGTTTTCATGTGCACATGTGCTTTCAGTTTTCTTGAGCGTGTACCTCAGAATGGAATTACTATATCAGAGGGTAAACCTATGTTCACATGTTTGAAGAACCACCAAATTGTTTTCAAATGTGGCTGCCCTATTTTATATTCCTACCAGCAGTGTACAAAGATTCCAATTTCTCTACATTTTTGCCTTCTGATTATAACCATCCTAGTGGGTGTGAAGTGGTATCTCTTTGTGGTTCCCATTTGCATCTGAATAATGATTAATTCTGTTGACTACCTTTTTATGCTTTCAACACTCAGGCAGGCAATTGACGACTCTGTCTTAGTCTTCACTTCCTGCTCACGCTGATCCTCAAGATCAGTCAGAGGTGAGGACTTCTCAAGTCTTTCAAGGGCATGCTCCCAGAGCTGCACGTGTATAATGCCTTTCAGGTTCCCAGAAATAGGTCAGAACTTTTCAAAGCCCCCTATGGATATCTCAACCCCAGCAAGTTTTTCGGTCAGCTTCTTGTTTGTCCCAACTGGTACTACCCTTGGAGGCCGCTGTGGATGTCGAACAATTGCTGCAGGTTGTCTTTGACAAATACCCTCAGGGAGAAGGTTGTTCACACTGTGTAAGCTCTAAGTTAAGTCTTGTAAAGAGAAGTCTTCCAGTAACGGTGGCCAAGGAACTGTCAAACAGATCAACTAACGAAAATTCTACAGAATGAGACTTATGGGAAATCCAAATCTGGTCTTCTCTTTCTAGTGCCTGCTGAGGGGCTTCTGGTTTTCAGTGTGATGAAACTTGGTTTCTTAAACCAAGGAAGGACACTATGGATGATAAATATCATAAATTTCACCGCTGTTACCAACATTCAGGCACTTTCTTAAGTGCAAACAGTCATCACATCATTGCAAACCTTTGGTTAGTTTTCCAGGTTCTAAAAAAAAAAATGGTTTTGACATTTTTGGTTAATGTTCTCATTGCTTTTACGGAGAAGTACATTTTTGGAGATTATTACTTTGTCATTCCTGCTGTTGTCACTCTGGGATTCCAGATTCTTGCCCAGAGCAGACCTTGTTGCCAAGTGGTAGAGTTACTCACTGTTGCTGATCCAAGACAACAAAGGAGTCAACAATTGTTATTTCAATAATTTGACAAAAATTTAATTTGTTTAATTTGACAAAAATTTAAGAATCTGGGATATTTTGCCCCAAGCAACATTTGACAGGTCAGTGGGACACCTGAAATTCCCTCTCAGACTGTCACCTTTTGAGCAACAGCCTTTATTTCTTCCCTAGGGAAGTCATACTATCAGGCCTCTACAGTTCTGTTGTATGTTATGTGACTACTGGTGGCTCAGATGGTAAAGAATCTACCTGTAATGCAGGAGACCCGGGTGTGATCCCTGGGTTGGGAAGATCCCCTGGAGAAGGAAATGGCAACCCACTCCAGTATTCTTGCCTGGAAAATTCCACGTACAGAGGACCCTGGCAGGCTATATAGTCCATGGGGTTGCAAAGAATTGAACACGACTAAGCAACTAAAACACACACACACACACACACACACACACACACACACACGTGATTACTGTACTTTGATATGTTTGTCTTCTAGGCTGAAATGCAATTCAGCCAGCCAATGAAGACTGAGGTTTAGGCAAAGGGTTTTGATTACAAGATATATTTTAATTTTTAAAAACCTTAATTTCTTCCATCTCCCCAAAATTCTATTAATGTACGTTAGCACATTAACAGAATAAAAGGATACAGTGATTTCAATAGGTGCATTAAAAGCATTTGAGAAAATTTAACATCCACTTATAATTTTTTTTAAAAAGAAAGAAAACTTAGCACATAAAAAATAGAAGAAAACTTATTTAACCCAATAAAGGATATCTACAAAGAACCTACAGATACCATCCTACTTAATGGTAAACATTAAAGTAATTCCTGGTAAAACAGAGGAAAAAAAGAGAATGATACATAACCCTATGATCTGGCACAAAAAGTTCTAGCCAGAGGATTAATAATAAGAAACAGAAGTTTTAAAGGTTGGAAAAGAGAAATTGAACTGTGGTTTGTTTTTTTTTGTTGCAGATATTATGTAGAAAACCTAAAGGATTAGATAATTAGAATTAATAAAAAAGATACTAGATTTTTTCAGGTTTTTAATTATAGCCTTTATTTGGAAGATATCCTCATTAAATGTTTTAAATTTTTATATCATTATTAAAGGTTACTTTCCATTTACAGTTATTACAAAACATTGGCCATATTTCCCATGTTGTACAACACATTCTTGTACCCTATCTTGTGTTCCTCACTTGTACCTCTGTGAGGAGGTACTCTTTGCGACACCATGGACTGTAGCCAGCCAGGCTCCTTTGTCCATGGGGATTCTCTAGGCAACAATACTGGAGTGGGTTGCCATGCCCTCCTCCAGGGATCTTCCCAACCCAGGGATCGAACCCAGGTCTCCCACATTTCAGGTGGATTCTTTACTGTCTGAGCCACCAGGGAAGCCTTATCTTACACCCAATAATTTGTGCCTCCCCCTCCTGCACCCCATTTGTTCCCACCCTCACTGATGATCACTGGTTTGTTCTCTGTATCCATGAGTCTGCTTCTTTTTTTTTTTTGCTATATTCACTAGTTTGTTGTATTTTTAAGATTCCGCATGTAAGTGATATCATATAGTATTTGTCTGTCTCTGTCTGGCTTATTTCACCTAGCATGACGCCCTCCAAGTCCATCCATTTTACTGAAAATGATAGATTTTTGTTCTTTTTTATGACTGAGTAGTATTCTATTGTGTAGTATTCCATTGTGTGTGTACATATACTCATTGGAAAATACCCTGGTGCTGGGAAAGATTGAAGGGGATGGCAGAGGGTGAGATGGTTAGATAGCATCTCTGACTCAGTGGACATAAATTTGAGCAAACTCTGGGATACAGTGAAGGACAGAGGAGCCTGGCATGCCGCAGTCCATGGGGTTCCAAATAGTTGGACATGACTTAGTGACTGAAAAACAACAAATATATATATATATATGTATATTTACACATATATGTACATGTATATATGTATATGTGTGTGTGTGTGTGTGTGTGTGTGTATCACATCTTCTTTATCCATTCATCTGCTGATGGATACTTAGGTTACTTGTACATCTTGGCAATCGTAAATAAGGCTGCTATGAACATTGGAGTGCATGCATTTTTTTGAATTAGTGTTTTTCTTCAGATACACACCCAGGAGTGGAATTGCTGGGTTATATGGTGGGTCTATTTTTCGTTTTTTAAGAAACCACCATGTATTTTCCACAGTGGCTGCACCAATTTACATTCCCACCAACACTACCCAAGGGTTCCCTTTTTCCCACATCCTCGCTAACATTTGTCTTTTGTGTTCTTTCTGATGAAAGCCATTCTGACAGGTGTGAGGTATTCCATTGTGGTTTTGATTTGCATTTCCCTGATGATTATCAGTGTTGAGCACCTGTTAGCCATCTGTATTTCCTCTTTGGAAAAATGTCTCTTCAGTTCTTCTGCCCATTTAAATAAGGTTGTTTGTTTTCTTGATGTTGAGTTATATGAGCTGTTTATATATTTTAGATATTAATCCCTTGTTAGTCATATATTTGCAAATATTTTCTTCTATTCAGTAGGTTTGTCTATGGTTTCCTTTTCTGTGCAAAAGCTTTTAAAGTTTGATTAGGTCCCATTTGTTCATTATTTTTGTTTTTTTCCTTTACTTTAGGAGACAAATCCAAAAAAATATTGTCTCGATGTATGTCAAAGACTGTTCTGTGTATGTTTTCCTCTTGAAGTTTTGTAGTATTCAATCTTACATTTAGGTCTATAGTCCATTTTGAGTTGATTTTTCTGTATGGTGTTAGAGAGTGTTCTAATTTCATTCTTTTACTTGTAGCTCTCCAGTTTTCCCAACACCACTTAATGAAGAGTTTTTTTCTCCATTGTATATTCTTGCCTCCTTTGTTGTAGATTAACTGACCATGAGTGCATGAGTTATTTTTTAAATTGCAGTTTAAAAAAAAAGTATTTCCTTAGACTACACATTAACCAGTTATAAAACATCATTTAAAACAGAATACCATTTATGATAGCTATAAAAACAAACAGACCCAGCTACCTAGAAATAACTCTAACAAAGATATGCATGATTTCTGTGGAGAAAATGGTAAAATTTACTGAGCAACATTTCAGAAAATCTAGAGATATGTCAGGTTCATGGATAGAAAGACTCAATATCATAAAGATGTGAATTCTCCTGAAACCAACACATGGATTTAATATAATTTTAATTTTAAAAATCCAGTAGGTCGTAGCTATGCAAAGATGGTTAAAGCTGATGTGCTACTGGTTTCCAGGAGCTGGAGGGAACCAAGAGGATTTGAAGCAATGCAAAAGTGTTATCTGATAAACGTGCTAACGCAGGACTTCCCTGGGGGCTCAGCAGTGAAGGACCTGCCCGCCAATGCAGGAGACATGGGTTTGATCCCCGGTCCTGGAAGATCCCACATGCAGCAGGGTGACTAAGCCCGTGCGCCGCAACTACTGACGCCTGTTCGGCTAGAGACTGTGCTGCCCAACACGAGAAGCCACAGAGATGAGAAGACCGCACACTGCCACGAAGACCCGGAACAGCCAAAAATAAATAAAATAAAATGCTAAATCAACAGTGACTTAAACCCAACTTTGTTACGATGTACTTACCTTTTAAATACCTTTCTGAATTCTGTTTCCTTCTGTTTTATTCACAATTTTGCATTTCTCTTAATGAGTGAATTTTTTTTTCACGTGTTAGTAGGTGTAGCAAGGTTATTCTGACATAAAATCAGTTGGGGACAGTATCATCTTTTCCGAGTCTCTGAAAGAGTTTTAGATTGGAGCTCTTCTGGAATGACAGAGCTCACTGTGAATCTATGATTTAGAATTTTCTTTGGCTTTAATTATGGCTTTGACTCCCTTCAGCACCAAATAGGTGTTCATGCTTTCTACTTTTGTCTATTTTGATAAGTTCCTTTTTAATGGAAAGTTTTCATTTTTCTAAATTTTCCGAGCTTTTGAGATAAGGTTGCCCACAATTTTTCCTCATTAACCTTTTAAGAACTGGAGGGTCAATGGTGACGCCTCTTTTATCATTTTTGATGCTGGTTTTTAATGCTTTCTCCCTTTAAAAGAAGCTGGAGAGATTGGTAGTGAAACAAAGAAATACATTAGGAATTAAAAGATGGCACTAGTGGTAAAGAAGCCACCTGTCAAAGCAGGAGACACAACAGATACTGGTTCGAGCCCTGGGTCAGGAAGATGCCCTGGAGGAGGGCATGGCAACCCACTCCAGTATTCTTGCCTGGAGAATCCTATGGACGGAGGGGCCTGGCGGGCTATGGTCCATGGGGTTGCAAAGAGTCAGACACGACAGAGGCGTCTTAGCATGTGTGCATGCAGGAATTAAAAAAAAAAAAATTCCTGTTCAGCAAGCTCTCTGATAAAGAACCAGGAAGATCCTAGTGATCTGGTAAAGAAACACAGATATTTTTCTTTCCACAGTAAAGAAAAGAATTAGAAACCCAAGAAAAACAAACAAAAAAAAACCTGTACATGAAAGTTGTGGCAGAAAGTGAACCTGCTTGACGTGTGGGTATAGAATATTCCCTTCTCCATCATGGGAAATTAAACACAAGAATCCTCACGTACAGACATGAATCCTGCCAAGTTCACGTCACAAATTCCAGGCTGTACATGACAATCAACATTTTTTAACTAATTAGATGAATTGAAAGGGAAAATAACATGAGGATTTTATGACCCACTTTGTGTTGACAGCTGAGGAATCTCCTGGCAGAATGTGACGGGAGGGAGGAACAGCAGGGAATGCCATGCAGGGTGAGTTACCTGACAAACAGATTGTACCTGGCGTTTGTACCTGGCCTGGTGTCCCCAGAACCACGATGTGGGCATCACACCGTGAGTCCAGTTGATGCTGCTGCAGAAACCCAGCCTCTGTTCACTGGTGCAGCACGGAAACACTAGACAAGAGTTTGGGGGGACATGGAAAAGAAATATCTTTATTGCTTTGCCAGGCAAAGAGAGCCATAGCGAGCTAATGCTCTCAAGATTGTATTTCCCGTCCTGGAAAGGATTCATGAGGAATGTTCATGGAGCAGGGTGTGATCAGCTCATGGGCATTCTTCTGATTGGTTGGTGTTGAGGTAACGGGGATTCAGCATCACTGACCTTCTGGTTCCAACTGGTCTGGGTCCATGTGCTTGTAGGCAGCATACATTCGCTTCTCCCACCTGGTGGGAGTTTCAGTATCTTCAAAACAGCTTGGAGGACCCAGCTCAGAATATTATCTATAGTCCTTGAGGAGCAACTAAAGGCCCTTGACTTTGTTTAATGGCTGAAGTATTATTAGTTTGGGTTTCCCAAGTGGTGCTAGTGGTAAAGAATCTACCTGCCAATGCAGGAAACATAAGTGATGAAGGTTTGATCCCTAGATCAGGAAGATCCCTTGGAGGATGGCATGGCAACCCACTCCAGCATATTCTTGCCTGGAGAATCCCCATGGACAGAGGAGGCTGGTGGGCTACAGTCCATGGGGTCTCAAAAGAGTAGGACACGACAGAAGCGATTTGGCACGTTCATTTGTCTTGCTTGACTGTTTTCCTTTCTTTCTGCATTTTCTCACTTCTCTGATTAAATTTATTCTTTGAATAAAGGTTTTTATGGACTTAGGGTCCTGCTCAGTTACAATTTCAGGAATCCGTGGAGAACAAGCCCATTGCAGTTGCTTACTGTGGAGTATTCATTTCTCGAATCAGATTTGATCCATGTTATAAGCTTCCTTTCAGAAGACAGTGAGGGCCACACAGACACGGGGGAAACACCAACCTGATAGTTAGGATGTGGTGGGGGCAACCAAGGATGCAGGCTCCTGGAGGTACCTGCAGGTACACCTGGAGGTATACCACTTCATGTGGGGTGAGCTTCTAATAACATGGAATTCTGTTTCCTTCTCTATGTATTGAATCACCCTCCTTTACAAAAAATATTTGCATAATTATAATATTATCAGCTCCCTTGACTTTAAATGAAGTTTTAAAAATGAACCTATAGACAATTAAGTTGGTGATACAGGAGTTGATTATAGATACAACTGTCCTGTTGTTTAATCACTAAGTCATGTCCAACTCTTTGCGACCCTGTGGACTGTAGCCTCCCAGGCTCCTCTGTCCATGGGATTTCCAGGCAAGAATACTGGAGTGGGTTGCCATTTCCTCCTCCAGGGGATCTTCCTGACCCAGGGATCAAACCCATGTCTCCTACATTGGCAGACGTGTTCTTTACCACTGAGCCACCAGGGAAGCCATAGATACAGAACAAAACATTAATATTATAAGGCATGATAAACTGAAAGCAGTGATGAAGATGACAAAACAGGGAGCCTGGGAGAAATATTTCCTTCATCTTATTCCCAAGTGGCACGAGTGGTAAGAAACCCACTTCCCAGTGCAGAAGACATAACTGGTGTGGATTTGATCCCTGGGAGGAAATGGCAACCAATTCTAGTGTTCTTGTCTAGAGAATCCCATGGAGAGAGGAGCTGGGTGGGCCACAGTCCATAGGGTCGCAAAGAGTCAGACACAACTGAACTAAGAAATACTGTATATAGTTGTCGAAACGAGTAATAGTTTTCTGTATATTTTAAGGTTAAATATATTAAATTAACCCAACAAAAACTATTTGGTATAACTATGAAAGTTATGGAAGATAAGAGAGGTAAGCAATAGTGTGAGCTAAATATTTTATTTCTAGAGTTAGGAGTCAAGTTGCATAACAGAGATATTAGTATATAGGTTCCCTGGACAATATACTTACATTGGGGAAAGATAGGGGGCATTTAATTATTTAAATATCATGCTTGGTTGTTTAGTTTTTAAAACCCTGTGTGGATATTTTTCTTCTCTTGCTCTGTCTCTCTCCCTTTCTCGTTCTCTCATGGGTCCAAACATTCCTTGGATGTTAAAAGATATAAAGCAGTGGTTCTCTTTCAAAACTTGGCCTCTCAAAATGTGAAGATGTGTGAACGGAGCCTCCAGGAGAGCAGCCAGCTCAGGAGGTGATAAAGCAAAGGACCCTTCAGGTGGGTGTGTGTCCACAGGAGGTGACCGGATGTCTGTCACTGAGGATGCCTGTGGGGCAGCAGCCGGGTCAGGGGTTGCTTCTGTCTCTGGCCCTGTGTGCCTGCCTCACCTGTCTGAGTGCTGAGGGCAGGGCCCCTTCTTGGGGTCACTCAGTGTTCCCCTGGCATGTGAGCTTTCTCCCACTCCTCACTGCCCATTCTAGAACCTTCTTCTATGACTCTGAGGCCAGCTCCTCCATCAGAGGGAATGCAGGATCATAGTCTCATGTTTGCACATCTTTGGGAAAAGGTTCTCTCTGCTCCGTCCTCACTGTTTGCTTTGTTCCTCTGCTAAGCACCCCCGTCCCTACATGCCCACACACCAGAAGCCAAGGAGCTGACCCTCGGAGGGCCCAGTGTGACCAGAGGCCCTGAGGGCAAGGGAGGGAGAAGAGTCAGCTCCGGACATCTTTGCAGGGGCTGGACGCTGGAGCGGGGGAGCAACGCAAGGTCTGATTTCTACTTGAGGAGAGACCACAGCATCCAGGGGAGCTGAGCCGGGGGCAGGACCCATGGAGGCGGGAAGAGCAGCTTGCCCCTTCCCAGTGAGCAGGTGAGGGTGATGAGGCCCACAGAGGGAGAGCTGGCAGCGGGGGCTGGAGGAGGAACTGAATTTCCCTAAATCAGGAGTGGGGGACTGTCTTTGCCTCCCCAGGACCTTGTGAATGAAGCATTTACAACTGAGGTTTCAGGGTCAGGTGGAAACACAGGCTCAGGCCTGGCCACGCACCCCTTTGTCCCAAGAATGGTGATGGAGATGCAGCGTGGACGGCAGGACACACCAGGTGTGAGACCTTGACTGGGTCCAGACCTGGAGTTCAGCCCCTGCCAGCGCTGGGCTCTGTGCTCTGACCTCTTGGCAGAATCCCCGCCTATCATTGGAGGCTTCAGAAGTTAAATGCAAAGTTGCCAGGGGCTTTGAGTCACCTTTTCTTCTTTTTTTCCAATAACGACTCGAGTGAAAATTAGGCTGTTGTGTGGGTGGCTGTTCAGGGCGCCTCATTTCCACTTTGGAGAGCTACCCACACAGCAGATTTTAGTAGCACTTGAAGTGGGACCTGATTTTGCCTCTCAGCTGCTATATTAAAATAAAAAGCCCTTAAGCTGATTATAAAGATACCAATTTAAATGTATGGATACCATTTCCATGAGGGGAGCAATGTCTTCATTGATTCTCTGAGACCTCCTGTCTCAACCCAGGGATCAAACCCAGGTCTCCCGCATTGCAGGCAGATTCTTTACCAACTGAGTCACCAGGGAAGCCCAAGAATACTGGAGTGGGTAGCCTATCCTTTCTCCAGCAGATCTTCCCAACCCAGGAATTCAACTGGGGTCTCCTGCATTGCAGGCAATTCTTAACCAGCTGAGCTACCAGGGAAGTCCATAAAGATCCAATTTAAATGTCTGGATACCACTTCCATGAGGGGAGCAATGTTTTCATTGATTCTCTGAGACTGCCTTGTCCCAGTGGGGGCACATGTCACACCCACTTTCAGACACTTTTTGGCCCAGGACAGGAGGGATGACAGTGGAAAGAGCTCTGGACAGAGAGTCAGAAGCCAGGGAGTCAAGCCTGGCTCTGATGCTAACTTGCTCTGTGATTCAAGAGGCGTCTCGGCCTCTGTCCACATGGGGACGTTTGCATCTGCCTGGTACCTCGAGAACTAGATGAGTTAATGGAGAACGAAATTTTGTCTCCTCACTGAGCTGCCCTGGTTCATGACCACCCCTCACCCTTGAGGCCTTTTGCTGGGGCAGCTCCTGCCTTTGCCCCCTGTGGAGTTTCTTCAGGCTCTTTTGGAAGATTTCTATGAATCAGCCTGTCAGCCTCTCAGCTAATCTTGTTTCTCTTCGGTCCACCTTCAGGTAACAGCCTGAGCCAGCCCTCCAGCATGCAGTTCTGAGCACATGACTCCTTTGCTTAAAAGAGAAGTCTTCAAGCTAAGCTTGGAACTCCAGTTTGGCACTCAAGGCTTTCCTTCCTCTTCCAAACCATCTGCAAGCTTCTTCTCACCCTCTGGGTAGAAGCCTTCAAACCTCCCCCAGGCAGCAGAGGCGCTCAGACCACTCTAGGCAGGCGGAAATGTAAAATCTCAGTTCTCCAGGGTGCAGCCTCTATCCTACTCCCAGTGACACTGAATAACTCTGACCCACACTCTCTGTTCTATGCTGTGATGTTCCGGGACGTAGGGGGTGGGGGTAAGAACTGATGCTCACCCCGTGGTGGTACCCTTGTAGGCACTCAGAGGTATTGAGTGAATGAATGAACGAATGATTTAAGGGGCCCCTTTTGTTGAGAACATTCTTCTTCTCCTCCTGACCTTTCTAGACTCAGTGAGGGGCCACATCCTCTAGGGATGGCTCCTGACATCCCCTTTAGGGGGACGTGAGTTCCCTCTAAGTCCCTGTGTAGATGTCTGTCTCAACACTAGCAAAGGCTGTTTTCACTCAATTGCTCATACAGTCCTGGTGTTTCCCCATTCCTGTGTCATAGAGTCAGCCCTGGAACTTGGTGGGGACAACCATGATGCTGAGTCTTTTTATCTCTAGAATCTGGGGTTTAACGAGGGGTTTGGAGGAGGTCCTCAGCTGCTGCCTCTAGCATAATGTGACCCCCAAGTGCTGCTAGTGGTAAAGAATTCCCCTGCCAATGCAGGAGATGCAGGTTCGATCCCTGGGTGGGGAAGATTCCCTGGAGAAGGGCATGGCAACCCACTCCAGTATTCTTGCCCAGAGAATCCCATGGATAGAGGAGCCTGTCCATGGACTGTAGCCTGGCAAGCTACAGTTCATGGGGTTGCAAAGAGTCAGACACGACTAAGCAGGACCTCCCGCAATCTGTAAGGTGCCAGAGGTGGTAGCCAATGTCTCGCCAGTCTGTTCTCGGCTAAGCTGGCAAAGGATGACACTGAATGAGACACGCCCCTTCCTGAGGCCACCTGCCCTCTGCCCCCATCAGCCTGTACCAGACTAGCCCTTCTAGATGGCAAGGTGGGGGCGTGCTCTTCTTTCCCAGAGGGCAGGGCAACGTGCAGAGGGTGTTACCGGCTTGGAGTCCCAGTGCTGGTGTGTTGGCCCCATAGCTGCCCCCTGAGCTGCCTCTAGATCCAGCTCACTCCACTTCTGATCTGTCTCTCTCACCTCCAGCTCTTCTGCTCACTTGGAGGCCCAGGTATGACAGGTGGGGTGGTGGATGCTAGGAAGAAATGTCAGGGAGGGCTCCAGTTCTGGTTTGATTTCCTCATCAAAGAAAGTGGTGGCTGACTTGCTTAATGAATCCCCCAAAAGTCAGCCCACATTACACAGGGTGAGCATCCCTGCTTCCTTAGAGACATCACGGTCTAACCTCATACCGAGGAATGGCTGTTGTCTCCTTTTGGCTCTGAGTTTCCACCTTTGGGGAATAATAGACACCAATGTTACTGTGCCAAGGAGGTTTAGCTCTTTCCTGCCCTCCCCAGCCTGGCTGCCTTCCCAGAGAAATGTCACGAGTCATCTGTGCTTTCTCTCCCTGCCGCCCAACGACAGGGTCCCTTCACTGATTCATCTGGTCTGGTGAAGATGGCATCTTCTTCTCCTTCTAATGGTGGTGGCAGGAAGGGGGCACATTTGGCTGGTTTATTCTGTCTTCTAGCTGTTGCCTCTCCTAGACTTGAAGGCAAGTGCATCACTTATTGGCCACTTTATTCCCAGGGCCCGACACTGGACTTGATTGTGAGTGCTACTGAAAGGTTCTTACAGTCAGGTTGTAATTAAGGAAGCTGCCACCCAGCAGGGAAAAGGGAGAGTTGCCCCAACACTGCTGGTGGGAGATAACGGAGAGAAGTAGCGGTCCATGTTGATTCCTTCTCCACACGTGGCTGCACACTGCTCATCAGAATGCACAGACGGGGCATCCCCCCTCTGACCTCCCAGGGGCCTTGTGAGCTGGAGATTATTGCCACTATAATCAGAGTGATGAGCACTGAGATCCGGAGAGGTCAGGACCTTGGGCAGAGTTGCACAGCGTGGGAGGAGCCAAGCAGAGATTAGACACAAAGTTGTCAGACTCCAAAGCCCATCCCACAGGAATGTCATTTACTGAGCATCTATTTGGTACCTCTTGTTTGCCCTCGGTTCTCTTCCAGCTGGGAAGCCAGCTTTGTTTTATTTTTACCAGGAAAGACCTTGAGTCTCAGACAGGTAGGTAACCACTCAGGAAGCACAGTGCTGGCGAGTATACTGCACCCTATTTGGCCTAAGTCCAGATCCAGTTCTTTCCCCAGTATTCCCAGCTGCTCCATCCAGAGTCTGGCAGGGCAGCTTAGCAGTGCCCAGCCTGGAAGCCTCGGTCTTATCCCAGCAGAGCACGACTGCTTTGACCTTCAGCCTCAGCTCTAAAATGCAGTCCTCTGACTGAGTTTTTCTGATTTTGGAAATTGCTCTCAGCCCCCAAACTTGGCTATTTGGCCTGAAACCAAGAGAGGCCGGACCCAATCAGACAACTGCTGACCCCCCAGCGCCCAGGAGCAAGCTCTCTGCAGGACCTTCCTGCCTGCCTCTCTTCTGAAGATGGATGGGGGTAGCATGGTTAAAAAGAAGAAACAGGCAGTCCTGAGAATACCACTTGAAAGTTTGTTAAAAATAAATGCTGAGGCTCTTTCCTTTTGTAAGTGCCCTCATTTGAAATCTGTCACTTCTGGGTGTGGTACTTCAGCAACACTGCCTCTCCTGGGATGGAGGAGGGGTGTGTTTTCCTGGATGGATGGAGTGCACTTATGGATACTTCTTACAAGTCTTCCGCATGAAGTTTTGGTTTCAAAAATAGGAAGCATGCCAGCAAATATATAGTATTTGCTTGACAGTACTAAATTCCCAGCATTAGTCTTCAGTTGTACCTTGATTGAAGTCTTGGAGATTCTTGGAGTCCTCTTGGGCCCTCTGTGGTTCTGCCTTCGGTTCCTGACTTCATCTTTTCCCTGCTTTGAATTTTGAACAAAGTATCTGGGAAGCCATAGAAACTGTCCTGGATCTGAAGTCAGAAGGGCTGGTTGTGTCTCAGCTCCTTCGTTCTCTGACTGTGTGAACTTGGGCAAACCTACCCATTTTTTGGAGACTTGTCTGCGCCCTCTGGAAGGATTTGGGGCAGCTGAGAAGACTCACCTGGCAAGTCTGCAGTCCCGGGATCCCGTTAAACCCTTGTTCATTCACACGGTCTGATTTCCTTTGAACTTGCTTTTGAAGCTCTTGTTTGTTCTATTCTGAGTCTTTGTTATCTGCTGGGTACATTTTGGGGCGCTGATTATTTTTTTCTCTTTTTCAGATGGAAATGACCCTCACACCCTTCCTTCTCTACCTCCTGTCCTTGCAGGTTCCCCTTTCATCTGCTGCTCCTGTTCATTTCCCACTCCTCGTCCTGAGCCATTGCTTATTCCTCCTAGCAGCCTTCACAATTTACGTTGTTTCTATTATTTCTCTGTAACTAGCATTTATCATTAGCCTCCATCTCACAGGCACATCTGAGATGTTTTCTCATTTTGGTACAACCATGTTGTTCTTCCTCCTACTTCCTTTCACCCAGAATATATTGAAATGTTCCAAAGAAGGAACTGACATTGACGAGATAGGAAAAGGTGGGCTGGAGGTTGCTTTCTTGCCAAAGGTCTTAGTAATTTCTATTTCCTGTCTTCCATCTTGGTATTTGGCTTAGAGTGGGTGGCAGTGGTGACAACGGGCATGGGTGAAGGAAGTGGAATGACTTAATCTGTCATCGCAAAACATGGAAGCCTGTAGCGGAAAATGGTTGTTTCTTAACATCAGGGAGACACAGACTTTAAAATCAGAGAACCCTCATTTTGAACGCTTACTGTGTGCTTTGACTTTTTTTTTTTTTTAAGATTATTACACTTCCTTCCAGATCCAAAGATATACACTTAGTTATCTAATGTACCCAGAGTTTACATGTGAGATGTGAGGTAGGGTGCCATCTTAATTTTTTACTAAATGGATAGCCCATTGTGACAATACCATCTATTGACTTACATTTTCCCACTGATTTGAAACAATCATCTTTATCATATGCCAAATGGGTAATACATAGGTCTGTTTCTGGATTTGTTTTTCTCTTCCATGGATTTTTCCATCCACGTACCAGTATCACATATTTTAATTATCACTGGAAAGCTTGAGTCTCTGAGCCAGAATATCCATGGATACTCGTAATTCACTTTTTTACAAGGATAAAAGGGTAGTTGCAGAATCCGTTGTTCCACAAGCCATCTGGTATTCCCCAATACTTGTAAAAAAGAGTGTAAAACGATAATTTAGACTTCTATTTGATTATTTTAGGAATCCTTCTGAGTATCCAAGTTAATAAGACATTCGCTAAATTTTTTAAGTGAAGCAGAATTCCAAATGATTAATTTATGAGATGTTTGTTTCATGGAGACTAGTTTATTTTCAGACTGGGAAAACAAACCAAACTTGGAAAAATTTTCTCTTGTTCTGTGGTCCTGACACTGGTAAATAGTTTACATCCACCCCGCAGTGTAAGACACCGAGTTTAAAGGGGGGCCGACGGATCCTCTCACTCCTGGCCTAGAAGCCTCCTTCCAGATTCATAGCTAGTGCCCTACAGCCACGGTGAAGGTCAGGTACTCCTGGCTCTCCTGGGGTCCGGAGTGGGTACCACAGACCATCGGCCATCACATCCACTGTATGTAACCCTCACTGACAACGACCCTCCAAGAATTATTCTAAAGGGTATCTATCAGGTTTCAAGAATTTTTTTGCAGACTCCAATTATGAAGAGTAAATAGAGTTCTGGTGCTGTTTGAGAGGCAGGGTGAAGGAAAGTTACACGGCTCAAAATAGCCAGGAGTTAAAACTCCCCTCCAGGTCCTCCCCACCATTCTATGCAAAACAAAGAACTCTCTCACCTGAAGAAAAAAAATGGACATTAAGGTTGATTACGACCAGCTCCCAGCCAGTCCCAGCCTCTGGCTGATCTCCAGAATTCCTTGCCCCAGCCGTTTAAGAGGTAACTAATCTGAACAACCTTGGAGAAGAACAGGCCCCCTTAAGACAGTAGATTTCCACATATATGCCTATATATACTTACTCTTTTCTTGGGTTAGTGCAGCAGCTCACTAATCTGACTGCTGCCCCTTCTCGCCTCATTAAAGGTGATCTCTTACTGTAAAGTGCTGGTCTCATTCTTTTTTCGAACCTCGCTTTCTCTAACTCCCTTACCCTACAGGGGGCATTTACTGAGCACCTGGTTTATTCCTCAACACTGAGATACTTTATTTGTACTCTTTACTTGGATTCTTAGGGCCCGAGGAAGTGGCCGAGACATCCTGAGAGAGAACCCAGGCTGAGTATTTCCACGGTTCACCCCAGTCTCAGTAACTTTCCTTGACGTCTACCCTCCGACACCGTGTGATCCTCAGGTGATAAGAGGGGATCCAGCCCCCACCCCCCTCCCTACTTTAAACCATGTGCTTTCTACCCACAATGCTTGAGCCTCCGGTCCAGATTCTGCTGGGTCCAGGCCCAAGTGCCCACAACTGGCAGTGCTCTCTTTCTGCCTTATCAGTAGGACGAACCAAAGCCTAGGCTGATGCCCATTATTATTTCTGATGTTTTCTACGTTTGTTTTAAGGTAGTGAAATTGATTTGTCGTTATAGGCACAAGTAGATATCTGCAGACTTCCCTGATGGCTCAGATGGTAAAGAATCTGCCGGGCAATGTGGGAGACCCCGGTTCGATCCCTGGGTTAGGAAGATCCCCTGGAGAAGGGCATGGCTACCCACTCCAGTCTTCTTGCCTGGAGAATTCCATGGACAGAGGAGCCTGGCAGGCTACAGTCCATGGGGCCACAAAGAGTTGGACACGACTGAGCGACTAACACACACACAGATATCTGATGGCCCAGATTCGATAGCTCCTGTCTGTTTCCAGCTGCCTTACACCCCCACTTCCTCCTGGTGCAGCTGGCCTCAGGTAAACCAAGGAGATAAGAGAACAGGCCTGTCTGCGAGCCATTCCAGGCATGGGAACCACACCCAGAGAAGCAGCCTCACTTGTGCTGGCATCAGAACATGTCCTGGAAGTGGAAGACTCAGACAGTGACCTTCACAGAACTGGTGAGAGCAAACCTCCTTTAAATGGAGGAAAAGAAGATGCGGGTGAGGGGCAGAGAAGGGGCAGGCTTTCCGCTGCAGGAGTTGCAGCAGGAAACAGAGAGGAAGGAGAGAGACGGAAACCAGAGCTCCCGCGGCAGGCGGCAGGGAGTCTGTCTTCTAAGCCAGTGTTGGTGACGTTGAACAAGACCAATGGGCTCCATCTGGATCTCTGAAAAGTCAAGAGACAGATAGGAGCTTTTAGACCTGCTCACCTGTTTGCTGGTTATTTGAGTCACATTGCACCCGAGGAGAGATTTATAGAGATGTTCTCCTGACAGTTATTTAATTAGGGCTCAGCTATGAATATGCAATCAAATGGTGGCCAAAACTGCATGTCCCATTAGAGCTTAATGACATAATTTTATTTCTCTTTCATCACAAACAAGGGTATAAACTCCGACAGCAGCCGTCACTGGGGACAATTGAGAGGTACGGCTTAGAAACCACTAGTCTGACAGCAGATCGTGGTGCCTGGGGACAGGGGTAAAGAGGAGGGGAACGACAAAGGGACCCAGAGACAATTGAGATGATGGATGCTGGTCATCCTGATGGGGGGAGATCTCAGGAGCACACACGTCTGACACATCCAGGTGTGTGCCCTAAACACGTGAATGTCCTGACTGCTCCACTGAGTTGACAGCAGCCTAGCCAGTTGTCACTCCTGCTCCTCCTCAAACATTTTGCGGTCACCAAATAAACCCTAGAGTGCTAGGGTTTAATACGTTATATTGTTTAAAACTTATATTAACGTAAAAGTCAGGGAGAGGAGGGGAGCCCTGCTTCCTGAGCTGCGGTCACAGCTTTGTCAACTTGTCTGATCTGAGGGTCACAGCAGCCTGGGAATGAGGGGTGTTTTCTTCCCATTTTACAGATGATGCAAGACGGTGCTGAGAAGTGACAGAACTACGTGGTGTCTGGTGGAACTAGCCTGACAAATTCCCCCTGTTTTTTCAGCGTACCATGTTGGGAACTCCTTAAGGAGCTACATAAGACCACATCAGCCCCTCATTCCTACCAGCTATGAAGTTATCTATTTCTTGTTTATCTTATCAAGGCTTTGGCATATTGCCATCATGCAGTAAGTATAATTCTGCATTCTGCTGTTTGCATTTCATGCTGTTTGTAAATATTTCCCCATGTGGTTCATACTTAGCTTTTTGAAAACCTCCCTGAATCCTATCGAGCTGGTGCCTCATCATTTACTTAATCCTGTTGTTAGATAAGGAGGTGGTTTCCAGTATTTTGCTACTGTATTTGCAACCAGCTTATCATGTCTAAAATAGTATTAGATAGTGGATGAGAATACAGACCTGCAGTCACACTGTCTGGGCTTGGATCCTGGAACTGACACACAATAGCTGTGTGACTTTAGGTAGATTGCTTGACCTCTCTGTGCCTTCATTTCTTAATTTATCAAGTAGAGATAAGCTCTGCATCCCTAGACTAGGGAAGCCTGGCTCTGTTCACAGAGCCCTAGGCCCACTGCTTTCCCTTTGTAAGCAGAAACCCTTTTGGTGATTTAGAACATTCCTCTGAGATGGGAGAGTGCGTTTGTTTTCCATGGCTGCTGTGACAGATTAGCACAGACCTAGAGGCTTAGAGCAACACATATTTACTATTTACAGTTCGGTAGATTTGGAATCCAGCACGAGTCTCAGTGGACTCAAAGGAAAACACGTTCCCATCCTGGAGGCCGAGGGGAGAACGTAGTTCCTTGCTGTCTGCAGATTTTAGAGGCCTCTGGCTTGGCTCATGGCCCTTCCTGCATCTCTAGAGCTGATGATGCTAGACGAGCCTTCTCATGTCTCTTCCTCTGTCTGTTTCTCCTCTGATCCCTCTCCCATTTGTAAGAGCACTGGACTCACCTGGATCACCCAGGATCATCTTCCTGTTTTAAAGTCAGTTGATTAGAAACCTTGATTTTATCTGCAACCTTCATTCCCCTTTGCCACATCACTTAATGTAGTCATAGGTTCTGGGGATTGGGACCTAGCTCTCATTGGCGACGTCATTCTGTCTACACATAGATGGGGTGGAAGCCTGTCAACCACAATCCCATCCTCCCTTACCTGGGCTCCAACTCAAGTGGGCCAACAGAAGGCCCTGGCACCAGATCAGAAGGTGAGCGAAGGTATGAACCCTCATGCTCCTGGTGTCGGCTCTGGGGCAGCAGTGGCCTGGGTCCAGCACCATCGGGGCGTGCTCGGCTGTGGCCCCAGCCCAGGGTGCTGACGGCTTCCTCATCTCTGCGTAGCACCCCTGTCTGCTCTGCATCTTCACCTGGAAGCAGTAGTGGTCCCTGGTCTCTAGGTCGCACCCCCTCCTGCAACACCTGTCATCAGCTCTCGTCTGTGGGGCCCCAGAGTCAGGCATGACTGAGCACACACGGGAGAGACTTGATCATGAGGTTGGGAAACTCACAGCCTCCCAGTCATGCTTAAACAAAGGCAGCCACACCTCATCTTGGGGCTGCTGCAAAGATGAAACAGGGTGGCATGTAAGTGCCTTGCACAGGACCTGATGCATAAAACATGCTGAAGACATTATGGCCAGACATGGTTTTAGATTTGAGGCTTTTGTTGGCTTTTGCTACACTAAGGATTTATTTTAATTTTCAGTGACAGTCAAATGCTCTTTTCCATTGAAATTTCTTCTGTTGACTCCATTTTGAAGAGTCTAGCCGCTCTCTGAAGTTGAGATATTTAAATCTATCTTTAGCAGGTTTCCCTTGAATTTTACATATTTAAAATTATTTAACTCCTTGAAGCATCTGGAGTGTATTTTGGAGGCATGATATTAGATGCAGGTCTCAATTAAACTCAACAGCCCTATAAATTAGCCTCTCTCTCTCTCTGGAAGTCGCTCAGTCATGTCTGACTCTGCGACCCCATGAATTGTGGCCCACCTGGCTCCTCTGTCCATGGAGTTCTTCAGGCAAGAATACTGGCGTGGGTAGCCATTCCCTTCTCCAAGGGATCTTCCTGACCCAGGGACCAAACCTGGATCTCCTGTATTGCAGGCAGATACTTTACCATCTGAGCCACCAGGGAAGCCTATGCAATTAGTCTAACTTCATTTAATAAATGGGGCCTCCCTGGTAGCTCAGCTGGTAAAGAATCTACCTGCAATGCAGGAGACCCTGGTTCTATTCCTGGGTCAGGAAGTGCCCCTGGAGAAGGGATAGGCTACCCACTCCAGTATTCTTGGGCTTCCCTGGTGGCTCAGCTGATAAAGAATCTGCCTGCAATGCGGGAGACCTGGGTTTGACCCCTGGGTTGGGAAAATCCACTGGAGAAGGGACAGGCTACCAACTCCAGTATTCTGGCCTGGAGAATTCCATGGACTGTATAGTCCATGAGGTGGCAAAGAGTCGGACACGATGGAGCAACTTTCACTTTTCACTTTCATTTAGTAAACAGCCTTGTATTTCCCCAGTGTTTGATATTGCTTACTCTGTTGTGTAATAGATTCTCACGTGCAATGGGAGCTCTGATCCGTGGATTCATGCAGCCATATAAGGACATTCTGCGGATCCTAGAGTGTCATTCTGCAGCCTCGGATATGAATCACAGCTTGTTTGGGTAACTAATTCTCAGTGAAGTTGTTGCTCGGTTGTGTACGACTCTTTGCGACCCCATAGACTGTAGCCTACCAGGCTTCTCCGTCCATGGCATTTTCCAGGCAAGAGTACTGGAGTGGGTTGCCATTTCCCTCTCCAGGGGATCTTCCCGACTGAGGGATCGAACCCAGGTGTCCTGCATTGCAGACAGATGCTTTACCCTCTGAGCCACCCGGAAATCCCGGCGAAACTAATTCTCAGAGCACCTTGTTTTCTGCCGAGCTGGGGCTTATAGATCTATGTCTTTTGTCTTTGGGAAGTTAGATTATTGGAGAAATCAAAGGTAGCTATGATTCATATTCTTTCATTGTAACCTGATTTTTCTGCTTGGATGATCGCTGAATTCTACCTTTCTCCCTGTGGTTTAAAATTTTTATGACACAGTCTTGGTGACTGTCTGTGATTGTAAGTTTCAGACCCTGTGAACCTTCTCCACTTGCAGCCTTGGTTCTTGCTTTTCCAATATCATCCCTCCCACTCCTTAAGAAGACTCTTGATTTTATTTTCTAATTCCATGATGCTTCTGTTTCCTAAAGTGACTTTAATTGCTCAATTGTGATTTTTTACTGCTTGACTTTCTTTTCAGTAATAACAGTTGTCCTGGTTTATTCTTATCTACTTGCTGTGATGTCCTCTTTTATCTCTTTAGAAGAGATGCCAGCAGCTCTCTAAATCCTCGCCATCCTGTCTGATGGAGAGGTCAGAGTGTGTAAGTTTGGAGTTCGTCCCACCATGTGTCTTGGTGGGGTGCATGCTTTACTGTCATCCATCACGTCTTTCCGCCCTGCCATCCTTTGTGTTTTGGCTTGGTTCCCCTGTTTGCTGGCTCATTTGTGCTTGTGCCTCAGGCTACATGTCCTGTTCCGGGAGGGCAAGGGAGCAGGAGTGAACGGCAAGGAGCACAGTGATTCTTACTTCTGGTGTTGCAGTCTACATTAGCAACCAACAAATCCCAGAAATTAGTAACAATTAGCAACCACAAGAGCAGCCTATGGTTTCTTGGTGACAGCACCAGAGAATAAAATGGAGAACCTGGTGGAAGGAGGTGTGTCCTTTTTCTAAGTGACCCAGGGAAAGAGAGACAGTTGGGACCACTGAGCAGAGGACACATCCCCCATATTCGGGCGACTCCAGAGACATGCCCTTCCCCAACGGCTGCACTGTGTCCATCCACACTGACAGCACAGGGCACCAGTGGTCACACAGTGAAAGGTAAGTTCCTCTGTGTCTTGTTGTATGCAAATTTCCATCAAAATTTTGAAAGTATAATAAGTGTTTCACTTCTTTAAAGGGTAAACCAGTAATTTGCAAACTTTAATTATGCAAAAATAGCTCATTTTCTAAGCTGATTAGAGGTGGGACTGGGTTCAAACACAAACTCTACCATACATTGCAGGGTATGGCCAGTTACTTGACCTAACACCTCTCCAAGCCTCCTTCCTGCGTTGATGGGACGGAGGCATAACTAACTGCCCCTCTTAGAAGATTCAAGCGTTACTCTCCCAAGAGCCTGCCTGATGTCTCTGCTCCAATTCTCGGCACCTCCCATGGCCATTTCTTTCCCAACTATCTTTGCTTTTGTGATATCAACGTCCACCTCAAGCTCTGGGCAGAAGTTTGGACTTAATCCTTCATTTCCCTTTCCCTCTGTTTATCAACCCAACCCATGAGCAAGTTCTGTCCAGAGGCCATTCTCCTCCTTTCTAAAAGATGACTTTTCTCCATATTGCCTGTCATGAGCCTACCCTTAGTTATTGAGGGTCACCTTAAATAAGGTAGTTAATTAATTCAGGAGTGTCTTAATCTCTCCCCAGGCCACTGCAAGAGCCTTTTCACTGGTCTCCCTGCTCCCTTGTCCACACGACTGCAAAAAGTAATTAGCAGACCCTTACTTAATTGAGATTTAGACCCTTTCTTCCTCCCTCCCACCCCTCCTTGACTGCACTCTCATCCCACTGGTTTTCCATCCGTTCTCAAACACACTGCGTTCATCCTGACTTGAGACCTGTGCACGTGCCCTCCCACTGCCCTGCTCTCTCTGAGATGAGCCCAGTGGGGAAGGGATGAAGCTGCGGCTCTGATGGGATGAGTCATCAGGACTGTTCTGATGCTCCCCGCTCACATTTAGTCATGAAATTAATGAACAAATTAACTGGGAACTGATTATTCCAAAAATAAATGATAGATTCAGCTTCTTTCTTTTGGCTTCACGCCTTTGGAGTCCCACAACTTTTCCAGAAGAGAATGAAATGAAAAGAGACATTTGCAATTTTAATTTTTTTATGTCACTTTTACAGAAAACTACAAAAGAAAGAACTATCAACATGATCAAAGGAAATAGGAAAATTACAAAGAGGGGGAACCGTACTATCTTACCATTTTTTACAGACTATTTGGAAAGACATGAATAATACATAAATCCTACAGATTAGTTCAGGAAAACAATAAGTTGGTACTTAATTATTGTGAATGCAGAATGTAGGTGGGCTGGGAGTCCAGAGGAAAGGGTGCTTAATCTTCTAAAAAGAAGATTACAAAGAAGACAGTTCAGCGAAGCAGCTTATCTACTGTGAACTAGGACACCAGAAACCGAAGCTGGGAAGATTGAGTAGGAAGGAAGAGTTAATTCTGAAGGTCTCTGGGGTCAAGTTTACAGGCATTGTGACAGACATTCCATTTCCCACGGAGGCTTCTTTGCTAACTTTTGACTTTGTGATGGTGTTCCAGAGGCTCCAGTTTGGCTAGAATCTCATTCTGACCCAGAATCCCAGAATTTTTGCTTGGTTTTCTCTTTCCCCTTTCTCACATAGCACGTTTCAGCCTCAGACCTTTTCCCTGTACTCTTCCGTGCAGGGAAAGAAATGAGCACTGTCTTTGAAAACGAAACAGAGAAGTCCAAGATTTATAGAAAGAAAATTGTAACATGGCATGCAGAATGTGCTGGAGAGAAGAGGGATCCCCATGGACATGGGACCAGCTGGACTTTGAGGCTGTCTCCAGAGAGGGTCTGTACGCTCCATGTCACCTGCACAGCCTCATGGCCGGGGGCCTCTCAGGAGGCTGGTGGCTCACCGCCTTCAGGAGATACATCAGCTTCTGTAGGATGATGCCAGAAACAACAGTAGGTCAAGACCCCAGGAGAGCAGTGGACTTGTTCTCTAGCTCTCCTGGAGTAGGGAAGAACAAATCTGACTCCATATTGCATCTGTTTCTTTTATTTTCACCTTTGGGTCCCATTGTTTTTGCTACAATTAGTCAATGAAGGGACATGGCTTATAAGCTTAACTTATACGTGACAGCCCAGCTCAGGGAACACTGCCTCCTCACCTGTGAATGACTACAGGAAGGAAGAAATTAACACCCGCCCCCACCGCCTCCTACAAAGGCTGATGGGAACCAGGAATGTTTGACTTTACTCCTTCCCCTCTGAGTATCAAAGAAGCCTAAATTCTAACTCAGGCAAGATGGTTCTTTGGGATAGGAGTCCACCATCGTCTCTGCTAGCTTTCCAAATCAAGCCACTGTTCCTTTGCCCCAGCAACTCTTTTCTTGATTTATCAGCCTGTCATGCGGGGAGCAATAGAACTTGGACTCAGTAACACTCTGTTCATGCACCTATCTGAACATGCATCCATCCATCCTTCCTCCAGAAAAAAGAGCAATCTTGTAAAGACACAAATAACACTTTGAGATAGCTAGGTAAAGTTAGTAATAAGAAAAGGGAAAGCGTAGGAGGGTAAGCTGAAGCCAGGAGTGAGGCTGTCACTCATAATCCATGCCTGTGTGTCCTAAGTACCTGTAAGGGATAAGCCACATCCTGGTTCTGAGCCTTCTAGCAGCCAGTGGGAATGGAGAAACCCAGTAACATGATCGTTTCCGTAACTCTTAATATCTGTAAGGTGAAAATAAACCCATTGCCAGGGAAAAGCATGGCTCTGACTGATTACAAGACCAGTAAGAATTTTCCTGGAACTTTTGTAGAAGAGGAGGTTTGAGGCTGAGCCATAACCCTGGGCCTGTGACTGATACCAAAAAAACCCTGTTGAGAGGAGATTGTGTTATAAAATTAATTAAACAAGGAGGCCATTAGACCAAGTCAGTAAGGAAGGGACGATGCTGAGGATGGGGATGATTCTGACTTGATGAGTCCCCAGGACTGACTCTGATGCTCTGGGAGGTCTGGGGGTGTGAAGTGGCCCAGCACCCCGAAGTCATACTCTCAGCCTGATGGCCTTCTTTGGGGTTCAACAGCAGGACCTTGGCAAGGTGCTATATCACCTCAGTAGTCCATGTAAGTGACCCAAACCTAAGCCTGTGTTGCCTCAAGGTAAAGGAATTCAAATTTAAGGAAAACTTATCACAACCTGCCAACGAGGGTATTCTAAATAAGGCGACTGCGAACGCTGTAGCCCAAGAGAGAATGAAATTCTCAACACAAGCTGCTGTTTTGAACCAAAGGATAAAGAAAGGGGCAGCCTGGTAGGACAGACGGTGTGGGACAATGAGCATCCTGGTCCAGGAGACACCACCAAAGACCCCGGCCCGATCCTACCCCAGGCAGCACAGGTCCCCGAGGCACCAGACTCCCCGCAGGAGCTGCAAAGGGGCAACTTCCCTTCCTCGTGGGGAGGACACCGTGGTTGTGGTCGTGGCCGGGTGGGATGGGACGGAAAGGAGCAGAGACAGGATGGGAAGTGAGTGGGAAGTGGGGCCAGCGGAGGAGGGGTGAACAGAGATGGAATGGACCTGCGATGGGCTCTTCACTCATCCATCGCAGGTCTTCCCAGCACCACAGGGCAGGACAGAGGAGACAGTCTGGGAGGAGTCAGGGTTCACTCACCTCTCTTCCTCGAGGTCCCCACAGGCATCACTCCTGGGCTTCACCACCAGGTAGAGGGCACTGTCAGTCGGGCTCTGTCTCTGGTCACTGAGAAACTGACAGTGGATAGTCCCTCAGTTCCTGTAACTTTCTGATACAGAACAGTTTAGCCTGCCCTCTGCCTCACTTCTCACCCATCTGGTCTGGGATGTCCTGCCTCTCAAACCCTTCAGGACGTTTTCTCCAACAGAAAGGTGAAATGCTTTCCCTTTGTTAGGAAGTGGAAGGGTGGCTGTTGCTGCTTTCTCTTTATTTTTATTAGCATTTTTTTCTTTCTCTCATATTCATAAGATGACTGTGCTGCCAAGTTGACTAGCGAAGGATAGCAAGAAGAAGCCTCCAGAATTTTCTAAAAAGAACTTGGCTCATGGATCTCAGGAATCAAGAGAGGAGGAAGGACCAGGAAGTGAGAGGTGGAGAGGGGTGGCTCGGAGGACTGGAAACCTGGCAGGGGGTATCCTGGCTGGACAGTGGGGTGAAGAGCTTAAATCAGCCGACACTCGCCTGGGCTGGACCTTCATCAGGAAAACTCTGTGAGGACAGAAGGAGGCTCCCTTTCTTGCAGGAGAGAGATGGCCGGATCTGAGCTAGAAAAAGCTCCACTTTACCTCTGGGCAAGATGTTCTGGAAACTAAGACTGAGCTCTTAGTTTGGGCCAGATCTGCCTCAGGGCCAGCTCCGACGCTCTGACTGCCTGCAGAGCAGCTTTGTGCCCTGACCCACCCCCTCCCTCCGTGTGAGTGTCTGCGGTGCCCAAGGGAGCCAGTTTGAGAACTTGAAAGCGAAGAGGAGACTGGGTGGGGGCACATGTCTTCCAGAGGTGGGGGGGTGAGCCGGGGACCCAGGCCCACTCGGTTCCGAGTAGATGTCATGAGCACCCTCCCTCTGCCCTAATTTTGCTACTTTTAACCTTTCCGCAGCACAGCCTCCTTGAACGGCACTACAGGAATGAGGCGGATGTGCACTGATACAGCATGTGAGCTCGGAGACAATTCTGAAGGATGTCCATCAGTAAGAAGGCTTTCTGAGTTTTGTTTTATTTTTCTTGTTTGCTTTCAAACAACAGAGCAAATCAACAGATGCATCAGGCAGATGATGCCTTCCTAGCACATAGCAAAATACCAAGCAGCACTTCAATGCCCAAGAGATTTCTTGTTTTTGCAGTTGGTCTGCAGGGATGTGGCTCCTAGAACCGCGGGAAGAAGGGGAGCTTTGTTTTTGTCTCCACCAAGGGTCCCCAGGAGCACCTGGTTCACCCCCTGCTCCAGCCCATGTTCAGCCAAACCATCTTGGTCTCATCCTAGAGACCAGCTAGTGTCTTCATATGGACAACTGGGATAGGAACCAGCAGTCTCCCAACCTCCAATCTAGTTCTACATTGAAATATGTATACATTCAGTCCTACTTTAGTGATACATTAGGTACAAAAACATAAATTAAAGATGCATGAGATAAAAACCGAGTATAAATGCATTGGGTTGGATAACGTCCATCTGTCAAAATTCATGTCCTTCCCTTCATGAACCTCAGAATGTGACCTTGTTTGAAAATAGGATCTTTGCAGATGTAGTTAGTTAAGAAAAAGTCACGATGGAGTCAGGTGGGACCTTAATTCAATAGGACAGGTGTCCACAATAGAAGAGAAGAAAACACACACACATACACACACACACACACACATACACATATGCATACATGCACACACACACATACACATATGCATACATGCACACACACACATACACATGCACACACACCTAACACACACACACACATACACAGAGGCACACACAGGGCCATGTGACCATGGACACAGAGACGGGAGCAACGCATCTATAAACCAAAGATTATGGGCAAGACCAGGCCGCACCCACCCCTAGTGCCATCAGAGAGGGAACGGACTCCTTGGTTTCCAACTTTCAGCCTCACTGAGATCGTCCTCTCCCTTGGCAGTTTGTGTCCCTCAGTCCTGCACGGGGTCAGTGTCAACACCATTCTCGAAGGTTCCCAACCCAGAAATCTAGGGGTCCTGCTGATGTCTCCACCCCCGACCCCACCCCCAGCCTCAGCAAGTCCTGTTGCTGGTGCTTATCTAACCCGTTCCACCCAGACCACGCGCCTCGGGCTGCACTGACAGTCACCTCCCTGGAGGAGAATAGGGCTCCCTGGAGCCCTCTCTCTGGCCTGCAGTCTTGTCCTCCTGCAGTCCATTTCACGGTGGCTGGAGGCATGCACGGTACTGGCCTATCACCACTCTCCAGAACACACAAGATGAAGTACGACTTCCTAACTCAGCAAAGGATTATGCAGACACTGTGGCCTGGCCACACTAACACTCTTCCCAACTCCCCATTGTGTTTTGTTTGTTTTTCTGTGTCCTTCTCTAGAGACTGGGAAGTTAAAACAAATTTTTCTAGACATCTTCCTATCAGAGGTGGCCATGTGACACTCTTGTGGCCAATAAGATGTAAGTGGAAATCTATTTAGTGGAGGGCTTTCACTCCAGATGAAAAAGATGGAGAATAAAGGGATTTTACCATCTTCCTAAGTGGAAAGCAAATGTGATGGTTAGATGTGTGGCAGCTATCTTATCACTAAGAGGATGGTGGAGGAGAGATACAGAGAAAAGACTGGATCCCTCATGACTTCACGGAGTAGCCACACAGGCCCTGGATAGCCTACCCTTGAGTTACATGAGGGAGATACACCGTTGCTTGTTACCCACTCAGTCACGTTTTCTCTTGCTTCAAGAAATGGGTTTCCTGATCTATACTGGAACATGGTAGTTACTCAGTAAATGTAAGCTCCTTTTCCCTTCTCCATTTTGCTTGCTGCCCAACTTATTCATCCTCTCTGCTTTCTTAGGAATTTTCTAGAATTCTGGGAAGAAAGTTTATTATGCTGGCAGACAACTGCATGGTAAACAGTAAGTTCTTTGTAGGCAAGACAATCCTTCTTTGAAATGTCCTGTGTCTGACTCCTGACAAGGGCTCAGGAATGTTTGTGGACACAAAATCCCAAGCTATTTCTCTTCTCTTTGGCAGAAATCCTGAACAACATAGCCTTAGACATCTGTCTTCCACCCCAACCTGAAGCAGTCACTGCGACATCTCACCAGCTCGGGGCGGGGTGGGGTGGGGAGGGGGCCTTGTCCTTCAGCTGTGTGCCCTGCGGCTACCTCTGTGGGGTGCTAACCAGCACTTAAGCTCCTTCCTTCTCCTTTCCTGGCCCATCAGTACTGCTGCTTAGCCTTGCCCCCTGCGTGCCAACACCTAATAGATGCTGAACGCCTGTTGAGTGGCCCTCCCACATGGCTCTGGGGTCTGCGGTTCCACCGTCTCTGCCTTAGTTCTGGCCCTAGTTGACCTGCAGGGCCCGCAGCCTCCTTTCCCTTCCCTCTAAGTCTGCTCTCTGTCACCCATCATCAGCTTTGCAACCTTGCAAACATGCGGCCCACGGGTCAGTTATGTCTGGAGACGGACTTTGATCTATGAAGCTGCCTTCACAGTGCTTTACATATTTTTAAGTATTCTTTGCTGACACTGAAAATGCAGATCTTTCACATAAATATTCCAGGTTCTTAGTTTTCAGACCAGGGATCAAAACTGCAGCCCCTGCATTGGCAGTGCAGAGTCTTAACCACTGGACCACAGGGATGTTCCTCCAGGTTGTTCTGACACATCAAAGGGTCTCCTGAGGATAGTCCCACCTTTCCCTGCTGAGAGGGAGTCCATGTCCTTCAGTTCCCACAACCCACTGCTACTGGTCCCAGACACACAGGCCTGCTCTGAGATGAAGGTCACCCCCATGGGCTCTGCTGGCCTTCAGAGTTTACACAACCTGCTTCACAACCTTCTAATACAACCAGTTGATAAGACAATCTGTCTCCCTTGGGCTTTCACATGAAATGATCTTCATTTTCTCCAGTCCCTGCTCTTAGCCAGCAGCCAGTCTCTATTATGGCAGATTGCATAACTTCCCAGGAACTTTCATTCTTTAAAAGATCAGTCCAGTCCCGTGCTTTTTGCATTGCATGTTGTGACCCATTAGAGACTCACGAAATCTATTCAGTTGATCATGAAAGAGAACAGATAGAAAATATCAGACAATATTACACATAGCAAGGTTAATTATTGCTTAGTGAAACTCATAATTTAGTTATTTATATGCCTATGCACATGTATAGGTGTATACTGGGTTGCAATGTAAATATATTTCTTAATGTGGCTCCTAGTTTCCTGATCTCTCTTTAAAATGACCTCCAATTCCAAAAAGATGGAGAAGTAGGGGAGGGTCAGGGGTGGGCTTCGCTGCTGTCCACTCTATTCCAGCACCTTGGAGGTAGGGGCTGCTGTGGTCTTGTCCAGGAATGGTTCTTCCCTCGGTTCTCAGGAGCTAATTCCTCTGGGTTGCAATGAATAAAAATTCTTATTTTTAAAATGGAGGTCTTCCACAGTTTAGGATGGATTTTCATATCCCATGCCTTGCATCACTTTATTTTGGATGTTAGTGGTTATTACCTGAAAGAAGTCTTGTGCTGTAGTAAGTTTGGGCGATGTCAAACTTAACAAAAACATGGGATTCTTGTCCATAGGACTTCTCAGACAGTCTAAGAACTTTTGATGTACTGAACTCGAGAACGTGCTTTGGGAAATGCATGGTTTGAGGTTAACTCCAAGGTTCTTAAAATCCGAAAGAAGTTTGAATTCGAATCTTGAAAGGAGCCTGCAGATAATTTGGTTTCACTCCTTCCCATCCAGCCAGTGAATAATTCCTCTTTATTGCTTTCACTCAGCAAACAGGATAATTAGACATCAATTCTGCCAAGAGAGGCTCACTGTCTACAAATGTTATCGGATGAAGACATCAACTGCTACACAGCAAGTTGGAGAGAGCCCCATCTCAAAGAAGCAGAGATGTCAGAGACAGAGGTTCTGCACTCAGAACGAGGGCTCCTGCCACCGAGGGTCGGGTCACTTGACCTGGAGGCGGTTGGCTTAAGCCTTGAAGGCCGTGTGAGATCTCAGGCCACTTTCAGAGGAGATGGGTGGCTGGGAGGCTTGACAGATGGAGAACCTGGGCAGATACAAAGGACCACTGTCTGGACTGTAGTTGTCTCTCAAAATGAACCACTGAATGACTGCTTCTGGAGCAGAGTATGAACTGAAAATGGGAGCAACATCCCGGACCAGATGCTGGGAGCCTCACATAAAGGCCTCAAGGCTTCCGCCTTTACACTGCTGGGCAGAAGGGGCTCTGGAGGTTTGGGGGCAGTGACGAGGGACTCCAAGACTTTGACCAAACCTGTGCTGATGGGAAGCCCTGTCCCTAGGCTGGATGATGTGGTGGGCCCCTCCTTGCAGCGGTCCCCAAACTGCTGTCCTGCGTCTTAGTTTCCTGTGACAAGCACCAGGACAGGGCTAGAGCGGAAACAAGCCCCCGTGGGCCTCTGGGGGTCTCCAGCTCCCCAGTATTGGCCCCTGGACACGGGGCCCCACCCGCCCACAGCTTTGTTTCCGGGGTTGGCCTCCAAGATGTACAGCATCTGGGGACGCTCTTCCTGTGAATGAAGGTGCCTCCGGGCACAGCCGCCAGACACCTGGCACCAGCCTGTCTGGGTGGCACTGTGGAGGCTGAGTTTCCTCCCGCCAGCAGGCTCAGCAGTGCCTTCTCAGAGAAGCAGACTCATGTCAAGAAGCAGAGCACACGACTGCTCGGGACCGGCTCGCCCTGCCCTTCAAAGTGGACCCCTCTATCTCAGGGGCTGAACGCTCACAATGTTTGGCCCAAGAGCACAGCCCAGACAGGCAGCCGATGGGGACACTCTCCCAGCCTGAGCGCTGAGTCCTCCCCACGAGACTCGGGGGAGCGGGTGCTCCAGCTGAACTCGTCTCCCAGGAGAGAAGCCATCTCGTTTCCGAGATTGCTGGTCTCCCAGAGCTGGAAGGTGGCCCAGAGATCCCCCAGTCTGGTTCTTTTTCTCCAGCAAGGAAACATCTAAGCCCCCAGCTGGTGCTGAATGTCAGCCCAGAGCCAAGTGGGAAGCCATATGAAGGAGTCTGGGGAGGTGAGAAGACAGTGTCTTGCTCCCCACCTCCGTACCCCAGCCAAGGCTGAGCCCCCACTGGGAGGTGCAGGAGCTAAAGCCCATTGCCAGGTGAATTGGTCCATTTTTAAGAGGAAGTCTCGGTGAGGCGCCCACATTGTAGACAGACCATGGGATTTGAAATCAGCTTGAATCTCTGAAATGTTGGTTCCCCTAAGCCATAAACTCCTTTAAGTGGAGACTACTGAAATCCCAGTGTTGTTTCAGATTATTATTTCAATCGGAAGGCATTAGACTCCACAGATAAGAGCAATATTCTGGAATTTGATCCTTTATTGGGGAAGTGAGTATTTCACTGTGAAATCTCATAAAGCAGTAATAACTGTGAAATCACCATGTACATGTTATCACTGAGCTGTCCCCTCACTCCACATCTACTGAGAAATAAAACAGGACTCTAAATTTGTTGTTCATATTATTTTCTCCATGAATGGGTTCTGGCTTAGAAAAACACTCACGTCATTCCAATGAGAAAGCAACGAGGTTTATCAGCAGATGGAGAAACTAGAGCAGGGAAAGGAAACCTCTAAAGTGGAAACTGAGGCCACCGGATCCCAGATGCTGGGAGAGAAGCTCAGAGACGTTCCTCCTGAAAGGTCCCTACAGCCTGTGGCTACGGAGCTGCTTGCCTGGCCGGGTCCGCAAAGGCCCAGGGCCCACATGCAGGCCACCAGGCCCACATGTCCAGACTCACAGGAGGCTGGTTGGAAAACACAAACCACTGGATGCTTTTAGGATTGGTAAATGGTGTTAGCCATCCTGGCATCAGACATCCCGGTGTGGTTGTCACGTGAAGTCTGCCCCCTTCATCCCAGCCAGGATCTGCATAGATGCTGCCTCGCAGAGCCTGGCTCCAGGAAGTGCTTGGGGACACTTGGAATGGGGACACACGGACACATCTCTGTCAACTGCAAAGTGGCACTCGCCATGGGCACTTGCCCTCTACCTCTACAAGGATTAAATATTGTGCTGCTGCAGCTGCTGACCTTCAACAGCCCCTGCAAGTAGTTCAGGGAGGAGAGCAGAAATGAGTCACTCTGTGCTCAGGGAGAAACTGGCAGGACAGGCCTTCAGATAGCTAGACATTTTCAGGAGCTGATTTTATGAGCCCAATTCTTATATCTCCTTAGACCTAGAAAAGCACTAAAATCCTTCATGGTGATGACCATTCTTTGTGACTAGTAGAGGGCTTCATGAGACTAGTAGAAACCTTCTGGAAAAATATGCGCTTGATTGCATGTACTCCGCTTTCACCAAAATCATGTGTATACTGACTTTTCCCTCTGCCTCTTTGGAGCAATTTCTCAAAGCTATCTGAGGTGCTGTCTCCCGGGCTGCAGTCCTCATTTTGCCCCAAATAAAAGCTTAACTCACAACTCCCATGTTGTATGTATTTTTTAATAAGACAGCATCTCCGACTTGGAGACCAGGCCATTCATTCTCTGTGAGTTACAGCAGTAACTGCCAGCTTCCACTAGATGTAGAGGGAAGAACACAAGTTTTGGTGTCTTGTCTGGATTAAAATCTTGACTCTCCATTTGCCAACTGTATGAGATCAAACATGTGATTTCAGTGTTTTCACTCCTAAAATGGGGCTAATATGTGACACCTGAAATAGTGTGTGAACCATGCAGAGAACAGGAGCACCTTGTAGGCCTCAATACAAGGAAGCATCATTCAAGCTCGAAGTTCATGGAGCCGGCTTCCACAGCACTGACAGAAGGATGTTGGGACTTTCTTTGGTGCGCATTAAAAATGCACAATGAATGCTGTCTGTTCATCCTCTAGTTTCCTCCCTGCATCTAATCTATGCAGAAATTCAGAGCAAATAGACTTGACAGCCTCCTGAAACTCCTGTTTGAGTTTAGTCGCTAAGTCATGTCCGACTCTTTGCAACCCCATGGACTGTATCCTGCCAGGCTCCTCTGTCCATGGGATTCTCCAGGCAAGAATACTGGAGTGGGTTGCCATTCCCTTCTCCAGGGGATTTTCCTGACCCAGGGATCAAGCACATGTCTCCTGCATTGCAGGCAGATTCTTTACTGCCTGAGCTACCAGGGAAGCCCTAAACCCCAGTTAAACACCAGTAATAGACGCATCCTTAATGCATCTGAATATTTTCTGAATGCCTCCAGCTGTCACAATGGGTACCAGGAGCCACTGGCTGGGGGATGGGTCAGAGTGGGAAGCCCTGGTTCTGATGATGGATGTGACTGACTTCTCAGGTGGGGTGGAAGCTGGCAGGGGGAACCAAGGCCAGGAGCTGGGGATGATCAATAGGTTGGCCTAGAGGATGAGTGCAAACAAGTGTTCTCAGTCTTGGCCGCACACTGGAGCCGCCTGGAAGGCTTTCAAAACTCTTGTTGCATGGCCTGGATGTGAGGAGGGTTTGGGTGAGAATGGAGGCGTGTATATATTTGGCTGAGTCTCTTTGTTGTTTACCTGAAACTATCACAACATTGTTAATCGGCTATACCCCAATACAAAAAAAAGAAAAAAACCAAAACTCTTGCTGCCTGGATCCTTCCCCCAGGACTTATGATTTCATTGGTCTGAGGTATTCCTTCATAGCAGAGTTTTAAAAGTTCTCCCGAAAATTCTAATGTACAGTCAGACAGTGATACAGAGAGCAGGAAATCTGGGAATAAAAGCGTGGAGGTGTTGGCAGCATCTGTCAGCATCTAGATGTGAGAACACCCAGATGTGCTCAGGACAAACAGAACCAGCTTCTAAGCTGGAGCACAAAACCCGAGAGAGAGAAGACTGGCAGGCGCCCCACTTCCTGCGATCTGGTCCAAAGTTAAAGAGAATTGTTCTCCATCCTCTGGGCCCCACAAGGACCTTGTGCCACCCTGGCTGAGCCCTGACATCCCCACACTGTCGTTATTTGACTGTGTCTCTCTCAAGCTGCGGAGAGATTCTGGGAGGCAGAGGTGCTGCCATTTCTGTATTATTAAATCTAAGCATCCCTAGTAACAAGCAGCATGCCCAGTTCCTGGTGTGTGTGCTGAACGGGGCAGACACCATCATGATGACTTGTCTGATGCCAACCTAATGTTTCTAGATTCCCCCCTCGACAGACGCTGTGTTGATCTTAGTGCCTGGGATGAAACTAAGCCTGCATCAGAAATCAAGTGATTTCATTGTGAGAAGAAGAAGAGTCTGGGGTCCCAGAGGATTGGATACCCTTTCTGATTATTTGCCTCAATGAAGACTTTCTTTAATAAAAAGGAGGATTTCTAGTTGCTACAAACTGTTTTGGTTTTAAGAAGGATATTATGCCGCTATTACATTGTACTGAGTAGTTCCTCAAGCTGGTTTATTTTTTGGCTTGTGCTCATGAGCCATTAATTGCTGTGCTAGGGTGACGTTAGCAACCTTCCATTTGGAAGAGGAGGTGGTAGGAAGGAAAGGAACTTCGAACTGCTTTTCTGAGTATGAGTTTAGTCTGTCAGCTTTGACCTTTCCATTCCAACTCAATGCCTATTCAACAAAAACCTTGACATTTAAAAAGGCAGCATATCCAGCCCACATCTTTATCTTATAGGCCGACCACTTTTCAGATCATTCTTTTTTCAGAGCTATAGCCAAAAAAGCAGCCTGGCATTTCTGCTTCTTCTGTTCCCCAGCTTTCTGAAAAATACAAGGGAGACAGGAGGTTGAAAGATAAAAGTGTCTGTTAGCCGATGTCCATTCCCTAAATGCGCTTGCCTTCGCTGGTGGGCGTCTGTGTGTCTGCACACAGTTTTATTTTGCTTTGAAAAGGAGAGGACCGCAGGTGTCAGGAAGCAAGAGAAGACAGGTGGAAACCCACTTCAGTACACCTATTTTTAGTTCAGATTCTATTTAAGTGGAAGTGATAACTCCAAGGTAACTGGCAAAGGAGAATGAGTCTGTTTGCACAGTAATTGTTTTGCCCAAAAAAGGAGTGAGCATCCTTCAGGTATTCCAAAGGCTGAGTGAAGGAGGAAACCAAAGCAGGTTACTTAGAGAAGAAACTTTAAAGAAAAAGGAGGCTCTTTACAGGAATCAGTGGAGTCAGAAAAAGATCCAGTGATGAGTAATGACATCTCTGATGGACTCAGGACCAGCCATGGGACTGCTGTGTTAATTTCCTCTCTTCTGGGCCCCTCCTGGGATTCTAGGTGCCCCAGCAGGGAAAGGTCACTAGTTATGAAGTCTGGTCAGTGCTGAAACTTACCACCACCCAGAGGCATACCTGCCCAGAAATCTTGAAGCCTAGGGTCCACTCTGACCACAGTCTCTAACTCACTGACCCCTCCCTCTCACTGAGGATGTACATGCAGGTGGACCTTAGGGAGACCTCCCCCCCTCTCCCTTCCAAACTCTCAGCCCTCATCTTGACTACCTTCCTTTGCTGGTGCGGCCTCCATGGAACAGTGCTTAACCACATTCTTGCCAAGACTCTCAACTCCCTTGTACCCCAGGTCATTCCAACCACTTCCCTTCTAGTGCAAATCTCTCGCAGTTCTGGCTCGCATCCACCAGGCACACTCTGTCCAGTTCTCTCCCCTTTTCTCTTGGTTAGAGGAAGACAAGGGAGTGAGAATCTGTCTTGCACACCCCCAGGACCTCCTTCAGCTTAGTCCAGTGCCTGGCACCTGGTGAAGCATATGCTGGTAACTGTGTGTAGAGAAAGAAGCATTTCCTTTGTCATATTAAGTGGACATCATGGCAGAATTTAAGTGTTGTGTTTTTTTTTTTTTTTTTTTACCTCTGCTGATGCTTGCTGTATAGTATGGGATAATTCACCAGCCTGTCTTCCCAGTTTGCTCAAGTACATCGGGGAAGGAAACTATGGCACAAGAGTGGGTTAATTCTATTAATGGTGATACAGGATGAGTGAAGACAAAAGCTTGACCACCTGAAGACAGTAGTCAGTCATGAACATGCATTGAAAACCTGCCATAGACAAGATGCCCTTATGGGTTGCAAAGAGGGTAAAACTCCAGCCTGTTCTAAAGAGGGCAGAACCCCAATGTATCTCCTCTTGGAGGGAAGAGGATCAGGGAGATGGAGATGAGCAGATGGTTGCCCTAGAGAGGAGGGCATAGTGGAGGAGGCAGTGAGAACACGGAGATGGGGAGACAGCGCCTGGGGTCCCAACTCAGCTTTGCCAATGCTCTGGGTGACTCCAGCAAGTCCTTCAATTCCTGGTTTTTCCCAGTAAACAATGGAGTCGCTCTGGTCCCTTTTGGTTCTGACCCTCCACAACTGAAGTCTCAACCAGCTGACGGGTGGTTGGAACTTCTTCCTGGGAATCAGAATGTGTTTGGACCACATGTCTTTCCCTGACTTCCCCTCAAGAAAGGAGACTTTCCAGGGTCTGAGGGGAGAGCAGTGAAGAGAGCATTCTGTTGACTTCAGCATGTGTTCTGCACCGATTCTGTGTTGAGTGTGTTGAGTAAGGATGCAGGAAGACAGTCTTCTTAAAAAAAAAAAACAACCTTTTATTTTATATTGGAGAATAGCTTATTAACAATGTTGAGATAATTTCAGGTGGACAGCAAAGGGACTCAGCCATACATATACAGGTATCCGTTCTCCCACAAACTACCCTCCCATCCAGGCCAAAGGACAGCCTTATGAGAAAAGAAATCTGGAGGTCTGAGGCTGAATAAAGCCAGATGAATCTTATTTTTCTATTTGCAATTTCCTTCCAACAGAAACAGACGTTCTCTCCATCCCTCATTTGTAAAAGGGACCTAATAATAATGATTAATAATAATAATAAAAAGCATGTCAATGAGTTGTCACGAGCCCTGGGAGATGACACATGGAAAGCTCTGGAACAGGCCAGTCTCGGTGGAGACTTATTAACTTCACCGTCTTTCCTGCCACTTAACTTTTCTCATCTCCATGAGTTCTGAGAAAAGTCCCCTAGGGCACTTCAGTTCCCAGCTTTTCTCCTGGGCAAAGCCACTTTCATTATTTTTGCTTTGAATTCAATTGAATTAAAAAAAAATTATTTCCTGTTCTTGCTACTGTGTCTCTTCCTTTCAAAGAATTTCACACAAGCGAATGCAGCCTTGGCAGCCATATTATATTTCAAGAAAATTAAAAAGAAGAAATGTTATTTGAAAATTATAGAAAATTGGCAGGTAATGGGGCGCAGCTCTGATTCACATTCAGAATAGACTTCCTCTTGTTTGGCAAAGGCTTGGCTGAGGGAGAGCAGGCAGAAGGATATGAAAGGCAGAGAAATGCCTAGAAATGCCTCTTACTTTCCCTTTCTCATCTACATTTTGGGCCAGTTGGTAATCCCTTTCTGTCTCTTTTAGGGGAAATATAATTTTGAAATAGTGTGTCTCCTTCTTAGGAACATTCTAAAGTCATTGGAACAGCAGATCCTCTTTTGAAATGACCCGCATGTAATGCCATGTAAAGAACAAAAATGGAAACTCCCAATTTCCAAAAGATAAACGGTAGACATTCGTTACAAAAACACTGTTTTCAGCAAGCAAGGGATCAGTTTGGGAATAGCTGTCACTTGTGAACCTAATCATAAAGTTAAACTTCAAGCTTTTCAGTGAATCACAGGGGAAAAAATACTTTAGCCCACCCTTAATATTTTCAGGAATCTTTCTCAATTTTCAGTGAAGCTCGGATTTGCCTAAATGGATGAATCAAGTCCAGAAAGATAGAAAGATCAGGCCCAGCAGCAAGCAAGGGAGATCCTGAGTTTTCTGTCACTGGATTCACCGGATGCTGGAAGGGGCCTCCTGGCCTCCTTCTGCAGGGACGAGAGGCAGTGCCGGGTTCTCCTCTGGGTGTGCTCTGTTTCACCGTCAATTTTAGGTTTTGAGGTCAACTCTTTAATTAAAGTTTGGCTATTTCCCCCCAGGGACCACATCAGCAATTCTTGCACTTGTCACTTGGGGATGATGGAAAAGAGGTGGCACTTCTGGCCCCAAACCACGTTCCTAAAGGTCATTTAGCACACAGCTAACTTCCTCTGACAATCACGCCCTTGCTACCCAAATACTCTTTGCAATAAAATGACAAGTCAAAACATAAACAGTTTTGAGAGTTTCCAATATATCTTTAAATAACTTCCTATTGTTTCTTTCTCTGTTGTGTGTGTTTATTTTGTACTACAAAGGTAATAAAGTATTTTAAGGATTGTTTAGAAAATGCAAATTTTAAAAGGAGGAAATAACAACAGCTGCCAAACTTTCTATTTAGGGATAAGACTATCAATATTTTGGTAGAAGCTTTGTGTGTGTGTGTGTATAATGTGCACATATTAGCCATTACGTCATCTATTCCTTTGATAAAATATTTATTAGTGCACATTTATTATATTCTTAATCTATGAACAAAATCTGCATGAAACATACTGTTTTGAAACATAATATTTTCACTTAATATCCTTGCATAACAGTAAACAACCTCTTTCAAAATCATTTTAATGGCCTCATAGCATTCCACTGGCCCTGGCATGCCTATCGGGATTGAAGCAGTACATCTCTTGAACTAGTAAATAAATACATACAAATGTATTACTTCAATATGGCTCAATATCTTTTCTCATCCCAATCAATATCCTATTATTAATATTTGTACTAATAGTATTATAATTCTAATAATATTAATAGTAAGATCAACAATGAATTTTTATGTGCCTGATACTGTTAAATGCTTTACATGAAATATTGTATTTAATTTAATAATAAATCAAATTAAATAACACAATAATCCTATGAGGTATCTGCCAATATTACTGTTACCTATCAAATCATAGCATCCAGCCTAAATTCTCAGTGCACTGGGAAAACTGGGCTTTTTAAACTCTGAGTCTTCAAATTCTGGTTTTCTAAAGCCAGAGAGAGATGATAAAATAAAGCTATTTTAAAAACCAATAAATGTACCAGGAAACACAATTTCAAGCAGTACATAATAGCATACACTTCCAAGGTTAAAAACTGTTTTTGCTTTGTTTTGTCTTAATAGTATGTTTAGTCTGTGCTTTTGCTTTTTAATCTGAAGCAGTATTAACTGACTACCATTCACGAAGGCTAATAACTTCGGATCACTTCCACTACCCTCCACCTCCTTCCCTCAACTCCTCCTTGCAATTTTCAAAAGGGGATTTATTTCGGCTATGGTGGGTCTTTGTTGCTGCGTGCAGGCCTTCTCCAGTTGCCACGAGCAGGGGCCACTCTCCAGCTGCGGTGCGCGGGCTTCCCCCAGTGGCAGCTTCTCTGGTTGTGAAACGTGGGCTCTAGAGCGTGGCCTCAGTAGTTGCAGCACACGGGCTTAGTTGCTCTATGGCATGTGGGCTCCTCCAGGACCAGGGATTGACCTTGGTGTCCCTTGCATTGCAAGGAAGATTCCTAACCCGTGGGCCACCAGGGAAACCCCTCCTTGCAATTTTAAAGTAATATTTATACTTGTGTGGTTACCCAAGAACCTAATGGTCACCTATGCTGTGCTGTGCTAAGTCTTTCAGTCATGTCCAACTCTTTGCAACCCCGTGGACTGCAGCCCACCCCGCTGGCCATGGGGATTCTCCAGGCAAGAATACTCGAGTAGGTTGCCAAGCCCTCCTCTAGGGCATCTTCCCAACCCAAGGACTGAACCCAGGTCGCCTGCATTGCAGGCAGATTCTTTACCATCTGCGCCACCAGGGAAGCCCAAGAATATGGGAGTGGGTAGCCTACCCCTCCTCCAGGGGAACTTCCCAATCCAGCAATTGAACCAGGGTCTTCTGCATTGTAGGTGATTCTTTACCAGCTGAGCTACCAGGGAAGTACTAATGGTTACCTACTTCAGTTTATGTAATACATGTAGACCTTTATTCATTGATCCATCAATTATAGGTCTTGTCTCTTCCTCCCCTACCATGTGAGATGGATAATTAGTGTCCCTGCATTTCTACCCACCTCTGCTCACGGCACCCACATCCCAGTTTTTTATTTCACCATTGCTTTTACATTGTCATTCTTCAAACATTGAATTTCTGTCTTTTACTTCCAATTTTAAAATCTTCCCCAATTTCCCTATGTATTGAACATTGAAATCAAACAAACAATGCCTGTACTATAATGCCTGTGTAAATGATATTCAAAGTAGAGCCAGTTAACAGAGGAGGAATTATGTTGCCAATTCTATGACGTTGGAAATATTCTAAACAAATTGTATTTTCTTACACTCTCTCAGTTACTCAAAATCATTTCTTGTTTCATTATTACTTTTTCCCTACAAGATGAACCTCCTTACAATGAACCTCACTTTCCTGTTCTCATGCCCTGTGTAGTCCCTCCTCTCACTCAGTCATGGTTGACCCCTGGGGCCAAGAAACACTCTGGCAGTGACAGTGTGCTATTTCCGAGGATAAGCCACAGAGGACATCACCATTTCCTCCTTCCCGTCTCTGGATTATCTCTGGATCACTTGTTCTAGGGGAAGCCAGCTGACATGTTGGAAGGAAGCTCAAGCAGCGCTGCGCTGAGGAAGGGAATAGAGGGCTCCCACCGGCAGCCATCATCAACTTGCCAGTCACAAGAGAGGGGCACCTTGGAAGCAGCTCCTCCAGCCCCAGGCAAGCCTTCAGATGACTGCAGCCCAGGCTGACACTGACAAGCAATCTTCTGGGAGATCCTGAACCAGAACTGCCAAGACACTGATTTTCTGACCTGCAGAAACTATCAGAGAAAAGAAGTGTTTATGATTGTATTAAGCATCTAAGTTTTAGGGTAATTTATTCTGTTAATAGACACTCTGATGCTGGGAAAGACTGAGGTCAGGAGGAGAAGGGGACAACAGAGGATGAGATGGTTGGATGGCATCACTGACTCAATGGACATGAGTTTGAGCAAACTCTGGTAGATAGTAAAGGATAGGGAAGCCTGGTGTGCAGCAGTCCCTGGGTCCCAAAAAGTCAGACATGACTTAACAACTGAACAACAACAATAAAGACTTTAGTACTTGGAAAAAGAGTGTGGCCATTACAGAGAAGCTAAAAATATAGTGAGATGAGACACTGGGCGGGGGATGGGGGGTGCTTAAGAGAGTTGAGTATATACTGTCCGTGAGCTTCAGCAGTGAGAGAAGGAATTTTTGCTGTCCTTCGTTCAGGGCTTCTGAAACAGTGCCCGGCATAATACTATGCTCACTCGCTCAGTTGTGTCCAGCTCTTCACAACTGTAGCCCACCAGATTTCTTGGTCCACAGTATTATCCCAGGCAAGAATACTGGAGTGGGTTGCCATTCCCTTCTCCAGGGGATCTTCCCGACTCAGGGATCGAAACTGCATCTCTTGCGTCTCCTGCATTGGCAGGCGAATTCTTTACTGCTGATCCAGCTGAGAAGCCCACCTGGCGTATTATTACAGGTACTCATTAATGTCTATTGAACAACAGAATAACCAGATACATTATGTATCTTTACTAACCCCTGATGCATGCAATCTCACTTCCAGGTATATTTAAGAGAAGAGGAGGAGAGGATGTGGTCATCAGTCTCCTCTCCTTCCAGCTCAATGTATCTTAGAATCATCTTCTTTATCATTCCCCAGGGACTTTTTAGACTTTTTAGATTTTCCTGTTCGCACCAACCCCCATGAAACCTGAATACCACAGATATACCACATATCTGTTTATGCTCTGTATGGCTTCACTCTCTGCTTTATACATAAAAAGAGTAAAAATAAATGTGTACCCTGAGAACTGATTTTTGCCCTCTTGGAGGTAATATCACTTGTGTTGGGTATTCATGATCTAGCGCAGCAGAATATTCCAACTTTAAAGGATGTAAGTAGGTTTCAAAAAACAGAGCTGGGCTGCAGCGTTGTGGTAGAAAGAGGAGCTTAGTCATTTGAGGACATGTCTGAATTCTGTGCCATTAATCCTACTGTGGGATTCCCAGATGGCTCAGTGGAAAATCGCCTGCCAATGCAGGAGACGTGGGTCTCCTGAGTCGAAAAGATCCCCTGGAGAAGGAAATGGTAACCCACTCCTGTCTTCTTGCCTGGGAAATCCCATGGACAGAGGAGCCTGGCGGGTGGGCTACAGACCCTGGGGTTGCAAAGACTGACACGACTGAAAGTGAACAGGCACACACGCAATTTTATTGTCGCCCTTGTGCCGTGAGGCCCCTCCTGACAGCTTAGCTGAGCAGAAAGCCAGCAAGTACCCCTGCTGATCTCAGGAAAGCTTTGTCTCACGATCACTCCCCGGGAGCATGGAGCCGAGACCCGTGCTGAGTATCTACTCAGCCCTGGGGCTCCCGGACACACTGTGAGCTGGGAAGCCATGGTCCTGCCCCAGGCAGGAGTCAGTTCACAAATTCGGGTGGCCAATACTTCGGAACACAGTGACTTCTCACAGAGACGAGAGTCAACCAGGAGAACACTGATCCTTCAACCTAGAAACGCCTGGTCCTCCTCCCCTGTTTGGTCCCCTTGATGCCCCAGCTGGAGACAACTGAATCCTGACCGCCCTGCCTCGGCCCCGTGTCGCCCTCTGACCTCAGCATCCGGCAAGGTCATTGCCCTATGGTTCACTGACCCTTTCGTGCACGTGCTTCTCCTCCTAGAGGGTCTCACTCCCCTCCCTTCCCTGGCCCAGAGCCCCGAGCACAGCGGGCTGTGGGCTCACGTCTGAAGCAGGAACTGTGGGGGCACAGGGCAGCGCTCTGCGGTTAAGAACACTTCTCTGTCTGCCTCTGGGAGAAGGTGTTAATTAGACACGTGCAGATGCGGGGAAAGAACACCAACCCAGAATGAGTCAGCTTTAGATCATCCAAGTATTATTAAGGAACAGCTGGACAGCTGATTGTCCAGGGAATAGCGGTCGTATCAAATTACATGCTAATTTGAAGAAACTGATAGCGACTCATTACTGACGTTCCCCTGCGGAGGTCAGGGACGCTCGCTGTGTCTTTTCAGTGACTTTCAGAGTCTCTGTCCACACTGCTCAGCTAGGTCACCAGGGTTGTCCTTGCAGCCTCAGGTTCCCGGCTGCAGCTGGAGTCCCAGGAAGCCCACCCTGGAGTCTGAGGGAGGTGGAGGCCGAGGTCCAGGGGGAGGAGGGCCTGCTTTCTCCCCATCGCCCAACTCTCCCAGTGAATTTGAAGGCTCAGACATGTTGTCTTGGCCCTTTGGACCCACCACTTGTGATGGGGCCTCTCCCCTCTCTTCCCCATGAAGAAAAGCATAGTTTTTCAAAGAAAAGCCTTGAGCAATGAAAGTAATAAGGCTGGCCTGTCTGGGCCCGTGCATCACAGCAGTGCCAAAGCCTCCTGAGGTCCAGGGGAGCTCTCGTGGACAGTAGTGGAGGTGGGGGTGTGAGGGCTGCTGGTAGCGCTCCTGTGCCACTGGGGTCCAGAAATGATGGGCAGAACCGCTCTGGCTGCCTGGGAGCCTGGCCCTGTCCTCTTGCCCTCCAGATGGCCTTCACCTACTGCAGCTTCTCATTCTCCATCCAGGGTCCCAGAGGAGCTGTGATGGGTGCGGGAGCGGGGGGCAGCTCCCAGGCCTATGCAGTCCTGCCATGCATGCTGCAGAGCAGGCCCACCCTCCAGACTGGGGGGACCTCATACCCCGTGTCTAAGTATACTGAGGTTGTGTACCAAGCTGACAAATTCTTAGGTAAAACACATCCCATTCTATGATCTTGGGCTTCCCTATAGCTCAGTTGGTAAAGAATCCTCCTGGATTCCTGGGTCGGGAAACCCTGGAGAAAGGATAGGCTATCCACTCCAGTATTCTTGCACTTCCCTTGCAGCTCAGCTGGTAAAGAATCCACCCACAATGCAGGAGACCTGGGTTCAATCCCTGGGTTGGGAAGATCCCCTGGAGAAGGGAAAGGTTACCCACTCCAGTATTCTGGCCTGGAGAATTCCATGGACTGTATAGTCCATGGGGTTGCAAAGAGTCGGACATGACTGGGCCCCTTTCACTTTCACTATGACCTTGACCGATATACCTTTATAATCTCAAAATGAAAAATTATCTGTGATGATAGAGCTTACATGCCTGGAATTTAGTAAAACATGAAAGATGTCAGGAGTTAATATTCTGTGTGTCTGATTGTTGATGGGGTGAACCCATTCTCTTTGGGGGCCCCCATGCACCTTCAGCCCTCTGCCTGGGATTCTGACCCCTGACCACTGCTAGGCTGGCTCCCCCTCATCCTGAATAATACTGCTGTACATAGCTGCCTCAGTGGGTAAAGAATCCACCTGCAATGCAGGAGACACAAAAGACAGAGGGTTCGATCCCTGGGTGGAGAAGATCCCTCGGAGGATGACATGGCAACCCACCCCAGTATTCTTGCCTGGGATAATCTAATGGACAGAGGAGCCTGATGGGCTATAGTCCATGGGGTCGCAAAAGAGTCGGACACAACTGAAGTGACTAAGAACGCAAGCATGTACTTGTTAATCTCTTTGCTGTCTGTCTTCTCCACTAGAAGGAAAGATCAAGAAACAAGGACTTGATGTGCAAAGCTTACAGCTGAACACCCAGCAGAAATATAGAGCCGGGCTGGTACTTGTAAACTTGTGTCTAGCAAATGAATGAATGAATGACATACAATCAATGATGTGAAAACTTTAGAAATTTCTAGGTAAACAGAAAACTAGTCCAGAAGAAAAACACGAGAGACTTACAGGCATATGTAAATTGCTTAAAACAGCTTTTGTTTTTGTGCTCAAAATAAAAAGTGTAGGAAAAAGAACATTTAATTGCACTTTTCATTCATTCATTGCATGGTGGACAACCTGGGGACAAGAAGGGGGTCACATCCCAGTGACCACTACTTCACTTTCTCTGAGAAATATCCCAGCATCCTCAGATGGGCTCCTTGTAGTTTATGGCAAAGGTGTATGCCTCTGTCTTCTGGACAGAATGATGGACATAAGAATGTACACCTGTCCCATGCTGGACCACTCATAGCATCCCGCCCCTCTGGCCATGGTTAATTGGCCCCAGGGCATGTGACCAACCAAGAAAAATTGTGAAATTCTCAAATGAGCAAAAATGGATTGGATATCCTTTTAGTGGAATGCTAGACTTTGCCTAGGGAACATTTTGGGGGTTATCTGATCCTAGAAGGGTCTGTGTCTTTCATTGTCTTTGATTATTATTCAAATATTTAAAGATTAAAATTCACTGTAGAGAGATGAAGTTGATTGCCATTATTTCTGTTCATAGAAATGCAAACAGTTTTGTCCTGCCAAGTAGCAACTGATTAGTACCCTCTGTAGAAGAAGATAGTTTCATATCTAGTAGGAAATTCATTTGTGCCTTCCTGATTGCATGTGTATTTACTTGTGTATACACACATATGTATCTCCTCTTTGGATTCTTTTTTAAACTTGATCTTTTCCTCTTGCTGGATCTTTCATTAATTAATTAGTTATATAAAATATTTGACCTATATTCATCTCCTATTTCTAGGAAAGAAACAATTTTACTCTTAAAAAACATTGTATTAATCCTTTGACAGACCCAAGCAGGACCAGCTGGAATTAGGGGATGTTGGTTGCCATATTGCTCTGAGGCAGAAGTCAGCCTGCAGTCAGAAGAAAATAAAACTGACATTTCAGGACAGTCACAGAGGATAGAGGGAAAATTTTGGAAGCTCTTGGAAGTCAAGAGATGAGGTCTGTCTTTAGCTCCCACTTTGCTGACCGCTTGAGTCTCACCATCAACTTGACTCTCACCTAACCTACTTCAAGTAGGGTTTCCATCAACTGCAACCACAAGAGGGCTTGCCAATATAGATCTCACACTGAGAGATTGATTTAAGAGGTCAGGAGGAGTTTCAAAAATCCAGCTTGAGCTGCTAGAAAGTAATAGGCAACAGATCCTGGAGGAAGGAACCCAGGTCCCCCCCACATAGGGAAACAGCAAGGAAAAAGGGTGATTCTATTGGCAATGAAGGGATGAAAATCACTCAAATCTGGGGATTCATTGACTGCCAAGTCTGAGGAGAGAGCTCAGAGTCGAGATTCTCGCTGAAGTCCTGAGGACCAAGGCCTGAGAAGTGCACCCCCAGCAGCTCAGGTGCAGACACGTGTTGATGGCCATCCTCTCACTATGCCTGAAGGACAGCCTCCTCTCTTGGGGACAAAGCACATGGGCCCGAGGAATTCCCAATCTGGACAGACCACAGCCAGCCCATCTGCCCTGCCCTGGATGTGCCCACAGGGGCTTTGTTGACAACTGATCATTTATGTACATGTATGTGCCTAAACCACTTCAGTCGTGTCCAACTCTTTGTGACCCCATGGACTGAAAGCCCGCCAGGCTCCTCTGTCCATGGGATTCTCCAGGCAAGAATATTGGAGTGGGTTGCCATGTCCTCCTTCAGGGGATCTTCCTGACCTAGGGATCGAACTCACATCTCTTATGTCTCCTGAATTGGCAGGCTGGTTCTTTACCACTAGTGCCACCTGGGAAGCCCCTAATCATTTATATCTAACTTTTAAATATGAAATTAAAGAATGAAATCCACTATGAGGAAATAAGAGGAAGACTCTTACTATCTCATTATTTTTTTAGAAAAGTTGTGAATCTTTAAGAAAGTTCACCTTATCCCCTTCTAAAGACACCAGGTGATTCGTGAGATGAAGAAATAGTAGCCAAACCTTTCCAAGTTACTATTTTTCTTTGGCTGTACAGCATCTTATTTCTCTGACCGGGAATCGAACCCATGCTCCCTACAGAGGAAGCACTGAGTCTTAACCAATGCACAGCCAGGGATGCTTGGCCCAAATTACTTTTTTTTTTTCTTCTCTTTTTATTGTGCTTTAACAGGTGGCCCCCTAATGCTTCCTGTAATGGAAATGGTGAGGGACAGGGAAGCCTGGCGTGCTGCAGTCCACGGGGTCGCAAAGAGTCGGACACGAATTGGTGACTGAACAACAACAACAAAATGGAAATCTACAGTGTAGCGGCAAGTGAGTAGACCCCGAGTTCAAGAAACTTGGATTAGAACCCTGGTTCTGACATGAATGAGCTAAGTGACCTTGGCTGAGTCCCTTAACCTCCCCGAGCCTCAGTTTCTTCATCCAGAAGATGGGATGTCATGCAATTATGATGAAGCATGCCAGGGCCCAGCGAGGAAGAAGGTCTCCAAGTTCAGTAGAGGAAGAATTCTGGGGTCTCTAACTACTCAGTCTTTTCTTGGGAGCCCCTTTCACTTCAAACTTCCAATCCTGGGGGGCATGAAGGAGGATGCCATTCTTCAGACACACCCTTTCTGATATTTTACCTCAGTGTAAATTGGCTTCAACTTGAGAACAGGGCCAGCTGGAAAGCTATTCCAAGGGCTGGTCTCATGCAGCTATGAACAGGAAACAGCCCATGTGAGGCAAGGTCAGAAATGCCTGAGGAGGCTGCCCCGACTCCGGCCTCCAGAAATTCCACCTTCCTACTTCATCCCTCTGTTCTAAGCTCGCTCCGTCCCCACCCCTGTCAGGGACAACGCCTTTCAGAAACAGCAGGAGCTTCAGAGCCAGACATCCAGGGAGGAGTCGCAGGCTTCACCCACCAGCTCCCAGCGCAGAGCATGTCTCAGCCACCGAAGGAAGAAACAGTTGTTGCCAGGGTTTCAGCGAGATGCCGCACATCACGCCTGCCCCATCGTGCTCTTTCTGGTATTATTATTTAGGTTCTGCTCTCCTGACAAAGCCAGAGGGACGGGGCAAGAGGTCAGCGCTTCCTTGAGGACAAGGGCACCGTGGAGAGGGAGAGAGTCCTGGAACACGGCGCCTGGTCTTCTGGGGAGGGCTGGGCCGGCCAGGGCCACGCGTCCTGACTCTCTGCGGGCCCTTAAGGTGGCTGATGTCTCTGTGGTTGGGGGTCCCCGCCTTGTGTTTGTCACCTGCCCGTGAGCCCTTGGTGGGGGGCCGGGGGCAGCCGTGGCACAGACCCTGTGAGGAGGTGCCTGCCTCCCCCTGGGGAGCCCCAAGCCCTCTCCCTCCCCGGACCCTCCCCACCCCATTCCCGCTGCTACAACACCTCATTTCCTGAGCCCGGCCACCCCGCCCAGGAGCTGACCTGTGTTGGGTTTGAATGACTCACAAAGCAGGTTGAGCAGTAGAATGAACGTCAGCTCAGAGGGAAATCTGACCTGAAAGCCATGTGTAACTGCCCCCCTGCTCACGGCAGTGCTGACGGGGGTGGGGAGGGAAATCAGGGAGAACTCGGCTGGCTGGGTTCCCCTCTTCCTTTCACCATGCAGCCATCCTAGGAGAAGCCCTTCACGCTGTTGCTGTCTATCCCCGTGGCCATGGGGACAGAAGGAGATTTCGGCTCAGGCCATAGGGTTTCCCTGGTGGCTCAGCTGGTAAAGAATCCGCCCACAATGCAGGAGACCTGGGTTCGATCCCTGGGTTGAGAAGATCCCCTGGTGAATGGAAAGGCTACCCACTCCAGTATTCTTCCCTGGAGAAGTCCATGGACTATTCCATGGGGCCACAAAGAGTCGGACATGACTAAGCGACTTTCTCTTTCAAGGTCAGACCCATCTAGAGAAGACATCACCTATGGCCAGAATCTGGCTTTCTATGACTTTTTATCTGCATTAAACTTATTATGAATAGCTCTCTCTCTGTTCCAACTGCCTCCTCCCTAGTGACCAATCAGAGATGCCACCCTTGGAGACCCACAGGGAGGGTCAGGTTCTGCTGTGACCCCCAGGACCTTCCTCCTGAGAACTCTGTGGAGATCAGCAGAAAACTAAAGGAAGAATCATGAGAGTTGTCCTTCAGGAAGAACTGGCCCAAGCAGGTCCTGAGGCTGAGGGCATGTGAGCCTGTGGGCAGACAGCTGGGCTGTGGTCACACAGCAATTAACTCTGGGTGTCCAGGGAAAGGGGAGAAGGGAGAAGGGAGAAGGAAGAAAGTCTGGGTGTCCAAGAAAGCTGCTCGGAGGGCAGCTGTGTGATGTTTAAACATCTGTCGATTTCCATGGCTAGACACACACCAGCTCAGGCAAGGGTGCTGGACTCAGACTCAGTGAACTGACCTTTCTGTCTCTCAAGCCACATCTATCCTGCAGTCTCCGCATTGTGCAATGACCTTTAGAGACTTCATATCTGGGCAGGAGGTACTGCCTACTGCCCCCGCCCAGCCCCCAACATGATGGTGTCCGAACCTCTCGCTTGACCCTTCTAGGCCCTTCTCAGTCCGGTTGGTCTCAGCTCACAGCACTCAGCATATCGCCCTGCATCCCAGGATCCCCTGCATGATTTTCAGTCCCCTCACCTCAGCTCAGACCTTCCATCCAGTCCAGGAGACAGGTTTTCTCAGCCTCATTCTGCAACAGGAGTCAAAACCCTGTTCTGCCACTTTCAAGTCATGTGTATGTACGTGTGCTACTTGTCCGACTCTCTGTGACCCCATAGACTGCAAGCCCCTTCAGGCTCCTCTGTCCATGGAATTTTCCAGGCAAGAATACTGCAGAGGGTGGCCTTTTCCTTCTCCAGGGGATCTTCCCAACCCTGGGATCAAACTCAAGTCTCTTGTGTCTCTTGCATTGGCAGGCAGATTCTTTACCACTGTACCACCTGGGAAGCCTCTTCAACTCACATGTCCTCTATCAAAAAATGTCACTTTATGCACCCCAGCTTCCGCATCTGTTAAATGATAGCTGATCCCAGCACCGCCTGATAGGGTGGTGGAGGGTTAAAGGACCCAAAGATGTAAGTAGAACCGTTCTGGGCACAAACCTGAGCTATGGCTGCTGTTATCAGTCCTGATAACCGTTACTGTGGTTCTTCCTCTTCAAGAACCAGCCCGAATCCCCCCTCCTCCAAAACCCCTCTACAGATGCCCTTGCCAGCTCCCGACCATGGTTCGTCTCCCTCTTACGGATCCCACGGTCTGCGAGCCTCTATTTTTGCCTCATCACCATCTGGCTGGCCCTCGGTTATTTTGGTGAATCTGACACCCTCAGACTGAGCTTCTAGAAGGCTGGACAAGGCTTATCCTCCAGTGCAGAGTGGGCAACCCCAGTAGGAGGCTCCGAGGGCAGAAACAAGCCAGGCTGAACCGGCCAGGGCAGGTTGCACCTGCTGACATCTGGGCTCCGAGGAGTGAGGTGCTTGAATACAAGAAACATAAGGCAAGGGTGGCGTGACTCTGGGGCTGAGCGTAATCGCTGTGTAGGATCACTCAGCACAGCACCTGATGCCCAGGAAGGCATGAAGGGTGATTCCTTCTTCCCTTCCTCTCTCCCATAAAACAACCGTGAGATTTGCAACAGTTTTCTCTCTACCTTAAATTTTTTTTTAATACCAAATTCAGCGTCAAGCACAAGTTATCTCAGGACCCTGAGTTGGCTCCCTGGGCGATGTCTTAGGAGAGAGATAAGGGCTGGGGTTCACCTGAGGACCCTGTGGGGACCCATTCCCCAAAGGGGGCGGTTGAGGGGGCTTCCATGGCCCAGACTGCAGGGGACTGCAGGAGGCCTTTCCCACGATACTTGGAGGCTCTCTATTCCTGGACATTGGTGGCATGGCCAGGCCCTGTGGGAAGAAGTCTTGGGCAGGTTTGGGCTTCATCTTTGTCTGGAATCTTTAGAAGTGACCCTGAGACAAGGCTCAGTTTGGGTAAATCATTAGGGAGATGATCCCAGGAAACGGGAGGCCAGTGCTGATGGGAGAAAGCAAGAGAAGAGGGCAGCAAGGCAGAGTGAGAGTGTCCCCCACTACACCCCACTGTGGGCGATGATGGTCATCCGTTGGTACCTGCAGCTTGCAGCACACACATCTGAGCTCGCCCAGCAGGGGAGGGAGTGGGGGTGTTTACCCCACTCCTATCAGTCATCGGTTGGGGTGCAGGGAGCCTGGGGTGTTAATTTGCCTGTATTCCTGGATGCTAGCCCTAGGAGTCAGTCAAGTGCAGTGTTTTGGTAAGACCTGCAGGCCAGGGACAGGAAAGGAGACCAAAGCGTCTGCTTTGGCTCTCCGTGAATAGGACTGTCGAGCCCCTTAGGGTTAATATGGGGAAGTGGCCTCCGGAGACTAGAACTCTTCCCACTACAGTGGACAGTCCACTGCTTCGCGGAGACGTTTAGGTCTCTCCTGCCATGAGAGCCTACGTTCTGATGATCAAGAGTAAGGTAAGCCCCACCTCTCTTCCTCAACTGCCACTCTCAGCTGTCACCTTCCTCCGCTGCCCTCTTTCTATTCCTTCTTTCCCTTTTAGACACTCCATTCCTGCTGTTGGGCCCCCTCTTCTAGTAAGACTAAGACTATGAAAACAGCAGTTATCAGCGTATACTAGCGTATGAGGTAGGTATGAAAATTGCCCCATTTTCACAGTTGAGGACACTCAGGCACAAGAGGGTAAGTGGCCAGCCCAAAGTCATACCAGGGTGTCCGCTGCGGATCCTCAACTCCTGCAGGCTCATCTCTGAGAGTCAAGGCACCGGGTCTGGAAGTTTCACCTTTGTCTGGGCTCCCCCTCAAGGCCTCAGAGGAAGCAGGAGCTGAGCTTGACTGGGATCCAGGACCAAATAGTCCTGCAGCTCATTCCTACCATTTCAGGACTCTGGGGCTTAGTCCTGATCTGAACTGCGATAGAAGCTTCTAGATTTAATTTCTTCTTTTTCAAAATCTGCGATAGCTGGAAAATACGATCACTGTTGGGCTCACTCAGAAAGGGACTTAATTCTCAGTGTCTAATGTCCTGTTTCCTTCATTGACTTTGCTTCAAACAGCAAGTGCCCATCAACAGCCCCTCACTGATGAGGTTTCTAATGAATCCATGGCTGAGTGAGGCAAATGGCTTTCTCTCCTCCTAAATGGGGAGGAAGTCTCCAAATTATGCTAATTGCTTAAGGTTTAATGGGTACACTTAAAAATAGTCCCAAATATCAAATGAGCCAGGACGGTGCTACCCAGAGGGAAGTATTTGGATGGGGGTGATGTAAAAACCCAAAGCAGAAGCTAGCACCTTTGGAGAGGGTTAGGAAAAAGGAGATGGAAATGGTAAAAAAGCTTAGTATCTATATTCTTCAGGGGATAAAAGGCAAGAAGACCTGCTCATGCCAGCTGAGGGGCAGACTGTGAGGAGGTTCTGCATAGGAGAAAAGGGAGATGAAACCTCACACAGATCAAAGTCAGGACTACCACTCAACAACAAAAAGACAGTCAACTAACAAGTGGGCAAAGGATCTGATAGACGCTTCTCCAAAGAAGATCTGCAAATGGCCCATGAAAAGATGTTCAACATCATTAGTCATCGGTTAAATGCAAATCAACGCCACGTGAGATATCACTTTACACCCACCAGGATGTATGCTATAATCAAAACAACGGGAAAGAAGTGCTGATGAAGATGTGGAGAAATAGGAATCTTTGTGCATTGCTGGTGCAAAAGAACAGCACAGGGGTTCCACAAAAAGTTAAGTATAAAGTTTGCATGTGACTCAGCAATTCCACTTCTGAGGATAAACCTAAGAGAAATGAAAGCATATGTCCAAACAAAAACTTATTGTATGCAAAGGTTTGTAGCAGTGCTCTTCTTAACAGCCAAAAAGTAAAAATAATCAAAACATACATCAGCTGATGCATGAATTAACAAAATGTGATGGATTGACACCATGGAATATTATTCAGCTGTAAAAAGGAATGAAGTCCTGATGTAAGTTACAATCAGGATGAACCTTGAAAACAAACGTCATAAAAAGAAAGTAAATGAACACTAAATAGGAAAAAAATTTAATTATTGAGTACAAAAAAAGAGAAAGAAAACAAAAATGAAAAAAGCCACACACAAAAGACCATATATTATAATGATGCCATCTATATGAAATGCTCAGAACAGGCAAACCCAGCAACTAGATGAGGGCCTGGGGGAAGGGATGAATATGGAGCAAATACTTAATGGAGCAGGGTTTCTTTTGGGGGTGATGAAGATGTTCTGAAACTGGAGTGATGATGGTGGCATAACATGGTGATTGTTCTAAAAGCCACTGAATTGTATACTTGAAAATGGTTGAAATGGTAAATGAAAAACAGGGGCTGCCTTCATAATTCATAGTTTGCAAGGCCTAGTGCAAAATGAAAAACCAAAGACCCTAGTTCAAAAAGTATTATGGATTTCAAGAAGGCAGGAGCAGGGCAGTGAGTCAAGCGTGGGGCCCCATGTGACTGCACAGGTCATATTTGCAGAGGCAGGAGCGAACGCCCACCCCAGGGCCTCTGCACACGAGCCAGGACCCCAGGTCCTCAGGCCCAGGCTGCGTTCTGCCCTTCTGGGCTCCCCCCACCTGCTGCTGTTCCAGCCCCAGCTCTGCCCCATGGCTTGTCTCTCCTCGGGTCCTTTCGCCATCCCTTCCCACCACTAACAGTGTGAGTGTGTCAGTCGCTAGGTCATGTCCGACTCTTTGCAACCCCATGGTTTGGGGCCCGCCATGCTCCTCTGTCCATGGGATTTTCTAGGCAAGAATACTGCAGTGAGTTTCCATTTCCTTCTCCAAGGGATCTTCCAGACCCAGGGATTGAACCTAGGTCTACCGCATTGCAGGCAGGCTCTTTACCATCTGAGCCACCAGGGAAGACTAACAGTGGATTCTCTTTTATGTGTCCACATGCATGTTCCTAAGATCGGGGTCTGGTGGGCCAGTTCACTTATGTGTGACAACTTTCCCAGGGACTGTGTCATAACATCGCTGGTACCTTCCTCCTGTGACTGACGTGGGGACCATATGGTCCAAAGCCTGAGGCTCCTGCAGTAGATGTGGGGGCCTGGGGGGAACCATATCCCATGGATGAGACAGGGGCTCCATTTGAAATGTCTGCTATTCCCAAAGCATCACCCTCATGTTGAGCTTTATCTTCGTTAGAAAATGTGTCCTTTCTCTTAGACTGTAGGCAGCTGGGCGCTGTGGTTCATTTGGAAACCCAATCCTATCCCAGGTGGATGACAAGAGAAGAATCACCATCAGAGCTACCTTCCCAGACCTGGGGCCCAGTGACCTCAAGCCATTTTTCACCTCCAGATGCAAAGCATCTCCTCACATGTCCAGCTCTCTCAGTGCTGCTGTGGGGCCGAGGCTCTCGTGTTTCTGAGGGGCTCCAGCAGGACTAAATGAGCTCTGGGGTCAGTGGGGAGGAAGGCAAGCCATCCCGCTTCCCTGGAGAGGCTGCAGGACATGGTGAACAGAGTCCAAGCCCTCACTAGGACTCCTCACTTCCCTCCCAGGCCGACAGCTCCTCCTGGGCTGGCTTCCCAGGACGTGTTACCCTTTTCCCACCATTGCTGTCCCCTGCTAGCTCCCACCTGCCTCACCAAGCCTGGACCATGACCACCAGACACTTTCACTCCAATGTGCCCATCAGGATATTGACCACCATCAACAAAGCCATCGCTGGGGAGAAGGCAGAGAACCTGAGATTTTACATTCTAATGGGACTCTACTGTAAAATACACCTCCCTGTTTCACTCCAGAAACAGAGTGGAGATTTTGTTACTGATGCTTTGCTTCCGTATCTTCTGTAGGAGATACTTCTATCCATAAACTGGCATTCCTGGCATCTATTACTTTTATGAACCGACAATTCAGAGATAGCCTTAAGGCAATAGAATCTGCAGTAGTCAAAGTGGAGGATTTTTTTCTTAAATAAGTTTTTTTAAAAGTAGACATTTTCTATTGCTGCAAAGTAATAAATATTCATTTCAGAGAAAAATAGAAAATGCTGAGAACCAAACAGCAGAAAAATAAAATAATCCCCTTGGGATTACTGCTCTTGACATACATACGGTGTTTCCTTCTATGCATATATGTACTAAAAAATGAATCAAGGCTTATAATGAATATATTACTAATTTGTAGCCTGCTTTTTTTAGTTAACAATATGCAATAACTTCTATCTATGTCACTGAATATTCACCTATTACTCATATATTATGAATAATATAACCATATGAATAATATAGATACATTCTCCTAAATATATATCTTGTTAACATATTATTTTAATAATCATATAATATTGAGATAGTTTTAAATTGATCCTCTATTTTGTCTACCTTTTTGCTTTTGTGAACAATGCTACTATGAGTATTCTTGTAGCTAAGTCTCTGTATTTACTGATGATTATTTCCTTGTAATAACTTTCTGAAGATAAAATTACTGGGTCAAAGAGTATGCAAAAATTAAAATTTTTCAACTGTATCATCAAAATGCATCCATAAAAGTTATACACATTTACAGACTTGAGAGTAGAGTCTGAAATTGCCAATTTATGTCTGCCTTTGCTCACCAATTATTGCCAACAGAAGAATAAGGCAAAATGATAGTTCATTTTGCATATATTTGATTAATATACAGTTGAACATTTATTCACATATTGATCAGTTACATTTGTTTTTTGTGATATCTTTCCATGTTCTTTTACCATTTTTTTTTACTGAAATATTTTTCTCTTTTCAATTGATTTTTAATGGTTACTTATACATTATGGTTGTTGAAATTCTTACCAGCCATATACATGATAAATATATCTTCCAAGGTTGTCGATTGCCTTTGGTTTTATTTATGACTAATTTGGGGAGTATAGCTGTTCTCTTTTTAGGAGCAAATTTATCCATTTTATTTTTTAAATTTATGATCAAATCTGCCAATTTTATCTATCAATTGTTTATTTTATTTTTGATAGTTTATACCTTTGGTAGGTTTCAGTCTTTTTCACTGAGGGTTGTTCTGCAGATAGTTCTGATTTTGGTGTGCTCGTGGGAGGAGGTCAGCTAAGGGTCTTTGTACTCCACTATCTTCACTAGTCTCTTTTTATTTGTGATAGTTTTTAGCTTTGTCATTATGCTGTGGTTTTTTTTTCCCCCCTACTGGAATGGGTTGCTATTTCCTTCTCCAGGGGATCTTCCCGACCCAGGGATCGAAACAGCATCTCCTGTATTGCAGGCGGATTCTTTACCACTGAGCCACAGGGGAAGTGCATGTCATCATGTTTTAAAGATCTTCTTTTGCCTTCACTATATACGGTAGTGAATGATCTTTTCTCCCCATACGTTAATATGTTTAATCCAACTTGAATTTATTCGGTTCTATGGTATGAGTTTATTTTATTCTACCACTCATCTGAAATGAAAATAACATATTTGAGGCTATATGTCTTTTCCCCCCCTGGCTGTTAGGTATCTTCTGCTCTGACTGCATATCCAGTTTTCTGTTATTTGAAAATGAGCTTTGGTTTCTGCAGCTGAATCCTCCTCCTCAATAATCCCCAGCCCCCGTCCCAGCCCTGCTATGAGCCACGTCAGCAGCTACACCCAGAGAGGCATAAGAAAGGAGAAGCTTCAAAGTTCATCACATACTCTCTATGGGTTAGCCCGGTGCTTTTGGTCATTTGCAGGATTCAATCCTCAAACAACAAAAAAGTGTTATTATTCCATTTTATGAAGAGGACACGTGAGCCTCAGCATTATCCCGCAACTCACCACAGCATCACTTTACGTAAATGGCAGAACTAAAGTTCAAATCCAGCCCTCCTCACTCTGAGACCCTCAAAACCCATGACTTCATAGCTCACCCAGCACCTTTGCGAGAGAGGGGGGCAGGCAAACTCTCCACCTGGCAGGGAGACCGCTGGAAGGCTCCCTCCTGCCAGGAGGGAGAGAGGAGTCTATCTGGCTCCAGGAGGGAGGGGCCATCTGACACGACCTGCTCTTTGCTCAGAGACGCGTCCCTCGGAAGAGGGAAATGTCATAGGAAGGATGCGGTCTGCTCCTTCAGACCTGATTTTCCTCTTCAGGAAAGGAAGATGTCTATAAATCCTGTAACATTGCACGGTGACAGAGAGAAATGGCATTCCAGCGGGGAAGTGAGAAAGGATCGGGGAGGCCATCTGTTTGGTGATTCTTATTCTATTTCATTCTGCCAGAGTCAGAAAGGTTTTACATTCACTTTGAAATCTTCTTGGCAAATCCAACCAAGGACACACTCCTTATGTGAAATGTCCTCGTGTCCCCGTGGACCCGGTGACGAGCTGCTTAGATTATCTTAGATTTCACAGGGGTCCTCGCCGGTCCCCGACAGGCTTCACAGCACCCCGCAGCATGTAGGATCCTAGTTCTCCAACCAGGAATTGAACCCATGTCTCGTGCAGTGGAAAAGCGGAGTCTTAACCACTGGAGAGCCAGGCAAGTCCCACCATCACCCTCTCTTGGAAGCTCTTCTCCTAACTAATAATCTGACCTTGTGTCCCAGCGTTAGACACCCCAGTCACTCCTGTGTCCTCTGGGATGGAGTTCAACCTGGCGGGAGACCCCGGGTCCTTCACAACATGGTCCCGGCTGCTGCAGCCCCATCTCAGGCCCCTTTGCACACACACTCCATGTGCCTGGGTGTCTTCTGCTTGCAGTGCCCTCGCTGTTCATCTCAACCATCCCCCACTTGGTGAAGTGCCCCTATATTCCCTCCCCGCCCCCAGCTATTGGCAAGGGTGCAACCAGACACAGCTGGACATGAAGTGGGTGACCAAGGCGAACCTGGGATCACCACTTGGATGGATGAGGAAAGTGCGTCTCAATGAGATTGACGTGCTTGGTGGGGAGCCAAACCCTGGGCAGTCGGCTCTGGAATTTAAAATGGTCCAGAGAAACCCCAGGGGGTTGGTATTTATTTTTGCAGAAAAGAGCTGGAAGGGCTGGCTCCAGTAATTACCATTTCTTTCTGCACTCTGAGGGCCTGCTATCTTTGGCAAACTAATTACTAATAAGGTTTGCTCAACAGCCAGCGTAATCACTAGAGAAACTGTCTTTAAGGACTTATTCTACCCAATTTGAGGCTTGATGTCACAAGCTTGAGTCCTGAGAAACCCATCCTGGGACGTTGCGGGGAGGGGGTCCAAGCAGGGTGCTCCTTGGGCCGGGAAGCCTCTTTGAACCTGTGAAGTGGCCTCCTGCTGTCTCTGAGTGATTGGACTTGATACTTTTAATTTGTACTTTTATGAATTATCTTAAATTTTTATAATAAATATATACCATATTTATAATAAGAGAAAACACAGAAAGTTCTTTCTGAGTGCTACCCAGAGCCCTCTCCCAGGGCCCCTGTTTCTTTGTGCCAAGGGGCCTGTCACAGTCTTCCCTGGGCTGGACAGAGTCAGCAAGGTAGGCTGGCGCTACACCCGACAGGCTGAGAGATGGAGAAAAAGACACGCATGCAGGTGTCCAGGGAGTGGTGGGTCCCAGCTGCCTGCGGGCAACCAGCTCCTACCATGCTTGCGTTAGTTGCTCAGTCGTGTCTAACTCTTTGCAACCCCGTGGACTGTAGCCCACCAGGCTCCTCTGTCCATGGAATTCTCCGGGCAAGAATACTGGAGTGGGTTGCCATTTCCTTCTCCAGGGGATCTTCCCCACCCAGGGATTGAACCTGGGTCTCCTGTATTGTACGTAGATGCTCTACCATCTGAGCCACCAGGGACGTCCTCTATCATGCTTATTAAAGCATATTCTCCTCTCCTTGGCCCATTAGAGTGTCCAGGGCTGAATGCAGGGCTGCTGGGCCGTGCTTCTGCGTCACTGGTCACAGGCACTCGGTTCAGCCGTCACATTTTTCCTTGTCAAACACTCAGAACCAAATGGAGATGCCTTACTTTTTCTAACAGGTTCATTATTTCCTCCCCCAAAGCAGTTCCATTGATCTGTTCCTAAGAGTTGGTGTAAATATTCTTTTTTAGTTGCTATTGCAAATCATAAATATGTGTTTAAGTTTTTAAAAAAGACTTGGAAATATTTCTACTTCCCCAGAGCACCCCTGATGGAAGAAAGGTCAACTGCCTTCCTGTCCAGCTTTGTCTCCGGTGGGGCTCAGAGAAGGGAAATGCAGATGGACCAGACTCTGGGGCCATGCACCCTCGGCTCTGACGGCTGTCCGACCTGAGAGGTGGATCCCTTGCCCTCTGGACCTCAGTATCCCCCACAAACTCAAGAAAAGCAATGAGCAAAATGAGCTCTCTGCCCACCCACTGTCTGGAGCCCGAGTGTCTATGGCCGGGGGGAAAGCTGCTGGCCAGCCTGCTCAGCCCAGAGACTCTCTGGGGACACACTCAAGGACCCTAACCTGGAGGGTGGGGGCATAAGGCCTCCTGTGTGGCTCCCAGGTCAGACCTGTGAAAGTGAAAGTCACGTCTGACTCTTTGCGACCCCATGGACTATACAGTCCATGGAATTCTCCAGGCCAGAATACTGAAGTGGGTAATGTTTCCCTTCTCCAGCGAATCTTCCCAACCCAGGGATCAAACCCAGGTCACCCACATCGCAGTCGGATTCTTTACCAGCTGAGCCACCAGGAAAGTCCAAGAATACTGGAGTGGATAGCCTAACCCTTCTTCAGTGGATCTTCCCGACCCAGGAATTAAACCAGGGTCTCCTGCATGGCAGGTAGATTCTTTACCAGCCATGGTAAAGCTACCAGGGAAGCCCAACTGCTCACTTCTTGTAGGACAACACTCTGCACCCAAGTTCCCATTTGCAAAACAAGGAGGAGTCAAAATAATACTGCCTTGGGAGGTATTGTCAGAACAGGCGTGGTGAGGGCAGGAGAGGGAGGTAAGGGGGATGGGGTTGATGCAGGTAACTTACAACACCTTGCGTGGAGCTCACTGATGTTAGCTGTTAGTGTCTGGGAAAGCGGCCTAGGGCAGGGCGGGACTGCAGGAGGCCCACCTCAGCCTGTCCTGTCACGTTTATTGTCATTTTCCCTATCTTTGCAGCAGAGCCTTAAGATCCACATCAATACTCCACCGTTTAAGACGCTGGAGGAACTTTCCTGGTGGTCCAGTGACTAAGATGCCACATACCCAGTGTATCCAGTGCACCCAGGGCAGAGGGCCCAGGTTTGGTCCCTTTCAGGGAAGTAGATTCAATATGCTACAACTAAGAGTTCGTGTGCCTCAACTAAAGATTCTGCTTGCTGCAACAAAGATCAAAGATTCCGTGTGCCGTAACCAAGACCCGGCGCAGCCAAATAAATAAATAAATATTAAAAAAAAAAAATGCTGGAAAGACAGCATCTCTGGAGATGTGCTGGAGGGAGGAGCTCTCCCTGGCTGTGTCCCCTCAGCCACACCCGGGACCTGAGTGACCTCAACCCCTGGTTCCCTCCCAGCCCAGTCGGGACTGGAGCCTCCAGCCCTATCTCACTGCCTGTCCAGCCTGGAACCCCGCTCCAGTCACCGCTGGGCTCCAGTCTTCAGCTCCAAGTAGCACCCTTAGCTTCCTTCCTGAGGCTGGGTGCTGGCAGCCCGAGAAACAGAAGAGGTGCCTGGGCCCTTCACTTAGAGGGGGCTCCTCGCTCCATCAGTGACTTGCTAGCTAGGGGTGTGCAAAGTCCACAGACGTTTCTATTGGGCCTTCAATGTTGTCCAGGAGGGAAGAGGGCAGGCAAGGGGCCAGAAAGCAGGAGCAAAGTGGCCATCGATGGAATGGCCACCTCCTCTGCCTCAAACACGAGGCCTGGTTATCTCTGATTCATACCAACCCTGGAAGGAAGTGTTATTTCTCAGCTCCAGAGATTAAGCAATCCCTCCAGACTAACAGAATCAGTAACAATGAGAATCAAGTTTGGCTGACCGATGGCTTTGTACTTTCCACCACTGTGTTTCTCCCAATAACCCAGAGACAGCTAGTTCGAGGGACCAGGTACTCAGTCCCACACCACAGCTTTGTTTAGTAGCAGGAAGATTTGTGTGTACACAGGTCAGACTGCTGTCAGCTTCTAGGACAGTCGTTATTTCAAATGATCTGTCTCATTGTCCTCATAATCCTTGAGGATGTCTTGGAAACCCCAGTCTTTGTGCACTCAGATGGCTTCCAGGGTCCCTCCTGCACCCATAAGTCTCAGAGGTTCATCACCAGCCCAGGGCCCCACACTCTGGCTTAGAGCTCTGAGCATCTTGAGAGCCAGGGAACTTTTTTTCATCTTGGCAGTCTCTCTTGGGATGGAGCAGCACCCCACACATGCGATGTTTCTCTCCTGCCTTCCTAAGGACAGGGCTCTGGCCTCATTCATCTCAAAATCCCTGGACTAGGGCAGGGCTAGCCCAAGGTAAGCCCCATTAGAATAAAAGATGCCCTCTTCACTCTGGAAATTACAAGAGTTTTAGGGCTGCTATATCAGAAACTGAGGGCAGGGACCCAATATATATTTCTTACTTTGTCACAGTTTCCATCCTCCTTAGAGACCCCATCCTCTCAAGGGGAGGCCACCAGGCTAAGCAGCTGCTCTCTGGGCTCAGTTCTCTGAGTCAGTGTTTGCTGACCGTCAGAGCCAGCAGAATGATGGGTCCCAAAGCCGAGTGGCCAAAATCTTGCAGTACTGACCCTGGTCCAGGCTCCCACGGCCCTAAGCCAGTTGTCCTCAAAGTGTGGTACCCAATCAGCAGTGTCAGCATCACCTAGAAAACTTCAAAATGCAAATTCCCAGGCCCTCCTGCACTCCACTGAATGAAAAGCTCTGGGTGGGGCCCCTGGCCTCTGTTTTAACACACCCTGACTCAAGGGACAAGAGTTTGAGCAACCTCCGGGAGTTGATGATGGACAGGGAAGCCTGGTGTGATGCAGTCCATGAGGTTGCAAAGAGTCGGACACAACTGAGTGACTGAACTGAACTGAGAGACTCCTGATTCAGGCTCCTGTGTGAGAACACTGCCCCTACACTGCCCTTTCCCTCACATGACCAGAGCACAGCCTCCACACCCAGAGATGCTGCGCAGATCATGGTCAGCCAGCCTGGGTGCAGGGTGCCATGGAGAAAATGAACCAGGTGGCCAGAAGGCCAGAGGTAGAGGGACTCAGGATTTGAAACTGGGATTGGAGCTGATCCCTGAAGGATGTGAGTGAGGATTCTGCCCCTTTGAGGCAGGAAACAGGGGGTCGGAGGCAGGGGTCAGAGCAGGATGGGCTGGGGGGCCAGGAGAGGGGTCAGAGGGGTCAGAGGGCCAGGAGAGGGGTCAGAGTTTCTCCCTGTGGGTAACGGGAGTCACCTGTTCTGACAGCTTCTTTCCAGGCAGGACTCACGGAGACACTGCCCTGAGTGTCTGTTGTTTGCACTTCTGGAGCGTTTGGACGGAAGAGCTTCGGTGTTCAAGGGCAAAGGCACTTTCCTCCCGGACTTGCCTCTGGCCGGTTCAGGTGTCACAGGCTGGACGCCAGTCTCCAGGCCGGGGAGCTGAGAGTGGGCACAGACAAAGCCAGGGAGGGCTCCTCTCTACATAGAGCCACGGTAGGAGGTGGGAGGTGAAGGGGTTAAGGGAGAGGGTGGGAGGGGGAGGGAAGGGGCGGGGGAGTGAGGGAAGGGTGAGTGCTGGAGGGGCTGGGGCCTTGCAGTCAAGGCCCTCCCACCCCTGTAGAACCCCTCCCTTTAGCAGCGCAGGCTGGCCCTCCATCTCTGGGTCCCTCCTTGTGGCTTTAATTAGGATGCTGTCTTGGCCTGTGATGGAGAAGGAAATGGCAGCCCACTCCAGTATTCTTGCTTGGAGAATCCCATGGACAGACGAGCCTGGTGGGCTACAGTCCATGGGGTCTCAAAGAGTTGTGCACGACTGAAGCTGTCCATAGTGTTTGGCTTGCTAAGGCCCCGCCAACCCCACGATTGCAAGGTTGTTTCTCAATTTCTGATTCTGCCTCCTCCAGAGCAGCGATCTGCCTTCCAGGCTTCAATTGGGCCTCATTCATTCCACAAGTATCCTGGAGCAACGGCCCTGGGCAGCCACGTGGCCTGTGACCTGAGATTTGAGACAGGCATGACCTCCTGGATATTCTTCTCCTGATGTCCCGTCATCTATGCAAAGGATGATTCACAAGGACCAGACACTGGGTTAGAGGAGAAACAAAAACCCAGAGGATGGAAAGGGCTGCCTCAGCCCTGTGAGTTCCTCTGGGCAGGCTGGAGGGAGAAGGTGTGTCCATGTGTTGATCTTTGGCCCAGACAGGTCGGGGGCAGGGCGCGTAGGAGGCCCAGGGGGAATGGGCCTTGGGTGATGTGGCTATATTCAGATCAATTACACTGTGCAACAAACATTTGAATCACTCCCAGAATCCTAACTGCTTGGATTTGAATATGCATGAGAAGCTGCCCAGAAATGACTAAAATACATCCGTACATATATATAGTCCAAAAGCCAAACAACTCTGGGGTGAAGAATAACAAAAGGCAGTTTTCCACTCTGGTGAAGGGGTGTTGGATTAATTGATGAAGACTCATTCACAGTAAATATGCAGATCCAGGGGCTCACAGGAGCCCTTCTGTCCTGGCTGCAAGCCTGAAAGGTAGGAAGCGTTTTCCCCATTCACAGATGGGGAATCTGGGACTGTGGGAGTAAAGACCACTGGTCAGTGCTCCAGGCGGAGTCTGAGCTGGTGTCTCTGGGCTCAAAGCCCCGCCATTTCCATGCAGACTCTGTCTCAGGCATTGAAAAGATCCCACTGTCTCCCTCTGTGGTTCTTCAGGTTCAGGCTCTACAAAAATAATCTTGACTTCTGCTTCCTGAACTTCTGCACAAGAGAGGAGTCAGCGGAGACCATGAGTAGATATTGAACAGGAGCAATCAGGAAAGAAGGATGTCTTGTAAATTTGGTGATAACGCCAAAACAATTCAGACAGTTAGAAAGACGATGAAACAGGCATAGCCAAACACTGAATCAATAATATAGACAATAAAACCAAGGAAACCTTCAAACACAGGACAGAAGGGCGAGAGAAAGCAAAATACACACACACAAGCAAAGCAAAGTTACTGTTAATAAACATGAGGAATTGGTACTCAATTTCTTTCTTTTTAAGTTTTTATTTTACATTGGAGTATAATTGATTAACAGCGTTGTGTTAGCTGCAGGTGTCCAGCAGAGTGATTCAGTTATACATATACATGTATCTGTTCTTTTTCTAATTCTTTTCCCCTTTAGGTTATTACAGAGTATAGAGCAGAGTTCCCTGTGCTATACAGTAGGTCCTTATTGATTATCTGTTTTAAATATAGAAGTGTACACAATTTCTAATGAATCTGTGGAGGGAAAAAACCCAGACATGCAGGAGGAAAAGTAAAACAATAACAGAGGTGAATTTCTCTGTGCTAAAGGGAGACTGAAGTCTCAAACTGAAAGTCACAGCCAAGTGCTGAATGAGGAAGCCCTAAAAAGAGGTGAGCTTTTTATGTGAAATTTCATGTCCTCGAAGAATTTCAGAATTCCAAAGATACAGAGAAATCCTAAAAGCCTCCAGAGTGAAAAGTCAAATGGTCTAAAAAAGAAACAGATTTCAGACAAATTACTCAGTCCAACTGCCCATTCCTTATAAGGGCAAAATAAAGACATATTCAAACATGCAAAGACTCAGAAGGTTTATCATCCATAGACTATCCTGAAAGATACACCCAAGGACATATTTCCAGTAAAACAAAACAGGGATCCAAGAAAGAAAATGACATAGTAGCCAAGAAACTGTACACCAAACCCTGGAGTATAATGTAAACAAGATCACAGGATGACAACTGTGACACAGACCTCAAGAGCAAATAGTACAAACCCAATCAGGGTCGCACAGAGTCAGACACGACTGAAGTGACTTAGCAGCAGTAGCAATCAGGACATTGGAAGGCTCTGAAAAAAAGATGTTGTCAAGAGGAAAAACAGATTCATCTGCAATAAATACTTGTCGGGAAGAAGTGGATACTCCTACTGATAATGAGGAGGTATATCAAAACATGATATATCAAAAAATTATGCGCTGCCCCTTCACCTAGTGACATCAGATTCCATCTCCCCTACATCCGTGATGAAAAGTATTACATAAGCATAATATTTAAATGCTGGGTATTGATTTAAACTTGTTTAGAATCAGCCAACTATCAAAGCAGAGAAGTAATAGCAGTCACAGAACAGAGTGTGTGTGTTTTAAAGCTTGGGCCATGAAGATATTAGGGGCCTGGGGGCCAGACAGTAAGGGGGAGAGGGGAGGCGGAGGGAACCATGAGACTCACTCCTACATCACGAGAAGTCAAGAGATGCTGACCAGAGCTAATGTGTTCAGAGACAGAAGTTCCTGTATGTTATAGAAAACAGTAAGAGTAACTATAGAAGGAAACACTTTTAAGCATGACTGGCAGAGATTGTCACTAATGTAGTAGGTAAAATGCCTGTTTCCCAGTGAGGGGCAAGTTCTTGCATTTAGTCACTACAAGTTTATTAAGCACAAATTATGCGCTTGGCATTGTGGTGTACTCTGGAGGTTCAAAGGTAAGCAAAAACCCAGTCCCCAACCTCAAAGAACTGACAGTCTAGTGAGAGAGCCAGGTGTTAATTATATCAATAAAATCACATAAAGGTAAAATCGCAAGTGTGATGAGTGCAGGAAGAAAGACACATGGTGCAGTAAGAGGTGTTTGACTAGACAGGGAAACTGGAAGGACAAGGCTAAGTCAGCAAGAAAGGGGGTGAAGAAAAGTTCCATCAGAGGGAACAGGTGGCATGTGCAAAAGCCCTGTGGCAGAGAAAGCAAGAAACTGAAAGAAAACCAAGATGCTGAAAGACACAGCAAGCTAGAGCAGGCAGTGGAGGGGGCCTTTGGAAGTGGATGTCGGGGACTTATCTCCATGTAGATCGGGGGAAGACTTGGGCCTAAAAGTATCAGGGCAATTACCATGTTCTGTTCCAAAGCCCTGGGTAAGAGAGAGGTTTCCCAGCTTACCCTATGAGGCTGATGTAACCCTGATACCAACACCCAGAAAGAATGGCACAAAACAAGAAAACCATAAGCCAGTCTCTTTGTGAATATAAAGGCAACAGCTTAAATAAAACCGCAAGAGAAATCTGGCCGGGAATTAAATATCTTATGAGCATCTAGGTTTTATTCCAAGAGTGCAAGGGAGAAAAGGGCTTAGCATGCAGTTTAGGCCAGTGAAAATGAAGGGACCATCTGCTGGGGACTGGGGAAAATTCCCCTCCTCCCGACCTGAGCTGCAGGAGCGCGGTGTCCCTCCTCCCTCTGTGAAGGTGAGCACACCCCTGTGGCAGTCAGAGGATGAGGCCCCCTGGAGAGGCGGGGTCAGAGCTGGGAGAACCGCCCAGAGGGAGAGGGAGCCAGGCCCCTCTGACCTGAAGCTGCCCACCTTAGCCTGAGCACCGCCCTATCCGCTGAACCTGTGCGGTTCACGTTTGCTAGTCACCTGCAGTGAAGCCTCCCAGGGGCCATCCCCAACCCCGTGAGCAGAGAGGGGGTGCAAGAAGAGCAAGCCACACACCCTTATCCTGGAGCTCTCAAATGTCAAGGAGTTTGGACTTCACCCCGGGGATTGAAGCAAGGCAGTGACTTGTTCAATGGGCCGTTTTGACTAAGTCCTTTGTTGCAGGATGTCAGAACTTATACTGGAGGCTGGGGACAAGCGAGTGGGCTTTTATGGTAAACCAGGCTCCGGTGGTGAGGACAGGGACCCTCTAGCTATCCTGCCTGTGGGTTCTCAGGCCCCAGGGGTGCCGTCTCTCCTGAGCAATGAGGGATGCAGGCTTCAGGAAGTGCGGGCGCTGGAGGGGTTGAGGTTCCCCTGGTAAACCAGGCACTGCCTCAGGGCATCCAGGGAAGAATGTGTGAGCATAGTTCCAGAGCCCTGCCTGCAGAGAGGGGACCAGCTGCCGGGAGAAGGGGCGTCAGATGTTTAATGAAACAAAATGCTCCCCCACCCAGCTCCCAGGTATGATTCCGTGTCCACTGTGCTCCCAAAACTGAGTCCCCCCGACTTGGAAGTGAGGTCCCCTCCCCGCCCCCCCAGGAAGGACAGGAACAGCAAGGCCTGGAGATGAGGCTGTGGAATCCACCAGGCTCTCCGCTCAGGCAAAGTCGGCCGTAAATCTCTCCTTGTTTACACCGCCTGCCCGGAGTGGGCACTGGCTGCGCGTTCAGAAAATTCCCGGCATCAGAACAAACAAGGCCTAGGAGATCATCCAGGACACCCGTGGACATGGCCCCAGGTCCTTGTGAACTGGACGCAAGGCCGGGCACAGGAGCGGGACCCGGCGGAGCGTGGGCCCAGCTGGCATGCACTGTGAACACCTAGAGAGCTGCTCTGTGCCCGAGACATGACGTGATACCCAGCTACAGAGGTGGGACATGGGCCCACCCCCAAAAGACCGGACCACCCTGCACAAAGTGCAAAGGAGCCAGGCTGCCCGTGGCACCATGCCATGCACGTAGTGGGTGACAATAAGTCCATCCCATATTATTTGTTGTGGCCCCACTGTGTGCCAGGCACTGCTCTAGGTGCCCAGAGGCACATCTGTGACCCAGATGCCAACCTGCCCTGAAGAGCTCACAGCCCAAGTCACTGTCCACAGCCAGCGGCACTGGGGAGAGGCGGCCAGGGGGCTTGGACTGCAAGGCCTCCTTCCCCAGGAGGGTCTCTGTCCTGGCCCAGCCCCTCTGCCCACACTAGTGGGACACCCTGCACAAGTTCATTAAGCTCTTCAAGCCTTGGTTTTCTAGAAAATGTGTGAAAGGGTCAGTTATAGGAGAGACTAGTCCCTCCACCTGTGCTCCCGGCTAAGAAGAATATTTGGGGTTCCCATCTCCCACGGGCCAGGCCTCTCACAGGAGCCGAGGGTGGCTGGTGCACCTGGGGACAGAAAGGAGATGTGTCTGCAGGCCCGGCCTTTGTTGGCTGTGATCCAGCTTGGGGAGAAAGGCAAGGAGCTAGAGCGGGGAGGAGCGGCTTCGGGGTGCACCAAGGGCCTTAGCATCTTCCTCTTTTCACTTAGAAGGCAGGTGTTCATGTGTCTTTGCCTGCATGTGTGCATGCCAACTCTGCCCAAGGGGCCACCTCCCCGAGAGCAGAGTCCAGGACCTCCCAGCACAGTTTCTGCCCCCACGGGGCCAGGATGCCGCTTGACAGGCCGCATGGGAGGCAGTCTCACCTCTGAGAACGGAAGACAGCATCACAGCCGGGTCTGGACGCAGGGGTAGAGACCGATGGTGGGAAAGGGGTGGTGGGTAAAGGGCGGCAGGGATGCTAGGGACCCCTGCACAGGCAGGGAGTACAGACTCTCCTGCCTGTGGGGTGGGAAGAGCCACCTGGTCTGGTGTGATGTCGAGGGTAGCGGGAGATAAAGCGGGAGGGCTACCAGGAGCTGTGCCCTGGGGACCTTGAGAACTCAGCTTAGCAGTCTGGACGTCGCCTGGGGTTGGGGACACTGCAGGGCGGACAGCTGGGCTCTGGCTCAGGGCTCCCACTCCCACTCAGGTGCGAGGTGTGGACAGAAGCTGGCACTCTGGGGGCTCCAGTTTACCTGTGAGCAGGCTGGGCCTCCCTGGGGCTTGTGCTCCCCAGGGCTGGGTCAGACATGCCTCGCCAAATCTAGCAAGGAGCCAGACACGTCAAATATGGCCAAGACAAGCAGCTTTGAGCAATGGCTCCCAACCCCCTGGCCAGCGTGAGCACCAGCAGACGCCAGCCTGCGTGCTAATATCTGCACCTTCTCTTGGCTTCCACACAGGACAGGTCCCATTTTCCCAGCCAACCCTTGGTCAACAGGCACCCCATTTTGCACTGGGGGACAGAGTGTGACTTCCGGCAGCTCCTGTTCAGGGTGAGTCTTTTCCCTCCTAGGCTTTGCCCGGGGAGGGACCCAGAGGCTAAGATTGTTGCTTCAGAGGGGATACTGCCCTGCCAGGCGGTGGGCACCAGGTCCAAGCTGGAGTTCCACATGACTTCCCTTTAGCTGTGTGACCACAGGCACACTGACCCAACACCCGGGTCTCACCCGAGGCCAGAGCAGTCATTCCCTTGGACTCGTTGTTGACAGAGGGAAATAAAGCCATGGTTACAGCAGCCCCAGCTTCTAAGTCTGGCAGAGAGCCTCAATAACAGTGAAATGATGGAGCATATAGTCTCCTAATGCTTGTTTTCATTTTTTTCCCTTCTGGAACCCCACGGCGTCCCTGCGGCAAGACTTGGGCTGCTATAAGTGGAGGAAAGCACTTACAGGCGCTAACTCCACAGATTATCGGTGCAGCTGAAACTCCCTTTCAAATCTGCCGCCAGACGCGTTCCCAAGGCCCCATGCATGGAGCTGTCATCTCAGAGGCGGAAAGGTGGGAGGTCTCTCCGGAAACACCTGTCTCTCATCTCCCAGGGAGATGTCAAGAGACTGTTGAGACACTGAATTCTCCTCCCGTGGGGGAGGAGGGAGGACCAGCCATCTCCTTTCCAGCCAGGGGGGCGGGTGAGGGGAGGCAGGGGCCCCTGCCTGGAAACCATTTCTGACACTGGCCTGTCGTCTGCTGAAATGATCCCATTAGAGGGACCCTTTAAGTCAGGTCATGTGCTCCCGTTACCATCACCCCCCAGAAGCTGCTACGGTCTCACCTGCCTCTGTCAGCTTTCCTCAGGGAGCGTGGGTGAAATAATTCCAGGTCTTGCCATTTTCATGGGTTTTTTTTGCCCCATTTTCTGGATACTGCGTCTCGTAGGTGGTGGTGTGTGGTACCTGCAGACCCCAGATGGTGAGTTTGAAGCTGCAGACACCTCCTACAGTTGCCAGGATAGATTCTGAACCCAGCGTGGACCGAGCATCTGGTCCAGAGTGCCTTGCCCAAGAAAATGTTTTCCTTTTCCTTCTTTTTCTTTCCTTATAAACACCACCGGCAGAACCAGTCCATCTGCAGTGATGCCTTCCTGGGAGGTTGGATGATGGCACCCTGAGCCTTATCAGGAAGCTCGGGGTAAACGCCAGATGGAGGCCAGGAAAGTGTCACCGCCTGGCTCCGAGTGAGTGTGGGCTGCTGATGCTCGGTCAGCTCCTGCACCGAGGAGCAGGACGGCCACCGGCCCGTTGCCTCTGCTCCCTGGGCCTCAGTTTCCCAATCTGAAAAACTGAGGGTGACCAGCTCACCGCGTGATTCATGTACACACACACACTGCCACAGTCACCATTCTCTATTTTCAAAACGGGTTCGTTGTACGCACCCAGCTTTAACAGAAGTAGGACAAGCGGGAGTCCTCCAGCTGGCCGTGACCCTGAAGACTTTAATTAAAGCCCCCATCATTCGACTGTGCATGGTTTGGAGCCACACCTTTCCCGTCAGTAAGGTGCAGGGGATGAGGTGGGTGATTGGACCAGATGCTGCCTATTTTCCTTCTACTCGGATATTCTTGTGATTCCAAGAAACCTACCTTTCTTTCTCTCTCTCTTTCAATAGAAATTAACAGCTCACAGGAGGTTTGTCAGATCCTTGAGAGTCAGAGAAGAGGATGTCAGGTGATGGTTCCAGGATGGGGGCCTGGGGGGTGTGATGAGAGGAACAGAGGGAAAGGAAACACTTCCCAGAGCAGGAGCCAGGACCACAGAACCTCATGCAGGACACCGGGAGTTGGGGTGTCTTGGGGTAAAGAAGGAGACGATTTGTGATGCCAAGGCTCCACGAGATGGACATGGTCTCGCCCTCTCTGAGGCGGCCCCACCCTCTGTGTCTTTGCTCACACAGCTCCCCTCCTTCTGTCTCTGGTGGGAGCCCCACTCATCCATCGAGGCCTGACTTAGAGATTTCCCTGGCAGTCCAGTGGGTAAGACTCCATGCTCCCAATGCAGGGGGCAGGGGTTTGATCCCTGGTTGGGGAACTTAAGATCCCACATGCTGTGAGGGACAGCCAACCAATAACAACAGCAACAACAAAACCCTGACTTAGTGCTCATTTCCTGTAGCCCAGGGTTGGCACACTGGTAATGGCAAGGGCCACAAATAAGCAGTTTTGACTAAGGCCACGTGACCTCCATCACAGCTCTTCAACTGTATCCTTGTAGCTCTAGAGCAGCCAGAGATGACCTGTGAGCTAGGGGCTTTGCCCTACTCCTAAAAGAATTGATTCGAATTTTGGGTGCTTCTCATGTGTCACAAAGTGTTATTCTTCCTTTGATTTAAAAAAAAAAATCATTCTAAAATGCAGAGATTGTTCTTAACTCGGGGTCTGTATAAATACAGGCAAGGGGCCATCGTTTGCCAGTCCTGCTCTGGCCTCTTGTTTTGCAAAATGCAGTTCATGGACCAGCAGTGTCACCCTCACCTGAGAGCATGGTGAAAATGCAGAATTTCAAGGACCACCCAGAGTGACTGATTAGAAGTGTGTATTTCAGTAAAAATCTCTAGATGAACTCTGTGCACTTTAAAGTTTAAAAAAATACTGATGCCTGGTTGTTATCCAGCTATTGGGCTATAACAGGTGTGGACACTAGGATTTTGTAAAGCTCCCTGGCAGATTTTGATGTGCCCCAGGAAGATCCCCAGGGAGAGAGAGCTGCCCCCCACCACCTGGCTCCCAAAGACCCCTGGTCACTCCTCCTTGACAAAGCTCATCACCGTGTGAGCTCAGGTCATGCCCTGAGCTCCTCCAGGGCCAAGACTCCATGCAATCTTAACAGACACAGGAGCTCAGATAAGATGCCTGCCCTCTCAGGAGTCAGTCTCCTCCTTAGGATGGATGAGATGGGCTCTGAGTGCTTTTGTAGCCTTGAAGACCCTCTCCCCTGGGAATTCCAATGGTTAGGGCTCGGCACTTTCACTGCCAGATGCCCAGGTTTAATCCTTGGTGGGGGAACCTAAGAGGGACTTCCCAGCTGGCTCAGCAGTAAAGAATCTGCCTGCAATGCAGGAGACACAGGTGACTCGGGTTTGATCCCTGGGTCGGGAAGATCCCGGGAGGAAGAAATGGCAACCCACTCCAGTATTCTGGCCTGGAAAACTCATGGACAGGGGAGCCTTGTAGGTTAAGAGCCCACGGGGTTGCAAAGAGTCTGACGCGACTGAGTACACACTCTCAGGGAACTAAGATCCTGCAAGCCATGCAACATGGCCAAAAAAACCCCAAAACAAAACCACTGTCTCTTGACCCCAGAGGAATAGTAGGGAAGACACTCCTGGAGTCTCTCCAACCCCCAGCTTCTCCCCAGCTTGGGTCTCAGAGTCCTCAGACTGGCCCAGGCTTGGGGCTTCCCAAGGACTCTGGGGGCAGCAGAGACAAAAAGAGGCAACCTCACCCCACTCAGTCCCATTCGTCACATTCAGCAGGCCCCACTGAGCCCCAGGGATGGCCAACAATTCCCTCTTTCCGACCCCCGGTCATCCCTCCCACTGAGTCCCACAACCCCAAGCCCATCTCCTTCCTCTGCCTTCCATGGTCCCCTGACCCAGGATTTCCCTGGAGAAGAGGATGAGGGAGGGGTGCACCAGGTTGGCTCAGGGCCCCGCACCCCACAGGCATGGCTCTGAGTCTCTCCTCCCTGCAAGGCCCCTACCACATGGGGCCTCCCACCTCCTGGAGCCCCCAACCCAATACATGCGCAGCCCTAGACTTCTGAATCCTGGAAGAGGCCCCGAGAATGCATCCCTCTTCATGCACATGGGAGACCAAGTCTCAGAGGAGGAGGGACTCACACCCAGGACAGTGCAGACCAGGGACACCCCCCCCTCCCCTTTCCCTTCCTTTCCCCTCTCCCTCCCCTCCCCCATGAGGGCTTCTCCCTCTGTACCAGCTGCCCCAGGTGGGGAAGGAAGAACGGGGCGCTGGGGTTTGTGGGAGGTGGACAGCCAGAGGGGCCTGCTGGGACCACCTCCGTGCCAAGGGGCCTGCCTTTGACTGAGGACAATGTGACAGGGCCCTATGTCCTACTCTCCCCCGTCGGCATGACCTCCCGGCCCCGTGGAGGCCAGAGTGGGCAGCTGTGGCCCTCACACTCCTCCCAGCACACAGTAACGGAAACGCCTGCCATTTACTGAGCAGCTACTATGTGCCAGGCACTGTACTAACTACTGTGATCTTCTGAGGTAGTGCTTCCATTTAATAAGTGATCAGAATGAGGATCAGAGAGGTTAATCAGCCAGGCGAAGGTCACACAGCAAGGAAGGGAGTGGTAGGAGAGGGATGGTAGAGAACAACTCAGAGATTGCTCTGAGAAGACATCTCAGAGATTTGAATCTAGACGGCATCTCAGAGATTTCCTCCTCAATCCCTGGAATTCAAACTCAGGTCTGTCTGTGTCTGTTTTCCGGGGGCTCTCATACCAGGCTGGCAGCAGGCTGCAGGGGCCGTGTTCATGCTCGTCCCTGCAGCTGATCCCTCAGAGGTGCTGGTTCCAGGAGAGAGGATGAGCTGGAGGAAGCTCAGCCGCCCTCCCGGGCTGCAGCTGTCTTCTGTCCCAAGACCTCCTCACATCACAGTGAATGCATATGCTTTGGATTCAGCAGTCCTGGGACTGAACCCTTGCTCTGTGCGCCCTTGGAACTCACTTTCTGCTTCTGTGAGGTGGGAGTACCTAGCTAACAGCGTTGCCAGAAGCAATGGAAAGAAGTTGTGGAAAGGGCCTCACACAGGTGATAAAGACACAGTAATCCCGTTCTGTGAATTCTCCCTCTCCTGGGAGCAAGCTTTTCCTCAGAAGGAAACAGAAGGCATGGAGCCTCTTGAAATGTGACAAGGCTCCTTGGGCTGAACCCTGAGTATCAGCCCTTCTTTAATTAGCCCTCAACTAAAAATAACGCCCCCCGCCACCCTGGGCTGCGCACCTACTCCGGGGTGGGGCTGAACCACACCTGGGAGTTGAAAGGGGGATGCAGGGTCAAGGAGCGGGGAGCAGCCAGCCTGTGAGACAGAACCTAGAAGACAGGCAGGTGCAGAGAGCCGGAGGCTTTATTGAAGGAGATACAGAACCGGGTGAGGGCTCCTACCATCAACCAGACCATGGCCTCCATCACCCCCACACTGTCAGGGACTCCTGGACACCCGTCCGTCTTCCTCCCCTGCCCCTGGACAACACAAAGGGAATCTTACCCCAGACTCATCAGAGGTGCCCAAGAGGGCCTCCAGAGTTCTGTTCAGGAGAGGGTCGGGGGGGAGGACAAAGGACGGCCTCTCCTGGGCAGTCACGGACAGTCCCGTCACACCGGTCCATCCATCTCTCCACCGGCCTGCCTGTCTGTGCCCGGGTTGGCCCCCATCACTTGCAGCTCTGGAGCCGGGTCCTATGGTGCTTCTCCTCGGTCAGCAGGGGGATGAAGGTGTCGCTGTGGGACAGCTTCAGCCGGCTGCTCCAGCTCAGGCCTTCCTTCTCGGAGGGTTCCGGCGGCGGGAGGTGGTCCAGGTCACTGCGGGAGCCCCCTGCCTTGCCCTCGCCGGCAGTGCCGGAGTTGAGCTCCATCAGCTCCAACTCGTGCCTGGCCGCCGTCTCTAGGACTCGCTGCTTGTTGTAGTATCTGACAAAGTTGTTGATGATGGGATGAATGGGCAGGGCAATGGCAATGACCCCACACAGGAAGCTGATGGCTGCATTGAGCTTGCCCAGAGTGGTCTTGGGGTAGATGTCACCGTAGCCCACCGTGGTCATGGTGATGATGGCCCACCAGAAGGACTGGGGGATGCTCTTAAACAGGGTCTCCGGGTGGCTCTGCTCCATGGTGTAGCCCAGGGCGGAGAAGACAAAGATGCCCACGGCCAGGTACATGAGCAGCAACCCCAGTTCCTTGAAGCTTCGCTTGAGGGCGTAGGTGAGGGTCTGCAGCCCGGAAGAGTGGCGCGCCAGCTTGAAGATGCGGGCGATGCGCATGATCCGCAGGGCCTGCACCGCCTGCTGCACGTTGGTCAGCTCCATCATGCGGGCGCCCAGGTGCGTGAGCGTGAGGCTCACGTAGAATGGGAGGATGGCCAGCACGTCCACGATGTTCATGAAGGACAGGGCGAAGTGCAGCTTGTTGGGCGAAGAGATGAGGCGCAGCAGGTACTCCAGCGTGAACCAGCCAATGCACGCCGTCTCCACGTTCTCCAGCGTCGGGTGCTCCACGCGGTTGCCCTCGGCGTCCAGGACCTGCAGCTCCGGGATGGTGCCCATGCACATGACCACCGACGAGACGAGGATGAGCAGGAAGGAGAGCACGGCCACCACGCGCGCCGGACACGAGGACTCGGGCTTCTCCAGGAACTTCCAGACGCACTTCTGGCAGCGGCGCCAGCGGCCCTCGGCCGTGTCCACACCCAGGTCGTCCAGGATGAGCTGCACGCGGCGCGCGATCTCCTCCAGCTCCTCGCGCTTCTCGCTCAGGTGGCTCTTGCAGCAGTCGTCTAGGAACTTGAGGTCCACCTTCCAGAAGTCCATCTCATTCTTGAAGCAGATGGGACAGATGCCCTTCTTCATGTGCACCTCCCCGAAGTAGTAGACCTCAATGACACACTTGAAGGCGTCCGGGTCCCTGTCGAAGTAGAACTCGCGCTTCCCCGGATCGTAGTCGTCGCACAGGGAGAAGATGGTGTCGTAGCCCCCGGCCAAGCAGTGGATGAGCTCGGCCAGCCGGGTTTCGGGGTACCGGCTCAGGAGGTCTCCGTACAGCACCTGCCGCACGCCCCCCACGTTGACCACGATCTCGATGTCGTCTGCCGCCCGGGAGTCCTGGCTGCCCGGCTCCGGGAGGCTGCGCTCCCCGGTCCCGTCCATTCTCCTGGCGTGTGCCCGCGCAGCCTCGGCTCCGCGCCCTGCAGCCGCCGCGGAGTCCGCGGGTCCCACCGGTGCGCGGACCCCGGGGAAGCCTGGCCGGCGCCCGCCTGCCTGGAAGCGCGGTCACAGCCGGCGGCTTCGGGCTGGGGCGCGCCGCGGGGGAGGCATGCACCCGGCGGCGGGGGTCCCGGCGGGCATCCGGGCGCTGGGGGCGCGCCGGCGGTGCGGGGCGGTGGGGAGGGGAGGTTCTCGCGGACACCTGCCTCGCCCCGAGCACTCACCCCGGCTCCCGGGTGCGGCGATCCGCTCCTTCGGCTCGGCCTCTTGCAGGAGTGGGGTCCCCCCTTGTGGGCGGCAGGCAGGGTCCTGGGTCCCCGGGCGCGCGGCTCCCCGCGTGCGCCCCCTGCGCGAGACGTATCCGGTCGCTGCCGGACCCACGCCGCCCGCCGAGGTGTGCGGAGAGGGAACTTGGGCTTGCTTTGCCCAAGCCGTTTCTAAACACAATAGGAATTCCAGCCTGACGTCAAGAGCTTTACAGACTGTACCCTCTTCTGGTGAAATTCTGCAAGGCACGCGCGGCAGCGGAAGGGGAACGGGTTAACCCTTGGGCAGACGGGCACAGCTGCGCGCCCGCCGCCACCGCCGCGCGCCTGTCCTCCCCTCCTGGCGTCGCGGGTCACCCGGGGGCCGGGACCTCGGCTTGAAAGCGACAGGCCGGCGCTGTCTGAAAAGTTTCTCTCTCTCTGCATCGACAAGATCGATGGTGAGAGAACGCAGCCGCCTGTTGCTCGGCCCGAAAACCGTGCCCAAGAAAGCCCTTCAGACGCCCTCCCGCGCGTCCCGGCCGCCGGTCCCTCCTGGTCCCCGGATGCTTCCCTCGCTCCCCCTAGGGCGTCACTTTCGACCTTCACCGGAGTGCTGTACAACGGCGACAGCCAGTCCAGCCCCGTGGAGGAGAGAAGGGACCTGCCCAAGGTCACACAGTGAAATGGGACTGGAACCCAGGGTGGGCGCCTCTTCCTCCAGAGATTCCCGCTGTCCTGGCTGACTGACGACACGCTCCTTAGCGGACCGAAAGTCGGCCTCGAAGTCCTCGCTGTCCACCACTTGCCATTTCTCTGCAATCCAACATCACCACCAACCTCCAGAGCCTTGAACCCCCAGACTCCCACCTCCCCATCCCCATCCTTTGTCACCCAGGCCTGCGTGTCCCTCCCACGAAACGTCCCACACCCTCTTCTCTCTTCCAGACTTGCAGCCTCTGCCTGCACCATTCCAGCAGCAGCAGCAGCATCTACCCTGCAAATTATCAAGCATCACCTGTGAACCGGGGACTGTGTTAACAAAAATATTGTAAAGAGAGGCACAAGGAGGCAGAGAACAGGGAAGTTTTAGGGCAGTGAAACTACTCTGGATAACACTCTAGCGCTGGGTACATGTCATCCTATGTTTGTTTAAACTGTGGAGTGTGCCACACCAAGAGTGGGCATCAGCGTAAACTATGGACTTTGCATGATAAAGACGTGACAGTGCTGTTTCATTGATCATAACAGATGAACCTCTGGTGGGAGAGGCTGAAAGAATGAGGGGGCAGGGAGTATGTGGGAACTCTCTGTCTTACTGTTTACTTTTGCTACGAACCTAAAACTGCTCTTTAAAAATCTATTAAAAATATATTCTGTAGGCTGGGTCACTGACAGTACTTTTTTTTTATTCTTTAATGAGATCATGTAAAGCTGAATATGTTAAAATACATCACACGAAGACAGTTTGGTGAAACTTCTTTTTACAGATTTTATTTTGTTTCCATTTAAAATCAACCTATGATGTGTTACTACAGGAGAAGAAACTGAGATTCAGAAAGGTTGAGTAAAAATAACAGTTATTACAAATGCGCCATGAGCCAAGCACTTGCATCTCCATAGCATCCCTCTGAGGATGCAAGATGTCAGGTAACCTGCCTGAAGCGCCCCACCCAGAAGGTGGCGAAGTTGCAGTGGGAACCCCGGGAGCCTGCTGCCCCAGCCCACAGGCTTCGCCTCCCTGTCCAGGCTGCTCGGCTGCAGAGGAGGAGCTGGGATTTGACCCCACGCCAATTATTCTCTCTGATATAGTGTGGGACACACCTCCTGCACACGCCCCATATCCATCTTCCAGGCCTTAATCATGTTATTTCCCTTCTCTGTTGTCTTCTCTTGCTCCCTAGTACCTCCAGGGTCAAGTTCAAATTGCATCTTAGCCTAGCTTAATGGGCTATTCAAATATTTATTAACTTCTAATAGCAAGCACACACACACACACAACACATACCCTACCCTGGTGGGGGGCAGGATTCATATTCCAGTGGAGAATATATTTTTGAATAACTAATAATCAGTTTGCAGTCATCACAGGCTTCCCAGGTGGCTCAGTGGGTAAAGAATTTGCCTGCAATGCAGGAGACATGGGTTTGGTCCCCGGGTTGGGAAGATCCCCTGGAGAAGGGCATGGCAAGCCACTCCAGTATTCTTGCCTGGGAAATCCCAGGGACAGAGGACCCTGGCGGGCTACATTCCATGGGGCCACACTGAGTCCGGCATGACAAGTGACTGAGCAGGCACACAGGCAGCCGTTTAACAGAGGTCCATGACCTGAAAGGAGTGGTGGTTCCTGAGTTCACCTGCAGGGGGCATCAAGTGGTGGTTGTGGGTTTGAAAGGCTGAGAAAAGGTTGGAAGATGAAGAGGCTGCATTTGCTTAGAAGCACAGCAATTTTTGGCTAAGGTGTGCATTTGTGGTGTGTGATGGGGACCCCTCAAACAAGTTGAACCACCCCCCGGCCACCCCTTGATATGGTCATGAGGTCCAAGGTGCTGCAGGAACCCAGGAGTCCACAGACAGCTCAAAGGCACTCAGAGATGGAGGCTGGGCAGGTGCTGGCGCTGAGCCTTGAGGTATGAGGACCTCATCTGGTTAACCTACCTCACCCTGGGGAGAGAAGCCTGTGCAGAGGAAGGCATGTGGCTGGTAGCCCCAAGAAACTGATGGATGAAGCTAGAAACAGACTGCACAGAACCTAGTGTGTCCTGCAAGGAGTATGGATGATAAGCCAGTTTTTCAGACCTCGGGTAGTTGATTGGTTGTGCAATCAATTTATTGAGTACTGACCATCATTTTTATTGAGATAGTATGGAAGAGGAAACATCAGAGTGCATCAGACATTGTAAAAATAAATATGGCTTAAATTCCTGAGAGTAACCAGAGGCTGACTGCATGTGGTCCATTCAGCACATCTCAGGGCCCTACCGGGAAGAAAGCTGGTTCTGAAAGAAAGCAGGAAAGGAGGAGGAGACAGATGCAAAATACAGCTGAGAAAATGTCCCCAGACAGCCCAAGGGAGAACAGAGGCCTGCTGACAACAGGACATCAGAGAGATACAGCGGTAAATCACAGGTCAAGACAAGTTGGAGGGGTGATAAGCAAAGAAAAGCAGGGAGGAAGACTCCTTCTAGAGACAGGAGACCAGGATGGAGCCAGAGGCAGAGAGGGAAAGTGGGAGGAGCCAGCATCTGAGAGAGGGGAGCTGGCTGGCAATCACTGGCCCCTCCAAACCTGCCTGCCCTGTGCCTCAAACTTCTAGACTCCCTTTCAGACCCTTGGAAGCCTGGGAGCCTTGGTGACTGACCTGCCCGAGCCCCAGACACCACCCCCCTTTCATCCCACCAAGCGTCACATCCTCCCAGGGCCATCTCCACTCACCTGGCCAGAGCAGCACACAGAGGTCAGGTCTGGAATTCCTTTCTGTCCAGTGTTTCCCCAGGCCCACACTGCCTTCTCTGCATGGACCGAATCATGGCCAAGGGCAAAAAGTCATGGGCTGAAGCCATAACCCCAAGTGAGACTGTATTTGGACACTGGGATTTTAAGACGATAATCAGGGTTAAAAGAAGTGAAGCCTTGGACTACCCTGGTGGTCCAGTGGTTAAGAATCTGCCTCCCAATGCAAGGAATGCTGGTTTGATCCCTGGTTGGGGAAGTAAGATCCCACATGCCTAGGGGCAACTAAGCCCACACGCTCCGACTAGAGAAAGCTTGTGAAACAAAACCAAGAGCCCGTGGGGCCCTCATCTAGTGGGATCGGTGTCCTTATAGAAAGAGCCACCAGAGATTTCTGTCTCTCTCTGCACACACTCACAGAGGCAAGACCAGGTGAAGACGCAGCAAGAAGGTGGCCATCCACAATCCAGGAAGAGCGGCCTCACCAGGAACCTCGGAAGACTTTGATCTTGGACTTCCAGCTGCCAGGAGTATTTTGTTATGGCAGCCGGAGCAGACTAAGTCATCCTCCTCCCTCATACCTGCCAAGTCTTCCCTAGACGCCCCCCTCCTCCAAGGTTCTGGCCACATCCCTTCATCCTCTGACCCCTAGGCCCTGTCTGGATTTAGTAGCAGCTTAGACTGGGATACCATAGGTTTAAAAATATATGTATTTGTGCCTTTTCATTGAAGGTCACTGATGCATAGAAATTTGAGCTAGGAGCTCAGATTCCTGAAGGATTAAGCCAGGGGACTAAAGTCTGGACTTTTTGGCTAAAGATGGAAAGTTTCTTGCTGTCTTCATTCAGTCTTGCATAGGACTTCTATTAGAACTGTACATTTCATAATATCATGGAGGGGGGAGGGAACTGGGGGAGAACAAAGCCTTTTATTACATGCAAGATGAAGAAGCAATTTGATTCATGTGGGCTTTTAATTAAATAAGATAGGGGAAAAAACACAGAGTCTATTTAGGCATTATGGAGGGTAATTGTTTAAATTGTATTTTTTTATTGAATATGTATTTTTTTATTTGTTGAACAATAACATTTCAGGCTACAGAACGCTTAATTTCCATGGTGCTAATTAAAACCAGCACATGTGTATCTAAGTGATTTGTCTAGACAACAGACTAGGCAAGCTGCGATCTATTCTTTTTTATGGAATAATCAGTTCTCTTCAGTTAAGATTTCTTTGTGTGTTGCTGAATTTAATAATGCCTTTCATTAAAATTCAGTTCTGTACTCCACCGAAAATTTGCATTTCATTATTGCTGAGCACCCATCAGCCTGCAAGCTGCCCCCTGGGGCTAAGGAGCTGATTGACCAGAAGGCTCAGGCCTCCTCCTCTTGTCTAAATAAACTGTGCCTGGAAGTAGAGTGCAGGAGGTCAGCCTGGTGGGAGTGGGTATTGGATGGAGAAGTAGGTAGAAAACAGAATGATTTAAAAATGGATTCATCAGGACACTTTTTTTTTTGGCCCCAGCTCCTGAGCTTCCTTTTTCTTTTCTATGGCTCAGTTTTTCCATCTGCAAAATGGAAGTAATGACCTTTCCTTTCTGAGTACAAGATCTCATACGGAACGGGACTTCCCTGGCAGTCCAATGGCTAAGAGTTCGAACTCCCAATGCAGGGGGCCCGGCTTCCATCCCTGCTCAGGGAATGAAATCTCGCATGCGCAAAGAAGATCTTGCGTGCTTCGAGTAAGACCCAGTGCAGCCAAATAAGTATTTTAAGAAAAGATCCCACAAGGAACAAATAAAATAATGGGTGTGAATAACCTTTACGAATGATAAGATGCTGAAAATGTGAAGGCAAAGTGAGGAAGGAGGAGAGAGGCAAGGAGCACGGAAGGAGAGTTTGACTTCTTGGGTCCAGTCCTGCTGTGGGCGTGACCCTTTGTGTCTGCATACCCTGCCCTCCAGCTCTGTTCAGGTGTGACTCATCCAGCTCAGACTTCAGGTGGGAAGGCTGTGGATGTGACAGGGCACAGCCCAGATGTGTAGAAAGACGTCAAAGAATTGGGATGCACGCAGCCACCCTGGATGCTGGAGTATGACCCTCCTCTGGGCCTGACATGGAGTTGCTTTGACTTTCTTAGGGAAAGGAAAATGCCGTGACAACACAGGCACCACCTGATGCAAAGAAGTGACTCATTGGAAAAGACCCTGATGCTGGGAAAGATTGAAGGCAGGAGGAGAAGCAGATGACAGAGGATGAGATGGTTGGATGGCATCACAGACTCGATGGACATGAGTTTGAGCAAGCTCCAGGAGTTGGTAATGAACAGGGAGGCCTGGCATGTTGCAGTCCATGGGGTTGCAAATAGTCGGACATGACTGAGCGACTGAAGTGAACTGAACTGAACACAGGCGAAGCGGAACTCTCAGGTTTCAGGCCCCGCCGTGCGGAGTGGAGCAGAGCAGTCACCGGGAGGGCAGTGGGATGCTGTCTGCTTTTGCACTTGCTTTTTAAAAGGATTGTAAAAGGAGAAGAAAATCCTTTAAAAACAAGTTCCTGAAGGGTTTCCCTGGTAGTCCAGTGGTTAAGAATCTGCCTTGCAATGCAGGTTTGATCCTTGGTCTTGGAACTAAGATCTCACATGCTTCAGAGCAACTAAGTCACAACTACTGAGCCTGAGCACCACAACTAGAGAACCTGGGTGCTGCGATGAAAGATCATGAATGATGCAACAAAGATACTGAGTGCTGCCACTAAGATCCAGTGTAGCCAAATAAATAAATAGACAAGTCCTTTCACATTTTCCTTTAATTAAAAAATTAATATATATTCATTGCAAAAATTCAAAAAATGTGAAAAACCTCATATCTGCACACCCAACTTCCCTATTCCCCGAAGTCAGTGCTGTTCACGGTGTATTTGATCTGCTATCTCACAGTTTTCACGAGTCAGGAATCTGGCCAAGGCTTAGCTGGGTCCTCTGCTCAAGATCTCACAAGGCTGCGGTCAATGTTTTGGCAGGGGCTGGGGTCTCATCTGAGGTCTAGGTGGCAGAATTTATTTCCTTGCAACTATAGAACTCATGGAGGCTTCATCTGCTTTGAGGCCAGCAGGAGAGAGTCTCTGATCTAACTGATTAGGCCAGACCCACCCAGAAGGATATTCCCTTTGATTAACTTAAGCATGTACTATGGTATTATTATTTAAATTAGCACCCCCAAAATGAAATAATTAGGTATAAATCTGACAAAAGTTTGTATAAGGTCTATATGAGGACAACTACAAAATTCTGGTGAAAGAAACCAAAGAAAAACTAAGTAATTGGAAAGGCAGTCCATGTTCATAGATAGGAAGACTCATTTTGTCAAGATGTCCATTCTTACTAACTCGATCTGTGAATTCAATGCAATCCCAATCAAAATTCCAGCAAGTGACCTGAACAGATACCTCACTAAAGAAGGTATACAGATGGCAAGTCATTATATGAAAAGATGCTCCACATTCTAGACCATTAGAGACTTGTGAATTAAGACCACAGTGAAATACCATTACACACCTATAAGATGTTCAAGATCCAAATAACTGACAACGCCAAATGCTAACAAGGATAGGCAGCAGGATATATGCAACAAGGATATATTCAGTGATGGTGGGGATGAAAAATGGTACAGTCACTTTGGAAGACACTTTGTCAGTTTCTTACAAAACTGCTCCTTGGTATTTACCCGAAAGAGTTGAAAACTTATGTCCACATGAAAACCTGCACACAGATGTTTATCACAGCTTTAATCATAATTGCCAAAACTTGGACTTAACCAAGATGTCCTTCAATAGGTGAGTGGATAAATAAACAACGTTACATCCAGACAATGGAATATTATTCATTGCTAAAAAGAAGTGAGCTATCAAGCCATGAAAAGACATGGAAGAAACTTAAATGCATATGACTAAGTGAAAGACACCAATCTGAAAAGATCACATCCTGTATGATTTCAGCTATACGACATTCTGGAAAAAGAAAAAACTATGGAGGCAGTAAAAAGATCAGTGGCTGCCAGGGGTTAGAGGGGTGAGGGATGAATCAGGAGAGCTCAGAGGTTTACAGAGCAGTGAATCTCCTCTGTATGATACTATGGGGGTGGGGTGGATATATACCATTATACCCATAGGGTATACAGGGGCTTCCCTGGTGGCTCAGATAGTGAAGAATCTGCCTGTAATGCAGAATACCCTAATTCAATCCCTGGATTGGGAAGATCCTTTGGGGAAGGGAATGGCTACCCACTCTAGTATTCTTGCCTAGAGAATCCCATGGATAGAGGAGCTTGGCGGGCTATAGTCCATGAGGTTGCAAAGAGTTGGACATGACTAAGTGACTAACACTTTCCATAAAGTGTACAACACCAAGAGAGAATAGTGACGCATCAGTGCAGGTTCGTCGATAGTAATAAAGATGCCCTCTAGTGAGGACGTTGACAGTGGGAGTCTGTGCCTTTGTAGGGGCAGGGGGTATGTGGGAACTCTTTATATTGTTCCTTCAATTTTGTTAGAAGCCTAAAACTGCTTTAAGGAAATAAAGGTTATCAATTTAAGAAGATATTTATCTATTTATCTGCAGCAGGTCTTAGTTGCGGCACACGTGATCTTTAGTTTCTGGCATGTGGGATCTAACTCTCTGACCAGGGATTGAACCCAGGCCCTCTGCATTGGGAGCTCAGAGTCTTAGCCACTGGAGCACCAGGGAAGTCCCTTAATTTTTAAAAAAGTGAATAGCTAGTGATTTTAAAACGAATCTATCTGGGTGCGTATGTCCAAGTTCAGTGTTTTTCACTGAACTTGGCTGCCTTATAGGAAATCTGATTCCCAGCAGAGTGCAGGGGAAAGGGAACCTCAGGAGTGGGGACAGCCAGCCCCTCCATATGCCCCGTGGATTTCAGCAAAGGGCCATGGGCCTCAGCTCAGCTCCTGACATTAACACACATTACCCTGCCCTGCAAACATCTGACAAACGCTTGTCTCTGGCTGCCTCCAGCTCCACATCCACTTCTGGCCAGAGAAGGGGGCGTTACGGGGTCAAATGAGGAGAGGAAGGGGTACAATGGGGAAGCGGCGTGGGCTGAATGTGAACTGGGAGCAGAGTGGGAAGCGGGATGGAGAGAGGCAGGGGAGGGGGATGGGAGGAAGGAGAAGAAATTCGGGAGTGTCTTCTCATGTGTCGAAGAAAATGTCACGTCAGGCAGGACTTGATAATTACTGTGGGATGTTTCAGTACAAGAGAACCAAGTAATTATGATGTCAGGAGCTCAGTGCCTTCCTCCAAATCAGCACCCAGTCACAAAGTGAGTACGGTTTCCCATCCTCAGGAGCTTCCTGGGCCTTAGTCACACCATGGGCTGCCCGCCAGAGCCCTTTGGGGAACCACAAGTTCTTCCTCGTGTGGTTCAGCTCAGTTCAGTTGCTCAGTCGTGCCCGACTCTTTGCGACCTCATGGACTGCAGCACGCCAGGCCTCCCTGTCCATCACCAACTCCTGAAGTTTAATCAAACTCATGTCCATTGAGTTGGTGATGCCATCCAACCATCTCATCCTCTGTCATCCCCTTCTCCTCAATCTTTCTCAGCATCAGGGTCTTTTCAAATGAGTCAGTTCTTTGAATCAGGTGGCCAAAGGATTGGAGTTGCAGCTTCAGCATCAGTCCTTCCAATGAATATTTAGGACTGATTTCCTTTAGGATGGACTGGATGGATCTCCTTACAGTCCAAGGGACTCTCAAGAGTCTTCTCCAACACCACAGTTCAAAAGCATCAATTCTTCGGTGCTCAGCTTTCTTTATAGTCCAACTCGCACATCCATACATGACTACTGGAAAAACCATAGCTTTGACTAGATGGACCTTTGTTGGCAAAGTAACGTCTCTACTTTTTAATATGCTGTCTAGGTTGGACATAGCTTTTCTTCCAAAGAGCAAGTGTCTTTTAATTTCATGGCTGCAGTCACCATCTGCAGTGATTTTGGAACCCCCCAAAATAAAGCCTCTTACTGTTCCTATTATTTCCCCAACCTCGTGTGGTTATGACAACCTAATAGGATGTCGCATGTGTACCAGGCCATCACCCCTTCCACATCTGGCTTGTCCTAGGAGGGGGACAGAGGCCTGTGATCTGGTGGAAAGGGGAGAGGGCAGGGTTAGCGCTGTACAGCCCAGCAGAGCCCAGCCAGCCCCAAGGGAAGATGGCCAGACTCTGACTTCCTCCTTGATCAGTTACTGGGCGTGGACGGTCCTGCAAAGGGCATGTGCTCGGCTGAAGCCACTCCCTGCAGCTACAGCGGGCCCGAGAGGAGTGGACAGCCACAGCGGCCACAAGCCATCACTAGGCAGATGAGGCCAGGGCGCTGCATCTGTGGGTCCTCCGAGTGCCAGCGCTGAGGAGTGTCCCAGGTCCCTGCTCTTTTCAAGGCTGATTCATCTCACCCAGCTTCTGAACCAAATAAGGGTAACTGCACCGTGGCTATTCCTCTTAGGGCTTTAACTGCAGGTCTGTGCTTCCCTTTAGGGAACAGCAAGCACCTACTTGACACAGACTGTCCTGTGTGACCCTGGGTGCGGGCCTTGGGAGGGGCTCAACCAGGGGCTGGTTTGCCTCTGACCTCCTGCCCAGAAGTAAGCAGGAAGGCATGGCAGGCCTGAGCCCACATCTGGTGGCTCATATTTCCAATAAGCCCTGAGATCAGCTTCGCACTTTCAAAGCACCCACAAAGGGCAGGAGGTGTTAACCATCCACAGAAGGGCTTCTGAAATACAGTCAAGACATTTGGAGACAGAATTGGTCCAATCTGCCACTTGGTTTGGCCCCACCTCCAGCTCTGTGCACCCAGGGCACCAATGGCCCCAGGCTCAGCCATAGCCCCCCAGGGAGGTGACCTGGATGGCCACACCCAGCTTACAACCAGGTCTGAACCACATGGTCCAGGCTTGTCCTTGACCCCAGTGATGGCTGAGCCCATGTGACCACAGCCAAACTGACCTGGCTCCTCCTTCCCCTTCTGGACTCAGATGAAGCACAGAGCTTGGTTCTGTTTTCCTAGGTGACTGCTCCACGAGAGCTCTCTGAATTGTGGGAGTTAATCATGGTTCAGATGGTAAAGAATCCGTCTGCAAATGCAAGAGACCTGGGTTCGATCCCTGGGTTGGGGAGATCCCCTGGAGGAGGGCATAGCAATCCACTCCAGTATTCTTGCCTGGAAAATTCCATGGACAAAGGAGCCTGGCGGACTACAGTCCATGGGGTCTCACAGAGTCAGACACAACTGAGTGACTAAGCACACTAACTCCACCTGGGAGAGAGGGGAAACCAGAGGGGCTGCTGATGAATTTCTTGCTCTTCCCAGAGACCCACCCCCACTGCCACCCTGTGGACTGTTCTGCATATGCATATTTCCCACGTGTGTGTTTGTGTGTATGGTGGGGGGAGGGGGTTTCTCCCACCAATAAACAATTCCTCACCACGAGCTGGGTATCCTACAGTTCAACTCAATTCTGACACTGTCCACTCAGAGATCGACAGGTTAAGGGCTTGATCAAGCTTGCCATTCTCCACTCAAACTTCCGGGGCCAGTCCCAGGTTCAGATTATCACCTGGGCTTCTGACCAACTGGCTATAGGTTGCAGGTTCCTATGACCCCCTCCTTGGGTTCAGTTCATTTGCTAGAGTGGCTCACAGAACTCAGAGAAACACTGCACATTAGATTATTGGTTTATTGTAAAAATCTACAACTGAGGAACAGCCTGACAGAAGAGATGCAAAGTGTGTGGGGAGGGTTGTGGAGCTTCCATGCCCCTTCCAGAGTCACCACTGTCCCAGCATGTCCAACCCAGAAGCTCTCTGGACTCTCTCCTTTGGGGTTTTTATGGAGCTTCATTACAAAGGCATGATGAGTTAGACCATTGGCCTCGGGTGACTGAATTGCATTTCCAGCCCCTTCCCCTCCCCAGATGTCTGGGGGATGGAACTGAAATCTCCATGCCTCTAATCTCTTGGTTGGTTCTCCTAGCCACCAACCCCATCCTTAAGGACTTTCCAAAAGTCACCTCATTAACATAACAAAAGTCACCTTTATCCCTCTCCTTGCTTAGGAAACTCCAAGTGTTTTGGAGCCCTATGCCAGGAATTACCGAAAGACCAAACACATGTGACCTTGTTGCAAAGGATGGTCTTTGCAGATGTAATCAATTTCAGATGAATTATGAGTTATACCAGGTCCTAACTCAATGACTGGTGTCCTTACAAGGCTCATGTCACCATTCCCACACTCACCTCCCAATGAAGGAAGCTGGGGGACTCTTTTCTGGAAAAATGTATGATTCTAATACCAGTTCCTCTCATTCTTCTGTCCAAGTCATTCATCCGCTCTGAGTCAATGTGTAGAAAAGCTTTGACCAACCTAGACATCATATTAAAAAGGAGAGACATTACTTTGCCGACAAAGGTCAAAGCTATGGTTTTCCTAGTAATCGTGTATGGATCTGAGAGCTAGGCCATAAAGAAAGTTGCTGCTGCTGCTGCTAAGTCGCTTCAGTACACAAAGAAAGTTGAGCGCCGAAGAATTGATGCTTTTTTTTTTTAATAAATTTATTTATTTTCAGTTCAGTTCAGTCACTCAGTCGTGTCCAACTCTTTGCGACCCCATGAATTGCAGCACGCCAGGCCTCTCTGTCCATCACCAACTCCCGGAGTCTACCCAAACCCATGTCCATCGAGTTGGTGATGCCATCCAACCATCTCATCCTCTGTCGTCCCCTTCTCCTCCCGCCCCCAATCCTACCCAGCATTAGGGTCTTTTCCAATGAGTCAACTCTTTGCATGAGGTGGCCAAAGTATTGGAGTTTCAGCTTCAACATCAGACCTTCCAATGAACACCCAGGATTGATCTCTTTTGGGATGGATTGATTGGATCTCCTTGCAGTCCAAGGGACTCTCAAGAGTCTTCTCCAACACCACAGTTCAAAAGCATTAATTCTTCGGCACTCAGCTTTCTTCACCGTCCAACTCTCACATCCGTACATGACCACTGGAAAAACCATAGCCTTGACTAGATGAACTTTTGTTGGCAAAGTAATGTTTCTGCTTTTAAATATGCTATCTAGGTTGGCCATAACCTTCCTTCCAAGGAGTAAGCATCTTTTAATTTCATGGCTGCAATCACCATCAGCAGTGATTCTGGAGCCCAAAAAATAAAGTCTGACACTGTTTCCACTGTTTCCCCATCTATTTGCCATGAAGTGATGGGACCAGATGCCATGATCTTAGTTTTCTGAATGTTGAGCTTTAAGCCAACTTTTTCACTCTCCTCTTTCACCTTCATCAAGAGGCTCTTTAGTTCTTCTTCACTTTCTGCCATAAGGGTGGTGTCATCCGCACATCTGAGGTTATTGATATTTCTCCCAGCAATCTTGATTCCAGCTTGTGTTTCTTCCAGCCCAGCATTTCTCATGATGTACTCTGCATATAAGTTAAATAAGCAGGCTAATTACTTTACAATATTGTAGTGGTTTTTGCCATACATTGACATGAATCAGCCATGGGTTTACATGTGTTCCCCATCCTGAACCCCCCTCCCACCTCCCTCCCCATCCCATCCCTCTGGGTTGATGCTTTTGAACTGTGGTGTTGGAGAAGGTTGTTGACAGTCTCTTGGACTGCAAGGAGATTAAACCAGTCAATCCTAAAGGAAATAAATTGTAAATATTCATTGGAAGGACTGCTGTGGAACCTTGAACTCCAATACTTTGGCCACCTGATGCGAAGAGCTGACTCATTGAAAAAGACCCTGATGCTGGGAAAGATTGAAGGCAGGAGGAGAAAAGGATGACAGAGGATGAGATGGTTGGATAGCATCTCCATCTTGATGGACATGAGTTTGAGCAAGCTCCTAGAGTTGGTGACGGACAGGGAAGCCTGGCATGCTACAGTCCATGGGATCGCAAGGAGTCAGACATGACTGAACGACTGAACTGAACTGAATTGAAACTGGACATCTCAGAACAGAAATTGTATCATAAGGATGTTGTCAAATACATAGGCAATCATGAATGTGAGAATTCTCAAGACCCAAAAGGTACTGCACAGCGGTCCTCATTATAGCTTACATTATGACTGTGTCAATCTGTGTATGACCAACTTTTGGCCTCTCTCAAAATTTAAACAAAACCCTGGTGACACGTACAACTACGTCCCATAAGACCACAACCTTCTCAGCAATTCATTTACCGCTGGATATTTAATTGACTACTGGTGCTGCTGCTAAGTCGCTTCAGTCGTGTCCGACTCTGTGCGACCCCATAGATGGCAGCCCACCAGGCTCTGCTGTCCCTGGGATTCTCCAGGCAAGAACACTGGAGTGGGTTGCTATTTCCTTCTCCAATGCATGAAAGTGAAAAGTGAAAGTGAAGTCTCTCAGTCGTGTCCGACTCTTCGCGACCCCATGGACTGCAGCCTACCAGGCTCCTCCGTCCATGGGATTCTCCAGGCAAGAGTACTGGAGTGGGGTGCCCTTGACTACAGAGCTCCCTAAAAATAATTCAACATAAACGGAACCTTTAAGGAAATATTTCCCTTGTTATGCTTTGTACGAAATAACTGTGGGGATAAAAGTAACAAATAACCCCTTCTACCCACAGACGATTCTCTTGACTCAAGAGGAACAAAACAAAATGTCATCCCCAGATTTGGCACGAGTGTGTGTGGCCAAGGGTCCAATACTGAACAAGTTTCCCTAGCTCATCGGGCATCTGTCAGCATGCTCACTGAAATCAAACGAATAAACTCACAGGCATTAGCTCAGATAAACACCACCTGCCTCTTCTTTTTATAAGATGGCTTTTTAATCCCTCCACGTTGGAAATGTTCTTCCTAGACACCAAGCACTTCTTGAGGAACACGGTTTCTGATGAGAGGGAAATCCCCCTCCCACCACGGCCCATTGCTTTGACAGGTGTTAATTATACTCTTGATCAGAGAGAAACATCTGCACACTGCAGCTTGGGGGGAGGTGGCACTTTGCGGCTCAGCAGGCAGAGGATAGGAAGTTGCTGGAGAGACTGACTTCCTGACCGCGTGGCAGCCATCACTGGGGTTTCCCATCACGGTGGCTCCCCAGAATCTCTGGAGGGCAGCTTCAGGGGGAAGCCCCCAGATTCATCAGCTTTCCTCCTCTGCATATGCTGTTTTCCCTTCTCTTTCCACAGTCAGGTCCCCTGAATTGTTTCACTGCACCATCCTGGACTGGCCATTCTGAACATCTTTTCGTAGGCTTGTGGCATTGTTATTTAGTGGTAGTGATAACCTTGACCTCACATGCTGTTTTTATCCCACTTAGATTTCTCCCTAACAATACATTTATATGTTTGACCACAGGGTGCTGCCTAGATCTTTAGACCTCCTGGTGGTGTTGCTCAATGTACAAAATACAGGCTGTATTGGGACTTCACTGGTGGGGCAGTGGCTAAGACTCTGAGTTCCCAGTGCAGGGGACCTGGGTGAGATTCCTGGTTTGGGAACTAGATCCTGCATGCCACAACTAAAGATTCCACATGTGTATGGCAAAACAAATACAATATTGTAAAGTTAAAAAATAGAAAATAAACTAATTTTAAAAAATACATAAATAAAATGTGGAGGAAAAAAAAGATTCCACATGCTACAACTAAGACCCAGTAGAGCCAAATAAATAAATAATTTAAAAAAAAAAAGAATATAGGCTGTGTTACCAGTGCCTCTTCTTTTTAATTAAAAAAAAAAAATCTAATTCCAAAATACATCTAGCCCTGAGGAATTGCCCACTTGTACTTGAGTGACACTGGACAGCTGCCTTGACTCTGTGCGCCAGACTCAGGCAGACACTCAGCAGACAGACAAGAGCCGTCCTGATGTCTCCATGCCCCGAGCATTGCTCCTTGAGGCAGGATGAGGTGGACACGACTGGCTGCACCTCTCATAGCCGGGTCACCTCCCCATCGGTCAGGTAGAGCCTCTACTTCCTAACGTCTAGTCCTGTCTGCTTCTGGCTCTGAAACACCAGCTGTGAATCCCAGCATCAGGGACCCCAATTATATGTTGATCCCAAACCCCCTGTGTGGCTGATTTGGAGATGGGACCAATAAGGAAGCCATTAAGGTGAAGTGAGGCCGCAAGAGTGGGTGGCTGATCCAATGGGATGAGCGTCTTTATGAGAAGACACGCCCGAGAGAAGTGCTGTTCACCTCCCCTCAGTCTCTCTCGGTGTCTGTCTGTCTGTCTCTCTCTCTCCCTCCCCCCACCTCCTTCCCGTGTGCACCGTGCAAAAGTCAGGTGAGGACCCAGCGAGTGGTGGCCGACTGCAAGCCAGGAAGAGGGCTCTCATCAGAAACCAACTCAGCCAGAACCTTCATCTTAGACTCTCTAGCCTCCAGAACTGTGAAAATACAAATTTCTAATGTTTAAGCCACTCAGTACTTCGTCATGGCAGCCCTGACAAAGACATGTAAGTCTAGTTTAACAGATAAGAAGCAAGCTCAGAAAGATGACATGAATCTTAAAGGAGAAGTGAGATGCTAATAAGTAACTGGGGGAGGGGTCCCCCTTTTTGCGCAGAGGGGTGAGGGCTCAGAGGGGCAGGGAGAGGCTGATGGGCCTGAAGAGCAGGGCAGTGCCTGCATGCGGGCGAGGCCTCGGGATGTCATCCTAAGGTAAGCCTCTGTTTCGAATAAAAAACGGGGGCATACGTTTCCACATGAATATGGATAATAAATGAGTCTAATTCTGGGAAATCAAGTTTTGAGGGTGCAAGCCTGTGTGCCAGAAGTGGGTGGCAGAACCTCAAAAGACCTCAGTCCTGAGAATGTCAGGGACACCCACCTGGTGAGCAGTACCTGAGGTTCTTGTCAATGGGACACAGATGACAAAGAACACGTATTATGAAGACCACCAAAGAAGTGGGTGAGAAATGCTGAACCACATGGTGGAAAGAAGAGTGCTTCCTAAGCCATCAACACAGTATAGAAAATCAGCTTCCACTGTTCACAGCCAACCTCTTCTCTGTGGAAACTGGGATACGCCACAACATTTTCATCTTTCTTCCTACTGTTTTCTATGTTAACTACAAACCTACTTCTTGATCTCAGGCAGATGTGCAAGCAACATCCCAAGGTCCCAGGCTGGAAAAGGGTGAAAAAGAGTTCTCAGCATCTTTGTCCTTACCTGTCTTCCACTGGCTGATTTTCTTGTTCCCACTGGCCCTGACTTTTCTGCCCTTGAACAAATGTCTGAAGGGACAACTCCTCTCCCATGCAAATGAGCACTTGTGTTCCTCTGGCAGCCAGAGCGAGAATCCTGAGTGGGGTTTAAAAGAAAATGACATCTGGGCTGCTTCCTAAAAGCTTCCTCCCCAATACAGTCCTTTAAATTATAATTGCTGACTTGGTCCTGTTATAATTGCTGACTTGGTCCTGTTATCAACCACCTTCTCCACCCCCTCAAGCAGCTGGGCTTAAAAACTATCTGCTGATTGCCTCCCTGGGGTTGGCTTTTAAACTCTTCCAACGCTGGTAATGCATGCATGCATGCGTGAGTGCTAAGTTGTTTCAGTCATGTCTGACTCTGTGCAACCGTATGGATTGTAGCCCACCGGGCTCCTCTGTCCATGGGATTCTCCAGGCAAGTATATTGGAGTGGGTTGCTGTACTCTCCACCAGGGGATCTTCCCAAACCAGGAATCTAGCCCCACGTCTCTTACGTCTCCTGCACTGGCAGGTGAACTCTTTGCCATTAACACTACCTGGGAAGCCCAATCCTGGTAATAGTGTATGTTTTTATGCATGCAAGCATGCACACAGCTATTTATTTAACACTATGTGCAAGACAGTGAAGGCATCGGAGGAAGGGATCACTGCCCTCCAGCAGGAATGTGTGTGAATATGTGAAAAACTAATTTGCAAAGCAAGAGTTGAATAATACCAGCACCAAGGGAAGAGATAAGCCCTCAGACAGAGATAGCTGCATCTTTAATAAAGCTGTCACCCTGCCAGACTCAGACACTCATGACAGCTCCGAGTGCTCAAGGCAAAGACAGCAGACCAGAGAAGGAGGGAGGCATTCAGCTACTGGGATTCTTAGCATGAAAGGAAGATTGGCCTTTCGAAGCCATCAGCAGAAACAAATGTTTCATTTGTAGCCCTGGCAGCCTGTCTGTACCAAATAAACAGCTTAAACAAATAGACCTTGATTTTGATGGTTTTAAAATGGGAGTGATGTTGATTTTCCCAGCGCCTGACTTTTGCAAAAATCACCCCATTTGAGCTCTAGAGCACTCTATTCCCCATCTCTTGGGGTAAATTGACTTTCAAATGAACGTAGCTGAACACCCAAATTGCTGTAAGAAGGATGAAGGCTGAGAAGTGCGCCTACCTCCTACATGGCCACGATGGCTTCTGAAGGGGTTTCTGTGACTGTTTTCAGACCATAGGTGCTGCATCCTTTTCTATCCCAGCAGACGTGAGAAGGCCAATGGAGCCAGATCTGGGTGAGGGCAGACTCGGGGCCAAGAAGCTGGACAGGGCGTCCTCTGATCTGGAACCCAAGAAATACCAGAAAAACCATCCTTTCTCCTTCTCACTTAACCTTTCACACAAAAGGACAGAGGAATGAATACTCAGAGTCATGGTCCCAGCCCATGCCTGGGGACACGAGTGTAAAGGCTATTGGCTAGACTCTTACAGGGAGGATGGTTGATCACTATATCCCTCCATCGCCCATCCATCAGGGTGCCACCAAACATTTCACAAGCCCCTCCCACCACACACTTCTTATTAACCTGGGTGCTGTCAAGGAGGAAGTAGAAATGAATATGATAATATCTTTGCAGTCAAGATTTTCACACATACACATGTAAGGACATAACTAATGTAATACTCATAAAGCAGTCTCTTTCAAACGTGTTGCTGGGGACTTACCTGGTGGTCCAGGGTTTAAGAATCTGCCTGCCAGTGCAGGGGATGCAGGTTTGATCTCTGGTCTGGGACGATCCCACATGCTGAGGAGGGACTAAGCCCGTGCACTAAAACGAAAGTCCTTGAGCCGCAACAATAGAAGTCACCGCAGTGAGAAGCCTGGGCACCCCAACAAAGAGTAGCCCCTGCTTGCCGCAACTAGAGGAAAGCCCACACACCACAACAAAGATCCAGTGAAGCCAAAAATTAATTAATTTTAAAAACTTGTGGCTGAACCACTGGCTCCACAGTAATCAAGACAATGTGATATCAGTAAAAGTAAAGATATGTGGTTCAATGGAACAAAACAGAATCCAGAAAGAAAACCATAACTGTGTGGTCCATTGACATTTTACTAAAGTGAGAAGATAATTTGTGGAGCAAGATTAGTTTTTTCAACAAATGGTGCAGAAACAATTGGATATCCACATGCAAAAAAAAAAAAAAAGGAAGCACAGCCCATACCTCACATCATACATAAAGCTTAGCTCAAAATATATCATAGTTCAGTTCAGTTCAGTCACTCAGTCGTGTCTGACTCTTTGCGACCCCATGAATTGCAGCACGCCAGGCCTCTCTGTCCATCACCAACTCCCAGAGTCTACCCAAACCCATGTCCATCGAGTAGGTGATGCCATCCAACCATCTCATCCTAAATGTAAAACCAAGAACTATAAAACATGGAGTGAGTGTGTGCTAAGTTGCTTCAGTCATGTCTGACTCTTAGTAACCCTATGGACTGCAGCCTGCCAGGCTCCTCTGTCCATGGGATTTTCCAGGAAAGAATATTGGAGTGGGTTGCCATTTCCTCCTATAGGGGAGCTTCCTAACCCAGGGATTGAACGCTCATCTCTTGTGCCTCCTGCATTGACAGGCAGGTTCTTTACCTTCAGTGCTACCTTGGTAACCCCATAAAACATGAAGAAGAAAAGGTACAAGAAAATCCTTCTGACCTGAGAATTAGGCAATTTGGTTTTTTTTTTTTTAGATAAGACACAAAAAGCAGTTATCAAGACAGGAAAAAAACTGAACTTCATCAAAATTAAAAACTCTTTGAAAGACATTTAAGAAAATGAAAAAACAAACCAAAAACTGGAAGAACTATTTGCAAAACACATACATGATTTTTAAAAACTCAAAATATTTCTAAAATCTCAAAATTCACCAAAACAAGCCAATTTTTAAATGAGGGAAAATATTTGAACAGACACTTAAGTGAGGCAATATGAATGGTAAATAGCACATGAAAAGATGTTCAACATCATTAGTCATAGGGAAATACAAATTAAAACTATGAGATACCACCACACTCCTATAAGAATGACTACAATTCATGTATATATATATATATATATATATATATATATATATATGTATATGTATATGTATATATATGGAGAGAGAGAGAGAGAGAACTAAGTACTTGGTGCTGGAGAAGACTCTTGAGAGTCCCTTGGACAGCAAGAAAATCAAACCAGTCAATCCTAAAAGGAAATCAACCCAATTCATCAGAAGGACTGATGCTGAAGGTGAAGCCCCGATCCTTTGGCCACTTGATGTGAAAAGCCAACTCACTGGAAAAGATCTGCTGGGAAAGATTGAGGACAGGAGGAGAAGGGGACGACAGAGGATGAGAGGGTTGGATGACATCATCGACTCAATGAACATGAGTTTGAGCAGACTCCTGGAGATAGTGAAGGACAGGGAAGCCTGGTGTGCTGCAGTTGAACAACAACAAACACACAAGATACAACCAACTGGGACTCTCACACACTGCTGGGGGGTAGTCACTTTGGAAAACAGTTAGGCAATTTCTCAAAAAAGTTCAACAAAACCCTACTGTATGATCTAGTCATTCCACATCTAGGTACTTTCCTAAGAGAAATGAAAGCACGTGGGCCTACAGTTGCCCTGAATGTTTATGGAAGCTGTATTCATAAAAGCTCCAAACTAGAAACAGTCAAATGTTCTTGAATGGGTGAATGGACAAATAAACTGAATCAGGTTCCTACTGTGGACTCAGCTATAAAAAGGAACAAACTACTGACATGTCCAACAACATGGATGCATCTTAAGAACTTTATGCTCAGAGAAAAGCTACTATGTGACTTCATTTATAAGCCATTTAGAAAAAGACAAAACTCTAGGACAGAAATCCAGAGGTTGCTGGGGGCTGAGTGTGGGAGGAGTGATTGACATCAAAAGGGATAAGAGTGAACTTTTAGGATGAAGCCAATACTGTCTGGATCGTGATGATGCTTATGCAGCTATATATTTGGCAAAACTTCCAAAATGGCAAACCTAAATTTTATGATATGTCAATTACATCTTAATAAACCAGACTTAAATTTTTTTTATGATTATTACCATACTCAGATAATGTTCTCTCTTTTTAAGCAAAAGTGTACAATTAAAAGAGAGAAATTAGGTATTATTTATGCTAATTTCTTCTAATTAATACGTGACTAAGTACTACATTTTTGTATAGAGAGAGCTATAAATAATGTATCTCACTCACATGGTACACTCTGTACATCGCATCTGACCGGGAACTTTTAGAGTCACTGCTTCTAGAATGGTCCCTGCACAGAATCAAGATAAGGAAAGTAGTCGTGAATATTAATTCTCTGCTTCTTACTCACGCAGCTGGGGGAGGTAAGCATGGCCAACGTTATTATTATTTCCATTTCATAAATGCAAAGATACAAATGTGCAAAGATGAAGCTAGAGTTTGGTAAAGGTCACACGGCAAGTGGGTGGCAAACCCTGAATTTGAATCCACATCCTTTTACATAGAAAACTGTCAATGTTCCTCAATCTTCTCCTCAGAAACACCAAAGCGGAAAGCGTGGGGCAAGAGCTCTGGATGGAAACGTAAAGCCCATTTGAGGGGAAAATCGATGAGCGGGGGCAACAGCCTGTTTACAGACCTGTGGGCTATTTTGGGTGCTTTCCACAGACCGGCTCAGCAGCCGTGACGCCGCCCACGGCTCAGCCCGAGCCTGCGCGGTGGCACCGGCCCGGGTGTGACGGGAGCCGAAACTCACCAGATGCTGCGCTTCTTTGCTCTGATGAGCCCCAAAGCGGAAAGAGCTCCTCTGAGGACAGACAACCTGGCCCCCAGCCCTGCTCCAGGCCGCCCTCCTTGTGTTTCCTCGGAGCTCAGGACCCGAGGCAGGCTGCCCTGAGAATCTTCTCGTGTGGATAAGCTGACGCCCGTGTCCCTACCCTGTGGACCTTACTTTCCCCCTACCTCAGGGCAGGGGGGAGTGTCCAGGGCACCCCCCTCCATTAGCCCCAGGAGGCCTCCCTAGGTCACCTAGCTCTTGGTTGGCTCTGTCTTGACCATCCCAGGCAGCATGTCCTTGGGTGAGCTGCTGCCTCCGCCAGCTCTGGGGTTTCATTAAGGGGCATTTACGAAAAAGCTCTGAGAAAAACGAAGTTCTGTGGGAAATTCTGGGCTAAACAAAGAGTTACGGTTATGGGTTGAGTTGTCCCCCAGAGAAAAGGTATTCCTCCCTCAAAGGCCCGTTGCCAGGCCCCGTAGAGAGCCTGCTCCTGTTCAGTGAAGGAATAAATGAATGAATGAATGAGCCCCTGATTGGCAGTGGTGTCATCCTACTGACAGATGGCTAACCCTTCACCCCCAGGGCCTCACCCCACAGGGAGGCACTGGGGGACATTGGCTCGCCCCTTCTCATCTCCCATCCTCCCAACCCCTGCATACCTGAGTTTCACCACACTAGTTGACACTAGTTAATTTACACCACACTAAATGTCCATGCTTCCTCTCCTCTCAGCCTTTGCACATGTCCCCCCCCCATCCCAAACCCACCTTCTGTCCCTGGGTGGATGACCGTCTTTCCCCACTGTGGCCCTTGGGCTGTGAGGCTTCTTAGCTACACAATTAGAGGGGAGCTGGCTCCTCCCTAGCCAGATCAGAGGTTCAGATCCAACATCAGCCTCATATGGTGGAACTTTGACTCTATCTCAGAAACTCCAATACTTTGGACACTTTGGCCGCCTGATGCAAAGAGCTGACTTGTTTGAAAGACCCTGATGCTGGGAAAGACTGAGGGTGGGAGGAAAAGGGGACGACAGAGGATGAGATGGCTGGATGGCATCACCAACTCAATGGACATGAGTTTGAGTAAACTCTGGGAGTTGGTGATGGACAGGGAGGCCTGGTGTGCTGCAGTCCATGGGGTCGCAAAGAGTCAGACACGACTGAGTGACTGAACTGAACAGCATCCATGGTTAAGAGACCACCAACCTCTCCCATGTCATTATCAGGGATGACGTCAAAGCACTACCATTACAGCTGTTATGACATGGCCGCCTCAAGAATCTACCAGAATTGACTGCCTTAAGCTCTTGGCCTCAGCTAGTCTCCAAGAGTTTTGCAACTTACAGAGGAAGGAAACCAAACTTACAGAGAATCGATCTAGGACAAATTTACCCCTATCTGTAAAGAGGACAGTTAGCAGTGAGGTCACAACAGGCTGGCACTCGAGCAGTGCTGTCAACCAGCTAAAGCAAAGGCAGTGTGATAGATGCTCTATGGAGGTCCCAGGGTGCTCTGCACAGAAGGCCCACAGCACAGAGAGAAAACACTTAAAATGAGTCCTAAGAAAAGAAGGCACTCCTTAGTGAGCAGGGGAAACGACCTGGATGGCAGGGGAATAGCTCAGGCAAGGCAGCAAGAGGTGTGAGCGTGGGTATATGAAGTCCCTTAACAAAAAAACAAAGATTAAATATACACAGGGGAAGAAATACAATAAAAAGAACCTGATGGTAGCATAGGTTTTTTATAGTAAGCATTCAATTTACCCAGCTCTAACTTTCCTGGAAATCAAAGCATACAGGAAATTCACTAGATTATGTAACTTTCACTGCTTGATATAAGTAAGTACACAGCTTGTCAAGGAATTACATCTTCCAAAAGCTCTACCTGGCATATGCTTGGTTTTAACATCAAAAGGAATTCAAAATTAAAAGCAAGATGGGTAGAATTTGTCCACTGTAATATCTTAGGAAGTCTTAACAACCTATATATGTTAGGGCTAATCTCTCAGTCATGTCTGAATCTTTGCAACCCCATGGACTGTAGCCTGCCAGGCTCCTCTGTCCATCAAATTCTCTAAGCAAGAATACTGTAATGGGTAGCCAATCCCTTCTCCAGGGGATCTTCCCGACCCAGGGATCAAATCTGTGTCTCTTGCATTGCAGGCAGATTATTTACTGTCTGAGCCACCAGGGAAACCCTATATATGTTACCGGGAACAATAAATAATATAATTCTAAAAAGAATCCAGCACAGAACCATAATACAGATAATTAGATGCCTAACCATACCTTAACTCTGCTAACATTTAAATTACTTAGGGTTTAGTCTAAGCTGCTGTGTCAGAGGCCCCCGAATACAGTGACTTAAAATAGAAATGTTTGTCTTTCACATAACATTCTGAATGCAGGCAGTGGGCCAAGGTTGGCAGGTATCTCTGCTTGATGAGGTCATTTAGGGACCCAATTTTTTCCTGTCTTGTGCTTTGCCATCCCGAGGCTGTCATCACCGTGCATAGGGAACTCTGGCCCCTCAGAACCACCTCATCATTCCAACCCAGGAAAGATGAAAGAGCAAGTAGGGCAAGAAATTTGCATACTTTAAAAAACAAGTTGATCTTCTAGATAAGACAAACCATTGATGTAAAAATAATCATCTGGTTGAAAAATCATAATAATTTGGAAATGGCATGTGCCACTTCCTCTCCCACCCTACTAGCCAAAAGTTAATCATATGGACACAGTTAGCCTCCAGGGAGGCCAGGAAATGTGGTCTGTGGTTAAGGTTAAGGTTAGGGTGGACATATGCCTGCCTACAACTCACAGGCTGCTGTTGCCAAAAGCAAAAAGGGCCATTAGCCTCTGCCGCAACATCTAAATACAGGTGTTCACAGAGAGAAACCAACTGAACAGCAAAGGAGTAAGTGGCTCACTAAGGCAGTGAGCTCATCTGTCGCAAGACTTTCTATTTCTCTCAGAGAAAAAAATCCTTTTGCTGCTGACCCTCAATTATGAGTAAAGAGAAGAGAGCATTAGAACAATTCAGGGAGACTTCCATAAACCCTCCAGGCAACGGTTCACATTTCTGCTCCATTAAGCCCTCTGCCAAGAGAAAGGCCCACGTATGCAGGTGGTCAAGGTAACAAGCTGATGTTCCCCTCTTCTCACTTCTGCCAAACGTGGGTGATGTTTAGGCTGCCTCACACCACCTAACCCATCCCACGCCTTCCACAGACTCTGAAACCCTCAAGAGCCCCAAGAGGGCAGAAGCTTGGAATCCTTGTGCAGAGGTGGCATCAACAATCCAGGCCCTGCTGTCCCCAGGAACATGTTTGCTGTGGATGAAAGGCTCTTCCCCACCTTGAGCAGGACCAGGGTTTAAGGGGTGGCTCTGTGACTCACGGAGATGCACCAAAACAGGAGACGATCAGGAGGGAATCACGTAGCTGCAAGCTGAGTTGGCGTTTGATGAGGTTCCAGGGACTGAAGGCAGGAATTCTGCACTCTCCCACCCAGGGAACTTCCCCGGAAGGGAATGAGCCCGAGGAACCTGAGGGGCACCCCTCTGGAGGACACCATCTATGCAGCAGTGGAGGCCCTAGCCAGGTGGGCCCGGATCCAAGACCACAGACAGAAGCCTTTGTAATAATATGGTTCATGTCTCCCTTCTCCCCAAAGACTCCAAGTTCCATAAGAGTAAGGGTCACGCCTGTCTTCTGTCCTGTTATGTCCCTCGTACCTGGCACTGACTAGGTGCTCAGTAAACCTTGGTTGACTGACATCCTTTCAACTCTCAGGCCCACCTGAAGCCACAGTGCAAGAATGTTTATTGGCTATCTGTTACCTGCTGAGAACTGAAACGGGTGTTTCTCCGTATGGTATTTTCATTCATTTCAACAATATTGACAGCTAGGGATTATCATCCTCATTGGGACAGAACCCAGTGAGCCCAGGCCCCCTCCTAGACACTGTGTTCTCATCTCAGGACTACAGGTTTCCAGAAGAGGCAGACCCTAAAAAGAGCTCAACCTCTCCAGCACACAGCCAGTCCCTTACCTAATCCTCACACAAACCCTGTGGGCTGCGAGTCCATTTTCCACATTTTTCATAAGAGGAAACAGGCTTGGAAAGGTTAAATATAACTCTCCCAAGCCCCTCAGCTACAGGCACCAGAGTTGGGTGTGAACCCAGGTCAGTCTGACTCCCAAGCACCAATTCCTTCCACCTACGTGGACTCAACACTTGAGCTTTTCTGTGGACTGAATCGTGTCCCTCCCACAAAGTTCATGTGTTGAAGCCCATGTAACTGTAGTGGATGCGGGGCCTTTAAGGAGGTGATGAAGGTCAAATGAGGTCATGAAGGTGGGCGCTCACCTGGTAAGACTAGCCCTTCTAAGAAGGGGCACCCTCTCTCCATCACTTGAGGACACAGCTGGAAGTGGTCGTCTGCAAGCCAAGAAAAGGGTCCCCACCGGAAACTGACCATGCTGGAGAATTCCAATCTTCAGCACTGCGAGGGAAAATAATTTCTGTTATTTAAGCCACCCAGTTTTAGGGCATTTTGTCACAGCAGCCTGGACAGGCTAATGTAAGATTTTTTCTAACACGAAATAGCTCAGAGTTGAATGGAACAAGCATGGAAGGAAGGATTCATTTCCCCATTGTTCAATATTTTAGGGGAAAAAAATAGGCTTACTATCTCCCAAGGACATCACAGAGTTTATAGAAGAACTGGGAATTGCTGAAGGGCCCCGCCTGCTGGTTTAACTTCCTCATAAAGAATTTATGGGGCATAAGCACTCGCCAGGAGCTTCCAGAATCTCTTAAAGCAATTCCTCCCAGTCTGAAGAGCCTGCCTTATAAATGCCTGGCCCTCATCACCCCTCTCTCTAGGGGGCAATGCCTATTCCCTCTGGAAGGTGGCAGTTCTGCCAAGAATTGCTCAAGCCTTCCCAGATACACAGCGTGTTCAGAACACCAAGGAAGGGGATTGGCATCTCCCCAGTTTCCGAGAGAGGGAACTGGAGTTCCTTGTCGGTGGGGGGAGGGGGTTCCCTGGACTCACTGAGTAACAATCCTTGAACTCTGTCGCTGGTCTTGAGATATCAGTTGAAAACCTGTCTCCCATGTCAAAGTACAATGTAAGGAAGTACATCTGAATAAATTGTGTTAAATAAGTGAATCAATTTGTGGGCAAACAATTACATCCAAAATGACAACTAAATAATTAGAGCTATTGAACACCGTGTCAGCCAGAGAGAGAAATAACACAAAAATAAAGAGGAGGAGTGAGGAAGGGAAGAAGGAGGTGGGAAAAGTGAGAGAAGTGCGTTTCCCTCTCTGTTGACCTGAGGCTTCATCAGTCCCCATTCCAAGTCAGTCTGTCTGCTGTCATAAACGGAGGCCGGGGGTAGGGGGTGCTGAGACTCAGAAAGAATTCCATCAAAGCCCCCTTGAGGTTCACCTCATTCTGTCCCATCTCTGCTGAATTGTGCCGAGCAAAGCAGTGTCTGAAAGTGGGAGGGTCTCGTCTCTGGGCTCAGCCAGTGGTCTGTCACCATGAACACATGGCCGGAGTTCAGGGTCCTCCAGCGCTCTGATGGTACCCTCCTGGGGGCACCCCAGGTTTGCTGGTAAACTCCAAGTTCGTGCTTCTACACGCCACGTCTCATTGATGCTTCATAACACCCTTAGGAAGAAGGTATTGTAACCAGCTTCATTTTACAGGAAAGGAAAATAAGACTCAGAGAGGCACATTAACTTTTCCAACTATATAGTGAGTGACCAAGCCAAATTTGAACTCAGATCTTCTTGGCTCCAAATCCATTGCTCCTGCCACCCTTCCAATTTACCTCCCAGTCCTGTGTCCCATCTCTCCTTTTCATACACGTATACAGGCCTAGACAAGTTTGGAGCTGGGCACAATTCAGACTCACCTTGACTCTGAATGTGTTAGCCATGTGTGCCCTTGGAAGGAAATTATTTGAACCTGTTAACAGGGGATATAAAAGCATAGAACTGAAGCCTGGGAATGAGCCTTGTAAATCGCTGAGCCACCCCAGTGTGGGTTGATGCCAAGGTCGAGGTGAATCACTGAGCGTCTACCAGCAGGAAACAAGACTGCCCAGGCCAAGTTCACACCAACAAAGCCTCCTCAGGCTCTTACCAGACTCTTTCCTAAGAGAAAATCCCCCAGCCCTGTCCCTTCCACATCCCACCATATCCCAAATCCTCCACTTCTCCATCAACAAATATAACTTAAACACATTTGATGATTCACAGCACAGAATAGAAAGACACCCCACCATCCTAGCGGGTACTGGCTCTGCCAAAGCAAATCCTCAAGGTTTTCAGCAGCATCACATACCCTTTTTCAAAAGTGAGTTCAGCCTTCTCAGTAGACATTTAGCCAGAAACAAAGTTTCGGATCTACATTTTGAACTCCACTGGAAATAGAAATGCATTTGCTTTTACCACAATGTGTAAACTAGCTCATTTCTGAGCTCTTTGCATGATCCTGTTTTTTCATGGATGTGGTACGAAGGGGTAAGACATGAGATTTATATGTAATTCTCTTATAAATGCTTTCCCCCGGATATCTAATTATCCCATTCAAACCCGAAGTACATTGTCTTCTAAGTTTCCAAGTGGTTTAATAATAGAATTGCTTCATTAACTCTGATACTTGCTTGGGAATCAAGCAGAAAAATTAGAGAAGAGCTAGAAAAACAAGCAGCTGCAGTCTCATGTACTTCTGAGTTCTAAACACTCACGGACTTGGCAGCTGAGGTTGTTCTATCAAAAAGCCATTACTGGGAGCCCTTTGGTTAACGGACTGTCTGCTGTCCCTGCTCCTCCCACGCCAGCCCCTTCGTCCCCCTCCTTCCCAGAGGCGGAAGTCATCCTATCTCTCCCAGCCACTCTCACCTACTTTCTTCCCATCATCAGTAAACTGGGCTCCACGCTCCTGGATAATAAATGCACAGAACTGGGAAGACACGCGCCCTCCTGCTCCCGCATCTAGTCTGTGACCACGGACTCAGGTAGGTTTCTTCTCCATCTCATGCAGAGACTAGGGTGGTGTGAATCACTGTGTCTCTCCGCTTTGGTTGCACAGAGGAAACAAGAACCCAGACAATAGAAATGACTTGACCCAGATGACATCGGCCCCACCCCTCCTTCCCTCCCTGGCAGCTTTCAGGTGGAGGCGCACTGCCTGCCGACGGGCTCCCTCCTGTATCACCCCTTCCTCCCACCTGCCCCTCCACAGCCTCGACAGTCATGGCTCACCCTCCTGCCTGAACTCTTCAAACTCTGCCCAGGCCAGATCAAGCCCCAACCTTTCACTTGGCATTTGGGGACCTGAGGGTTCACACTCAATCTATCCTTCTCACTACTTGGGTCACAAACTTCCAAATGGGTGGTCTTCCAGGCCACCCTGCTTTTGGTTGCCCCGAGTCTCATCTCCTTGCAACTCAGACAACCAGTCAGCATCTTCCTGCCCTCTGTGGCCCCTCCCTGGCTGAGTCGCCCCGATATCTCAGTGTGGGCACCCCCGCCCCCAGCACCTGTGGCTCCCTGACCTGGCAGAGCCCTCTGGGAACATACCTCCTCTCCCTGGGCTGTGGGCTCTGCAAGGGTGGGAGCCATGTCCTATTTGGGGGCCCAAAGCTTAGCACAAATCAGACATTGGACAATCAGGCACTTAGTGAATGAAGCACCAGGCCTTTTTAAAAGGGATAGTTCTCCGCATATTAAGTAATTTCCTCTAAATTGACACTGGAATTATTGTCTAAATTGTGAAGGATTTCCAACTGAGTTGCTGAAATAAACTCTTTACCTTCTGGAAATATTGAGTAGGAAAATACTTGTACTTTGACTGTAGGTAAGACCGAAGCTGAGAGCCTTTTGCAGAGAGTCACCAAGGAGTCCCCCGTGAAAAGGGGTGCAGACCTCCCACTGGGGATCCCTGAGTCAAGAGAACCATCCCTGCCCCTCAGGACCCCCCACCACCTCTTCCTCCAAGTAGAGACTGGACTGAGGGGGACAGGGAGAGGGACACACATCCAGGACCAGGGCTCACAGCCCACCAGAACTGGAAGGACACGTCTGAATAGAGCTCAGATGCAGAGCAAGAGGCCATAGACGCAGTCAAAGGGGACCCAGCCGATGCTATCAGATGGCAGGAGCCTGGCTTTGAGAAGAGGAGGCCTCTCACAGCTGGACCAAGGGCTTTCCACTCAGCCATCCCCAGCAAGCAACTCCTCATGGCTATCAAATAGGCTCCAGCCCACTCAAAGGGATGCTAGGCATAGAGGAGGAACATTTCCTCTTGGTAATGTCTTTTCTTAGAAACATCATTTCCAGAAATAACCTGCTGACTTAGCCCACCACCACTGGCTGAGAGTGGGTCTCATCCCACATTTAAACAATCACTAGCAAGGGAAACAGAATTATCATCACAACCAATCAACCGTAACTTCTTAGGAGATCCCAGGAAGCATGGAGCCCCCACAAGGGAACAAAACTGGGGTTCTGTTGATGAGGAACAAAGAGGGTAGTGGCAGTACCAAGTATGAAACTAGAATCTCAGCCCAGCACACTCAGACCTTCCCAGCTGACTTGATCCTACACACACCCATCCTGTAGGGTGACATGACCTCCGCGGGAGAGGCAGTATCTGGATGGAGGACAAGTTCTCATCAGTGGCGTTAGAAAACCTGGATTTTCCAATCCATTCTGATACTTGAGAGTCATCTGACATTGGACAAGTCACTTAACCTCTCCGAGCCTGTTTGGTCAACTGAAAATGGGATTATAATTCTTCACCCAGCTGAGGAATGGTGTGTGTGCTCTGTAAACCTTATTCCACGAAAAGTGGCCAACTTGTCTTCTCTTCAAAGCAGTGTAAAGATGATGGTGATATTAATATAAGATGCAGTTGGCTGGCTGGCTCCAGTGGTGGCTATTTTGGGAGGAGCAGTTACCAAGAAACACGAGACTCTGGTAACCTTGACAACCATAGGTAAGACAGAAAGATGGCGCATTGACTTTCTGGATTTCATTCTTATCTCCTCCTCGTGAAGCTTGGTATCTGTTGATTTGTTTGTTAGATGAGGCATCTGCCAGGGCCAGACAGGGCCGAGCATTGGCCAGGCTGGACTACTCTTAGACAGAATGGTCCAGAGGAGATCTGGAAGGACACAGACAATTCCCTACTTCCGAGGTCCCTGGGGAAAGTACCCACTTTCTTCCTGGCTCCTTATGGTCCTTGGCACCCTAGAAGTCCAGACTACACCAAACACTGTGTGCAAGAGCCAGATGGTACAGGGCAGACCCTGGTGAGCAGTTACAAACTCAGAGAGCAGCTATATATAGGTGCAGGCAGGGCTGCCCAAGAAGAGGCAACAATGATGCTCCTTTGTAAACTCAAAGTGTTTGAGGGCTTCCCTGGTGGCTCAGATGGTAAAGAATCTGCCTGCAACTCAGGAGACCCTGGTTCAATCCCTGAGTCGGGAAGATCCTCTGGAGGAGGAAATGGCAACCCACTCCAGTATTCTTGCCTGGAGAATCCCATAGACAGACGAGCCTGGCGGGCAACAGTCCATGGGGTCGCAAAGAGTCAGACACGACTGAATGACTAACACATACGAAAGGCACGTTAACACAAAAAAAGTTACTGCCTTGTAAACTCAAAGTGTTTGAACCATTTTTTTCATTGAGTAGGTATAGAAGATATTAGATATAAACAGACATAGAAGTATATTTATAACCAATATGTAGGGTGGAAGACTACTGAGGCTACAAGTGCCCACATACCCACAATGTAGCTTAAGAACCAGAATGTGGCTGGCCACATGTACCCTTCCCCATCTCATCCCACCCCCAACATCCAGGTACCTCTGGCATGAACCGTCTGTTTACATTTCCTCCTATGCCTCACAGTTATACTGTATTTGTAGCTCATGTTTCCACTTATAGTTGTACAATTTTTGAATTTTACATAAGTAGGATGATACAAACTCATTCTTCTCCTACTTACTTTTTTTTTGGATCCACCATAAATTCCTGAGATTCATCCTTCTTGATGCACTTATTTGTAAGGTATTTGTTGTCATTGCTCTATGGCCTTCCATTGTCAATATGCCAGGAACTCATTTACCCCTTCTCCTGACAATGAACACTTAGGTTGTTTCCAATTTTACGCCATGAGGAACAGTGCTGTCACGAGCATTCTTGATAAGATTTCCTCTAGAACATGTACCTGGGCCTACGACTCCAGTATGTGCTAAGATACAGGCATCTTTAGCTTTGCTAGGTGATGCCAAATTGTTTTCCAAAGGACTTGTGCCAATTTACATTCCCACCAGAAATGGATAGATTCATGAACTCTCTTCAAATCTCTTTAATTAAAAAAAAATCTTAATTTTAATGCTTTCCTATTTATACATCTTTACCTTTATGACCTATGCTTTTTGTATCTTGTAACTTCAAGTCATAAAAATAAATACCATATTATCTTCTTAAAATTTGATAATTTTGACTTTTATAGCTAGGTCTTTAATCTGCCTGAAATTACTTTTGTAAATAGTATGAGGAATGATCCTATTTCTTTTTTTTCTACATGGCTGTTAATATTTCTATCTCAGCACCATTAACGAAAAGTACATTTCTGGAGTTCCCTGGAGGCCCAGTGATTAGGACATTGCACTTTCATTGCAGAGGATGTGGATTCCATTTCTGATCAGGGAACTAAGACCCCACAAGCAGCGTGGTACGCCACCCCCCTTCAAAAAAGAAAAGAGAAAGGTACGTTTCTCCCACTAATCCACACTGCTTTGCCATACATCAAGTTGCAATTTTCTCCTGGTCCATTTCCCAGTCTACATTTTGCTCCACTGGTTTATTTCTACGTGCCTGTCACATTGTCTTCATTACTACAACTTTGTACTGAGTACTGTTGTCTCGTGAGGCTACTTCCCATTTTGTTTTTCTGGAGTATTTTGGTTTTACTTGGCCAGTTGTTCATCTGTGTATGTTTTGGGATCACACACACACACATGCACAAACACACAAAACGTCTGGGGCTTTGAGTAGCATAGAACTGAATGTGTAGTTCAGAAAATAATAATATCTGCATGATTTTGACTATTTTGTATCAAAAAACATGATATGTGGTTCCATTTTTTTTAGTGCTTCATAGTAAAAATTGTATCATTTTTCTCAATCTTGGTACTACATACTTTGAAATTTATTTATATGCACTCACTATTATTTAGACTCCAAGTGCTATTTTTAACATTCTTTTTCATAGACAGGATATTGAAGTGCATTTGATTGTCCTTTGACTTTTCCTACACAAACTGTATGTCTGGGTGACCCATGAATTGATGAGGACAAGGTTATTTTTATTTCTATATTCTAGCTGACAGTTGAGGGAATTTGTTGTTCAGTCACTCATTCGTGTCCGACTCTTTGCCACCCCATGGACTGCAGCACACCAGGCTTCCTTGGCCTTCACTATCTCCTGGAGTTTGCTCAAACTCATGTCTATGGAGTCAGTGATGCCATCCAACCATCTCATACTCTGAGGGAATTACAGAATTAGATCATCACCATTTCACAGTGCCTGTTGGATTAATGGGTACAGGTAATGATTGTCAATAGCTGCTAACATCTCTCCAAAATGAAGAACCAGTTATTATGCGCCTCTTAACTGAAAAGCACAAGAGTACCCTATGAAGTAGCCTTGCCTAAAAAATTTCAATCTAAAACTGATCAAGTCTTTAGACTCAATTGTTAATTTACAGGAGAACAAGTATAGCAGAACCTATTAAACAACACCATGGGCATGCAATAGGCAAAATCCACAACAAACAACCCAGTTTACTTATCAAATATATTGCAACGGAAAATAACAAACCATGGAGAAGTATCTATAGATACCAAGAGATCCAAGAGACATGTCAACAAACCACAATATATGATTTGAACAAACTATGTATCTGAGCACTGGAGAAATTTGAACTCTGACCACAAAATAAAGATTCACTGTTACCATTTCTTTTTAGGTATGATACTGGTATTATGATTTCATTTTTAGAATGTCAGTATGTGTTTTAACAATACATACTGAAGTACTTATGCATAAAATTGTAAGCTGTCTGGGACTCGCTTCAAAAATAATCCAAAATAGGGACTTCCCAGCAGTCCAGAGGTTTAGACTCCAACTTTCAATGTAGGGGACATGGTTCAAACCCTGATCGGGGAAACATCCTTCATGGCCAGTTCAGTTCAGTTCAGTCACTCAGTCATGTCAGACTCTTTGTGACCCCATGGACTGCAGCACACCAGGGTTCCCTGTCCATCACCAACTCCTGGAGCTTACTCAAACTCATGTCCATAGAGTCGGTGATGCCATCCAACCATCTCATTCTCTGTCGTCCCCTTCTCCTCCTGCCTTCAATCTTTCCCAGCATCAAAAGAAGAGAAAGAAAGTAAAGTCGCTCAGTCATGTATGACTCTTTGTGACCCCACGGACTGTAGCCCACCAGGCTTCTCCATCCATGGAATTTTCCAGGCAAGAGGACTGGAGTGGGTTGCCATTTCCTTCTCCAGGGGATCTCCCCAACCCAGAGATTGAACCAGGGTCTCCTGCGTTGCAGGCAGACGCTTTACCATCTGAGCCATCAGGGAATCAGTTCTTCACATCAGGTGGCCATCAGCTTCAACATCAGTCCTTCCAATGAATATTTAGGACTGATTTCCTTTAGGATGGCCTGGTTGGATCTTCTTGCAGTCCAAGGGACTCTCAAGAGTCTTCTCCAACACCACAGTTCAAAAGCATCAATTCTTTGGCGCTCAGCTTTCTTTATAGACCAACTCTCATATCCATACATGACTACTGGAGAAACCATATTTTTGACTAGATGGACCTTTGTTGGCAAAGCAATGTCTCTGCTTTTTAATATGCTGTGTAGGTTGGTCATAACTTTTCTTCCAAGGAGCAAGCATCTTTTAATTTCATGGCTGCAGTCACCATCTGCAGTGATTTTGGAGCCCCCCCAAATAAAGTCTGTCACTATTTCCATTGTTTCCCCATCTATTCCAGAGATGTGGCCAAAAGATTAAAAAAAATTTTTTTAATAATCCAAAATAGGGGGGTGGGTGAGGATGGATGAAACAGGATTGGCCATAAGTAGATAAGTCGTTGAAGCTGGTGATATGCACATGAGAGCTTGTTAAGCTATTCTTTCTGCTTCTGTACATTTTAGAAATTTTCCATAGTATAAAGCTTTTTTAAAAAGGCTAAAAGAATATAATACCATCTATTCATTAGATGCAGCTTTCTATATCTTAATATATATGTTACATCAAATTTTATAAATGTATTTTTCAAACTTTCTACATTTAAACTGAATTTTTTAATCTGCTTAAAGGATCAAGAAGTGGCTAAATCAGGTCTAGGTGCAGCCAGAACTAGAACCAGACACTTGAAATAACATTGGAAATCTCACTGAGGGAGTCAGGCTGGTCAGTAAGGCTGTGCATTTGTGTGGGAAAGTGGACCAGCTCTCACCTCCTCAGACCCAGAAGCTCGCTCGACCTCCTGATCGTCCAACTGCTGACACCCACGCTGCTGAAGGGCTGATTGGAACGATAAGAAAGGATTTCTGAGTACTAATTTGCAATTCAAAACAGGATGACCAGAGAGATCAGACAGTGCAGAGCAGTGATCGCCCAATTTTTTTAATGTGTGGTCCATCAGTAAAATATTTAGAGTATGCATCCTCAATAAATGCACATTTATCTTTTATAAACTGGTAAGTACATGGCAAATAGATGGGGAAACAATGGAAACAGTGGCTGACTTTATTTGGGGGGGCGCTCCAAAATCACTACAGATGGTGATTGCAGCCATGAAATTAAAAGATGCTTGCTCCTTGGAAGGAAAGTTATGACCAACCTAGACAGCATATTAAAAAGCAGAGACATTACTTTGCCAACAAAGGTCCATCTGGTCAAGGCTATGGTTTTTCCAGTAGTCATATATGGATGTGAGAGTTGGTCTGTAAAGAAAGCTGAGCACCGAAGAATTGATGCTTTTGAACTGTGGTGTTGGAGAAGACTCTTGAGAGTCCTTTGGACTGCAAGGAGATCCAACCAGGCCATCCTAAAGGAGATCAGTCCTGGGTATTCACTGGAAGGACTGATGTTGAAGCTGAAACTCCAATACTTTGGCCACCTGATGCAAAGAGCTGACTCATTTGAAAAGACCCTGATGCTGGGAAAGGTTGAAGGCAGGAGGAGAAGGGGACGACAGAGGATGAGATGATTGGATGGCATCACTGACTCTATGGACATGAGTTTGGGTAAACTCCGGGAGTTGGTGATGGACAGGGAGGCCTGGCGTACTGCGGTTCATAGTGTCACAAGGAGTCAGACACGACTGAGTGACTGAATTAAACTGAACTGAAGAAGACTAAACTACCATGTTATGCAGAGCTTCCCTACTGGCACAAGTGGTAAAGAACCCGCCTGCCAATGCAGGAGACATAAAAGAGCCGGGTTTGATCCCTGGGTCAGAAAGATTCCCTGGGTCAGGAAGATCCCCTGGAGGAGGGCATGGTAACCCACTCTAGTATTCTTGCCCAGAGAATCCCCATGGACAGAGGAGCCTAGGGAACTACAGTCCATAGAGTCACAAAGAGTAGGCATGACTGAAGTGACTTAGCATGCACACACCACATTATGCACACTGTTAACAAGTAAACCGAAAATAGAATGTTTCAAACAGGATGAAAAATAAATATAAATGGAAGTGCTGATATTCGTCCCCACTCTCCTGTGAATCATCTTGTCTCCCAAAGCAGCAATAGCCAAACAATAATAGCAAAGTTCCCGTTGAAAACCCTATGAGATACAAATAATTTCATCACATTCGAGGAAACCCATGATCAGGAAGGTCACGCCCTTGATTTGTATCGAACCTAGTGGGGGACACAGCCAGGATGTGAACGTGGGTGTGCCTGGCTTCAAACACTACGTGTGACCTTGTCTTTTCTCCAGTGTCAGGCGCAAGTGAGCTAAGACTGAGCCTGAGCAGGAGCGGAATCGCCAGTGCTGTCGTGTGGTGGTGGTTTAGTCCCTAAGTCATGTCTGACTCTTGTGACCCCACAACCTGTAGCTCGCCAGGCTCCTCTGTCCATGGGATTCTCCAGGCAAGAATACTGGAGTGGGTTGCCATTTCTTTCTCCAGGGGATCTTCCTGACTCAGGAATTGAACCCCAGTCTCCTGCATTACAGGCAGATTCTTTACCAACTGAGCTACGAGGGGAGCCCAAGTGCTATCATAGTCAGTAACTATAAGCTGAAACAGCCATGACTTCAATACCATATTTAATTTTTGTAAATACTTGACTTTCTGACTGCATAGGAATAAAAATGCCCATTACACTAACCAGATACCTAAAATTAGAAAATAAGACACTTTTAAACCTCCGAAACATCTACTGGTATATAATTATTCACTGCCTACAGACTTTATATTTTTAAAATAGTCACAAAGAGCAGGAATAATTAAGCTGGCATTAGTTCAGTTCAGTCACTTAGTCATGTCCGACTCTTTGCAGCCCCGTGGACTGCATCATACCAGGCATCCCTGTCCATCTCCAACTCCCGAAGTTTACCCAAATTCATGTCCATCGAGTCAGTGATGCCATCCAACCATCTCATCCTCTGTCATCCCCTTCTCCTCCTGCCCTCAATCTTTCCCAGCATCAGGGTCTTTTCAAATGAATCAGCTCTTTGCATCAGGTGGCCGAAGTATTGGAGTTTCAGCTTCAACATCAGTCCTTCCAATGAATACTCAGGAGTGATCTCCTTTAGGATGGACTGGTTGGATTTCCTTGCAGTCCAAGGGACTCTCAAGAGTCTTCTCCAACACCACAATTCAAAAGCATCAATTCTTTGGCGCTCAGCTTTCTTTATAGTCCAACTCTCACATCCATATGCTGGTATTATTAACCCATTATTGGATCACCATTGTGTTTTAGTCTCGTGATTCACAAATTTCCCTCCAGATTGAAACTGAAATTTGAATCAGGGTCAGTTAGATTTCGGGGTTAGCCATGGGAAAAACACAAAACAGAAGTGGGGGTTTTGATTTTAAAAAGCCCAGAAACTGTTAGGGTACAACGCCAGACACTGGCCCGCTGTCCTGGACAAATCTACCAGTAACAACATGAATTCCCTTTGACGCAAGCGATTTGATACGGGAAGGAAAGTCATGTCAGGATGGCAAACTGTCACTGCCTGGCACTCCCTCCCCTAAAGTTAACCTGGACAAACTACAGAGCTAGAGAAAGATCAGAGGAACAAACAACAAGAACAGTGAGATCAAAACATTTAGAAAATCAAAGATCAACTTAAGTGATGCCCAATGTCAAAGCTGCCTCTCAAACATCCTCCACACAAAACATGCTGAGAAGATGACCATGATTTTTCTGACCACTGCAGCAAAGGGAACATCACCTTCCAATGGTCGGCAGTGTCTCAAGAGGCCAGAGGACATTATCAAACCTTACAGAACATTGGAAGCTGATTTAAAGCGAGTCTTCCGAATGGGGAAAACTTGACTAGGATAAGGCAGGGGCCATGACTCAACAGCCCAGAGGTGGTGGAAACAACGCAATGAGGATTCTGGGGCAAAGTATTCAAAGGATTTTAGGGCACAAGCTGGCTCCTAATGTGTTCCATTGAAAAGTTGATAGTCTTTCTGGAAATTTCTATAAGAACAATCACGCAATTGTGTGGGCTGGAGACCCCTGGAAAAATAAAGTTAATGAAGACAGGGACTTCCCTGGTGGTCCAGTGGCTAAGACTCCACACTCCCAATGCAGGGGGCCCCCGGGTTGGATCCCTGGTCAGGGAACTAGATCCCACAGGCTGCAACTAAGAGTTTGCATGCTGTACCTAAAAGATCCCACGTGCCAAAACTAAGACCTAGTGCAGCCAAATAAATATTAAAAGATAAAAAATAAAGTTAATGAAGACAGAGAAGTAGCATAGAGTCATACTAGGGTAGGCAGTAGGTGTGGTCCAGGCCTGGTAGGGGGGAAGATTTTCTGTTCTTACTGGTGGGAGAGGGGCTGGCACTGAGGTGCTGGAAATCCCCAGAGCTGGCAATGAGAGGTATTTGGTTGCACTTGGTACAATAGTTGGGGCACTTTTACCTTCTGCTCTGGCCGCCGTTCTGTGATCCTTGGAATAATCACTGAGGGCCCATCAGGCCAGGCCTTGCTCCTGGTCTCTGAGAAAGCAGCAGAACCCTGCATGACCTTTGTTAGGGTGAAGACAGGAGAAAATCAGGACAGGACAGATCCCCAGCCTCAGGCATCACCCCCAAGCACTCCCAACTCAGGAATCTGGAGAGACGGGCTCTTCCCAAAACTGCTGAGAGTCAGAGATACAACACTGACCAGGGCATCAGGGAGAGAAGCTCATGGGACCTGGACCCCAATACCCCAGGCTCTGTAGGAGAGGGAGAATTCTGTCTCCCTCTCTCCTCCTAGGTGCTCCAGCCGGGCCTTTGAACCGGGCAGACTGACAAAGAGGAAAATCAACGAGAGGGTATTACCTTGTGTGTTAATATCACGCATACACATGGGAGTACCCGGAAGTGAGTAGTTCAAAGTGGGGTTAGAATTTTGGGGTCTATATATCTAACTTAGCTGGGGAAAGGGATGGGGCAAAAGGACATGTTGGGAGAAGGAAATGACTTTTCGGAAAGATAAATGGGCCTGCAGGGGACTAGATGGATGTATGATGGTTTTCGACAACATCTGGCTAGGTGTAGTCTCTTCTCTAAGAAAAAAAATTCCAGTTGCTCTCAGGAAGGGATTTATGACAACCAAGTTCTTTCAGGCAAATAAGGAATTTCAGAAACTCAACTGCTTTCAGCTCAAAATAATTCTTATGTCAACATGGCAACTTTGGGGTGGCAAACCCTGATCCCTCCAGTTCTAACCCTCCCCTGCCCTTAGGCTGTGCGATTGACACAGGCTTGGCCTTGACATTGCTATGGAGTCCTGAACCCATAGACCACAGGAGCCAGACTCCTGAGAAGGACTATACAGTCCATGGAATTCTTCAGGAAAGAATACTGGAGTGGGTAGCCATCCCTTCTCCAGGGGATCTTCCCAACCCACGGATCGAGCCCAAGTCTCAGCATTGCAGGCGGATCCTTTACCAACTGAGCTATTAGGGAAGCCCTGAGGAGGACAACCACCCTGAAATAAAAAATGGTCAAATAAGCATCATGTACCCCCAAGGGAAAATGATTGAATGAGGAGGACAAAAAAGTTAAAGCACATAATAATAGACTTCAGATAAAGGAAGGACTGGTAAAAAGCACCTGTAAGAATAAGAAAGCATTTTTTAAAGAGGAAGGGCAAAGATTATGACCAACCTAGACAGCATATTAAAAAGCAGAGACATTACTTTGCCAACAAAGGTCCATCTGGTCAAGGCTATGGTTTTTCCAGTGGTGATGTATGGATGTGAGAGTTGGACTATAAAGAAAGCTGAGCACCGAAGAAATGATGCTTTTGAACTGTGGTGTTGGAGAAGACTCTTGAGAGTCCCTTGGACTGCAAGGAGATCCAACCAGGCCATTCTAAAGGAGATCAGTCCTGGGTGTTCATTGGAAGGACTGATGTTGAAGCTGAAACTCCAATATTTTGGCCATCTGATGCAAAGAGCTGACTCATTTGAAAAGACCCTGATGCTGGGAAAGATTGAGGGTAGGAGGAGAAGGGGATGACAGAGGATGAGACGGTTAGATGGCATCATCGACTCGATGGACATGGGTTTGGGTGAACTCTGGGAGTTGGTGATGGACAGGGAGGCCTGGCGTGCTGTGGTTCATAGGGTCTCAAAGAGTCAGACACGACTGAGCAACTGAACTGAACTGAACTAAACTGAAGGGCAAAGAACTTGAGCAAAGACACTTCTCCATAGAAAAAACACAAATGGCCAATGAGCACATGAGAAGAGGCTCAACACTATTAGTCATCAAGGAAATGTGAATTAAAACCACAAGGAGGGACCACTTCACACTCATTACGATGGCTATTATGAAGGGGGAAAAGCCAGAAAATAACAAAAGTTGAGGAGGTTGTGGATAAATTGAACCCTTGCTGACAGAAATGTAAAATGGGGCAGCTGCTGTGCAAAGGGGTATAGCGATTTCCTCTAAAAGTTAATCATAGAATCACCAACTGATTCAGCAAATGAGATTAAATCCCAAAGAATTGAAATCCAGGACTTGAACAGATATTTGTACATCCACATTCACAGCAACGTTGTTCACAGCAGCCAAAAGGCAGAAGCAATCAGTGTCCATTGACAGATGAATGGACAAACAAAACGTGGTATATTCATGCCATGGAAAATTATTCAGACTAAAAAAGGAAGGAAAGGAGGGAAAATTAGGAATATGGAACTAACAAATACGACTGAACGACTTTCACTTTCACTTTCTTTCAATGCTCCTTAGGGCTTCCCAAGTGGTGTTAGTGGTAAAGAACACGCTTGCCAATGCAGGAGATATAAGAAACCAGGGATCGATCCCTGGGTCAAGAAGATCCCCTGGAGAAGGAAATGGCAACCCACTCCAGTATTCTTGCCTGGAGAACCCATGGACAGAGGAGCCTGGCGGGCTACAGTCCATGGGGGCAGTCACAAAGAGTTGTACATGACTAAAGTGACTTAGCATGCATGCAATGCTCCTGAGCCATACATCTAAAATGATTATAATGGTGAGACTTCCCAGGTGGTCCAGTGCTTAAGAATCTGCCTTGCAATGGCAGGGGATGCACGTTCGATCTCTGGTCGGGAAGCTAAGATCCCACAAGCCTCTCGGTCAAAAAACCAAGACATAAAAGGAAAGCAATATTGTAACAAACTCAATAAAGACTTTAAAAATGGTCAGTATCAAAAAAGAATCTTTTTTTTAAAAAGGAAGGGCAATAACTCCTGACACTTACACGTTATTTACAAAATATGCTGCACAAACTTTAACTCATGATTCTCATGAGAATCCAGGGCAGCCATAAATTGTCATCCCACTTCCACGTTGGAGCTCAGATGGACTGGTGGAGAGTGACTTTCCCAAGATCACACAGGTCAGACAGTGGGGTTGGGACTGGTGCCCAGGGCTCCTGACCAGAGCAGTTGTTTCTCCCACTGCACTTGCTGACTGGCCAGGGCCTGGGCACAGACCCTGTGCAACGACTTCCGCCTCGCTCAGGCTCTGATAAGAAAATGCAAAAAGAGCTTCCAGCAGGGCAATTCTAACCCAGATCAGAAAGTGGGGCTGGAGTTAATTGCCTGTTAGTTTCCATGGTTATGTCTTACTCTGTTCCCCTAAAGTCCCAAACAAGAGACTAATACAGTGGGAGGAAATTCTCCCAGCGGGGTCAGAAACGCTCCCTGACTGCGTGCAGAACATGCCAATTGTCTCCAGCTTCTGAGAAAGACTCTACTTGGAAATAGTCACCGCTGGGCAAAAGGAACACCGTTTTGTGGCATTCTGAGCCACAGCCAGGTGTCCAGAGGCATCGCTCTTTAAGGAAAGAACCTACAACATCCCGGTTCTCTCTCCACAACTGTCTCATAAAGCAATTTTGAGGATTAAATCAGTAAGGGCTATAATGTACCTAAAACGACAGCTGGCTCACAATGACCCCCGATATTTTAATTAATCTTACAATTTCAAACATCTTCACAGAACTTAATAAAAGTAGCTTTTAGTTCCTTGCTTAAAGCAGAATTGCAGATCTCTTGTATTGGTTCTCCAGATTCGGCTTCATCCAGAGCATGGATGAGAACGATGCTAAGGGAAAGGCCCAGAGCATCCTAAGAAATGACCAGGAAGTTGCCCTTGACCTCTGGTCCTTACACTTCCCTGGGAATCAGAAACCTTAGCTCAAATCCCAGGTTCACGCTATTGGCGGCATGATCCCAGTTGAGCAAGGGGGTGAGCCCACTGAGGCCTCCGTTTGCCCACATGAGGATGAGCTGGGCCCAGCAGCAGAGCACTGGGCTTGGACATGTCGTGGGTGGTGGGAGGGCATGGCGGTGCCCTAGATCAGGGCACCTGGGCTTGCTCAGTTTAGCATGTATGCACACGCCCTGGCTGAGGCAGGATGCCTCGGGCTTCGGGAGGGCCCGACGAGGTAATCAGATGGATCCAGCCTGGCTTCATACCCCTAGAGCAGCTCTGGGGGACAAGGCTTGAAGACCAGGTAGAGGGTCTGTGGGCAGCAGAGGCACCTGGCCAGACACAAGGCCCCTCACTCGGGCCTGCACTGGGCCCACTCACTGCCTCTCCATCCCTGGGCAACTTCCTGAGACCAGCATCCATGCCCTGAGGGTCCATCTCCAAGGGTCCATCTCTGAGGGTCCATCTCCAGTCCATCTGCCTCTCCATCCCTGGGCAACTTCCTGAGACCAGCATCCAGGCTCCGAGGGTCCATCTCCGAGGGCCCATCTCCAACACTTCTGGCCACCAGCTCTGACCACCAGGCCTCTCTCAACCTCCTTCACTCCTCCAAACCAGCCTTACCACACCACCGCTGCCGCCCACCCCCTTTAAGAAAATCTTGCTTTTCCACTGTCTTTTAAGACCACAGCAACTGAAATATTGGCTCCTCTTCCTTCCAAGACAGAGAAAGCTTAACTTCCTGATTATGTTATAAGGCATGGGATAATTACATACCACCCTTCTAGTACAGAAAAGATCATTTTTTTGGTTTTGTTTTCTATTAAAACAGGCTGAATATTTATATTCTGCCATAATTTCAATGCATCACTTTCTCTTTTTTTCTTTTTGTATTGTTTTAAAATGTTTTGTTTTTCATTGGAGGATAACTGTTTTACAGTGCTGTGTTGGTTTCTGCCGTACAAGGTGAACCAGCCCTAAGTGTCCAGGTATCACCTCCCTCCTGAACCTCCCTCCCATCCCCCCATCCCACCCCCTAGGTCATCACAGAGCAGCAGGCTGTGCTTCTTGTGCCATATAGCAACTTCCCACTAGCTCTCTGTTTTACACATTGTAATATATATACATCTATGCTACTCTCTTCATTCATCCCACCCTCTTCTTCCCCTTGCTGTGTCCACAAGTCCATTCTCTACGTCTGTGTCTCAGTTCCTGCACATCGGTTCATCAGTACCATTTTTCTAGATTAACACATCACCTTCTAATGAGACAGCTATGGCCTCTGCCTTGAGATGCTGGTCAACTAGCAGCGAGATGCCCAGGAGAGTGCCCTCTGGTGAGGGGACAAGTGAACAGTTAGGGTGGCAGCAAGCAGCGCAAAAGGATGTCTGGATAGCAGGGTCGGGGGCAGAACACGACCACGTCCTCGGATAGTCATTCGAAAATAAGGCTTTGGACAAAGGCAGAGATGAGACTCAAGAAAGAGTGGGGTGTTGTGAGAGCAAGCTGCCAGAAGAGAGGACATCTGGGTGGCCTGGAGCCAGCGGATGCTTTGGGGCTACTTTTCAGGAGCCCTTTGACTTGTTCCAGGGGGCTGACTTGCAGGGCTTGGAAAGCAGCAGAGACGGAAGGGCTGGGATAGTCCTAGGGGGCAGAATTCCCTTCAACTGAAGGAGTCAGCCAGTGCTCCTGAGGCTTTGGGTTCAAGCGATGCTATCCAAAATTGGGACAAACCCAGGGCGTCCTTACCAGGAACATGTAAGGCGAGGCACCCTCCTGGCCAGCAGGCTGCCGCCTGAGTCTGCTGATGGTGTAAGTGGAGGCTGGGATTTTGGGGCACAGAGCAGCTGATGGACGATGGATGGAACACTCTGTCTACAGTGGGTAACTCAGAGCATGCTTGCTTCTCTGTATCCTCAGGGCACAGGTAGACACCCTCTAGGAGACCGCTTACGAGAGCCAGTTTCCGTCCGTCTGTGATGCACGCTCACCTTCTCTTTAGTTTCTGTCTCTCAGCAGTCTGACTGAGTCCCCACCTGTCAAGCCCGGACAGGAACTAGTCCTGTGTTCAGGTACTTGCCTGCTTGTGTTTCTTCCTTGAAAGTGAAAGTAAAAGTGAAAGTGAAGTCGTGTCCGACTCTTTGCGACCCCATAGACTGTACCTGCCAAGCTCCTCCATCCATGGGATTTTCCAGGCAAGATTACTGGAGTGGGTTGCCATTTCCTTCTACAGTTTGTTCCTTGCCTCCTTCCAAAAACAATCTGAGGTAACTTTCCACAACATAAACCAGAGGAAAAGTGGATATGTTTAAAAATCAGAGCATTGGATGACAGTTTGGCAATTTCTTACAAACTAAATATATTCTTATCATATAATCCAGCCATCACGATCCTTGGTATTTACCCAAATGAGTTGGAAACATTTCCGCACTAAAACCTGCACACGGATGTTTATAGCAGCTTTACTCATAATCGCCAAAAGTTGAAAGCAACCGATACCCTTCAGTGGGTGAACGGTCAAGCTGGGTTACATCCAGGCAAAGGAATACTCTTCAGCACGAAAAAGAAATAAACTGTCAAGCCATAAATAGACCCGGCAGTAAGTTAAACACGTGTTACTAAGTGAAAGAAGCCACTCTGAAAAGGCCACGTATTGTATGATTCCAACTACATATAAGACATCCTGAAAAAGGCAAAACTATGAAGATAGTAAAAAGATAAGTGGTTGCCAGGGGTTAGGGGGGAGGGAAGGATGAATAGGAGGAGCACAGAGGATTTTTAGGGTAGTAAAATCTACGCTGTGTGATGCTAACATGTTGGATACATGTCATTATACATTGTTGAAATTCATAGAACCCATAACAGCAAGAATAAACTGTACAACTATGGACTGTGGGTGATGATGTATGCTAATGTATGCTCGTCATTTGTAACACATGCACCTTCTGCTGTGGGTTGTGATAATGCAGGAAGATGTGCATGTGTAGGAGCAGGGGGTATAAAAGAGATCTGTGTGCCTTCCTCTCAATTTTGTTTTGAACCTAAAACTGTTCTAGAAACAAAAATCTTTAAAAAAACTTAAGGCAGTGAAAAAGTAGAAAGATAATGCCTGAAGGAGAGTTAACGGGTACATATTCAGTGACATATCCTGGTATATAGTCTGTTTCCCTTCCTGTCCCCTTCAGAGACGAAATCAGGGCAAAGATTCCTAAGAGCAGATACAGAGACACCCAATCAGTTAACATATTTACTCTACCAGGTAAAATAAAATATAACCAAGCCCATGTGCATCTGCATTTACAGATCTCAAAAGTACAGAAGGTTGAGCAGAAAAGCAAGTTCAAAACATCGCCAACAGTAGAATTGTAGGATTTCTAAACACATTCTGTGATGCTGCCTGTTGCTCAGGGAAGCATGCAGGATAAATTATGAAGTCATGGCACCGATGTGTCTAAATCTGTGACAACAGTCACCTCTCAGGCGAGCTGAAAGGGACAGCACCGGGAAGGGAAACAAGGGGCTTCCAATTTTACCTGCAGTGTTTTATTTCAATAAAACAAGCAAATAAGGGACTTCCCTGGTGGTCTGGTGGTTAAGAATCTGCCTTGCAATGCAGCGGATGTGGGTTCGATCCCTAGTTGGGAAACTAAGATCCCACATGCCTTGGAGCAGCTAACCCTGTGTGCTGCAACTTTTGAAGCCGTGGGCCACAACTAGAGAGTCTGTGAACCACAATGAAAGATCCTGCAGGACACAACTAGGACCCAACACAGCCAAATATTTTTTAAAAGAATAAAATTAAAAAAAAAAAAGAAAACAAGCAAACAAAAATGTCTGAAGTTAAATATCTGTTCCTTTGGGGTGTCAGGAATGCAAGAGTTACTTACTATCCTTTGCACTTTGTACTTTTAAGAGTTCAAAATAACTATTTCTAACTTTATAAGAAAAAAAAAATTGTCTGTGGTCAAAATGGTAAAATCAAGCCGGTTGGTCAGGAAGTGGCTTTTCCTGGGGAAAAAATGTGTCCCCAGGTGCTCACCATTGATGCAGGTGGATCCACGAGGGGAGGGAAAGGAGGGCAGCACCGGGGTCTCAGGGGAGATTGTGAGCCCGCAGTGAGGCCTTAAAGGCACTTTGTGATGTTTGACTCCCAAGGAGGTGGCTGAAGACAGCTCATAGCTCATCTCCTTGCTGGGACCCCCACTCTTATCCTGCCCCCTCTCAGGTTCACTTTGCATTCAGGGAGCAGACCCTGAACTTAACAGCACTTAAGCTCTGTTAGCATAATAAATGCCTGTCATCCGCTACCTGGAAATTTAGAGGAAAGTTGGGTTAATTTTTACCCATCTCCTGAGCACCTCTAAGTAAGTAGGAAATTGGCTGCCAAACCCAGGCAGACACTCTAGAACACCGTGTTCTTGGGTAATTCGGTCTCACTTTCTAGAACATTTACCCCATTTAAGAACACGCTGTTGCTAGGTTACAACCAATGAGTAAACACCCTAACTTTCTATTATTGTTCCATAGACTCCCAGCCTCTGTCCTTTTATTGAAACGGCTCTGCTAAGGGCGCCCGTGACCTCCTAATCTTTCTCTCTAATGGGCACTTTCTAGTTCTTCCCTTGTCAGACCTGTCGCCCACAGACTTGGGCGTTGGTCTCTGTGGCTTCCGGAAAATTCCTTGCGCCTCTCTGCTCCTTTCCCCCTGCCCCGCCCCACAGCCTGCCTCTTAAAGATGGCTGGTGCCCAGGCTCCTCCGCCAGGGCCAGGATGGGGTGAGGAGAGGAGACCCAGGCAGCACGTCTCACGGGTGCCTGTCCGGTGCCCAAGATGGAGGTCCTCCGGCAGTTTGCAGCCTAAGCCCTCACCTAGCCTCCTCCTTCTGACGCCTGATGCCTCCCCAGGGGCCCTGGTCCAGGCTGCCCCATGGAGCACAGGCCTCCCCTCCCATATCTACTGGGGCTTCACCCAGGGCTCCTTCCCTAGCCTCAGGCCCATGTGTCCGCCTTCCTTCTGATTTCTTGACCTTCACCTCCCTCACCTTCTCAAGAGATGGTGTCCACCACCCCAGTAAACAAGCTCACCTTTCTCCCTCAGCTTCCCAAGATAGAGAAGTGAAAGTCATTCCCCCCTCACACACACACACACATAAAATCCCACATCTCTGGGGCTTTCCCGGTAGTCCAGTGGTTAAGAAGCTGCCTTGCAATGCAAGGGACACCAGTTTGATCCCTGGTCTGGGAAGATCCCACAGGCTGCAGAGCAGCTAAAGCCCATGTGCCACAATTACTAAGCCCGAGCTCTAGAGCCTGAGGGCCACAACTACTGAAGCCTGTGTGCCTAGAGCCTGTGCTCCACTGCAAGAGGAGCCACTGCAGTAAGAAGCCCTCACACTGCGACCAAGAGTAGCCCCTGCTTGCTGCAACTAGAGAAAGCCCTAGTGCAGCAGTGAAGACCCAATGCAGTCAAAAAAAGAAAAAAACATAGCTCTGTCACCTGTCACGTTGGCAGGCTGACTTCATGTATTTCTCCAAATCTTTGCTTCCTCATCACGCCACCGTGACTGCCTTCTATCAGACCCTCACATCTCTCTCCGGGACTGTTGCAAAATTCACCTCGTCACTGTCCTTGCTCCAACTGGATAACTCACCTCGCCCAGTCATCTGAGACTCAGTGCACTCCTGCTGTGATCAGTCTCCTCACGCACAGGACTTTGTGTGTAGAATGATTCCCCTCTGACGGAGGACAATTTGGCAAAATATTTATCAAAAGCGTAAATGCAAATGGCCTTTGACTTTGCAATCCCACTTCAGGGAATTCATTCTCCGTGCACATCTCCTATGTATGAACATATTAACTGCAGTCTTGTTTATAATAGCAGGACATTGGAAACAACTGCAGCGCCTTTACATTCATAGGGGAAGTCTGGAATACAACATGCCAGGCCCATGGAACACGTTACAGCTGACAGAAAGACCCCAGCAGCGCTATACATCCTAATGCAGGACAACTCACAAGGCATAGAAATAAAATGCAAGGAGTAGAACAGTGGTGCCTCATGTGCTACCGCAGAGCTAAGAGGGGAAATATAGTCAGGTACATGTTCAGGTTCTGTCTGGAATAAACACCTAAAAGGGCCAGTGATTGCTTTTGAGATGAGAACTCAGGGATAAAGGCCAGGGGAGAGTTGTCCCCATAAGCTTTTTGCACCGTCAGAAATTCTTCAAGCTGACCATGTTTTTACCTTTCCAAATAAAAATACGCTCAACCCATTTTGCATGCTACAGCCAGCAACCTTTGCAAAGTGCAAATCTGATCACGTCACACTCCCACTTCAAACTCTGCAGGGCTCTCTACGACACCGTGTCTGGGACAGCCACAGTTCACTCTTGTCTAGAGCAGTTCACACCTGTAAGGGATTTTTTAGTGCCTGTTCACTCTCAAAATTGTCCTGGATGGATGAAAAATTACACCCTGACTCCACCGGTAGCACTAAATATGTCGTCCAGCCTCCGTCCATAACCGGAACTGCATGCCTTCCTTATCTGGCCCATCTCCCCAGCCCCACCCGACCTGGCTCCTGGTGGCTTTTTTTTTTTTTTTTTTAGAATTTTATTTTTATTTTTTTATTTATTTTTTTTATTTTATTTTTTTTAGGTGTAAAATGTTCTTTTTTTTTTATTTATTTATTTTTAAATTTATTTTAGTTGGGGGCTAATTACTTTACAATATTGTAGTAGTTTTTGCCATACATCAACATGGATCAGCCATGGATTCACATGTGCTCCCCCTCCCAAACCCTCCTCCCACATCCCTCCCCCTCCCATCCCTCTGTGTCATCCCAACGCTCCATCCCTGAGCATCCGTCCCATGCATAGAACATGGAATGGTGTTCTGCTTCACATATGACAATATACATGTTTCAATGTTATTGTCCCAGAACGTCCAACCCTCACCTTCTCCCTCAGAGTCCACAGGACTGTTCTATGCATCTGTGTCTCTTATTCTGTCTCACATATAGGGTTACCATTACCATCTTTCAAATTCCATATACATGCATTAGTATACTGTATTGGTGCTTTTCTTTCTGGTTCACTTCACTCTGTATAATGGGCTCCAGTTTCATCCATCTCAATAGAACCGATTCAAATGTATTCTTTTTAATGGCTGAGTAATATTCCATTGTGTATATGTACCACAGCTTCCTTATCCATTCGTCTGCCGATGGACATCTAGGTTGCTTCCATGTCCTGGCTATTGTAAACAGTGCTGTGATGAACATTGGGGTACACGCATCTCTTTCAATTCTGGTTTCCTCGGTGTATATGCCTAGCAGTGGGATTGCTGGGTCATATGGCAGTTCTATTCCCAGTTTTTTAAGGAATCTCCACACTGTTCTCCATAGTGGCTGTACTAGTTTGCATGGCTTTTTAAGCTCCAGAAAATACTGAACTACCTATGGCTCCACCCACCCACCCACATACCGGCTATTTTTAGCCCCCTTTGCTCAGGCTGCACCCTCTGCTGGAGAAGCCTCCAACACCCCCAGCCCCAGGGACAGCCAGCCACTCAGCCCCAGATAGCCCCTCCCGTCACTGCACAGCCCTGAAAGCCGCTCAGAGCCCAGAGCCTCAGCACCACGAAGCTTTTATGTTCCTGCTTTCTCTCCTATTCTTGACGGCTAGAGCTGCGTCCTATTTAAAATCAAAGGAAAAAGCAATGCACCAAATTCAAGCCCAGCTCCCTGGTTAGGTGAACTACGATCCCGTAGGCTGCATGGTGCAGCCAAAAAAAAAAAAGCAGAAGGAATTCATGAAAGGCCTTACCACAGTGCCTGGCACTTAGTAGGGTCAATACATGTTGGTAACACATGAACTGATACCGGATCTGGAGGGACTCTCAAAGCTCACCTAAAGAGATCCAGGCCCCCTGACTCAGGGTTCAGAGAGAAGTTTCTGGAGCTGGCCTCCCATGCTCGCAGGCTTTCCCCCTGGAACTCTGATCCCCTCTGGGAATTCATCTTCCTGCCTGGAAGACAGCACAGCTGTCCCCCAGCTGGCACACAGCTGGGTCCTGTCCCCTTGTCAGGCAAGCTTGTCTCTACTAGTGCCAGACATTCCCCCCAGCCTGCTTATCCAGGAGCCAAAGGAGAAGGTTCTGGGCAGGAATAAGTGCTCAGGGATGTCAGAGGTTCTCTCTTCCAAAGAGAAAACCCGCCGTCTTTAGAACGCAGAAAGATTTTTAAGTGGTGGTTGAGTTCATTGAGAACGGGGTTGTACCCTCTTAGAGATGAGCTTGGCTCTTACACAGCCTGTGTGCACAGGGTCACGGGCGTTCCCAGACTTGATGAAGGCCGGGTTCTACTACTCGTGGCTGGAAGGGACATCTGAGGCCAGTGCATACCTGGGGCCTGGGAGTACAGAAGGCAGGCTTTCCATGGCCAGGACCGCGTGGTCAGCAGAGGGCCAAGAAGTCAAAGAAGGACAAAGTGAGGGCAGCACAGAGCTCTGGAAGCCCAATCCAGCAGGGACTCCGGATTTCATGAGGCAGACAGCAGGATACAGTGGAAGGAAGGCAGGAGGCAGATGAATCCCTCTTATCCGCAGGGATGACTTCAACCTTTCTGACACTCTGCTTACTTCCCTGTGCAGCAGGGGTGATGATAACTCTGTGGATTAAGAAGACGGATGACAGTGGAGGTGGGGGTGGGGGCACAGATTACATCCCTACCACAATACTTATTAAATGCAGTCTTGCAACATCACAGAACTGTGAAGAACTGTGCGGGAGGCACACTCTTACCCCCCATCTTTCTGGCTCCTAACTGTACCAGTCATCAGTTTATTATCTCTCAGCTCCAAATCCACCCTGTCTGCCTGCCTCTGGGATGCCAGAGCTGGACCCTGGGAACCATTGCCCGTGCCAGCGGGTGCGAGCTGAAGCTCTGCCCCTAGAAGACGCTGGAGGGACACAGCAAAGCCACACAGAGGAAAGGGCTTCTCACCCTGCTCCCAAGTGTGGTTTTTCCCTCCCCAGGCACAGCCACTGACAGGACTGGTGTGTAGGAGTCCTGGTGGCACTGATGTCTCCAGTAAACCTCACCACTACCCAGCACGCCGCTTTCCCTTCCGGGGACTAACTCCAGCCTTCTCTCACAGCCCAACAGCCTGGCCCTAGAGACCACTCTGGCCCCCAGGCCGGCAGACTTTGTGTTTCTGCAGGGGCCACGCCCTCGCCTAAAGGTCTGAGTCCCATCTCGGGAACTCCAGGTCTGTAGTCCCTTCCTTGTTTACTGCTATCAGCCCTGGGATGGGGGTGGTGGAGCAGCCGCTCTCTGCACCTGCTAATGCTGTGTGTATCTTAGAGGGAAGCTTGTGCCCTACTAGTGGTTCAGTTCGGTTCAGTCGCTCAGTTGTATCCGACTCTTTGCAACCCCATGGACTGCAGCACGCCAGGCCTCCCTGTCCATCACCAACTCCCTGAGCTTATTCACACTCATGTCCATCACGTCGGTGATACCGTCCAACCATCTCATCCTCTATCATCCCTTCTCCTCCCACCTTCAATCTTTCCCAGCATCAGGGTCTTTTCCAATGAGTTGGTTCTTTGCATCAGGTGGTCAAAGTATTGGAGCTTCAGCTTAACTAGTGGTTAACCACTTATATTAGTGTCCTAGGATTGCCATAACCAGCTGGTGGCTTTAAACAACAGAAATGTATACACCACAGTTCTAGAGACCAGATGTCCAAATGCAAGGGCTCATTCCTCCTGGAGTCTCTGAGGGGGCAGCCACTCCACACCTGTCTCAGCTTCTGGTGTTGTCAGTGGTCCTCTGCTTCCCTTGGCTCACGGCTGCATCACTGTCAGCAGAGGGCGCTCTCCTGTGTTGCGGTTGCTCAGTCACTAAGTCGTGTCTGACTGTGACCCCCTGAACTGCAGCACACTAGGCTTCCCAGTTCAGTTCAGTTCATTTCAGTCACTCAGTCGTGTCCGACTCTTTGCGACCCCATGGACTGCAGCATGCCAAGCCTCCCTGTCCATCACCAACTCCCAGAGCTTACTCAAACTCATGTCCATTGAGTAGGTGATACCATCCAACCGTCTCATCCTCTGTTGTCCCCTTCTCCTCCTGCCCTCAATCTTTCCCAGCATCAGGGTCTTCTCCAATGAGTTGGTTCTTTGCATGAGCTGGCCAAAGTATTGGAGCTTCAGCATCAGTCCTTCCAATGAATATTCAGGGGCTGATTTCCTTTAGGATGGACTGGTTGGATCTCCTTGCTGTCCAAGGGACTCTCAAGAGTCTTCTCCAACACCACAGTTCAAAAGCATCAATTCTTCAGCACTCAGCTTTCTTTACAGTCCAACTCTCACATCCATACATGACTACTTGAAAAACCATAGGTTTGACTAGACAGAACTTTGTTGGTAAAGTAATGTCTCTGCTTTTTAATATACTATCTAGGTTGGTCATAGCTTTTCTTCCAAGGAGTAAGCGTCTTAATTTCATGGCTGCAGTCATCATCTGCAGTGATTTTGGAGCCCCCAAAATTAAAGTCTGTCACTGTTTCCATTGTTTCTCCATCTATTTGCCATGAAGAGATGGGACCAGATGCCATGATCTTGGTTTTCTGAATGTTGAGTTTTAAGCCAACTTTTTCATTCTCCTCTTTCCCTTTCATCAATAGGCTCTTTAGTTCTTCTTTGCTTTCTGCTGTAAGGGTGGTGTCATCTGTGTATCTGAGGTTATTGATATTTCTCCCAGCAATCTTGATTCCAGCTTGTGCTTCATCCAGGCTGGATTTCGCATGATGTACTCTGCATATTAAGTTAAATAAGCAGGGTGACAATATACAGCCTTGACATACTCCTTTCCCCATTTGGAACCAGTCTGTTGTTCCATGTCCAGTTTTAATTGTTGCTTCTTGACCTGCATACAGATTTCTCAGGAGGCAGGTCAGGTGGTCTGGCATTCCCATCTCTTGAAGAATTTTCCACAGTTTGTGGTGATCCACACAGTCAAAGGCTTTGGCATAGTCAATAAAGCAGAAGTAGATGTTTTTCTGGAACTCTCTTGCTTTTTCGATGATCCAACAGATGTTGGCAATTTGATCTCTGGTTCCTCTGCCTTTTCTAAATCCAGCTTGAATATCTGGAAGTTCACAGTTCACATGCTATTGAAGCCTGGCTTGGAGAATTTTAGCATTACTTTGCTAGTGTGTGAGATGAGTGCAGTTGTGCAGTAGTTTGAACATTCTTTGGCATTGCCTTTCTTTGGGATTGGAATTTTCAGCCCTGTGGCTGCTGCTGAGTTTTCCAGATTTGCTGGCATATTGACTGTAGCACTTTCACAGCATCATCTTTTAGCATTTGAAATAGCTCAACTGGAATTCCATCACCTCCACTAGTTTTGTTGGTAGTGATGCATCCTAAGGCCCACTTGCCTTCGCATTCCAGGATGCCTGGCTCTAGGTGACTGATCACACCATTGTGGTTATCTGGGTCATGAAGATCTTTTTTGTATAGTTCTTCTGTGTATTCTTGCCACTTATTCTTAATATCTTTTGCTTCTGTTAGGACCATACCATTTCTGTCCTTTATTGTGCCCATCTTGGCAGTCAGGCTTCCCTGTCCTTCACCATCTCCTGGAGTTCACTCACATTCATTCCCATTGACTCAATGATGCTATCTAACCATCTCATCCTCTGTCTCTTTCTTCTCTCTTTGCCTTCAATCTTCCCTAGCATCAGGCCCTTTTTTCAATGATACATAGTAGGTGCTCAATAAATATCTGATGACTATTGACGTTTTTTTTAAAGCTTTATTTATTTTTTTTAAATTTATTTATTTATCTATTTTTTACTTTACAATATTGTGTTAGTTTTGCCATACATTGGCATGAATCCGCCAAGGGTGTACATGTGGACTATTGACATTTTAGAGTTTATTAGAATCAGAGTTTGAAGGATATCGCTATTACTCTCCCAGTATTTTTTTTAAAAAATCAGATTTTAATAAATAACAACAACCTGAAAGAAGCCTTGTATCTGGTGAGTTTTCTTCTTAAAATTCAGCATCTTTGTTCTCCTTCCTTTTTGTGCTGGAAAATGCCATATGGTCAGTCTTGAAGCTGACTGAGATCATATTCTGCTTTAGTGAACTTCAGTGACCCTGTGTGACTTCCAGCATGGATAAGCCCCATCCTGCCAAGCAGGACCTCCACACAGGCCTGTCCAGAAGCAGGACCGGAAACTGGAAGTTTCTCTGAGCGTGAGGCTGGTTTCTGAGCAGCTGCAAAAGATGACACAGAAGACGGACAGTGGGTTGTGCCTCCGGCTTTGTTTCCCAACTTGGGCCGCACCCTTCCCCCTGGTCAGTCAGAGGTGGCCTCCTGGAAATAGTCCATATTCTCCATCTGGTTTGGGTCAGTAGACCCTGCTTAGAGGGGAATGCACCCTGTCAAGAGATCACCTACAATCTTGCAGGGTTCCAGCTGGGATATGTTTACTGCCAATTAAGCTGTTTTCTAATACAAACCAATATAATCATTAAGAGAACAATCTTGATGGAATTAGCATTTGCTTAAACTCCTGGGAACCGTTGACAAGGTAAAAATCTACAAATGATTAAAGCAAATTGCTCAGAGCCTGCTTCCTGGGGTGGAGTGGGGGGCGGTGGGGTGGGAAGGGAGTCCATCCAGATCAGACTTGTGTGTGAGGTTTCCCCAGGGAGCTTTCTTGTGGGAGCCTTGGCCTATGTGTCAGATCCCAGCAGAGATGGATCCCAAGGGGAGTCCATTCCTGCCTTCTCCACTCTGGGAGCTCAAGAGAAGCACGTCCTAGTGCAGGGAGAGTGGCCAGCTCCGGCCAAAAAAGCTTCCGTGTGGACCTCAGTGCTCACCTTCCCGTGACATTTCTGAGCCTCTCTTTTTCCTCTGTGAAATAGGTCTACTAATCCCTACCTTCCTCAAGCACAAGGATGAGCAGTCTGATATGCAAAGTACCTGGCACGGAGTGGGCCTCCATCAGTGCTGCTCTCAGTTCATCATCTATAGGGCCTGCGAAGGGGAGGGATCTCGGCTACAGCTCAGTGACCACCCAGCTGTTAGATCAGAAACCCCTTAGCCCTTTGCTCCTCCACAACCCTGTTCCTGGAATATAAGGTCATCAGGGCACTCTGTCTTGTTCTCAGCTGCCTCCCTGGCACCCAGAACTCACATTCGCACCCGGGGACCTCCATAAACATCTGTGGAGTGAACCTGTGAGTGAAAGAGACGCAGCTCTCAACACTAACTACCGTCTTAGCTAACATGCCTCTCACCTAGAGAATTTTCTAGAGGGACTCAGACGACAGCCCTGGGCCCCTCCATTCCTGAGATCCGTGCCAGCCTATCCACATGGTTGCCTTAACCTCTCCAGAGAAGCCTCTGTACAGTCTCTGCCCCTCTAGTGCCCTGGAGGTGATGACACCCATGCTGGCAGAGCAGGTCTGGGCTCCCTGCAGAGATCATCCTGGACCTCTTGTGCTTCATTCAGTATCCTTCAGGGCCTCAGTGGAAACTCAGACAGAAGTCTAATTTTACACATCCCATTGCACAGATAGAGAAATATAAAATAAAACAACACGCATGATTTCTGAGACGTTTTCAAAGATGTCAAAGATTTTTCCGGTTGTCATGTACAGATGTGAGAATTGGACTATAAAGAAAGCTGAGCGCAGAAGAATTGATACTTTTGAACTACGGTGCTGGAGAAGACTCTTAAGAGTCCTTGGACTGCAAGGAGATCCAACCAGTTCATCCTAAAGGAGATCAGTCCTGAATATTCACTGGAAGGACTGATGCTGAAGCTGAAGCTCCAAAACTTTGGCTACTTGATTTGAAGAACTGACTCATTTGAAAAGACCCTGATGCTGGGAAAGATTGAAGGCAGCAGAAGAAGGGGATGACAGAGGAGGAGATGGTTGGATGGCATCACCGACTCAATGTACATGAGTTTGAGTAAACTCTGGGAGTTGGTGATGGACAGGGAGGCCTGGTGTGCTGCAGTCCATGGGGTCACAAAGAGTCAGACAAGACTGAGCGACTCAACTGAACTGAATTCAAAGATACTCCTTGTTTGTCCTGCTCCAGCTCAGGGAGGGGCTTTGCACACACCTGTGTGTGCAGGGACTCAGGAAGCAGCAGGGACTGCAGGAACTTGCCCACCTGGGCCTCCTAGGCTTCAAATCCCCTGTCCACTCCGCAGTAGCTGGGAGTCCTTGGGCAAGTTACATAACCTCCCCGGGCCTGGGTTTCTTCGCCTGTAAGATAGGATAATAATAGAACCTGACCATGAGGATTAAATGAATCTACATTTGAAAGCGTTCCTTAAATCATGTGGGCTTTCTGTCCCAACCTCCCCATGGCTTCATCTTATTTTTTCCTCCCCCCATTTTTATTTCTCTCTGATAACCCACTTTTTCTTTTTTTTTTTTTTGATCTTGTCATATTGAATTATCTTTACACACTGCCTCAAACACTTTGGGGAGCTAAGCAGGGCATAAATACAGAATATAAGCTCTGTTCTCCTTTTCCTGTCTCTCTCCTTGGATATTTAGTTAAGTCTTTATGAGAATGTCCCCCTGCCCAGGGGAAGGGGGTTATACCCACCACAGGGGTAGAGGGCAGCATACTGGTGGCAGAGCTCATGAAAATGGGAGAAGGGTGGCAGAAAGGAGGCAAAGGACAGAGCCAGGTCCTAAACCAGGCTGCCTCCAGAAGGTTCTCCTCAGCCCCAAACTCAGGTAGAGTCCGGGATCTACTGTTTAAGAGAGGCAGGATTTCCTTGTTGTAAGAAAGACATATCATTATTAACCATTAATCATGTTTAAAGATAGGGAAATGGAGCCTCAGAGAGATGTCATCCTTTCTCTGTGCTCACAGCTTGCTAGTATGGGGATGGAGGGGTGTGGCCTGGTGGGTGAGTCTTGGGTGGGTTTGCTGGGCCCTGCCTGCTACAATGAAGGCTTCCTTGTTATATGGAGTAAGCCATTTCTTTCTTCCTTTTCTAATCCCCATAGAACTATATGGGAATAAAAAAAGGCACAGTATTAAGTAAACATTCTGGAGTTAGAGAGTGGTGCTGGTTATAGAACCTTGTGCATGTAAGAAAAACGACTGACTTGGGCACTTTTAAAAGGTGGATGGTATGTCGTATGAACTCTATTTTCATTTTTTAAAAAGCCTAAAAAATTTTTTGTTTAAAACCTTTGAACCCCAAAGCCCCAGTTCTAGTCTAGACAAGGATGCTGCTGGCCTGATCTGTGGAGACAGTGTCCACAGCTGCAGTTACAGGACAAAGAGAGCCTTAAAGCAGTGTGACCATCTGTGATTAAACTTCAGGAGCCTCCGCTTAGCTCTGCTCCCTGGGAGGTACCCTCAGAAAAAGAGGGCTGGCTCCCGCTTCCATTCCATTAGTGATCAAAGTAATTTTAGTTTAGCAAAGAGACGTATCAGTGAATGTAATGGTTCAATGAGCTCTTGGTGCTGGGGAAGAGCTCAGTATTTGGGTACCAAAAAAGATGCAGCTCTACCTCCCTGAAGGCAGGAGATGGAGGTGTGTCTTCAGCTGAGCTGGCAAGTGTGCCTTCTTTTCAGGCTCTAATTTGGGTCCCTGGGATTTAGGATGACCAAACACTGGTGACAGTAGAGGCCCCACAGTGCCTGCCCCAGTCCCTCTGCAGGGATTCCGGTTTGTGGGACAGAAAGCTGACCCTCGGGCCAGGGTCTCCATTCCCCAGGGCAGAGCCACTGGTCCTGTTCAGAGTGGCCCCTGAATTCAGTGTGGTTGATTTTGCTGACAGAAACACCCAGCAGAGGGGGAAACCGGGCTTGGCCCCAGCTGATGCTGAGGTGTAGGTGAAGGGTAAGGGGAGGAGGAGAGGGTAGCTTCAGGGCTCACCCTGACCATCCTTTACCTCTAAGATGAGAGTTTGGGTTTTAGGGGGCTAAAGTTCCTTTTGGGGCTTCCTTGGTGGCTCAGCAGTAAAGAATCCACCTGCAATGCAGAAGACACGAGTTTGATCCCTGGGTAGGGAAGATGCCCTGGAGGAGAGCATGGCAACCCACTTCAGTATTGTTTCACGGTCCATACGGACAAACGGCCACCGTCACCTCATGCAGAACTCCAATCAGGGGAACAGGCCAAGGATCAAGTAACACACTTCCCTCGCCTGGGTTCACAGGATCATCTCTGGCTGGAACCGCACTTTAGAGTTTGCAGGCATGGCTGAAGCCCTTACTGGACTTGGGGGCTGAGGCTGCAGTTCCCAAGAAAGGCGACACTCGGGGGGAACCCAGGCCAGTGCTCTGCACCAATGTCCTCGGGAAGTGAAGTGTTAGTCGCTTAGTCGTGTCTGACTCTTTGTGACCCCACGAACTGTAGCCTCCCAGGCTTCTCTGTCCATGGGATTTCCCAGGCAAGAATACTGGAGTGGGTTGCCATTCCCTTCTCCAGGGGATCTTCCCGACCCAGGGATGGAACCCCGGTATCCTGCACTGCAGGCAGATTCTTTACCATATGAGCTACAGGGAAGCCCATGTCCTCATGGGTCCAAGTCAAATTTTGTTTAGTCCAAAGCAGAATGTTTGGTTCAGGAAAACATTGGCTCGATTTGGCGTCACACAGAAAGGGATCCAAATGCACTAGGAGTCCTACCTCAGGCTCCCCACCGGCCTCCCGGCCTCCGAGGCCCCCAGTGCAGACTCCGGTGCATCCGCAGTGCCACCTGCTGGATGATACCAGCTTCAGGCTCCCCTCCCGCCGCCAGCATCCGGCCTGAGCCTTGAGCATCCGGAGAGCCAGGGCGCAGGGCTGCAAGAAACAGCTCCAGGGATGAAAGGCAAACAGCGATGGTGGAAACTTGGAATCTTATGGGTTTCCTGCAGTCCTGGAAGGTCAGGAACCCGGGCCCTGGAGACTGACGGACTTGGTTGTGCCGCCCTCACCTGCCCGCCCCGTGACCCTGAACCTCTGCTGCCATCTCACGTCTAAAGGCAAGATGACGTTTGGTTCACAGACTGGTTGGGAGGCCTGCAGGACGTAATCCAGGTACAGTGTGAGGTGGCCACTGGCCCAGAACACGTGCTCAGTAAACACAAAAGTGACAGTGAAAGTGTTAGTCCCTAAGTCGTGTCTGAGTCTTTGGGACCGGATTGACTGTAGCCCACCAGGCTCCTCTGTCCACGGCATTCTCCAGGCAAGAATACTTGAGAGGGTTGCCATTTCCTTCTCTAGGGGATCTTCCCAACCCAGGAACAAAACCTGGGTCTCCCACTTTGCAGGCAGATTCTTTACTGTCTGAGCCACCAGGGAAGCCCCAGGAAACACAGAAGTATAGCTAATTTCATAAAAATAAAATAAAATAAAGTTGCTCAGTTGTGTCTGACTCTTTGCGACTCCATGGACTATACAGTCCAAGGAATTCCCCAGGCCAGAATACTGGAGTGGGGTAGCCTTTCCCTTCTCCAGGGGATCTTCCCAACCCAGGGATCGAACCCAGGTCTCCCACACTGCAGGCAGATTCTTTACCAGCTGAGCCACCAGGGAAGCCCAATTTCATAAACACATGCTCTAAAATTCATTCACTCAACAAATGTTTTCCGAGTAGCCACTGTGGCCTTGGATGCTCAGTGTCCAAGGGAAAGGAAGTGCCCACCTCTCTGTGTTTATAACAGAAGGACCCAGCAGGCTCCCTGAGGCCACAGAGCCCCAGCCCTTCATCCCATCAACACGTGGTCCCTGAGCACCGGGGTGGTTCAGGCTCAACGAGACCCCACCCCTCAGAGCCCCAGTCTGGAGGAGTGGAGGGGCCAGTGGGTGCCCAGGGCAGTACCCCAGGTTGTTACCTGCCGGGGGCAGGGAGCCGTGCTCAGGTCCCCCAGGAGGGAGCAGAGACTTTGAGCAGGAAGAACACAAATCTAGAAGGTTCCAGAATGTTCTGTTTCCACTGAGAGTCTTTTCCTCTCAAAGCACGCTGCTGCAGGCAGCATCCACGGCCCACATAGAAACAACTTCCCCTTGATCCAGCTCGAGATTTCTACCTTTTTAATCTCTGCTCAGAAGTGGAGCCCGAATGGAAATGGAATTGCTGCCTCATTTTGAGATCTCGAACCTGCCGCCGCCAGAAAGAAAGATAAAAATTCATTGCAGATTTTTCTTCAGACCTGCCTTGTGCTTACTGTACAAGCTCTTGGGCTTTCATAACAGTATTGATAACATTCATAATACCGGGCTTAAATCTTCTTCAGAAGCTTGGAGGTTAGGAGAGGGAAGAGGAATTGATTTTAGAATTTCGTGTCTATACAGCATCATCAAAAGATAAGCGAAATACAGAGAAGCACTGATGAGGGCTGGGAAAAAGGAGAATTCTCTACAACAAGTGCCCAAGGCTTCTGATAACCATTCTCCACCCTGCTCTGGGATCCTGGTACCCAGAGTTCCACTCCCAGACACTTTGTAGCTTCTAGTCCTGAAAATCCTCTGGTGGCTCAGATGGTAAATAATCTGTCTGCAATGCAGGAGACCCAAGTTCGATCTCTGGGTTAGGAAGATCCCCTGGAGAAGGAAATGGCAGCCCACTCCAGTACTCTTGCCTGGAGAATTCCATGGACAGAGGAGCCTGGTGGGCTACAGTCCATGGGGTCCAAAGAGTTGGACACAACTAAGCAAATTTCACTACCCTGAGAACATGGTTTAACCTTTCCAGCCTCGATTTCTCTATCTACTTCTAATCGTGGAGAGCCGGCTGTGTGTGGGCACTTTGCCCAGGGGATGCTTGTGGTCCTGAGTCCCTGCCCTACCCTGCAGCAGCTCCAAACTCTTGTCACTGGGAGAAAGACAGGTCTGTGCCAAGGACACGGGCATTCAGGAAACATCTGAGAAGGGGCTCAGGAAAGTCCCCAGCAGATTGCAGTCACCGCTTACTTGACAGAAGTCAGGAGGTGAATCTTCCAAAAGCCGTTGATTCCCGGGGCCACTGTCCATTTCTGTGACATTTACTACCCAACTGTAGCACTGATTGCAAACCCCCAGTGTGGTGGGGCCTGTGCAAACTGGGAGGAAATAACAGCAAAGAAGCCCTGAGAACCTGCTTCCTGGACATCCCGCTCCCAGGAATCCCAAAGAAGGACAAGGTGGTGGCAGCTGTGTGGAGCAGGGGAAAGGAGGGGGAAGACAGTGAGTGGCAGAAGGAAGGAGACCACGAAACCCCTCAGGCAGGATCCAGCCTGGACCAGACTGGGTCTGACGTCCGCCCCTCCAGCGAACCTGGCCTGCCCACCGGGCTGGGCGGGGTGGGCTGCCGCCTCGGGTGTGATCCGAAGGCTGCTTACTACACCTGGATCACCACTGATGACGCATCCCGTCTATGATCTATGGGGCTATAGGGAGGGCTGGCAGGGATTCATCTCTGCCCTGTGTACAGAACTGTCACATAAAACATCGTATTTGCAGCTGGGAGGTGAGAGGTTGTAGCCACGCTGCCAGAAGAGGCTTTCAGCCAGGAAGGAAGTGTCACCTTCTCCCTGGGCAGCATAGCTGGTTTCAGTGTATTCTCACCACACCGAGTGACTCTGCAGAGGCGGGAGAGTCCTGGCAGAAAAGCCAGGCCAGGGGTTTCCACAGGTCGAGAGGGTGCCCTTTACACTGATGTTGTTGTTGTTCAGTTGCTCAGTTGTGTTCGACTCTTTGTGACTCCAGGGACTGCGGCAATCCAGGCTTCCCTGTCCTTCACCATCTCCTGGAATTTGCTCAAACTCATGTCCATTGAGTCGGTGATGCCATCCAACCATCTCATCCTCTGTCGCCCCCTTCCCCTCCTCCCGTCAATCTTTCCCAGCATCGGGGTCTTTTCCAACAAGTCGGCTCTTCACATCCGGTGGCCAAAGAATTGGAGCTTCAGCATCAGTCCTTTCAATGAATATTCCGGGTTGATCTCCTCTAGGATTGGCTGGTTTGATCTTCTTGCTGTCCACCAAGGAACTCTCAAGAGTCTTCTCCACACCACAGTTTGAAAACATCAATTTTTCGGTGCTTAGTCGCCTTTATGATCCAACTCTCACATCTGGGCATGACTAGTGGAAAAACCATAGTTTTGACTAGACAGGACTTGGTCGGCCAAGTAACGTCTCTGCTTTTTAATATGCTGTCTAGGTTGGTCATAGCTTTTCTTCCACGGAGCAAACAGCTTTTGTGGCTGCAGTCGCCGTCTGCAATGATTCTGCTGTCTGAGAAAATAAAATCTGTCACTGCCTCCATTTGTTCCTCATCTATTGGCCATGAAGTGATGGGACTGGATGCCATGATCTTAGTTTTTTAAATGTTAAATTTTAAGCCAGCTTTATCACTCTCTTCTTTCACCTCATCAAGAGGCTCTTTAGTTCCTCTTTGCCTTCTGCCATAAGGGTGGTGTCATCTGCATATCTGAGGTTGTTGATATTTCTCCGGGGAATCTTGATTCCAGCTTGTGCGCCCTTTACATAGACTACAATATAAACAAGGCCCCTAGGATTGGGCAGGGCTGTGGCCTCAGCCACAGGGGTCAAGGGAAGGCTTGTGGGGGGTGAGGGAGAGTGGCCACAGGGCCAATCAACTCAAAGCTTCTCTGTCCAGCTCACCATACTCTTCCTATTGTGGTAAATTCATCTCTGGCTCCAAGTATGAAGCTGAAATTAACCCAAGTGAACTGGAAGTGAAAGGAATCCAGAAAGAAAGAGGTTGGTGGTGGGATTGTTTCAGCAGGGGCCTGAAGCAGAGCGGTGGTCCCCGCACTTCCCCAAGGGCCCTCGGAGTTAACAAGTGGGAAGGACCACAGCTCAGGGATGGGCAGAGGCTGGTTGGCGCCGATGTAGGACAGAGTCCTCAGTGACCAGGAGAAGACGCTGAGAGGTTCGCTGGGGGAGGAATGAATATTCTCCTGAAGAGCTGCTCTGAGCGGCTCGTGTCCGGAGGAGGCCGCACCAGCCGGTCCATTTGCCTCTTGAACAGTTAGCCGACAGAAGTCACCCTGGGGAGTGGACTTGAGCTATCTTCTGTGCTGTGAAGTCTGTCACTTCAGCTCAGGCTACATCCTGCATATTAACTTGGACTCTTTTTCTCCATTTAACTGAATTTAGATATCTTTCACAACATTTCTTTGCCTCCATGGGCTGGATTTGGGATTTCAGAGTGAGCTCATGGATACTCCTTCCAGAAAACAATCTGGAATAACCTACAGTCCCTTTGGAATATGCTCTCTGGGCCTGTTGTTCAGTCACTCAGTCGTGTCTGACTCTTTGCGACCCCATGGACTGCAGCATGCCAGGCTTCCCTGTCCATCACCAACTCCCAGAGCTTGCTCAGACTCATATGCGTTGAGTCAGTGATGCCATGCAACCATGACATTTGATGTGTGCCACCATTTCACCCAGCCTCTAATTCTCAAACAAATCCACAGTTAGACTTTCGAGGTTGTCTGCAAATGAGATTCAATATTTAGCCACAAGGATTTACCGGCAGGGTAGAAAAAAATGAGAAGCTCTCGGGAAACTGGTATCCTATTATTAATACCAGGTCACAAGAGAACTACATAGTAATTAAATTTTTTAAAAAAAGAAGGGGCATTACATTTTAAAAATTTTAAAGCTTAAGGTAGGTAAAATTTTATCATAATCTTATAACCCTGCTTTAACATATCTCTGGGTTTTAGTTCAAAAATGAAATAAGGCCTGGAGAACCTGAAGGCTGAACCTGGATCTGTTGTGGAAGGATGGAGAGGAGAAGTGCTGCTTAGTTTCCAAATTTGGCAGGATTTGGTGACTGATTCTGTGCTTCCCTGGTGGCTCAGATGGTAGAGAATCTATCCGCCCGCAATGTAAGAGACCTGGGTTCGATCCCTGGGTGGGGAAGATCCCCCTGGAGGAGCAAATGGCAACCCACTCCAGTATTCTTGCCTGGAGAATTCCATGGACAGAAGAACTTATCAGGCTACAGTCCATGGGGTCACAGAGTCAGACACGACTGAGCGATTAACACTTTCTGTGAAAGAGGAAAAAAAAAGTTTACCATCCCCTGTGCCTGCTAATGAGGGCAGAGCTTGGCAATCACAAGACCTTTTGTTTGGAAAGCAGAAAGTCAACATCCTTGGTGTTACAGCTCTTGGCAGAGTTACGAGTAGTATCAGGCAAGGGAGGTGCGGGGGCGAGAACTTTAAGAAGCAGGACTCTGGCAAACTGCTCAACCAGGAAAGGGAGCGGGGATATGAAACGTGGACATTTCAGCTGTCCTAGGGGCTGCCCAGGACAGGTCTCTGCAGGACAGCGCCCTGGGTACCAGGGGGCCCAGAAGGCACCTGTATAGTTAGCTACAGGGAATTCTGAGACCTGCTGAGGTCAGCGCAGTAATGGAAATGGCCTGGGAACCCAGGTCCAGGAGAGGGGAGGAAGGCGTCCAGGGTGAACCCTCAGTTTCTACCTCCGATGATCTGAATTTGTGCGGAGGAGCCTGATTGTTGGGAGGTGATACAATAAAATGTCCCCAGGCCACACCAACCTGTGAGTCTGAAGAGTTGTCCTGTTCACAAGCACGGAGGAGGGAGTCCCACTTCACTGATCTTGGGACCCGGGCTCAACAGTGTGCAGGGAATTCTCCCTGCAAATTTCCCCTGGAAGCCACCTGTGCTGGGGGGACCACTGCCCGGCCCCACAGAGCCAGGGCAGAAGGTCATTTTGCCTTTGTGCTCCTCCCAGAAGAAGGGGTTTCCTAGGAGCAGGCTTGGGCCCTCTAGTTCTCAGAGATCCTCATAGGAATCAGACCAGGGGAAAGACAGAGCAAGTTTGGGTCAGGCTCAACATCAACCTCCCGGCAGCGATCAACTATAACTGCGGCTTTCTGCCAGCCCCCTTTCCTCCCAAGCATCGTCTAGGTGCGCGGGGAGCCTCCTATGTCCTGTGCACGTGAGAAGGCAAGAGACAGAGCCTCAGTGATATAAGCCAGGAGAGGGGAGAGGGGACAGCACCTGCTAGTTCCAGCCTAGATTAGCACAGGCTAACCTGAGACCCTGGACTGTTCTTGTATCAATCCCAGACAAGCCCCAAGGGGACACAAGGCATAAAAACGGTCCACGGCCGATACTCAAGTTCCAGTGGGAGACTGGTCAGGGAGGAGATTCAGAAAGGGAAGCCTTGTCTCTGTCCTCAGGAAGCTCTCCAGGGTCTTGCTAGAACAGCACAATCTATAACTAACGCTCACCCTCTGAAATAGCTGCCCTATTTTTTGGTTTCAGCTTTGCCTAGAAGCCAGGCCAGATCACGAACCAAATGCCACTGGGTCCATATCTGAGCCTCCTGTTTGATGTGTTACAGGCGTAGAGGGTGGAGTTATCTGCTGGTCTATGAAAGGCCTCCTTAGCAAAGACACCCAGATAAGGGTCCTGTGCCCAGTCGCCTCTGTTTGCTGAACTACACTGAAAACCGTTTATTATCACCCTTGGCTAGGATCTTCAAAGCCACAGAAACACCCACAGTGCTGCAGAGGGAATATGCTCGCTGACTCCTTGAGCCAGGCTTCCGCTTCCTGGATGTTTTATTAAGGTCAGTTCAGATATGTTGAGCAAAAGGTGACACCCAAGTGCACAGCCAGAGGCCTCCCCCCAGGGGCATTGGGACCTGGCCTTCACTGACCCCTCTTTCTCTTCTCGCTGCCCCTTTGGCTTCCCAGTTATCATTCATTTATTCAACATTCATTTATTGGGGGCTTGCCTTGCAGCAGGTACCCTGTCCAGTTCCATGACAAGTGACAGTTGGTTGACTAAACCTTGCCCTCCACTTCTTACTTCTCACGGGGTAATGATAGAGACATGGAGGGAGCAAGATGAGGTGAGTTGGGGGCAGAAGAGGGGCGGGCACTGATATTTCTGAGAGAAAATGGGGGAAAGTTGGAAGATTTCAGCAAGGCTGTAAAGGATGGGCAACATTACATTAAGTGAAATGAGCCAGACACAAAAGATCAAATGTTTTTACGATTCCACTTATTTGAGGTACCTAGACTAAACATATTCATAAGACAGAAATTAGAAGGGTGTGTGCCAGGGGCCGGGGGAGAGCAGAATGGGGTTTATTATTTAATAGGTATAGAGTTTCAATTTGGGAAGATGGAAGATGTTCCGGACATGATGGTGATGATGGCACAACAATGTGAATGCCACTGAATTATTAATGCCATTGAATAATATACCTAAAAATGGATAAAATGGTAAATTTATATTGTGTATATTTTACTACAATTTCTAAAAAATCTTCTCCTCGCTTATCCTAACTGAGATCAAGACCCTGTTCTGCTGTGTTCTGAGCCTCAGAATGAATGAGAAGCTCAGAGGAGCTTCCCTAGGGAGACCTTCCTGCCCCCTGGAGCAGTCTGCCCCAGTCCTCTCATTCATACATCAGCCAAAATCTCCACCACGACAATGTTAAGCCCAGTGTTAGTCAAAGCAAAGCTAAGCTGTTGTGACAACTCAATTTCAAAAAGCAATGGCTTAGAGCTATAGGATCCTTTTTGTCCCTGGTGGCTCAGGGGGTAAAGCGTTTGCTTGCAATGTGGGAGACCTGGGTTCAATCCCTGGGTCGGGAAGATCCCCTGGAGAAGGAAATGACAACCCACTCCAGTACTCTTGCCTGGAAAATCCCATGGAAGGAGAAGCCTGGTAGGCTACAGTCCATGGGGTTGCGAAAGGGTCAGACAGGACTGAGCGACTTCACATTGTCACTTTCACAGTAGCATCTGGGTGGCACTGAGCCCCACGGTCATTCTGGACTCAGATTCCTTCCAATCACTGTCCCACACTCCCAAGGGTACTGAGGTGGTCCGCATGGTGAAGTGGGGGTGCCCCACATCTAAGTAGCAGGTAAGAAGAGAGAAGGCAGTCCCAGGCTAAGTCCCTGAGGCATCACCTGCCCTCTCACTCCACTGGCAAGGACTTGGTCAAGTACAAGGCAGCTGGGCAGGGCAGGGAGGCTGGGAAGCCACATGTTAGTGTTAGTTGTTCAGTCGTGTCAGACTCTGTGATCCCATGTACTGTAGCCCATCAGGTTCCTCTGTCCATGGAATTCTCCAGGCAAGAATACTGGAGTGGGTTGCCATTCTTCTCCAAAGGATCTTCTGGACTCAGGGATCAAACCCGGGTCTCCTGCATTGCAGGCAGATTCTTTACCATCTGAGCCACCAGGGAAGCCCTGGGCAGCCATGTACCCGGCTACAATTCTATTATGATGAAGGGAGAATGATACAGGTTTTGGTGCTCAATAGCAGCATTTACCAAGAGTAACTCTAAAGCAAGAGTCACTGCACTGGCACTTTTTTTTTTTTTTTAAGATTTATTTTAGCTGTGGTGGGTCTTTGTTGCTGTGCACAGGTTTTCTCTAGTTGCTGAGAGTGGGGTCTATTCTCTGTTGCGGTGTGTGGGCTTCTCATTGGTGTGGCTTCTCTTGTTGCGGTCTTCTCTGTTGCTCAAATGGCAAAGAATCTGCCTGCAATGCAGGAGACCTGAGTTTGATCCCTGGGTCAGGAATATTCTCTGAAGAAGGAAATGGCAATCCACTCCAGTATTCTTACCTGGAGAATCCCATGGACAGAGGAGCCTGGCAGGCTACAGTCCGTAGGGTCACGAAGAGTCAGGCACAACTGAGCTACTAACACTACTATTGTTGCTGAGCGTGGGCTCTAAGGCACTCAGGCTTCAGTAGTTTGATGCACGGGCTTAGTTGCTCCGTGGCATGTGGGATGTTCCTGGACCAGGGATCAAACCAGTGTCCCTTGCATTGCAAGGTGGATTCTTAACCCCTGGACCACCAGGGAAGCCCCACACTGGTACTTGAGGACAGTTCTTTGCTCCAATCCAGAAGGACAACTAGGATGTCAGAATTAGTATCTGGAGACCCTTGGGCCCAGATGGACCCAGATGAAGGTTTACAGCCATAACTCTATCCACTATGTCATGACAGTGTTACCATCAATGCTAAGGGTGCAGAAAGCAACTTGTTGCTAATAATAAAGTACTCACGTCTGCAAACTGTTTACTATTTGCTGTAGAGAGTAACAAGGTTAGCCTTCCAACAGCATCACTATCACCCAAGAGAAACACAATGGGCTTCCTGAGAGGGAAAGGTGCAGTGAGGCTCAGCAGCCTGGAGTTGCCAGATGTGTGTTTACACATGTGAATTTTACCCTCAGGAATATCAACCAGGAACTTCCAGCATGAAGGCCTGAAAAGGCAACGAAGTCTAAGAATAGGCAGCAAGTTACAAGGGAAAAAGGATGAAGCTGAGACTCAGGGAACTCGAGTTCTCATCTTTGATCTGCCACTAACCAAATCGAACGAGCACGTTTCCTGAAAGCCTGTGATGCCCAGAAGCACATGCCCAGAAGTGTCCTGGAACAGATCACGTGACAGCTCTCCCTTGTTGGTCACATCCACCGCAGCTCCCATAAATAAGTGAATAAGTAAGTGAAGTCACTCAGTCGTGTCCGACTCTTTGTGACCCCATGGACTGGAGCCTATCAGGCTCCTCTGTCCATGAGATTTTCCAGGCAAGAGTACTGGAGTGGGTTGCCATTTCCTTCTCCAATAAAAGGTTGAAATTCAATATTGAATTTGAAAGATTGAAATTAAAACTCAATATCATCCCCAAATCAATGATATCCGAATCCGCGATGTAAAACCTCACTCCTTGTGATTTGGGGAGCAAAATGAATGGGACAAGAAGAAGATTTCACAGAGAAAAATCAGTCACTGACACAGTCATCCTGCCAGGAATGCAGCTTGAATCTAATCACAAGAAAATAACAGATAAGTCCAAATGAGGACGGTTTTATCACCAACAAGTGGGTCAGAAGGACTGTATTTTTTTTGAAACGCCAATGCTGTAAAAGGCAAAGAAAAATCATGGTAATATTCCAGATTAAAAGAGGTTTAAGACACGTGCTTGCTTAATCGTGTCCAACTCTTTGGGACTCTTTGGACTGTGGCCTACCAGGCTCCTCTGTCCATGGAATTTCCCAGGCAAGAATACTGGAGTGGGTTGCCATTCTCCTCCCAACCCAGGGATCGAACTAGCATCTCCTGTGACTTGCGTCTTCTGCATTGCAGGCGGATTCTTTACCAGCTGAACAATAGGAGAAGCCTGTTCAAGACATGGCACAACTTAATTAAACACCTGACTGTAGACTAGATTTCATAAGTGAGGGTGGGGGGATTTTATTTAAAAAAAGAGACATTAATGGGCCAACAAAGAGCCTTCCCTTCTTTGCCCCACCTGAGAGCACCTGCGGCCATCACAGCTTCCACAGACAGAGGATGATGGCATATGTCACCTTCCAGGTGCAGGCTGGCACCAGCCTCTCTTGGCCTGATGTGTCTGGGCAGCAGTTGTGCTGAGTCCGGCCCTTTTAAGAAAGATGGCCCTCCATGACCCATGTGCTTTCTGTTCCTGAAGCATATACAACATCAGAACTGCATGAGAATTCTGGGGGCTGTAAGTAGAGTGGACAACTGGGATGAGGCTGGGGTCTCCAGAGAGAAAGGCTTGGAGGGCCATGGGGACCAGGCCCGAGCAATGAGATGCTCCTGAGAGCGTCCAGAGCCCCAGGACAGCATGGAGTGGAGTGCGTGGCCTGGAAGCAGATCAGCTTGGTGGGATCTCCTGCTCTCTCATCATGTGTGGGCTCTCAGGAGCGGTACTCCATGTCCCAACTTCAGTCTGCTCCACGGAACACAGGGACACAGCTGTGACTTCATCCCAGGATGGCTGCCAGTCCAGAAGGAGACAGCCCAAGTAAAGCAGTCACACAGCATCTGACGCAGGGCGTACGCTCCCTGAATGATAGCTCACTCCAGTACTCTGGCCTGGGAAATTCCATGGACAGAAGGAGCCTGGTAGGCCACAGTCCAAAGAGTCCCAAAGAGTTGGACGTGATTAAGCATGCACGTGTCTTAAACCTCTTTTAATCTGGACTATTCCCATGATTTTTCTTTGCCTTTTACAGTATTGGCATTTCAAAAAAATACAGTCCTTCTGACTCACTTGATGTTGATAACACCATCCTCATTTGGACTTATCTGTTGTTTTCTTATGATTACCAAGGAATGTGAATTTTCCTAGTAGTAAAATGAAAATGGTGCATACATTTGAGGAATATGCTGGGCATGACATGCCGTCAGCCAGCAGCTGGGCCACATGAGGATGAGAGAGGACTAGGCGAGCCCCCCTCCTCAGTGAGCTTGGGACCAGAGCAGAAGGCTCTGAGCCAGGGCTCCTTACTGGATGTTGGAATTGCAGAAGCTGGGTGAGAATCTGTGTGGACTTAAATAAATTTTCTGCCACATGTTTTACTTACCCTCCCCGGGATATCCTTCCCTATGGGAAAATGACCCATTACTGTTACCAACTGAACTGTGTCCTCTCAAATTCATAGGTGGAAGCCCTGTGCTCTAATGGGACTGTATTTGGAGACAGAGCCTTTAAGAAGGTAATTAAGATTAAATTAAGTCATAAGGGTGAGGTCCTAAGCCAATAGGACTGGTGCCCTAATGAGAGGGAGAGACACACAGAGGAAAGGCCACTGGAGGACACGGAGAGGAGGTGGCCGTCTACAAGCCAAGGAGAGAGTCCTCAGGAGAAACCAATCCTGCCGCACCTTGATCTTGAACTTCCAGCCTCCAGAACTGTGAGAAAATCAATTCCTATTATTTAAACCACTCAGCCTATGGTACTTTGTTAGGACGGCCCTAGAAAACTAATTCAGTCCCCACCAGTTAAATTCATGGGTCCTGCTTTGGTTCTACAAACGTGAGGACTTACAAACAGAAGATTTAAGAGCCTGTGTGTGATTGAGGCAGAGATCAAATTGCCAGCATCTGTTGGATTATAGAAAAAGCAGAGAATTCCAGAAGAACATCTACTTCTGCTTCATTGACTATGCTAAAGCCTTTGACTGTGTGGATCACAACAAACTGTGGAAAATTCTTAAAGCAATGGGAATACCAGACTACCTTACCTGCTCCCGAGAAATCTATACGCAGGTCAAGAAGCAACAGTTAGAACGAGACATGGAACAACACTTGTTCCTTGGAAGGAAAGCTATGACAAACCTAGACAGCATATTAAAAAACAGAGACTCTACTTTGCCAACAAAGGTCTGTCTAGTCAAAGCTATGGTTTTTCTAGTAGTTATCTACATATGTGAGAGTTGGCCCATAAAGATGGCTGAGCACCGAAAAATTGATGCTTTCTAACTGTGGTGTTGGAGAAGACTCTTGAGAGTCCCTTGGACTGCAAGGTGATCAAACCAGTCAGTCCTAAAGGAAATCAGTCCTGAATATTCATTGGAAGGACTGACACTGAAGCTGAAGCTCCAATCCTTTGCCCATCTGATGTGAAGAGCCAACACATTAGAAAAGACTCTGATGCTGGGAACGATTGAAGGCAGGAGGTAAAGGGGACGGAAGAGAGTAAGATGATTGGATGGCATTACCGACTCAATGGACATGAGTCTGAGCAAACTCTGGGAGATGGTGAAGGAGGGAAGCCTGGCATGCTGCAGTCCAATAGGTCACAAAGAGTCAGACACAACTGAGCAACTGAACAACAACCAGGGTCACAAAGAGTCAGATGCAACTGAGCACCTGAACAACAACAACAATGTCAGAGGCCCCTGGAGAAGGGCATGACAACCCACTCCAGTATTCTTGCCTGGAGAATCCCATGGACAGAAGAGCCTGGTGGGCTACAGTCCATTGGGTCTCAAAGAGTTGGGCATGACTGAGTGACTAACACACACACAAGTGTCAAACAAGGAGAGGTGAGATGGTATTCCAGTTTCTTCCTCGGGGCTTTCATATCACTCACTTCTGAGCAAATGTAACCCGCACGAGAGGTACATATTCTCATCTAGCCCCACAACCTTCCTCTCTTTTCCTTCCAGGGTAGGAAGATTGCTGCAGAAAATTGGGGTTGATGGAACAGGGCAGACAAGCTGCAATCATGGTAGCTGAGCATCAGGGGCTGGAAATCATAGAAAATGAAATGAAAAAGAAGTGTCCAGTTTGTTCATCAATATCCTCACCCTCACTTAAAAAAATTCTGAAGCAACACATAGAAAGTTATCATCTATTATTTATTATTATAGTTATTATTAACTATATGAAGCATGATGGGAATTTGAGTCACTAACTCTGCTCATTGTTCTATTAAAAAAAAATGAGGATTTCTGGACAGTCCTCTCTTGCTACTTAAATCATCTGTTTTATTCTTTTCTGGTTGGAGATCAAGCCTTTGAGGACAGAACAAGAAGAGGAACCTGCTATACTTCAGAAGATATAATGGCTGCCCTTTTTGTCTTTTCTGAGAACAATGGCCCACAGCTGGTGTTTGATCAGCTTGGCTTCCAGTCAAGGTCAGCAAGAGTTTTTGAAACTGTCTCCAATCTCAGCCACCCAATGCTGGAAAACTCCATCCTTAATTGCTGAGCACCTAAAGAGCCCTACAGAATATCGGCCCAAAGTTCTAAAATTAAAGACATTTAATTATGTAAAATGCTTTAATCTTTTGTTCTTAAAACCCATAGTTTTGATAAAAGTGTCACTGTTGAGACTGGTCGCAGTTGACCTGCTATGGAGGGCTGGTCAGGTTTCTCTATGCACCACGTACTTCTCCACTTCTGTGCTTTTGGTCATGAATCTGCCCTTGCCTGGAACATCTCCTTGCCATGCCAGGAACCCTCTTCTACATCAGACTCCTTCAAGCAGAGCAGATTGATGGCTCATTTCATGACCTCAGAGAACTCTCTGTATGTACCTTCACTGTAACTTTTTATTGACCTGTCTTCCACTCTGGACTGTGAGCTCCTTCGGGCAAGGACAGCTCTTCATTACGTTAGTACCCCCGGGACCTACCAATGTGCTGGAAGTAAGGGGATATTCAGTAAATATCTGTTGAGTGAATGAGTGAGTGAACAGTGAACTTTTCCTTTGTTTGCACCTGTAACCAAAGCCTTCTTCCAGCGTCCACCCATCAGGATTTCAGAATGGCCCTAAACCAGGGACCTCTGTTTATCTCCTACCACTTTCTTTTCTTAAAGGGACCATTTATTATGATTCTCCTGTCCTGTCCCAACATTGCACACTGGGAGTTTTGGGGTAGAGAGGATAGTTCTCCTTTTTAATTCCTGAGCTCTATACCATGAGGACTCACCTCCTGACATGGGATTGACACATCATCCAGACACCCTAACTTTAGATGTGCTGTAAGCATAAGATATGGGCTTCCCAGATGTCTCAGTGGGTAAAGAATCTACCTGCAGTGCATGAGACGCAAGATTTGCCAGTTCAGTCCCTGAGTGGGGAAGATCCCCTGGAGGAGGACATGGTAACCCACTCCAATATTCTTGCCTGGAGAATCCCATGCACAAAGGAGCTTGGTGGACTACAGTCCACAGGGTCGCAAAGAGTTGGACACAACTGAAGCGACTGAGCACGCACACACAAGCATAAAATATACATTGGGTTTCAAATATTTAGTATTAAAAAATGTCAGTAGCTCATCAATCATTTTTTCATGATTACATGTTAAAATGATAAAATTTGGAATATTTAGGGTTAAACTGTATTATTAAAATTAATCTCTTCTTTTTACCTTTTCAACATGGCTCCTAAAATTTTTTAAATTTCATGTGTGGTCATGGTTGACATTATAGTTCTGTTGGACAGCCCTGTTCTAGAGCACTGTTTCTCTACTTGGTTTTTCATCATCACCCGCTCCGGCGTGCTGCAGTCCATGGGGATCACAAAGAGTCGCACACAACTTAGTAACTGAACAATAACTCCTAAGGAGAACTTTTAGATGTCTCTTCTCCTAATTTCTTCTCTCCCATGAAATTTCTGTTTCAGTACTGTGGCCCTGGTAACATCCAAGATTTTCTCATTATTCTGTGCCAAGATCCAGTTTTGCCCCCTGGGGCAGTATTTCCCATGTTGAAAGCACACGTTTTAGAGGATGGTGTCTTTGTAGGGTGTGAGGACCCAGAGTCCCTGAATCACCACAGGAAAAGCTGCTCCCCAATGAGAGTAAGAAACAAACCATTATGGTAGAAGCCACTGGGATTTCAGAGTTTTCCCTAAAATTTACCCCAACACACCAAATCCTAGATTTTACAAAAGCATCAATAAACCCAAAGAGATCTTACAGAATCAAAATTCAGGAATCTGCATGGCTCAGTCTACATATGATCTTAAAGTCTCACCATGTCAAACAGCCCCTAGCACTAGCCCTTCATCTGGCTTTTGCTGCCAGCTTCCTCTTCATGGTGTCAGTTCACCCCGCTGTGCCCTCATTACTCCCTTTGCTCTCTGTGCCTTGACAGACTTTCTCCTTCTTCCAGACTCAGCTCCAGGCCACTTCCCCCAGGAAGCCCTACCAGCCTCCACTACTCCCAGATCCCATAAATGCTTTGGCCAAAATCAGAGCTGTTTCATGCACTAAGCACTACAGAGAAGTAAACCATGCTGATAATACATTAGTAATACAAAACCAAAATGCTCTAGTCTGCTCTAAACGTAAGAGAGGAAATCAGAGTGGAAAGATGCAGAGATCTTAACCTGTAATGCTTAAAATAGTTCACTTTTGCAAATGTTACAAAACACATGACCATGTAAACTCATTGCTAGGGTCCCTCCCGGGAGGAGGAAGTAAACCCTTCAAATGAGGAGTCGTGAGCCTTCACCCCCACAGGGTTTCCACAGAGGACTGAGGGCGTGTCTCTGAAAAACTTTGCAGGCTTGTGCCCTGGTCGTGGGAACTTTTAAAGTAATTTAACAAAATGAATACTTGTTGAATTATGTTCTATACAGTGTGTGCTTAGCAAGTGTTTTTGTAATAACTGAATACTTGTTCAGGCACAACGAGTGAAAAAAATTAATATGTCATTTAATAAGGTCGTAGATGCGCTGAGGGCCCAAAGAAACTTTTCCAACCTGGGGACAAAGAGGGTGACGGGTGGAGGATTAGGGGGGTGGAGGGAAGCAAGGGATGAAGGAAGGAAAGGGACTGGTTAGAAGCGAGTGGGGAAAAAACAGATCGAGACATACAACACTAAGTACTTTACTCCCAGAAAGAACAAGTACGGAAAAGCAGGGCTGTGGGTACGTGAGAGACAAGGTGGGGGGGGGGCGGAAAGGGGCCGCCCCGCCCCCAGCTAGCCACTCCTTCCGCCCATCACACCGCCCCCGCAAAAACCCCAAACCGGTAACCTCTGCCTCCCCGCCCATGCCGGCCAGCCCCTGCCTCCCCGCCCCGCGCTTACCTCGCGAGTCGAGGGCGGTACGAGGGGCGGCGGGGGCGCGGCGCGGCTGGGCGGTGAGGCGGCTGCTGGAGTGTGAGGCGGCGCGGGCGCTCAGCATGGCTCGCCTGGTGCTTGGTAGGCTTGGGCCTCCTCGTCCGGGAGGCCGGGGGGTGAGGTGAGGGGAACAGCCTGAGAGACCCGCGGCCCGGGGAGCAAGCGGGCTCCTGGCCTTGCCCGCGCCCCGCACTGGCGAGGAGGGTCGCGGGCCGGGCCCTCGCGGAGGATGCCTCCGAGGCAGCCCCGGGGGCGGTGGGGGAGCTCTGCGAGCTGAGACTGTCCTTGACCGAAGCTTCCCCCCCGACCCCGCGCTGGCCCTCCGACAGAAGTGTGGGGCGCGCGGCAAGGTGAGGGAGCCCTTGGCTGGAGTCGACCGCATCCCACCTGGGCGGGGGGGGAGGGGAGGTGTGGAGCGTGTGCGCGAGGGAACCCCAAGGCTGGGCTCGAACCCGGGGCGCTGGGGGCAGCCCCGAGCCGGGGGCCGAGTGCCGGACGCCGGGCTTTTGTGAAGGGGCGGGTGGGGTGTGAACGAAGGCCGGGAGCTGCGATCGAGCCCCCTGAGACCGACTATGGCTCGTCGTCCCTGACCGTGGCTGGGTATTGGGGTCGGGGGGGCACCTGGAAGGGGGACCTTGTTCTGGGCCTCGAGTGTTCGGGGGGAGTCACGGGCTCCTCACACTGCAGCTTGCCCTCGCCACCTGTTTTATGGAATTCCCACTTGTGAAAAACCTGAAATATCAAAACCTACTCCTGAAATCGATCAGAAGAGTTTCCTTCAAAGGCAGCAGTACCTTCTTAAAGGGTTTCACGATGCAAGAGCGCTTTAGATGTGATTGAACTTTGCAGAACTAAATCGAACCCAGACTAAGGTAAATGTCTTAGCGACTTCAGTAGTGAGATGGAGGATCCCCTTCCTTCCCTGGGCCCTCTTGGTCCCAGACAAGGCGCTGTAACAGTGGGTACCTGAGCACGCTGGTCCAGAGAGCAAGGTTTGGGTCCCAGCCTCGGTCCCCCAAATCTACTCGCTGGGTGACTGGGAGCTAGTTACTCAACCACTCTGGGCTTGTACTCCCTAGCGTTGTTCTCGGTGTTAAGGAGTTTATATATATGTATACCTAAAGAGAAAAAGCAAGATAGAAAATATTTGCCCTATTTTCTAGAGAGAATAGATGAGGAGCGAAGAACTTAGTTTCTTTTTAGTTGCCTGCAAGTGAATTCAGGCAGGGCTCTAAAGCGTCTATGGTTCTTTCAGTTGACTCATTATTTTAAGGTAGTCAGCGTTTTGGGGCGCCCTCTCGGTTTCTAGATGACTTTTGGGACCATGTACTCTTGCTAGCAGGTGAGGTACAGAGAGGTTACTGATGTAGATTTATAGCCTCCTTAACTGCTGTTGGGGAATAATGGGAGGCCACAGATGGCAAAACCATCTGTTCACAAAGCTTCTAGACACTTGGATGTTCCTATTTCCCATTGGTGCTCGTTATCAGTGAGTGGAATGACCATGTGAAACATATCATTATCGATCAACATTGACCTACTCTTATCATTTTAAGTGGGCTGAGCGTTTTTGTAGGGGTTAGTTACTGACTGCTGTTATTGCGGTTGTATTTTGTACACCTTTTAATGCTTTTGGAGTAGCATGTTTGATTTCCTTCCAACCCTACTAGGTCTTACTGCCTCTTAAAGAATTTAGTTCTTGAACCTTTATCAAGACATTCCATTGATAGCCATTATAGTGGGGGAGTGAGATCCAGGGCACTTTATAGAAAGTTACAAAAGTCCAGCACCATTACTAGGAGGAAAAAAAGCTGAAGTTTATGTTATACTGAGTGTCCTTAGGCATGCCCATCTTTGTACCACATTCCTGAGGTGAACAGTTAAACAAAAATCACTGTTTAATGAGTGAAACAGTCATTAAAATATCCTGTAATGACTCCAGCCTGCTTGGAACAGCATGAAGAGGAGAGTGCCTTTCTCATTGCTCTTCCCGATTGACAGGAGAGGAGAAGGAACCTGATTCCCCTGCACAGTCTGTAGAATGCCCCTTCTGGCATTTATTCCTGCAGGGCCCAGTCCTCTGGTTAAAATTTGGGGATTGGTACATATGTTACTCTTTAGTTATGTGGCCTTAGGCAAGTTACCTTTTCTGTGTTCCCATTTCCTGGGCTAAAAATGGGCATGATGATACATACCATGTAGAGTAAATGAGTTAACGGTATGTAGTGTCATATAAGTGTTATTCTTAGTTGAGATGTCAATTTTTGGAGGCCAGCTGAACAGATACATATATCATAATGGTAGCCATCCTCCATCCCTCTTGTAAGATTTTTTCTTAAGGAAATAATCAAATTTATTTGAGAATAAATAGAATTTTTAGCATTGGCCTCTTAATAGAAAAAAAATATGGAAACCATCAAATTATGTCAGTAGTGGATTAGGAACATGATATAGCCATTAAAAATGGTTACATGGGGGCTACTTACATAGAAAATGTAACTTAAATTTTGAGTGAAAAAGGTTACAAAAGGGAATGTATAATAAGATGAGATTTATATAAAATTTTAAACCTCTGTATGATGTAGAGAGATGTCAGTTACAGTATCTACCAAAATAGTAATAATTCATTCTAGCAGGACTGTTGATAGGTGTTTTTTTTTTGCTTTTCTTATTTTTGAAAATTTTGCAAGGAGCTCAATATCTTGAATAAATAACAATTCATTCAGATTTTTTTCTTTAAAGAAGATAAATATATTTTAAAAATCCATAGAAGATTTTCCAAGACCAGTTTTATTCTCAAGCTTACTGAGAATTCGGATGGTCTCTACTTAGGTTCTTGATTTACTTGCTTTAGTGATTGTGTCCAACCCTGTGGTCTTTTCTGCAGCAAAGAAAAGATTATTAAGCAGCACCACCCAATAGAAATATAATGCTAAATTTATGTGGTAACTTCAAATTTTCTGGTAGCCACATTTAAAAGACAAAAAGAAGTGGGTGAGATTAATTTTAATATATATTTATTTATCCAGTATATCTAAAATATCTCAAGAGGAAATCAATATCAGAAATACTAATGAGATAATTTGCTCTTTTCTCCTATCAAGTCTTTGCGATTCACTATGCTTTTTACACCTCCAGCACACCTCCCTTTGGGGTAGCCCCGTGTAGCTAGTGGCTGCTGTGTTGACCTGCAGTTATAAAGGGAGCCTCTCTTTGGTTGGCTTGACCTCTGTCCACAACTCACCTTTCCCCACCTCTTGAAATGGAAGAGGAGTTCATCCTGTTGCAAGATACCCCTCTCTGACTCTGGGTTTACTCCCCGCCTCGTAATTCTGGCATTTTGTTCCATTATTCCCTGTAGTAGCCTCTGCTGCTCCACATATTTCTTCCCTTCATGCTCAAATCACTCCCATCCTTGAAACTTTCCTTTTATCCCACATTGACTTGGTGTCCTGCTTTTTATAAGAAACCTATTTAAAGAGATACTGTATTATTTTCACCAGCTTGTTCCCTCCTTCTCTCTCCAACCTTGTGCAGCCTGACTGCTGCTTACTTTTGCTTCTCTACGACAACCGCCCAGGGCCCCGGGGACCTCTCTGTCATTATATATCCAGTAGGCAGTTTTCAGTCTTGGCTACTTGACCTCCCAGTAGCCTTTGTTACTGTTGTTCATTTCATCTTGCCCTCGGTTTATGTGAAACCACTCTCCTGATAATTCTCCAACCCCTGTTCACATTGCAGCCAGAAGACTCTATAGAAAGCAAATCTGATCATACCCATTGCATGATAACCTTTAGTGGCATCACATCACTGTTAGTAGAGTTCACAGTGAAGTTCCTACAATATGGTAAAGTTCACGGTGAAGTTCCTACAGTGCTAGTCATATTTGTAATTCAGATGCAGTGTTCTCAGTGTAACTGTTATTCAAGCCCATGGCGTACTGAACCTTTTTATCTTGAGTACTGAAAAAACAACATGGTTTAATGGATAGAGCTTGGAAATAGGAGTCAGAGCTGCTCCACCAGTTCTAGGTGTGACCATAGATGGGCCATTTGATCTCTGTCTGCCTTGTTTCCAAAATCAGGATGATTCCCATGTTCTAGTTAGTAGTGCTGTGAAAAATCAAGTGGATCCAATGTATTTGAAAGTGATTTGAAAATTCAGAATCCCTTGGTAGGTGTAAGGTGGAGGACTGAGCAATAGAACAATTGACATCAGTATACACTCCTTCTCGAAGAAATTTACCATTGGGTTATTTAAAAAGTTCCACATGAAACCTAAATCCTGTCTACAAAGTAAGCATATGAAAGTCACCTTGTGACTAAGGTGGTATATGAGTAGCCAAAGAAATATATTTGGTCCACAAGATGGCTAAACTGTTAATAATGCAGTAGACTCTCTGCCCTCCCTTTGTCAGTTCTTCACATGAACATTCAAAGCTCAACCAGCAGCCCTGTGAGTGCCTGATGATGTGCCATGGATAGTATTAGTAGCAAGAAAGATACTTAAAAAAACATTGTCCTTAAGAGAGTCACAGTCTAGTCGAAGAGTCAAATAATTATTTTTCCCGTCAAAAAGCTTTAATAAAGATAGCATGCTAATAATGCATCTGAATAACGCAAGAAATAGTAGGTGGATTATCCAGGGATTCAGAGTTGAATGGAATGGCCCAGTTTTTCAGCACCCTTGCCCAGAAGATGGCAGCAACAGTCCTGCCTCATAGAATGTGGTTGTACAGAGTGAAGGTTAGCATAGGGAAAGCACTAAGAATAGTATTTAAATCTGTTCCCAACACAGCTCAAGAGATGAGGGTGTGGGCCGTCTGTGCCCTTCTTGTTCAGCACTGCCCCAGAGAGAGTAAAATCCCAGGGGCTCCAACAGCAGCCAGGCTGAAAGTGGGGGAGTGGAGGAAGGAGGGGGCTAGGAGAGAGCTGACCCAGGCTGTCCTCTGTGTGAACGGCCTTGGTCAGTTGAAAAGGACTTTTCCAGTCAGAGCGTGAACCCTGCTGTTGATGGTATGTTTCTTGTCATTCCAGGTCTGATGAGCTGTACCCTCTTTGTAACAGTTAATGGTCTTTATTCGTCTAGTGATGATGTAATTGAATTAACCCCCTCAAACTTCAACCGAGAAGTTATTCAGAGTGACAGTTTGTGGCTTGTAGAATTCTATGCTCCATGGTAAGTAATTAGAAAATAGTTGTCGGTTATTTATGGTACTTTATAAAATTAGGAAAAATACTATACTATGTATAATAAAAATGTGATTTTATTTAGCCATCTTGTTTACCTAATTTACTGATTGTTTAAAAGAGGTAGAGGACATATCCAGGTAATGCTAATGAAAAGAAATCTCATAATGGTAAAAAGTAAAAGACATAAGAGGGAAAGTATTGATTGACTGTTAAAGGGTGCAGAGTTTGAGTCAGTTACGAAAAAATGCTGGAAGTAGCTAATAGTTGCAGGAAAGAAGGAATTTTAGGAAGACACACTTAACCTGGTCTTTAGGACGAGGTAAGTGGGCTGAAGATAAAATTCTTCTCTTGCTTTGCATCTGCTTCTGGGGGGAAAAAAGAAAGCGTCTGCAGTGAAGATGTAGTTACCTTTGAAATGAGTAGTGCACGGTTTTATACAGTTGACCCTTGAGCAGCACGGGTTACAACTGCGCAAGTCACTTAAATGTGGGCTTTTTTTTTTCCCCCCAACAAATTTGTACTCCAGTGTTACACAATTCGCTGTGGTTGAATCCGTGGATTCAGGGGGCAGACTATTAAGTTACGTGGATTTTCGACTGCAGCGGGTCAGCAGCACCTGTAACTCGGATTATTGAAGGGTCATCTCCACAGTAAAATACACAGTATTGCCCTGATCGTTTATGTAGTTAAAATACTTCATGAAAACAAAACCAAAGCCCCAGCAAATAGACGTGAAGAAACAGATCGATGGAATCGGTGCAGAATAGGCATGAGACTGTCACTGCTACAGACTGCAGGTGACAAGTGTCTGAGAGGAAATGGAGCACCACCAGCTGTATCTGCAGGTGAGCTGTGTGCTGACTTGAGGTCCAGAGTGGTCCTCTGAGAGGCAGGGCGGGTAGTGAATGGAACTCTTACAGACCGTCCTTGAGCAGACACTTTTTGGGGAATGCCTGATGAAAGGTTTTCCTTTATTGCTTTTCAGTTTTTTTCTTTGGAAAAAGAAAACAGTTTTAGAAACTCAGTACCAGTTCAGTGTAGTGAATCATGGTAAAATCCTTTACTTTAAAAGTTTATGTTACTACATTATGAAAATACTGTTCATCTTAATACCTTTTTTTTAATTCCTTTTGTTTTTTCTTTGTTATCCAAATAAGAATTCTGAATAGGTTCATTCATTCATTTTAGTAAAGGTACAAATGGCAGTTGTACAGGCTTAATATTGTTGAATGCCATTGTATACAGCTTTTACAAGTTTGATATTTTTTGTCATTTATGGCATTAGTAATTTACCTTGTTTTGATGGAGCTGCAGTATATGAAAATACACCTCATTTCAAAGCAAAACCAGTCAGCATGCTTGAGAAGATTCTGGATCAAGTAGCTAATTATTATTGTTAACTGGCAAAGTTTTGCTTCATAGTGTCCTGGATGAGAGAATGTCTCATTAGAGAATGTGCTTTTAACCTCAGTGTTTGAACTTTGGCAGCTTGGTGAAGACTAGGAGTTCCTCCTTCAAATAAAGTAACATTGAAATTACAGGGCGTATGTACTCTGACACACAAGGAAGGAGGGATCACAAAGGAAACCTGAAATATTGGAATAAGATTATTAAACTATCAAAGTAAATCTTGATATGGTTTTGTAGTCCTCATTTACAGGGACTATAAGTACCAAGGTCCAGCAGCAGATTTTCGCAGCTGGCTACCGTAATTCTGAAATGCGATGAACGTGAGTGATGTTGAAAGATACTTGCACCAGCTATAGTGGTGAGAAAATGGCTGTGATTACTGTTTGTGACAGAGTCACGAGTACTGACCCACTATGGTGTGTTATTACTGTTTATAATTGAAAGAAATCCTAAATTTTAATTACAGGTTAATGAAAATAGAGGATTCCCCCCCCCCCCATCAAAGCTTACGGAGCCCTTAAGTTTTTGTCTACTAGCCCTTTGGGGATCCGTGGACCCCAGTGAAAAACCCCTGAGTTATCGGGTATGCTGCTGTATTTATATTTGTGGCATTTTGATCTGTCTTTACGTTGCTTAACATTGAAATTACAGGGCGTATATACTCTGACAATCTCTGATTTAAGTCCTTCCTTCATTAGAATAAATTAAAATTAAAGAGGCACAAAGTTCTGTAAAATTTTGACTCCTAGATTTCCAAAACATACTGTGTAGGTAGTGGGTAGAATCAGCATTTCAGGGCACTTTGCTGAAAGATCTTGACTTCTAAACTATTGGGTTATGCTTAGGCCCCCATGGAAGGTGATGCTACATACTGACTAAGAGCGTGGGATCTGGAGCAAGGAAGACCTGTTAGGCAGCTCTGTCACTGGGTGGCACTGGAAGGGTTTCTTACCTTCTCAGGCTCTGTTTCATCATCTGTAGAATGAAAATGACCACAAAGCCTGCCTGCAGGGTGGCTGTGCTGATGAAATGAAATCCTGTGTGAAGAATGTGCTTCATGGTGCTGGCACGTGGCATTGGCTCATTAGGTGCTAGAGACCTAATTAGAAGAAAATTGACTTTGTTTAAAAAAGGAAAAAGTCACCTGTAGTTAAACTAGCTATGCTGTCTTCATATAATGGGTATTATACAATGATGAAAATAATACAGCTGCCTATAACCTGGGTGACTGATACACACATAATAGATTTCTGTATATATAATTTTTTTTAAAGCACTTGTCTGTGTGTTACATTTCACAGTATTTTTTTCCAAGTACTAGTACCTAAAAGATGAAGAATATTTTTCCTTGTGTTGTGTGTCTCTGTCTCACTCCCCTTGTTCTTTTATCACCACCTTTTGGTGTCAGGGCTTTTCACTCCTTAGCCTTACTGACTTGAGATTCCACGTGAATTTTAACTCCACAAGCTGGCATGGAAGCTATAGACGCAGGCCGCACAGATCCAGGCTCTAAAACAGTCGTCTCATCTATAAAATGAAAATTCTGGACTACATCAGGGGCTATCAAACCTTAACAGATTGAAGAATCACTAGTGGGACTTATTAAAGACAGGTTCCTGAACCCCTTGTCTAGGAACTCTGATTCCTTGGGGGCCTCAGAACCTGCATTTTGCTTAGCATAGAACTCAGACCACACTTGAGGTGCACTAGGCAAAGAAAACACTGATGTTCCCCCTCAGGGATGGAGTTACAAATGATAGTATTTGTTTAAGCTGTTTAAATACAATTTAACTCAGCAGTAATTTGGAAGATTTTTTATTATGATTAAAAAAAAAAAGGATCATAGTGAAATCACAACAGTGAGCTCCTTCTGGTCACCGATCATGTCTGTTTTTAGTGCTCTTCTCCCTGCAAGCCCCCACACCCAGTCCATGGCACTCAGGAGACCATTGGGGAGTGTTTCTCGAATTGGAATCAAAGACTGACTGTTCCCTTGTGTTTTCATCCCCTGCAAGGTGTGGCCACTGCCAGAGGTTAACACCAGAATGGAAGAAAGCAGCAACTGCCTTGAAAGTGAGTTTCTGGGATGTTCACATTCACCTGTGTATGTTGGAATAAGTTTAAGCAAATGGGCTTAATGTACAATAGGAGGTCAGTTTGCATGTTGAAGCCCAGGACTCTTGTTCTGCTTCCAAGATTATGTATGGAACAAGGGGATACTGTACATTCTAATTTTTGTCTTGTCTATTTTCGTTAATTCTGTTTCCCAGTGAAGTAGCATAATTGTGCCTAGTCGGGCTATTTCTGGGAGCTGCTGAGTTTCCTCACAGGCTGACTTGCCTGTTGTCCAGCCCTCCATTTAGGATTGATTTCCCAGGCTACAGCTGTCATCAGTTCTGTTGGCAAATGGAACCCTGCCCTTTATTATCTTGTCTCTGAGTTTGCATCATCAGATGATGGGTTCTTGTGGAGTCTGCTCTGGTTGAAAGAAAAACAGATATTCCTTCTGTGTTTCCACAGGATGTTGTCAAAGTTGGTGCAGTTGACGCAGACAAACATCAGTCCCTAGGGGGTCAGTATGGTGTTCAGGGATTTCCTACTATTAAGATTTTTGGATCCAACAAAAACAAACCAGAAGATTATCAGGGTAAGAACTGTTCCTAATTACTTCATGCCTTTGGTTGGAAGTCTAATGTGAGTGGGTAGGACCAGATAGAGAACCTGGGATTCTGCAACCTGTTGGCCCTGCTGCCTGCAAGTTTCCCACCTGCCTTGTGCCTGAATTTCCTGATCTGTGATTCCTACATCTTCTGAGTTGCTCAGAGATTAAACGTGTCAAACAGGTGAAAGGTTTTTTTTATTATTGTTTATGCTAGCTTAGACCACACAGCCTTAGCAGTGATTGAGTAGTGATGTTTTGTGCTTTCCTCTTTCTCATTAGTTTTTAAAAAAAAAAACAAAAAACTAGTTACTCAATATTTTACCTGGAGAAGGAAATGACAACCCACCCCAGTATTCTTGCCTGGGGAATCCCATAGACAGAGGAACTTCATGGACGACAGTCCATGGGGTTGCAAAGAGTTGAACACAACTTAGCAACTAAACAACAAGATATTTTACTCGTTACTTACTATTTAATAAGTTTCTATAATTATATAGTATTTTTAAAGATCTGCAAGTGTTTTCTTCCTCTGATTGCTCACCCCTTCACTGTTAGGAGTTCGAGCATAAGAGTGGGAAAAGAAAGTCCTGTAACTGGAAAGTCAGTTTGAACTGTTGATATTACCGTGGAGTGTTTTGCCCATGAATCTTTATGTCTTGTAAACATATGTAGTATTTGAATTATTAAAGCTATTATTTAGTCTTTTAAACTGTTGATAATGAGGAAGTCCTGCATGTTCTCCCTTTTATAGATGAGGGAGTTGTATCTGCCGTGAGTTACTGAAGCAGCTGGAGAGGACTCTGGCTCCAGACTCTCAAGACTAAATGTTACTTGAGCCAGCTGTTCTTTTATAGAGTTGCCTGTTATTTAAGATGTCACAAATAGGTATCATACTGAAGATAGCTCTAAAGTTCCATGAAACAAAGTTTTATTTTTCTTAGTAAACACCTGCTTTTCTGCTTTGGAATATTTTTTAATTTTGCTAATTTGTGAAAATTGAATGTTTAGAGCAGGGGTTAGCATTTGGTCTGCTGCTTGTTTTTGTAAATAAGTTTTCAAAACACTGCCATGCTTTTTCACTGGTGTTGTCTATGGCTACTTCCATAGTAAGACAGCAGAGTCAAGTGGCTACAACAAGCAGTGTGGCCTGCAAAGCCAAAAATAATGACTGATCTTCTGCAGGAAGAATTTTCTCACCTTTGGTCTAGAATGAGAAAACCCTCTCTGTCTTTTTCCCTAGTATATTTCTTGATTTGGTGTACTTCCAGGTAGAGATTGTTGGGAGGGGCACTGACTCAGAAAGTGGGGTGTCTGCAGTACATAAGGAGCAGAAGGCTGTTTTTATGTTGAGGTCTGCCTGCCTGCCTATCTTAGGAAGTGACACGCTTGGTCACTACATCTCAGCCAGGATGTAGTAGACAGTGATCTGAACACATTCTGAGTACTGCTGTGCTGCATTTTCTTTCTAATGTCAGGTCTGAAGTGTTCTCAGAAGTTTTCATCTCTTCCTGGGCAGTTTGATTAGAAAACTCAAACAAAGAAGAAAGAAAAAACTTCCTGAAGAGATTTTGTTACTTTTGCCTTTTAACTCTGATAATCTCAAGGCATATATTATCCATTTTCTTCTGAGTAAATCAGGAGTCTCCTGACTTGTTCTTGAGCACATAGCTTTTGGTAAACTTCCCAAGGCTATTGTCACAGTTTTAAATACAGGACTTGAAATTAAGAGCAAGTTCAGCTACAGAACCTCAAAGCCCAGAAAAACTGTGTTTTAAACAAGGTAGAAGGAAGTGGGCTGCTTTCCAGTTTCTTAGCTTCGGATGCCTTGTATCCTCCTTTATCCAGTCTTTTCTGTCCATTAATCTCATTTAAATAGTTTTTTGCATCCCCCTCATTTGGTACTTCGTGTTTAGAAATTTATCCTGCTCTCTTAACTAGATAACCTTTTTCATTTATCTACATGTTACACATTTCAGTAGACATTGCGGTGAACTCTTCTCAATAGTAGATGGTATTTATGGGTGAACAGAATGTCCTTGTTCACACTAATAACCTAAAACTGAAGAAGAGGAATTAGTTTTCCCAGTGTAAAGTTTAAGCAGGAAGTACATCCTAGAAGAAAGTGGTGCCGTCTTAAAGACACTCGAGTTGTTAGGTCTGTTTGAACACCAGATGGAGCTGACAGACCTGTCTGTTCCCGTCTTTACTAGCATCAGGTGTAGACACCCAGCCCGCCCCCTGTGTTCACCTGACGGCCCTGTCTCCCTGCAGGTGGCAGAACTGGTGAAGCCATCGTGGACGCTGCCCTCAGTGCTCTGCGCCAGCTTGTGAAAGACCGCCTTGGCGGCCGGGGCAGTGGCTACAGCTCCGGAAAACAAGTAAGGCTCTGTGTAATGTCAGTTTTTAACCTGTGTCATGATTTTGAAGCCTGATTGTAAACTCGGCATGAAAGTGAAAGTCGCTCAGTCATGTCCACCTCTTTGCGAGCCCATGCACTAGTCCATGGGATTCTCCAGGCCAGATTCTTGGAGTGGGAAGCCTTTCCCTTCTCCAGGAGATCTTCCCAACCCAGGGATCGAACCCAGATCTCCCGCATTGCAGGCAGATTCTTTACCAGCTGAGCCACCAGGGAAACTCTGCAAAGAGAATAATTATTTTTAAAAGTGTTTTGAATTGGTGGACTTTGAGTTTAAAAACAAATATAATAAGAGGAGGTTGAGTCAAGTGACTGCAGAGGGAGTCAGAGCTGCTGGTGTGGCCCCCTGAGGTCTCTGCTCCTAGCCAGTCAGTCCTGGGGTGTCCGCCACAGCTGAGCTGCAGGCCAAGAACCAGGCCCCGAAATGGCTTCCTTGGACCAGGGCCTAAGTAGAAGAGTTTGCAAGACAGCAAGAGAGAAAGAGCTTCAGGCCCCGGAAGCTGAACTCTGGCCTCCATGGTGTTTGTAGTTCCAAAGTGGTGATAGGGAGATATGCTCTCGTCCAGGTCAACTTTAGGCAAACACGGATGAAATTTGGATGGCCTCTTGGCCTGCGTCTGTGACAGTCAGGCTGAAATCCCTGGACGTTTTTATTCATTCGTAATTAGATAGAGAGCCCAGGTGGTGCTAGTGGTAAAGAATCTGCCTGCCAATGCAGGAGACACAAGAGATGTTGGTTCAGTCCCTAAGTCAGGAAGATATCCTGGAGTAGGAAATGGCAACCCACTCCAGTATTCTAGCCTGGAAAATCCCATGGACAGAGAAGCAAGCCTGCCGGGCTACAGTCCATGGGGCCAGAAAGAGTCAGACACAACTGAGCACACACGCGTGCACACACATACACACACACACACAAATTGGATAGGGAAGAAGATCCCTGTTCTATAGATGGATATATTAGATCTCCTTGTATGAAATGTGGATTTTAACCATGATATACTTATGTTTTTGCGAAAAGGCATTGAATTCTTCCTGATACATTCGGGCACAGCTATTGCGTTTCTCAAATCATTGCATTTTTTACAAAGTGAAGATTTGTGGCAACCCTGCATCAAGCAAGTCTGTTGATGCCATTTTTTCAATAGCGTTTGCTCACCCTGTCACATTTTGGTAATTCTTGCAGAATTACGGTGATCTATGATCTGTGATCTTTGATGTTGCTATTACAAAGAAATTATGACTCGCTAGAGACTTGGAATGAGGGTTAGCATTTTTTAGCATTAACATATTTTTGAATTAAGATATTTATTGTCTTTTAGACATAATGCTATTGCACACTGAATAGACTATGGTATGAAAATTATAGGCTACAGTATAGTGTGAACATAACTTTTATGTGCACCAGGAAACCCAAGAAATTCACATGAGTTGCTTTATTGCGATGCTCGCTTTACTGCAGTGATCTGGAACCAAACCAACAGTATCTCCAAGGTCTGCCTGTTCACATAGTAAAACAGCCCTTCACTCCTAGGAGACCAGTAAGAGTAGCTTCTTTATACAGACTTAGCTTACCAGAGATTTCATGCCTTTGCCTTTTATCTCAAACTTAAGACATTTAATGAGCACAGATTGTCTTTCCAACACTGATGGCTTTTGTCTCAGGCAACAGAAAGCATTATATCAATTCTGACTGCTTTGTAGGTTTAGTATTAAAATGCTTTGAAAAGATAAAAGGGTTAAGTGTTGTTTTTAGCTTTCTCAAGTAGTAGGGACTTGATCTGAACTGTAGGTATCCAGGATGAACCAGTGTGGTTCTGAATGAGAACAGTGTTACTAAGGTGGTTCTGTGAGCCACGCTGGGGTTTCTCTTAATGAAGGTAGCAAAAGTAGAGTTCAGGTTCACATCACATGTGATACTGAGTGTACTGGTAAGTCTTTGAAAGTAAATACTGTTTGCCAAGTAAAAAGAAGAATAATACTAAGGAATGTTCCCTATCTGAGTAAAATAGTTTTCACTTGAAAGAAGAATTCAAAACTTTGTTAAGATGTAGAATTGATTATTGCTATATGTATATTTAAAATGGTGATAGTGTTCTTTTTGGCCAAGTTGTAACCTAAGGTTTAATGTCACAAATGACAGGGCAGAGGTGACAGTTCAAGTAAGAAGGACGTGATTGAGCTGACGGACGACAACTTTGACAAGAATGTCCTTGACAGTGAAGACATTTGGATGGTTGAGTTTTATGCTCCTTGGTGTGGACACTGCAAAAAGTAAGTGCTTTGTACCAGGTACTTTTTTAAGTCACAGTGCTTTTAGTCTGTTCACCTGGCTCACTTCTGAAGAGCTGAATCAGGTCATAGGTGATCCCCAAGATCTTCTCCCCCAAAGTTCCAGCTCTAAGTGAATGTTAAACCTCAGCATTTGTGCCGATTGTTTCCTCTGTCATGTTTTCAGAGGTGAACAGGGAGCTGGCATCCAGGGTTGGGAGGGGCATGATGGATGAAGGATGGGGAAATGAATGTGGGAGGGTGGGGCATCATAGCTTTCATAAAGCTGCACACGGAGTGTTTTCCAAGTGTGATGTCACTGGACTGGATGGAAATGTGCGCAGCAGTTAAAGTATGTGTGCCTAGAGTTGGCATACCCTTTTAAAGTTCAGGGCGTTTTCTGTAGCCTAGAGCCAGAATGGGCCGCAGCCGCTACAGAAGTAAAAGAGCAAACGAAAGGCAAAGTGAAACTCGCAGCTGTGGACGCCACTGTGAACCAGGTTCTCGCCAGCCGATACGGGGTGAGTGTGCTTGGGAGGCTGGTTTCTCTGTGAAACATGCTGCTTTCAACTGTCACTCCATCGTGTACTCCTGGCCTCCCTAGGAGGTGGAACGGCAGCTTAGCCATTTTGTAATGAAGAAATGAAATCATTCACTATCTTAACTAGTAAACCTGGGACTCAAGACTGTTGAGGTTTCTTGGTTTTGTTTTCAGCATTGCACTGCCCATGGGCTTAATGTGAGCCCAGGCTTTCCCAGGTTACTCATACAGCTTCTAAAGTTGGTCCCTTTGTTCTCGAGCACATGTATTACTGTATTGATGTTTGTCCAGCGTTTGAATAAGATTTGGCAAAGCCTGGCAGTGAGACTGTTAATACCTCCTGACTGACCTCTGTGTGCTTCCCCTTAGACACTGACGCAGGCTAGGGAGTGTTTTTGTTATGTTAAATTACCTATAAAGTAGTTGTAGCCATAAAGATCATCTTATTTATTATTAAATATTAATTTGATTTCTACTCTGATATTTTATTTGGGGGGCTTCCCTGGTAGCTCGGTGGTAAAGAATTCACCTGCCAATGCAGGAGATGTGGGTTTGATCCCTGGGTTGGGAGGATTTCCTAGAGGAAGAAATGACAACCTCTTCCAGCATTTTCGCCTGGGGAATCCCACAGAGGAGCCCGGTGGGAGTCGCAGAGCCAGACTCGACTTAGCAACAAACAACAACAAAATTTTAATTTTTAATAGATTAGGGGATTCCCTACAATCAAGATATTTCAGAAAGGCGAGTCTCCTGTGGATTACGACGGGGGACGCACGAGATCTGACATTGTTTCCCGGGCCCTCGATCTGTTTTCTGATAACGCCCCACCTCCTGAGCTGCTTGAGGTAAACCTGTTCATCACCTGTAGTAAGGAGAGCTTTTCCAGTGTGATGAAAGACGACATCGAAGCAGTAAAGACATTTTCTGTCTTTGCCAGTTAGCTCTTTCTCTTTTTTAAATTGTTCTCTTTAGAATGTTTTTGTACTTTCAGATGGGGAAAACTTGTCTTATAAATTGCAGCTTTTCATAACTTTCAGTATGGAAGTAATTGCACTGCGAGCAAAAGGTACCTTAGCTTCATTAAAATTGAATCTAGTCTTTCATTTATCATTCTCAAAATAATAGCTAACATTTATTGAGCACCTGGCCATGTGATGAGCACTGTTCCTTTATGTAGATTTTCTAATTTAATTCTCATATGAACACTTAGAGGTGGATACTGTTTTTATCTCCATTTTACATATGGGGAAGAGGCAAAGAAAGCCTCAAATCCATGAGAATACATAACATGTTAATGTCTTTCCTACCTGTCTTAACGACTAGACATCAGAGCAAGGCTATGCCCAGGCATCCTGATTTCTGAGACCATGTGTACATACAAATGGCTCACCCTCACTGCGGATAGACGGCTAAGAGATAAAAACGGAATTCTCGTTCCTGTTTCTGTAGCGCACACAGGAAGTATTATTTGGAAAGAGCCTTATCTAGCTCTTGAATTACTTTGCTCTTCAATAAGCATGACGATGCCCAGTCTCTGTTCAAGCAGACCTATGGGTTCTGTGTCACATGGCCTTCTAAAACTCCTTGTGTTCTGGGCCCTGCAGATCATCAACGAGGACGTTGCCAAGAAGACATGTGAGGAGCATCAGCTCTGCGTCGTGGCCGTGCTGCCCCACATTCTTGACACAGGTATGGCCAGTAGGGGCTCACTCTCCATTAGTTCTGTGCTGCCTGCTCTGAGAACACTTAATAGATAGAATTACTTTACCAACTCCTTTCTTTTTACCTGTAAAATCTTTGTCTGTTTAAATCAGGAGCTGCAGGCAGAAATTCTTACTTGGAAGTTCTTCTGAAGTTGGCGGACAAATACAAGAAGAAAATGTGGGGGTGAGTTATTGAACTGTCTCAGGATCATTTGGGAAGGAGAGTGTAGTGCTGCTTGAAAGTGGTTCCCTCAGTGTTTCCTGTAGTCTGTGCTCCTCTGCTCACTTTGGTGTGTTTTTTGTTGTTGTTGTCAGTTGCTAAGTTGATCCAACTCTGATCCCATGGACTGCAGTATGCCAGGCTTCCCTTTGCCATCTCCCAGAGTTGGCTCAGACTCATGGCCATCGAGTCAGGGACGCCATCCAACCATCTCATCCTCTGTCATCCCCTTCTGCCTTCAGTCTTTCCCAGCATCAGGTTCTTTTCAGTGAGTCAGCTCTTCACATTAGGTGGCCAGAGTATTGGAGCTTCTGCTTCAGCATCAGTCCTTCCAGTGAGTATTCAGGGTTGATTTCCTTTAGGGTTGACTGGTTTGATCTTGCTTTCCAAGGAACTCTCAAGAGTCTTCTCCAGCACCACAGTTCGAAAGCATCAGTCTTCGGCACTCAGCCTTCTTTTGGTCCAACTCTCACATCTACATGACTACTGGAAAAAAACATAGCTTTGATAATATGGACCTTTGTCAGCGAAGTGGTATCTCTTTTTTTTTAATATGCTAAGTTTGTCATAGTTTTCCTTCCAAGGAGTAAGTGTCCTTTAATTTCATGGCTGAAGTCACATTTCACAGTGATTTTGGAGTCCAAGAAGATAAAGTCTGTCACTGTTTCCACTTTGAAGTGATAGGACCAGATGCCATGATCTTAGTTTTTTGAATATTGAGTTTCAAGGTAGCATTTTCACTCTTCTCTTTCACTCTCATCAAGAGGCTCTTTGGTTCCTCTTCACTTTCTGCCATTAAGAGTGGTATCTTAGATCTGCTTATCTAATGTTGATAATTCTCCGTGCAATCTTGATTCCATCTTGGGATTCATCTAGCTGGCATTTCACATGATATATTTTGTATTTAAGTTAAAGAAGCAGGGTGACAATATATAGCCTTGACGTACTCCTTTCCTAATTTTGAACCAGTCCTTTGTTCCATGTGTGGTCCTCACTGTTGCTTCTTACTTGCATACAAGCTTCTCAGGAGGCAGGTAAGGTGATCTGGTATTCCCATCTCTTTAAGAATCTTCCACAATTTGTTGTGATCCACACAGTCAAAGGCTTTAGTGTAGTCAGTGAAGCAGAAGTAGATGTTTTTCTGGAAGTCCCTTGCTTTTTCTATGATCCAACAGATGTTGGCAATTTGATCTCTGGTTCCTCTGCCTTTTCTAAATCCAGCTTGTACATCTGGAAGTTCTCCGTTCATGTACTGCCAAAGTCTGCCTTTGAAGGATTTTGAACATGACGTTGCTGGCATGTGAAATAAGCACAGTTGTATGATGATTTGAGCATTCTTTGTCATTGCCTATTTTGGGGATTGGAATGAAAACTGACCTTTTCCAGTCCTGTGGCCACTGCTGAGTTTTCCAAATTTGCTGGCATATTAAGTGCATCACTTTCACAGCATCATCTTTTAGGATTTGAAATAGCTCAGCTGTAATTCCATCATCTCCACTAACTTTGTGCATAGTGATGCTTCCTAAGGGCCACTTGACTTCACACTCCAGGATGTTCTAGGTGAGTGACCACATCCTTGTGGTCATCCAGGTCATTAAGGTTTTGTATAGTTCTTCTGTGTGTCCTTGCCACATTGTCTTCATTCTGTTAGGCCCTTGCTGTTTCTGTCGTTTATTGTGCCCGTCCTTGTGTGAAATGTTCCCTTGGTATCTCCAGTTTTCTTCAAGAGATCGGTAGTCTTTCCCATTCTATTGTTTTTCTCTATTTCTTTGCAGTGTTCACTTAAGAAGGCTTTTTATCTCCCTCTTGCTATTTTCTGGAACTCTGCATTCAGTTGGGTTATCTTTCCCTTTCTTCCTTGTCTTTCGCTTTGCTTCTTTTCTCAGCTATTTGTATAGCCTCCTAAGACAATCACTTGCCTTCTTGCATTTCTTTTTCTTAGGGATAGTTTTGGTCATTGCCTTCTGTACAGTATTAAACAGTACCTCTATCCATAATTCTTCAGGTACTCTGTCTACCAGATCTAATCTCTTGAACCTGTTCATCACCTCCACTGTATAATCATAAATGATTTGATTTAGATCATAGCCAAATGGCCTGGTGGTTTTCCCTACTTTCTTCAATTTAAGTCTGAATTTTGTAATAAGGAGCTCATAATCTGAGCCAGTCCCCTCCGGTCTTGTTTTTGTTGACTGTATAGAGCGTCTCCATCTTCGGCTGCAAAGAAGTTGATCAGTCTAATTTCAGTATTGACTATCTGGTGATGTCCATGTGTAGAGTTGTCTCTTGTGTTGTTGGAATGGGGTGTTTGCCATGACAAGTGTGTTCTCCTGACAAAACTCTGTTAGCCTTTGCCCTGCTTCAGTTTGTACTTAAAGGCCAAACTTGCCTGTTACTCCAGGTATCTCTTGACTTCCTACTTTTGCATTCCAATCCCCTGTGATGAAAAGGACATCTTTTGGGGGTGTTAGTTCTAGAAGATTTTGTAGGTATTTGTAGAACTGGTCCCCTTCAGCTTATTTGGCATTAGTGTTTAGGGCATAGACTTGGATTACTGTGATGTTGAATGATTTGCCTTGGAAATTAACCAACATCACTCTGTTGTTTTTGAGATTGCCTCCAAGTACTGCATTTTGAACTCTCTGTTGACTATGAGGGTTATTCCCATTTCTTCTAAGGGATCCTTGCCCGTAGTAGTAGATATAATGGTCATCTGAATTAAATTCACCCATTCCAGTCTGTTTTAGTTCACTGATTCCTAAGATGGTCGATGTTCTCTCTTGCCATCTCCTGCTTGACCGCAGTTTATCTTGATTCATGGACCTAACACTCCAGGTGCCTATGCAATATTGTTCTTTATAGCATCAGACTTTACTTTCACCACCAGACACATCCACAGCTGAGGGTTGTTTCCACTTTGGCCCAGCCTCTTCATTCCTTTTGGAGCTATTTCTCCACTCATCCCTGGTAGCATATTGAACACCTACTGACCTGAGGGGCTCATCTTCCAGTGTTTTTTTAATATATAAAACTAATTACCACCTAGGAAGAAACAAATCAATGCAAGTATCTTATTTGTACCATGGTACACTTTTTCTTAATAGAGATCATGTTCTAATGGTGGTTGGAGTCCTCGGCTAGCAAGCAAAAACAATTAGTAACAGAGTTGAATTCTGGCACAGCCTTGAAGGCTAGATAAAGACAGAAATAGAGGCATGTTTCTTCACCCTCTTTTGAGCGAGGGCCGGACATTGGTAAATGTTTAGAACAAAGCTCTATGTACTCCATCTCCGCTGCTGTCCCAGGTACCACCTGGGTACAGGTCTCACACAGAGGCCTTGCACCTCCGGTTACTTTAGCAGGTGCTTCTCATGTGCATGCAGGAGGCCGTGTGCCCAGGTTCCTTGTATGAGTAGAAGGAGCTGATGGTGTGCAGCCTTCTCATTGCAGTGGCTTTTCTTGTTGGGGAGCACGAGCCCTGGGGACATGGGCTTTAGTGGTTGCAGCATGTAGACTCAGTAGTTGTGGCAACGGGCTTAGTTGCTCCACGGCATGTGGGATCTTCCTGTACCAGGGATTGAACCTGTGTCCCCTGCATTGGCAGGCAGATTCTTATCTACTGTGCTACCCAGGAAGTCTGGTTGAGGATTTTTTACATGTGTGAATTATGATATATGCTTAACTTTTTAAAAAAAAAAGTTGTTACATGCCCGAAGAACATTAATAACCCCAAATGATACTGATAGGATTTCAGGTAACAGAGAAAATTCATCAGATTTATTGGACAGTATTTTGGGGACTGGGAGGAGAAATGGTCCTGTAGGTAGACCAGTCCATTTAGGGTTAGGGTGTAGGAAACAGGAGAGGAACCGAGGTTACTTAGGAGCACATCTGGAACATGTTATTTAAAAAACTCATCTTTAAGTTTTTGATTTTTTTTTTTCTACACCCATCTCATTCTGTAAATGATTTGATGTGTAATGTTTTGTTCTTTAATTAACGTCTACTAATCAGGTCCTAATTAATTCAAAAGGGATCTTTACCCTAAAAATCAATCCACTTTTCTAGGTGGCTGTGGACAGAAGCTGGAGCCCAGTCTGAACTAGAGAATGCACTGGGGATCGGAGGGTTTGGATACCCTGCTATGGCAGCTATTAACGCACGCAAGATGAAATTTGCTCTCCTAAAGGGATCATTCAGTGAGCAAGGCATTAATGAGTTTCTCAGGTAACTTCCTCCTTCCTTGTTTTTGTTTTGTCAAACTATTTACTTGGTTCTTTTGTGGTAATGGTTCCAAACTAGATTATTCTGGAGTACGCAATAAGTAATTTTCTATTTCACATTTCGGGGAATAAATGTTCATAAATTAAGAGCTTTGGAATCATCTTCCTGTGCAATGGAAGTCTTCTACTTAGCAAGTGTAATACCACGTTTCTCCTCTCGGGCCCCTTTGACATCCTGTGCACTTGGCATTGAGCCATCCTGGTGTACCAGCCTGCATGAGACATGGGTCTGACTGACTGTGCTGAAGCCCTCTGTTCTGCCCATACCACAGTGCAGGGAATGGTGGGACAGTGACTCCCTGGCCCAGAACATGGAGAGTGGCCGCATTGAGAAACCTCCCTGGGCTCTAAAGTTAGTGTGGAATTTTGTTAATCAAGTATTATTGTTGGTCTAGCCCATGTTCTAGATCAACTTTGATCGTTTTTACTTCCTTAACTTGTATTTTGGCAAGATACGTTTGCACTGTTTTTCAAATTACTGGTAGTAACTGGCTTTATCTGCTGCCAAAGCCTTCAGGAATTCCATTATATTGTTCTACAGTGACATTGTTGTCCCTGATGGAAAAGATAGTTCATGAAGTACTTCTCAGGAGCAAAGAGTTGTTTCTTCAGTGGCACCAACCGTCCATTGTTAACACACGTCTTCTCGTCTTCCCCTCAGGGAGCTGTCTTTTGGGCGTGGATCTACGGCACCTGTAGGCGGTGGGGCTTTCCCCGCCATTAGCACCAGGGAGCCCTGGGATGGCAAGGACGGCGAGGTGAGTCCTGAGGGCAACTGAGCCATGAGCAGGACTTGGGGCTTTGGTCCTGCCTCTGACTTTCCCGACCCTTCTTTGCTGCTTGTGACCCAAGACCACTCCCTCAGACCTGAACCTTGACGTGAGCCTAGCCCTGAAGTGTCGGTTTCTTGGGCCTATAGGCCCTTCATCCCATCCTCCCTGTCGTCAGGTGCAGCACTGAATGTTCGTGACCAAGACAGCCAGAGAAATTCACTGAGGTTGCTTTCCTACTAGCCCTCAAGTGAACATTTAACCTGGAATTCAGTAACTTTGAGAGAAGTGCAAAATTCAGGCTTTGAAATTAAATATATTCCAGTACATTTCTGCCCATTCTCCTCAAAGGTCAAGTTAAATCACTTAGTTTTCTCTCTGTATTGATAGGCAGGGTTAAAAGCAGGAGCTGGGTGAGCAGAAGCTGTCACACTCAGAGCACTGCTAGATGAGTACTGCTCTGTGAAGTGAGACGTCAGACTTCAGGGTCGCCCTGCCTATGGTTTTGCGTAGACCCTGCAGGGCCTGACGGTGGTTTTCTGTCCCACAGCTTCCCGTGGAAGACGACATTGACCTGAGTGATGTGGAGCTGGACGACCTGGAGAAAGATGAGTTGTGAGAGGCTCCGCAAAGACTTCAGCTTTCTTTTCTTGGGAGCAGATTTTCCTGCAGTGAAGGAACGTCCTTTCCAGTCTGAGGAACCTACCAGTGGCCTTTTTAACCGAGAAGTAACCCTTGACTGGTCATTTGAAAACACTGCAACAGTGAACTTTTGCATCTCAAGAAAACAATGAAAAATTCTATGAATTGTCGTAGCCAGTGAAATGAGTTGTATCCTGTCAAGTAATATTTTGAAGAAAACTGATGGGCTATTGAAGTGTTTTTCCCTCCCTCTGACTTGCTGCTTGGATGTTCTTGGAGGCTGTTTCTTACATACAAGTTTTTTAATGTGATCCTTTTCATTTGAATATTAATAGCTTTTTTCCATTAAAGAATAAAACAATATTTTGGACAATGCCAATAAATGTATGAAATCAGTGTCCACATGGTAAATTCAGAGTGCGGTATTCAGCCTATACATTAATATTGTGAAGGAACAACCTTGACGTCTGTCCTCCCTATAACCTGTGGCTCACGTGACACCGTCTGGATGCCTGCTGCCACACAGGTCTTAACCTGTGCCCACAAGGCCGGGTTCCAGCTGTAAATGTGAAATGTAAAGCTAGTTTATATAGAAGGATGAAAAACAGTGTGGATCGTCAGGTGGGAACTGCCCTCCATGCCCAATCTTGTCTTTGGGCCATCACCAGCAACTACTAGGGAGAAGACCTGGTTATACACTTAGCCCAGGGTTTTTGATATGTTATTATTAAACCCTCACAGCATGTCCTGTTAAGACATGAAATACAGCAGCAGGTTACCAATTGATAGGAAGTCCCCATTCATGTAAGACATTCAGAAAACTGAACTTTTGAATTACGTTAGAATATAAGTGAGACAATTCAAAGGACTGAGAACATTTCTTTATTGTAACTTACAAAAAATAAATACGACTGTCACTAATCTTCGTGAACAATTTCTCTAAAAATCTAAATTATGTATGATACTTAAATTGTTCTCTGGCTAGAGGAAAGAAGCATCTGTAGTAGTTCACATGAATACTCAAGTTTAGCGGCACCAGCTCATCTTTCTAGTCAAGAAGACTAAGGTCGATGTGGAAGTAGACGTAAGGAAAGTAGTCTTGGTTGCTGAGTTGGAGTCCAGGGATCTCCACGGATGCCTGCAAAATATGGCACGTTAGTGCATAAGCTCATCTAGTTTTATGTTTCTGTGTGAGGAAAGCTCTCTAGGCATTGACCACAATTTCTGCCTGCCACAGTCCACCCCTAACTCAAGCACACAATCTCTTGTTAACCTTTCACGTGTGAAGTGTAGATTTTTCTAATAATCCGGCAGGTACCGTTTTGGGGGAGTAGCTCCATGTGGAGGGGCTGACCTTACTGTAAAAGGCAGCTTTCTCTGGATGATATACCTACATCCAATATACTTGCAGCTGCAACTTCATCCAGATGCCTGAAGACGGAGTTCAGAACCTCTCGTAAACGTTTGGTGCATGACTTCTTATGAGGCTGGAGGAGAACCGCCTGGAAGTTCACTGGCAGTCCATACCTGTTGAGGCAGACCAAGTGTGTAAGAGTTACTGCCAGTATGGGTAAAATGAACCTGACAGTAAATTCTAGTAAGAGTGAAAAATCAGCCAACACAGCTTAGGAGAAGAAAACTCAGTTGAGCAGAATGTCAAGGGTCAGGAGTGAGGCTAATTATTAGATCTTTCTGCACAGAAAAAGCTCTAGAACATGCTTAACAGCTGATGGTGACAGTCTTTGACTAAAGAGCCAAGGGGTCCCTTGGGTATGTGTGATTGTCAGGTGGTGAGGGTTCAAATTGAAAGGCTATCCGACTTAAATATTCTGACTCCAAAGCCTTTGTCTAAAATGCAGCTTAGCGGCTTTACTTTTCTCCACTGAAAGACCAGCACACACACATCTGGTTTATCAAGATTGTTCATTCCTTTCGCCGAGTTTTGGGTGGACAGAAAGGATTTTAAATGGACTTTGGATGCTGGAGTACATGTAAAAACCACTTGCTGGCAGCTTTTCCTATTGTGTTATCTCAACAGAGTATTTACACTGGGACTTCCCTGGTGGTCCAGTGGTTAAGACTCCACCTGTCAATGCAGGGTACACGGGTTCTATCCCTGGTCCAGGAACATCCCACGTGCCACAGAGCAGCCAAGGCTGTGTGCCACAACTACTGAAGCCAGTGGGTTTAGAGCCCGTGCTCTGCAACTAGAGAGTAGCCCCTGCTCTCCACCATTACAGCAAGCCCATGCACAGCAACAAAGACCCAGTGCAACCAAAAATAAAATGCTTACACCAAGTACTATATAAGTAAACATGTATTTTGTAATGGGTCAGTGTCTTTAAAAAAAAAAAAAAATATATATATATATATATATATATATATATATATATATACACACACTACCAGTGAGCAAATGCTCGGATATTCAATACTTAATCCATGCTTTATGCCCGAGTCAGGCATGTGAAAGCTGGCCTTGCGATGCCCTTTTACTGACTAACCTATTAGTATTACTTTGTTTTTATTTCACAATCAAGGCCCATAAATTAGCCCCTGACTTTCCCGGTCCTTATTTCTGACTGTTAATGGTGCAAAGTGTTCACTCAAGTCCTGAGGTCTCCTAGTGGGTCTACAGAAAAGTAAAATGAAAGGGCCATTTGTAATTGCCTCACTGTAACCAAGCAGAAGACCTATCTGGTCCCACGGCCTTGGGACACTGAGCGAGCGGGTCCCCACCAGAGCCGAGAGGCGAGGAAGGCCGCAGGGGCCACTGATGCTGGCAGGGAATGGCAGGAGCCCCTGGGCTAGATGGTGGGTGAGAGGATGGCCCAGCAGACACCCTCATTCCTTCTTTGCTCACGTCTCTTGTCATCAAAGCTCCGGCTACCCAGAGGACAATGAGCAGAAGGTCGTAGTGCTTCTTGGAGAGCCCCTGTTGCTTGAACGAGCGGTGGCTCTCACCCTGCCTTCCCTCCTGGAATGTCCCACCCCACTCCCAGTGCCCTGGATGGAGACCCCACCGCACACTCATGACCTCAGCAGCACAGCAGTCCCTGCCCACCGCAGGGAGGTCCAAGCACCAGACTTCAGACTTCTCAAAGGGTGATGGTCACTGATCCAGAGCCCAGGGCACACCTGTGTCTGGAGACAGCACTCCAGCTCACAGACGCAGTAGCCAGACCATCACTATGCCACCCTCCGACCAGTCACCCCACCACATTCACCACCAGGTTGCTCTGGGAGGCTGTTTATCCTTCCCATGAACCAAGAGGCCATCTGCTGAGCTCTGCTCCCCTGACCAGCCCGTGAGCTCCTTGTTCACCGAGCTACCCCTGTGTCTGGTGAATAACAGACACCCCAAGCTAGACACTGGCTACAGGAATGCCGCTTGTCCCTCACCCAGCCTCCATGCTCTGGACCCCTTCCTCATCCCACTCCCCTCTTGGATTCAGGGCTTCCACATTCTTCCCAGACCCTTCCAGTCCTCTCCCTGCTAGCTGTCCCTCCTGGTCAGTTCGAACACCTCCTCCATTCTGCTCAGAACAGGCCTTCCAGGAACAGGGGGTCAGCTCTCCCACTCTGCCTCCAGCCGCCCACTTCTGGACCACTCAGTACAGGAGCCTCCGTCCTCTCAAGGCCCCCTGGCACGGGCCCTCCACCTGCGCCCTCTGTACTAAGAAGGTCACAGTCACCACCCCTGCCTGCTCACATGCCACCATCGTGCCCTTTTTAAAAATTGCCTCCCAGCTCTCATCCCACCTATGGGAGCATCCAGGGTCCTATGTCACCCGAGCATGCTTCAGTCACTAGTTGCTCATGCCCAGTGGTCCCATTCCAGAAACACGTCAAGCCTTAACCGTCTGCTTCCTGACTCACCCATCTCTCCCTCCTCTGGCCTCTGACATCCCCATGGGCTTCTCTGCCCCGACTCCTTAGAGGCTGGGCTCCCCTTTGGTGTACCCTCTAAATGACCCTCTGTAGGTGAGCTCATCCAAACACATCAACCGTCACTGGTAATTCCCTAACATCCATTCTCCACCAAGTCCTCTCCCAAGATCCAGGCTAATTAATTACCCAGCTACCTTGCCGGCTTCTCCAGTCTCATCATGGTCCCACCACTCACCCAGGGCCCGTTTCCATTTTCATCTTGGGTGATTTAAGCGCCTGATAATGAACCAGCACTTCCTCCACTGAGGGCTGGTCCACTTCTCTTTGATGAGATTTAGCCCACAAACGTAGAGTGCCTCCTCTCTGTCTGACTCCGGGCTGGGTGACAGGCAGAGAGGCAAGTCACCCCAGCCCTCCCCTCCAGCTCCCAGTGTAGGGAAAAAGGACAGAACCAACTCTGAGGAAAGACACAGCAACAAGGGCCAGTTGAGGGCAAAGGCCGATGCGGGGTCAGAGGAACAAGGTAACAGGTGAACGTAGCCATCTGTTCTAATTAAGTTGTTTAACATCAGTTTTCTTAGCTTATGCTCGCTCCATACGATGGAATATGAAAAAATCATGAAAAAAGATCGAGCATCTCTGTGCATAGTGATGAGACTATAAGCAGATGAAAAAACAAGTTGTAGAACATCAAGTATAAATGACCCGACTTGGGAAAGAAGAGTCTTAAAACCATTAACCAAGATAATCCATGGGTGCTGGAACTGACAGGAACTTACTTTCCACAGTACCTATTTCTGAACTTGAATTTTTTTTTTTAACAGTGGTGATGTATTACAACTATTCAGGAGAAATAAAAGTATAAGTTTTTAAAATGTCATACATTGATAGTCTTGAATAGAATTGTTTTTGCATATACTCTGTTTTATTGAGCTTAAACACAATATTTGGGACCTCTGTGGACCATCTGGACCTCGCTCTTGAGCAAAATGGGCCTCCAGTAAGGATGGCAGGCTTTGCTGTACTGAGCCTGAGGACCAATGATTTTCAAGGTGAGCAGGGACAGACTGGGGCCTATTGATGTCTGGAACACTCTGGGTTATCTTGAGTCTGCCCTTCAGCCCGTTGTCACAATGCTTGCCATGACAGAGGTCTGAGATGTCTGAGAGAGGACGAGGAGCCATGTCAGACCTAGCTTGTGTTTGGACAAAACCACATTGGCAGCCACACAAAGGATGAGCTGGAGGCAAAGGACCAAGGAAGAGCCTTTGGCAACAGTGGGAAGGAGACGGTGAAAGAGAGACACGCAGAGAGAGAAAGAACGAGGGTCAAGGCAGGATGGAGGCTTGTCAGGGGTGCCATGATGTGGAGGGAGGGAGGCGTCTAAGGGGGCGTCTAAGTTTGGGGAGGAACCTGAGGCCATTGGCAGATATGAGGATCAGGAGGAAAGGACTGGGAGGGAAGATGAGCCAGAAGTCCAGGGGAAGCCTCTGGGGAAATGAATAGCAAGGGGCACCTAGGAAGCCTGGGCAAGGAAGAGAGAGCAGGGCACTCCACCAGGCAAGTGTGGGATGGGGTCCTGAAGACACCTTCGGTGTAGGCAGGGAAGGGGCCCAGCAAGACCACCCCAGAGGGGCCAAGGGGCCACTGGACCTGCAGGCCAGAGCAGGCTGAGCTTTGATAATGGGGGTGCAGTCAGCTACACGCGGCGCTGCCAAGACCTGCACCCCCCCCCAATAGTTCAGGACACAGGAGATGTTCAAGTGGGCTTCAATAAATATTTCCTGCTTGACTCCATTTTTGTAAACATTTTATAAAAATCATGCATATCTGCAAATTTAAAAAAACAAACTCAAAAAGCCTGAAGGATGCTAGAAACACCAGGAAGTTAGCAGTGTTTCCTCTTGGTGTTAAACTTACAGGTGATTTTTCTTCGTTCTTTGTGCTTACCTGTAGTTGCCAAGTTTTCCACAATTGCGTTTGTTAAAAAAGAGGTAAAGTAAGTTTTGTTGTTGTTGGTTCGTTTGGGTTTTATATTTTGTGCTGCATTGAGGGCTAGGCCTCAAAAGTCAAGGATGCAGACAGTGCTGGTGTTTCTTGCAGGAGCCACTGGGCCCTGGAAGGCTGCAGAGAGTGGGTGGGGGGAGCAAGACACCAGCCTGGTAGGAAAGACACAGAGCACTAGACAGCAGGGGTCTCAGGGCTGAGGGAAGGTTTGTTCGAGTCAGGAATCCCTAAGCCTGTTGCCAAGACCCAAGAATTGCAAAAGAGGGTAGGAGGGCCAGGGCATGTCCCAGAGGCTGGCAAGGTGGGGGTGGGGGGGTCCTGGTTGGAAGGAGGGTGGCAGAGGCCAGGTGGCCCCAGAGCATCACGTCCACACACCTGAGCACAGACTCCACAAACACTCTCAGCGCCTTGATGTGGATCCAGGCAATAAAGGCTTCGCTGAAGTTGACCTTGAGCCATCGCAGCAGTGGGCCCTGCAGAGGACAGGAGAGCGGTGACCCCTCCCAGCCACTCCACCCGACGCCCGGCCAGCAGAGGGACGTGGGTTTTGACAGAGCAAGCCCCGAGCCGAGAAGAAATGCCCAGCGGCTCACAGAAGCAGCAGGTCGGTCAGACAAGGCCTAGGGCCAGGCCCGTGTATGTGTTCTCCAGGGGGCGCCTGGTGCCGGGGTGGCTCGGTGGGCCAGCCCACCCAGAACACACACAGGGCCACCACCAACCAAGCTGCAGGGGGCTGGGTAGCCCCTGACCCAGGGCTCTCCGCAGGCAGCTAGCAGGCTTCTCCATCTGACACTGTGCTGCCAAGGAGTCCCCCTTTTGGAAGGCTCCACCCCAGGTCCTGGCATCATCCACCAGCCACCATTTCCAGGGGTCTCCTCACGGCCCCACTTCACGTGGCCGCAGCCCCTTAACCACAGCAGCTATCACTAATGCTGGCATGGCTGTTCTCTGCGGATGTCCACAGAGATCAGGAGTGGGTCCAGCCGGGGCACCCAGGGAAGACAGCTGAGATGCCCAACCACCACCACCCCCCCGCCCCCAGCCAGGATGTGCCCCATCACCAGCTCCAGCCACCTCCAGCCAGAACCAAGGCACCCTGGCCAGCAAGCACCCATCACTGCTGGGGGAGGGGAGGGCAGCTCCAAGAGGCCCTGCAGATCAGGAGGAAGCGTGATTCTGGGGGTCCTTGAATTTAAGACCTCGAAAGCCACAGTAAGTAACAGGAAAGGCGAGGATTTGTTTTCTCCCAAAGGTGCCTGCGCGGGCGGGCGAGGACGTGCGAGCCAGGGAACCCCAGGGCTCCCGGGGGGGTTGCTTACCTCACCCTCGCCCTCACTCTCTCTCTCTCTGTCGCTCTGCCCCGCAGCGGGCCTATCGGGATTCCCTAGCGGGGTTACCTTAACCTTGTGGTCCGGGAAGGTGGATGATCCCTTTTTAAGAGCAACACAGGAAGTTTGCTAAGGGCATAGAAATGATTTATTAATCTTTCAGCAAACAGGCATCACAAAACAGAAATTATTCTCACGGCTTGAAAAGCACGTGCTTGGCGACTCAGGAATGCCGGCCCACCCCTGGGGACTTGCGTGCTGGTTGGACTGGAGGGTGTGATGATGCCCTTGGCCCCCTGGGGGTGGGGTGGGGGGGTGGCAGAGGGCATTAAAGACCCGGGATTCTGTATTCCAGGGGCAGAGTCCACAGCCCCTCCCTTGGCCTGGCCAGGAGCTTTCCCACGTTGGCACCAACCAGCTCCACCTGCCGGGCTGTGTGGGCTCCGTCAGGGTGTCTCCCCCAAGGCCGGCCCACGATCGCCTCCTTGGCAATCAGCGTGCACTTAGGCATGTTGCGGGCAGGAAATGGGTCAAGCACCCTTTATGTTAACATCTTTCTGCGCAAACAGGGGCAAAGCCCAGGAAAATCCCGGCCTGTACTCTCAAAGGGGGCTGAAACCCGGGACCCAGCCCGGCCCCTCCGGTTAACAAGTTAACGACAGGGATGCAGGACGATGGTCCCACCTCAAAGAAGGCTAAAGGCGGGAAGAGATTCTTAAGCTAGGGTAGGGCTGACCCCAGCTAACTCTGCTTGCGGGCACACCGCAAGAGCCTCACAAGGAACTAAATGTTTCAGTGCATTTCCTTTGGGGCTCTGGTTCCCCCTCCAGGGAGACCGGGCAGGGCTCCCCGGGGCAGCCAGGGGTGCAGAAGTCTACACCATGTGAAAAAGCGCCAGTGAGCAACCTGAGATGGAGGTGCAGGTGTCAGGTTTGGGTGTATCACCACGATCCCCTGGCGGGTCTGTGCCAGCTTGGAGATGGGTGCCAAAGGCCCCGGACACCAGTGAAAGGTGCCACCATTGAGCCCCCTCCAGAGACCCCGTGAGGGACTGGGGCCAGGACTGAAGCAAGCAGGGAAAGGCCTCAGCTAAAGAGAGGGCTCAAACATCCTTGGGTTATTTTGGTTTCGGGTGAGCTGGGGTAAAGGAGGACACCCTTTGGACCTCAGCTCCTGCTGGTGATCATCCTTTCTGCCGGTGAGTGGGGTCTGAGAGAAGGGGCTTAGGGCTCCAGCTCAGTCCTTAGCCTCAGGAAGGGGCGCCAAGCCCTGGAGCCTCGGCCGGAGCCCGACAGATTATAGATCTAAGAAGTGTGTGTTCCCTTGTTGTGTGTGCTCGTGCCTTTCTCCTCGAGGGGCGTGTATGCTACGTCGCTCCAGTCGTGTCCGACTCTGTGTGACCCTATGGACAGTAGCCTGCCAGGCTCCTCAGTCCATGGGGTTCTCCAGGCAAGAATACTGGAGTGGGCAGCCAGGCCCGCCTCCAGGAGAGAGGGGCTGAAACCCCCCACAGGTACTTCTATGTCATCGGTTTCCTTTTCCTCCTCAAAGATGGATGGGTCGATCCGGTGGGGCTCGGGGGGCCCCATTTTGGGGGACTCTGAGCCTGGTTCTCACTTGGAGGGCGTGTGTCTACAGTCCTTCCACAAAGGTCACTGACCACAGAGGTCAGGCGGGACACGCAGAATGCCCAGCCTGAGGCCAGAGGAGTCCCTGGGCAAACACACGGCCCGTGGGAGGCATTCACGTGTCACCCAAACACATATACAGCCTCATGTTTACACACTGGACCTCCTCCTCCTCCCTCCTCTCAACACTAGACGCTGAACTCTGAGAACCCTCCCTGGTGGGGGACAGGGACCTGAAAACATCCCACGGGATTCAGGCTCACTCCGAGCTGGGGGAGGCCGTGTCCCAAATGCGCCCATTTTACAGAGTCACGGCTGCACCGCTCACACGTCAACAATGAAAACCTGTTTTTCTACCCCCTTGAGCTCAGCTGCCCTCACACAGGAGAAGGTTCTGAGTGGCAGCAGTTGGAAGTTTCTGGGAGAAGCACCCACTCTTTGCTAAAAGCCTGGGGGAGGTAAATACAGGTGCTGGTGACGGGGGACGTGACGTCCTTCCTGGAGGTCACGCGGGCCAGGGCTTCGGATGACCGCTGGCTGCACTCTCCAAGGTGGTGGCCGCTCTTGGCACAAGTGCTGCTGCCTGAAGCCCCAACAGCCTCGCCCGACCTCCGGGGGCTGGCGAGGTCCTCTCCCAGGGCCTGTGCTCGCTCCCCTATCAGAGCCTCACTTTCTCATCCTCAGGGCCTGGCTCGGTGAGATCTCCTGCTGCAGGGCTCTCATGCCACCTCCAGATTACCGAGCTTGTCACTGTCCCCCAGACCTGCTCCAGCAGCCCCAGGAGGACACGTCCCTGGGGGTATGCACCGGGGGGAGGGGGATGAAGGGCACTGGGCGGGGGTGGGGGCTGGGTGGGGCCCTTCTGCTCCAGGCCTGTGGTTCGGGGCGGGGGGAGGTAGGGTGGGGTTGTGGTGGGGTGGGGGCCACCCAGAACCTTCCTGAGAACCCTCCCGGCTGGTATTGTATACTCACATATTGTTGCTTCTTATCCGACAGCAATCGGGTCATCTCTTCCCTTTCCCTTTTAATTTCTTTTTCATCATAGTAAAATTCTCGTACAGTGAACCTTAAAACAAGCAAACGAGTGGCTGTGGCTAAGAAGCTTCCAGTTGGGCCAGAAATCACGCCCTCCAAGGGCAGACGAACCAAACTCGGGGAAAACCCACCAAGGCCGGCCCTTACTTATTCTCTCTGGCTTTGGTTTTGAAATCATCGATCACTTTTCGAAACAGAGTCACAGTGAAGAGGCCGCCCTCCTTGTCCTCAGCGATCAACCTGTTGGAGAGAAGGTCTTGTTGACTGGATGCATCATCAGGCCCCTGAGCTGGGCCGAAAAGAGTCCATCGTCTCCCTGGGGGTGGTAGGTCGCTGCCAGGGGGAGCCCGGTGATCCAGGTGCAGCGGCCCTGGAAGGAGCGAGGGCACCGGACAAAGGACGACCCTTCCCGTGTCCTAACTCCAGGCAGTGTGTTGTCAGCAGCCTAACTCCGGCTGCTTTCACTCACCCTCCAGGCTAGGGCTGCAGGGGCCTGCGGGTGATCTGAACACAGGCCCTGGAAGAAAACGCTGTAGACTCGCGCAGATCTGGGCTGGTGGTCCGGACATGAACCAGCCAAGAGCCAGCTGATCACAGATCTCAATCACTTGGCATGCATAGCAAGCACCCAGCTCTTGAATGCCATGGTGCAATGAAGCGGGGCAGAGTTCCCATTGGCAAAAACCATCCTACAATGGGCGTTTCACGTCTAGTGTCACACTGTTCTAACTAGACACGGCCTCCCTGGCACACCCTGACGTAGGAGTGCTGCGGTCACTGGGACCCATGCTCTAAGGGCCTTGGCATCCTGCTAACCACATGACCTGACCAGGGGCGCCCATGGGCCTGGGCTGGGTCTCGGGTCACCTTTCCTGCTTCTCCAAGCCACCCATAGGGGCTGACCCAGGTTCCAGGAACCTTTCCACAGTCATCTCAGCAGACTCACAGGTACCCCCTGACAGCAAAGGGCCTGGGGGTTCTCATCTGAGAAGCCAAGCCGCCTCCGGTAGCAGCCTCTCCCTGCACGCGGCCACGGACAGCCAGCCCTGGAGAAAAGTGAACATTCCGGCCAAGCAGGCCAGCTTTGAGGGCAGCTCCTCTGCCAGCCTGCACCCTCTCCTCCACCTCCTGCGGGTACGCTGATCCCGGCTCACTCCTCCAGCCTCCCCTTGTGACCTCAGGCTGTGACTGTCCTGTCCCCTACACCCTTCAGTTTAGCTCCTGATTGCTATCGCTTGAGAGCCTGTGACCCAGGCAGAGCCAGCCCTGCAGCAGGTGCCAGGCCAGATGCCTCCGGGCTGGGATGGGAGTGGGCAGGGCTACCCCACACTGAGCTCCATGCGCGCCCAAGTGTGTGTGTGTGTGTGTGTGTGTGTGTGTGTGTGTGTTAGTTGCTCAGTCTTATCCGACTCTCTGCGACCCCATGAACTGCAGCCTGCTAGGCTCCTCTGGCCATGGGATTCTCCAGGCAACAATACTGGAGTGGGTTGCCATTCCCTTCTCCAGGGGATCTTCCCAATGCAGGGATCAAACTCGGGTCTCCTGCACTGCAGTTGGATTCTTTACCATCTGAGCCACAAGACTCACTAATCATTTCAAATGACAAGCTATTTCAGACACAGGGAAAGGTATAGAGAATGACAAATATCCATGTATCCCCCCTCCCCCATCAAGCTTAAGATATAGAACAATTTTCATACAATTGAAGACCCACGTGCCCTCCCAACCACATCCTGCTGCCCACCCCCAGGTCATTGCTGTGCTGTTTAGCATTTCTCATCCTCAAATATCCCGTGATCCACGCACCTGCATCCCTCAAGTCACATACCGTCTGGCTCTGTCCATTTGGTGATCTTAAATAATAAATGCCTTCGTGCTGTGTGTCCCCTTCTACAACTTTCTCTCCACGTCACATCGTACAGTGAGATCTACGCTTGCTCCTGCCTGCAGCGCTAAATGGTTGGTTTTCCCCACTGGGTGGCACTCATGGGTTGAATATATTCCTCCATCCCTTCTAAGTCACTTTTCCAGCCCTCACTGGCCGCTCCTGCTCTGACCCCAGCAGGCCACATGCCGAGACTCTTCCTTCCCTGCTTGTGCTCTGTGGTGATCATGGCCAGGCCCTTGCTTGACCCTCAGGTGGTGAAGAATCCAGGCCAAGATGAGCATGTGGAACAGAGTGCTGCACAGGCCTTGCAAGGGCTGAGGGCCAGAAGGTAGTCAGGGAGGGCTTCCTGGAGGAGGCAGCAAGGGAGCAGACTTCTGAAAGATGGAGGGAGTCTGGCCTATGGCTGAGTGTGTGGCCGTGAATGCACATGTGTGGAGGGCTGAGGGCCCTTGCACCTCTGGGATATGTTTGGTGGCTGGGTGTCTCAGAGTGCCCATACGTGGCCCCCCAAACCCAGGACCTGAGGCCTCACTTACTTGGTTGACCGTGGGACCACCATGTCTGAGAGAGATTCGTAGGTTTTTTGCCATTGTACGTAACTCGGTCTGCAAGAGTACAGAATTGTTCAATGATTTTTGTAGAAAAGGTTGTGAGGTGTCCTGCGTGTCTAGGAAACTGTGTGCCCTTTTCCCTGAGGGACTCGGAGGAGCAGGGCTGGGGGCTAGACAGCGCCCCAAACATCCCCCGAGGCCCTGCCAGGGGCACTGGAATGCTCACCTCCCCAGGAGGCCCCAGGCAGCAGGGAGGGGCCCATGGGAAGGACTCAATGGAGACTCCCGCTGGGAGCTCTAATCCCAGGCCTGTGTGACCTTGGGCAGGGCAGCTGAGCTCTCTAGTCTGAGGACAAGGGAATAATAACAGCCTCCAGGCTTGTGTGAGATGCCTCCTGCATATGGCATCTGACAACAGTGGATGGATGTCTGAGAAATGGCTGCTCCTGTCACTATGACCGCCACAAGCTCTGTCACCTGCTCCTGAAAACAACCCCACAGCTGCCATTTAGGGCCCCAGGATCTGGCCATGGTGGGCTCTCTCTTCCTCTCCACTGAGCAGGATGATTTCCTTTGTGATCGCCAACCCAGCCCGAAACCCCCACCCCTCTCTCCTCCTGGCCCACTTACTTGGGGACAATGACCAGCAGTGTGATCAGGTACTCAGAATCCAGCACAAAGTCTTCTTTGCTCACAATGTCGCTCAGGGTCCGAGTGAAGAGGTTTCCCCTGGATTCACGGGGGACAAAGAGGTGGAGTCAGCAGAAAGGCACATGGTGTCTAGGTGGCCTTGGGAACTGCAGTAGCTGGCAGGAGCTGGCAGGACCCCAGGTGCTATCACCAGTCACCTGAGCTGAACTCAACACTTTGGCTGCCTGAGCTGTCCCGGCACAAGCCACCAGCTGTTGGGAGGGGATCGCTGGTGGCAGGCAGCTTAAGTTACACAAGTGGCAACATAGTGGCTGGCTCAAGATGCCACCTGGGCTGTGCTGGGCAAACACAGCCCTGGTGAGGGCTCCGTTTCACATTACATGCCTTGTCGGTCCAGCAGCCAGGAGACATTCACCTGAAACAGCTTTGCATGTGTGTCCAGTGGAGCCTAGTCTCACTGAGGTCATGGTATATTCTAGAACAGGGACTAAGGGTGTTGTACCAGCAATTGGGCCAAAATTATAGTTCCTGAGATGCTCTGTAGTATCAGTGCATGGTTGGTCAGTCGCTCAGTCGTGTCTGACTATTTGTGACCCCATGAACTAAAGCACTCCAGGCTTCCCTGTCCTTCACTATCTCCCCGAGTTTGCTCAAATTCATGTCCATCGAGTTGGTGATGCCATCCAACCATCTCATCCTCTGTTGTCCCCTTCTCCTCCTGCCTCCAATCTTTCCAACAACGTCTTTTCCAGTGAGTTGGCTCTTTGAATCAGGTGGCCAAAGGATAGGAGCTTCAGCTTCAGTCCTTTGTATGAATATTCAGGAATGATTTCCTTTAGGATGGACTGGATCTCCTTGCCGTCCAAGGGACTCTCAAGAGTCTTCTCCAGCACCACAATTCGAAAGCATCAATTCTTCAGCCCTCAGCCTTCTTTAGGTCCATCTCTCACATCCATACATGACTACTCGAAAAACCGTAGCTTTGACTATAGGGACCTTTGCTGGCAAAGTGATGTCTCTGTTTTTTAATATGATGTCTAGGTTTGTCATAGCTTTTCTTCCTAGGAGCAAGCATCCTTTAATTTTATGGCTACAGTCATCATCCACAGTGATTTTGGAGTCCAAGAAAATAAACTCTGTCACTATGTTGCATCAGTGCACAGGCTGTGATGTTAACTAATACCTAAGTGCAGATGCTTCCCAAGGAAAGAGTTCTCAAGCCCTCAGTCAAGGCTGAAGATTCGTCCTGCAGAGGCTCTCTAGCCTACCCTGCCCCAGAGCCTACACCTCTCTCCTCTCCCTGCCGACCAGCCGTCACTGAAGAGGCCTTTAGGGGCCCTCTCCGAAGGCACCCAGCTCGTGCCTCCCTGTCCTGGACTCCTTGTGCTATTAGACCTTATCTGTCTGGTTTATACCTGTACCCCTTGTGCAAAGCACACTTTCCGTAAATGTTTGTTGAATGCATAATTGTGAGTTCTCCAAGTGCAGAAATGATACTTAATTCTGCTTTGTACCTTCAGGGCATAATGTTAGGCCTGAGTGGGCTTTCCCAGTGGTAAAGAATCCGCCTGCCAATGCAGGACATGCAAGAGACATGGGTTCGATCCCTGGGTCAGGAAGATCTTCTGGAATACCAAATGGCAATCCACTCCAGTATTCTTGCCTGGGAAATCCCATGAACAGAAGAGCCTGGTGGGCTACAGTCCATGGGGTCCCAAAGAGTCGGACACAACTGAGCTACTGAGGGCATACAAAGACATAAGGCCTGAGTGTAGTAGGTACTTAATAATAATTGAGCCAGGAATTCCCTGGTGGTTCCAGTGGTTAGGACTCTGCACTTTTACTGTAGTGGCCTGGGTTCAGTCCCTGGTAAGAGAACTAAGATCCCACAAGCAGCAAGGTATGGCCAAAAAAAAAAAAAAAACTATTGCTTGAAAGAATTAACAGAAGAGGGAGGTAGACACCGACCCACTTCACGCTCATCTCCTTCACTCAGTGTATATGCTCAAAGGATCAACCACTGCTACTGCTGACCTCCCCACCCAGCACATAGCTCGGGAACATGCTGGAGTGCCTCTGGCCTTCCCGCTCAGACACAGACACAGACCTTGGCTTGGCCAGTGATCTCAAACGCGCATATATAAGCCCAGCCTGGACCCCAACTCAGCCAGGCCCTGAGGCCGCCAGGAGCTTGGAGCCCGAATACTCACATGGATTTCTTCTCCAGATTCTCTAGGTTTGTCTTCAGAGTGTTGTAGGCGGCCGTTCGGGACTTCAGGTCTGTCTCGATCTGTGCCAGTTGCTAATTGGAAAAGCAAAAGAGAGTTTAAAAAGTTGGTTGAACTTCTCAAAATCGCCGCAAATTGCTCCTGGTGCAGTTAAGGAAAAACACTGCACCCTGCTCATTTGCTGGAATGGCTTACATTTTTCTCCCTTCTGCTCTCGCAGACTGCCAGCATCCGGCCCTACAGAGAGCCCCATGTTGCAGACTGGAGGCTTGAGATATAAATGGCTTTTCTAGGATCACTCAGTGAGTGGAGTCTTGTTCTTATCTCGAGCCCATCTAGTACTCTCACAACCCCCCAGCCCCCACTCCACATGCCCTCAGGCTCTCAGTTCAGTTGCTCAGTCATGTCCGACTCTCTGCAATCCCATGGACTGCAGCAAGCCAGGCTTCCCTGTCCATCACCAACTCCTGCAGTTTACTCAAACTCATGTCCATCAAGCATCAATTCTTCAGCACTCAACTTTCTTTAAGGTCCAACTCTCACATCCAACTCTCATGACTACTAGAAAAACCATAGCCTTGATGAGACAGATCTTTGCTGGCAAAGTAATGTCTCTGCTTTTTGGTATGCTATCTAGGTTGGTCATAGCTTTTCTTCCAAGGAGCAAGCATCTTTTAAATTTCATGGCTGCAGTCAATATTTGCAGTGATTTTTGGAGCCCAAGAAAATAAAGTCTGTCACTGTTTCCATTACTTCCCCATCTATTCCCAATATGGAACCAGTCCGTTGTTCCATGTCCAGTTCCAACTGTTGCTTCTTGACAGGTTTCTCAGGAGGTAGGTAAGGCGGTCTGGTATTCCCATCTCTTAAAGAATTTTCCACAGTTTGTGGTGATCCACACAGTCAAAGGCTTCGGTGTAGTCAATGAAGCAGAGGTATATGTTTTTCTGGAACTCTCTTGCTTTTTCAATGATCTAACAGATGTTGGCAACTTGATCTCTGGTTCCTCTGCTTTTTCTAAACCCAGCTTGAACATCTGGAAGTTCTCGGTTCATGTACTGTTGAAGCTTTGCTTGGAGAATTTTTAGCATTACTTTACTAGCATGTGAGATGAGTGCAATTGTGTGGTAGTTTGAACATTCTTTGGCATAGCCTTTCTTTGGGATTGGAATGAAAACTGACTTTTCCAGTCCTGTGGCCACTGATGAGTTTTCCAGATTTGCTGACATATTGAGTGCAGCACTTTCACAGCATCATCTTTTAGGATTTGAAAGAGCTTAGCTGGATTCTAACACCTCTACTAGCTTTGATCATAGTGATGTTTCCTAAGGCCCATTTGACTTCACATTCCAAGATGTCTGGCTCTGGGTGAGTGATCACAGCTTCGTGGTTATCTGGGTCATGAAGATCTTTTTTGTATAGTTCTTCTGTGTATTCTTGCCACCTCTTCTTAATATCTTCTGCTTCTGTTAGGTCCATACCATTTCTGTCCTTTATTGTGCCCATCTTTGCATTAAATGTTCCCTTGGTATCTCTAATTTTCTTGAAGAGATCTCTAGTCTTTCCCATCCTATTGTTTTCCTCTATTTCTTTGCATTGATCACTGAGGAAGGCTTTCTTATCTCTCCTTCCTATTCTTTGGAACTCTGCATTCAAACAGATATATCTTTCCTTTTCTCCTTTGCTTTTCACTTCTCTTCTTTTCTCAGCTATTTGTAAGGCCTCCTCAGACAACCATTTTGCCTTTTTGTATTTCTTTATCTTGGAGATGATTTTAATAACCACCTCCTGTACAATGTCATGAACCTCGGTCCATAATTCTTCAACCACTCTATCTATCAGATCTAATCCCTTGAATCTATTTGTCACTTCCACTGTATAATTGTAACATTTGATTTAGGTCATACCTGAATGGTCTAGCGATTTTCCCTACTTTCTTCAATTTAAGTCTGAATTTGGCAATAAGGAGTTTGTGATCTGAACCACAGTCAGCTCCCAGTCTTGTTTTTGCTGACTGTATAGAGCTTCTCCATCTTTGGCTGCAAAGAATATAATCAATCTGATTTTGGTATTGACCATCTGGTGATGTCCATGTATAGAGTTATCTCTTGTGTTGTTGGAAGAGGGTGTTTGCTATGACCAGTGTGTTCTCTTGGCAAAATTCTGTTAGCCTTTGCCCTGCTTCATTTTGTACTCCAAGGCCAAACTTGCCTGTTACTCCAAATATCTCTTGACTTCCTACTTTTGCATTCCAGTCCCCTATAATAAAAAGGACATCTTTTTTTTGGTGTTAGTTCTAAAAGGTTTTATATGCCTTCACAGAACCATTCAATTTCAGCTTCTTCAGCATTGGTGGTTGGGGCATAGACTTGGATTACTGTGATATTGAATGGTTTGCCTTGGAAACGAACAGATATCATTCTATCATTTTTGACATTGTACCCAAGTACTGCATTTTGGACTCTTGTTGACTATGAGGGCTACTTCATTTCTTCTGAGGGATCTTGCCCACAGTAGTAGATATGATGGTCATCTGAGTTAAATTCACCCATTCCAGTCCATTTTAGTTCACTGATTCCTAAAATGTCAATGTTCACTCTTGCCATCTCCTGTTTGACCACTTCCAAATACCTTGATTCATGGACCTAACATTCCAGGTTCCTATGCAATATTGTTCTTTATAGCATTGGACCTTACTTACATCACCAGTCACATCCACAACGGGGTGTTGTTTTTGCTTTGGCTCCGTCTCTTCATTTTTTCTGGAGTTATTTCTCTACTCTTCTCCAGTAGCATATTGGGCACCTATCAACCCGCGGAGTTCATCTTTCAGTGTCCCATCTTTTTGCCTTTTCATACTGTTCATGGGGTTCTCAAGGCAAGAATAGTTAAATGGTTTGCCATTCTCTTCTCCAGTGGACCATGTTTTGTCAGAATTCTCCACCATGACCCATCCATCTTGGCTCACAGTTTCATTGAGTTAGACAAAGCTGTGATCTACGTGATCAGTTTGGTTAGTTTTCTGTGATTGTGGTTTTCATTCTTCCTGCCCTCTGATGGATAAGGATAAAAAGCTTGTGTCCCTCAGGCTCTGTTGGGGGTCAGTTCTGTCTGACCCTCATCCTGGCCCCTCTAAGTACCCACTGTGGCTGAGCCCTGACTAGAGCCCAGGTCTCCAGGCTCAGCTGTGCCCCAGGTAGCCCCTTTATGTTCTGCACAGGGAAGAAGGCTCTTTTCAGTTTGGAGAGAGGTCACCAGTCTGACCATAGGGAGATGTCCCTTGTTCTGGAAGTTTCAGGAGCACATCCGAGTTCCCCTCCTCGATGGGCAGGGAAATGAGACCACTGAGGCCAAGACCCAGTTCCCCGGGTGCCTGGCCTCAGGTGTCCACCTGCTCTGGCTGTATGATCTGGTGTCAGCTGAACCTCTCTGAGCTCAGTGCCACGGAGCAGGTTACCCAGGAAGGCGAGTCCTTTCTCCAGCAGACTGAGCCCCTTGAGGGTGGGCCTGCATCTGGGTCAACTCTGTAATTCTGGACAGAGTGGCCGGCACTTGGCGGTGCTTCGAGAATGTGTCCAGGACCAAACACTCCCAGGCTTGCTCCTTCTGGCCTCTGGCTGACATGCACTCCCCACCACCGAAGGCATGTGTGCCAGGCAGAGCCTTGAGACCCCATGTACCTCCCTGCATAGGGATGCTTCAGGTGGTGGAGGTACCAGGGGCCAGTGCCCTGACTGAGTGGACAAGAAGCAGGCCCCCACTAACCACTGTGGACACACACACAGCAAAGAAAGAAACTTTGCTGTTTACTGTCAGCCGGTGAGATCTAGAGGCCTTTTAAAAACTTCACGGTGACCCAGCCCACAGAGATGGACGCAGGCATGGGCTGGGTCCCCATCCTTGCTCCTTTTCATTAACGGAGGCAGGTGGGCTCAGTTTCCAGCTGTTGGGAGGGTTGGGGGCCCAGCCCTGCCTGCGTCAGCATGGGGCACCTCCCGGGGTCGGGGGAGACCGGCTTGGACACCCAGAAGACACTGGTCACTTTAGAAGGGAGTTTCTCTGACCAGGATATCTCTAGTTAACTGATTTTCATTTCCCATTGGGGGAACAGGCCTGAGTCAATGCCGAGGGCATCACTCCAGTGCTCCTGGGGCAGACACAAGGTGAGGAAGCCGATACCCAGAACCTCTGCCCAGCCTGCCTCAAGGAGCTGACCCCATCAGTGGAGCCATCTCAGGGTTGCCTTGGGAAGCGATGCCAGGCACACACCTGAGACCTTCGTCCCCCTCCCAGGGCACTACTTCAGCCCCTGCAGGGCCCAGGGGATGCCAAGCCACCTCTCAGCCAACCTCCCTACTTGAAATCAGGGAAAATGATACCTGCCCACTAGGGTGTGTGAGAAGTAAAAGTTCTAGGCATACAGCGAGTGCTTTTAAACCAGGGGTCGCTTCCCCACCCTGCTTTTCTGCCACGGTCACTCTCTGGGCCCCCAGGGGAGAGAGAGAGGCCAGGTTCTGTCCTCTACAACAGCTCCCCAATCAGCTGACGCCCTGATGCACTCCGGGAGCCCTCATCACTGCCTGTGTCCCCGGGACAGCCACGCCAGCGAGTGTCATCCCCAGTGGACGCCGAGCGCAGCCCTGGCCATGCTGCCTGGCTTGGCCTAGCCTCAGCAGCAGCAGGGCAGGGAGTGGCCAGCTCTGAACACCACTGCATGCTTCCAGCTTGGGGGTGGAGATGTGCAATGTCCCCCAGGTTGCCACACCTGGCATGGGTGCTCTCAGAGCCCCTCCTTGAAGGGCCTTTTAGAATCACTGCCCAACTGTCCCAGGAGGGGCTGGGGCTTCTGTGATGTAAGGGGTACCCAATGAGCCGCACCCAGATTCCCGAGACTGCGGGCCCCGCCCTCGTTCCCAGAGACACAGGCCAGGCACCAGCCTGACAGCAGGAGACCCGCAGAGGGGTGGATCCTGAGACCCATCTCCTCCAGTCGACCCACCCAGCCACACCTGGTGGCCCTCAGGAGACATATGAGGGGCTCCGTGTGTCATGGAGGGAGGTGGGGACAGTGGTCATAAACCATCGGGCTAAATCTCAGAATGTTCATCAGTGTCCACCCTCAGGGAGGCAACAGGAGTCAACATGCCAGGAGACACCCTTGATGTCCCCAGAGGGCTCCGCCTTGATACTTTCATTCATGGAGCAGAAGTTGGAGGCCACGGTTCACCAAGAGGGCTGAATCGTGGGGCCAGGGCTTACCAGCTCCCCGGTGTCATCAGGGGTGGCACACTGGGCGATGCCTTGCAGGAGTTAGGGCTCCTAAGCCCAACTCCACTGAAGCTGATAGTTTTTGTTAAGGCAACAACCACCCTGGGGGTAGGGGTGTCAGGAAGGGGCTGACTTCTCCATCAGCATCTTTCAAAGGGGCGCACAGTGAATGGACTCCAGGGTCTGCGGTCAGAACACCGAAGGGCTCAGAGTGCCCCTGGAGGGGAGTGTCCTGTAAGATGAAGCCACCCTGTCGAGTGGTAGGTTTGGAAGAGGTATTCTGGCCTGGAGAATTCCATGGACTGTATAGTCCATGGAGTAGCAAAGAGTTGGACATGACTGAGCGACTTTCACTTTTCACTTTGGAAGAGGTATATATGGCTTCCCTGGTGGTTGAGATGGTAAAGAATCTGCCTGCAATGCAGGAGACCCAGGTTCGATCCCTGGGTTGGGAAGATCCCCTGGAGAAGGGAATGGCAACCCACTTCAATATTCTTGCCTGGAGAATCCCATGGACAGAGGAGCCTGGCGGGCAACAGTCCATGGGGTCGCAAAGAGTCAGACGTGACTGAGCAAGTAACTTTGGAAGAGGTATAGGGAGGTAGGTGGTCATCAACCTGTTTCCAGGGTGCCCTGAGCCCCACCCCACCTCCCGCCTCTGGCCTCCTGGGAAGTGCCTCCCTGCTTCGCCGGGGTCCAAAGGCCATGTAGATTCACCCCATTGTTCCCAGGCGGTCAGGGTCGAATAAGTGTGACCCCCCTGGAGAGGAGACCCTCCTCGTACCTTTGCCAGAGTGTCCACCACGCTCACCAGTGGCTGCTTCGCGGGATACTTGGCCATGTCCCATTCGAAGTGGGTCACAAAGGACGTTAGGTCAACTGCAAGAGACAGACACACCTCAGCAGACAGTGGGCTTCCCGTCTCTCCTGAGACCCAGGCTTCATGCCCGAGCCAATGTCCCCACTTAAACCAAGGAATTAGAGAAACTGAAGGACAGACCCGGGGTTCCCTCCTCTCTGGGAGAGCAGAGGCCAGGCCAGCTACCAGCCAGGCTCGCAGGCAGCCCCTGAGCCCCTCAGAAAAGCCCACCACAGTCCCCAGGATGCTGCAAGGGTGGGCTCCTATGCCCAAACTCAAACCCAGACGGCTGCCCCAGAGCCCTGCGTGAGAGGCCCTGCCTTCCCAGAAGGTGGACCCTGAGTCAGGAGAAACTCAGACACTGGGAGAATTCCCCGCCCTTTCCAGTAGGTTCGGCCATGCCCCCTGCTGAGTTATTGGCTCGAAGTACCCCAAACGCATACCAGAGAGCCCCAAGCCACCCCCTGCAAACCACACAGCCTGTCACAGGTGCGAGCTGCCCAGCAGACAAGTAATCTTCCTGCCTCCCAAGCCCAGCACTAGACAGGCCAGCGCCACACACGTCTGCTTTAATGAAGGCGTTTTCAACATTAGCAAAATACTAGTGTTCGCGTATGTGGTTTTCACCACTTGGCACAGATGTGCTTTTGTCAGGGTATCACCTTGGTATAAAGTCTATCAGTTCAGTTCAGTTGCTCATTTGTGTCCGACTCTTTGCGACCCCATGAATCACAGCACACCAGGCCTCCCTGTCCATCACCAACTCCCAGAGTCCACCCAAACTCATGTCCATCGAGTCGGTGATGCCATCCAGCCATCTCATCCTCTGTTGTCCCCTTCTCCTCCTGCCCCCAATCCTTCCCCGTATCAAGGTCTTTTCCAATGAGTCAACTCTTCGCATGAGGTGGCCAAAGTATTGGAGTTTCAGCTTCAACATCAGTCCTTCCAGTGAACACCCAGGACTGATCTTTAGGATGGACCGGTTGGATCTCCTTGCAGTCCAAGGAACTCTCAAGAGTCTTCTCCAACACCACAGTTCAAAAGCATCAATTCTTCGGCACTCAGCTTTCCTCATATATATATAAAGTCTATAGTCAGAACAAATCAGTGTCTTTTCAACAAATTTCCTTTTTTCCCTCCCTTTCTTCAAAAGCAAACTAAACCTTGCATGCCCAGGGTGTTTGCGATTGTCTCTAATGAGTCGAGGGCAGAGGAAGGGGCTTGGAGGTCAGTGCTGGGGCGGTGGGGCACTGAAACAGGTTAGTAACCAACCTGTTTGCACCTCAGTCTTCTTACCTGAGAAGTGGGGGCACAGAGGGGGAAGTCTCTTGAGGGCCCACTCTCCTCAGGTGAGGGCCCGCACTCCTCTAAGGTGCTACCTGGGGGCCAGCTGCAGGTTACACCCCAGTCGGTCACCCCTTCAGTGTATGACGTGCTAAGGGGGCTCCTGAATTCCTCAAAGCCAGCAAGAAGGGCCTGGATTCTCACCTCAGGTTATGCGGACGCGAGCCTTTCGCAGCCTACCCTCACGCAGATGAAAAGGGACTGGTCACTGTTCCTCAACATTCAGTCACCAATGACTGAAGGCCAGCTCACTACCGTGCTGGGGTCAGCAGGCCACAGCCCGCTCGCCCTCGGTCTCCTGGAGATGCTGGTCTAACCTGATACCCCAGTGAGATGTGTGACGTGAGGAGGGCGGGACTGCAGGAGGAGGGGAGAGCCAGCACCTGCCTCCTGCCCTGGGGGGGTGGGGGGCTCGGAGGGCTTTGAGGAGACCCTGTATTCATGCGGTCCTAAGGGGGCCAGAGAGTTTGCCACGTGGCCAGTGAAGGAGGGGGCTGGGTGTTGACCAGGTGGACTGGCCAACATCACATTCTGGGCACGGGGAATCCCTGGGTCAAGCTGATGGGCCGGGGGTGTGGACGGAATGGGGTCAGGTCACGTCTGCACCTTCTCCTGCAGCGATCCAGACTCTGAGCCCGTTTACTGAGCCCCTTGTGCGTGCCAGGAGTTGGACACGCGTCCCTCCAACCCCAACACGCGTCCTTCCGACCCCAACAGCTGAAAGCTCAGCAAAGCAGGTCTGGACGCAAGCCTGCAGGGGCCGCGTAGCCAGGCGAGCACACCCATGTCCTGAGCAGTCATCTCAGGTTGCAAGAGAGAAGGAAAAGCCTGGGAGCCCAAGCCCTGCAAGTGGAGGCAGGAGGTCAGCTTAATAGGACGCAGGGACAGTGACCCCAGGGCAAAACGGAGCCTGGGGGTGTCACTTGGGTTTAGAGGTTGGGTGGTTGCGTGGAAGAAGGGGACATTCACTCAGCCAGGCAGCCAGGAGGTGGCAGCCTGGGCTAGAGCAGAGGCGAGAGGAGACGGGCTCAGCTTGAGATGAGCTTGAGTTGGACACTTGGGGAAGACAAGTCCCCACAGAGCAGATGGAAATGAAGTGGGGCTTGAGGGAGGGAAGAGGTCTGCAGGCAGAGCTGTTAGATGGGTCTTAACATAAGGATGACTTCCCTGGTGGCTCAGATGGTAAAAACGTCTGCCTACAATGCAGGAGACCTGGATTTGATCCCTGGGTCAGGAAGATCCCCTGGAGAAGGAAATGGCAACCCACTCCAGTACTCTTGCCTTGAAAATCCCATGGACAGAGGAGCCTGTTAGGCTATAGTCCTTGGGGTTGCAAAGAGTCGGACACGACTGAGCCACTTCACTCATTCACTCAACATAAGGATGATGATGCTGGTGGAGATCTTCACAGCCAGCTGACCCTGGTTGGTGCTTCACCCTGGCCTGGATGCATGAAATATTGAATTGGCCAGAAAGCTCATTTTTTTTCCATAAGAGGATACTGAAAAGCTTGAACGAACTTTTTGGCCAACCCGATATTTCAGTTAATTTACTTTTCAACCCTATTGGGTCTTATCATTATCTCCAGTTTAGAGATAAGGAAACTCTGGCACAGAGTAAGTCATGTAACCTCCACCAGAAAAAGAGACGAGGAACGTGGAGCTGGGGGTGGGGGGTGCTCCTTCTCTGCCCCGCCCTTGGGCAGGTGAGGCAGTGGTGGAGGCGGCAGGGGGCGGGGGGGGGACACAGGGAAGCTGTCATGGGTTGGCACCTTCCTGAGAACCACACGCTGATACACCTGGTCTCGGGACTTACAGAGGTCCTTCAGATTCCAAGGGCTTCCCTTGTGGCTCAGCTGGTAAAGAATCCGCCTGCAATGCAGGAGACCTGGGTTCGATACCTGGGTTGGGAAGATCCTCTGGAGAAGGGAAGGGCTACCCACTCCAGTATTGTGGCCTGGAGAATTCCAGGGACTGTATAGTCCATGGGGTCGCAAAAAGTCGGACGCGACTGAACGACTTTCACTTTCACTTTCTGATTCCAATGGTGTTGAGATTGAGGAGACTACCCTGGAGGCACCAAAGGCGGGGTCCTGACCCAATGAACTAAGCGCTCTTAGAAGGAGACACCAGCGAGCCGCCCCCACCCCTACCCTATCCTGTGTGTGTTCTCCCACCAAGGAAGGGACGTGTGAACACAGCGAAGGAGCCAGGTTCCCACCAGGAACCAAACCTGCCATCACCCTGACCCTGAATTTCCAGCCTCCAGAGATAAATGTCTGCAGTTTAAGCTCCAGTCTGGGTATTTTGATATGGTAGCCTCAGCTGACTCATATGGGATTTTGGTACCAATTTGGTATTAAAATGGATTGGGGGACTGCCACACTAGGGCAGGGAAGTGACTTTGCAGGGAGGATCCAAGCCTGCGAGGAGCTGAATTAAGGTCTAGATGATGGCAGGGGCATAGTCAGTGGCAGAACCGAAGGTCACAAAGGACTTGTCCTGTGTCAGTGGTCACCCTTGACGCTGCTACTGGACCCTACTGTGGGCCAGGCACTAGACAGGCATGACGGTCACACAGCTCCCATGCTGGTCGCTGGCTGCCTGGTGAGCGCAACCAATACCTCCCCCCCGCAACAGACCAGGGAACATCCCCCTAGGCCGATGCCAGGCAGATGCGTGATCTGGCATTCCCCACCACTGCCCCCTCCAGACCCCGTGGGCACACCACACCACCCAAGCCAAGCCACCCCCAGCCCCTCACTCTCCCTCTCATGGCTGCCCTTGTCCTAAACATCAGGATGGAGACCACGTCCTGAAAGCCTGCCCAACCCTCCCTCCCCTTGCAGGCCAGGGTCTGTGGACGCTGGCCAACTCCTTCACATTAATGATGCTACACAACCATGGTTGATTCCCCTGCTCTTTCAGGCTCCTTGAGGGCAATTGACTATCTTTGTGTCCCCAGAGCTCTGTGACAGTGTCCAGCAAGGGGCAAGAGCTTCATACGAGAATCTTCCTAATAACCCTGATTACTGTCCTAACACTAGCCAGGTTGCTTAGAAGAGGTACCTTTCAGACAAGTTCTTGTCTCCATGCATTTTTTACTAACTCTGGGCTTTCCAGCATTCAGACCAAAGAGAAGAATGCATCCTCCTTTCCACTAGAATGCCTATAATTCCTCTATGACTCAGCCCCTCTCCTCGTGAAGGCTCCCAAGCCCTTGGTTTCCATGACAGCACATGAGGTGCTGCGGGTCTGATCCCCGGGCGGTGAGCTCCTGGAGGGCGATCATCTCTGGATGCCCAGAACCCAGCACAGCGCCTGGCGCTCAGTGGCCGAGCGTGAGTGTCTGGTGAAGGAGGAGGTGAGATAAGGAGATGGTGACGAGCTCCCCGCAGAAGCCTCCAGAGACCTCCAGGTTGTGACTGTGACTTCCTCCTCCGACATCCCCTCTCCCGGGTAGGGAGCACCAGCTCCAGACACTGCGCCTTGCCTGGATCACGTAGACGAGGACCTTGCCCCTCGTTCATCACCTTTGGTGAGAATGTGCTCCGAGGACGGTCCTCGGCCTTAGGAAGCAGCAGCCCCAGGACCCTCTGGGTGCTCCCAAACCACAGCCTTCTCTCTGCCTGCTTGTAACAACAGGCTCCCCTCCCCTCCCATCCCCTGGCTGAAATCTCAGAAGCCTGGTCTCCAGGAAGCAGTGCGTGCTTGGATGGAAGGCCTGTGAGGTCAGACCATGACCCAGGCAGGCTCACCTCGAATCAAAACACTCAAAACATTCAGACGGCTGCCCTTGAGCAACAATGATGTCATCCAAGAACCCAAACAAAGCCTTCCCGGCAGCAGAGGAACAAAGGACCAGTGAGCACACTAACGGAGACAGCCAGCCAGATGGACCATCAGGTGGTTCCAACCCTGAACCTTCCAGGATCCCAGCCAGACCAGGGAATGTTTGCTCAGCTCTGCTGCAATCACACATGCCTGTGTCCTTCCCGCTTCAAGTGCAGCAAGAAGCAAAGAACAGACAGAAACAAAAGGTGCCCAGACAAAGTAGAGAACTGTAAAGGGATTAAGTCCATAGAGGCGAGAAAACTAAGACCCAGGGAGGTGACCTGCCAAGGTTGCAAAGGGCCAAGCCTGACCGCTCCGAGGCCGGGGCTCTTGGCCCTCCAGGAAACACAGCCCAGAAGACCTGGGGGGTAACCTCAGAGAGATCAGATTAAAATCCCACCTGCTGGGGAAAACCTGAGTTCCTGCTGTTAATTCTATCACTAGCTCCCTGGGTGCGCTTTAGAAGAAAAATAACTCCCCATCCATCCAAATAATATCAAGAAAGTTGAAAGTGTTAGTGGCTCAGTTGTGTCTGATTCTTTGCTACCCCGTGGACTGTAGCCCACCAGGCTCCTCTGTCCATGGGTTTCTCCAGGCAAGAATACTGGAGTGGGTTGCCATTCCGTTTTCCAGCTGATCTTTCTGACCCAGGGCTTCACTCCGGGTCTCCTGCATGGCAGGCAGACTATCAGGAAAGCTTGAGCCAAAATGTCTCAAAGGTTTCTTGACTGCAGTACTTTTCAGAGACTTTACTACGCCGCCATGCATGGTGAATGTTCAAGAGCGGGCCATGAATGCTGCCCTAGGGTACTTGACTTTTGTTTGCACAGGGCTGGGTACCAGACTAGCTTTGGAAGCTCTAGGTTTGGAAATTCGTGGGGACCAGACTCCCAGGAGGCCTGGATACAATGAAACACAAGGAAACAAATAGAGCTGAATTCTCTCCTCCTCAGAGGAGACTGGGGATGGATATGATGTAATAATAACACCTAATTTTAACTGACGTGAATTTTGAATACAATGTAAACATTTTGATCATTATTGTCAAGTGAGCTCAAATCCTCCAATCTTCAAGATCAGGTTTTTTAGGTAGAAAAGCAGTCCTAAGTCAGCATTTCCGTCTAGGGCCCTGTATGTTACCTGCTGGGAAATAAGATCAGCTCATCAACTCAACAAAACAATTTTTTTGATTAGCACACAGGCAAGAAATCTCAGTGTAATTAACAGATTGCATTTGGGAAGGCATTTTGGTGACTTCTGGTCTGCCAAGATTTGTATTTGTCCTACCTAATGGGATTTGCTGGCTTTAATTCCACCAGTCTGAGCAAGCTGGAGAAAAACCAATGCAAACGACACCTTCTAACAGGGAAACCAGAAATGGCCTGTTTGAGCACAGAGGCTCTCCCAGGAGAGGCTTGAAGAGTGTATAACAGACCCCGATCAAGGCCACACAAAGCTAAGCCTGGCATTTAAGATGTCAGGGTCCACCCCACAGCCAGCCCTCGCAGGCAGGACCACGCTGGGGACGGCAAGACACAAACCACAAGCAAAAAGATGCCAAACTCTAGGAGGCATGCGGTGCTGCTGGGGGAGGCAGGGGAGACACGAGGAAGAGGGGGAAGGGAAGAAACAGTTGCTGTCTGTGTTACATGGACACTGTGACCAAGCCACGAGGCTGTCACTTGAGAAATCCGTCGTCACCTGGTCACCGTATCCCTACAACCAGACTGAGATTCCACCTTCCCAGGGGCACGTGGGCGTCACACTGAACACACACACAGCAAACGACACACAACCTACTCTTTAAACACTTCATTTTTTCCTTCAAACCTGCAACGTAAGAGGGTGGAGTCATTAGACTGCAGTAACATACAAAACTAAGTTCCGATTTGGGAATATAAACATTCTCCTTTATCAATTTAGTCGAACAAATCTAACAGTTTACAAGGTTCCCAGATGGGAATTCCCTAACGGTCCAGTGGATGGGATTCTGCCTTTCCATGGCAGGGGGCACGGGTTCAATTTCTGGTTGGGGAACTAAGATCCTGCACACCATGTGGTGACCAAAAAAATAAAAGTTTCCAGGGGGGAGAAAGCATGGACTTATATGTAATAAATGCCATATATTAAATATAGAATATATGCTTTCACTTCAGTATACTGATGCATAGAGCCATGGGTTTAATTATCTCTACAGATATTGAAACACCTAATTCTAAAGTTTCCAAAGCCTCAGAGTTTTTATCTTGCACATTTTAAGGGCACTCAAATTGTCTGTACCCTAATACATGGACCAGAACATCCTTGGAATCTACAGGCTTATCCTATCAGCGTAGGAGACAGAAATTTCAAATGCAAACCCGATACACAAAGTGTTTTTGGTCTAACCCTCATCTAATTACTGGGAACAGCTAAAGAATTCAGTTTGAGGCATTCCAGCCTCCTTTGGGGATAGGATTAAATCGGTTAGGGTGTGGGGATAGAAGGGAGGCTGACAGAGAAGGTGGGTGGGCCAACTAATCCCTAAACCCCACTGAACCCATTTTCATCTCAAATTTCACTGAGGAGTTCAGCTACAGGTAAGAAACATCAGGTACTTTAGAAATGAGACAGAAGGGTTATAAGGGAGTTTGGAGTCTTCCAAGCGGTGCCACTGTGCTCTAAGTGGCGTGGACAGCCTCTGCCCGGTGTGTCAGTTTGGAGCCTCCGTGGTGCCATGTCATTTCAGCCCTCCTGTGTGGCCACAGCTGGGACCACAAATGGACTAGAATAAGCTGGGAAAGGAGCAACATAAGCGCGCTTCAGGGACCTACCTCCGTTGGCCAGAAGGTTCTCCTGGACCTTTCCCTTGGCGTCTTCCATCACTTCCACCACGCTCTGGGCCATTCTCCTTATGAGACTTTTGGGAAGGAATACAAAGCCAGTTAAGAGTAGAAAACTACCCGCAGAATGCTCTCCCACTCTGCTGGGGCCACCCTTTGGGAAACAACTTGGCAACATGTACGAAGAGACATAAAACACGAACTGGTAATTGAACCAGTATTTCCACTTCTGAGAAACCATCTTAAGGAAACAGGACAAACGGAAAAAGCTTTCTGAATAAAAAGATGCTCTTTGCAGCAATGTTGCTGACAGTAAGGAACTGGAAACCACTGGACGGTCTGACAATAGACGATTGTTTAAGTAAATGATAGTATACCCAGCTGAGGGATTATTAGCAGCCACTGAAAATAAGGTTTACAAAGAATTTCTAAGACTGTGGAACAAGGCATGTATTATAACATTACATGAAAAAAACCCGCAAACTTATACAGACAGTATGGCTGTAGCTATGTGAAAATGTCCTTCCTACTTTCCATATTTTCTGTTATAATCCAGTATTGCTTTTATAGGGCTTCCCTGGTGGCTCAGTAGTAAAGAACCTGCCAGCCAATGCAGGAGAGGTAGGTTAGATCCCTGGGTCAGGAAGATCCCCTTGAGAAGAAAATGGCAACCCACTCCAGTATTCTTGCCTGGAAAAATCTGTGGACAGAGGAGTATGGTGGGCTGTAATCCATAGGGTCAGAAAAGAGTCAAACACGACTTAGCGATGAAACAACAACAACAAATTGCTTTTAAAATTAGAAAATAAAGCTCTTTAAGTCTTCAGAAAACATACTGAAGGCTCCAGAAAGTTTAAGAAAGGATAAGAAAGTAGGAGATTCAGAGGCATTCACATTTTCTGTGGCTCTGCCACATGTATGATTTTTGCCCAAATTTATTTAATATCTGTGAGCCATAGTTCCCTTCTTTGTAAAATGGGATGATATCCATTTTGAGGAATTGTTATAAATATTAATAGAATAAATGGCAAAAGAGTGTCCGCTCCTGGAAGCCCATCAGTTAGAACCGCAGGAGGAATCAGGCCAATGGCATCAAAGTCTCCGATGATCCACATCTTTGCCTCGGGCCCTCTCTCCTGGTTCTCTTGGCTCCCAGGAGGGAGCGGCTGTTGGCAGGGAGGAGGAAGAGGTCCCTGAATTCCAAGTGGAGGACAGACTCCCCGGCTGTGGCAAGAACTGGCCATGTGGCCACTCAGAGGATGGCCCAGGGGCCTAGGGTCCAACACACAAAACTGGTGCCCAGGACACCGAAAGGTCCCAGGTTAAGGGAAGAAAGAGAGGGGAGGAAGGGAAAAAAAGAACAGAGTAGGGGGAAAAGCAACTTGCTTTCATATCTAACTCTTATCTGTTTGGGGCCAAAAAACTGATGAATACAAGTATAAAGTAATTAACCAAAAATGAACAACCACACTCTCCCACCCAAAACCATGTTTCACATGCTTCGCAGGTCAACATTTTCCTTTTGTTGACCACGTGCCAATTTCTATACAACTGTTATTGAATCATCACAAGAATTCTTGAAGATGGATATCATTCCCTTTTCCAGATGGGGAGACTGTAGTATTAATAATTTGCCTTTCAACTATCCATTCTGTCTGTGGGCCCCACAGCTCTGGGCCACCTGGGTTTAAAATCGCCACAGATGTTGGCATTTCTTAGGATAGTAGTTCTGCCTCTTCCTAATGATAGCTGGGGCAAGGGACCGAGCTAATCTCATCCGGTTTCCTTGGCAACATGGCAATGACACCCCTCCTCTCACAGAGTTTGGAGCAGTGCATGTAAAGAACCAGGCCCCCCGGAGTGTGTGATAAATACCTTCAGGTGCGCAGCCTGATGGAGACATTCAGGCTCCCTGCCCTCTGGCTCCCCAGGAGATTCAATAGGAGATGGTGGTGGGCGGGGCCGGAAGGACGTGAATCCTGTTTCCTCCCAGTTCCAGTAACCCAGTTCCTCTCGCCTCCTACAGCCTACAGGTGTGACAACATCCATCCTTCTACCTGGGTTTCTGTGCTTCTCCAACAGTCCTCACACACTCACATGCCCCTTCATGAATAGTCTTTCCTCAAATTATCCTAATTGGAGTGTGTCTTTTGTTATTTTCTTAAAATGTATTTATTTTTGGTTGCAGTGGGTCTTGGTGGCTGCGTGCGGGTTTTCTCTAGTTGCGGCAAGAGGGGGCTACTCCTCGTGGCAGGGTGCAGGCTTCTCACTGTGGTCGCTTCTCTTGTTGTGGAGCCCGGGCTCTAGGCACACAGGTTCAGAAGTCCTGGTGCACAGGCTTAGTTGCTCTGCGGCACGGGGACTCTCCCCAGACCAGGGGATCGAACCTGTGTCCCTTGTATTAGCAGGTGGATTCTTATCCACTGTACCACCAGGGTAGTCCCTCTTCTGTTATTTGTTAGAACCTGAGTCTATCAATTCATTTGTTCATTCACTCATTCATTTAGCAAATTCCAAATATTAACCAGCTGTGTGCCAAGCATGGACTAGAGTGCTGTGAATGCAGTGGCTGTGAACGATACAGCCCCTGCTCTCAGAGAACTTCTTTCTGATGCTGTCAAGGGTTCCTCTTTATCATTTTTATACTGACACATGCAGGTTGCTGTCTTTTATTATCATATCCTCGGTCATACTTTGAGTAATGTCCTTACATTAGGGTTGCAACCCCAGCCCAAAGGGCAATGTTTGATGCATAGCAGCCGTTCAGGAAATGTTTGTTGAATGAATAAATGAATGTCCGAGCACCTAAATAACATACAGGCCTCCTCAGTAGACCTAAAAGCAGAACCCACTTGCCATTCTGTTAATGACTATTTGCTGTTTCCAGTTCTAGCCTCTATGAAGTGTTTAACCATAACAAGTATGGTGGCACACCTGCCCCCAGGCATGTACACCACCACGGAACATCTCAGAATAGCATGATCCAACAAAGCTTAACTGCTGGAAAAATTGCTTGTTGCACCTAACAAAAATGTCCCTGACGTAGCTGTGATCATTAACTACAGGCATCAGTGAATTGCAGTATTGCTAAATGAGAACACTTTTCTCATGGAAAGGAATCTGAGAGTCTAGATGCTGTTTTAAATTAATTTTTTTTCATTATACAGTTTATTGTGAAAACTTTACATGTCATGTTAGAGCTTCCTCATTCCTTTCATTAACTGCATGGCATTTCATTGCAAATGTGAGTCATAACTAATTTGCTCTATTGAACATTTGGGTTGCTTATGCTTTGATGGATTTTGTAACAAAACACATACTTTGCCCATTTGTACAGGCACATAAGCAGAGACATCTCTCTGCTGACAAAGGTCTGTATAGACAAAGCTATGGTTTTTCCAGTGGTCATGTATGGATGTGAGAGCTGGACTATAAAGAAGGCTGAGCACTGACATATTGATGCTTTTGCACTGTGGTGCTGGAGAAGACTCTTTAGAGTCCCTTGGACAGCAAAGAGATCCAACAAGTCAACCTAAAGGAAATCAGTCCTGAAGATTCATTGGAAGGAATGATGTGGAAGCTAAAGCTCCAATCCTTTGGCCACCTGATGTGAAGAGACGACTCACTGGAAAAGACCCTGATGCTGGGAAAGATGGAGGGCAGGAGGAGAAGGGGATGACCGAGAATGAGATGGTTGGATGGCCTCATCTACACAATGGACATGAGTTTGGGCAAATTCCAGGAGATAGTGATGGACAGGGAAGCCTGGCATGCTGCAGTCCATGGGGTTGCAAAGAGTCAGACATGACTTAGCAACTGAACATATGTAGAATAAATGGCAAAAGAATAACTACTGGGATAAAGGGTGTGAGCACTTAACAATGTTAACAGATAAAGTCAAATTATCCTTCAAGTACACAGAGCTAATGTACTGTCAGGTGCCTTCCTCTTAAACCCTTGCCAACATGATAGATTATGTACCTTTTCAATCCCTGCCAATCTGAAAGCTGAAAAATTCTATCTCACTGTTGCTCTGACTTGCATCTGTTTGATCATCTGTGAGGCTGGACAGCTTTTGATAGGTTTATTGACTCTACAAATGACTATTTTCTTCTGTTAATAGAGTGTTCATATCTTTTGTTGGTTTTTCTACTGGCTTCTTCATTTAAAAAAAAATGATTTATAAGGGCTCTTAGGTGTTTCAGGGACTCAATTCTTGAGACACTGTTTTGAGCTAGGTAACATCCCAATTTTAAAGATGAAAAAATTAATACTTAGAGAGCTAAAAGTCACCATATACTGAGCTATAAGTGTCAGAGCAGAAATTGATCCTAAATCTACATGACTCTAAAGCCATGATCTTCAATGGTAGTCTGGCTAAACTAAACTAAAGCTAAACTCTGGCTCCTTCCTCTAAAATACTGGGCAAAAACTTGTACTAACCCATAAGGGAAGATGTATGAATCATATTTCAATTAAAAAAACAAACTGCAAATGGTATATAACTTGATTGGGGTGTTGGTTACATTGACGTACCCAACAAAATTCATCAACCAGTTAATTTAAGACATGCATGTTTCACTCTATGTACATTTTACCTGTTTAAAAAATTGCTTTGATCGCCAACAAGCACATAAGAAGCATGTGAGAATGAAAAGATGCCCAATATCACTAATTACTAGAAAAATGCAAATCAAAACTACAGCGAGGTATCATCTCACACCAGTCAGCATGGCCATCATTATAAAGTCTACAAGGGACTTCCCTGGTGGTCCAGTGACGAGGACTCCCTGCTTCCAATGTGGTGGGCCCTGGTTCGATCCCTGGTCAGGGAACTAAATTCTGTAAGAGTTTTCATGCCACAACTAAAGATCCTACAAGCTGAAGCTAAGACCCATCGCAGCCAAGTAAATAAATAAAGACTGTGAACCAAACTACTGAAGTCCATACGCTCTAGAGTCCATGTTCTACAGCAGGAGAAGCCACCACAATGAGAAGCCTGTGCACTGCAATTAGAGAGTAGCCCCACTTGCTGCGACTAGAGAAAGCTGCACACAGCAATGAAGACCCCAGGACAAGCCAAAAAATAAAATAAAAAACCAAAATTATAGTTACCATATGATCCTGCAATCCCACTCCTGGGCATATATCTGGAGATAACTCTGACTCAACATAGACACGCACCCCAATGTTTGCACTATTTACAATAGCCAAGACATGGAAGCAACCTAAATGTCCATCAGAAGATGAATAAAGATGTGGTCCATATATATAATGGAATATTACTCGGCCATAAAAAAGAATGAAATAATGCCATTTGCAGCAACATGGGTGGACCTAGAGATTATCATATTAAGTGAAGACAGAGAAAGACAAATATGATATAATATCACTTATATATGGAACCTTTTTTAAAAATTGATACAAATGAACTTTTTTACAAAACAAAAACCAACTCACAGACATAGAAAACAAACCTATGCTTACCAAAAGGGAGGAGGGAGTTGGGGAGGGATAAATTAGGAGTTTGGGATTAAGATATACACCCCTCTATATATAAAATAGATAAATGGCAAGAACCTAATATATAGCACAGGGAACTATATTAAATACCTTGTAATAACATATAATGGAACGTAAACCAAATCACTTTTCTGTACACCTGAAATGAACATAGCATTTTAAATTAAACTTCAACCTTAAAAAAAAAAGAAAGAAAATTTACAACAGATACTATCTGTTCAAGTCACCAGTAATGGGAAGATTAATAGCATGTGTCTCTTGATATGATGTACTGAGAAGAACACAACTTCACTTCCGGGGTATTCCTGCAAAAAGTGCATAAAGTATCTCATCATGAGAAAACATCAGATGAGTTCAAATTAAGAAGCATTTTACAAAATAACTGACTTGTACTTGTCAAAGAAACTCAACATACAAGTCAAAGTCTGAATAACCATTCCAGTTTAAACAAGGCGAACAAGACATGACAATTAATTGTGAAAAACAGGGAGACAACTTAATGTTTACCATTATCTAAGAAAAATATGAGATTTTCTTTTGTTATTAAGGACACTATTGGCTAATTGGTGATATCCAACTAAATCAGTAAATTATAATAATATTGTATCCCTGATTTTGATCATTGTACTAAGGGACAATGTTAGTGGCAGTCCTTGATTTTAGAAAATATACATGAAAGTATTTAGAAGTAAAGGGACATTATATCTGCCAGGAGACTTCAGAAAAAGCAAGTGAGAGAAGATAAAGTAAATGTGGTAAAGGGAAATTCTTTGAATAGTCTTGCAGTTTTTCTGGAACTTGGAAATTAGCTCAGAATAAAACATTAAACAATATTTAAGCAAGTACAGTACCTAATTCCACTTTTAAAAATTATGTCAGTATATACCTAAATGAAAATCCTAACACGATTCTATTAATACGAAACTGTTAATACTGGTTCCCTTCAGGTGGCTCAGATGGTAAAGTGTCTGCCTACAATGTGGGAGACCCAGGTTCGATCCCTAGGTGGGGAAGATCCTCTGGAGAAGGAAATGGCAACCCACTCCAGTACTCTCACCTGGAAAATCCCATGGACAGAGGAGGCTGGCAGGCTACAGTCCATGGGGTCGCAAACAGTCAGACATGACTGAGCGACTAAAGTTTCTTTCTTTCTTTTCTTTTTCAGGTGCACGAGAACAGGGACTTTCCCTTTAAATGTATTTCTGTAATGTCATGCTTGAAGTGCTTAAGATGTATATTACTTTTGTAAGTAGAAAAAATAAATAAGTAAAAACAAACAAACATAGCAGCATTATTTACAACTGTCAAAAAAGCAGTCCAAGTGCTCATCAATGGATGCATAGATAAATAAAATGCAGTATTACTCATATAATGGAATATTGCTGTTGTGGTTTAGTCACTAAGTCATGTCCAACTCTTTGCAACCCCCATGGACTGTAGCCCACCAGGCTCCTCTGTCCATGGGATTTCCCAGGCAAGGATACTGGAGTGGGTAGTCATTTCCTAATCCAGGGGATCTTACCGACCCAGGGATAGAACCTGCATCTCCTGCACAGCAGATGAATTCTTTACTGCTGAGCCACCAGTGAAGCCCAATAGTGGAATATTATGCAGGCTTTAAAAGGAAAGAAAGTCTGCCACATGGTACAGCAAGGCTGAACCTTGAAGTCATTATGCTAAATGAAATAAAAAGATAAACACTGTATGATTCCACTTATATGAGGTACCTAGCATCAAATTCATAGAAGCAGTAAGTAAAATGATGGTTTCCAGGAGTTGGAGGAGGAGAGAATAAGGAATTAGTGTATAATGGATTAGCAGAGTTTCAGTTTTGCAAGAAGACTTCTGAAGTGGTGATGATGGTTGTACAACAATGTGAATGTACTTAATGCCACTGAACTATTTAAAAAATGATTAACATGGCTATGAATAGGAGAGAATTCTAGGCATACAGAGGTGTCGCAAGCACCAGGAAACTGTCTCCCCACCAAGACAACAGGGACACTAGCCGAGTCTGTCTGATGTAGCCATTTCAGAACTCTGGAATCTACTGAAGGCCAGCAACTTTCAGGGGGAAGCTTGAACCATAAAACTGCAGTTAATCTTGGTCACTTCCAGCTCTTAGCACAGTAGCAGCAAGCCCTCGGAACCCCCAGCCACAGGCAGGTAGCTGTGTGTTCCTGGAGCAACTGGCACACAGTTTGGGGGAGCCAGGGTGGGCAAAGGACACTGTCCTCCAAACAGTGAAGAATCTGTGCTCTGATCCCAGAGGTGCAGACAAAGAGGTGGGCACCCCTGTTGCAACCTCCCCATGTTGTGTTGTTGCAAGCCCCTCTCCCTCCAGGTGTGAGGCAGGGCAGGGAGGGAACAGAGAAGGAAGGGGGTCTTCAGGAGCTGAGCAGGAAGAATCTGGACACCTGGAACAGCAGGGATGAGTCAGGAGAGACGGAGTTGGCTGTGGTCAGGTGTGTGACAGACACCTCCTTTCCTCCCTTTCTGCAAACACTCTAGGGCACCCCTAGCACTGCTGATTTCTGGGCTCCAAGGACACCCAGAGTTCCCGCTGCCCCTTCAGGTGGATGGTGGCTGAAGAGCTGGGGGCACCACCAGGCAGGTGTTCTGAGATTTCTGTGTCCACTGACTAATCCTCCTGCAACCTGGAACTCATCTGACTAACTGGCATGCAGGGTCCCAGGGCTCTTCCACTCGGGGGGCTGTGGGTGGGAGAAGGCTGACCCCAGTAGACAGAAGTAGAGGAGACCACTGACCCCATGCACCCAAGCCCACCTCCCCTGGGGCTCAAGCCCAGAGATGCTTCCTAAATGGCGTCTCCAGTACAGACTGTGCACAGCAGAGCATTCCTGCAGGCCACGCTTCCATCCAGGCACTTGGCTGGGCCATCTGCACCTACCTGCCTCGGCCCTGCTCTGAAGGAGGGACTGGGTCTCCTATACCTTCCCTTGTAGGGAGAGTGCAGCTATCAGGTTCTGAGGTAAGGAGCACAGGTCTACAGGGACGTGAAAGAGAGGGTACCCCCCTGACTCCAGGGTTTTCTGGATAATCCAGGCAGTGTAGGCTAGGGTTGGTCTAGTTTTCAGAAGTGACCCCATGCCTGGGAGGAGAGGGCCAATGGGTGACAGGGAGGGCAGAGGGCATTTCCATAGCCTCTGAAGCAGAGGAAAACAGGGGCTCCATCTAGCGAGTTCTGGGTCCTCATGTAACAGGAAGGAAGGGGACAGGGCACAACTTTCTGAAAGAATGACCTATCCCAAGGACACAACATAAACTGATTAGAACCAAATGGGTCCAAGATGGCAGACAAGTCAACTTTAATTAGACCTTGATCCTCAATCAAGGTTTTTCCAGTAATCATATATGGATGTGAGAGTTGGACTGTAAAGAAAGCTGAGCACCAAAGAATTGATGCTTTTGAACTGTGGTGTTGGAGAAGACTCTTGAGAGTCCCTTGGACTGCAAGGAGATCCAACCAGTCCATCCTAAAGGAAACCAGTCCTGAATATTCACTAGAAGGACTGATGTTGAAGCTGAAACTCCAATACTTTGGCCACCTGATTTGAAGAATTGACTCACTGGAAAAGACCCTGATGCTGGGAAAGATTGAAGGCAGGAGGAGAGGGGGACGACAGAGGATGAGATGGTTGGATGGCATTACCGACTCAGTGGACATGAGTTTGAGCAAGCTCCGGGAGTTGGTGATGGACAGGGAGGCCTGGCGGGCTGCAGTCCGTGGGGTCGCAAAGAGATAGACATGACTGAGCGACTGAACTGACTCGCCCTCTGCGATGGCCCACATTCTGTCTGTGGAGTGTGCTTCTCTCTGAATCTGAATTAAATCCACTTCGTACCTATCACTTTGTCTCTCACTGAATTCTTTCTGCAATGAGACATCAAGGATCTGAGCTTGATTAGATCCTGAAACCAGGTACCGTGGGTTCTGGCTGGGTTTGCGTCCCAGCCACATGGGTTGAAGTCCCAAACTAAAGCCCACTCAAAAGACACAGGGCAGATTCACCTGGCTCCACAGGACGGAGGAAGGGAAGGCCCCAGGAGCTGAGGAAACAGGCTCAGGGAGGCTAACAACTGCCCCGCCCCCTGCCTGCTTCCAGCCCCCCAAACCTGGTCCCTTCACTGGTGGCCGTACCAACCCTGAACCCTGCCTCTAAAGCAAGTCTCCCCCCTCCACACCAGCTGCTGGCACCACGCCAGGGGCTGTCGGGACCCTCTGTGGGGGACCCACATCCCAAACCTCCTCACATACAGAGCTACTGCCTGCAGCTAGACTGAGGCTCTGGGGAGGGAGGCCTAGAAGCTCCCACTCAGGTGAGGAGTCTGCCCCGCTACTGACTCAGGGCCCCCCCCCTTCCCGGGCACCTGACCCCCCTCCTTTGTCTCTCTGCTTCCTCCTCAGTCAAGGGACATGCCCCGCAGCAAAGTCATCAGGAAAATGTGAGCAGAGCAATTCAGTGACTTTCTTTTTATAAACAAAAGATCCCCCGAGAGGCTTCTGGGAGGTCCCTGCTCTGGGGACTCTGGCCCCGTTTACATTTACGGCTTACCATGGATCCTGTCCTTGCTTCACAGAAACTCGGAGTTTCAACAATGGATGGATATTCCCATCTTTAGAGCAATTCCACTCAGCAGAGTCACCCATCCCCTCCCCCATCACTCAAACCAGAATCGGCTCTAGCTTTGGGCACCTTGATTCTCCCATGTCACAGCATAGACATTCTTTGTGTGTGTGTGTTAGTTACTCAGTCATGTCCGACTCTTTGCGACCCCATGGACTGTAGCCCACCAGGCTCCTCTGTCCATGGAATTCTCCAGGCAAGAATACTGGAGTGAGTAGCCATTCCCTTCTCCAGAAGATCTTCCTGACCCAAGGATCGAACCTGGGTCTCCTGCATTACAGGCAGATTCTTTACCATCTGAGCCATCAAGAAATTCTTGGTCCTCTTCAAAAAGCCAACCTACCCTCTGCGAAAATTTGCCCTCTAGTGGAACACGGAGGGGGAAGGCTCCTTGTTCTGAATTGGTGCTAAAATGCTCTGAGGTCTTATAGGAGTAACTGGGCAGTTCTGCTAATACTTAGCTGATACTTAGCTGATGATGTCTAAGTTCTGGAGAGTTTGTTACAAGTCAACCCACCAAGGGCTTCCCTAGTGGCTCAGTGCTAAAGAATCTGCCGGCCAAAGCAAGAGACTGTTAGGTAGTTAGAATAGGAAACAGGAGTCCAGAATGGCGGTGGCTAAAAGACAAGGAAGGGGAAAGCCTGGAAAATAGAACAAAGGAAGGTCCGAGGACCAGAGTGAGGACCTCAGGTAGAACAAACAGCACTCCTGGTTAGCCCAATTTATCTAGGGCAGGCCCAGGGGGGAGGAAAAAAACATATAAAAAGAGGAGACAAAGGGCAGGGGGCCCCCCTCTCTTCTCTTTGGTGTCTTTGGGTCAGCATGCCCTCACGCCTCGAGGATGGATTTTCCTGCTATTTTCTAAATAAAATTGAGCTGTGACACTGATCTAAGAGCTATAACATGGTCTGTCCGAGATCTATGACACGCCGAGGGCTCTAACATCCATCTCTTCAAATTTTTGTTGAGACGAGACAGAACCGAGGAGAATACACTCGCCTGACATCTGTAGGCAGAGGGGCCTAATGATGTCTAAGTTCTGGAGAGTTTGCTACAAGTCAACCCACCAAGGGCTTCGCTAATGGCTCAGTGCTAAAGAATCTGCCGGCCAACGCAAGAGACGAAGGAGACTCGGGCTCAATCTCTGGTCTGGGAAGATCCCACATGTTGTGGAGCAGCTAAGCCAGAGTGCCACAACTACTGAACCTGTGCTCTAGAGCCTGAGAGTCACAACTACTGAGCCCAAGCACTCCAGAGCCTGTGCTCCACAACAAGAGAAGCCACTGCAATGAGAAGCCCACACTGCAACAAATAGCCCCCACTTTCAGCAACTAGAGAAAAGCCCGAAGACAGAGATTTATGTCAAGATGCTAATTAGGGTGGTAATTATAGTAGAATCATCTGTGCTTGATTACCATAAAAAATAAAAGGAAACAAGCCCTCCTCCCCCATTAAAAATCCTTAACATTAGAGTCATGGAAGTATGACCATAACATAATCTGCCCACCCAGAATCACTGCATGGAGTCACAGCTGGAAGGGCCTTTAGGGACCAAGGCAAAGTGGGGACTTGCCTAAGATTGCACAGCTCCTTGGGAACTGACCAGGACAGAAACAAGGCCTCTAGGACAGCTTGATCCTCCCTGGGAGGGAACTGCAGTCCTGGGTTTCCTTTGAGACAACATTCTGGAATGTGATGGTGGCAATGGCTGGATTGGGCTTCTCAGGTGACTCAGTGGGTAAAGAATGCACCTGCAATGCAGGAGACACATGGTTCAATCCCTGGGTCGGGAAGGTCCCCTGGAGGAGGGCATGGCAACCCACTCCGGTATGCTTGTCTGGAGAATTCCCATGGACAGAGGAGCCTGGTGGGCTACAGTCCATGGGGTCGCAGAGTGGGACACGACTGAAGAGACTGAGCATGCATGCAATGGCTGGACTACCTTGTAAACACACTAGAGATGAATGAATTTTATACATTAAGGGAGTGAATGTAACAGTGTTGAATTATACCTTAATTTTTTTAAAAAAGTCTCAGCCTTCTTCTTGGCTTCCAGGGTAGAGACCCAGACTGGAGAATGTCAAGGACTGGTTTGGCTCCTTATGCTGAATATCGTCACCTTCCCCAGAGATTCTTGGCTCCACCCTCTTCTTTCCCATCACCACTATATTTTAGCTACCAGAAATCAGCCCAGGCCCAGCCCTGGGTCGCTATCCTAGGCAGGTCTTTGTCCAGATTTCCTCCAGCACCCCACTCTGGGCTTTCCTCGCCTCTCCCAGCCCAGCCTCCACCTGTCCATCCCTCCCACGGCAGCCAGGGGTATCTCTAAAAATACACATCTTTGCATGCCATTGTATTGCTTAAACTCTATCAGTGGTTTCCCAAGAAGTTCCAATATTGACATTCAAACTCCTTAGCAGAGTTTACAAGGAACACTCCGCCCTGTCTGGCCTCCTTTTTCTCCATCCTCCTCCCCTCCCTTGCCCTTCCTGGGCCAGCCTTCTGGAGCCACTTGGATGCTACTCACCCTTTCTAACAGCCCAAGTGCCCCCTCCTCAAGGCAAGTCACCCCTAACAAGTACAGTCAGCATTGGCGAACACCCCCACCCAAAACTGGTTGCTTCCTGCACTCAGCAAAAAAACATACTGCATCCGCTATGCACCGGGCAGCGAAACAGTAGTGAACAAACAGACCACAGCTGCTGCCCTCATGGGGTTGACACCAGGAACCTCCCTCCTCCATATAAATGATCACAATGCAAAAGTGCTCTGGTCGCTGCTAAGCAAAGAGATCTCTGAAAGTTTATTACTCCCGCTATCATCAGCTGCTGCAAAATACAGGGGCTCCAAGAAAACACACAGATGACCAGCAGATCCTGGCCGCCCAGCTGGACAAGTGCCTAAGGATACAAAGCAGGACATCAGTCCCGCGCTCCTCAGAGCCACAGGGCTCCCTGTCTTTCCTGCTTCACTCATGTGCTACCTAGGATCCAGATGGCCTCTTTACTCCTTCACCTCATCTCCCAGAACGTGACCTTTGCAAAGAATGAGCATTTCTTTAAAAAAATATCAGTATTCTTGAGAATTCCCTGGTAGTCCAGTGATGAGAACTCCCTCCATATTTCCACATAAGGGGGAACGGGTTCAATCCCTGGTTGGGGAACTAAGATTCTGCAAGCCCTGGCATGGTAAAAAAAAAAATTAGAATAAAAATCAGTATTCCTAAAAAAAAAAAAAAAAATCAGTATTCCTTATTTCTACAAAATAGTATTCAATGCAGCTGTTATTTCAAGCTTAGTCTATGGCAAGGGGGCCACACCCTGGGACTCCATGATCTGATCTGGCCCTCCTCCAAGCCGTACCCATCCCCCAGGGTCAGGAAACGATGCAAAGATTTAAGGGTCACAGTTTGGGTACCAGGATCCTAGCTGCCTCAAGGGGTAGATATTTACCCAAAAGAAATGAAAATTTGTCAATACAAAAATAGTACATAATACATGGGTAGTCACAACTTAAACAGTCCAAAACTGGAAATCTTCCAATGGATGAATAAATAAACCATGGTTTACCTATAAAATGGGATACTATTCAGCAGTAAAAAAACAAAAAAAAGAGAAAGATTAATATACATACCACAGCATAGAAAAATCTCAAATAATGAGGCAGAATGGAAAAACCAAACCAAAAAAAGAATAATCACCATATTATTCCACAAGTTCTAAAATATGCGTGCATTCTTACAGTGATAGAAAGCAGATTAGTGTTGAAGGAGATGATGCAAAGAACTTCTAAGGGTAACAGATATGTTCATTACCTTAACTGTGGTGATGGCTTCACTGGTGTATATACGTCAAAACACATCATTCAAACTGTACAGCTTAAAAACTTGCCATTTATTGCAATCATTCATGTGAAGAGTTGACTCATTGGAAAAGACCCTAATGCTGGGAAGGATTGGGGGCAGGAGGAGAAGGGGATGACAGAGGATGAGATGGTTGGATGGCATCACCGACTCGATGGCCGTGGGTTTGGGTAAACTCCGGGAGTTGGTGATAGACAGGGAGGCCTGGCGTGCTGCGATTCATGGGGTCACAAAGAGTCAGACATGACTGAGCGACTGAACTGAACTGAACTGATGTCTAAATAAAGCCACTTAAAAAAAAAAAAAGCCCAGAGTATATTGAGGCAGCATTTCTTACCTACCAGGTTCATAAAGATCCCATAATTTGACAGCCCACTTGATTAGAAAAATTGTAGGAAAATGGGGAACTCTTTTAATTCCACTGATGGTGGAAATTCAAATGGTCAGAGAAATCTGATAGCATCCATTAAAATTACGGAGGCACCTGACCCAGGACCCAGCAATTTACTTCTGAGAATTCATCCTGGAGATACACATGCATAATTGTATGTACAAACGAATGATGTAGGAGCAAGATTATACCCTGCAGCACTGTTGGTAACAGGCCCCCTTCTCCATAAAAGTGAATAAGCCAAGTGTCCACCTCTCAGTTCAGTTCAGTTCAGTCGCTCAGTCATGTCCGACTCTTTGCAACCCCATGAATTGCAGCACGCCAGGCCTCTCTGTCCATCACCAACTCCTGGAGTCTACCCAAACCCATGTCCATCGAGTCAGTGATGCCATCCAACCAACTCAATCTCTGTCATCCCCTTCTCCTCCTGCCCCCAATCCTACCCAGCATCAGGGTCTTTTCCAATGAGTCAACTCTTCGCATGAGGTGGCCAAAGTATTGGAGTTTCAGCTTCAACATCAGTCCTTCCAATGAACACCCAGGATTGACCTCCTTTAGGATGGATTGATTGGATCTCCTCTAGGGCTGACTAATAAACCTCCTCCACATGGAATGCATGGTAGCTTAAAACCAAGAAGGCTCTCTATACACTGATGGAGAACCAGGATACATTGTTAAGTGAAAAAGAACCAAGATGCTAAACATGTGGATTATGACTTTGTATTTGAAAGTGTGTTAGTCACTCAGTCATGTCTGAGTCTGTACGACCCCATGGACCCCAGAGGCCCACCAGGCTCCTCTGTCCACAGGATTCTCCAGGCAAGAATACTGGAGTGGGTTGCCATTTCCTTCTCCATTGTATTTGAAAAGGGAAGAAATAAAAATATATGCTTGAATTTGCCTCTACTTGCATAAAGAAGCATCAGAAATGTATCTAAGCAATTCATACAAGTGGCTTCCTAAGCAGAGGCTGGGGAGGGGTTGGATGGGCAGGGTGTAAGGGAGACTTCTCATGTAAAACCTTTTATATTGTTTTGCCTTTGATACATGTGAATGTATTACCTATTCAGAAAACAAAAACAACCTTGTTATAAAGGTTGTTTTAAATATAAATATTTATATTTATATTAAAAGATATTTTATCTTTTAAACATAAATTTAGAATCCCTGGCCTTAATATTTCCTAGAAGTACGTTAGGATCCAATGGGCTAATAGCCGTATAAATGCTATTGATAACACAGGTCCTCAAAGTCAGAAGCCCACCTGACTCAGGATCACACTGAGCACTTCCTTAAAATGCAGATTCCTAGGTCCTACCCCAGAGGAACCCAGTCAGCATCCCTGGAGGCAGTGCCCCAGGACCTATAAATTTTTTAGGTTCCCCAGGGGATAGAACAGGTACTAGAAGAGATGGCCCACTACCGTGAGATAGACGTGTACCCAGTAAATACTGATTCAGCACTGGCTCTAGGAGATGCACACAGAAATACCGCCCTTGTTTCCTTAGGGCAGATATTCCATTAGACACAAACAAAGAGACTATTAAGTAGTGGTGCTTCCCAGGTGGCGCTAGTGGCAAAGAACCTGTTTGCCAATGCAGGAGATGTAAGAGATGCCCGTTTGATCCCCAGGTCAGGAAGATCTCCTGGAGAAGGAAACAGCAATCCGCTCCAGTATTCTTGCCTGCATAATCCCACAGACAGAGGAGCCTAGTGGGCTACAGTCCATGGGATCGCACAGAGTCAGACACGACTGAAGCGACTGCATGCATGCACATGTGGAAGACAGAGAATTAAAATAAAGGACCTAGAGGGACTCGGCCTGTGGAGGAGGTGACATTCTAACTGAGATGAGATGAGGACAGGGGGCCCCCGCTTCAATGTGGGGTGGCAGGTGGGGGCCTTTTAGGTTGGGGGAACGGGTTGTGCAAGACCCAGATGGAGCCAGCATCATGGGAGGTGACTGGGCCAGTAAGCCTTGAAGGGGACACCTAGGACCTGATAGTTAGGGGTCTGGGAGCCAGAGTCAAGTGTGTGTGTTTTCTAATGTGGGCACCGGAAAACCACGAGGGGTCTTCCAGCCAAAAAAAAAGTCACATGATATTGTTTTTTAAAAAAGATAACTGGGGCTGCTGTGTGGGCAGTGATGAAAAGTGAGCAGGAGACACATCAAGGGGTTGTTGTAAAAATACAGAAGGGGTTGAAGGTGAACTGGAGGAAGGCAGAGGAGTGGATGGATACAGGACAGGTTTGGGAGGCGTAGGCCATGGGGCTCAGTCCTCGCTGGGGTATCAAGGGGATGGTCAGAAAGGAGATGCCCAGACTGTTTGCTTGAACACAGGTGTCTGGACCCCAGGAGCCTTTGAATGAGGTGGGAGAGACCACAGAAGAGGAGATAGGATACATATAAGCTGTCCATAGAGATTGACATGAAGCCAGTGCCCAAAAATGAACCATTTAAAGCTGCCCCTGAAGCCCCTGAAAACAAGTCTTGTGAAGAGTGTGATGTGAACAGGGCTGGGCTGAAGTCTGGAGAACAGTGGCATCATGGCTCCCAGGAGCTGGCCCCGGTCTAAAATGAAAGGGCATGATGATAAATTTCCCCTCCAGAGAGTCACCCTGTGAGTTTCACAGTGTTGCTTAAGGCTGGCACTCGCCTCCTGCACAGAAATCAACAACCTTCCTTCCCTGCAGGTGACTTCTGGTTTGGTCAGAGCAGCTGGGAGCTGGCTGAGGGGCTGTCAAAGCAGGGGCTCCCAGCAGGGCCTGAAGGAGGAGATGGAGCCAGAGCAGGAAGGGAAGAAGTTAACCACCATCTGCCTGGAAGAGAGAGAAGCCGGCTCACCGGGGAAGGCCCGATGCTCATCAGCTAGGTGGCTTAACTCTGAGAACATCAGGGTTCTCATCTAGAACATGGTGAGGATCTCATGAGGAAACAGAGAAATGGTGGTAGTGGTTTAGTTGCTAAGTTAGTTCTTTCTTCTGTTCATTCATTCAGCTTGGTCCGACTCTCGCGACCCTATGGACTGTTGCCCACCAGGCTCCTCTGTCCGTGGGATTCTCCAGGCAAGAACACTGGAGTGGGTTGTCATTTCCTTCTTCAAGGCATCTTCTCAACCCAACGAGGGAAACTGCATCTCCTGCATTGGCAGGCATATCCTTTACCACTGAGCCACCAGGGAAATGGAAGGCACCTAACACAGTGCCTGGCATACAACAGGCAATCAAAGCGCAGTGCCTAGCAAAACAAGGAAGTGACAACCAGCAGCATCCCCAGACACTTCTCTGGGGACTCAAGACCAGAGCAATATAACAGAAGCACCAGAGAACATCACAGGGAGTCATAACCTTCACAGACCTTTGTGATTCAGCAATAAGAGTAGCAAAGTGCATCAAGATTAGAAACATGGACACAGTGGATATGGAAATACGGATACTGTTGCACCAACAGATGTATATCAACTCTATACAAGGAAAACTAGAGACTACATCCATAAAGGCATCCATATAGGCACGCGTATAACACGTAGAAAAAGCAGCAAAGAAAACTTCAAATTTCCAAAGATAGAAACAGCACATCTCTTTTTTCTATTCTCTAACAACAAAGCAATAAAAGTATAAAACAGAAAAACAACAAAAAAACTCAACAGTCCAGAAATTTTATAAAGGTTAAAAAACTTGCAGAACATATAGAAAAAAACTGATAATGAAAATTCCACATGCCAACAGCTATGTAATATGCCAAGAAAAATCCATTGTCTTAAACATCACAGAATGAAACAAAAAGAACAAATGAATGCCGCACATAACCCAGTTATGTTTGCAGAAAAGAGCAAGAAGACAAACCCAAACAAAGCAAGAGGAAGGAATGAAGATAAATGCAGAAATGTGAAAATTAGAAATCGTAAGAGTGTAAGATTGATTTTTAAAAATTGAGGGAAAAAAGCTGCTTCTCTTAAAGAGTGAGATAGGTAAACTGTTGGATAGCCTTATCAAAGAAAACACCAAAAAAAAAAAATGAGAGAGAAATTAGCAGAGACAATCACAAAACACAAAAATAGCTGATTCTACACAAATAACTTGAAAAAGTCAACAATGTGGATTATTTTTGAGGAAAATGAAATTTACCAAAATTGATACACTTCTCCCAAAGAGGAAACTTGAGAATCCTGGAAATTTGGGGGAACAGAACTACTCCTCAAAGTGCAGCAAGCCCCAATACCTCAGAGTGATGTATTTTAAACTTTCCAGAAACAGATCATCCTGTCACCATTTAAAGCAGCAGTTCTCAGTCTCAGTGCCAAGACCAGCAGCATCAGCATCACCTGAGAACTTGCAGAAATGCAGATTCTGAGGTCCTGCATCACAGCTACTGAATCAGAAATTCTGGAAGGGGAGCCCAGAAATCCATGTTTTAACAAATCTTCCATATGATTCTGACCCACACGACACTCTGAGAGCCCCTGTTCGACCGTGCTGCACCAAGGGTGGTCTCCAGTAGCACCAGTATCACTGGGAAGCTGGGAAAAAATGCTGAATCCCAGGCTCGGCCCAGACATGCTGAGTCAGACTCTGCATTTTGTCAAGATCCCCAGGGGATTCACGTGTCTGTTTGAGAAGCACTGCCTCTGGGCTTCCCAGGTGGCGCTGGTGGTAAAGAAGCTGGCTATCAATGCAGGACACCTAAGAGATGGGGGTTCAATCCCTGGGTTGGGAAGATTCCCTGAAGGAGGGCATGGCAACCCACTCCAGTATTCTTGCCTGGAGAATCCCATGGACTGAGGAGCCTGGTGGCCTACAGTCCATCGGGTTGCAAACAGCTGGACACAACTGAAGCGACTTAGCATGTCTACAACTCTAGGCCAGGGCTGTGCAATAGAAACAGAACTGAACCAGATGTATAATATAAAATTTCTAGTAGCCACATTTAAAAAAATAAAAGAAACTAAATTAATTTTTAAAATATATTTTATGGACTTCCCTGGTGGCTCAGTGGTAAAGCATCTGCCTGCCAATGCAGAAGACACAGGTTTGATCCTGAATTGGGAAGATCCCCTGGAGAAGGAAATGGCAACCCAGTCCAGTATTCTTGCCTGAGAAATTCCAGGGTCAGAGCAGCCTGTTGGGCTACAGTCCATGGGGTCACAAAGAGTTGGACACGACTTAGTGACTAAACAACAACAAGGCGCAGATCAACAGGCTGACCATTAATGGGCGAATTGTTGAATCTGGATCAAAGCTCTACTCCCCTCTACTCCCCCAGCCCACCCAGTTCTTTCCAGAAGCATCTGTCTGGGCATGTTTCCTCATCTGGAACATGAAAGAATTAGATTAGATCTCTAAAGACCTGGTCAGCTCTAATATTCCAGGATTCTTTCTTCTGTTCATTCATTCAGCTGGTTTTCAAAGGCTTACAGTCTAGCTGGGAAGACAGTCTTCCAATGATGCCACAAGAAAATATACAAGGGCACCATGGAGGGTGTTATGAAGGAGGGGACAGGGGTGCTCAGTGGCACTGGGTTGGCCAAAAAGCTCATTCGGGTTTTTCTATACCATCTTACGGAAAAACCCAAATAAAATTTTTGGCTGGCCAATACTAGTAGAATCTGAAGGTGGGGGCTGAGGTTGGAAGAAGAGTCTGAGGGAGCTGAAGGGGGGAAACAGTCATTAACAGGGAGAGTAGGATGTGGGGAAGGCTAGTCATTCCAGGGAGCAGGAAGTTGGCTCACATGCAGCAGAATGACCAAGCCCTGAGGACTCCAGAAAGCATAAACAAGTATTCAGCTGATATTTGTCCAGTGAATCTAAGCTGCGTCAGTGCAGATAATCTTGACCTGATATTATTGCAGGGGCAGAGAAGAGAAGCTTGGGTAATATATTTTGTTTCTCTCTAGAATGCCCTTCAAAGAGCTGACTCTCTAAGACCCGCATCACTAAACAGACATCCACCCTCAGATATGGAATCTTTCATCAGCCAGCCCGCAGCCAGCATCACAGAACCACGTGGTTAAAGAAAATCCACCAGCGACTCTGCAGGCCAGGTAATGCTCTCAGGGGCAGGTGACAGTCACCAAGCACCAAAGAAACTCACGAGGCGCCTCTGACAGCACAAGTGCCAGTGAAATGTAATATTTTAACCAGCACCACAAAACAGGCCAAGATACTGAGAAGAACTCAAACATAAAAGGAAAAAAAAAGGGGGGAAGGGAGGGGGGGCTCTTTTCAAGGGAAAATCATTTGGTTTCTCAAATGTTCATGAATCAAAATGTAAACACAGGGTAAATTACCAAAGATGGTGTAGGGGCAATCAATCAAAAATAAAACGAAGGCTCCAGTAAGCAAACTGCCTTCCAGCTACATGGAAAAACACTCTAGTGCCCCAGGTAAATAAATAATAAAAGGATGTGGAAACAATACACCTTGAAAACTCCTGATCCTTCTCTGCTCTCCTAACCAGAAGCAGTGCTGACGGGTTCATGCTGCCTGGGTTACATTTCCAGGTAGCCTTTATTTATCTAATAACACTTGCGTCCTTCTAGCTGAAGCTGATCTCTGTATTTTACCAGTGTTTCCCATTATTTTACCCCAAGCTCCAGCATTAACCCCCAAACAAAAGTTATCTGACCTCTAGACTAGATGAATGCTAGAAATAAGAATTTCAGGGTGTTCAGTCCATACCACTTTTCTTCTCCTAATAGGAAGGCTCTTGGGAATATGTACCCACAAGAAAAAAAATACAACAAGGCACAGTGATTTGCATTCTACCATACCTCACTCTGTTTATATATTAAAAAAAAAAAAACAACCTCTTTAATTCATTCAGGTGCTGTTTCACAATTACAGCCTTAATCTGGCTTGCTCATTATTTTCTTAAACACAAGTAATTTGTGTAACCAGTAGGCACAGGACAAAACTCTAATGCTTACTGAAAAAAAACAAACCAAAAAACTAACAAAAAAGGAAAGTGGAAGTGATAATAATTCAAGGTCACAGAATTTTATGAGAGGTAGAAGGGGCTCTGATGAATAAGGAAGAGGTTAAGGACATACACCTTTTTAAGGAAGAAAACTGGTAGCAAAGAAAGGTCTAGAAAAATTAAAGTGTTGACTACCTGTCATTTCTATAGCAGGCCTAGGAACAATTCACACTTTTCCTTTTTTTTTTTTTTTTTTTTTTTTACCAATTTACTCTTCTTAGGCCAATGCTGCTGCACCTCACTGCATAGTCTCCTGCTGTTTGTCAGCGCTGCCAAGAAAAGGCATCGCCAGCACAGGATAGTGGGCTAGGCTCCTCGGTATCTGTTAGACCCACCTCCCCATGGGGTGGAGCAGCCTTCAAAAGGAGCTGATGTTAAGGGACCAACCCACTTGTTTCTTGGATGTCAGTGATTCTTGGAACACGTCCTAGGATTTGATCATTCTTGATTCAACATGATTTGACTCCCCTTTACTCTTCCCTGAAAGCACAGAGATGATCACTACTATCCCATTTTACAGATGAGGAAGGTGAAGGTTTTCTTTCTAAAGGACTGTGAGCTACAAACTGCCTGACGATTAGGATTGCCTTTATGTGGTTAGTCCAACATCCCACGCAGAGCAAGATGTTACTAACAAAGGGTTTCTTTTTATTCTTAGGTGATGGGTGGCTGAACAGCAAGTAGAACACAGAAAATGTAATTTCTAGCCCATGGCACCAAGCTGCAGATCAGAAACCTCTAGCATGATCACTAGAAATCCTAGTTCCACAATTTCCATTAAAATGAATCAGAAAAGGCCATAGCATCCAAATCACCATTCCCCTGAGAAGGTAATAAAAGCACATGTCCGCAGGCCCTGAAAATAGGCAACCGTGGGTGGCTCAGTCAGTGGTAAAGAATCCACCTGCCAATGCTGGAGGCATGGGTTTGACCCCTGGGTCAGGAAGATCCTACATGCCTGGGAGCAACTAAGCCCCTGTGCCACAAGTACCGAGCCTACCTGCTGCAACTACTGAAGAAGCCTGTGCTCTAAAACAAGAGAAGCCACCGCAATGAGAAGGCCTTGCACTGCAACTAGAGAACAGACCACACTAGCTGCAAGTAGAGCAAAGCCACGCAGCAATGAAGACCCACACAAGCAAAAATAAATAAATAAAATTTAAAAAAAAATAGGAAACCCTCTACAGAGGATCAAGCAGCCAAAACCTGGTCTCTCCTGGACATGCAGAGTGGTAGGTACATGCCCTGGCCCCTGAAGACTCTTTCGTCACCTATTTCATCTGTATTTTTCTTAGAACCAAGTGCAAACAGTTGTTAAACCACAGAGTTTCATCTACACCAAGACAAGGTAGTACTATTATTTAAAATCTACCTGAAAGATAAATTATGGCAAATCCATATGGTGTAACATTACAGTGGACTAGTTAATGGTGAGATCCAAAGTATAACATATGAAGGGAAAAGCATGTAAAATGTGTGAATCCCATGGACAGAGAAGCCTGGTGGGCTACAGCCCACGAGGTCGAAAAGAGTTGGATGTCACTTAGTGAATTAACGACAATAATGATCTATAAATGTTTCCCAATGATTATGTACCAGATTTGTAATAATTTTTTGAAATAAATGATTTTAAGGCTCTAAAGTAATTATCCCACTCCTACATGGGCACAAAGAAGTACAAAAAAGGACAGTCATTACAGCATTGTTTGTAATAGCAAAACACTAGGAAACTTAAATGTCTATCAATAGGAAAATTCAAATAAATTAGGTTACATTTAGTCAAGGTAATACAGCCAGTTTTTTATAATTATGGGCTGACATGAAACTATCTCTAAGAAACGGGATTCGGGGAGGGGGGGAACAAGGGGCAAGATATATGCTATCATTTGTATAAAATTATTTCTAAGAATATGCTCATATTTATTGGTACAGGTACAGACTGTCTCTGGAAGGCTTTCCTAAAAATTATAACATTGCCTTAAAAGAGGGAAAAGGAGGGGGCAAGAAACTGAAAAAACAGGTGAGAAGAAAGCAGATTTCACTGGACAGCCTTTCTTTGTAATTTGAATTTTTAATGATGTGCATATGTCCCTACAAAAACCAAACCAAACAAAAAAAAAAACTGAAAACCTCTTGGCGGGGGTAAGCTGCATCATATTTTTCTAAGTGTTTCAGCACCTTATTCTATGGAATAAGAATTATTGTTGCCTCTGTAGGGCAGCCCCCTAAAAAAACATGCTGCCTGAGCAAGCAAATCTCCTCAAGGTCTCCTGCACCCTCACGAAGACCCACCCAGCTCTCCTGTGACGTTTAGGGCCAGCCAAAGCAAAAGGACTGTGTCTTCTGACAACACTGGCACATTCTCACTTGTATGTAGTAAATAAGAAATATTTTACCTTTCAGCAAAGATATCAAGCTTTGCCAGCTCATCAGAGAGGCCGACAAGGGAATCCAAGGTCCCCACCTAGAAAGATGGGAGAGAAGTTAGGGGCTCAGACTTTGTAGCAGGGGGGCGGGGGAGTGCCCTTTCAACTCCAGGGCAGGGAATTCTCTAACTTCCATCTTGACTTAGTTTTCCTTGGTCAACGGTCAGACTAGAAACCGAGAAGGGCTCTCAAGGGAAACCAGTGGATTTGGGAATATTATTGTCATAGCTATTATTTTATTTTTTGGCCAAGAGGATAAACTGTCATTGCAGCCACAGGAAGGAGTGACTATGCATCCTGGTGGGCTCTCAGCTCACTTTCCTCTAAGAATGGCAGTCTGGGGGACTCCCCTAGCAGTCCAGTGCTTAAGACTCCACCCTTCCAATGCGGGGGGCGCAGGTTTGAACCCTGGTTGAGGAACTAAGATCCCACATAACCAAGTGGGATAAAATTTAAAAGGCAACGACAGAAAAAGAGAAGGACGGTCTGCTCTTCAGGGGATTCATCCTCAGAGCTGAGGAAAAGATGTGACAAAAAGCCGATCGAGGAAGTTACCACTTCTGAAAGCCTTTCCCCTCCAAGTTAGTATTGCGAAGCCTTCTGTCTGGCCCTCTCTGCTGTTATTAACAATGACCTTTCTGGGGCAAGCCCAGCTTTTCCTCTCGCTCTCATTTAGGAAAGTCCTTCTCTTTTCAGAATAGGTTACTTATGACGACCTGTTTCTTCATGTGGGAATTGCTACCATGTCCAAAATCGTATTTAAAGGTCTACGCACAGAATTAGAAGGAAAAAGTTCGTTCTCACATCATCAACCACCCATCAGACATTGAGAAGTAATTAGGAAACCATGGAATCTGGATATTCCTAGAAGTGTTATTCCTTTTCAAAGGACTTGATTTTAAGCAACTTTAGGCAGAAGTCATGTCTTTTTAAAATCTTTGTACCCTTGGACTAATACAATGCCTCACACGTGGTAAGCAATGTGGGGATGCTCCCTTTACTAAGCTTCACATATGTGACCGTGGACAAACAATGGCAGGCTGGAAAAATCAGCAAGAAATGGGCTCAGAGGCCAGTGTTGCTGCTTCCCAGTTCCACAGCCCCTGTCTCCTTCCTCAGCCTGTCCTGATCTATAATGTGGGAGTGATGGTGATGCACTTAAAGGTGCGATGTACAGGCCTCCAGTGTACCGGTCCATAAACTCCAGCAAATGCGGTAGCCTCATCAACAATGATGCAGCTCTTTTGCCAGACAGGCAAACTGCGGTTTAAAAGAGGGTCATATAGCAATTCACTAGAAGAGCTGCCTCTGGGCGCTTAGCAACATCCCTCCAGAACCTGGGGCTTCCCAGGTGGCGCTAGTGATAAAGAACCCGCCTGGCAGTGCAGGAGACATAAGAGATGCAGGTGCGATCCCTGGGTTGGGAGGATACCCTGGAGGAGGACAGGGCAACCCACTCCAGTATTCTTGCCTGGCAGGCCACAGTTCATGGGGTTGCAAAGAGTCAGACAGGACTGACTGTTGGCACACATGCACTCCAGACCCCAAGAGATATTTGTAGGGCAGAAAGACTGCCTTACGCTTCTTATCCTGGAGGAAGCATGGCAAACAGTCTACTCTTTTTGAAGTTAAGAAGACTACCCAGGGACTTCCCTGGTAGTCCAGTGGCTAAGACTCCATGCTCCCAAAGCCTGGGTTCAGTCCTTGGTCACGGAACTAAGATCCCATTTGCCACAACTAAGAGTTTGCTCATTTGAAAAAGACTCTGATGCTGGGAAAGATTGAAGGCGGGAGGAGAAGGGGACAGCAGAGGATGAGATGGTTGGATGCCATCACTGACTCAACGGACTTGAGTTTGAGTAAACTCCGGGAGCTGGTGATGGACAGGGAGGTGTGGCGTGCTGCAGTCCGTGGGGTTCGCAAAGAGTCAGACACGACTGAGCGACTGAACTGAAGAGTTTGCTAAAGATCCCACAGCATAGCCAAACAAATAAATTTTTAAAGGATTACCAAATTTATTTTTTTTTTTTAAAGATCTCACATATCTTGCTTCTCTGTCATGTCTGTTTCATTTTAAAATCTCTTTCTGCCATCTACGCAGTTATCACTGAACCTCCTTCCTTCTCTCCCCACCAGAACCAGAGGGATGCTGAATTGCCCATCCTGCTCCCAGCCCAAGAATGCAATCAAAGATGAACATCTCCAAGCCTGCACATTTAAATCATGTTGGTTTTCTTAGATGTTGAAGACAGAAAGTATCTGAGAACAACTCCTGAGGACCCAAGTGTGTAAGACACCCTTTCCACCTTTTGAAGACATTGCTAGCCACATCCTTGTCTCCCGCTGATTGTGTCCGTGGCTCTGTGTCCACAGTTACCACAGTTAATTTGGGACTATTCGTGAAGCCCCCACCCAGGCCAGTCCCATCCGGATCCCCCCGTCCAGCCTCACACCCAGGCTGAACCTCAGTGTTGGTGCCTTTGACACATTTTTCTCCTTGGCTTTCCAGAAGACACCCACCCCAGCCCATGACCTCCTTCCTCCTCCCCAGGAAATTGTACCTTGAAGTCAGGAATTGTGAATTTGGTGTTATAAGACAGGTGGGACTTGGAGGTTACTGTGTTCATCCTCTCCAGGGCTTGTAAATTTTCCTTATCTCCGGGGGCAGAAATTAACCAAAACTCCGACATGTTTCCAGTCTTCTTTGATCCAGCTACTAACCAGAACCACAGCAACCCACACAAACAGAAACAGGAGGAAACAAGTGTCAAATATCTCTACCTCTTCACCACTCCCTTCCCTCAAAATTAATCCTCTCCGCTTTTACCCCACTTCCCATTCTCTGACCTTCCAGTTCAGATTCTATAGTTCCAAGGACAGCCATGTGCCCCAGGCTTATCTCCACCTGCAAAGCCCTCGGGTCTTCACAAAGACTCCCAAAAATCCTCCTTCCCTCAGGTGATTTTGACCAGTTTTGAGGGGAGGAGGAAGAGGACTGCAGTTTCTGTCTCTCCTATTTCAGAGAAAGACCCACACCGGATATCACAAAGCAGGAGACAGTAGCCTGGGTTTGGGCACCTCCTGGATGCAGGATTGTGGGGTGGGGTGTGTGTGCCAGGCTGCAGGAACCAGACAGGAGGCACTTCTGCAAAGGGCAGCCTGGGCAAACCCAGATCTTAACCGACCAACCTTGAGATTGATGCCAGTTTAAAACAACTTCAAAGGACTTTTATAGTGGTCCAGTGGCTAAGATTCTGGCTCCCAATGCAGGGGTGCGGGGGGCAGGAGCTTGGTGAACTAGATCCCACATGCTGCATCTAAGACCCAGTGCAGCCAAATAAATATGAAAAAAAAAAGACTTCAGAAAAACCTCTCTTTTTGTAAAACTAACGTTGGGGGGCGGGGGAAAGAGAGGGGACTATTAAAGTCATTTTTCCACAAGACTAGGTGTCTATTCTGCAGAGGTGGGTAACATGCTGAGTCTGGTTGGAAGTTTCTGTCCAGCGTCTAAAGTCGATTCGTTCTGTTCATTCAAACGTGTACACACCCACACCTTTCTCCCCTCAGCTTGTTCTTCCCTTCCATCGCCTCCCAAAGCAGCTCCCCGGATGGCCACGAAAAACCCCAGGATAAAAATAGCCAGAGACCCATCGTGCAAGCTCTTCTGGTCGACCCCCGTCTCCCTCCACTCCAAGACACTCTTCACCCCTCCTAACCTCGCGCACACCGAACGCAGTTCCTTTCGCTGTTGATCGCTGATAGCCTGGGGACAAACTGGCCCCGAGGAGATGCCACCTGCCCCGGCCCCTGGGAGGGCGCAACAGAGGCACCGGCTCCCGGGTTCCCACGGAGAAAGCTCGAGGAGGGCGTGCGTGGGCAGAGGAGGAGCGGGGACCAAGGGGACGCGGGCAGCTCGCTCTGGTCCCCCGGGTCGCAATGCGCGCCCTCTCCCTTCGCCGCCTCGGGTCCTCCAGCCGCCGCGCGTCCTTACCGGGAGCCCGAGGGCAGCGCGGGTAGGCAGCGGGCGGGCGCGGGGCCAGAGCGCACGGCCGGCTCCCGGGAGGCAGCGGCTTCTGCGCGGCTCCCAGCCCTGAGCTTTTATCGGAGCCGGAGGCGGCTCCCGCCCCGCCGGGTATTTGCATACCCGGCAGCCCGCCTCCCGCCGCCGCCGGGGCCGGGGGGGCGCAGGTCAGCTGGGGCCACCGTGCCGCGCGAGGGGGCGGCGGATCTGTTCCCTTCGCGTCTTGGCCAGATCCCCGAACCCCGATCGGCTTAGGCTGGGGACCGGCGGGATTTTGGAGAGCATCAGACAGGGGTCCCAACCCCGCGACGGAGCAAAGCGGACGACCGAGAGAAACAAGGGAGGCGCTGGGGACCCGGACACCTGCCCTCCTCGCGTCCCTCCACCCTCAACCCCATCCCTGGACAGCAACCGGGGACCGGATCTCAAGGGGGATCACCAAGAGACAGAACTGACCTGTGGAAAGCGCCACGACAAGTTCATATATGTTTTGGAACACTTATCTGGGCAGCGGAACAGTCTTCCTCTGGACGTGGGCGTGAGCTTGCCCTCGGTTTCCAAGGAAACTCTCCATCGCAGGGCGCGCCCACCGGACTTGACCGTCTTTGTAATCTCAGTGACTATAGGAGGAATTTATCAATAAAACTACCGCGTAGCACCGCGACTTGGGCTCATAATCCGTGCTGTTTGAAAACAAGAGAGGGAACCCCCCAGAAATTAACGTGTGAGTGTTTAAAGGAAAATAAAAAAACAAAACACCTCTAAGAATTTATTTTCTCTGGAGGCTAGGAGGAAACTTTAGTGCATCCTTCTTTGTGGATGGTATTTTCAGTGGTTTCTGGGAAAGATTAAAATCTCTAAATTATTTTTCAGGGGGGAGAGGATGTTGAAGAAGTTTCAGTTGTGTCCCTGAGTGTGGGCTCCCCCTTGCCGCATGAAGCTAGCCAGACTGGCCACCTGCTATGGGGAATGCTTTCAGACCTCTGGAAAGAAGCCTAAGGTGTAAGAGCCCAGATGCAGGACGGAAAGGTGACTTTTTAGGTCACAGCAGGATGGCCCTGCAATCCTATTGTGGAGCTGAGAATGGCAGGTCGGAACTCCCTGCAGCTGTCCACTGCATCATCGTGATTGGGACACACGGGCACATTAGTCACTCCTTGCGACATTCCCTCCTGAGGGAGGACACCTGAAACCAAGGATGAGGAAACGCAGTGTGTACAGGAAGGCTAAGTGGCAATTCCAGGGAAGGAGTGGCCTGGTTGGACATTGACGTGGGGTCTCATATTTTGGACTTTATCTGGAATGCCATTCTTTCCAGCCAGGGAAGACAGATCCCTAGAGTCAGGCTTCCTGGTGGCCCAGACAGTAAAGAATCTGCCTGCAATGCAAAAGACTCAGGTTTGCTCTCTGGGTCAGAAAAATCCACTGGAGAAGAGAATGGCAATCCACTCCAGTATTGTTGCCTGGAGAATCCCATGGACAGAGGAGCCTGGTGGGCTTCAGTCCATGAGGTTGCAAAGAGTTGGACATGACTGAGCAACTAACACACAGAGTTGGGAGCAGACCTCTTTTATGAACAACAGCATCAATGCCCACAGATGTTGCTGGAATTGTTGGTGTCACAGGACTGATAAGTGGCAATGCTATGAGTGGAACTCAGACCTCTGATCCAAATGCCATGTCCTTCTGACTGCTTCCAGAAAGCCTGAAGGCCTGGGTCCTCACTGTGAGAAGCTGTGCTTTCCATCTCAGTCCAGGTTTGCCCATCCTTCCTTGTTCAGAGACCTGGCTTCTCAGAGATTGGGCAACGTGTTTAGAAGTGTCCCCAACTTTGCTTATGAATCCATTTCTTTTTATAAATCTGATTTCCTCTTTTTTGGTGAAATAAAAGTCTGACACAGATTAACTCCAGGGCATCTGATTAAGAAAAGAATAAGGACTGTAGTCTTGCTCATCTTACATAGAATCTGCAATCTTTCTGGCCTTTCACATCTTCTTTTTTGTTATCGTTGCCTGTGCTGGGTCTTCGTTGCTGCAGAGGTTTTCTCTAGTTACAGAGAGCAGAGGCCATCCTTGGTTGTGGTGCTTGGGCTTCTCATTGCCATGGCTTCTCTTGTTGCAGAGTACCGGCTTTAGAGCTCGAAGGCTATATTTCCACAATTTAAAAATAACCACTGTTAACATTCAAATTGCCTTTGTTATTTTTTTTAATGTATATTCATATATACAAATATGGGCTTTAGGACATGACTGAGATTATATGTTATACATAAAGTTTGGCATCCTGCTATGGATTGCTTTTTAGAGATAAAAATAAATTTATCAGTCTATGTTATCACTAATTTACCACACCAGAACTTGAGTCAGATACATTTGATTTAAAAGGCAAATAAAGAGATCTTGCTGAACAACTTACATCTTAAAGAAAAAAAAAAAAAGAGAGACTGGGAGAAACAGAAACAACTCTGTCCTGCCCCAGGGCTTTTTGATTTGCAGTTTTCAAGACAGTATATGTACTTATCCATTTTGAATCGATGTGTTATTCTCCTGTTTCCCTATAAAGTGAGATCACTCTTTAACAGAAAGAGAGAGACATCAACCAAAAGTTGTAGAGCCTGATCCTTTAGAATATTGTGAAGTCAAAGTCGCTCAGTCGTGTCCGACTCTTTTCGACCCCATGCACTATACAGTTCATGGAATTCTCCAGGCCAGTATACTGGAGTGGGTAGCCTTTCCCTTCTCCAGGGGATCTTCCCAACCCAGGGATCAAACCCAGGTCTCCCATGTTGCAGGCAGATTCTTTACTAGCTGAGCGACAAGGGAAGCCCCCTTTAGAATATTAGAATACAAAACAGCATTCCCATACATCAATAGAACAAAAGTGGTTTCCTTCCATATATTAGCCTGAAGCATTCCACCCCCACTTCCAAAGTCTCTGAAAGCTGCACTAAGTTGAAGTGCCTTGACCACCATTTATAAAATATCCCCAGGTTACAAAAATAAAAAAAAGTTTATAGACAGTTCTGGAAGAACCCAGGTTACAACCCAGGTTAAAGAATGCTATCTCTTCCCAGGGAAAAAAAAGGCTGGGGAGGAAATGCCATCAGCCTTGAATCATCTCTAGTGTATTATGAATTTGGCTTTGGCTAAATATTCCAGAAATATTTCTGCAGCTGTCACTGGCTGTGCACTAAGCCAGCTAAGTCGTGCAGAAGGGAACAGTCCCATCAGGTCTGGGAACCAGAAGGACAAGGCTGGACTTTTTGGTCTGTTGTCCACTAGCTTCTCCCACACGGTGCCCTCTTCCTTACTTCATGGAGACAACCCTTTTCAAAGATGCATGATTCCACCGGCAATCAGCTTGGGTGGATTTTTTTAGACTTTGCTGAGAAGGACCCAGGGAAGTTTTTCTGAAGGGACAGGTCTCTAGAGGAGAAACATGCAAGCCAAATTGTCCCTGGAGCATCAGCATGGTGTTGTAGGAAGAGATTAGGCTTTGGAATCAGATAATCTGATAAACTGCTTAACCTCGATGAGCTACAGGGTTCCTATCTTTAAAAAGGAGGGCAATTATACTCACCTTTCAGGCCTGCTCTGAGGATGAGAGAAAATAGTGTTCGATGCACCAAAGTCGGAGCCTGAGAACCAGCTGTGCTCAGTAGACGTTCCCTTCACCTCTCACTCCCTGTACTTTCTTAGAAGGTCTCTAGGGGTTTACACATTACGTTTGGCATATTACATTAATCCCTTGTTATTGCCCAACATCTTTTTCCAGGGACTCAGAGTACTTTGATCTACATTTTATCATCCAGCCAATACCCTTGTGATTTTAAGGACAGTGTCCTGACGGTGTTCATTTTTTTTCTTGAAGAAAATAAGGCCGAGGAATTCTCATGATTCCTTTACTCAAGCACACAGAGATAAGTGTTCATTTCATTCAACACAGGTTTTTTTTTCCCCCCAGTATCTTCCAGCCTCCGTGGATTTTGCAAAAATAAATCAGTTTTCAGACCCGTGGTAGAGCAAAACAAGCATGGCAAACAGAATTTTGAGCTGTCCCGACTCATGAAGCTATGAATACAAAACACAGAGCAGGATGTGGCACATGCATAAAAATGAGATATAAACATTCAAGAAGTGCCATGATCCTCATTTCACAAATGAGGAAACAAGCCCAGGGAGAGTAAGTGAGTCGACTGCGAGCACAGTCAATGGTAGGCCTGGGATTTGAACTTCATTCTTCTGAGTGTTACACAACAATATCCAAACGACTCCTCCAGTCCAGAGAAGCAGCTTCTAACACACCATGTGGAGTTCAATTCCTGGCTCTTCCACTCATCAGCCAAGTGAACTTGCACAGTTACTTGGGCTCAGGGGGCTGTAAAGTGGGGATAATAATCGTTCCTGTTTCATAACTTTTTTTTCTGAAGATTAAACAATAGGGCTCAGTGACCAGTCCCTACCGCTCATCAGTCAAGGTGTGCTCTGAGTATCAGCACCTTAGAAAGCACCTCTCTCTCCTCGGCCTCTTTTTCTCCTTTTGTTTCTCATTTCCAAGTTCCTTTTCCCCCCTCCTGGGTTCTTTTGGAAGATACTGATTCTGCCCAGTTGTAAACACGTGACCTGTCTGTCACTCAGACATTCAGTCACTTCTAACATGTCTTTGATGCAATTAACCCAGGAGGAAGGAAGGAGCGGCCAGTGCTTGAGGAGGAGTCTCCCGGCTCCAGCAAAGAGAACCCACCAGCATTTCAAGCTCTGCCTTGGACTTGAGAGGATCTGACCTCAAGTCTCCAGTTCTGTCATGGATCAGCTGTGCCCTTTCCAAGTACAAGCTCCTGTAGTCAGGTTTCCTTACCTATAAAATGGGGACACCAAGATCCTGTTGTTGTTTGCATTGTGTATGTGCTTCGTCGCTCAGTCGTGCCCTACTCTTTGCAACCCCCTGCACTGTAGCCCACCAGGGTCCTCTGTTCATGGAATTTTCCAAGCAAGAATACTGGAGTGGGTTGCCGTTCTCTTCTCCAGGGGATCTTCCCAATCCAGGGATCGAACCCACGTCTCTTTCATCTCCTGCATTGGCAGGTGGATTCTTTACCATTGCACCACCAGAAGTACAATAAAAATGGAAATAAAAATGGCCTGTGTGTGTGTGTTAGTCACTCAGTCACGTCCGACTCTTTGCGACTCCAGGGACTGTAGCCCGCCAGGCTCCTCTGTCCATGGGATTCTCCAGGCAATACTGGAGTGGGTTGCCATTCCCTTCTCCAGGGGATCGTCCCGACCCAGGGATCGAACCTGGGTCTCAGGCATTGCAGGCAAGATCTTTACCATTCGAGCCATGAAGGAAGCCCAAAAATGGCCTGGAATATAGCGAACATTCAAATGTTTAGATATGGAAATAAGCAAATATCTGTTGCAACCCAAAAGGACTTTCCTAGCTTTATTACAACCTTTAAAAAACATGAAGTGAATGTTTTCTTGTGTTCCATTCTGTTCTTCAGTCCTTCATTAAAGTAGCTTCCTAACAGCCAATCCCAAGCATACCTTACATGTTCTACTCTATAGCACAGGGAACTCTCTTCAGTCCTCAGTCCTCTGTAATGGCCTATATGGGAAAAGAATCTAAAAAAAAAAAAAAGAGTGGGTATATGTATTAATATAACTGATTCACTTTGCTGTACACCTGAAATAATGCAACACTGTAAATCAACTACACTCAGATAAAATTTTTAAAAATAAATAAATTAATTAAAATATATCTTGAATCTGCCTACTTGTCTTCTTTTGATTCTTCTAGGTCATTATCATCCTTACTCTCATCTCCTGTAGCAGATGGAATAGTATTCTCCCCAACAGAAATTCACATCCACCCCGAATCTCAGGTATAGAAGTTTCTTGCTTGCTCAGTCATGTCCAACTCTTTGAGACAGCATGGACTGTAGCTGTCAACCCCTCTGACATTATTTAGGAAAAGGGTCTTTGCAGACATAATTAGTTAAGGATATTGGGATGACATCATACTGGATTTATCATAAGAGAAGACACAGAGACACATGGGGAAAAAGACATGCAGATAGAGCAGAGACTGGAATATCTCACCCCCAAACAGGCCACTTTGGCATATTGACTATTTTGAATGAAAGGCACTTAAGAAACATCAGGGCAAGAAGGACACTAATCTTGTTCTTTTTCCTGAAAGCAGGAGATAAAGCTGAAAGGTGTCCTCCTTGATCCAGGGGAAAGAAAGACTTTCTTATCACTAGAGATGGGCGGGGTGGGGGAGGTGGGGGGGAGCTGGGGACTAAGATCTGTACCAACATCCGTGTTAAACTAACCCTTATCTTCCAAGGTTACTTCTTCACCATTTACTACCCCTCATACAAGCCCCTTTGTCTTGTCCATTTGTCACAAATTCATTGTGCACTTGTCTGAAAGATGTAAAAGCTTCTTGCTCTGGTTTTAAAAAATTGTATGCTTTTCTCCTGTTAATTTGTTCTGTGTCAGTTTAATTCTTAAGCCCAGCTGGAGACCCAAATAGGATTGAGGAGAGTTTTCCCCCCCTTACAATTCTTCTTTAAGTTTATGACCATGAACCCAAGTTGAGCCCACCATGTGATGCCACTTCACACTCACCAAGAGAGCTATAACTTAAAAAAGGAAAACAGGTGCTGATGAGGATATAAGAAGAGTTGGGACCCTCATACACTGTTGGTGGCAATAAAAAATGGCTCAGCCACCTTGGAAAACAGTTTGGCAGTTTCTTAAATGTTAAACACAGTTACCAGATGATCCAGCAACTTCACTCCCAGATATATAGTGAGGAAATTAAAACTACACACAAAAACTTGGACACAAATGTGAACAACAGCATTAGTCATAATACCCCAAAACAATTCAAATGTCTATCAACTGATGAACAGGTAAATAAAATGTGGCATATCCACACAATGGAATATTATTTGGCAATGAAAACGAGCAGGGGTGGGGAGTTCCCTGGTGGCCTAGGCGTTAGGATTCTGGGCTTTCACAGTTGTGGCCAGGGTTCAGTCCCAGGTAAGGGAACCGATAGCCAGGCGAAAAACAAATGAACAGAAAGGAGTGGGCGCTGACACTTGCTTCAGTATGGATGAACCTTGACAACCCTGAAGCCAGTCACTGAAGACCATAAATTGTCATGATTCACTTAAGGTGAAATATCCAAAATAGGCCAATTCATTGAGGCAGAAAGCAGATGAGTAGTTGTCTAGGGTTTGGGGGAAAGCAAGGGGGTACGGAAGAGTTAGAGGAAAATGGAAAGTGGCTGCTAAGGGTTTCTCTGAGGGCTGATGCAAAGGTGAGACTGAGTGTGGTGATGATTGCACAACTGCATAAAAACAGAATTGTAATTTAATGCGTGAATTGTATGGTATGTGAACTATTTCTCAATAAAGCTGTTAAAATATAGAAAGTAACCACAAATACCACTTACCAAAAAGGTAACCAAAAACAAACATGGCCACTCAAGCATGACCTGCCAGCAAAACCTTTCTAAATCCTTGTTTGGATTCCCACCTGTTCTTCTCTCAGGGTTTTCAGAGCTGTGGCCCAAGAGCCTGCAGTCCATCTGTCTGTCCTCATTGCTGGACTGGATCAGCAGCCTTCACTCTTGTCCACATCTCCACCTTTACAAGGACAGCTGCCAGTAAAGGTCTGTGTAATGAATGAATTCTCATAATCACCTTGATACATTCTGTGACACAACAAACATATCATCAGATAGCTAATAGTTTGATCAATAAATATTCACAGCCATGAACCTTGGCTTTACCAGCATCTGATAAACATTGCTGAACCTGAGGTTCTGAGAAGCACGCTGTGCTTAATAATCTCAGAGGTCAGGTATGTCAGATTTCCGGAGTGCTTGAACTTTGTTTTGATCTCAGCACTGTGCAGCCAACATTTTGGGGAGCAAGTTGCTGCGTTCGTGGCTGGAGTGGGAACGCCCCGGCCCAGTTGCCTCATCCCCTCTCCGGCCTTCAGTCTGCAGCCAGCTCTGGAGATGCCCTAGTTCCTCTAGACCCTGTATCTGAGTCACCAAGACTAGCGCTGTGGGCTCTTCTTCCCGAACTGATCCTGGAGACCTGCGCCTGGCCAGCAGGCCAGAGCACGGGTGACAGTGATGGAGGAAGTGGCCGGTCCTGTCCTCCTTGTCCTGGCCTTCCGCTGAGAGCCTGTGGCCAGCTGAAGGGAGAGTCCACGCCCCTTGGCCAGGCATGTGGGGAGGACAGCGTAGGCAGTTCCCTGGCTCTACAAAGGAGGCTCCTGCCTGGCATTTTTTAAAGGGAGGTTGTAAAGGTCCCTTTGACTATCTTCTCTCTCCGTAGGTTTATCTGGTGACTGTGACACCGGGTTGGTATCCACCTGGAAAATGAGCACTGCGCTCCTAGGGAGTTTTGAATAAGAATGTCACAGAGGAAGAGGGTCCCCAACACGCAACCGCCGTGAGGAGCAGCATGAATTTTCCACAAGTCTCTGCGTTTTGGAAACCTGTTGAAGAGTCAAGTAGATGGATGAAGCGACAAAGTGGGACTTTCCAGATGTTAGTGAGACTGGGTGCTGAAATCCCTTGGGAGATTGCCATGGGTCTGGGATGGGGGATGGCCCTGAGCCACGTCTGAGTTTGGGAGGCCCTTGGGGACCCTCATGTCTTCGGTCAGCCCATCTCATCCCACCTTGAGCACTCGCTGCTTCTCTGTGCCTTGCTCTTCTCACTCCTGACCTGCCCAGGGTGCTCCAGGTCCTCCCCGATTCCAGAGCCTGGAGGCAACTTGGAGACATCTTCCAGGACAAACACACTGGCTGCGTGTCAACCTGACTCCTTTGTGCTGATCCCTCACCTTGAGGACATCTTGGGGGGAAACCGGTGCGGCCAGACTAGAGTTCTCTGTGTCCGAGGAGAAGCCCTTGCGGCCCAGGCTCCAGCAGAGCACTGCCCTCTCCCCCTCCCAGGAAGGGATGGAGAAAGCAGAGGCCTGCGTGGTCCTTGGAGATGGTGGAGTAGGTCAGGGAAAGACCCGTCTGCCTGGTTGCCTGTGAAGGCAAAGCAAATCGACAGTGAGTATTTCCTGAATAAATGAATGAAGATGAATGAGTGAAATGTCATCATCTAGCCCCTCCCCCCTTCCTCTGTGAAGACCCAAGCATCTGACTTTGGTATGGTGGTTCTCTCCAGCCTGAGTGGGGTGGCTCGAGTGTCCCCACGGACAATGTCCATCCCTGGCCTCCAAGTTCCTCCACTCCAAGGACTTTCCATTTGTCTTTTCAGCTGCCCACTCCTGTGGCCGCACCCTGCACCTTGTCATCACCTGAAACTGCCCCACCTCGGAAAGCTTAAATACCAGTATCCCACTCTCATACCCAGCTCCCACTGCACTGCCCTCAGTGCGCCCACACACACACACACACACACACACACACACACACACACACATGTACACACCTCTGCTTTCCCCTGCTCAGTCACTTCCTCCCAATGTGGCTTCCTTTCATGCCAGGTAGACAGTCTAAACTGCCTTCTCATCAGCACCTCTGATGCTCTCGCATCCTACTCTTTCCGTGAATCCACCTCATCTCATTTCAGCCAAACCCTTGGTGCTCAGTCTCCCCCTGCCCCCCGGGCAGCCCAGCTGTGCCCAAGAGGTGCCCCCATGCTGCCCGGCTCTGCACGTGGCCTCCTTGCCCGGTTGTCCCTTCTCTCTGTCACTCACGCATCCGTGCTTTCAACAGATATGCACTGAGAGCTGACTGCAGGCCAGGACTGGTCAAGGTGCCAGGGACTGAGTGGTGAAAGTTGCATCCGGTCCTGCTCTCATAGACCTCCCTGCTCTCCTGGGGGACATGGTAAATTGACCCAAGACCATTGTGGTGACTCAGCTGCTCGGCTGGAGTCTCTCTTGGAGGCTTTGCAGCCTTCATTCTGAAGATGACCTCACCTGCTACTCCCCAGGAAAGTGATACCCTCAGATGTCATGTTGCTTCTAATTCTGCCAGTCTATGGATTTACCATCTTATGTAGTCCTTCATCCTGTTGTTGCCTTGTTCTTCTTGTTTAGAGGATGTAACAGGTCCCCCTCTTTGAGGTTGGCACCCCGTCCCTGGCTCATCACCAAAGCCTCCCCGATCTCCTCTATCAGTTATCTCCTAGCTGTCTTTCATCATCTAGCACACTGTCATTATACGATCCTTCCCCTCAGTGTGCAAACTCAGCCTTCTTGCTTTCTGTATTATTGTTTTAATTGTTGGCTGTGCCTTGCAGCTTGTAGGATCTTGGTTCCCTGACTGGGGACTGAACTTGGGTCACCACGGTGGAAGTATTGAGTCCTAACCTCTGAACCACCAGAGAATTCCCTTAATCATCATCTGTTTTCAAACCTCCTTCCTTGGTCCCTGAGCCCTACTCCACTGCCCCCCAGGTCTCTCTCCTTCATTCTAAATGTCTAGCACTGTGTTCACATCCCGATCGCCAGGCACACTCGCATTCCCTTGCCTGCGGAGGACCTACTGTGTGCATAAGCCTATGCTCATGGCTAGGGTAACCACAGGGGACACAAGGCCCCAGCCTCAGGCACCTTCCATTCTAGTGTGGAAGGCAGGTCACATGTAAGTAAACAGGTAAATAAGAATAAGAAATTCACATTTTTTGTAAAAGTTCTTACAAAGAAGAGAGAAAGGGGGAATGAGACTGAGAGTAGCTGGGAAAACCCCCTTCAAATAGGGGTCTCCCTGGACAAGTGACAGGGCCTTGAAAGTTTAGAGTGGCCCAGATTCATGAGGGATGGAGACAGGAAGAGCCGCACCTGGTGGGAGGAATCTCCCAGCTGAGCGTGTGTAGGTGGGCGCTGTTCCCTCCTCAAGCCGCCCCCAGCTGGCTCTGTCCTCACCACTTCCTCAAAAACAATCCTCCTCACATTTCTCAGCCCAGGGAACAGGTGTGGTCATGTTTATTAGTGCTCCCCAATCTGGGTTGCTGTTGTTCAGTTGCCAAGTCATATCCGACTCTTTGTGACCCCAGGGACTGCAGCACGCCAGGCTCCCCTGTCCTTCACCATCTCCCCAAGTTTGCTCAAATTCATGTCCATTGAGTCAGTGGTGCCATTCAACCATCTCAGCCTCTGTCGCCCCCTTCTCCTCCTGCCTTCAATCTTTCCAAACATTAGGATCTTTTCCGGCGAGCCAGCTCTTTGCATCAGGTGGCCAAAGTATTGGAGCTTCAGCTTTAGCCTCAGTCCTCCCAATGAATATTCAGGGCTGATTTCCTTTAGGATTGACTGGTTTGATCTTCTTGCTGTCCAAGGGGCTCTCAAGAGTCTTCTCTAGCACCAGAAACCATTTAACACTCTCCTCTGGAATCACCCCTTGTTGGGACTTGCATGAGTCCATCGTCTCATGTGGTCACTCAGGCTCCTTCCTGTGTCTTTTCTCTGACCTCCCTCTATTTCTGTTGTTTCCATTCATTACCCACTGCTCTCTTGAGCTACACTAGACGTTCATGGCTTTTGAGGGCTCACAGAACTCTTCGATTCTCTGTTGATCTCTCCTCCCAGAAAAAATGTGTGTATATTACACGTATATAGGATTCTTTTCATACAATATCATCAAGGGGTTTGCAGGCCCACCTAGACTCTTGGATTCCAGATTAAGAAGTCTTATCTATACACTTTCCCAGAGATATTTCATCCACATCCACAGGAGCTACTTGTTCTTCATAACTTTTAAAAATTTAAGTGTAGTGGAGAGGAAGGGATGAGGAGATAGAATACAGATGATTTTTAAGATAGTGAAACTACTTTGTATCATATAATATTTTTTGTAACATCTAATGGGAAAACTGAAATGAAAATTTGAGCCAACCCAATGGTATTACAATGATGAATACATGTCATTATACATTTTTGTCCAAACCCACAGAATACCAAGAATGAACACCAAGAATGAACCCTAATATAAACTACAAACTTTGAGTGGTAATGAAAATCAGATGACAATATAAACTGGGGTCTGATTCTGGACTCTCTCTTCTTTTCCATGATATATTTGTTGAGTCTTCCTTCAGAAGCACACCATCTTGATTACAGTGACCTTATAGTAGGCCTTTAAATAGTCTCTAACTTTGCAGTTTTTTAAAAGTGTTTTGAAAATAATTTTTGTACTGCTACACATTTTAGAATCAGCTTGTTAATTTCTACCAAAAAAAAAAAAAAAGCCTGCTGATGTTTTGCATTGAATCTATAGATTAGTGTGGTGAGAATGAACACCTCATTTGATTTATTTATCTCCCCAACCTTCCACACCCTTCCCCACCACCAAGACCTGCTCTTGTATTATCTACCATCATGCCTGACCCTGAAACTGGGAGGCACCTTTAACCTTGCCCTCTCTCTTAGCCCTAACGACAATCATGAAGGTCTGCTGAGTTTTCTCTTTGTCCCTAGTGGTATCATGTGCAGGCCTTCCTCATCACTCACTCAGATAATTGCAATCACTGCTTAATAGCTGGACCCAGCAAATATAACTCACATATCAGCCTGAGAGAGGCTGCTTTTGTAAATCTGACCCCATCGTCTGGCTTGACGCCCATTAGCTCAGGGTGAATTTCCAGTTGCCTTAACTTGACATATATGAGTTCACTATCTGGCTCTTTTGTACTTTCTCGGCTGCATTTCCCAATATCCACTGTCCGTTACTTTTCCTGAAAGCCTCCCCACCCCCCGAATGAGTTGGGGCCCCTTGTTGATGCACCCATCAATGCCCGGTACATGCCTGGGCACATAATGCAGGGTCTCTTGCTCAAAAATTGTTAAGAATTTCAATGCAACAGCAGAGTTTTAAACCAGATATGAGTGAGGCTCTTGTGAGCACAGGGCTCTTCACGACTGTACCAGGCCTTTGCATACCCCATGCTTGTCCCTGTCTCTGTTTCTATGGAGCAAGAAGCCCTGGAGCTCTGAAGAGCCTGGGCAGGTCATCTGTGAAGTGAGTTGCTTTTTTCTAAAACCAGCAGCTTTTGTTCCTTTTTGATAACCTGATCACTTTGAATGCTCTTAGAACAGAGAACATTGACTACTATTACAGTCTAGCTGCTTAATTCTGACAACCGAGTCAACAAATAATTACGTTCGATGAGGCCTGCTGTGATCAGGGTATTTCGAGCTCTGATGAAATGAATTTGCCTGTGGTTTCGTCATCAGCCAGTGATCTCACTGCAAAGGTGGGGATGGTGACAAACCTTCAAGCATAGAAGTCACCAGTTTTGGGGTAGTATAATCAGCCTGTGCTCATTCTCAGTAAATATCTGTTCTTATTCAAAGGATTCTACACATTAAACTCAGGTTTTCCAGGTGGCTTGGTGGTGAAGAGTCCGCCTGCCAATGTAAGAGGCGGGTTCAATCCTGGGTTGGGAAAATCCCCTGGAGAAGGAAATGGCAACAGACTCCAATATTCTTGCCTGAAAAATCCCATGGACAGAGGAGCCTGGCTGGCTACAGTCTGTGGGATCACAAAAGAGACGGACACGACCTAGTGACTAAACAACAACAAATACATTAAACTTTCCAAAAAAGCTCCTTTAAATAGACTGGAAATGCATGCTCATGCATTTGGTATTTGGTGTTATTTACACAAAGTGTAAGCGTGTGATTGAAGGGGGAAATGTGCAGCGAGGTAGCATCCCACAGTCTGGGGCGAGGTATGGGGGGTTTGCTGCGATTTGGTTTGTTCTCAGGTCCTAGCAAAAATCTTCATGGTCAAGTGTAAGAAGTCTTCTAGTCTGACTTACTGCTACCTCCCCTGGCTTAATTTCTCCTGCTCTGGACTCCTTTTCAGCATGGACTGTGCTCTATGCAGTCTTTTATCTCTAATACGCATGAAGTCTGGAAATAGGTCCAGTAAATGGCTAATGAATGGAACATAAAGGGAGGAAAAAAAGAGGGAAAGAATCAGAGGGGAGATTTCAGGGTTGGATTATATTATCTTGTGGAAATAAGACAACTCATATTACCCCCTACCACCACCACCTAGCTGCTAAGTTGCTTCAGTCGTGTCCGACTCTGTGCGACCCCATAGACGGCAGCCCACCAGGCTCCGCCGTCCCTGGGATTCTCCAGGCAAGAATAATGGAGTGGGTTGCCATTTCCTTCTCCAACCACCACCTAGAGCAGACAATAAAATAAAACACAGCCTCACTTAATCTAAAGTTCAGCTTAAGTATGTCCATTAATGTAGATAATAACTCATTCTGGTTGAGATAGTTAAATGCCCATATACATAATACTAATGAAAACAAAAAATTAAAAAACTAGAAGAAACAATAATAAATTTATATCAATAACATTTATGAAAGTTATTTTCTTAACAACATGTATGTAACTTTGACTTTTTAAATTTAGTTGTTCATTTATTTATTCAACAGACACGGAGTATTTATTATGTGTTTACCTAGGGAACAGATTTTCATGATCAAACATTCCATAATTCACCATTGTCCATTTGTGAATTTAACATAATTAAAAAGGAAATCTTTTTAACAGTAAAAATATTAACAGTCTATTCCTCTATCTTTCTTGCCTAAGCTATATAAAATGGACAGAAAGCACAACACAAGGCCATGTGAAAATGCAGGGCAGCACTAATGTGCAACCTGTGTGTGCATTCCAGAAAACTTCAATGTTATCTCATACTATTGACTCTGGAATCTCTGTGCCAATTCAGCCCACAGAGAAAGACGTACATGGTAATATCTTATTTTCATATAATAATGTCATTTGCAAAGCATTTTCATAGGTGTAATGTCACTTCAAATCTGCCTTATAGAATCCAACAACCTGAAGCAGACTTTTTTTTAAATTTATTTATTTTAATTGGAGGCTAATTACTTTACAATATTGTAGTGGTTTTGCCATACATTGACATGGATCTTCCACGGGTGTACATGTGTTCCCCATCCTGAACCCCCTTCCCACCTGCCTCCCCATCCCATCCCTCTGGGTCATCCCAGTGCACCAGCCCCGAGTACCCTGTCTCATGCATAGAACCTGGACTGGCAATTTGTTTCTCATATGATAATATACATGTTTCAATGCCATTCTCCCAATTCATCCCACCCTTGCCCTCTCCCACAAAGTCCAAAAGACTGTTCTATACATCTGTGTCTCTTATGCTGTCTCACATATAGGGTTATCGTTACCATCTTTCTAAATTCCATATATATGCGTTAGTATACTGTATTGGTGTTTTTCTTTCTGGCTTACTTCACTCTGTATAATAGGCTCCAGTTTCATCCACCTCATTAGAACTGATTCAAATGTATTCTTTTTAGTGGCTGAGTAATATTGCATTGTGTATATGTACCACAGCTTCCTTATCCATTCGTCTGCTGATGGACATCTAGGTTGTGAAGCAGACATATTGAAAAATGCCTGAACACATAGTAGTAACTCAATAGCTACATTTTTTTTTGGCTGCACTGGGTCTTCACTGCTGCGCGTGGGTTCTCTCTAGTTGTGGCGAGTGGGGGCTACTCTCCTGTTGAGGAGCTCGGGCTCTAGAGCACGCAGGTTTCAGTAGTTGTGGCACGTGGGCTTTAGTGGCCCCACACCATGTGGAATCTTCCCAGACCAGGTATCAAACTCTTGTCCCTGGCACTGGTGGGTGGATTCTTAACCACTGGACCACCAGGGACGTCCCTCAATAGATATTTGCTGAATGAGTATATAAGTGAATATGGTTACAGGACACATGATCAAGAGCAAAGCATTAAAAGAATACAAAAATTTTATAGGTAAGTCCTAAAGGCATTTCAATCCAATAGCTGAGTACACATGTACTTAATTTAGTTTCTCAAATCCTTGCTGTATCTCAAGAGGGATTCTCTTCTTCTCTGGGTGGGAAAGACAACCTGTCTATGCTGATTGTGATGACAATGATGGTGATGGTGTCGATCATACAAGCTGCACATGGTTAGGCAGAATTCCCAGATGACCCAATGTCCTTCACCTTTGCATAATTCCCTCCTCTGTAAATATGATATTATGTTACATCACATGGCAAAAAGTTTCTGCAGATGTAATTAAGGTTACTAATCAATTGATCTTAAGATAGGGCTCACCCACTCACATGAGTCCTTCTCTGTTGGATGCAGAGGGGAAGTCTGAGACCCACTCTGGCTGGCTTGAAAGACTACAGCGTCTATTCTGCTAGTTGCCCGTGGTGGGGGAAGTTGGGGGTGGTCACAGAGGAAGAACCTGTGATCAGCTTCTGGGAGCTAGGAGTGGCCCCTGGCTGACAGCCAGCAAGCAAATAGTAAGGGATCTCAGTTCTACAACACCGAATTCTGCCAAAAGCAAGAATGATCTGGGAAGCCGCTTTCTCCCCACGGCCTCCAGACCAGCCAGACTGGATGACACCATGGTTTCTGCCAGAGAACCAGCCATGCCATACTAGTCTTCTGGCATACAGAGCTGCGGGTCAATATTGATACTGTTTTAAGCCACTACACCCCCTGGAGAAGGGAATGGCTACCTACTCCAGTCTTCTGGCCTGGAGAATTCCATGGACAAAGGAACCTGGCAGGCTACAGTCCATGGAGTCACAAAAAGTTGGACAAGACTGAGCAACTTTCACTTCACTTTAAGCCACTACGTTTGTGGTAATTTGCTATTAGCAATAGAAAACCAATCCAGTTGTTGATGATATTTTTAAGGTGTGGAAAATTCCTGTGCAGCTGTTTATAATAGCCAGGACATGGAAGCAACCTAGATGTTCATCAGCAGACGAATGGATAAGAAAGCTGTGGTACATATATGCAATGGAATATTACTCGGCCATTAAAAAGAATACATTTGAATCAGTTCTAGTGAGGTGGATGAAACTGGAGCCTATTATACAGAGTGAAGTAAGCCAGAAAGAAAAACACCAATACAGTATACTAACGCATATATATGGAATTTAGAAAGATGGTAACGATGACCCTATATGCAACACAGCAAAAGAGACACAGATATAAAGAACAGACTTTTGGACTCTGTGGGACAAGGAGAGGGTGGGATGATTTAAGAGAATAGCATTGAAACATGTATATTACCATATGTGAAACAGATCGCCAGTCCAGGTTCTATGCATGAGACAGGGTACTCAGGGCTGGTGCACTGGGATGACGGGGAGGGCGGTGGCAGGGGGGTTCAGGATGGGGAACACATGTACACCCATGGCTGATTCATGTCAATGTATGGCAAAAACCACTACAATATTGTAAAGTAATTAGCCTCCAATTAAAATTAAAAAAAATTTAATTGAAAAAAAAAAAAGAAAGAAAATTCCTGTGCAGGTTACGGGGAAGCCTGAGCAGTGATTTAGAGAAACAGGGAAATAGGTGGGCTTGGCACCCTGGGCTGGGCAAGGTGTGGCCAGCCACCAGGAACTTCAGTATTCTGAAATGGGGTCTGACAGGTGGGAAGAAGACCATGCCATCAGCAAGAGCCTGAAGGACAGAGCGTTATCTTTGGGAATCACTTCTTTGGGAATAACATCTTCCTCTTTCATTCAACAAATTTATATTTGTTCTATTCTCAGTGTTGCATGTAATTACATATATGTATAGCAGTCAGATGGATAAGGTCCCTGTTCTCAAGGGGCTTCCATGCTAGCGAGCATGGAGGAACCAGAGGATAAAAAAAACTTTCATCAGTGTCTGAGAGCAAAGTCATTCCAGGTAATAAATGCAAGAAAGACAACAAAGCACATGAATGTGATGGAGGCAGCCAGGTGGGGGTGGGACTGCTGTGGATCAGAGAAGGCATCTGGGGGTGGGGAGGGACATTTCAAATGAGATCCAGATGGTGCAAAGCGGCAAAATGCTAAGGTCAGAGTATTCTGCACAGAGAGAACAGCAAGTGCAAAACCCCTGAGGTCAGAAAAGCAAGTAAATAATGTGGCCAAGTCACTGGGAAGAAAGAGGGAGGCTGAAGACAGGCGGTGGAGAATCTCGTCCTCATCAGGGAGGAGCTGGGATTTAAATGTGAGTGCACTGGGTTCTAAGAAGGAGAAGGGAATCATCTGATGTGGTGTTTCTAAAAAGTTGTTCTCAGGGCCAAGTGTCCAGGCAGGCGTGAGAGCATGGAGGCCAGGGGAGAGGGGCATCAAGAGTTCTTGTTCTTGGGCCTCCCTGGTAGGCCAGGGGTAAAGAATCCACCTGCCAATGTGGGAGACACGAGTTCTATCCCGGATCATGGAAGATCCCGCACACCTCGGAGCAACTAAGCTCGTGGGTCGCAACTACTGAAGCCCTCGCACCTTAGAGCCTGTGTTCCACAAGAGGAGTCATTGAAAAAAAAAAGCCTGCACACCACAACTAGAGAGTCGCCCCTGCTCAGTGCAACTAGAGAAAAGCTCACACAGCAGCAAAGACCCAGCCCAGCAACAAATCAATAAATCGATAAAAATAATTTTTTTAAAAAAGAGTTCTGGTCGTGGTGGATAGTTGGGAAATCTATACACAAGCCTCCTGTAATGCTCATGGAGAGAAAACAAGGAAGCGGGCTCCAGAAGAAACGGTGAAGCTCTATGGACCTAGCAGGAGGACTCTCAATATCGGCCAATTCTTAAAAGACAAGCAGGCAAGCAAACAAAAAACTTTTATTCTGAAGTAATTTTAGATAAATTTAAGTCAGATGGCCATTTAATCTACTATTGTGGGCAGGAATCCCTTAGAAGAAATGGAGTAGCCATCATAGTAAACAAAAGAGTCCAAAATGCAGTACTTGGATGCAATCTCAAAAACGACAGAATGATCTCTGTTCATTTCCAAGGCAAACCATTCAATATCACGGTAATCCAAGTCTATGCCCTGACCAGTAACATTGAAGAAGCTGAAGTGAACAGTTCTATGAAGCCCTACGAGATCTTTTAGAACTAACACCCAAAAAAGATGTCCTTTTCATTATAGGGGACTGGAATGCAAAAGTAGGAGGTCAAGAAACACCTGGAGTAACCAGTAAATTTGGCCTTGGAGAACAGAATGAAGCAAGACAAAGGCTAATAGAGTTTTGCCAAGAGAACGCACTGGTCATAGCAAACACCCTCATCCAACAACACAAGAGAAGACTCTACACATGGACATCACCAGATTGTCAACACCGAAATCAGATTGATTATATTCTTTGCAGCCAAAGATGGAGAACCACTATACAGTCAGCAAAAACAAAACCAGGAGCTGACTGTGGCTCAGATCATGAACTCCTTATTGCCAAATTCAGACTTAAATTGAAAAGTGGGGAAAACCACTAGATCATTCAGGTGTGACCTAAATCAAATCCCTTATGATTATACAGTGGAAGTGAAAAATAGATTTAAGGGACTAGATCTGATAGACAGAGTGCCTGATGAACTATGGACTGAGGTTCATGACATGGTACCGGAGGCAGAGATCAAGACCATCCCCAAGAAAAAGAAATGAGAAAAAGCAAAATGGTAATCTGAGGAGGCCTTACAAATAGCTGTGAAAATAAGAGAAGTGAAAAGCCAAGAAGAGAAGGAAAGATATACCCATTTGAATGCAGAGTTCCAAAGAATAGCAAGGAGAGATAAGAAAGCCTTCCTCAGTGATCAGTGAAAAGAAATAGAGGAAAATAATAGAATGGGAAAGACTAGAGATCTCTTCAAGAAAATCAGAGATACCAAGGAACATTTCATGCAAAGATGGGCTCAATGAAGGACAGAAATGGTAAGGACCTAACAGAAGCAGAAGATATTAAGAAAAGGTGGCAAGAATACACAGAAGAACTATACAAAAAAGATTTTCACGACCCAGATAATCACGACAGTGTGATCACTCACCTAGAGCCAGACATCCTGGAATGTGAAGTCAAGTGGGCCTTAGAAAGCATCACTACGAACAAAGCTTGTGGAGGTGATGGAATGCTAGTTGAGCTATTTCAAATCCTGAAAGATGATGCTGTGAAAGTGCTGCACTCAATATGTCAGCAAATTTGGAAAACTCAGCAGTGGCCACAGGACTGGAAAAGGTCAGTTTTCATTCCAATCCCAAAGAAAGGCAATGCCAAAGAGTGCTCAAACTACCACACAATTGCACTCATCTCACATGCTAGTAAAGTAATGCTCAAAATTCTCCAAGCCAGGCTTCAGCAATACATGAACTGTGAACTTCCAGATGTTCAAGCTGGTTTTAGAAAAGGCAGAGGAACCAGAGATCAAATTGCCAACATCTGCTGGATCATCGAAAAAGCAAGAGAGTTCCAGAAAAACATCTATTTCTGCTTTATTGACTATGCCAAAACCTTTGACTGTGTGGATCACAACAAACTGGAAAATTCTGAAAGAGATGGGCATACCAGACCACCTGACCTGCCTCTGGAGAAACCCGTATGCAGGTCAGGAAGCAACAGTTAGAACTGGACATGGAACAACAGACAGGTTCCAAATGGGGAAAGGAGTACGTCAAGGCTGTATATTGTCATCCTGCTCATTTAACTTATATGCAGAGTACATCATGAGAAACGCTGGACTGGATGAAGCACAAGCTGGAATCAAGATTTCTGGGAGAAATATCAATAACCTCAGATATGCAGATGACACCACTCTCATGGCAGAAGTGAAGAAGAACCAAAGAGCCTATGGATGAAAGTGAAAGAGGAGAGTGAAAAAGCTGTCTTAAAACTCAACATTCAGAAAACTAAGATCATGGCACCTGGTCCCATCACTTCATGGCATGTAGATGGGGAAACACTGGAAACAGTGGCTGACTTTACTTTTTGGGGCTCCAAAATCACTGCAGATGGTGACTGCAGCCATGAAATTAAAAGACACATACTCCTTGGAAGGAAAGTTATGACCAACCTAGATAGCATATTAAAAAGCAGAGACATTACTTTGTCAACAAAGGTCCATCTAGTCAAGGCTATGGTTTTTCCAGTGGTCATGAATGGCTGTGAGAGTTGGACTATAAAGAAAGTTGAGCACTGAAGAACTGATGCTTTTGAACTGTGGTGTTGGAGAAGACTCTTGACTGCAAGGAGATCCAACCAGTCCATCCTAAAGGAGATCAGTCCTGAGTGTTCATTGGAAGGACTGATGTTGAAGCTGAAACTACAATACTTTGGCCACCTGATGCAAAGAACTGACTCATTTGAAAAGACCCTGATGCTGGGAAAGACTGAGGGCAGGAGGAGAAGGGGACAGAGGATGAGATGGCTGGATGGCATCCTCGACCCGATGTACATGAGTTTGGGTAAATTCTGGGAGTTGGTGATGGACAGGGAGGCCTGGCGTCCTGTGGTCCATGGGGTTCGCAAAGAGTCAGACACTACTGTGAGACTGAACTGAAGACATTAACGTTGGTGCAGTACTTATTAAGTAAACTACAGATTTCATTCACATTTTATCAGTTTTTCCACTAATGTCATGTTTCTGTTCCAGGATTGAATCCAGGGCACCGTTATATTGCATTTAGGACTTAATTCTTCCTAGTGTTTTATTTAAGGATGCGCAAATGTAAACCCAGCTATAAGTTTATTAGGTTTTTAGCTCTTGTATTACTGTATACCAAAACAAACTGATACGTTATTTTTATGCAAAATTGAAAAAAAATTTAAAACCAACGTTAACTCAAATTAATTTACTATGATGATTGATTTTTTTTTTTAAACGAAAATCAATTGCTGCTTTGCTAAATGAATATGAAGCACTGCTATGGCCTGAGGGCTTTCACATTCTCTATCCATAGCCTATTTACTTCTTCCCACCACTGTTACTGATTTGATCAATTGCAAAACTTTATTTCACACAGCAGGCCATGACATCATTGGGTTTTCAGTAGGCTCAGACTAGCCCCTACTGTATTTTTTCACACTATCACCTCTCCTTCCAACCACTGAACTGAGACAATAAAAGCAGTGGCACGTGGAACCAGTGAACTGTAAACTTAAACGCAAACTTGGTGATGGTATGAGCAGTAGTACTTTTCAAAAGATGCCAACAAGAGAAATCAGATATGTTTGTATCAACTGTTTAAAATGTTATTGTTGAAATAGAAAAAAAAAAAACACCCGAGATGCTATTTTACAAATGCATCTGTAAGCTCTAGTTTAAGAAACACTGCAGTGAGGTTACATATAATGTATGATGAGAAGCTAGGTTATTTAAAGCCTCCTGGAGATGAAGGAGATTGAGAGGGAGTTACTGAGGTACACGGCGGGGTGGGGGTGGGGGGTGTTGGGGTAGGTGGAAGTAGTCAGAAGAGCAGGTGCAAAGACTTGAAGGAGGCTTGAGAGAGGGTCTCGCAGTTTTCTTTTTTTTTTTTTTTTTTACTTTTTATTGGAGTTTAGCTGCTTTGCAGTGTTAATTTCTACTGTATGACAAAGTGAATCGGCTATCAGTTCAGTCACTCAGTCGTGTCCAACTCTTTGCGACCCCGTGGACTGCAGCACGCCAGGCCTCCTCCCTGTCCATCACCAACTCCCAGAGTTTACTCAGACTCATCTCCATTCAGTCAGTGATGCCGTCGAATCGGCTATACGTATACATATATTCCCCCTTTTTTGGATTTCCTTCCCTTCCCATTTAGGTCACCAGAGAGCAATGAGTAAAGTTCCTTGTGCTATACAGTAGGCTCTAGTTAGTTGTCTATTTTATCCATTGTATCAATAGTGTATGTATGTTAATCCCATTCGGGGGCCTCATATTTTTCAAGCTGTATGTATTTCAGCTCAGAGAGTCTAGGGAGTGAGGGTACGGATAAAGAGGTGCTGGGGAGGGGCCAGCACCAAGTGTGGTGGCTGGGAAAGTCAGAAGGGGGCAGCCAGGTTGTTCAGATGTGTTCTTCTAGGTTTGGGGAGAACTAAAAAGTTTTGAGTTGGAGTGTTAACGTGATTGGCTTTGCCTATTAGAGACATGACTTTGTCTCCTTTAAGAGACAGATTTGAGGCACAAAGATCAGAATGAAAGGATTTTGTTGGGCCAGGTGGGAGAGGATGAGATTTGATCTTGTCTCACAGTGGGAACACAGAAGAATGAATTTGACATCTGAAAGGTAGACTCAAAAGGATTTGGAGATGAATGGGCTGTGGAAGTAAGGAATTGGGAAAGGGATCTTGACAGCTGCTTGAAGGTTTCTGGAATGGCAACTAATAACACAGCATTTAAGGTTATTTAGAGTCTACAACTGGATTTTTTTTTTCCTTAAACTGTTTTTAATGTTTTGGTTCCCCAGCATTAATAATAACAACTAGTGCATAGTGCTTACTATGTCAGGAACTGTTCTGAGTGCCGTGTGTATTTTATTGAATTTAAAAGCTCATTAACTATAAGATGCACCATTATCCCAGGTACTATTAGAAGAAAAATTACTGTCAATTAAATATGCTTGACACACAAGACACATCCTGATTTCAAAATAATAGATATCCTGGACTCAATGATTTATGGCATGCAATCATTTTATCTTTACGCCAAGCCCTCTGAGGTAGGTTCTATAATTATCCTCATTGTTCAAATGAGGAAACAGAGGCAGAGAGATTACAAAACTTGTTCTCTTCAGTCTCTATCCAGGTAGCCAGTGGTAGGGCCAGAATTTGGATCCAGGCAGTCTGGCTTTAAAGTCTGTGCTCTTAGCTCCAAGGATAAGTATTGAATAAAGCATCGCATTCAAGTTCATCCCAGTCTAAGGACTGAATATTTGTGTTAGAGATGAAACTAGAAACACTTGAGAAGCAGCACCTGCTTTGCAGTTCCATCCTCAGGGGAAAACAACCCTACAAAACACTGGATTGAACCCTCAGGCCAGTGATTGCGGGGAGGGCGCCATCCTGGCACGGAGGACCGAGAACACCTTGTTCTATCTGGCAGAAAACGCTGCATTCCTTCAAGTGTGTTTCCTGACTCTAAGTTATGACATTTCTTCTTGGAGCGACAAGCTGTATAACTGGGCATGTTTGAAACAACCGTCATCTGTCAGAGAGCCGTGCTGTTTTCAATATTCCAAAGGCCAAACTGTAGGTAACAAATAACTAGGACTTTGGGTCAGGATGAGGAGTGATTAATTGATACATTTTTTAATCAAGAAATCTTTACTGAGAGTGTGCTACATGCCAGGCACTGGGGTAGGCCCAGGAAACCCATAGATGAATTAAGCCCCAGACTTGTCATCACGTCTAGATGGAAGGGGTGGTCAGACAAGTACGTTACAACCCACAAAGGTAATTGTCATGGACTGACATCAAATCTTTCAAAATAATCCAAGGATGAGGAAGTGGTGAGGGTGTAGCTGAAACATGATAGTTCATGTGTGGATTGTTGAAACTGGGTTTTACATATATGAGTTCAATACACTATTATACTTCTAAATACGTAAAACAAAATTCCTATCATATGATAAATGAGGGAGACAGAAAACAACAGGGTGAAGAACATGTTCAAACGGAGTCTACACCCCACGGAAAAAACCTAAGCGTTCATCAACAGATAAATTCTGTGTGTGTGTGTGTGTGTGTGTGTCCATCAACACGTACAGTGGAACATTATTCAGTCATAAAAAGAATGAAATCTTGCCATTTGCAGCAACATGGAAGAACTTGGGGGGCATTATGCTAAGTGAAATACATCAGTCAGAGAAAGATAAGTACGTATGATATTGCTTATATATGTATTATGTTTATTCTAAAAACTACAGCAAACTAGCTATAACAAAAGAAGCAGAGAGAGAGAACAAACTAGTGGTTATCAGTTATGGGGGACAAAAACGGGGTGGGGGAGTGGGAGGTACAAACCATTGGGTGTAAGATAGGCACAAGGATGTATTTATAACATGGGGAATATAACCAATATTTTGTAATAACTGTAAACTACAAATAATTGTAAAAGTCAGTATTTCATAGTAACCTTTAAAAATTGTTTAGAAATTAATTAATTAATTTTTAAAAAGGAGCCCATCCCAAGTTTAATTAAAGAAAGGAAGTTTTATGGGCTTTATTCTAAAAACTGACATTTTAATAAGCCTTGAGAGATTGTGACTTAAAAGGAAACTGCCAAGAATAGGCATCTAGCATAGCATGGCATCCACGTTCATTATTTATTATTTGTAGGATTTTGTGTATTTTGGTAATAAAAATCTACTAAAAAAGGCATTTATTCAGTACAGTGAAAGCATAGGAGAATGAGAAAAATATTCTACTCCAAGAATTCTTAAGTCCTCAGACCTAGGCAACAGTAAAGGTAGGTCTCTTAAGTAACTGGATGATCAGCAGAGAAAGGTTGTGAACCTTCTGAAAATGATATGTAAGTGAGGGGCTGTGACTGTCAATACCGCCACACACCCATCTCATAAGATATCAGGTTCAAATCCACTTCATCCCTGATCACATTTCCTTTTTTTTCTTAGTACATTTTTTTTTTTTTAATATCCTTATTTAGTGGAATTGCCAGGAAGGAAAAAAATCTTTCTCTACCCTTCTAGGTTCCTCTGGCTGGTTTAAGAATTAAATTGACACCAGACAGATTAATATGAGAAAAATCAAATAAAAGTGTACTAACATGAGTATATTGGAAAAGGCAATGGCACCCCACTCCAGTACTCTCGCCTGGAAAATCCCATGGAGAGAGGAGCCTAGTAGGCTGTAGTCCATGAGGTCACGAAGAGTTGGACACAACTGAGCGACTTCACTTTCACTTTTCACTTTCATGCATTGGAGAAGGAAATGGCAACCCACTCCAGTGTTCTTGCCTGGATAATCCCAGGGACGGGGGAGCCTGGTGGGCTGCCATCTATGGGGTCCCACAGAGTCGGACACAACTGAAGCGACTTAGCAGCAGCAGCAGCAGCAGCAGCAGCAGCAACATGAGTATATGGGAGAGACTCAGGAAAACTACTCAGTTACTCAATGCACCAAAATGGTCGAAACCCTCACCTTAAACACCATCATTGCTGCTGCTGCTTAGTTGCTAAGTCCTGTCCAATTCACACCAGGCTCCTCTGTCCATGGAATTTTCCAGGCAAGAATACTGCTTGTTGTTGTTCAATCACTAAGTTGTGTCTGACTCTCTGTGACTCCATGGACTGCAACACACCAGATCTCCCTGTCCTTCACTATCTCCCAGAGGTTGCTCAAACTCATGTCCACTGAGTTGGTGATGCCATCCAACCATTCCATTCCCTGTCACCTCCTTCTCCTCCTGCATGACTAGTATGAAAAGGCAAAAAGAACACTGGAGTGGGTTGCCATTTCCTACTCCAGAGGATCTTCCTAACCTAGGGACTGAACCCAAGTCTCCTGCATTGGCAGGTGGATTCTTTACCACTGAGCCACCTGGGAAGCCAGCCGAGAGGAGCTACCCCACATCCAAGGAGCGGCGGCTGCGCGGGCACAGGAGGGCCGAGAGGAGCTACTCCACATTCAAGGTCAGGGGGGGCAGCCGTGAGGAGATACCCCTTGTCCAAGGTAAGGAGCAGCAGCTGCGCTTTGCTGGAGCAGCAGTGAAGAGATACCCCACGTCCAAGGTAAGAGAAAACCAAGTAAGATGGTAGGTGTTGCGAGAGGGCATCAGAGGGCAGACACACTGAAACTGTAATCACAGAAAACTAGCCAATCTGATCATAAGGACCACGGCCTTGTCTAACTCAGTGAAACTAAGTCATGCCGTGTGGAGCCACCCAAGACAGACGGGTCATGGTGGAGAGGTCTGACAGAATGTGGTCCACTGGACAAGGAAATGGCAAACCACTTCAGTATTCTTGCCTTGAGAACCCCATGAGCAGTATGAAAAGGCAAAAAGATAGGACACTGAAAGATGAACTCCCCATGTTGGTAGGTACCCAATATGCTACTGGAGATCAGTGGAGAAATAACTCCAGAAAGAATGATGGGATGGAGCCAAAGCAAAAACAATACCCAGCTGTGGATGTGACTGGTGATAGAAGCAAAGTCCAATGCTGTAAAGAGAAATATTGCATAGGAACCTGGAATGTTAGGTCCATGAATCAAGGCAAATTGGAAGTGGTCAAACAGGAGATGGCAAGAGTGAAGGTTGACATTCTAGGAATCAGTGAACTAAGATGGACTGGAATGGGTGAATTTAACTCAGATGACCATTATATCTACTACTGTGGGCAGGAATCCCTAAGAAGAAATGGAGTAGACATCATGGTCAACAGAAGAGTCCGAAATACAGTACTTGGATGCAATCTCAAAAATGACAGCATGATCTCTGTTCGTTTCCAAGGCAAACCATTCAATATCACGGTAATCCAAGTCTATGCCCTGACCAGTAACACTGAAGAAGTTGAAGTTGAATGGTTCTATGAAGCCCTACAAGACCTTTTAGAAGTAACACCCAAAAAAGATGTGCTTTTCATTATAGGGGACTGGAATGCAAAAGTAGGAAGTCAGGAAACACCTGGAGTAACAGGCAAATTTGGCCTTGGAGTACAGAATGAAGCAGGGCAAAGGCTAATAGAGTTTTGCCAAGAGAACGCACTGGTCATAGCAGACACCCTCTTCCAACAACACAAGAGAAGACTCAACACGTGGACATCACCAAATGGTCAACACCGAAATCAGACTGATTATATTCTTTGCAGCCAAAGATGGAGAAGCTCTACAGAGTCAGCAAAAACAAAACCAGGAGCAGACTGTGGCTCAGATCATGAACTCCTTATTGCCAAATTCAGACTTAAATTGAAGAAAGTGGGGAAAACCACTAGACCATTCAGGTATGACCTAAATCAAATCCCTTATGATTATACAGTGGAAGTGAGAAATAGATTTAAGGGACTAGATCTGATAGACAGAGTGCCTGATGAACTATGGACAGAGGTTTGTGACATGGTACCAGAGACAGAGATCAAGACCATCCCCATGGAAAAGAAATGTAAAAAAAACAAAATAGCTGTCTGAGGAGGCCTTACAAATAGCTGTGAAAAGAAGAGAAGTGAAAAGCAAAGGAGAAAAGGAAAGATGGCATTTGAATGCCAGAGTTCCAAAGAATAGCAAGGAGAGATAAGAAAGCCTTCCTCAGCGATCAATGCAAAGAAATAGAGGAAAACAACAGAATGGGAAAGACTAGAGATCTCTTCAAGAAAATCAGAGATACCAAGGGAACATTTCATGCTAAGATGGGCTCAATAAAGGACAGAAATGGTAAGGACCTAACAGAAGCAGAAGATATTAAGAAGAGCTGGCAAGAATACACAGAAGAACTGTACAAAAAAGACCCAGATAATCACAGTGGTGTGATCACTTACCTAGAGCCAGACATCCTGGAATGTGAAGTCAAGTGGGCCTTAGGAAGCATCACTACGAACAAAGCTAGTGGAGGTGATGGAATTCCAGTTGAGCTATTTCAAATCCTGAAAGATAATGCTGTGAAAGTGCTTCACTCAATACGCCAGCAAATTTGGAAAACTCAGCAGTGGCCACAGGACTGGAAAAGGTCAGTTTTCATTCCAATCCCAAAGAAAGGCAATGCCAAAGAATGTTCAAACTACTGCACAATTGCACTCATCTCACACGCTAGGAAAGTAATGCTCAAAATTCTCCAAGCCAGGCTTTAGCAACATGTGAACCGTGAACTTCCAGATGTTCAAGCTGGTTTTAGAAAAGTCAGAGGAACCAGAGATCAAATTGCTAACATCTGCTGGATCATCGAAAAAGCAAGAGAGTTCCAGGAAAACATCTATTTCTGCTTTATTGACTATGCCAAAGCCTTTGACTGTGTGGATCACAATAAACTGTGGAAAATTCTTAAAGAGATGGGAATAACAGATCATCTGACCTGTCTCTTGAGAAACCTGTATGCAGGTCAGGAAGCAATAGTTAGAACTGGACATGCTAAAGACAAAAAACTGTTTTGGGGGCTGGTTTGAGACTTCAAAGGCGAGCAAGGCAATTGACATGGAGATTAAAAAGCAAATGTTTGGTAAACAAATAAATGCTTGCTGGGTACCTCAGAGACAATGGGACACCAAGAAGAATTTTAACAGACTTTGCTAGGTTCCTCCCTGTCCACCACACCTAGTTCATACTATAGTTATCTCTGGTGACAGCTTCCTTCCTAGAACAGGTCCTCTGGCTACATTCTGCAAGACAGAGAAGGGGAAGGTCAAAAGTCTCTTCCCATGTCTTTTGGGCTGTGATTGTTTTCAGATGGAAATAATGCACATGCCAAAGAGACATGTTGGGGTGGCGAATTTTGCTCTTCTATGGATGAAAGTCAAATCCAGATGAAGGGACTTTCCCGGTGCCTGCGATGGATACGAACCCGCCTGCCAATGCAGGGTTCCATCAGGGGTCTGGGAAGATCCCACATGCTGCTGAGCAGCTAAGCCCACACGTTGGCCGCAACCACTGAGCCTGCAAGCCCAGAGCTTCACAATAGAAGACACCGCAATGACATCAAGCATCGCAGTGAAGCCCAACCATCACGAGAGCGCCACACCCACCCAACCCCTACAGCTAGAGAAATCACATGCAGCAAAGACTGACTGCAACCAAGTGATAAATACTTCTGAAAAAAAATCCAGATAAAAAAATCTTCATTTAATTATTTAATTTTCATCTTTGGCCACTCCATGCAACACGCGGGACCTTAGTTCCCCGAGCAAGGATTGAACCCGTACCACCTGCAGAGGAAGCCCAGGATCGTCGGGGCAGTCCCCCCAAATAATTTGTTTTTAATACATCAATCCCCAGAAGCATTTATTTCTATGGGAAGACCGCAGAAACACCGGTGAGAACGGAATTTTACTTCCACTCCCCATTTGCTCACACGTCTCCTTCTCTACCTGGCTTCATTGACTGGGATTCCCCCTCTCCTCCCCCCCCCAAAGGCTTCCAGTCAGCCCGGCCAGCCACGCCCTGCGGGGTACCTCGCCGCTTCGGCCCGGGCAGCGACCCTAAGAGCTTCCGGCGTCTCCTTTCCGTGAGGAGGGAGAGCGGTTCCGGCCCTCCCCATCTTCACATAGCTCCCAGGGCGCTGGCATCTCTCCGAAAGCCTCACCGGATCCTCTTCCCTAATTCCGTCACTTCCGGGATCGGCCATTTTCCTCCGCCCCCTTCCGCCGGCACCAGAAAGTACGTAATCACCCAGCGCCGGCGCCGGCGCCTCACGCTGCTCAGGCGCTAGAGGAGGCTTTCTTAAGTTTCTGATGCTCGCTTGCCCCGCTGGTAGAGGGCCCGGACAGGAACGGGGATTGTTGCCTCCTCGGCGCCGCCATGCAGGTCTCCAGCCTCAACGAGGTGAAGATTTACAGTCTCAGCTGCGGCAAGTCCCTTCCCGAGGTGAGTCAGGTCGGGTCCTCCTCCTCGCGGGAGGCCCCTCTCGCCTCCGCCCCGTCCCTGGCAGTTTCTGCTGGGCCCGGGCCGGCCCCAGACCCGGGGAGGCCCCAAGGCGAGGGATGGTACCTGGGGAAGCTGGTCGGTGCTGGGAGACGACGACCGTGCTGTCACCGCGCCAGAAATTGGGCCTCGGGGTAATCAGGATGGATGAGTTTTTCTTGAACTCTTTTTGGGGAAAGTTCTCTAGACAGAGGAAGTGTCCCTTTGGACTTGTATGGATGTTCATAGCTGCTGCGACAACCAAGGAGGAAAACGTGGACAGGTTGACTGACAGATATTTCTCCCCCGTTTAAATGCCCCTCATCAGCTTCCCTGGTGGCTCAGACGGTAAAGAATATGCCTACAATGCGGGAGATCCAGGTTTGATCCCTGGGTCCGGAAGATCTCCTAGAGAAGGGAAGGACCCACTCCAGTGTTGTTGTCTGGAGAATCTCACGGACTGAGGAACCTGGTGGGCTCCAGTCCCTGGGGTCGCAAAAGAGCTGTATAGGACTGAGCGACTAACACTTTAACTTTTTTCAGCTGTTTTCTACTTGAGACTACTTGTTAGACAGTTGTTTTTAAAACATGGCCCTTCCTACATGCTGCTGTTGGTCTGAGTTCTGCCCTTGGGAATCAGAATAAGTGTAGCTTTTTGTTGTGTCCGACCCTAAAAGGTTTGGAGCCAGCGATCAGTTTCTTCTCAGAATCCAGGTTAAATAACTCCTTCTCCAGCTGTCACACAGCACTGTCCCTCTCAGTTTGTTCTTTGCCTCTGTGCATTTCCTGGGATGTGAGTACGTGCAGGCAGCCCTGAGCTAAGTGTTGGGATACGTGATGAACCGGTCAGATATGGTTTCCTGTTGGAGAAAAGGGTAATAAGTAGGCAAATAGAACAACTTCAAATACCGATAAGTGGTTTGAGTGCTGAGTGTTTATAAGAGAGCTCTTGTGGATAAAGTGTTCAGAGAAAGTGGTTTGGACTAAAGGCTTGAGGGCAGGCTTCTCTACAGGAGGCAACCTTTGAGCAGACGCTTGGATGATGGAAAGGATGGAGTCTTGTGACGATAAGGGGACAGGAAGAGATTTTTTGTGCTGAGAGAACAGGTGTCAGTGACTCACAATGGAATGCACTTGGCACATTGGAGACACAGAAGCACCGCGGTGGGGGCTGTGGGATGCTCCGTGGGATGGGAGAGTAGGGGCAGGTGAGACTGAAGAGCTGGGCCTTGTAGACCCAGGTAGAAAGTTAGGGTTTTATTCTTAATGCTATTGGAAGCTACTGTTGGGTTTCAAACTGGTTACTGCATGGCAGATTACTGCAGCTGGGGAGAGTGAGTGGGAATGAATTAGATGGTCCAGCTGAGAGACTGGTGCTCGGTCTAGGATGGTAACAAAGGAGATACTAAGACTCGGTGGGGTAAAGGAGGTATTTTGGAGATAGGCTAGTGGCACTTGCTAGTGGGTTGAATAGCGGTAGGGAGTTGAGGTGAAGGAAAGGAAGGCATCCAGAGAGGACTCTTAGGGTTTGGATCTGAATGACTGGGGGCACTGTGTTGCTGATTGTTGAAATGGAGAATTGAGCACATTGTGGGTCAGGGGGAAAGTAGTGGGCAAAAGAGATCAAAATTTTATTTCTTGATATTGAAGTTTTGATGTTCTAATAAACATCAGATGGAAATGTTGAGTAAACAGGTACGTGTATCCTGCCATGGGAATCTCTGAATCTTCTTTTAAAGTAAATCTGACTTGCCAACAAATTACCTGTTTTGCTTTACCTACTTTAAATGTAAGATCCATTAGGGTTCCCCCACCCCACACCCCCAGTGACAGCAAGGTGCCTGTCTAGTGGAAGATTTAGGTCATCAGCATCTCTGGAGCTCTTTTGCTGGGTTTCAGGTTAAATTATTTGGCATTGGTAAAGTGCCATTCTCTATTAACGGTGATTTTATGGAATGCAAAGAGAATGCCCGGAATCAGTGACAACTTTCAGGTCTTTGGTGAACTTTTAAACCTTGGACTGATTCACTCCTGTACCGGACAGACTCTGTCTAGTGTGCTGTCCTGGAGTGCTGTCAGTTTGTACAGAAACTCCAGCATGAATTGTCTTTCCTTCCTGTCGTCACTGTGGTACAGAATTTCTGGCCCTTTAAGATCCCAGGCTCCCAGTTAGAAGGCAGTCTCTATCCCCTCCTCTTTGCCCCATGGTCATGATGGATGAGCATTCCTCATAGTATGGGAATCATAGCATTGGGCTTCCCTCATAGCTCAGTTGGTAAAGAGTCTGCCTGCAATGCAGGAGACCCCTGTTCGATTCCTGGGACAGGAAGATCTGCTAGAGAAGGAATAGGCTACCTACTTCAATATTCTTGGGCTTCCCTGGTGGCTCAGCTGATAAAGAATCTGCCCGCAATGTGGGAGACCTGGATTCAATCCCTGGGTCGGGAAGATCCCCTGGAGAAGGGAAAGGCTACCCACTCCAGTATTATGGACTGTATAGTCCATGGGGTCGCAAAGAGTCGGACACGCCCGAGCGACCTTCACTTTCACTTTTCATGATGTATGAGACCAGCTGTTGAGTGAACTGCCCTCTTCTTGAGCATAACTTCCTGAGAAGAGGAAATTGAATGTCCTATTAAAGGAGAAGCCCTGGTAATATACCTCTGTTTTGCTTGTCTTTTGTTGTTGTTTAGTTGCTCAGTTGTTTCCAACTCTTTGCAACCCTGTGTACTGCAGCCCACCAGTCTCCTCTGTCCATGGGATTTTCCAGGCAAGAATATTGAAATAGGTTGCCATTTCCTTCTCCAGGGGATCTTCCTGACCCAGGGATCGAACCCAAGTCTCCTGCATTGGCAGGTGGATTCTTTACCACTGAGCCACCAGGGAAACCCTTTGCTTGTGTTAGTTTGATGTAAAAGAACATATCGAGTGCCCAGAAATACAGTTTAACATCACCTTTAGTTGAAACATTATTGCCTCAAATGAAATCAGAACAATATAATCACAAAGACTAGTATAAACCCACAAATCAGTGCTCTGAAGACAAAGGTGGGAGGAGAACTCTGGCTCGGACTCAAGCCCTTCAAAGAGTGACACGTGTTCCAGTGTCCACCCTTCCTCAGGAATCACACATCACAGTGAGGGTCTTCAGGGGTGGGTCTGCCTGACCAAAGAGCCCTAAAGATTATAATGTCTGGTATCTAACATGGGCTGTACGTTGGGTTTGTGCTTTTAGAAATGGTATCTGTTAATCTTTCTCTTGGTTTTCTTTGATTTCTTGAGCATATGTTTTCTTAACCTCATGATTGTTGACATTTTGGGCGGGACAGTGCTTAGCGTTCAGGCTGTCCTGGGCATTGTAAGAGGTTTGGCGGCATCCCTGACCTCTACCCACTAGATGCCAGGAGTGCCCACCCCATCCCATTGTGCCAACCAAAGACGCTTTAAGAATTGCCAGAGATGCCCTTTGGAGGCAAAATTGCCCCTGGTTGAAAACCACTGCTTTAAGGTAATTGTACTTTATTAGTGCTTCATCATTGGACCTGTTCATGCAATGGAATTATATTGCTAGCTAAAATAAGGTACAGTAATTACAGAACAAAACGTGGTGTCTGTGAATACTTTTAAAAGCATCATTTCTTTATCATCAAGTCTCAGCTATTTATCTAGTTTTTGTTTTGTAAAAAATATATTTATTTGAGACAGTTTCTCCATTTGATGTTTGCTTTTTAAAATTTCACTTCAAGTGGTTCCATATAATAGTTATAACCCATACTATTTGAGGCTTACTGCTTTCTCTTAGGTTGATTAAATGAACTAGTTTTCTCTTATGTAAAAATATGGTAGTCCTTAAAGTTTATTGTCTAGTATAGGAAAATGCATACCAGGAAAAAATCCGTATGCCAGGATGTAACAGTAGGGTTAGATTACAGAGTATTTTCCTTTCCTATGTTACATATTCCTTTAAGGTTTCAGTTTTCAAATATGAGCATGTATGATTTTTTGTAAGCAGAGAGACAGCTCAAGTAAATGTGTTTTAAAATGAAGTCTCTTCACTTTCTTTAAGTGGCTTTCTGACAGGAAGAAGAGGGCACTTCAGAAGAAAGATGTCGGTGAGTATAGTTTTTTTTTTTTTTTCATTTCAGCCACATTTGTGATCCCTATTATAATGCTTTTACTTACTTATTGTTATATTTAAGTGAAGGTTCACAAAAACACAGTGGAATTCGTGCAGTGGGAAATAAACATTCTTGCCCTTTCCCTCTGAAGAAAACTTTTGTTGTGGTAAATACAGTCCTGTGGGCGTGGGGTTTGATTTTCACCTACTCACATGGCAGTTGGTTGGCCTCTTACTGTTTCATGGATGATGGCAGAAGTCATAAGACTCCTGGGTCAGAGACAAGGACCCCATGAGTCACGTGGCACAGCAAACAGCGTGAACACCAGCATTCTTCCGTCACTTCCCTGCCCAGAGTCCCATGGGGGCACTCAGGGTGGCCCAGATGGGTGCTCTGCTTGCAGTAGGTTTGTGCTGCAGCTGAGGAACACTGAACATGGGGGTCCACCACCTTTAAAGCAAGCAGTAAGCCAGCTGGCTCTTTGTCTAGAGGAGACTCACCTGTAAAGCTCCCCAGCTGCATAAATAATGCTGAGAAATGACTCAGGTAATGGACTGGCCAGGGCCTTACAGTCTTGCATACCCACTGAAGCAATCCTAGAAGGACTAGCAGTCCTAACGATTCCATAATCTCTTTATTTCCCAGCGTATTAAAATCTTTTTCTGTTTGTTAAATCCATCTGTCAGTTTTTGAGATATAGAAACGCTGAACCTTTTCTTTCTGAACAAAGTAATTTTATATACAGAACATATAAACATGAACCCTGAAAGATCACTGTAGAAGATTTTGATTCTTTTAAGTTATGACAGCAGGGAAGATAGGCTTGTAAGATCAGTTTTTAACTTAAATCATTTCAGACAGACTTTCATTACATTTTCTCTGCTACAACTTGTCATATATGAAAAATGATTAACTTCCCATATATTTTGTCCAAGTTATTTTCTACAAATCAAACACCTAAGATAATGAAGGGGTTTCTGAATGTGAGATAAATACCTCAAAGCAAGCACCTTGGAAAAGTAGGCTTTATATAGTATCTATAAAATTAGAAAATTAAGGACCTCCCTGGTGGTCTAGTGGTTAAGAATCCGCCTTGCAGTGCAGAAGACGTGAGTTCGATCCCTGGTTCAGGAAGATCCCACATGCAGTGGAGCAACTGAGCCCCTTTGCCACAACTCTTGAGCACGTGCACCTAGAACCCGTGCTCCACAACAAGGGAGGTCACAGCAACGAGAAGCCTACACGCTGCACCTAGGGAATAGCCCTCTCTTGCCACAACTATAGAAAGCCTGTGCTCTCAGCAAGGAAGACCCAGCACAAACAAAAATGATAAATCATTTAATTTTTAAAAAAATTAGAAAATTAAAACTTTAAATCAAAGGAAGAAAGCAATTGCTGCTTTCACAATGCTTACTGATTCTGATTTCTTCTGTTTCTCTCTTTGCCACTCCAGTGTTCAAGTATGTAAGCAAACAGACTCAGATTATTTAGAGGAAAAAAGTAGTTCACTGACTACTTTCTAACCCATCTCAAAACTATCCCTGTCTTCCAAGCTGTGTGGCCCACTCCTCCTCAGCTGGTTCGAATCTTATATTCAGGTTTAGTGACCGAGGCAGTGAGGGGCCACACAGTCATACACGGTTCTTGCAGAGGGCACATACAGCAGCCAGCCAGAAGCCACACCCCCTTGTGTTAGGGAACCCATATTTGAGAGTCTGTCTTAGTGTTTTAACCCAGAGAGATTGCTTCTCTAGTCTGGATCGTCTTGGCTACAGATCAGTGCTGCCAAGGAGAGGCAAAAGGCAGCTTGGTACCAGTTTCTTATATAAATTTTTTAAGATTTTGAAGTTTTAAACTTATTGTTTAGCCATGATTCATGATTGAATAACAGTAGTAGTTTAATGTGTATTCTGTCCCCCTTAATCCGGGGCTTGAAACTGGATGCTTGATGCACTATTATGGACATTTTTCCCGCCATTAACAGTGATAGTCTTTGGTTTTTGAAAAGTACAAATAAAATGGTTTAGAAAAATAAGGCAGGAGCCGAGAGAAAATCTTGCTGTGTAGTGGGACTGTGTTGGTGCCTTCCCAAGGCTGGGAGGCGCTGGGTTGATGTCGTTTATAGGGACTGCTCTGAATGCTTGGTCTTCCTGTGACACAGAATAAGCACATGGCTATTAAACCAGTTATTTATTTTCTTTCTTTGCAGATGTCCGTAGGAGAATTGAACTTATTCAGGATTTTGAAATGCCCACTGTTTGTACCACTATTAAGGTATCAAAAGATGGGCAGTATATTTTAGCAACTGGTAAGCATCATTTTTGTTATAACATACCAGGAAATGCTTTGGAGGAAAAGGGAAAATTATTCTAATATTTTATTATTAAAAAATTTCAAACGTACAGAAATACTGCAAAAATTGTACAGTGAACAGCCATTTACCTATCACCTTGATGCTTCAGTAGTTTGCCGTGTTTGCTTTATCACCTGTCTGTCTATCCATCTCTCTGTCATCCATCAGTCCACCCTGTGTTTTGATGCTTTTCAGAGTAAGTTGCAGATATTAGTATCTTTCACCCATAAATACCTCAGTGTGTATGTCATTAACTAGAGTTCAGTATTTGTTTATGGCTTTTTTTAAATTTGCAGAAGTAAATAATTTTGATGAGTTTGGACAAATGTATATACCTACGTAGCCCAGACCCCCAGCGAGATCCAGAACTTTCCTTTCACCCAGAACCTTCTGTTATGCTCCTCACAGTCAGTCCCTGCCCCTACTCATGTGTAGCCAGCCACCTCTCTGTGATTTACTTTTTCCCCACAGACAAATTTAGCCTGTTTTAAATAGACTCTTTTATATAAATGCAATCATGTACTATGTATTCTTTCTGTTTGAGTCTTATTTCACCTAGGACTTCGTATTTCAGATTCATTCATGTCATTATATGTGTGAATAGTTCTTTTTTCGTTGCTGTTACCAAGTGATATTTCCTTCAAGGAATATGTCACACTTGGTTTATTCTTCAGTTGATGGACATCTGGGCTATTTTCATTCTTTGGCTGTTATTGATAAAGCATTATGAACCATCTCGTACAAGTCTGTTTCGAGGCTGTTGCTGGATCACAGGGTAGGTGTGCATTTGGTTTGATGAGAACCTGCTGGGTATTTTTCCAGACTAGTCAGATCATTTTATACTCCCACCGACAAGGAGTGAGAGTTCCAGGAAAGGTTGTTTTATCATAATGATTTTCTCTGTCATGTACTAGTATTTCTTATGCTACTAAGACCTCATGTTAGCAATGATTCATCAGTATGAAAAAGCCATAAAATACAGCAACATTACTCAACCGTTTTTGGTTGTGATTTTGCTCCATATAGTCTAGATATTGTCCACTTAATTTTTATTGTTGTTTTTGGCTTAACATTCATCTATATCTCTTTTCCAACCACTTTCTTCTTTGACAGAACTTTTATACATCTACATGCTATTCTCTTTTGTTCTGTGTCAGTGGTTGTCTCATTACTAACACTATCCATGTTTTTAGCCTCCAGTTTTGTGTTCAGGATATAGACTACAATTATAGATTATATATAACATATATATTCTGTAGAGAGTATGTATGTGTAGATATACTGTACTATAACGTGTGTGCTCAGTCACTCAGTCATGTCTGACTCTTTGTGACCTTGTGGACTGGAGCCCCCACCAGGCTCCTCGGTCCATGGGATTTCCCAGGTGAGAATACTGAAGTGGGTTGCCATTTCCTACTCCAGGGGATCTTCCCAACCCAGGGATCAAACCCTCATCTCTCACATCTCCTACATTGGAAGGTGGGTTCTTTACCACTAGTGCCACCTGGGAAGCCCATGCTATACTATGTACTATTTTTAAGTGAGATGTTGGGCTTTGATCCATGTCAGAAAATATAGGACAACTACATCGCTTTCTTTTAGAAGTATCCTCATTGGTTTATGAACTTCCCTGATGGTCCAGTGGTTAAGTCTCTGTGCTTCCACTGCATGGGGCATGAGTTTTAGCCCAGCTTGGGGAACTAATTTCCCACATGCAATAGGGCATGGCTAAGAAATTTTAAAAAATAGAAACATTCTTACTGGTTTTAAAAATCAGTCTTTTCCTGATTGCAAATATGATAATCTTATAAAAAATGTAACAGAAATACGCAGAAGAAAATGTGAAAGACCCTAAGATTGTATTAAAATATACCAGATGTCACTGTGCTTATTCCTCCATCATTTTTCTGTGCAGAGGACTAGCATTGTCACAGTCGAGTTTTACAGAAGCCGGATCGTATTAATATTACGAGCACCACCCTGCAGGGCTCACCTCTCTCGCTGCACTCACTCTGTGTTTCACTTCGTAATGTGTTTTGGCAGCTTCCATGTTAGTGGTTACAGGTCTTTGTTATCCTCTTTATAAGTCATATAATGATTTACCATCATTTACATAACCCTCTCAGTGGACATTTAATTTGCTTTTCCTCTCAGTGGACATTTAATTTGCTTTCATCTTTTGGCCATTTGTAAATAATGCTTCAGTGAACATTCTTCATGTCTTTGGTACACTTATGTTTCTGTAGAATAAATTTGTATAAATTGAAATAAAGATTTAAGATGTAAGAATATCACATATTTTACAAATACTGCCAGATTGTCCTTCAAAGAATTTGTAACAATTTAAACTTGTCACTGCACTTTCCTGGTGGCTCAAACAGTAAAGAATATGCCTGCAGTGCAGAAGACCCAGGTTCGATCCCTGAGTTGGGAAGATCCCCTGGAAAAGGGAATGGCAACCCACTCTGGTATTCTTGCCTGGAGAATTCAATGGACAGAGGAGCCTGGCAGGCTACAGTCCATGGGATTGCAGAGTTGGACATGACTGAGCAACTAACACTTTCAAACTTTCACTTTCATGCTTGTTACCAAAGTATGAGTGTAGGTTTTTTTTTGAATATCCACCTAAATGCAGATATTAACCAATTTCTCATCTTGGCCATTTGATAGATAAAAACTAGTTTTTAAAAAACCTACTTTGTTAGAATATTTGTGAAGTTTATTAGTTATTTGTATTTCATTTCCTGTGTTTTGCTTGTTTATATCCTTTGCTCATTTTTCCCTTCAGATGTTGGAGAGGGCTGTTTTTAAATTCTTTTTGTTTGGTAAGCTTATAATTATCCTATTTAACCTCTAAACAGAAGGTATAATCAACATATCTTCAGGATATTGGTAATAAAAAGTACGCCCTTTAGGTTTTACATCCCATCAAATTTTTTATAGGAACATATAAACCTCGAGTTCGATGTTATGACACCTATCAATTATCCTTGAAGTTTGAAAGGTGTTTGGATTCAGAAGGTAAGAGATTATATTTGAATTCACGAAAATAATTTTTATATTTGGGTACTTGTCTCCTTTTTAAACTGGGCATGGATTGTGTATTAGTTACAGTAAATGTGGCAGCTTTGAAAAATTCATTACTCATAGCTCTGTAGGTGAAGTCTGTGCAGGCTCGCCTGTGTTCTGTGCTCAGGACTGACCTCACGGTGTCAGCGGGATGGGACTTTTCCACAGGCCCTGGGCAGGATCTTTTTTCAAACTTATAGGTGGTTGGCACAACGCAGTTTGTTGTGGTTGTTGGGTTGAGGTCCCGCTTGCTGCTGGCTGTGAGCTGGGGGGCCACACTTGGCTTCTGGAGGCCCCTACATGCCTCCTCACCTGGTGTCTGCCTCCTTCAAGCCAGCAGCAGTTCCTTGTGCTCTGAATCTGCCTCTTCTGCCTCCAGCTGGGGAAAACACTCACTGTTTTTAAAGGGCTCGGGAGAATTATAAATCTCAGCTTTGCCATAAAATGTGATGTACTTACAAGAGTGGTGTCTCCTCATGTTGACAGGGTCCACCCACACTCTCCAGAGCAGGAGACTATACCCGGGGGAAGGTCAGTGGGGTCGTTCTTAGAATTCTCCCTGGTACCAAGGGCAGGTTGAGATGGGAAAGTTCATCTCCAACATGGAGATGGCCCCATGTTTGAGGTGAGGGAAAAGAAGTTAATGGAATTTGTATTTTCTTAACTTGTTTCACTCTTTTATTTTAAAAGAGCAATACAAACTCCATGTGCTGCTAATAGTAACTGTTTCCACTCTTTAGTTTTGTTTAGCAGGTATACTGTGAATGAGTAAAAAGTTACTGTTACCTTTTTTCAAGCAAACATTTTTGAGCTTCTAATGTTTGTTATTTTACTTTGAACATCTCAGAAAAACTGTGGCAGAATTTACGAATCATTATATTTTGTGAATTTATTATCTAATTTGCTTCAATTCTATAGAAAATGTAGCTGATCTGTATTAAGAAACTATAAAACGTTTAACTTTCCACTTGGTTTTTTTTTTTTCCCCACTTGATGTTTTGAGGGCAATATAGTATGACATCTTTGTTCTTGTTTTATGTAGATGGCAAAGAAAGAAGCAAAACCCAGCATTTGTGTATAAGATTTGTGTTGAATTAGAATCTTTGCATCAATTTTATATTTTTATTAAAAACATTGATAATTATATTTTTCTTACTACTTCTTATTTTTCAGTTGTCACCTTTGAAACTTTGTCTGATGACTATTCAAAGGTATGTTTTATAGCATTGGTTTGTACTGCCTGTGCTCAAGAAATGAATGAGTGGAATTTATTTTTATGATAAGTGTTTTTATGGTATTTCCATCGTTAAATTTAAAGTAGCTATGCAGTAAAATAAGACCTGCTGTTTGCTATTAATATCTGTTTAGTTTATCTTGTGAATGTGACAACAGGGATGGAGAGTCCTTGGCAAGTCTAAGATCAAAATAAGTTTTCCATAGCATGTATGAATGAGACATTACCTATATTTTTAAGAATTGGTAGCTGTCATCTTTTTAGACCATCTTATATTCTAGATGTGTGATTTTCATTATAGCATTTAAAGTAGTATTGTTTGCCAGGTTGCTTTCAGTTTCTTATTCATATGTGAAAAGTACAATAGCAGGTTGTTTGTTTAATATTCTTAACCCTGCAAGTAAGTGGTTGTGGCATATACTGAAGCAGTTCAAGACACAGCTTATATGTTTACATTTTCTTTTTTTCTTTTTTGGTGCCATTAATACATCTTTCAGCTCTATGGTCATTTTCAGCAGTTACAGGATTGTCAGTAGAAATGCCTTATTAAATTCAAAATGAAAAATTTTTAGTGATGTCAGGTGTCATTGTGAAGGAAAACTGAAGTTTCAGAGCTGGCATGTTTTATATATTGTCTTCAGTTCTGGCAACTATGGAGTACAGCTTCCATAGCCTGTGGCAGCTATTTATTGTATGTTTCGGAACATTCAATTTTATGATATATTTTCTCTAGATGCTGATAAATTTGCTTGTAAGTCTTTCAGTTACAAGGTAAAGTTTGCCGAAAAACCTATCTAGAATGCAGGAAGGCATTAAGTAACTAATGGAGAGGTTGATTCTTAACATATTTGTTAGCCATGTGATGGTGAGTTGTGTTTATACACGTGTGTTTACAGAGAGCAAGAAAAAGGATGAGATGAGAGTTTTTCTTGCTTTGCCAATTTCAGTGATGATGAAATAAACACTTTATCTAGAAACCTAAGCAAACTAATTTTCTCATTTCATTTTCAGATTGTCTTCCTGCATAATGATAGATACATCGAATTTCATTCACAATCAGGTTTCTACTACAAAACCAGAATACCAAAGTTTGGGCGAGATTTCTCTTACCATTATCCATCCTGTGACTTGTACTTTGTTGGCGCAAGGTATTGGGTCTAATCACCCTTTGTTTTCTCCTTTCCAGCTTCCCAAACGATTTCTATTCTTAAAATGGAGGAGCGGGATTAAAAGAAGAATAAGACATTTTCCCTGCCTTGTGGTTGCTCAGAGGGTGTAGTTCCAAAGTGACTGGCTCATTTAAGGGTCACATCCTTGACTTTCATTGGCATGGGGCTCTACATCTAGAGACATGGTAACCCAGAAGGGCGACGGTGGTGGGAAGTCAGTATCTTAGCCCCATTGCATGCATTCTAAAGCATTTTATTCTTAAATGCTACCTTCTTTATGATTATCCATTTTAGAAAATTGAGAAAACATGAAAAAGAATAAAGAAAAAAAAGTCACCCTATCCTGTAATTATGCCACCCAGAGGAAGCCCTTATTAGTATTTTACTGTTATTTCATTGTAGTCTTGTTCTTATATACACTTATAGATACATTTTGGATCTCGTATTCTCCTGTTGTTTGTTAATAATATTCTACTTAACAACGTCATAATATTTCCTTGGCACGTGGATGGTTGAAATCACTCTTAAATGATGAACAAATTTACAAATAAGGTGATTATCTTTTAGGTTTAGAGTACATTTTATGTATCAGTTTTACAAAGGGAAGTGATGCCTTATGACAGATACATGTTTCTAAAAATTATACTTACTTGAAGAAAGTTCCCTTAGTTTACTGGATTTTTAACTCTTTTATTGTTTGGCAGCTCTGAAGTTTATAGATTAAACTTGGAACAAGGACGGTACCTGAATCCTCTACAGACGGATGCTGCGTGAGTGTTGTTATAAGAATCCTGCTGTATTTATTTTGGCCAGGAGATGGAGCCAGACACCCAATTTGTTGTCACATAGCCTGTGTTGCATTTAATCAGAGCTCTCTGGGCAGCTTAGGCAAAAAAGTGACGTTAAATTTTCTCTTACACACACAAAAAATCGCTAAAAGACCTGGTGATGTCTTAAAATTTAAAAAAAAAATTTTTTTTAATCTACCCAAAAAGGTTTTAACTCACCCTGGAAATTCAGTTATTGTTTTTTGCTGTGTTCTTTAAATTTTCATTCATGATTTAATTTTCTCTTGTAGGGAAATTTTGAATTAACTCAGAGTACCATTAGTTTAATTTTTATTTTTTAGGTTTTTGCTAGTGGACATTTACGATTTTTTCATGTTTTCTATTTATCATGTGTTACAGTCTTTACTTTTGTTTTATTCATAGAGAAATATTTTAGGAATGAATCTGTCATAATATTAATACTTAGTAGTAGCAACAGCAACAGAATAGTGAAAGTGCTTACTGTGTGCCAGGCTTTATTCAGGATTTTATATATTTTCACTTATTTGAAGCTTATAACAAAATTTTACAGTATAGGTACTGTTATTACCTCCATTTTACAGATAGTGCAGCTGAGACTCAGAAAGGGTAAGTAGCTTGTTTAAGGTCACACAGCTAGTATGGAGTGGAAGCTGAATTACGTCTCATCTAGGTATATAAAGAGCTTGCTAGAGTTTCCTTATTGCTCCCCCCCCCCCCTTTTTTTCCCTTATTGCTTTGAAAGGGATTTTTAAAGGTTGGACAAACAGGTAATGATAAAAACTGGTAAACTCTCGTTATCTTTTTTTTTTTAATACTGGTTTGAAATACCAATTTTATTTTCTTAAATTGTAACACCATGATCCTTGAATAATTGGATCCTTGAATAATAAAGAATTATCTGCTCTTAACTTCCAGAACTTCCTGTTTATAATAGCAGCTTTTATTTATTGAGTGTCTTATAAACTCTAGACACTGTGCTGAGCATTTTATAGTTTTTTCATTTAATCCTCATAATGACCATATGAGGTTGGTGAACACCATTTTGCAGAGGAAAGAAAATTCGAGCCTGGAAACAGTGGACTCAATGGGCTGGTCAAGCCTCCAGATTGGTGGTGTGATAGCCTGTGTTATTTTGCTTTGGGAGAAAATTATTGAGAAGTTTGTTCTTGTGGCGGTAGGAGAGTGGTTTTGAAGTAAGCCCTTCCATGTCTCATCCCCTGGCAGGTAGAGTGTCACCCCGGGGTCTGAAACTCCAGGGCCCTTGTGACAAGCACTGGACCTTGTGTTGTCTCAGTGCTTTTCATATGCAGATGATCGAGAATCTGCTGGCTGCCACCTTCTCCACAGCAGTGGGTTTCCTGTTTGTTTAGGAAGTTTTTTGAGTGTCCCTCCTCCTAAAGCAGATGCTAAAACTCTCTCCCTTATCACTTTACTGTTTTAGGGAGAATAATGTTTGTGACATAAATTCAGTGCATGGCTTATTTGCCACAGGAACGATAGAGGTAAGCATACATTGACTTGATTTTGAAAAACACTCTCCCTGCATTTGCTAACAGAGTTTCATGTAAAGACAGGGTTACTTGGTTCCTAAGAGCAGGGTGCTGATGGCAAGACAAGCCCCTGATTTGCTTTTTATGTGAATGGTGGGTCACGTTCCTGGGAGACACAGCTGTACTGTTGCTGCAGACTGTGCCCCTCGGGGCTGGATTTGGCCTCGGGAGTCGGGGGCCATCATTACTGGGGGCGAAGTTGATAGTTGCCAGCTCGTGTGGCGACCACTCTTGCTCTTCACCAGTTCTCTGCTGCTTGTTAGTTTTATGACTGCATTCATTTCCCTGAGGCTTATTTTTCTCATCAGTGAAATGGAGATGATAAAACTTCCTTTGCCAGCTGTGTGGAGGTGCTGTACTGGTGAAAATCACATGGAAGAACTACATGAGAGCATTATAAACTGTAAGAGGACGTAGGGTGTGATTTGGACGTCCTGTATAGTAGCACTCAATTATGCACATTTTCATTTTAAACTGCGTAACACCTTTAATTCAGTGTCTTTCATACTTAGGAGTTTTTCTAGATTTGCTTTTTTTAATTAGACAGTATTGTTAAATACATTAAAAAAAAGGTAAATATGTCAAAAATGTATTGTTAAAAAATGCCCTTCTGTGCCTTGCAGTCACCAAGTCCTACACCAGAGATGACTCTTTAATGGCTTGCAATATTCTTCTTTCGTTTTTGTTTTTCTTTGTATATGCAGGTATGCATATGTGTTAGTAACATGTTTTTAAATGTTTTTCACAAAATTGAGATTATGCTGTGGTTCTTCATTTGCCTTTTTTTTTTTAATGTAATGCTATATAATGTATGTGTTTTATACACTGGTGCTTGTAATTACTTGCAAAACTAAGGTAATTGTTTAAAACTGGTGGACAAGATTCCATTGTATAGAGGTACTGTAGTTTATTAAACCAATTCATATGGGTGAAATGTAGATTTCTTTACTCAAAATTATTTTTAGATTAAAAGATCAAGATTTGAAATGGATCGCCTGAGGTTGATTTAATGGAAATATATAAAACTATGTTGACTGTGTTATAAAAACTAGTATGCCAAAGTTAGGCCAGTGATGCATTATCTTGCTAATTACTTTTCTTGAGATTACCAAGGGGAAATTTTAAAATAACTTCCTTGAAAAATTTGTTTATTTGAATAGAGTCCTTAATAGAGCAAGCTAGGCTAGACATCAGGAAACATGCTGTGTAAGAGAAGTTGTGAATTAGAGCAGGCTTCTCTTTCACCAACTGTTTTAAGACCAACCATGAGACTTGTTGAAGGGAGAACAGACCCCCCCAGCCTAAAGGCTGGGTTCCTGAAATTCCTTGGGTTCCTTGATTACTGTGTGTGTGTGTGTGTGTGTGTGTGTGTGTGTGTGTGTGTGTATGCACTCAGTCATATTCAACCCTTTGTGACCCTGTGGGGGTTTGATATTTGATACGCATAGTCAGACCACTTTAAAATTCATTTTTACATTAATTTTGATATTATATGTTGGATTTTGATTTCTTCTGTGACAGTTATTGTAGTACATTTTTAAATATTTATCATTGATACAATAATATTTACATTTAAAATTTGCCAGTTATACAAAAATGTCTTTCATAAATCCTCTCCCTGCTACCACACCAACCAAATCAAGGTCCAGTCAGGTATCATGCTTTGCATCTTGGACCTTTTTTTCCTTAACCATCCTTTTTTACTTTTCCTTTTTTAAATTATAAAAGAAATGCAGTTCATGATGAAACGGTTGACAGTACTAGAAAAGGTACAAGTAAAAAGTTAAAAATGTTAAATTCTTAATCTGCACACGATAATCAGTAAGGCTTTTCATTTTCTTTTTGAGGGGTATTTTTCTAAAAATTTTCTAGTAGCAGCTGTAATTTACAATGATTGTTCTGTTTGTTCAGGGCCGAGTGGAGTGTTGGGACCCGAGGACACGGGGCCGAGTTGGTGTGTTAGACTGCGCATTGAGTAGCGTCACGGCTGATTCAGAGTAAGTGGAAGTGAGTTTAAATACTCACCAACTTCTGATTTAAACAGATGTTATCAATGCTGGGATATTGGGAAACATCGAAGGCCAAAGGAGAAGGGGGTGGCAGAGCACGAGATGGTTAGATAGCAGCACTGACTCAGTGGACACGAGTTTGAGCAAACGCTGGGAGATAGTGGAGGACAGAGGAGCCTGGTGTGCTGCAGTCCATGGGGTTGCAAAGAGTCGATCATGACTTAGCGACTGAGGAACAGCAACAACAGTATCAATACTAAATTACAAGCACTTGCTGAAGAATGCGGGGAAGGCAATGGCACCCCACTCCAGTACTCTTGCCTGGAAAATCCCATGGACGGAGGAGCCTGGTGGGCTGCAGTCCATGGGGTCGTGAAGAGTCAAACACGACTGAGCAACTTTACTTTCACTTTTCACTTTCGTGCATTGGAGAAGGAAATGGCAACCCACTCCAGCATTCTTGCCTGGAGAGTCCCAGGGACAGGGGAGCCTGGTGGGCTGCCGTCTATGGGGTCGCACAGAGTCGGACATGACTGAAGCGACTTAGCAGCAGCAGCAACAGCAGCTGAACGATGAAACTCTTAAAACATGTTTCTCCGAGGTTGTGGTTTTGTGATTGTTTTATGGAAAAATCCTTTCCTACGGAAGCTCCCTAAGTGGGGAAGCCAGATGGAATTCCTTGTTTATTTAGTTACCGTGGAACTGAGTTAAAACATACGCTACAGGAATTTATATTTCCTGTTCTGTAGAATCTGGTGGTGGAATCCAGGCAAACCACACAGTTACCTAGAGTTTTATTACATTTTCATAAGAAAAACAGTGAACTTATATGTATACCGGGAAGAAATCTGGATATGTTGTAGTACTGAAAGTAGCTTTACCTGTCGATTTAGTTTTGGGTGGTTTTATTTATTACTTTTTTATGCTTAGCTTTACTTTTTTCCGACACAAGTGTTATAAGCTGTCACCTCTGTTATTGGACATAGGTGACCTTCCTGAAGGAGAAGCCAATACAGTCAGAAAAAGAAATATGAGTTAAATATTGGCTAGGGGAGGACAGGCTTTGTTGTTTACAGCTGATGTATGTGATTGTCTGCCCGAGAAACCCAGTAGAATGAACTGAAAAACTATAAAAATTAGTATGAGATTTAAGTAAATTGGTTACAAAATAAATGTACAAAATCAATGGCTTTGATGTGTATCAGCAAAGTCCATGTAGAAAGATACAATGAAAACCAGTTCTCATTTATAACAAAAATTGTAAAATATTGAGGGTTAAGCTTGATAAGTAACTATCTGAAGAAAAGGACAACATTTTATTAAGAAACAAACAGGTTTGAATAAATGAGGAAAAACAGTATCACCTCACCAAGAAATGGTTCCAGAGTTCAGTTTGAAGAGTCAGTGACGTAAGTTGATGCTAATGAGAGGACCTGATGCTTCAGTGTAGTTGCAGGCTGAGGCTTTAGGTGGCATAAGAGGCCTGAGGATGCCAGCAGTCAGTGGCCTGGACTCTAGGTTCTGGTCCAAGGTCGTGGAGACAACAGCTGTTGAAATCAGGATTATGGCCCGCTTCTGACTCATTATCTAGGACCCTTCCCACCCCAGAGTTACTCTTGGTTACCAAGTGAGAAGCATAGTCTAGATTAATAGCTGTAAACATCCATTGTTCTGTTGCTTTTAGAGATTCTAGGCTCTCATCTGGGGACTGGTCTTTTTTTTTAGCTTGACATCATTGACTTTACAAATGAAAATGGGTATACCCATGTCTGAATATAAAACTGTTTCCTTTTAAGCCAAAAAAGGGTCGTTTCTGTAAATACCTCATTCTGGCTTAATCAAAATGAAAGATACTGTCATACTGGCCCTTTTTAATTGGTTTTATATTTTCAGTAACTTTTATTGTTTGTTGTTACTTTAAGAATGTTTCTTACAGTTTTAAAAGAAGATAACCTGCAAATTTTTTCAGGTAGGTTACATTTATAAGTAAAGGTTATTTTTCATTTTGACTTAGAAAGTTTGGATACAATTACCTTTTAAATAGGAGACTAGAAATGTGATCCTCTCCATTAGAAGTGAAGAGTAATAATTTGTTACTTAGAAGGAGATTTGACCATATATGCATGGAACACAAATATTTTGCCTTTCAGAATAAACAGTTTGCCAACGATCTCTGCTTTGAAATTTAATGGTGCCTTGACCATGGCTGTAGGAACATCCACAGGACAGGTAAATATGTTTCAGTTGGAAACTTCACTCTTAAGTTACTGTTTCAGAGGCGTGTGTATCATGGGAGACACCCACTCTGTTCGCTGTGTGACCAGACACTGAGGCATTACTGTTTTGGCCAGTGTGGAGAGGGTACTCAGATTGCCATGTTCCATCAGGACCTTGAGAAGCTCTGCTTCTGGCCCCAATGGTGGGTCTGAGATTCTCAAGCTGAAGCTGCGGTGGGGCTACGCCTCAGGTGTCCTCTTGACTGTGGTTTAGAACAGCGTTTTCTCTAGTGTGTGGAACAGAGTTCTATGGAAAAACACAAATTTGGAATTCTCCAGATTCCTATCTTTGAGGTTTATAGCGTATTTAAATATATAGTGAAGGCTCTGAGAATCCCTGTAGACAAGAAATGTGCTGAGTCAGCCTTTCCAAAAGGTATTTGTCCAAGGAGCCTTTTTTTTTTCCACCCAGCACTGTCTCCCACATCCTGTGCAGGGAGTGGTCAGTGGGACATGCCTCAGCGAATGCTGACTAGTCTGAGGAGTATGAATGAAATAGCTTCAGATATTTAATTTCATCTTTCCCCCTTTCCTTCAAGGCAGAGCCCACACACTTAAGTCCGTCCAGACCTCAGCACAGGCGGGAGCCCTGCTTCCAGCAGAGTGCCTGTGTCATCTGTCTCCTGGGTCTGAGATCCAGCTTCCCCAGGCCCCTCGCCTATCAGGATAGAGCTCAGAAGAGAACCCTGCCCTCCCCCCCCCCCCCAAAGGTCATAGCCTTGCCACCAGCATCTGTCTCCAATCCACTACCACTGCCTTCATGATCATTCTTGTTCTTGTGTCTTTCAGCCACTGGGACAGTGCCTGGTACATATGAGGCCCTCAGCGTGTATATTTATTAAATTAATAAATGACACAAATTCTTGTGCACTTTTTCCTTTTGGTTCCTTCCTTAACATGTCCAGGTGGTTCTCAATCTTAGTGTGCCTAAAAATTACTCTTAGGGTTGAATACATAGAGCCATACCCTGGAAGGGTAACTGAGGAGATTTTTCTGGAGTATTTTTGCTGGCCGACACTTACTTTAGAGTCTTTGTACTCTGAGTGAGGGTGTTCATTTTTAAAAGTTTCTTTTTTAGATGAAATATTTTATTTAGACAAATACCTTTTTTTCTCTTTTAGATTTTGTTGTATGATCTTCGATCTGATAAGCCATTGCTAGTTAAAGATCACCAATATGGGCTGCCCATTAAATCAGTTCATTTCCAGGATTCCTTAGATTTGATTTTGTCCGCTGACTCTCGAATTATCAAAATGTGGAATAAGAACTCAGTAAGTATTTTTTGTTGTTAAAATGACTTACTTGCCTATTTTCCTTATGTTCCTTTTCTTTCCAGTTGCCTTGTTTGAGTTATGTGGATTCTTAAGAAAAAATATCAGGTATCCATTCAGGCCTTTCACTGGAAGTTAGTTACTTTCAGGTCCTCAAGGTCCTTTTCTTCCTGTTAAGAACTTTTCCTCATTTGCTAGAACTGACACGCACTTTTACATGTTCAGTTAGGTAGATGTAAATCATTATTAAAAAAAAACTGATCCATGACAAACCCCCTCGATTTTGAGGCTCTTTTATAAGCTTAGGAAACTTTTTATGAGCTACTACTAATCTTTCCAGGCTTCCCTGGTGGCTCAGTGTTAAAGAATCCGCCTGCCAACACAGGAAATGCGGGTTCAATTTCTGGGTCGGGAAGATCCCCTGGAGATGGAAATGGCAACCCACTCCAGTATTCTTGCTGGGAAAATACCATGGACAGAGGAACCTGGTGGGCTACAGTCCATGGGGTCGCGAGAGTGGGACACAGCTGAGCACACGCACTAATCTTCCCATATCAGTGTTATTATGCATCTCAATTTCATACCCTTTCCTTGTGTCAAACAACTAGATGTTAGATATAATACCTTTACAGTAATTTCTTACATGAAAAGTGAAAGTTGCTCAGTCGTGTCTGACTGACTGCGACCCCATGGACTTTAGCCCACCAGGTTCCTCTGTCCATGGAATTCTCCAGGCAAGAATACTGGAGTGGGTAGCTGTTCCCTTCTCCAGGGGATCTTCCCAAACCGGGGATCAAACCCAGGTCTCCCACTTTGCAGGTGGATTCTTCACCATCTGAGCCACCAGGAAAGCCCAATTTCTTATATAGTGTTTTTATTAAAAGCAATATCTTCTTAAGAATATTTGATATTCTGTGCCCTTTTAAATGTCGTTTAAAAAGTAACAAAATCCTATGTTGTTGATGCTTGTGTTTTGAAAGAGTAGTAAAAGGTTAGTTCATCTACTGGGACAAAATTCATTCAGTGTAGCAATTGCTTTTAAGAGTCTTTGCATTATTGATTTCAAACTTAGCATCTTTAAAGTGTTACTGTAAATAGATTCACTTTTGAGGTAAAGAGTGTGGGGGGCTGAGAGCCTCAGCATTAGTTGCCGGAGGGCAAGCGTCAGTCCTTCCTGTGGGGCTCCCCTACACAGGGCAGAGGGGCCACCAGCAGCCTCATCACAGGTCAGCTGCTGATGGGAATCCCTGGCTGTTGGGACAGCTTGTCAGCTCTCAAAGTACTGACCTTACTCTGCTCCCTCTGTATTTTCCTCTGGATCTTTGTGGAGACTGAGTTATCCCTGGGGTGTGTCCTGTCTCTCAATCCCCGTCACCTTCTTGGGCCCTCCTGAGACTTCCTTACAGAGAAAAGGAAGGGCCTCTGGCTCTCATCAGTCCTTGGAAGAATTCTCCTGATGCTCCATCACCCAGGAGCTGACTGTCCCACTTTGAGTTGGGAGGGTTTTGAGGGCTTTCTTGAAGATTCATGGTGTCTTAGGCCTAAATTTTTCTCTACTCTTTTCTGATAATCCAAACTAGTGTACATTTCTTTTTACCTCTACAAATGCAGACTTTTCATTTTTGGAAGTTCCTAACACACTGGTAGAGTAAGTTTTCCATGGCCTGGCTCCCATCCTACCTAAAGATGATGACTAACCAGTAGGAATGCCCCCTTCCTGGCCCTCCAATGCACATAGTTTTCCCCAACGTGAAATGTTCTGTGCTATTATTATTCCGATTTCCCCTTCCTTTTTCCTCCTCTCTTTCCACTTTTCATTTCATTGGAAACTTGAGACAAAAGGGAGGTAACTGTGAGTTTCACTGTCTGTCTTGAATTAGAACCTTGCTGCTGCTTTTCATGGAGCACGAAATTAGTTTTTTAATACCCCCCCTTCCCCCGCCACCATGGAGCCTCTAATAATGGGTTAATACATGCAAGAGCTGGCAGACATTTTCAACATCAGTTCTTGAAGTCATGTTGTAGTTGCTACAGTACGTTTTACCTTGGCGTTGTTGTCATGACTGAATACGCCCTCGTGACCAACACCCAAATTACTTGCTTTTGCTTGACTCGCTCTCCGTGTTTATCTTTCTCATCACCCTTTCCCACTCCTATCTATTATCTTCTTTTTTCTTTCACTTAATTGCTGTTAATTTTTAAAAATACAGCATATTTTCCCCCACATTTAAAATAAAACATTTTACCCTTCACTGTGTAATAACTAGCACCTTATGTATTTATAGCATTTTGTTATCTTATATTCATTATCTTATTTGATCCTCCTCAAATCCTTGTAACACAGGATGGCAGATATCAGCCTCATTTTACCATGTTGACCATCTCTTCTTTGTTTTTTTGAGGACAAGTTTAACTGGGGTATGTCTTCCAGATTGTGGACAGTTTTTTTAAGTTGACATACAGTTTCATTTTAAACTTTACCCTTGCCTGTTGTATAGACATTATCTTTAAAAGTTTGTATTTATTTTCCCAAGAAAGTCACCTCTCCCTACTGAGCCTTGGTTTCTTCCTCTCTAAAGTGAGAGGGTTTGATAAATTGATAAAAGAAATTCTCTAAGATTTTTTTTTTAACCTTAAATTCTGTGATTTCTGTTAGGTGACTTTATTTTCTCACACAAGCAGGGCATATGGAGTTATGTCTCCAGCTTACTGTATATCACAGTGCCAAAAGTTGTCTTCCTTTAACTGTTTTAACAGTTCACTTTTGCTTACTCTTTTAGGGAAAAATATTTACTTCCTTGGAGCCAGAAAATGACCTTAATGATGTCTGCCTCTACCCCAACTCAGGTATGCAGTACGGAGCAGCGGGCCATTTTGTGAGATGAATCTAGGCTTTGCTTTACAGGGTTTTAAGCTCATTTCATTTCTTAAGGCAGGGTTTGGCTCAGTTAGGACAGTTTTTAGATATTATATTTACTTGAAAAATTAAGAGGAGGAAGTGATGTGGATACTTCAGAAAGTGACACGCTCAGTGACTCAGTCCTCAGCCAGCCTAGCTGTTAGGAGAAGCTGGTGGCAGTCTGTGGGTCGGTGGCAGGCCAGGTGCTATTTTAGTGTGCGCTTTAGCTCTTTTATGGGATTAGTAATTGTGTGTAGAAGTTGAGGTTAGGGATTTGGAGGAGGCCAGAGTTGCCTGATGACACACAAGGCTGGCGAAGCCACGCATCGAGTATATGCTGTGTTGCAGGCTCTTCTGTAAAGTACCAGGCAGATTTCGAGATTTAATAACACCTTCGAAGCAAATCTGAAGAATTCTGGGGAAGGAGAGAAAATGAGAACACTTCTCACTCTCCCGCAGGGTTGTGTCCTGAGGACGGACACATAGATAATTCTGATGGAGGAATACCAGGCAAAATAGGAGAAGTTCTGTTACCGAGGTGCAGACCGGCCCTGCAACGGCAGGAGAGCAAGGGGCTCCAGGCAGAGCAGCGAGAGGAGGGCGGAGGGGAGGTTCTCATTGGCACTGACTTTGGGTGCTGGGTGAGAGATGTGGTGGGCCAGAGGAGCCCCGTGTACCGTAGTGCGGGGTCTGTGGGAGGAAAGGGGTGGGAAGCAGGTGGTGCCTTGGGTGGGGGCCCCGGAGTGACCACGCTGAGTGGCTGGCCGCTGTCCATGGTCAGGACCTATGCAGGCTACGCTTGCAGAAGGCAGTTTTGTCCACCAGGCAGAAGGTAGATCAGTTTTGAGCTAAAATGAGTAGGAAGAGATACATAGAGCTGAGATCAGCAGCACAGGAAAGAGGGCAGACTTGGAGAGAAAGAGGGTGTTGTCTTCTTTGAGTGTCTGAGTCTGAGGAGGCAGTGAGGCAGTGGCAGTGTCTGGCAGAGGGTCTCCAACCTGGCTGACCACCAATATCACCTGGGAGCTCTTTAAGAAGTACAGATTCCTCAGCCCCATATCAGGTGTGCAGACTCAGAGCATCTGGGGAAGAGCCCCGAAATGGGTTATTTTTTACCTGCTTCCCAAGTGGTTGTGAAGCCCTGCCCTGACCTACACCCTCATCTTGGGAGCCACATTCAGGGCACAGTAGGCAGTGTGGCCCGAGGAAGGCAGGTTTGCAGACATAAAATTTTAAGACATGTAAATAGAGGCCATCGCAGAAGAAGTGGCAGTATAGGCAATTACTGATGGGGAAAGTGGAGAGACGGGAAGACAGCAGGACCTGAGTCCGTGGAAAAGGAGACTAGAGGGAAGAGCCAGCGGAGAGGCTGACAGAGTGACAGTGAAGGAACCAGCAGCTATTGAAGTAGAGAGAAGTGATTGCCCGGGCATTGCTCGGTGAGCAGAGCATCGCAGAAGTGGAGGCAGGAAGGGGCAGGAAGGCCCTGTGCTGCAGGTCTAGATGTTGTAGTGGTTGTCACTTAATCCTTTCATAACCCAGGAGAGTTAGTGACTCCCTTACCATTCCTTTTCTTCCTTTCCCCCTTCCCTTCCCTTCCCCTCCTCTTTCCTTCCCTTTTATATCTTTGGAGATGAGGAAACAGATATGTGCCCAGGGTTGGTCACCCAGCCATTGTGTGGCAGAGTCTCAGTTGGAGTGAGCCTCCCCCGATTGTGGAGGCTGTGCTCTTTCTTAAGTTACAGGGTACTCTCCTGAAAAAAATGAGAAACCCTGGACCTTTGTAATTAGGTTTTCATCTGTGATTGTTGGGAGAATTTTCTTATAATAGAGGTGAGTCAAATTGTGATGAATTCAGAAATTAATGAAGGTGCTGGGGTCCTAGTTCGAGGTGCTGAGTGGTCTAAAATGGGGTTTGGGCTGAGTACTAAGGTGAGTAAAATCGGGTGAAGCTGAAGTTGGAACAAGAGGTTAGTTGGATTGAAGGAATGGGGGTTTGAAAGGTGCAGATGGTGATGAAAGTTGTTGACCTATGTGCTGACTGGTTTGTGCTCACCTGTGGCCACTGAGAACTTGTGGAGTAACTAATCTGAAATATGTGCTCTAAACATAAAATGCACACCAGACTTCAGAGATTGTACCAAAAAAAAAAGAGAATGTGAAGTAGATCGTTAATTTTTTTATTGATTACGTGTTAAAGTGAAAACATTTTAGACTTACTGGTTAATAAAAAATATATTCAAATTTATTTTACCTGTTTAAAAAAATTTTTTTAATGTGTCTACCAGAAGATTTTTAGTCACTTGTGTGGCTTGCATGGTATTTCTGTTGGGCAGGGCTAGTCCAGACGTGGAGGGCTTTGATAGTATAGAATGCTGATAAGGTGTTTGGAATCAACTGCAGGCATGGAATATGACTGTAATCTCACCAGAGTAGAAACCTTCTGGTACCAAAAATACCATTACCCCACATAAGAAAGCAGTCCTTTCCTAAACTTTCATTTTCACATTCCCCTGCTTGCCCACCAAATGCCTTTTTAAGCCCATTTATTTGAAACTAGTCTATCACCAAGGATGTGGATTACATTTAGTTGTTGTGTCTTCCGCTTCTTTCAATCAGGAATTCTCTCCCATCCTTTCTTCCCCTTTCTCCATGGCACTGAGTTTTCTACCATCAGGTCTGCAGTCTCGTAAGATGTTCTGCATCCTGGATTCCTGTGATTATTTTTCACGGTGTCCTTTACTTGTTCCTCTGGCCTCTGTATTTTTGTTGTTGTTGTTCTAAAATAGAAGTGGAATCTAACAGCCCAGTGCACTGTGGGTTAAATATTTGGGACAAGGGTGGTGCTCAAGGCTGACAGGTTCTCCATGTCATTTCCCATCCTGTTGGTCATCCCAGAGTGAGCAAGGAGAAGCATGATGATGGCTCTGCCTAGATGGCCAGCAGTCCTCTCTGTTACACAGGATGCTTTCCTGGTAGGTAGAACCTTTAAGACGGTGTTTTGGTCAGAAGAGTGACTTTACTGTTAAATAGCTTGTAAGAGCTTAATCAGACACAAGTACTAGCCAAATGATTTATTTCATGAACTGACAAGCCCAGAAAGGCAAGTCCCTCCATGGCTGTCTTGGGGTTTGGACCGAGCGTGGTTGGTTTACAGGTTTTGCTATCTTTCCCTCGCTTTACCTTCCTGTCCCTTTAGCATTGTTGGCTAGGTTTTTTTGCTTCATCACTATGAGTTTAAGCATTCTTTATCTTCTCACTTACTCATTTTGGAGTAATTAAAACTGAATCATGATTGCTTGCTGTTCTGTCATGTGTTTCTGATACTCAGACTGCTCAGAACATTGAGAAACGGTTCTGCCTTTGTGGCTCCCTCAGCTTGTGGTTGCTCATGCAGTGTCTCCACATCGGGCGCTGCCCTGCAGGTCGGGAAACTGAGGCTGTGGCTCCACGACCCTGGTCCGCAGTGCTTGCTGAGCCCCAGCCCGACCTGTGGAATCCAGAACCACTGGGAGAAGGAAGAGGAGATGTCCACTCAGAAAGGCTACTCAGGCTTCAGAATTGTACAAATGATCCAGGCTGTTTCTCACCTGCTTTTAGGCCTGCTGGAGGCAGTCTGTTTCATCAGACCTGAAATCACCTTTTTTTCTCTCAGTAGCCTCCCAGTAGCTTGCCTAGAAACAAGATGTGGCCCATCACTAGCCTTGGCGCCTTGTGTAGTAACACAGGCTCCCCGCTTTCTGCAGGAGTAGACCGCACGAGAAGGCGTGTCCTGTCCTTTCCCCTCCAGCACGGGGCAGTTCCGCACAGCTTGTCTGCTGTGAGCCACTCCAGCTGTGACCCGATGCCCTCCGTCTCCGGGCAGTGATTCTCAGATGTATCTGGTGAAGGACCAACCTTTTTATGTTTTTTGTTTGTTTTTAAATTTCCAATCCATTGCAGGTGGATACTTTTGTCAAGTATCATAAAGATGAATTAGTAGAAAAAGGGTCACACCTTTGGAACTCGCTGCAAGGTTGAGTCGCTATACAGGTTTCTAAATTCTTCAGTTTCTACACTTACCGGCCAGCTTGATAGCAGTTTTCAGACTGGCCAGGGGAGCACGCTTTGAGTCGTCCTGGCTTGAGCAGTGTTTCTGATTTTGAGCTGTGACCTTCCCTGAGTCCTTCACCCCCAAAGCCTGGACAGATGGGATTTGTTCTCTGTGTGTCTCTGGGGAGCATGCCATGGCCCCACTCAGCACACCATGTCCTGCACTCCGCTGTCCACACTGGAGCTGTGTGCTCCTCCTCCTCAGTGCTGGCGATCTCTGCCTTCTCTTCCAAGGTTCGTATTTTTATTGTTGTTGCTGTTGTTCAGCTGCCCAGTCGTGTCTGACTCTTTGCGATCCCGTGGACTGCAGCATGCCTCACTTCCCCGTCCTTCACTGTCTCCCGGAGTTTACTCAGACTCATGTCCATTGAGTCGGTGATGCCATCCAACCATCTCATCCTCTGTCACCCCCTTGTAAGAAAATTTCAAGGAAAAGCCATAATCCCACAGTCTCCTCACAAGTGTCATTACTCCTTCCATTAGAGGGATTCTTTTTGGGGGGCCACACCGAGCGGCCTGTGGCGTCTTAGTTCCCTACCCAGGGATCGAACCTACACTCTCTGCCTTGAAAGAGTGGAGTCTTAAACACTGGACCCCCAGGGAATTCCCAGAAATTCTTGTCTTATAAATCACATGTTCGTGTGTTTTAAATTGTCACCATGTGTAATTGTCTTTTGCTTTTCAGTTTGACATTGTTATTAAATACATTTTTCATGTTACTGTATGGTGTTTATGTCTGTGTGTTTTAATGGTTTATTTGATCATGCAAGAAGTCTTTTCACTTTATCTTAGTTGTTGTTGGAGTTTTAAGAGTCCCATGTTACACGGGCTTTGGAGTCACACGGGCTTTGGAGTCAGTCCAGTATCAGCTAGCTCTGTGGTGACCTTGAGCAAATGGTCTAGCTTTCCCGGGCTACTTTCTTACCTGTGGAGGTAAAATGCCTGGCCTGGTACTTCACCCTCTTCTCGCCTTTTACCTGTGATCATCTTAATTTCTGCTGAGCTAACTCCATCACTGGGTTGACTTTCCTGCTTCCCTCTTGTTAGAAACTCCTCGTGTTCCCTGGGCTGTGTGAGGTTGTTTTCTCATTTATAACTCGTTTTGGTCCTGACCATCCCGACTTCAGTTTCTCGGTAGGTCAGCTTGTGTTGTTGTCCATATATGGTCAAGTGAGGTCCTGCTTGTTGTAGGAAACAGTCTGCTGCATCCAGCCTGGATTCTTCTGTGTAATTAGAGCCGAGCCTTTTCTGTGGTCTGTTTGGTAGGTGTGGTGTGTTTCCTTGTGGAGCATTCACTGTTGAATGTTCAGGGTTGAGCCAGGGAGGCCGGGTTTAGGGGATGTCTTTGTTGGAAGCCTTCTTTCTGGTTGTAAGATGTCTCTTCAATCTCCAGACCTTCTTCTTTAACCCTGTCTAAAGGTCTCGGAGAAGTTCTGATGGTGCTGTTAGACTTGGGAAGCGCAGGTTTGTAGAGGTGGTTTCTTCCTGTGGTGAACGTCAGTGAGCAGTTGTCTCCAGGGCCAGAAAAAGTTTCCACATGAAAGAGTGTGTGGAGGCCACAAGCTATGAGAACGTGTCTGATTTTTACTTGACTTTCATTTAGACGTACATTTTTGCTTCCTCGAGTGTATATGTGTGTGTGTGTGTGTGTGTGTGTGTCTTGCTTCCTCAGCTATGTGTGTGTTGTGGTGAAGGTTGTGTGTGTGTGTGTTGTGGTGAAGGTTGTGTGTGTGTGTGTGTGTGTGTGTGTGTTCTGGGGAAGGTTGGTTCCAGCTCAGGACTCACTCCCCCTTTGGACTTGATGTGTATGACATGGCTTTGCCGGCAGAGCTTTGAGTTCCTGCTCTCTGGCTATCAGTGAACCTCCTCTACCTCGGCATTGTGTTTCTGTTAACAGCATTGAAGAGCATCCCTTTGGCAAGCTTCTGTGTTAACAGAAGAGCAGCACAAAAGTACTTTTTAAATCACAGAATTACATCACCATCCTTAACGTTTGGTGTACTTAATTAGGATTGTGAGCATCCGTGGCGTCTCAGACAGTCAAGAAGCTGCTTGCCGTGCAGGAGACCTGGGTTTGATCCCTGGGTTGGGGGTCTGGTAATCCAAACAAGTGCTTTCTGTGGGTTTTTCTGTTGTATTTTACAAATAGATTTTTAAAATGAAGGTAATGTAAGTTGATATGTAGAAGTATTTAAAAACAAGGGCTCTTGACTGAAATTTTGCTCTTAAGTTCTCTAGCTTGTAATGTTCTGAATGTTCTGCTCAGCACTTGTCACTCAGTACATATGAGCTTTATTTTTTGATCTGTAAATAGGGATGATAGTCCTTACATCAGAGAGTTGTCATGTATTCACCAAGATAAAGTATGCAGAAGTGTTTTGTAAATTACAAAGGACTGACTTCAGTTTTGCTTCGGTGCATCGTTCTGGAACAGGGCAAAGAGGGTCGGAGCTGCCGTGAGAGCCCCTGCGGGGGGCAGGGTGGGTGGGGAGGAGTGGGTTGCACGTGTGGCAGAGACCTGAGCCCAGGGCCAAGACAGTTGAGTGCCCCGGTTCTGTGCCAAAGCATAGTGGATTTGTTACTGTTGCTCCTGGGGTTAGAGGGGAGCCATCACTGGATGTCACAGGCTGTCCCTCACTCCATTCTCACTTTCTGAGAACGCTGATTCCTGGACTAAATTATCAGCCACTCTCTAGGTGAATCATTTTGGTAAAGGCTGTCAGATTCTATCTGGGTCTTTTCTAGTGTAGCTACATATAGCATTCCTCTTAAGCCATTTTGTTTTCTATTAAGGTGTAAAGTTTAATTCAAACATGAGGAACTACTTTGCTATGACATTTTGTGGGAAATGCTTTACTTTGGTTCTTTGATTCCTGATTAACAGAAAGATACCTTTCTGAACTTTCTTAATACATAATAGTGCATCGAATCTACCTTTTATCGGTGTGTCTGAAGCTTAAAACTTACCTCCTTAAAAATGGCAGCCCTTCTCTGTGGGAACCGCTCGATCACTTAACTGATACAGCCTGAGCGTTTTGCAGATGGGGAAGCTGGTCTTTTTGATACTTCAGATGATCCGTCCGGGCGGGTCAGGGACCACAGCCCACAGCCTGACTCTGAGGGTGCCTGGCTGCTGGTCTGGCTCTTCTGCCGTTCACCATGTTCTGAGCATTTCACTCATTTCAAAATATAAATCAAGTAGAAAGAGTATTTTTCTTTTCCCTCATGTTTACCTTTTTCATTGTGTTTATTTTTAGGAATGCTTCTTACCGCCAATGAAACCCCCAAGATGGGCATCTATTACATTCCGGTAAGTGATACAAAAAGGAGTTACAGTAAAAATAGAACAAGGAAAGACACTGTATTTTTAAACTGGCTGTGTCGAGAGACTTTGGGCCTGCATGTGGCTGTGTAAATTAGGCACAGTGGCTCACTTGTCAAATCACTGTGCTTCCTGGAGCCACTAAAGTAATGAATGCTTAACCATTCTTTTATGGGAAACTACTTAACATCCCATGAAAAATCATCAGTAGAAATTCATCTTTATTCTTCAGATTTACATTTGTTTTTTGTTTCAGAGTGTTTCAGAATCTTAAACTTCCAGCTATTAGTGATCAAGAGACCTAATCCTCTAAAATAAAAGTCTAGGACTCTTTCAGTCATTGCATTGTCTTTTAAAAATGCGTTCTGTGTATCAGAAACCATCTTAGATTGCCACGATCCGTGATGACATGCAGTTTACTATCTTGTCTCTTTTTTTTTCTCCTTCCTTAAAACATTCTTCCATTGCATATGCCAGACACGTCCCTACCTATACCTAAACAGAAAAGCCTGTACTGCAAAGTTGGCCTTAGATTCTGATCAGCATACATCTCCTTTTCTGAGATTTGCGGAGAAGAGCATGGGGGATGTAGAAGATCAGATGTTTGGGGGAGTAAACTCTGTGTGATCAGTGTTAGCCTCCAGTTATGAAAATTCTTCATATTTATGATGGTTCTTTTGAAATAGCTCAACCATGTGTGTGTTTGTGTCGTCCTCCCCCACCCCCACCCCCCCGCCCCCGCCAAAAAAGACATTCTGTTAATGTTGACTTTCTGTGGCTTCAGGAACCTGATATGTTGTTGAAAGCACTTTGGGATGTTTCTTTTGGTTGATGGTGATATGATGGTCATTCAAACAGCAGCTTTTCCATTTTCCTAAGTTGCCATTTGTTCCTTTTCTCCCCGGCCTCTCAGAGATACTGCTTCCGTTTTCCTGTTAGTTTATGTGTCTTTGTCTTCATTCGATCAGTAACTAACTGTTTATTGATTGTATCAGCTGTGTCAGGCCTAGTGCTGTAGGTTGACAGTGTAATAGTAGGTAGGGTACTACCCCTTTCTTTCAAGAGCTCATTATTAGGAAGTAAAACAAGAAAGTAGACAGTTTCCGGTCAGCATGATGAACACTCTTAACTGAAGTAAGGAACATGGAACTGGAAACTAGTGGGAAGTATGGCAGATACTTGGAGAAACCTTCCAGAGGAATTGATTTCCGAGAAGTGACTGAAAGGCTGTTTCTGTGTTCTGGATGAAGAGGGTGGGGTGCAGAGTGGGAGAAGGGTCTTTGAAGTAAAGGGAACATTGTCTTCCAAGATCCAGAAGAAGATAACACACATGGCTGGGCATTTGCCCTTGAGGGACAGGGTAGCTCAGGCTGAAGGGGTGCTCCACAGCCAGGGTACGGTGGCCCTGTGGGCCGGGTGTGCTGGTGCAGGTGCAAGAGTGATAGGATCAGACCTGCATTTCTGAAGGATTATTAACTTCTGGCTGCCACCAGGAGAATGGATTCGATCAGATCTAACCCAGAAGCAGCAAGAACAGGCTGTGGTGATCGTAGGAGAGACATGGTCCCTGTGTTACCTTCGCCAGACCTCCCCTTTAGAAACTGGGGCTTGAGAGGTTCTGGGGTAGTTTCAGAGAAGTCTGATCTGGCAGGCAGTGATTCCAGGGGGTTATCCTCCTTGAATAGCGAGGCAGCATGTCCAGAGGCGTCCACCGATGAAGACTTGTGTCTGTCACAAGAAGAGTCTTCCCTCAGTCCAGCGCTGAGTCTTCTCACAGCATCAGCCCGTCTGGGCACGTCAGGAGAGACAGACTAAATCAGCCTGCCCCTCCCTGAACTTCTCCTGGGAGAGGTCTCTCTCTGTCTTCCTCTCAGGAGGGCTTTCTGTGTTTTGATCTTCAGCATCTGCCTACAAGGTCTTGATGTCTCGTGTCAAAGAGCCCTTCCTCGTGTAAGAAGTGTGTAGAATCCCCCAGTGGGAAGGGAGAACGAGCACTGAGGTAGAGCGTGGAGGCCGGATCGGGAGTCCGCTCAGCTGACGAGGAGCCTCCGGCCGGGCGCCCTTCAGTGTGGAGCAGGGTGGGGCAGTTCTGTTTTTGCAGGAAGACTATTTCACCAGCTTGTGCAAAGATGGTGGCAGTGGGGGCAGAATTGGGACAGTTGACAACAGTTTTAAGATAGGCTTGGCCATTGCCTGGATGTGGGGAGGAAGGGAGAGGAAAGAACCACAGGTGACAGCCGCTTTCTTCCTGGTCAGTGTGTGGACTTGGAGGTGACTGCTTGAATCCAGGAGGAGAAAGGGGATGATAGACTTAGAACCAGTGGAGACCCCTGTTCCCTTCTGCTTGTCTGGATCCGTTTCTCAGGCTGGGTTTTTTTTGTTCCAAGCACTGGGAGCTTCACACAGGAGGGGACCCGTTGCTGGCCAGGTGGTAAGAAGCAGCTTTTTTGATCAGTGTTAGCTTATCTTAGAAGATCTTCTTAGTTTCAACTCTGTAGCTCAGATGTAACCAAGAGAAGTCAAAAAGCCACCCAGAGACTGCTCCCAGGCGGCTGAGTGCATGCGGACGGTCAGCGCAGAGTTGTTCTTGCTCAGCTGAGCATTGTGCAGCAGCTTGTACCTAAGTGTTCCTCCCTAACCTGTCTTTCTGCCCTGCTGCCTCGCACACCGTGAGGGTTTATGGTGCCGCTTGTCTTTACTTGGAATCTGTTCTCCGTGACACTCCTTCAGAGCGAAAGAGCCCAGGGATCTGAAAGCCTGCCATCTTTGCTAAGATTTTATCAAACTCACCAGGCTGACATTTTTTACAGAGATTTATTTGAGGCTTATAGAACCAGAGAAGTATGTGTTGAATATGCAGTGCATGCGAAATATAGGCGGTTTGGATGATGATTTGTATTAACATCTTATAAACCAGGTAGGAAAACTCCCCCCCCCCCCCCACCGCTGCTTTGAGGCTGTGCTGAAAATGAAGACAGCTTAATATTCTTTCAGCTTGTTAATTTTTGCCTCTCTACCCTGTACCATCTTTCTTGAGTACTTGAAATCTTTTTAGAGTAAATGCACTTCCTGATTTATATAGTCTCTGCCACTTACTTATCCCAATAGCTAGCTAGTCGCTCTTTCCCTATTTTCTCAGTGTTCTCTTTTTCTGTCTCTGAGAGACCAGGATCTGTTTTTTTGTTTGTTTGTTTGCTTTTTAAATTCTAGGGCCTAATTCAGCTGCAGCTTTCAGGACTAATGCCAGAAACAGTTTTTCAAGTTTGGGTTCCTCTGAAATATAATTTAATCGTAGGTTAGTTCTTCCTAATTAACACCTTTGGCAACTGCATGGACTCTAGTGGGAATCCAAGTCCCGTGGCACCCAGCCCAAACCTGCCAGGGTGCCGAGTACTATTCCTATTGGAAATGCTTCTGGGCTCCAAGGCCCCATGGGTCAGTGAGCTCCGAGACCACACATGATGGACACATGATGGCTGGCATGCCTGATAATGTGTATGGATGCGTAAGGGCTTCCCAGGTGGTGCTAGTGGTAAAGGACTCACCTGCCAGTGTAGGAGACGTAAGAGAAACACGTTCGATCCCTGGGTCGGGGAGATCCCCTGGAGGAAGGCAGGGCAATCCACTCCAGTATTCTTGCCTGGAGAATCCCATGGACAGAGATGCCTGGAGGGCTACAGTCCATGGTGTCAAAAAGGTGGACCCAACTGAAGTGACTTAGCGCACATACACACACACGTGAATGCGTAAACTTGAGAAAAAGAGAATAATTACTTGTTTATTAGGAAGCTATTTGAATTAGAAGAATAAAGTCAATTGATTGAGGATGTATGATTTTTTTTTTTAAACGTACATTTTTTTAAAATTTGGAAAGTACTCTTGGAACCAGAGTACCTGCACGTAGGACAGAGTTAAACACATAAAGAGTTATATTTATTCACACCAGTGCTTCTGTTTCTTTTAAGAAATAACATAGGAGCTTAACCAGAATAATGTGTGAAATGTATAGAACTCTTTGCAAAGAGAGATGATTGTATTAATAAGCATAAAATCTCAAGGACACTTGTTTCACTTAGTTGTAACACACAAGCACACATCCTCCCAGAGGCATTGCTGCTTGGGATGGGAGTGCTCAGTCACTCAGTCGTGTCTGACTTTGTGTGACCTCATGGACTGTAGCCCACCAGACTCCTCTATCATGGGAATTCTCCAGGCCAGAAAACTGTGGAGTGGATCGCCATTTCCTTCTCCAGGGGATGGATCTTCCTGACCTAGGGATTGAACCCGCGTCTCCTGTGTCTCCATTGCAGGAGGATTCTTGACCCACTGAGCCACCAGGGAAGGCATTACCGCTTGGGATGTTTTGGCATGATTTTCCAGAAGGCTCAAGAACATAGTTACATAGTGCTTCCTAGCAGTTACTCCTTACCTTCACCTCTTAAGATGGTAACATATTTTTATCAGCTGTCGATTTGGCAAATACATTATTTTAGTTTAGCATTAGATTTGACAGTACCTTACAGAGTATTTTGTCTCTCCTTTTTATATAGATACTCTCTTCCTCGTTTGAAAGTTTGGGGCTACGGACTTGGTCTTTTATTTTGTCTTATGATTGCAGCACACTTCTGGGGGCAAGATGGTGAAAGACTGGTCTCTCCCACAGTCCCTGGAAACAAGGCAGATGGCAGAGAGAACTTTGACCGACAGAAGATTCTGCTTTTCCTGCAGAGTCCATTGTGCAGGCAGACGTGCTTTCTTCCATAAGACAGATTTCATCTGCAGATCACTTAGGCAGTGTTTCACCCCGCTCGACCAGGCTGTGTCGGCTTCTGGAAGCCACATTCTCCTGGTTGTCCTCCTGTCGCCCAGTTAGCCCTTCCAATCGGTCTGCTTTCGTGGCTTTTCCTGCTCACGTGGCCTGGTGATTGAGCCTTGGCTCTCTCTCTTTGGTGCTGGGGCTTAGTCCTTGTCTCTTTGTTCTCCCCTCAGGGAGCTCACCTGTCCCCCAGGCTCCGTAGGGACACCTGTATGCTACGGACTTCCAAACTTCTGTCTCCAGCCTTTCCTTCCCCTCGGAGCTGCAGAGTCACATATCCACTGGTCTGCTGGGCCGTGGAGGTGGAGACCTCTCCACTAGATGTCTCATTGGTGCCCTCTAGTTATGTGTCCACAGCAGAATTCCTGGTCCCAGCTCCCCACCCGCCCCTCTTGTCACCTCGTTGCTTACTCAGTTCCTCGGCCCAGAGCACAGGCACCACTGTGTTTCCTCGCCCGTCCTCTTCACGTGTCCTCGTCTGGTCCGTCCGAACCTCACATCAACTCTTTTTCCAGTATTGGTTCAAATCCAGCCATTTTTCAGTACTTCTGCTTCTGCCACTCATCTGGGTTACCTTAATGGCCTCTTACCGGATCCTTCCTCTTTCACTTTGTCTCTCTTGCATTCTGTTTTTCATTCAACAGCCAGGTTGATTTAAAATATGAAAATAAGACTTCTCTGGTGGTTCGATGGTGAAGACTCCACGCTTCCACTGCAGGGGTGCAGACTCCACACCTGGTCAGGGAATTCCACATGCAGCCTAACATGGCCAAGAATAGTGATGATAAAATATAAAAGCAACCAGTCAGAGTCTATCACTCTTCTCCTTGACAGCGTCCAAGGGCTTATCATTTTGCTCAGCATAACATCTTAGCTCCTATCGTTAACTTAGAATGCCCTACAAAATGGAAAAGGCTAAAACACCAGAGTCGCCATTTTCTCTCACCCATCAGAGAACAGATCTCTGAAAACCATTTATCCATTTACAGAGATCGACAAGTGGTTAGAGCAAAAGACCAAATCCCTCGTCATCGCTGCCAGCAGCAGGGAATAACTTACAGGTCGTAAATTAACCCCAAACACAGAATTAGTAGAGAGGAAAATTAAAGTTAGAAAAACAGAGTCCATGCAGCTCTCCTTTGGATTCATCTGGTGCCAAGGGAACAAGCTATGCTTGGCTGTTCTTCTTGGTGCTGAAGTCTCCCTGACACTTTCAGGTGAGTCCATTGTTTGTGTTGGGTTGAGATGGCAAAAACTGTTTGAGAATAATTTTCAGAAAAAAGGGAAGTTACAACTTTCACAGAGATCTCAAATAAACATGTTGAAAATTTCATTTAGCTTATTAAAGTAATCAGGCACATGTCATCAAAGGTAAAGTCTAAAATAGCACAGATTTACGTGGAATAAGGTGATACTGAGTTGGAAATGTACAAATGAATAGATTTGCTTTTCCAAAGGTACAGAGGGTTATCTGTTCTGGACAGAATTCTTTTGCATGACTATTAGCAATTAATCTTGCATTACTGTCAGTTACTTACAGTTTACAGAGTTGTAAAATGTATCCCATGGAATGAGAATCAGGTAATCTTGAAAGGCATGCTGTTGGACCAGGAGTTTGGCAAATTAAACACCTAACTAAATGTGCACTGCCTTTTTTTTTTTTCCTGTAAATAAAGTTTTATTGGAACAGTGCACCCATTCATTTATTATGTGTTGTCTACAGCAGCTTTCTGACTAAAAAGGTAGAGTTGAGTAGTTATGATAGAACGACCCTGTGGTCTGCAAGCTCTAAAATGCTTAAGAAAAAGTTTGTGGACCCCCTAGTCTTGATTATACATAACTTTCCATTGAAGCACAAAATCTTCCTTATATTTATTTACTTATTTATACATTTGTATAAATAATAAACATGAATAAATATGTAATAAATGTGTATTTTTCTTTATTATGATATAAAAAACATGGACACAGAGATATTGTTTTTTTTTTTTTTTCCCAGTTACATTCCCACCACCTAAAGTGGTGCCTTTTACGCTGTAGGCATTTGATTAATATGTGCTGAAAAATTAATAAAACATATATGAGATAATCAGATAACTGTAATTTGAAGAATCTTAGACAATGGTTGTATGTTTTGACAGTGGCTGGTTTGCAGTGATTTTTAGCTGTTCTTATACCAAATTTGAATTTAGCATCTGCCTTTTTCTGCTACCATTAGTACAGTTAAAAAGTTAAGAACATGACTTATAAGTGCTAGACTATAATTTTTATACAGCAGGGTAAGGATCAGTTCCTTTGCTCTGACAGTATGTTCTAATCAGCATGATCACAGAATTTTGGGGTCTTGCAGTCCTTATGAATTTCTGAACTTCCCTGGTGGCTCAGATGGTAAAGCATCTGCCTACAATGCAGGAGACCCAGATTCAATCCCCTGGGTCAGGAAGATCTCCTGGAGAAGGAAATGGCAACCCACTCCGGTATTCTTGCCTGGAAAATCCCATGGATGGAGGAACCTGGTAGGCTACAGTCCATGGGGTTGCAGAGTTGGACATGACTGAGCGACTTCACTTTCACTTTCAATCATTACGTTTGTGAAGGCTGACAGATTTCTAAAAGAAATGCCTCGTCCAAAAGATGTATTACTGGTGCTGTTGTGAGATAAACTCTTTCCTAGAAAAATATAAAAGGAGAATATGAAAATAAGGACATTCAGCTTTTTGTTGTACCTTTTTTGAAATGTGTGGGAACGTTGACTTGGCATCTAGGATAGGATGGGCCTATGCATTTTAATGATTGAAAATGCATCATTTTTCTTCATGTGTTTTAGCTGGAGCTGCTGGAAGTGCTGTGCCTGCTGCTCTCTAAGATTTGGCTTCTAATCTGGACCATTGATCCAGTTCGATTCAAAGCCGAGACTGACGGCTCTTATGTTTACTAATCTGATACCAGAGATTCCCCAGATGTGAGATCTCTTTGACCCACTAGTATATGCTGAAATGGCCCTGAATATGTTAGTGTTCACATGGAATCCTAAAAGTGATGGATCACGTTTTCCTCTCAGATGTTCCTTTAAGCAGAGTGATATTGGAGATAGTGACAGAAGTAGTTTTGTTAGAAATTCCTATTTTCTTCTTTTTTAAAAAATTTAGAAATTCCTATTTTCTAGTGCCAGTTGCAGCATATTTTCTTGGTTTAGGGAGGCAGTACCAGATGTATCTGGGGAACTTGGTAGCATCAGAGGACATACAAGACAGAGCATGAACTGGACAGATAAATGCTGAAATGTTTTCCACAATAAAGAGTTTCTCCACAGACTGCAAAGGAACAGGGGAAGCTTTTGAAGCACAGAACACTAGAGCAGGTCAGGAGCTTTGAGGTCATCTAGTCCAGCCCCTTAATTGATAGCTGAGAAATCGAGTCATTTGTTCAAAGTCAAAAGACAAGCTGGTTCCGGAGCTGGATTGTGAAGGCATTTCATCATTCCGAGTTGGTTATGGAAGGAATTTTAAAATTCATCTGACCTGAGTTTGAATGCCCGGATTGCCACTTATGAATTTGGTGACCTCAAACAAGTTACTTAGCCTGACTGAGCCTTGGTTTCTTGAGCTACAAAGGAAGAATGATTTTGTGAGGCAGCTGTGTGCAGTAGACACTTAGTCATTTATCATGATGCTTGATGCCTGACAGACGTTCAGCTGATTATTGCTGTTGTACGTTTTTGCATTGAGTAAAATTTGATGGGTCCAGTGGCAAAGAGTATTTATATTTAGCATTATATGAATGTGGGCTTTTATGTAGCTAGGAAAAATGTGATATTGAACAAAATAAAGATATACTGAAAAGGTGACAAAATCACAGGTGTCAGTGAAGAAAATGACGTGAGAAATATGATTTGATACTGTTCAGTCTGTTACAGGTCATGTAAACTAGAGGTTGAGAGAGCACTACTGAATGCCATTGGTTTTGCTGTTAGTTATCGAAACAGAAAGCAGTGATGAAATCTGGCTGCTTAAATTAAAAATCTGAGTTTTAAAACTGAAGTCCATTTCCCACATTCTGTCATCAAAAGCACACTGTAGAAAATGGCCAATAAAAGACAAGTAGAAAACTCACTCTTCCATCAACCAAAGTGAAAGTGAAAGTCGCTCAGTTGTGTCCAGCTCTTTGTGACCCATGACTATACAGTCCATGGAATTCTCCAGGCCTGAATACTGGAGTGGGTAACCTTTCCCTTTTCCAGGGGATCTTCCCAACCCAGGGATTGAACCCAGGTCTCCCACATTGTAGGCAGATTCTTTACCAGCTGAGCCACAAGGGAAGGCCAAGAATACTGTCGTGGGTAGCCTATCCCTTCTCCAGCGGATCTTTCTGACCCAAGAATAGAACTGGGGTCTCCAGCATCGCAGGTGGATTCTTTGCCAACTGAGCTATCAGGGAAAGGCAAACACATTTTAACATTTTGCTCTATTTTTTGCATTGTTTTTGATTGATCTAATATCTTTTTTCTCACTTCTTGATTTCCCATGTTGTTATAAACTCTTGGAGATCACTGTTATGTGGTTGTGATGAGGCATGTGATTCGAAAGGGACTGCTCGAGTGTTTTCTTCAAAAGATATTTGTTCGCAATACTTCTCATAGCATTGCCATACTGAGGATGATTCTGGTAATTTAAGATAAGAGTTTTCGGCGTGACAAGGCCCCTGGCTGCAGGTTGCCCACTGTATCTGATGCTGTCGACACCTGAGGCATACGTGCTCTTTTAGACTTAGTGAAGGACAGCCTGAAGGATTTTCAGGTTTGACTTTTAATTGCTGCAGTTCTCTGCTCTGCTTAGTTGTATTCAACTCTTTGCGACCCTGTGGGCTGTAGCCCGCCAGCCCACAGAGTGGGCTTCCTAGAGTGGGTTGCCGTTTCCTCCTCCAGGGAATCTTCCTGATCCAGGGATCAAAGCTGAGTCTCTTGCGTCTTCTGCATTGGCAGGCAGATTCTTTTGCACCATCTTGTTAATCTTAGCCGCTTGACTTTAGAACCTGGTCTCTACGTAAGAGGTTAAACCAATGAAATTACAGCTCAGAAGTATTAAATACAGTGGTCAGAGTAGAAGAAAGAGAAAAAATTTTTAAATATAGTTAGCAAGTTCAGAATGAGTGAGATAGGGCTCTGCAATGGTATCTATGAAAAAGGGGTCGGGGGTTTTGTTCAGTTCTAAGTCAAAGGAATAAATTAAGCAGAATGTTGGCAGTGATTCCACATGTGAGTGGGGGTGGGGAACGACAAGAGATACAGTGAAGGGGTGATCTTGGGGTTGTTAATATGCTTATTCATTGAGAAATATTTCACAGATAGAGGATTAGAGAAAGCTCAGAAAAAGTTCAGGAATTGTGTTATCAGGCGTCATCTAGAGAAGGCATGTTTATAGGATTTAGGAAAAGAATAAGTTCATAAAAGAAAGGCACCCCATGGGAGGTAAAGAAAATGATGGCATATTAGACTAAGGAAGAAAATTTTCATTATTGAGTGTGTGGGAAGAGCTATCAGAGTACAGGAGGCAGTGGAAAAGGAAAGAGAAGACAAATATGAATGAAAAACCTGATTCATTTTAAATTGAGTTCAACTCTGAGTTCAGAGATGGTTATTTTTTAGATGTCTTGATTCATAATAATGTAGATGGGACATACATTTAATTTTGTTCTCTAAGAAAAGCATTTAAAAGATAAAGCAAAGCCCATAGGAAAGATGTGAGGGGGTAAGACATCTTATGGAAGGTGATAGACCTAACTTTATGAAGAAATATATGTGAGGCACTTACAGGCAGAACAGCAGGTTAGTGGCAGTTGATTCCAAGCTCCGTATATTTTCATTACTTTTTCTAATTAACAGAAAAGGAGAGGGATGAAAAGCAGAGTGAGCTTCTTTTCTAACTTACCCAAGCTCACAGCAAACCTCTTGTAACTGAATTTTCTCTTATGCATGAAATTGCTTTATAAGGTGTTGTGTTTTATTTGTAATCTTTCAGTTATATGTTCAAAATTGTGAAATGGGAAGTAAGGCACGAGTGTCAGGTGGCTAATAAAGTATTCTGTTCTAATACAAATAAGTTGTTTGTGTCTTTACAAGGGGGAAATGTGGACTTCCTATTTTAATCTAAACACTTTCAGGCAGTAACAGTATCTTTGGCATTTTTCTCAACAAAGGAAATCCTCTCCATTTCCCATCACATTTTATTGGGTCACCAGAATAGCAGACGCACAGAAAGCATTAATGTGTAACACTCAGGAAGTAATTTTCTGAACATCCTGTCACATTTTCAAAAGTTAATTTCAGTTCCGGCGAGGTAAAAATGAACGTAATTTCCATATGGAAATATTTGATGCATGTATGACATTAACTTTATTCTGTTAATATGTTTTTAGATGATACTTGTTTTTGATAAAACTGTTGCACATCTGGCATGCCTGTCTGCTTCAGATGCTGGTTTTCAGTTTTGAGTCAAATATTGACCAAAGATCACGTCTTTCTAGCTCTGGTGATTCCTTCCGTCTTGGTGCTCACCAGGTTCATCTCTTTACCATTCTTGTTTCGGGCAGGAGAGAGATGGGAGTCATTCCGGTACTCCAGGGGCCTGTTGGTATGGTCGCCTAGGCGGTGGTGGTAGAGGTAGTGGTTACAGCCAGGGGTTGGTTTTTAGTTTCTGAGTTTGCCTGATAGTCTGAATCCTCTGGCGCTTTCTTTGACTAATATGCCCATTACCTACTGTGGAGTTGTTTTTTTTTTTTTTTTTTTTTTTAACCTTAAAAATAGAAGACAAGTTATACAAATAGGTAAGAAGTTTGGACTACATTCTTTAAAAAGGCCAGGCTGATACAGAAAACAAAAAGAAAATTCTAAGACTTGGACTTTCTTTTACTTTGATTTGGTGTCCTCTCAAATTCCAGGAAAGTTTGTCTTCCAGTGCACTTGTGCCGAGATGTCAGCACCCTCAGGGCATGACTTTTGTGTGTTTTACTTTCTGCTGTATCCCTGGTGACTAGAACTGTGTCTGGTACTTGGTGGGCTCTCACTGAATACTTGCTGATTTGAAGGAATGAGTATTTGACACTTCATTTAAAAAATGTTATTATGGAAATATTTCAAATATGCATAAGAGTAAAGATGGATATAATGAGCCTCCATCTATCCATCTCCTTGCTTCAGTGTCATCTGCTTTTCCCCCATGCCCTTTCGGGTGGTGATTGTGGGATTGACTTGTGTTATTAGCGGTTTAAATTGCTCTAGAAGGTAGTTTTGAAAATTGTTGTTGTTGCTGTTCAGTCACTCAGTCGTGTCTTTGCGACCCCATGGGCTGCAGCATGCCAGGCTTCCCTGTCCTTCACTATCTTCCGGGGTTTGCTCAAACTCGTGTGCATTGAATCAGTGATGCCATCCAATCATCTCATCCTTTGCCACCCTCTTCTCCTGCTTCAGTCTTTCCCAGAATCAGGGTCTTTTCCAGTGAGTAGGCTCTTCACATCGCGTAGCCACAATTACTAAATGGAGGGAATTCCCTGGTGGTCCAGTGGTTAGGACTCCATGCTTTCACTGCCAAGGGCCCAGGTTCATTCCTCGGTTGGGGAGCCAAGATCCCATGACTTCCCTGCATTGCGCAGCAGATTCTTAACCACTGGACCACCAGGGAAGTCCCTGTACTGAATCTTTAAGGATGTGTAGGAATTAACTAGTGAAGAGGTAGAAAGAAAGGGAGAGCTTTCTGCACACATTGAAATTAGAGCCTCAGACCTGTTCAGTGTGGTGGGAAGGAGCTTAGGTTTTCCAGGGGTAGGGAGGGGCAAGAGATAAGTAAAACTGAAGAGATAAAAGGCCTATATCTAAACCTTTTGGTACAGTGTTTTTGGTTTTGGTTTAAAGTGGAGTGGCATGCTTTTGATGGGTTTTTATTTGGGATGTGAGATCAGATATGGGGATAAGATTATTCTGCCTGTAGGAAGGGGTGACTTTGAAGCATTGGTTGTGCCTGTTAGTTGCTCAGTGTCCAACTCTTTTCGACCCCATGGACTGCAGCCCTCCAGGCTCTTCTGTCCAGGGGATCTTCCAGACCCAGGGATTGAACCCGGGTCTCCTGCATTGCAGGAAGATTCTTTACCATCTGAGCCACCAGGGAAGCAGAGTTAGGATTGTAATTGATCAGGAAAAGTTCTGTGAGCTCCCTCTGAGATATTGGCAATGGGTGGTGAAGGAAGACACAGAAGGGACAATAAGGAGGTAATACATCCTTAGGGCTTGGTGGTCATTAGGTTGTTGTTCAGTCACTAAGTCATGTCTGACTTTTTGCGACCTCATGAACTGCAGCACTCCAGGCTTCCCTCTCTTTCACTGTCGCCTGCAGTTTGCTCAGATTCATGTCCATCGTGTCGGTGATGCCATCCAGCCATCTCATCCTCTGTCACCCCCTTCTTCTCCTACCCTCAATCTTTCCCATCATCAGGGTCTTTTCCAATGAGTTAGGTCTTCGCATCAGGTGGCCAAAGTATTGGAGCTTCAGCATCAGCATCAGTCTTTCCAATGAATATTCAGGGTTGATTTCCTTGAGGATTGATTGGTTTGATGTCCTTTCAGTCCAAGGGACTCTCAAGAGTCTTCTCCAGCACCGCAGTTCAAAAGCATCAATTCTTAGACACTCAGCCTTCTTTATGGTCTAACTCTCACATCCGTTCATGGCTACTGGAAAAACCATAGCTTTGGGATTGACTGGTTGGATCTTCTTGCAGTTCAAGAGACTCTCAAGAGTCTTCTCCAGTACCACAATTCAAAAGCATTAATTCTATGGCACTCAACCTTCTTTCTGGTCCAACAACATCCATACATGACTATTAGAAAAACCGTAGCTTTAACTATACGGATCTTTGTCAGCAAAGTGATATCTCTGCTTTTTAATACACTGTCTAGGCTTGTCATAGCTTTCCTTCCAAGGAGCAAGTGTCTTTTAATTTCATGGCTGCTGTCACTGTCCATGGTGATTTTAGAGTCCAAGAAAATAAAAATTGCCACTGTTTCCATTGTTTCCCCATCTATTAGCCATGAAGTGATGGGACCGGATGCCATGATCTTAGTTTTTTGAATACTGAGTTTTAACCCAGCTTTTTCACTCTCCCCTTTCACCTTCATCAAGAAGGCTCTTTTTAGTACCACTTGGCTTCCTGCCATTACAGTGGTATCATCTGCATTTCTGAGGTTGTTGATACTTCTCACAATGAAAGTTGTGAGTGAGTTAAGTTCTTGAATTTTCTGGAGAGGAAAAAAGAGCTTTTGTCTTTCGTAAAGGTCTTTTCTCAGTCAACATCACAGATACACTAAGTTCACTAAGGGCCTCGATCCTGAATTACAGGCTGGCCCCTGCTTCACAGAGATTATCTGAAACAATCGATGTTTCAGTTTGATGTTGTGTGGCTTGTTCATCAGTTGGTAACTCTATCTGTACGTGTGCCTCTCTCCCTTTTGGAACGTTGTTTTACTTTAGGAAAAATGCTCTATTAAAAAAATATCAAACGTATAAACCGAAGAAGTCCTTCATAACTGCCGCTCCCACTACTGTTGTTAACAAGATGGTGTACATTCTCTTTCCCTCCATACCTACCCTGCAGACCCTGCCCACACACTAGCATGTGATTTTGCAGAATTGGGATCTCATGATGCATACTGTTCTGAGAGAAATTTTTGTCATGTAATGGTATATCAATATTATTCTGATCAGATCAGATAAATATAAAGTAAACCCGTTCTTTTTAATGGTTCCACAATATTTCATTATGGTATATCATATAGGTATAGGTATGTCATAATTTATTTGCCTAGTTTCCTATTAATGGGTATTCACCACTCATTTCTTTGAGTTCTCTAAACCAGTGCTGTTCAGAAGAACTTTCTCTGATGGAGATGTTCCAAGATCTGCTCTGTCCAACATGGCAGCGACTAGCCATGTGTGACTATTGAGCATTTGAAATGTGCTCAGTGTGCCTAAGGAACTGAATTTTACATTTTATTCCACCTTAGTTAAGTCTAAGTAGCCACATGTAGCTAGTGGCTACTCTATTGGACAACACAGAGTCAAGTTAGGTCATCAAGCCGTTGCTTGGATCACGTTATTTGGACCTCCATAAATTACAGTTTAATGTTTCTTTGATGTTTAACAGTCATATGAAGTTTCTTTTGTAAACCTATTTTAAAGAAATACTGTCCAGTTAGAGTTCCTTAGAGAGAGATCTATGAAGTGCTTCTCAAGTTTAGTTCCAAAAGAGAGCTTCTCTTTCCAGACATATCAGTAGGCTTCTTTTATCAAGTAAATGATGTCCCTCTACCTTATTATATATCACTTTTTGCCTTGGTAGCCATGGAGTCTGATTTTTGGAGTCCAGTTTTTGGTTCTGCTACAGGAGTGATCTTTTCCCTTTCATCACTTCCCCCACCAAACAACATAGCTTTCCTTTCATTATGAGTTTCAAGATTTCATTATGTGTATGCTTTTCCTTGTAAAGCACTTCTCTTTTTGAAAATGATTAGATTTATGTCAAGTTTTTGAAATCTATCCTAAGACTTCACTAAAAAAAGATTAATACAATATAATGCTACATCCTTCCCACAACCTTGTACATACACACACATACTGTATATCCTAGTAGGGCCATTGTATTGTCATGTGTAGGAATCCTATTTATCATCATAGTGGGGAACATGCATATTTAAAATCTGAAATAGACTTTCCACCTGGGTTGTAGAAAATTACTTAAGTGCATTATGGTTGGTTACATTTTATTCAATTATGATTTGAACTTGGATTCTTTTACCCTCTTCTTTTGCTCTGCCAGTATAATGCGCTATTTTGGCTTTCTTTGGGAATATATGGAAAATTTTCTTTTGCTTGAATTTAAAGTGCATTCTTCAGGGTTTCCTAGTGCCACATGGCACCTTGTAGGTAAATATTAACTGCTAAATGGTGGGGCAAAATATTTTTTGGACTCCCCCACCCCCCCCCCCCCCAAAAAATAGCAATGTTGAGGAGTATAACCTTAATTTTAAAACATTTTACTCTTTGTATGTATCTGCCAAATTTCTATCCCTGGATACTTTTAAATATCAGGATACCCTTAGATTTTACATGGACTTTAGAATTAGAAGGCATCAGAATATGCTGAAAAATTTTTAATAAATTCCTTTGCCTGCAAGGAAGTAGGATAGAACCAGGAAACTGCTGATGTGGTAACCAGGATAGCACACTAAAACCATCTGTGTAACTCCTGGCAGGAATAAAATGACAAAACAAGATCTTGGGAGAGTGGGTGTTACCAGGTGTGTGATCGAAAAGATAAATACATTCTCAAATGATTAAATTGGCTGAGTGCCTTTAGCACCCATGGGGCTGTTGTGTGTATTCTTATGTGCAGACATAGCTGTCAAGGTTGAGCATTTTTAGCATAGTTAGGAAATTGGGACCGGAAAAGACTGGAAGCAGAGGATTTTAACATTGCTTGAAGTCTTTGGAGCTGTAGACTCTGGATGTGAACTTGAGGAAACTGCATGGAATTTCAAGTGTAACATGATAAACATCCAGTGGTATTTGCAGCAGAGCCACAGTCAGGCTCTCTAGGATAGAATGAAGAGGGCAGCACATAAAGAATGAAGAGGAGACCCTACAAGAACATGTTTGCCCTATTTAACAGTGGACTTTGAAAAAGACAGGAACCATGTTAAGATTCTCCCTTTTTTCTTGAGAATTGAAGGAAGATGGAAGCTGAGGACTTTTTCATACTATTTAATGACTGTAATTTTTGGAAAAAGCAAAAATGAACAGCTTTTCATTCTAACTCAAATTAGAAATACTTAGGTTAGATATAGTAGAGCTTTGAATATACTTAAAAGAGAACTTGAAGATATTTGGTTTTGAAGGAATGACATGGTTTTGAGTAAGATTTTTGCTCTCTCAAATTGGCCATGGTTCACTTGAGAGTAATTCTATTAATCCCTTTTCCTCAATTTAGCCCAGACTATTTGGTGTTCACTAAGCTTGCATGTTCTGAATATCACCAAGCTCAAAGTCAGTAGATCTTCAGTGGATATATGAATTTAGTTTTCAGTGCATATAAAAGTTATGTTTACACTATACTATATTGTGTGCAAGAGCATTACGCCTAAAAAATGTACATATCTTAATTTCAAAATATATTATTGCTAAAAAAGAGGGGGCCTTTCCTGGTGGCTCAGTGATAAAGAATCCACCTGCCAATGCCAGAGATAGGGTTTGATCTCAGGGTCAGGAAGAATCCCCTTGAGAAGGAAATGGCAACCCACTCCAATTTTATTGCCCAGGAAATCCCGTGGACAGAGGAGCCTTGCGAGGCTACAGTCCATGGGATGCCAAGAAAGCAACTGAGCACACACGCTCATACTTAGTTGGTAAGTCGTGTCTGACTCTTTGTGACCCCCACTGACTGTAGCCTTGCCAGGCTCCTCTGTTCATGTGATTTCCCAGGCAAGAAAACTGGAGTGGGTTGCCGTTTCCTTCTCCAGGGGATCTTCTTGATCCTGGGGATCAACAGCTTGCTAACCGTCATCTGACAACGCAGGGTTATCATAAACCTTCAATTTCTAAAGAACACAGTATTGGCAAAGTGCAATGAAATGAGGTCTGTGCCTGCATTGGAGAATTCCCAGATAGCAACATTGGGAAGGCTCTCTTTGGGGATTTTAGTTTTCTACAGAGAATCCCCCAGTTTCTCACCAGGAGTGTTGGGGGTTTAGGCTGGCAGGGATGGAAGCCCAGCAGCATGCATGTGGCTCCTGGCCTTCCGGGAGTTGGAAATAGAGTGGAGGGCCACATACTTTGATGTGTAGGCTGCCCGTTAGTTTGCCGATTCCAGCCCTACAGCTCAAGTCGCCACTGCTGGGTATCCACTCATGTGGAGCCGCTTTCCTTCACTCTCTCCAGGGAACAGTCCTCTGATTTCCTAAGGGGCTTCATCAACTCTGTCATCTCCCCTCTGTTCAGGCCTGTCTTCCTGATACATGGAGCCTGGGAGTGCTGAGTCTCAAGGACTCGTAAGGAAAGAATCTAGTCTCCTCTTTGCTATTACCTCTGTAATTTATACTGTGTTAAATCTGTTAACCACTGTATTTTTTTCTTTTGTTCTTTTTGTCCTTGCGGGTTAATATCTTTTATATTGATTTACTGTCATTTTAACTAGGCTTGGGAGGGAGAGGAGATAATATATAGTTAGCGTGCCACTAAAGTGTTTGTCGGCTGATGGTGGTAGGGTGGCACAAGTGATCTTACTTTTTCCTTTTCACCTGCCCTTATTTTATGATCAAGCTTCCCTGGTGGCCCAGGGGTAAAAAATCTACCTGCCAATGCAGGAGACTCAGGTTTAATCCTTGGGTGGGGAAGATGCCCTGGAGAAGGAAATGGCAACCCACTCCAGTGTTCTTGCCTGGAAAATCCCATGGACAGAAGAGCCTGGCAGGCTACAGTCCATGGGTTTGTAGTCGGGCACGACCTAGCAACTAAACAACAATTATTTTATTTTATTTCAGTGTCTACTTTTCAAAAACAGAATCAAAATTGAAACCATGGCAGATAATAATTTTTCTCCTTTTTAAAATAAATATTTTTAAATGTTAAAATTAAATCGCTGTTTTGCTAATCTGATTTTTAGGAATGAGAGAACAAAGCACTACAAGTCAGGTACCTTTAAATGACTCATAATTGCTCACACAAATGCATGTAAACTTGGATATGCAATTAGGCAGCTCATTATGTTGCAAATGCAATTACATGCTCAAATTCATGGTCACTCCCTTGGCTCACCCAGCTGTCTCTCTTGTTTTAGGCTTATTTATGATCGGTTATTAATAATCCCCAGCTGTCAGAATTTGAAAATACATGCTGGTGCTAGTGGTGTCATTCAGCTAATAATGGAGGGAAAGTTTGAAAAGGAAGTTTGCCTTTAAGTTTATGTACGCAGGGTTGGTCGTCTTAGTTGGCAAAATCCCATTCCCCTTCTGAAGGTACAGGCTTTCCATTTAGAAAAATTATCATTAATAGTGGTTAATGATATTTACAGTATAGTATACTCCATCATCTCTGATCTGCCATTCTGAAGTTGTAAAAGCCCTTAGTTGTTTTTTTGTTTTGTTTTGTTTTATTATAACTCATTGGTGGCAAAATCAGAAACACTTCATTTAGGACTCAAATCAGACATGTAATGGCAAGACTGTTTCTAGTCTGTTTATCCAGCTCACTAGCATGAAGATGTATGGATTTTGCCTCAGAGAACTTTTAATGTGTTTAGTTATGGACCACTGACCCAGACACCACTGAAGACTTTACATAAATGCAGTATACATACTGTGTTACCTTTTGAAAATGCCTAAGGTTCTGAGTTTCAGATGCTTTTTGGCCCCAGCAGTTTCTAATAAAGAATATTGGGCTTATAGTGAGAGTAACAGACTCCACATTAGATAATGGGTTAAAATTCTAATAGGGGGAAACTAACTGATATATGTATTAGACACTTGGGTATTTTACATACAGTTAGTTTCCCATTTTGATTCAGAGTTACTGTGAAAAAAGAAAGAAGTTATTTATTGTATGCTGATATTGTTCTACTAAATGGAGTAATTAAGAGTTTTCTTAGTTACTAAAGTTTTTTAAATTGTTTTTTAGATAATCAGTTTACAACTCAAGATAACAGTTTCATATGTAATTGCTGTTCTATATTGTCAGTGACTTTTAGATTAATGGTAGGAAATACTCTCAGTATTGTTGTAAGCAAATGGAAAAAACTATGTCATCTATATTGAGTTAGTACAGTTGGTTCTTTGTCTCTTAATAATGTCAATAATTGTTAATTTAATCACCCTCGATCTGTTAAAACCATCCATCCAGTAATCCTCAATGCTTAGTTCTGCCTTAACCCAGCTTTAGGTGTGGCACAGTGGTTTTTCAAAAGAAGAATGAGGGAAGGGGTACTGTTTTCTGTCAACTCTCTGAGAATTTTAATATTCATTGTCTTTCCTCCCCATTCTTCATCATTTTTGCCCATTACCAGAATATACGAGAATTTTGAGGTTTTAAACTAGGCATATATGCTTAGCCTCTTACAGGTAGCTTATAATCATACAGACAGATAATCTTGGGCACATGGCATGTATTTTCATGTATCTTCAAATTGGTTCTTTTGCCCAAATGGATTGGAGCAAGCAGATACTTGGCTGCATTTGAGTCAAGGGCATCCCATAGCATACCGATAAAGATTCTCTCCTCTTTTGGAGGACAGGTATTTCTGTTCAAATTGGTCGTCATTAAAGTTGCTGAGAGACCCCTCAGTATCCTTTATAGCAGTTTGTTGAGTCAGTTTCCAATTCTGTACTTTTACTGACCTGTGACTTTAGGAAATTCTTTATAAATAAACAGTGGAAAATCATTGACAGATCACTGAAGTTTAAAATAGAAGAATCTTCACCAAGTTTCTGAAACAAAACTCTTACAGTGCATAAAAATATAGATCATTAAAGAATAATCAGTTTTGACTGCAGTAGAGAATATAGCATATAATGATACTACAGAAAACCTAGAAACTTTTGAGATAGTAGTAACAGTACGTCAGTTGTGGAAAAAAAAAAAAGAAATGTTTTCTTCAAGTTGTGAAGCCTGAATTTTAAGAATAAGTTAATTTATTTTTAAATCTTAGTTGAAGGATTAACATTTTATGAGTAAGGACGGTGAGGAATTTTTACACATAAATTAATATTGTGGTCATTACAGATACATCAGAGCTGTGCATGATGTGGTTAAACCCTCCTTGTTGGTTAAGGCGACCACTGTTTTTGCAACTTATTGGGGGTAGACCTTTGCAGAAAGCTCTTATGTGGATAAAACCTCTAGTTAATGCCAGCTAAATCAGTAATTTCAACTTTGTTATCATCATTTTGATGTTTTTTTCCTCTGAGTAGGAAGTAGGGAAACGTGATTAATAAAATCAGCCCATTAGACTTTCTTGTTTTTGATGGAAATATTTCCTCCTGTAAAATTTGATGGTCGTGAATTTGATGGCAGAGATTATTTACCTAGCCAGACTTGTCCCTGGAGAGGCAATCTGAAACAATTCCATTAGAATCCAGATAACGATCAAAATGAGTGTTGTGAAACATAATAAAAAAGAACCATGTGAAAGTAAGTTCAGATCTGGTCTGATATTTTGATACTCCTACATCTCTTCCCCCAAGAATAGTCAGTAAACACAGAGTAGTATCTTTTCGTAGAAGGCAATGGCACCACACTCCAGTACTCTTGCCTGGAAAATCTCATGGACAGAGGAGCCTGGTAGGCTACAGTCCATGAGGTCACTAAGAGTCGGACACGACTGAGCGACTTCACTTCCACTTTTCCCTTTCATGCACTGGAGAAGGAAATGGCAACCCACTCCAGTGTTCTTGCCTGGAGAATCCCAGCCTGGTGGGCTGCCATCTATGGGGTCGCACAGAGTCGGATACGACTGAAGCGACTTAGCAGCAGCAGCAGCAGTATCTTTTCGTTGTCTTTGAACCCCATGTTTATGACTGATTTAAGGTTTAAATATGAAACTATTGTGAGGTCCTAGACAATTTAAAAAATACTTTTGCCAGACAAGACCCTTTATTGGGAATTTTAAATGCATTCATATGTGTTTTATGTATGAATAGATTTATTTATGAAACACTTAACACCTGCTACTTGGCAGGCAGTGTTCTAGGTACTAGAAATTAAGCACTTAAAACAGGTGAAGTTTGGACCCTCCCGTAAGTATCTACCTTGGATCTTACATCCTGGAAAAGTGCTAATAAGTGAATACACCTTGTTCCTCTCTGAAAGAGAAGACTGCCGTCCTAGGTCGTACAGCAGCACGTGGTAGAGCTTCACTTTTGCAGATTTGTGACTGATGCAAAGCAGATTCCTTTGTAGTTCCGGTACCTAAACTCTCACTCTCAGAAGGTGCCCCATGGTTTTCCTAGCTTGCTCACATGTTCATTCCAACCGGAAGTCCTTTCAGGTATGCTTATCCCAACCCAGCCTGTTTCATCTGGCCCCCACTTGTCTTCCACATGGACTCAGTGCAATCTCAGTCCATTGCTTTAAGCAGCTGAGTGTGTGTGCCTGTGCATGCGTGTGCACACACATACATGCCGTCTGCTCCAGTTAGGTTTTTAACTCCTTGGGGAATAAGACCCTGGTTGGGGACTTTGGTTTAGCACAGTGTTTTATATCTAGTAGTAACTGATATCAGTATTTGTTGACTTCAAGCGACAGTCCTAAAATTGCTTAATATCAGAACAGTTTCTTTAAAGTGGTTTACATTGATTTTTTTTTAATGCCTTGCATTTCTTGAAGATTTGTCTTTTATGGTTAGTCAAACCACTTAGTGTATCAAGCCCTTTCCTTCTGTTTTTAAGAATTATATAGATTATGCTAGTAAGAAAATTCTCAATGGTACTTTTTAATGGTCATTAAGAGTTGTTTTTCTTGTTCGTGAGCCCCATAGCCTTTGGCAGGAGTGGTGGGATCACTCTCTTTCTAATCAGGCAAAATAATAAAACTAAATTAGTATGGCTATATCTAACATCTGCTTTTTTCTTTTTTTTTTTAAATGGTTGAAGAGGATATTAGGGGCCATTTTTCTTTGATGTAACTCTCTTCCTCCTGCCTTCCCTTCTCCAAAAAGTTTTAGATTTAATAATTTCCACTATGAGTTTTGTTTTTTTTTCCCCCTGTTTAATTGATTACTATCAGAATACACAGGCAGATAGATCCATTTTGTAACAGCCCAGAGTTCTCTCTTCTGAAAGCCTCTACCATGAGCTTGGCTTTCCTGCTGAGTGTTATTTCCTTTGGGATAAATGTTGACCTCGGTGGGTGAGGCATCTGGTGGGAAAGATTTCTATCAAGGGTAAAAAAGTGGAAAACAATCGTTATTTTATGGAAGTAATTGGGTTACAAATTGAAGTATTCATATTTTATTACTTGGTTATAAATTCTCTTTAATCCTTTGTTCCTCAGCCTTTCGTTGGGACTAATTGCGGATCGTGGCCACCCCTTTTAGGTTAAATCTGAAGAATTCTGTACACAGAATTTTAGTTTTTTCATCAAGTAAATGAAATGAACCATACAAAGATAGGATGTAATTATCAAGTCATTAGTTGAAAACTCTTAAGAAAGGGTGATTCTCCTTTTGTTTAGACTTTTGTCATGCATGACAAACTTTAAAAAATCTGCTGTGCCAAGTGTATGCCTTTGTAAATTCTGTTTATGTTTTGAATGAGAGAGGTGGTGGAACTATGTAGATGGATGTTATTCTTAGTACCTGAATTATTATTTATTTTTCATAGTTCTCATGTAAGAATATTCATTAATATCATTATATCCCAGACTGAGATTTTTTTTTCCCTTAGAAGCCCAAGCTTCTTCCTACTTTGTTTATTCTCTTCCATTATAGACTTGATGATGCATTTTGCAGTTATTTCTGAGTACTTCTGATGGAATCAAGGATTTTAAAAGTATACTTATGGAAACTGGTTGTAAAATGACTGACTCGTAGTTGATATGATGAGGGTATACACTTGCTAACCTTTCGTCAATCTGGCAGGTTTTGGGTCCTGCTCCCAGGTGGTGTTCCTTCTTGGACAACTTGACAGAAGAATTAGAAGAGAACCCAGAAAGCACAGTTTATGATGATTACAAATTTGTCACCAAGAAAGACCTTGAAAATTTAGGTAAAAGAAAATTATGGTGAAATGTTTATAAAATTATTTGTACTTGTTTTGAATTTTGAACATCAAAAGTGATGGAGTCACATTTATCTGATGTTGCAAATCTTCTGTTTCTGACAAATCACGTATTAACATAGTACATATCGTGTCTGCTTAGAAGATTCAGAGAAATTCAATCTACTGAAGTGTTTTTGTATGTTAAGTGAGGAACAATTTTTTTAGCCTACCACCTGTGTATAGGAAAATACCAGTCCAGGAAGCAGTGACTTTCTTTCAAGTAGTATTTGAATATAATAAGATTATGAGAAATCTCAGAGACTGCACGTAAATGACTTTTGTCTCCGTTGTAGGTTTGCTTTTTAATAGACCTAATCCACAACTTAGAAACCATGGGTTGAATCCTCAAATATGTAGAACCTTAACTGTTATTTGGGTTTAAAGAATACAAACCAACAATGCTTCTTAATAATGGCCAACATTAAAATAAGGCTTACATGTGCCCAGGCAGTATTCTGAATGTTTTATATACATTTTATTTAATCCTCACACCTGTGGAGTGGATACTGTATGATTTCATTTTATGGGTAAAGAAACTGAAACATGGAAAGATTAAAGTAACTTCCCAAAGGCTTCAGTGGTGGTAAATGTGAGGGTTAGAAATTAAAACTAGAGTCCATGCTCTTAACTAACCTCAGCCATACTGACACCCTGAAGAACATATTTGTCTTAGTTGACTAGCACTAGTCTTCAGGATGAGAGTAGGTTTTGTTAATCTTGTTCTCTTGGGAAAAGGGTGCATAGCAAATTATTGAGAATAGGAAAACAGGATCTATTCTCCGCAAGCCGAGGCAGCTTAGTTGTCTTTAGAACAGAGAGATATACAATAGCAGTTGAATGTTAAAAGAAAATAGAATTATGTAACAGATTAGAGGAGAGTCTTAAACTTTATATTTAAACCATATCTTTTAGCACAGTTAATTCAGGCAAAATTATTTTCTGCCAGCTACCACCAAAATAATTCCTTAAATTTTAATGTGTTTAAAAAGAAGAGACTTGTGTTTAGCCTTTTGAAAAGTGACTTATGGATGAAATAAGGTAAAATAGATCTTTCTATGGAAATGCCTTCTTAAATATCTCCAGTGTGTGTGTGGTTGTGTGACACTCACCTACATTCTTACACTGGAGAATAAAAAGACATTTTTATTTTGTGGATTTTTTTAAAAACTACTGTGTTTAGTATATTTTGGGTGCTTTTTCAGTCTCTTGACTATGTTTATTTTGGGTGAGGAAGGCAGTTTTAAAGGTTTAAATACGTTTTGTCAAAATACATTCGTGCTGCCAATTGTTTTCTTTAGATGCTTATTTTTTTATTTACTTATTTGGGTGCACAAGGTGTTAGTTGCAGCACACAGGATCTTTAGTCGTGGCATGTGAACTCTTAGTTGCAGCATGTGGGATCTTGTTCCCCAACCAGGGTTGAAACCTGGGTCCCCTGTGTTGGGAGCACGGGGTCTTAGCCACTGGACCATCAGGGAAGTCCCCACACTGCCTATTTCTAAGACCATGGAAATAGATATAATATTCAACAAAATAAATTATACTAGAAATCATTTTCGTGTAGATTATTATCTTTTAATATAAATTAGCCATTGGTTATATTTTTCAATAGATTTTACCATCAGTATAAACCATTTATTGAATAAGTAGTTTATGTTAAAGTAAAAATAAGACCATGTAACTGACTTACCTTGTTTCTTAAGATTATAGCATTTGAAAACTTGCAAGTTCTGTTATTTCCTAGCTATGGCCTTTAGCAGGTCCTGTACCATGCCATTTCCCGAAATGTGTTTCATGGACCCCTGCTTCTGTAAGAAGTGCTAGATGGGCAGCATAGTGGCTAATACAGGCTTTAGAGAGGCTGACATGGGCTCACACCCCACCTCTACGGTGTAATAGCTCTGTGACTTGACCAGTTTACTTAACTACATTGTGCCTTGGTTTCCTCATCTATAAAAATAGCACCTACCCATTGAGTTGCTTAGAGAATGAATCAGATCATGCCTGAAAATTACTCAGTACAATATTTAAACAATCCATAATGTTACCTATCATTTTAAGAGATTTGTGGCAAATAAGTTTGAGAAATGTTCAGGTTAACCAAGTTAAATCAGTTTCTCTACTGTGGACTTTGAGCCTTTAATGTCATTATACACTGTAAATCGCCAGGAGGGAGGAAACTTACTTAATGACAGAACCTCATCTTCCTCCAAGATCTGTTGGGACTAGTGTTCTCTGGAGCTAAGGAGAAAACCTGATGCCAGATCTCTCCTTAGAATTGTTTTAATATGAAAAACTTCCTGCTGGATTTTATTTATGACCTAACTTGGAATGGGAATAATTCTGGGCCACAAATATAAGTTCTATATACTTAATAGAGGAAATAAAAAATTATAAAAACACATGTGCAGGTACCTCAATGCAGATTGTTGTGCATTTGGACATTTCATTAAGGTTCAGCCCGCACCACTGCCCCTTTAAGTTTCCACTGTGCAGATTCAAACAATGGAGTTTTATTGACCTAACATTCTAGGAAAGTACTTTTCTGACCAAGACTTATAGTTACCTTATGAAATTATCCTAAATTTAGGTTTGCCTTTTGATGTTGTTCTGTTTAGGTTTTGTACACCTATGTGATTTTACCTAGACATTATTTGTAGCCCTGGACGGTTATTTATTTCTAAAATTTGGAAATCAGGGTAATGCTTTCCTTGGAAGCTTAGTCACTTAGTATTATACCAACTAAAGCTGCTGTTCATGTGAATTATTTCATAGGCGGTCTTATTCTGAAGATGAATATTCTCATAACCTTTCTCTGTGTAAATATTTGCAGTTAATCATTTCTATGACATAGGCAGAGCATCCTTATGTGACCCCCAGCACCACCAATTGTAAATGAAATCTACTAAATCTTGGGATCCCTGTGAAAGATACTCTTTAAAGCAGGGCTGCTAGACACTCATTGGCATTGGACTTTTCATTCATCCATAATGCAGTATGTGTGTATATAGTATATGTGTTGGTATACATTTGCCAGTTATTCTGTTTTGGGGGAACACATACCCTTTCTACTTTATTGTTGTGACACAGTTTTTCTTTTGTTTTCGGAAATTATGGGCCACCTCCCTCCACCACCCCACTCCCGCCCCTACCCCAGCCCTGTTCTTACTTGGCAGTATGAAAGTTGACAACCTAGTGTTGAATCTCAGTATTATTTTTAGATTTAAAACTGGCTTATGGAATAAAGTGCTTCCCTGGTGGCTCAGAGGGTAAAGCATCTGCCTGCAATGCAGGAGACCTGGGTTTGATCCCTGGGTCAGGAAGATCCTCTGGAGAAGGAAATGGCAACCCATTCCAGTATTCTTGCCTGGAAAATCCCATGGATGGAGGAGCCTGGTAGGCTACAGTCCATGGGGTCGCAAAAAGGGACACGACTGAGTGACTTCACTTTCATGGAATGAAAAAAACCTGAGAACCAGTAGTATGGGGAGCCTTCTTTACTAGTCTGTTATAACTCATGAGTACCTTTCCATCATTTTTATGCTTAGTAAAATATTACATTAAAAATAAGTAAGATAATGTTGCTGAAGTAGATTAAAATTTTCTTTGCAGTTATTAAAGAAGATTAGTGGTTCTAATCCTTAAATTTTTACTTAGAAGTGAAATTATAATCAAATTGTTGTCCATGAAAAATTGCTGAATTTTAATCAGGATTTCATAAAGATCTGCCCTCTTCTGGTTAACTTCCCCCAGGGCTCACACATCTCATTGGATCACCTTTTCTTCGGGCATATATGCATGGATTTTTCATGGATATAAGGCTCTACCACAAGGTAAGTACAAAGCTACAGTTATTTAAGGCGACTGACAATCACTTTGTGGCCATTTCTTCTCTACTTGTGTTTAGTTTTATAAAACATACTTAAGATTTGTAAAAGATCTATCCTTTGGCATAATATTCATGCTGTATATGAGACATGCTGCTAAATGTAGTTCTCTTGTTTTTAATTTTCTTCTACTTCGCAAAGGTGAAATTGATGGTAAATCCTTTTGCTTATGAAGAATATAGGAAGGATAAGATCCGGCAGAAGATAGAAGAAACACGAGCACAAAGAGTGCAATTAAAGGTAAATATTATAGTCAACATTGAATCTGCTAGAGGAAGGGTCTTCATTTTTATTTTGTTTATTATTCGGAGAAGCTTGCCATCCATTTCTTACTTTTCCCATCCTTAGTTTACATCATTCACTAATATTTTTGACATGTTTTATTTGTCATGAGGGTGGATGTTCTAGTTTCATCCTTATGGCAGAGGTAACGGTGTTGTGGCAAGTAGTACCAGCTGAGCTGATACTGTCGGTCCTACCAAGAAAATATGGTGCTGTTTTCAAACAGGTGTTTAGACCTTGGAGTGCTGGGGCTTTGCTAATCCCCATTTCTTGGTGACACATGGGAGTGTCTTAGGCTAGCTGCTTGGATCATGGGAAACGGTCATCAGACTATGCCTGGGCCCAGACAGGAATCAGGCCACACTAGTTCTATTATCAGAGAGAATTTAATGTAAAAGAATTGTTACCCGGGTATTAGAGAGGTGAAGAGGCAAAAACACTGCGGTACTGATGAAGGAGGCGGTAGCTACAGGGAGCAGCTAACTTGCCAGCACCGGGCAGTAGGAGACAGGTGGGCCTAGAGACTCGGACCTTGGAGGAGGGCTGACAGCTGGCGGTGGGGCCCTCGGGGTAGGATGAGGCTGTTCCCAGGAGTGTGGGGAAGCCGCAGACTGGACTGCCTTGCTCTGCTGGAGCCACGTTGTTGCTGCCAGGAGACAGAACTATTGACGCATGACACCAGCTCTGCAGCCAGTAGAGGGGAAGTGGAAACCCCGTCTCCTCCTGCCTTCCCGGCCTGATCGAGATTGACCACCAAGGGATATGAACGTTACTAACTGGACATTTTGTAAAACACATGCACACACTTTCAGTGCAGAGACTAGTAGCAAGCTTTTCCTTTTTCCAGATTATTAGTTAAAAGCAGTGAATATGTGTGTGTATATTGGCCAAGGCAGTCTAGGACATGGAGTCCCTTTGTCCCTACTCTTTGCTTTAACCTTCAAAGCTCAATTGTAGGTACTGCAGTACAACTTTTTTTTTTTCCTCCTCCACTAGAAATTGCCAAAAGTTAACAAAGAACTGGCACTTAAATTAATTGAGGAAGAGGAGGAGAAGCAAAAATCTACCTGGAAAAAGAAAGTTAAGGTAAGATTTTATAAGGCAAAGAAAATATTGATAAATTATTTCTTTGTTTTCTTGATAGTAAATTGTATCCTTTTACTTTGAAAATGTATTTAGTTTTCCTTGTTCCCTCTGCTTATTAGATAATATATGCTCAGTATGGCAAGTTTGTAAAACAGGTAAGAGTATAAAGAAAGTCACTCAGTACTTCTATCCAGAGAAAGGCATCACTAATAGTTTAGTGAATTTCTTTATTTCTCTTAAAATTATAAACTGTAACAGGATACTACTATATATATATATATATATATATATATATATATATATATATATATATATATATATAAAATATTTATCTTGGTTCTGTAAAATAACACATGTGGCTTCCCATTTTACTGAACAGTCTTTTTTTTTTTTTTTTTTTTTTGAACAGTCTTTATACATATTTTGACAACTGCATATTTTATCTTGTGGATGTATTTTAAATAACCCTTTTATTGTTAAATATTTAGTTTATTGTTTTTCTTTGTAGTCACTAGGTTTGTTTATAACTGAAAAAGTAACCAGCTTTCGTTTAGACTTGGCATTACTGGGCACATGCACTCTAAGGAATGACTGCTTCTCTACCTTCCATCCCTGATGTATAATGGACAAAGGTCGGTCATAAACTAAATAAGGGTCAGCGGGTGGTGTCGAGACAGGAGGCGGATTTTTTCTCATTTTCCCAGAGAAGTGAGAGCTTCCTCATTCCTCTCCAAGTGAGAGCTTCCTCATTCCTCTCCGTGCGGTTTCCCCATCAGCTTAGATCAGGCAGGCAGATAAATGGGCCAGACTCTCCTCTGGAATGAGTTGTAAAGATCCCATCTCTCCTAAGAGCCTGCAGGACCTGCCTGAGTAGATGGCCAAACTTTGTATCTGGGCCAGCTGTGTCGAGCTGTCCAGTTTTGTTAGTGTTTATTCTTTCTCTGTTCTCTCTCTAGTTTTTTAACCATTTAAGTGAATGGAGACAAGTGAGCTCTTCGTGTGTTTATTTTTGTACCACTCTCTTCAGGAGTGTCGGGGCTGCCACTGAAGGGTCTCGTGTCTGGTCCCGCTCACCAGTTGTGTCATCGTGGGTGACCCTGAGATTCACTGGGTCATAACTTGTTCTTCTCTAAGATGAACAGTAGGATTGAGGTGGGGACGGAGGGAGCCTTCTTGGTGCTGTGATTGTGTTTGTGGCTATGTACCTTCCTAATTTCATCAGTGTATCACATGTATGCATAGAGCTTAAAGCGTTCAAAATGTAAGTGCTTCCGGCTCCCTTGATGTTCTCTTTGGCACGCTCCCAGTGATTTTCTTGTTAGCCCAGCCCGAGGATGGTAAGGGAGGTAACTTGTCAGCTTTATAGGTCATTCCCCAAGCTTCACAGATACGATCTTTGGATTTACGTGCCCTGAAGCTGTAGTGGGAAGGAGAGAAGCTGGTTTATGCTACAGAGGTCTTCTTTTCTGTCTACAGTTTATGCATCTGAGTCTGTATGACATTCAGTGTTACAGAGAATATGACACAAATTAATGTTTAATTTTGATACTTTGTGCAGCATGGTTTACACAGTGTACAGGAGCCTTTCTTAAAGGTCTTATGATTATGAAGATGCTGGGGAAGCCCCCTTTCTCTCTGCCCCCACTTCTTCTCACTCTTGCTGAGGTTAGGGATGGCTGGAGGAGATGGAGAACATAGTTGGCGTTTGCTCTGCCCAGGGGTGCAGGATGGTAGCAACAACCCCGAGAGCTGAAAACATGCAGAGTGACCTGCAGAGTCCATAGAAAAGTCATGGTTGTCTGTGCCTTTAAAACAGTTTATAAGGTTATCCTATAAAGAAGCATCCAACGACGTGCTGTTACACTGCAAGTGCAAAGAGGAAAAACCTGAGAAATCCCTCTCTTCTTCCATCAGTTTCCCTTCAGCTGTTGGAAGCTGGAAGCATGGTGTTTGTAGTGGTGTGAACTCTAGAATACTGCTAGAAAGGGGTGTTTGTCATTTACTTTTCAGTGGCTTGCTGACCCAAGTCAGGCCTCATTATCAGAGTTCAGTTTCTTTCCAGAAATACTTAAATATAGGAAGATACCCCAGAGAAGGAAATGGCAACCCACTCCATTATTCTTGCCTGGGAAATCACATGGACAGAATAGCTTAGCGGACGACAGTCCATGGGATCGCAAGGAGTTGGACACCACTTAGCGACTAAACAACAGCAACAAGAAAAAGTCTGTTGTTAGAGAGCTTGTCTGGTTTGTTGTTTAACAGTTTTATCTAATTCAAATGACCTTGGGACTTCCCTGGTGGTCCAGTGGTTAGGACTTGGTGCTTTCACTGCTGGCACCTGGATTGCATCCCAGGGAATTAAGATCCTGCAAGGTGAGGCAAAAAAACACCCAAACCAAAGACCTTAAAAACTGTTCCTGAATTAAGAAAAAAGTCCTTCATTATAATTGTAAAAATACTTGAAAGAATTGTTAAATCCATCAGCACTTCATTAGTCTTGTCTTTGAACTCAGCCCTTCAAACCCTCAAGAGCCTTAATAGCTCTGGTAACTTCTGATTTAAAAGTCAGTAGGGTGCAGTTATGGTCTGCTTTGACTCCAGCTGAAATTTCATGGAGGCAGACAATGAAATATGTTCCCAGATATTGCTGCCACTGATAACATAATTAAATTCTAATAAGATGTTTACCATTCACTTCATGTTGGATCTGCAATGGCAAGTGACCCACCACATAGTGTCAGGAAGCAATTATCTGGAACTTATCCAAACTTAGAGATGTGGTGGTGTTAATTCTAATTAAGAATAATTAATTTATTCTTTCAGCTAATATATATATTGAGCTCCCAGTAGGTACAAGCATTTGGGAGAGGCAAGCAAATGATGATCCATTTGGTCTATAAGGGTGTGCGTTGTAGCTAAGCCACTTTTCTTACAAGTGCCATTTCTTGCCCGTTAGCCTTTTCTGCCAAATTTTCACCAATGCCTTCAAGTCTTTTATGAAGGTACTTCTCTCAAATTCTGCAGCAACCCAGCCAGGTACTGTCATGCATGATATCCGTAGGCTAGGTGTGTTCTGTGGCTCAGAGACTGTGGGAGGAGTGTCCTACCAGCCCTAAGGATTCTTCCATACCAGCATCAGCTTAGATGTTAAGTAATTATTTACCTCCCCTAGGGGAAAGACATAATTATGCATAGACCCTGGGTTGGATCAGATCAGTTTAAACATCCACAATGTTATGTTTTAAAGCTTTTCAGTACCAATTAAAGATTGTACGGTTTCTTCTGTTGTTGTTACAGTTCTGTACACAGAGTTTTGAAAACTAAGTATTTCTCCAGGGTTTGTTAGGGGTGTTGCCTGCCCTTCCATCCTTCTTCTTTCCTCTCTTCCATTTTCAGCTTCCCTGACACTCTTGCCTTTTTGGTTCATTATTTTGGTCTAAAACTCTGTCTCTTACTGTTGGCCTATGGTGCTACTTCTTGATTTTCAAATGTCAGGCATTGTCTTTTCTTTTCTTTTTTTTTTTTTTGTCTTTAAAAATTTATTTAAGCAATAAACTTGGTCACCTCACAAGGACTCTTCAGTAACATAGCTCTCAGTTGTCTGAGAATATGGAGGCATTGTCTTTTGATACCTTTCCTCGCTTGTAACTTTGGGTAAGTCAGTATTCAGCATTTGAGTCAGTTCAGTTCAGTTGCTCAGTCATGTCTGACTCTGCGACCCCATGGACTGCAGCACGCCAGACTTCCCTGTCCATCACCAACTCTTGGAGTTTACCCAAACTCATGTTCATTGCGTCAGTGAGGCCATCCAACCATCTCATCCTCTGTCATCCCCTTCTCCTCCCGCCTTCAATCTTTCCCAGCATCAGGGTCTTTTCAAATAAGTCAGTTCTTCACATCAGGTGGCCAAAGTATTGGAGTTTCAGCTTCAGCATCAGTCCTTCCAGTGAATATTCAGGACTGATTTCCTTTAGGATGGACTGGTTGGATCTCCTTGCAGCCCAAGGGACTCTGAAGAGTCTTCTCCAACACCACAGTTCAAAAGCATCAATTCTTCAGCATTCAGCTTTCTTTATAGTCCAACTCTCACATCCATACATGACTATTCAGCGTTTACTTTGTTACAAATATGCAGATACTCTTTACATCTCCTCCTCCTCTCCCTGAGTGCTCTCTTGTGTTTGACTCTTTGCAACCCTCTGGACTGTAGCCTGCCAGGCTCTTCTGTCCATGGAATTTTCCAGGCAAGAATACTGGAATGGGTTGCCATTTCCTTCTCCAGGGGACCTTCCTTACCCAGGGATCGAACCCATGTCTCTTGTGTCTCCTGTGTCGGCAGGTGGATTCTTCACCACATCTCCTACATGGCCTTATTTAGTCTTATTCCCTGCACAACCTTAGTTGTCCCTGGACTTAGTAATTGACTTTTTGTTAGTTTTCCATGTACTTATCAGTAGTCAACACTCAGTTCTTTGCCACTTGTCTAAATCTCATCTCTTCATAGTTACATGAAGATCACCAATTGTTATATAAACTTGACTTTCCTGAGGAAGTCTCTTCTACATCATTCTGCTCAGCTCCATTCTGGAATGGTCCCCTTCAAATCCTGGTTCACAGCCAGCATCCTGGTGGTTCACTCCACCTCTCCCCCGTGATGGACCCAGAATCATAAGGACCTTCAGTTTTCTTAAGGAATGTTGTTTCCTGCCCAGACAGACAAGCAGTCAGTATAAGGTGTAGCAAAGAGATCCTCACACCCACAGTTCTCAATAGCAACAACAGCAAATCACTCTTACATGCAGCTTTTCCTCAGGAAGTTCCTTAGGGTTTTCTCCTCCAATGTGAGACTAAGGCAAGAAGGAGAAAGAGTCCAGGGAAGTCTTCAGACCGGCCCAGGGCTGTGCTGGGGGCCATCTTCCACCAGAGATCCAGCCGCAGTGCTGGCCACCTCGGGGGCCCCCTCAGTCTAGGAACTCAGGTGCTGGGAAACAGTCTTGGGTAAAAACTGTATGTAGTTTTTGCCTGCTGTGATGCATAGTCGTTGGTTCAGATTTAAAAGGGTGGAAGGTATAAAAAGCTGAGTGGAGGCCCTGAGGTGAGACAGGGCACCTCAGCCCTGTGTGCTGACCTGGCCAGTCTGTCTGTTTGGGAACGCACGCAACTGCAGTGTCTTTCAGCCTGTCTCTTCTGGTCAGACTCTGTTGCTCAGAGGGTGACGGCCTGGCTGCCAGCATTTTGAGGACCGGGCACTGTCAGCAGGAGGGTGGGGGCGTGGGGTGAGGCAGCATCTCCCCTTTGCCTGCCTCCCCTTGATGCCAGGTGCGTCCTCAGCGCGCCGCGGCCCTTGCCAGATGCATCCCCCTCTAGAAGGGCCTCCGCTTGTGGACACCAGGTGCTAGACCTTCCTCTCTTGCTTCTGCAGCCTCGTTGCTCCCGTCTCCTTTCCTGGCCTCCTCATCCTTAAGGATTCGTGTCCTTTTAAAGCCCCTCTTCTATTGTTCTAGTGGTGTTTTAGCAGAGATTGGAAGGAGATGTTCCTGTTCAAACCACCATCTTTACTCAGAAGTTGGCATCACCTTAATTTCATAGATACCATTGCATTGCAAGTGTTGATCCGTTTTAAATGTGGAGTATTCCTCGTGTATGTTGCTGTGTTGGGACGCAGTGTGGATAATGAGCGTCCCCACTCAGATCTACACACAACACCCTTCTCTGAGGCAGGGCTACAGTGTGACAGTACCTTACGATGTTTTCCAGATTCCAGTGGCACGTGTTTGGCATACATACACGTATATTTATAGGGCAGACTGCTAACCAGATGTGTGTAAACTACTACAGGACATCACTAACTACCTCTCATCTTACTTTTTTTGTTTTTTTTAAGGCAGCTGTGAAAACAAACAATTAGACTAGGAAAACTCTCTGGGGGAAATATTTTTACAGCTTGGTTATAAGAGTTCTTACTGAAAAAAAAAAAAGAGTTTTTACTTTATATTTGTTCATCCAAGGCATACTTGTCTTTGGGCAATGCAACTTGTTTTAAATTAAGGGAAAAAAGAGAATACTAGCCAACTTACTCTTTTTTTTAACATGTTTCTCTGTTATTTATTAAATGTGATAATACAGTAAGATGGAAAAAGAAAAGATTTCCCTTGGGATTTGTATATTTACATATGTATATACATATACATTGGCTTCCCTGGTGGCTCAGATGATAAAGCATCTGTCTGCCTGCAATGTGGGAGACCTGGGTTCGATCTCTGAATCAGGAAGATGATCCCCAGGAGAAGGAGATGGCAACCTACTCTAGTACTGTTGCCTGGAAAATTCCATTGACGGAGGTGCCTGGTAGGCTACAGTCAGTGGGATCACAAAGAGTCGTACACGACTGAGCAATTTCCCATGCATATATGTTATACATTTTATATAAATATATATTACATTTTATATCTAAATATATAAAACCTGGCAATATGTACTATAAATGTACATATGACATTTATATATTATACAAATTATACATTATACAAATGTGAAAATGACATTATGTAACGATAAAACCTGAAAATATATGCTTAGCAAATAGCTGTTCTTCTGGTCTTGGGCAGTATCACTTGCCCTGTGTTTACAGATAACTCCAAAATGTACCCAAACTCATGTTCATCGCGTCGGTGAGGCCATCCAACCATCTCATCCTCTGTTATCCCCTTCTCCTCCTGCTTTCAATCTTTCCCAGCACCAGGGTCTTTTCCAGTGAGTCAGTTCTTCACATCAGGTGGCCAAAACATTGGAGCTTCAGCTTCAGCATCAATCCTTCCAATGAATATTCAGGACTGATTTCCTTTAGGATTGACTGGTTTGATCTCTGCAGTCCAAGAGACTCTCAAGAGTCTTCTCCAACACCACAGTTCAAAAGCATCAATTCTTCAGCATTTAGCTTTCTTTATAGTCCAACTCTCGTGTCCATACATGACTACTAGAAAAACCATAGCTTTGATTAGGCAGACCTTTATTGGCAATTTTTTGTGTAGCTGTTATACAAAAACAGCATTCTGAACTCAACAACTTAGAGCCATATTTACTCTCAGTAGTAGAGAAGCAGGCAGTAAGATAAAGTCTGTTAGGTAGATCCAGGAGCCACCACAGACAGGTTCATTTTTTCTGGCCTGTTCCTTAGGCTGTCTACTTTACAAACCATGTCAAGTAGTTTAGTTTATCTTGTTCCCAAGCCTATGGCAGATTAGAACAGTAGGAATCACTGAGTGTATACAATTATCATCTGTTTAAGTTTATAGTTGGGCTACTGTGATAGCTCAATTGGTAAAGAATCCTCCTGCAGTGCAGGAGACCCTGGTTTGATTCCTGGGTCGGGAAGATCTGCTGAAGAAGGGATAGGCTACCCACTCCAGTATTCTTGGGCTTCCCTTGTGGCTCAGCTGGTAAAGAATCCGCCTGCAATGTGGGAGACCTGGGTTCGATCCTTGGGTTGGGAAGATCCCCTGGAGAAGGGAAAGGCTACCTCCTCCAGTATTCTGGCCTGGAGAATTCCACGGACTGTACAGTCCATGGCCTCGCAAGGAGTCGGACACAGCTGAGCGACTTTCACTTCACTAAGTTTAGAGCACATTTCTAGAAAATGTTCTGTTCAGAAGTTATACAAATAAAAGGGAATTCAGTGTCAGTCCTGAGCTATCCAAATGGGTATCAATCATAAAGCTTTATTATGTTGAAATCTCAGTAGTACAGTGTATCCTTTGAGAACAATGCAATGGCCTAGGGGAAAATTGATGAGGCTATCCTATAAGGGAAGGAAATATCCGTTATGTTTCCAAGTAACTCAGAGTCAGTAAACTTACACCATCAGCTTCTCCCCCATGTTAATTCTTAACTTATTATTGGTACATGCTTCCTCTCCCAGTTTTGGAATCTGAAGTTGACAGACACTAATTCTCATTCAGCATAGTAGCCATGCTTAAAAAGCCATGTTTCAAAATCATGTATTTCCTTGAGAAATGTTTTTACATAAAAAAATGTTAACTAAAGAAAATTCTTTCCAACATATTACTCATAAAGTTAGCCCAAAAGACTCAGCTCATTGTGTGCAGCAGCCAAGTAATACATACTTGCTGTGAAATAGGTTAGTAGGATTTGATTGTGGGTCAGAAATAAGCAAAAAGGAAGGCCTGGAAACTGGTTCTTTAACAATTTCATAATAATTTAGTAAATTATGCCTTATGTAGCTTTTTAATAAATTGTTGAGTAAGATGTTTTTAAGCCATCTTTCTGGGCAGATTTTATTCTGATATTAACTTTAAATTTTGATATACTTTTTCTTACAGAGCCTTCCTAATATTCTCACCGATGATCGATTTAAAGTTATGTTTGAGAACCCTGACTTCCAAGTGGATGAAGAGAGTGAAGAATTTAGGCTTTTGAATCCACTTGTTTCCAAAATTAGTGAAAAAAGGAAGAAGAAACTGAGACTCTTAGAGCAACAGGAACTTCATGGAAAAGTAATGTACTGTTTATCATTTAGAATTTGTGTAATATTTAGTTTTCTGTGTAAGTCAGAAGAGTCATTGAATAAAGCTATAATTTGTTTGACCTTCAGCTTAGGAATATACTTTCTTTTATTAGAGACGTTTTTTCCAATGCACGCAATGTCACAGACTGATAGGTTAATGCTATTTAAAAGGAGATAACGGGTCAGTATTTTTGGCAGAGGGAAAGGAGCTGCTTCTTACTATTTTTATTTTCAGGAAGAGGAGGAAGAACCGGAAGGAAAACCAAGTGATGCAGAAAGTTCTGAGAGTTCAGATGATGAAAAAGACTGGGTCGCAGAGGTCAGGAAACAGCGCCGGCTTCTCCAACAGGAGGAAAAAGTGAAGAGGCAGGAACAGCTCCGGGAGGATCAGCAGACGGTCCTCAAGCCGCAGTTCTATGAGATCAAAGCTGGCGAGGAATTCAGAAGCTTCAAAGATTCGGCCACAAAGCAGAAGCTGATGAAGTGAGTAATGCTGCCCCCTGTGCTGGCTTGCTTGATGTCCAGCCTTGCTCTTCCTGGCTGTCCCTGTGCCCTCAAGGGGTCATATTGATCTTTGGAGTTCATGTGACAGTAGCAGCTCGAGGCCAGAGGGGACATACACTGGTCCTTACTGTGGTGACTCTGAACAACTTTTTGAGGCATAGTTTACAATAGAGTAAGATGCAGGGTGTGGCCCCAGGAGTATTGATAAATATGTACATTAGAGCACTTTGATTCTGCAAAACCCACACTCTTAAAAATGATGGTGGCAATTAAAGAGGAACAGCTTCTTTCACAAAAAGTTATTTTTAAAATATTTCAGTTACATTTACTCTCATCGTAGTTTATCTGAGTATTTAAAAGGTCACTTGGAAAATTTGCCAGGAATTTTTTTAGCTTTATATAGGAAAACAAAGAGATCAGAAAGAGTGGTATTCTGGAATAGGTGAGTACACAGGGACAGAAAGTGGAATGGTGGTTGCCAGGGTTGGGGGCTGGGGAGACACCCCTTAATGAGCTACGGGGTTTCCATTTGGAATGATGAGAAAGTTCTGGAAATGGATAGTGATAATGGTTGCACAACAGTGTAAATGTTCACTGAAGAATGATTAAAATGGTAAGTTTTGTGGTTAAATATTTTACCACAGTAAAAATAAATAAATAAAAGTCATTCTTAGAAAGAAATGGCATTATTTGAACAGTCTCAGTTGTCAGGTGTCTAAGTAAGGAGTTAGGTACTTAAGCCCCCAGTGTTTATAAGCTCTAAGTCACATGAGAGTCACGTGAAATTCTCTGCTTTGAGAATTTCTCGGCTGAGTGTTGATATATAGGATCTGCATGTGATAGAGTAGACAGTCTTGTAAGAAGAGCCTAAAGGTCTGGGGGGCCAAGGGGAAAGGGTTGGGGGAGCCAAGCAAGGCAGATGAGGCGTCAGACGGGGGCTGTACCAGTTCTGTACCCTGTGCTTTTCTAACCCCTAGCCTGGTTTGAAAATTGTGCTTTTTCAAACAGAAGCAGAGGGGAAAGGTGGGGAGGACATTGATAGATAGACTGAATTGTTTCTGAAATGGTGAGATTCCCGTTCATCTTTATTTTTCCAGTTTCTAGCAAATGTCAGACACGAAATGTTGAGGGAATCCTTCAACTTAGATCCAGGAGCATCTAGAAATTCTGGCTCTGCCTAACAGAAGATACATCAGTAGACAAACAATCTAATAATAGGTTTAATATCTCATGAAGAGATTTTCTTTACCTACCAACCTCACTTTTTTTTGGTAACAGTTTCTTTAAATATGATTTACATAACAGTCACTTACTTAAAGTATATAGTTCATTGGTTTTTGGTATAGTCACAGAGTTGGGCAGCCACCACCAGAGTCAGTTTTAGAGCATTTTCATCACAGCCCCACAAGCAGAGTTCCTTACCCTGTCCGTCAGTATTCACTCCCATATACTCCACCTCATCTCACTCCCAGGCAACCACTGATCTATTCTCTGGCTCTATAGGTTTGTCTGTTGTGACATTTCATGTGAATGTAATCATATATGTGGCATTTTGTCCCACTGCTTTTACTTGGAGTGATGTTTTTAAAGTTCATCCATGTTGTAGCATGTGTCAGTATTCCATTCAGTTTTATTCCAGGGTATGGATAATACCGCATTTTGTTTATCCATATTCAGTTGATGGGTATGCGTGGTGTTTCCACTTTTCATTGCTGCTGTGAACATTTGTATATGTGTTTTCATGGACATATGCTTTGATTTCTCCTGGCTGCACACCTAGGAGTGGGACTGCTGGTCACATGGTAACGTTATATCTAACCTTCTGAGAAACTGCCAAACTTCTTTCCAAAAAGACTACTTGACTTTATGTCTCCATCAGCAGTGTGTGCAACCCCACTTTTTATGCAACTGTCATTCTTAGATTTTTACCTGGAGTCCTAGTCAGAAGCAGAGGGAAGACTGCTTGTTTTCAGTACTCTTGTTTCTATGGCGTGAATTTCTTTGTTAGATTATCTGCTGTTTTTGTCTTGCATTGTTTACTTTACCTCTAGCTCTTGAATCTGTATCTGGACCCAAGTAGGCACTTGATAAATCCTTGTGAGGGTGTGGATCTTCTATGCATTGACTCCTTGTCAGGTAGCCCTGGAAGTTACTGTTACAAAATCTGCTGAAAAAGAACTCATTTACCTGAAAACCACTGACCAGGACAGTCTGGGAGCAGTTGTTTTCAGTGTAACCATGGTAACAGGAAGCTTCGATTTGAGGGTGGGAGGCGTGACCAAACTGTCTGACATTCTTGTTTTGCCCATGGGCTCTGGTAGGATATTCATGTAGAAAACAAAAGGGATGTACATTTAGTATTTAACGATAAATGGTAGCCAAGCAAATACACTGCAGTTACACATTCTTACTAAGTTAAGCATCAGTAAGTTAGACAGTTGTTTTGAGAAGAGGAGCTGTATGAGTGATAATCCTTACACAGGCTTAAAAGTCCTGTTGCTTAAAGTAACCACCCTTTGGTAGGAATAGCCCGCAGTTTGCTGGCGTTTGGGCGCACACTGCTTGTTGAATTCTAGTCTTGACTGGATTATTTTGGCAAATCCTGAACTTGTAATGTTCTAATATTATTTAATGAAGCATTGCACCATTATCCTTCAGAGAGCTAAAGTGACTCCTTATATTTATTCTTGGAGTGTTACCACAAGGCAATCAGCAAAACGCAGCATCAGAGTCAAGTGGATTATGTTTGAAAGTTCACTTGGACTTGCTCAGCTTTAAAACCATTTCAGGTGCTAGCGCGAGTTCTCTCCGTCACTTAGCCTGGTAACAAGAGCTGCAGATAAATACATACATCTGTCAGCACATTCTTATGTGCCTTCCAGTGCGCTGTGCTTTCCTTCTGAGTTTATTCATCTACCTGTCAGCCTCTCCACCCACCCATCCATCAGTCAGACAGTCGTCTGGTGCCTCGGGTGAGAGGGCCGTCCTGAGCCCCAGGGGTGGGAAGGAAGGGCCTGGCTCACAGGCCGGAAGCACCGCCGTTCTCACTGGGGCTCTGTGAGCTGTCGGAGGCCCTGAGAATGTGTATGAGGAAGAAAGGATTTTTAGAGGTTCACTGACGTCTTAATTAGAGGTCATATTGAAACTGGTCTTTTGAAAGAAAAAGGCTGAACACAGAGAGCAGGGTGGGAAAGCTGGCTTTCTTGGCCAAAGGGGCCATATGAACAGGACTGCTGTTTGGAGGCGAGGGAAGAGCTGTGGTTGTGTGAGAGCACAAAGTGCACGGCAGGGAGCACAGCCTGGGAGCTGGGGAGGCAGGCGCGTGAGGCCCTGGCCCTGGCTGAGGTGCAGGCAAGCCAGGGGAGATTGAGGCTAAGATTATCATGATCAGATCTGTTCGGTCCCTCCTCCCAATTATGTAAATATTTAACACAGTAAAAGCAGTACATGTTTGTTGTAGAAAATAAAAGCATAGGCATAACAAGGCCCTATTTCCCAGAAACTGTTAGTGAAATACTGTGGTTTTAGAGAGAAAATACAGGGAGAAACTGGGCCCATGAGATCAGCTAGCCAACTGTAATAAAGCAGTCCCAGGAGCAAGTGATGAAAGCCTGACATGGGGTGGAGGAGCAGACAGACATGGAACCAGATTATTCCTGAGTGTGTCTAAGAATAAGACTCACACTACAACACCGTTTGATTACTAATTTAATATCAAGGGAGTCGGGGCGATGTTGAAATGTCTAGCAGTGTTGCCACAGAGATAAAGGATACAGAATGAAAAACAAATTTAAGGCTCAGCGTATTGAGTTGGGTGTTTAGCATACTGAGTCCCCAAGACCCACGTGTCCTCCTGGTCATGTTCGGCTGACAAATGGGAATGTAGGAGGCAGGCCAGAGACACTGGTTCAAGTGATACCAGCCTTCCTGTGGGGTTGAGACCCTGGCCTAAAAAGACTTTGCAGAAGTGTGTACAGGGAAACGAGGGCTCAGAATAAAGCCCTTGGGAACAACAAATGTTTTTCTTAAGTCTGGTGAAAACCATGCACTTCTCTAAAAGCATACAAGTGCATGCAAAGTAATACATACTGTTTTAGAGGTGTCCGGAATATATTGCTACCCTGGGGCTAAGAGGTCTGATTTAGAGGGCTGGTGAAGGAGAAGGTGGGCAATAAACAGTACTAAGTAGTTGCCCGAAAGGTGGGGGGAAAACTGGAAAGAGCCGAGCATGGAGAGGATGTCACAGAGAAGGGCGTGGTACCGATGTCGGGTGGGGGGGGGGTCCCCAACATGGAGGCGTGGCCATGGGAAGAGTGTCAAGATCAAGGAAGGAATGGGAGAAAAAAGAACATTGTGAACTATTTGCGCAGATGGTTCCTTCAAGATACTGGGAGTAAAAAGAAGGAATCGAGGCCAATAGCTTGACAGGAAAGGGTTTTTAGGCTTGAGAGGTGTCTTATTAGTATGTAGAGAGGAATTAACCGTGGAAAGGGCGCAGTGAAGAAATGACTGAATTGGCAGGGCTGTACTGGGTGAGCAGTCAGGAGCGAATGGGGCCAGGAGCCACCAGTTAGAGATGGTCCATCTTCAGAAACCAGGGAGTAAAGTCAGGATGGGTGGGAGTGACTGTTTCTAGGTAGAAAGAGAGGATGTTCACGCTGGCCTCTGTTGGGAATCAGGGCACGTGACCACCTTCAGTTACTGGGGTAGCCTCGGTCTGGGGCACCGGATGTACGTGCTGAAGGTGTCTGTAGGTAAACCTGGGAGAAAGAGTCCTTGCTGCTAAATAGCTTCAGTCGTGTCCGACTCTGTGTGACCCCATAGACGGCAGCCCACCAGGCTCCCCCGTCCCTGGGACTCTCCAGGCAAGAACACTGGAGTGGGTTGCCATTTTCTTCTCCAATGTATGAAAGTGAAAAGGGAAAGTGAAGTCGCTCAGTCGTTTCCGACTCTTAGCAACCCCATGGTCTGCAGCCTACCAGGCTCCTCCGTCCATGGGATTTTCCAGGCAAGAGTACTGGAGTGGGGTGCCATTGTCTTCTCCTGAAAGAGTCCTTAGGATAGCTTTCCAGATTTCAGTAGCAGAGGATAGCTCCTCTTCTTAGGTGATAAATACTACATGTTGGGAGGCCCTTTCAGCTCAATTCATGAAAACATTCTTTGAAGCCCTACCCTGTGTTCATTGTAGTTGTTGTTGTTCAGTCACTAAATTGTGTCCAACTCTCTGGGAAGAGATTTTCTGCCTTCAAGGAACTCATCTTCATCAGGTACTTTGGTATCTCGTGGTGAGCTGCTTATCATGTCTGCAACTTTATCCTCTTTGAATTAAACAACTGTAGCCAGCTTTTCCTCAGCTAATTTCCTTCTCACTGATAGTAGATAAGAACTAAAAGTCTAATTCTGAAAGAAGTTTCATTTCAAACTTGCTCTTTTTTTAAAAGAGAATCTTTTATTACTCCAGTAATCTGTACTCCACTGATACACAAGCATGTTATCATCGCTGTATGTATGACTTTATTATCACAAGCACGCTATCACCGAAATACAAACGTAGGATGAAAGGTAACAGTCTTCTCTCCCCCGACACTCCCTCCCTGAGGTCCTGAGTGACCTTCTGGTCACTCCCAGGTATGCACACACTCATGTGTACAGTTGTGGATCGCACTAATCTCATTGCCCAGTCACATGTTCTTTTCATTGAAAAACAAGTTTTGTAATGTTTTCTTTGTAAGTGCATGGAGGTTTGCCTTATGGCTGCATAAGTATTTCATAAGGTAGATGGGCCATAATACCTAATTTTGAGTGTTTAGATTGTTTCTTGGTTTTCTCTTCCATTTTCACAGTTATAAATATGTACCCACGTGCAAGAATTTCTTTAGACCATATTACCTGACAATGGAGTTTGCTGGGTCAGTGTAGGTGTGTGTGATCAGTGTGGCCAGGTCGTCCTCCAGAAAGGCCGCGTGTGCCTGTCTCCCCCACACTGGCAGCAACAGTGGAACCTCAGATTTTAACTGAGCTGAAGGTTGAGCTACACATGGTGCATGCTGTGGTTGCCTGAACTGACATCTGCTGCAGTAGAGGCTTTGAAGCAATGTGTGCAAACTGGAAGCACTCAGAGTTTTCAGTAACCTTTATGTGTTACAAAGTTACACGTTTAAAACAAAGTACTTAAAATTCACCATTTATCTGTGGATTCATTTCTCCACTCTCTTCCTATCCCCTTTAATGCAGACTATGAAGGGGTGATTCCTTTATTTTCCATCGGTTTACCTCTTCTCTGTGCCTTTATAGATGTCTTCCACTCTCTCCCTCCCTTTCCTCACAAAATGATTTTAAAAACCCCAAGAAGGAGCGTTATTCTTAATTAAAGAAATATCAGTGCGTGTGTTCTTTAGAGCCTTAAAGAAATCATTCAGCTATCCTGGAGCATCTAATAAATACCTAGGTATTTCCCCCTGGAGTTTATGCCCACTCTTCTTTCTTCTAATACAGCCGTACTGATCATGTAGGTTCTTGGCCTCATGTCCTCTTCATCCCGTGCTGAATACTTCTCTCACTTTCCACTTTCTGTAGCCCGTGTCGTATCTGTCTTCTTAGCAGTCCCCACAGTCATTTCATGAAAAAAGCTTTTTTTTTTTCCTCCTGAAATTCTTAACTTGACCATCAATTACAAAGTAGCCAGAGGCCAGCCAACCTAAAGCCTGGACAGGGAGGGGAGCGGGACTAGGAGGGCCAACCGTCCTGGGCAAGTGTGAGAAGGACAAGCACCGAGGCTCCTGCGTTTTCTTCTTTGTTCACGTGGACAGTTTGCAGGTGTCTGGCCGCGTCTTCCATTGTCTCTGACCGAATTCACACTCAGGTAGCAGGCTCGAGGACTGCTGGTTCGCAGCCGCATTCCGCAGGCTGACTTTGAAGGGAGGAAAGTGGGATCTGCTTTACTGCAGAAGCCTCTGCCCTTGGCCCCCGCATCTGATCCCCTGCCACGGCTCCTTCCAAAGCTCAGGTCTCTCCAGGGAGCCGAGACAGGACAAGTCTCTACAAGCACACGGCCAGGTACCTGGAGAGGAGACCAGAGCTGCTCTGCCCTGTCATGGAGGAGCTAGGTCATCCTGAGAAGAGTAGTAATTTCCCACAATTTACTTGAAAAGTCTTTTTCTTCCCAAATTAGTGTTCTCTGTGTACTACCTTGTCTCAGTGGCTCCTTAGTTATTCAGAATTCCTGTTACCTTCAAAATGTCAGCATTTATAGCCCTGAAAAGAAAGAACAAAAATGAAATGAACAACCAAAGGCATTTGCTGAGGCTGACATGAGTCACACGTATGCTGGAGTCCGTTTACACTTTACTTTTGAATTCTGGTTTAAAAAAAAAAAGAAAAGGCGAAACCAAACCTTCATTTCACTCAGATTGTCATGTGGAAGCTTGTCATTTAGAATACTTAATGGACACATTTCCTGAACAAAACTTTATAAATCAAGTATGGTCTGACACACGCCTGGAAACCAGAAATTCTTAAATTGGAATCCTGGTTTTAGACTCGAATCCTTGCCTGGGGCAAGTCATAGAGTATCTTACCTCCCTTTTTGCCGTCTATATTCTGTCTCAGGGATGTTGAAAGGATTAATTAGTTAGTCTGTTAAGAACTTTGAAGATGAAAAGTACTTTAAAAGTGCTTCTTAATAGCATTATTGCTTGGAAAAGAGTTGCCACTTTTATGCTAACCACTTTATGTCTCAAATTATATAAGGAAGGTATATTTAGTACTAACTAGTAGTCGTAAACTAGAGGTAGAGCTTTCAAAGCTGTGAACATCAAACGCTGGCTTTTACAATTTCAAAGGAGCATCACTTTGTCTCGTGGAGCTGTGTTCTCAGTAATTAGTCCCAAAGATCATATTTCAGGAAAAGACGACCCTTTCATACAATGTACCACCACCACCACCACTCTCTTTAAAATTCAGCCAAGCTTTTAAATTTAAAAAGGGTGCATTCAGTTTTAAGTTGGTGCAAGGAGTATTGAAAAGGGAAGTGTTTTTACTTTTTTATTTGAATAGAAGAGACTACCTTATTCTTTTTGGTTCCCTCTCCTCTCCTCTCCCAGTTTCATCCCAGGGATGTGAGGGTATTGCTTTAACATTTTCTAGAGGGCTTCCCAAATTCGCCTGCCAAAGGAGATGCAGGTTCGATCCCCGGGTCAGGAAAATTCCCTGGAGGAGGAAATGGCAACCTACTCCAATATTTTTTTTTCTTTTTAAATTAATTTCTTTTTAATTGAAGAATAATTGCTTTACAGTATTGTGTTGGTTTCTGCCATACATCAACATGAATCATACCACTCCAGTATTCTTAACCTGGAGAATCCCATGGACAGAGTAGCCTGGCAGGCTCCAGTCCATGGGGTCGCAGAGAATGAATGAGCATGCACACATGCAGAAGGGCTAGAACTAACATTAAAACTTAATAAAAATATCTATCTTTAGGCTTAGTTATGTTTTTTCTCTCTAAAGCAAGTTAACGCTGATCTGCTTTTATAATAAAGCATTATTATAAGAACATGTAATGAAGTGTGATATAACTGGTACTAAATTCAAATTCAGAAACAACATCTTGACTGTTATAGATGCAGTGAGTTGCCAGGCACAGCAAACCATAACAAGGACAAAGATTATAGAAAGAGACTTCAGAAACATGATCAAGAAATGAAATTTGAATTGGGGGTAAATTGTGTCAGAAAGTAAGTCAAGTAAGAAGTTGAAAGGAGAGGTAGCCCTGAATCAGGCTAAGTCAGAACTTATCCCCAGCGTGATTGCTTTTGTTTTCTCCATGTCATCAGACGACCTCATGCGTCAAGTTGCTTGTACTATGGGTAATGAGTGTGGTCAACAAGCTAAGACTGAGTGAAGGAAAAGTCAGAGTTCTCATAGCACTTCTCTGCTGTGGCTTGACCCAGAAGGCTTTGTTTGTGTTCACTGCTGTGTAGAAGGTGAATGAGTTGCTGAGATAGATGCTCACATACCTAACTGGTGCCTGGATTTAATATAAAATGCCTTGGCAGCTTAAGTGCCACTGACCGTTACAGTAAATTACAAGCTTCAGAAATATGGCTCCTTTGCATTTTGGCTTCAGAAATGTGATTTAGTAACATAAATAGCAAGCATTGAAATATGTGGAACCACCACTTAAAACATTTAATTAGTGGGTGTTCGGGACAGCCATTGTTTCTACTGCATATTTGCTGAGTCTGAGTAATGACTGTTTGAGTGTCTGCAATTCTGTCCATTGATTGTGTTAAACAAATACCATTTTCTGTCTTTACCACATGTGTAAAAGGTCATTCTTCGTGTGATCGATTCTAATTAAAGCTTGTTTCTAATGGGAAATCCAAACATAACCCTAATTAATGTGTCATTCTCTTAAATTTCCTGCAGTAAAACCCTTGAAGACCGGTTGAAACTTGAAGCGAAAAACGGAACATTGAGTGTATCTGACACCACGGTTGGCAGCAAACAACTGACATTTACATTAAAGAAGGTAAGTTGCTTTCTCGTGTTCTTTTTCAATTCACAGAAGGAAGACGAGGCTTCCAGCAGTGTTGTGTGTGTTTGACCTCAGAGCTGCCTTCCAAGCTTCCCCTTGTTGAGGGAGCATGTACTGTTCTGGCATTCTTTCCTGCAGCCGGAGCCCTTCCTGGGTTGCAGGCGCACTGCATGGCAGAGCCTTGGCAGAGCCAGGCATGTGTCTGGTGTCCCGAGGGAGGCAGGCCCCCAGTGACCCCAGGCTCGGTACTATTGATGAAGAGCCGCAGCATGGTTTCGGGATCGCTGGGCCACCTGAGGTGGGAGCTTGTAAAACGGAAGTCCTGACCATCCATGGCTGTGAAAGAATAGTTGAGGCTCACATGGACTTGAAGACGATCAAGAACTGATAATTTCTAATGCGTTGATGACAGCGCAGTCAGCTTGCCCAGGGTAGATAGTTTCAGGAGACGAATTACTCTCTCTGCAGTAGGTCCCATTCTAAACTGACTTAACAACAGTCATTTCTAAGCCACCTTTGATGACACCTGGCATACAATGAAGGAGGAATAAGCTGCTTTAAATATTTGCTTATGAACTGATGAGTGAAGAAGCTCCTTGGTTTTATTTTTCAAAAAAAATTTTTTCTCATTTAGTCACTCTCGCTTAATATGTGTTGTCACAAAGAGGGAAAGAATGACAAAGACTTCGCTTCTGATCCTTTTCTTAAATTGAGATAAAATACAGCTATCTAAAATCCACCCTTTTAAAAATACACAGTTCAGGGTTTTTAGTAGTCACCAGATGCTGTGCTCATTATCACCATCTAGATCTGGACCATCCTCATCACTCCAAAAGGAAACCCCACCCTCGAATGTCCCAGCCTATGGGTTTGCCTGTTCTGGACGTTGTGTATATATATAGAATCACACAATGTGTTTTCTTTTGTGACTAGCCTCTTTCACCTTAGCATGTTTTTAAAGGCTAATCCACGTTGGAGCGTGTATAAGAGCTTTATTCGTTTTTATGACTGAGTAATATTTCATTCTGTGGAGATGCCACAGTTTGTTGTTGTTTAGTTACTAAGTTGAGTCCGACTCTTTTGCGATATTATAGACTATAATCCACCAGGTTCTTCTGTCCATGGGATTCTCCAGGCAAGGATACTGGAGCGGGTTGCCATTTCCTTCTCCAGGGGATCTTCCAGACCCAGGGATCAAATCCATGTCTCCTTCATTGGCCAGCGGATTTTTTACCACTGAACTACCTGGGAAGCCCATACCACAATTTGCTTATCCCTTAATCTGAGGGTGGACATTAAGGTTGTTTGTTTTTTTAACAATGGTAGAGCATTTTTTTTCATATGCCTGTTGGCCATTCATACGTTTCCTTTGGAGAAATGTGTTCACAACCTCCACTCATTCATCTCTGGTTGTTGACAGTTCTTTCTGATGTCGTCAGAAGATCTGCGAAATGATAAGGACATTTTTTTCTTAGTTACCATTCTAAAAACAATATTTTTCTTTTTCTGCTCTCTTTTTTTTTTAAATTGCATCTATCTTATATAGATACAATTAAAAAAAAAGAGAGAGCAGAAAAAGAAAAATACTGTTTTTTCTTTGTGATGAGAACTCTAAGGATTTACCCTCTGAGCAGCTTTCCTGTATGTAATACAGCAGTTTTGACTGTAGTCATCACACTGTACATCACACCCCTAATACTTCTTTATCTTGTGACTGAAGTTTGTACTTTTGATCACCTTTTCCCAATTCCCTGTTCCCACTCTCCCCATTAGAACTTTTTTATTCTATGTATAAGAAGCTTTTCAGTTAAATCTGTCTCCATTTACAGCAAACTTGCATCTTACATTTCTCATTTAAATAAGCGAAAACTGGCTGTGTGTTCAGACTAACTCGCTGTGGCTAATTTCTTAGATTCTCTGTGTACCCTCGAACGTTTCCTAATTCCCTCTGCAGTTCACAATGCTGAGGGGGCAGCAGGCGAAGGTCTCCTGTGGGAAGACCTCACAGGCTCCCAGCTGCCCAGCCCAGGGCTCCCTCTGCCGCATGGGGTGAGCTGGGAGGATCCGAGCACACTCCTTCCCCACATTTCCCCAGCTGGAAGGTACTGAGTTTAGTATCAGTTTATGATTTGTGGTAAACTGAAAATAAGATGGCTCTGATTCCCCCCACCCCAAAAAAAAACAAAAGAGGGCTACCCTCATGGCTCAGCAGTAAAGAATCTGCCTGCAATGCAGGAGACATGGGTTCGATCCCTTGGCCTGGAAGATCCCCTGGAGGAGGAATTGGCAACCCACTCCAGTATTCTTGCCTGGGAAACTCCTTGGACAGACAAGCCTGGTGGGCTACAGTTAATGGGGTTGCAAAGAGTCAGACACGACTTAGTGACTAAACTGCAACACAAAAACGAAACATTTAAGTGAAAATACTTAAAACAGCCTCCTGGTTGAGTCTAGCAGAGGCTTTGAAACTAGTTTGGGGAAAGCATCAGTTGGCGTTTGGCTTATGCCTGTTTCATCCTTTGACTAATAGAATTTCAACATTAAATCTTAGTTTTATTTAAGAATTTTTATGTAATTATTGTTGGGTTTTTTTTTTTTTAATACAAATCCTTTTATACTAGGTGTGTGATATATTCAGGTAAAATCTCGAGTTTTCCAAGTATTTTCATATGTACTTTCTAAAATGTTAATCATATTGAAGGAGAAAAACCTATGCTTTAATATTATTTAAAATTATGTGGTGGCAAAACTAGGATTAGGTCCCAGATTCTACTTTTAAATACCCTGTAGTTCATTCCCTCAGGGGCCCTGGGCCGGCTGGTACTGGTGCAGGTGTGGGCTTTACATTTAGCCTCCCCTGTCCCGAAATAGGACTGCCATGGATGTGGGGAAGGAGTCAGGACAGGAACAGGGAGGAGAGTGGGCTGGTTGGCTGTTAACTTGTAACGAATTGGTCACACAGTGGCATCATCTTGCAAATACAGCTCTTCTCTAGATTGGGGATAAGGAGAGTTTTTTTCTGGACAGGGGCTTCCCAGGTGGTGCAGTGGTAAAGTGGTAAAGCCTGCCAGTGCAGGAGATGCAAGAGCCCTGGGTTTGATTCCTGGGTCAGGAAGATCCCCTGGAGTAGGGAATGGCAACCCACTCCAGTATTCTTGCCTGGAGAATCCCATGGACAGAAGAGCCTGGTGGGCTGCCGCCCATGGGGTCACAAAAGAGTCAGACACGACTGAGCACACACATGTTCTGGGCAGAAGTTTTTCTGCAGGGATTACTACCGCTGAGCTCACGTGTAGACACCTGCCTTTGTGGGGACTCCACAGGCAGGGCCTCGTGGAATGTGCTCCAGAAGACGGAGGGGGCATTCCTGAAAGCCGGCTTTGCCACCACGCCCCCAAGGGAAATCCACAACAGATGTCCGTATCAAAGACACAGAGCAGCTCCTGACTTAAAAACCCCCAGCACTCCCTGTTTATCTTTATTTAGTACTTCATTTCCCAAAGTTACTTGGACCAGAGGCATTTTTAAAGGGATGCTTCTTAATATGAGAGCTTCCCTGGTGGCTCAGAAGGTAAAGTGTCTGCCTGCAATGCAGGAGACCTGGGTTGGGAAGATCCCCTGGAGAAGGAAATGGCAACCCACTCCAGTACTCTTGCCTGGAGAATCCCATGGATGGAGGAGCCTGATAGGCTACAGTCCACGGGGTCGCAAAGAGTCGGACACAACTGAACAACTTCACTTTTCTTAATATGAAGAAGCAGAATATTAAATAAGCAGTGTTCGGGGGCTTGCTGACACACCATTACCTGGTCTGGTACAGTTTCCCTTGGGTTTCTGAGTTCTCTATTTACAAAGGAGCTTCAGCCTGCTCTCTGCCAGGTGCTAGGGACACACAGAACAGACAGACATGGCCGTGGGTGCCGCAGTCCCATGGATGGAGGGTGATCACGTACAGTCACCTCATCGTAATGTGGGACATGCTCCCGGGAGGCCCAGGGCTAGGAGTGTCAGGGGCCTGGCCTAGCCGGAGGAGTGAGGGACGGCTGGTGAGGGGCAGGCCGAGCCCCGACAGGCGGGCTGGGCTCCAGCCTCCAGCCTCGCTGAGGGGTGGGAGTGAGCCTACGTGTGTGAAGCACAGCCGTCACAGGGCCGCCAACTGTGGCCTCACACGTAGCTGGAAAGGCACGTAGAGCTGTCCAGCAGAGCCTGTTCAAGGTTAAATTTTTACCCCGGTCAGAAGAACCTTGGGAAGTGGTTGAAAAGGTCTAGTTAACAGAAGACCGGCATACTGTTTCTATTTTTAAAAAGTCACTGTGGCCCATTGCAGGAGGAGGCGGGCTGAAGGGGGCTGACAGGGGTTCCTCACCCATAGTGAGAGGTCAGGGCCAGCCTCAGGCAAGAAGGACCACGCCCTGGGCTGGGTGGGGCCGGGGAGGGGCCCACAGAGGAGCACACGGGGCAGGGTCACTCTAAGAAATGGCACATAGTCAGGAAAAGAGCTCGATTCCTCAGAATCTCAGTCCAAGGGTTTCCTCGGACAGGAAAGAGTTGTCAGTTTTTGGTCTTACAAATCGTGTTCTTTTCTCATGATTCCGTCACCTTTCACTTTACAGAAGTGGGATAATCCCGGCAGTAAGTGAACACAGACTTGTTCTTCAAGGCGGACATATGAATGAGCACCCCAGGTGCCTGGAGCTGGCAGTTCACAGGCCAGCAGGCCGTGCAGGCGTCTCTAGGGCAGCGTTTGGCAACTTTGAAAGTGGTTGCCCCACCACTGCTGTCAAAGTTGGACCTTCTGTCAGTTCCACCAGCTAAGATGTTTTTTTTTGAGCTTCACCGTTAGGGGTTTGTATTCGCCAAACCAGACTCGGTGGAATGGAGCTGTATTCTTAGAACTCCGAAGCTTCTCTTCCCTTCAGCGCCGATTCTGCCCTGATGTAGCTCTCTTCTGTGAAACTAGTGACACTGTTCGGAGGTGGTCTGGTTCTCTCACCTGAGTGTTGAGAACGGTGCCTTCAAAGCAGCCATCCCAGAACCCATGTGCCCCTTCCGGCCGTGAACTTGGGATTGACTGACATGTCTGCTGAGCCTTTATCAGCGTTTAGTGGTAGCTCTCTGCCTTTCAAGGGGTTTGATTCTCTTTGGAACCAGCTCCGGGGGACTGCATGATTAACCGTGGGTGGATTATTACAAAGTTTTGGGACACAGAAGGACTGTTTTTGTCTTTAAGACAATGTGAGTAAACTTATGAATGGCTCTGGCTTGTCAGTGAAGGACAGTTCCTCAAGAGAAGTAGTGGGCATTTGGAAGGCCATCGCATCTTCTTCAGGCTGGCTGTCCCATGGGGGACTGTGTGGCATGTGGGCTGAGGAACCAGCCTTAGTTTGTGTAGTTCAGTCCAGCGTGTCCAGGCCGCTCTCCGGCCCAGGGGATTTAGGGCTTTGGGTCTCACAGTGACCATGGTGGTTGGCACTGGTCCTGCTGTCCCTGCCAGAACCGGGCTAAGGGTGGTGGTTGTGCCATTGGCATTCCAGTGGCCCCCCAGAAACGGTTGTCGGCATGTCCTTTCTCTTTCTCTCCCCTCATTTACTCTTCTCTCTTAGTCGGAACAGCAGAAGCAGCAGCGGGAGGCTGAGAAACTGCACCGGCAGGAGAGGAAGGCCATGCGCCGCTCGGCGGGTCATCTCAGGTCCCGGCCCAAGCGGGGGCGGCCGTTCCACTGAGTCCAGAGCTGGCCCCGCGTGTGACCCTGAGGAGCTCAGTGCATCTCTCCTGCTGTATCGTCGTTCATTTGGGCATGTTAGCCATGGCCAGGGTCAGGCGGCCCTCAAGTCCCGGGGAACCCTCGCGTCTGCAGAGAGAAGTCCAGACCGGGCCGTGGTCCCCAGGCCTCTGGTCAGACTTTGGGGCTGGGCCCGCTGGCCACATGGTGCCCCGGGGCACTTCTTTGCCCTGTGGCTCCCCGAGAACATTGTTCCTTCCCACTGGTTTTAATCCAGCGTGAGAGGTGGTTGTCTTCTAATACTGTGAGATGTGCCCCGTCAGCTGAGAAGGTCTCCTGGGCTGCAGACCGGGGCCCGGGGTCTTTTGGAACTGTCTGCCCTGTCCACTGCCGCTCACGACTCCACTCGCCACCCCCCGCACCCCGCCCCGAGAGGCCACTCTCGTCTCGCCCTCCTGTGGGCTTTGGTCACGTTTGTGTTTTTAAGAATGTGCCGGTAAGCGTGTTTATGTGTTGGTCTGGGATTTTTTAAAACATATTTTTATACCAAGAGAATGTAAATTAAATGGCAATAGCCATCTAAAACAGAAAATGGAGGCTACTGGATATTCTTTTAACTTGGCACAGGATTAAATACAGATTTTTTTTTCCCAGTGTCTTAAATGCAATTAGAGATATACTGGCTGGAGACAATGTTTATAAAAATAAATGCTTTCATTTGAACAGCTTCTTGGAGAGAGACCCATTCCTTGAGTTAATTTGAAAAATGACTTTGGTTTCTTTGTATGCGAATGTGTGAAGAGTCCCTGAGATAGTGACTCTTGGGGTTGTAAATGACAGAAATCTAAGCTGAGATGTCACGAGCAACCTTAATCAACACAGCCAGGCTGGAGAGTAACTGCCTCAGGCCTCCGGGATCCAGGCCTCCACACCCAGGCGGGCCTCCTCCTTTCTTGCTCCCTTTTGTTGGGACCTTGCTTCCGTCTTCTCCGTCTCCCCTCCTGTCTTCCTGCAGCCCCGCCCCACCATGTGTCCCTGCTGCCCTGCAGACTGGGAACAGCACGGGTCAGGCTGTGACCTCTGTGGTCTGAGAGGGAGAGGATCTTTCCAGGAAAAAAAAAAAGGAGAGAGAGAAAGTATGTGTGTGTACAGACACGTCACCAAAAAGAGACTCTTGTTACCTGGAGGGCTCTCTGTGGTCTGAGAGGGAAAGGATGTTTCCAGAAAAAAAAGAAAGGAGAGACAGAGTGTGTGTGTGGTGGGGTGGGGGAGGGTGAGGTGGAGTGTGTGTGTATATATGTGTGTACACAGACACGTCACCAGAAAGAGACTCTTGTTACATGGGTTGTGTGTGTGTGTGTACACAGATACATCCCCAGAAAGAGACTCTTGTTACCTGGGCTGTGTGTGTGTGTGCATGTGTGTGCACGTGCACAGACACGTCACCAGAAAGAGCCTTCTGTTACCTGGGCAGCCAACATGACTTGTGGTACCGGGGGGCCCCCACCTTTCCTTTCTCGGCCCTTCCCCTGGTCTGTTCTTGGGGCTCCAGGTTCCTGTGACTCGTGTGTCTCCCACACTGTTTGAGAAGAAGGTAAAGAAGGACGCTGCCAGCTCGCTTGTTTCCCCGGGGTTGAGGGACCTATTTCCGGACCTGTGTCCTGGGGTCAGGCTCTTCTGCACCTATACCTGGCCTTCCCTCCCCCCCCTTTCCTTCTTTGGGTTCCACCCTGTGGTCTGGGGAGCCAGTATACCTTGTGGGGAGTTTCCAGAAGCAACGCTGCTTCTGGCTGAGGGGCCTCGCTCACCTGTGAAGTGAGGGCTCGTCTAAGTCTGGAGCCTTAGCAGGTCCAGGGCGACAGTGCAGGCCCATCCAGGATTCCTGAGAGGGACATTTAAGACAACTTGCCGAGTAGATAGAAAGCTGCAGAATGCATCCTCAGGGCCCTACTGTTCCCCTAGGGGCCCCTTGAAACAGCCCCTCCTCTTCAGGGTGGCTGTTCCTGGAGCACCTGCTATAAACCCCATGTTATCTTCGAAGTACCTTGTGTTTTTAAAATTTCACATGAGTTTCATGCTCCCTGATTTCTGATCACTTCCTCGCAAGCCTGAGAACATGACCGTGCTTCTCCTGGGCTTCCACCTGGAAGGTGCCAGCAGGGCATTCACAAGCCAGTGGGAGAGGCCCAGCCTGAAGCTGGGGGCCTGGGTTTTATCATCAGGACAATCCTGGGGTGGTTGTTCAGTCGCTCAGTCATGTCCGAATCTGTGACCCCATGGACTGCAGCACGCCAGGCTTCCCTGTCCTTCACTATTTCCTGGAGCTTGCTCAAACTCATGTCCATTGAGTCAGTGATGCCATCGAACCATCTCATCCTCTGTCGACCCCTTCTCCTTATGGAAAATTTCAAACCCAAGCCAAAGCCAAGGAGAGCTTAATGAGCTTCCGTGTACCTATTCACTGTCCAGCTTCAATAATTAACAACATAGACTCCCCTGGTGGTACAGTGGATAGGAATCCACCTGCCAATGTAGGGGACACGGAGACATGGGTTTGAGCCCTGGCTCAGGAAGATTCCACGTGCCACAGAGCAATTAAGCCCACACGCCACAATTACGGAGCCCCCGTACTGCAGCTAGAGCCCAGGCTCTGCAACAAGAGAAGTCACCACAATGAGAAACCCATCCACCGCAACCAAGAGTAGCCCCTGCTTGCCAAAAATAGAGAAAGCTGGCTCACAGCAACAAAGACCCAATGCAACCAAAAACAAGTAAATAAAAACAACTTTTTTTAAAATTTAAAAAATGATTAATGACAATGACACAAGCTCATCTATTTTCCTCTTTGCTCCCATCCATTGGCCTTTTATTTTGAACTATTTTATCCCAGACATCATGTTGTTTTACCAGAAATATGCATAATGTTTTACTAACTTATTGTTTGTCCCATTCCTCCCACCGCACCCCCACAACCACATACACACCAGAATGTAAACTCTATAAGGAAGGATAGGAGTGGTGGTTTTCCCCCTTTTCTAGTCTGTTTTGTTTACTGCTATACATCAATCATCTAGTACAATGCCTGTTACACAGTAGCTACTTAATAGATATTTATCAAATGAATAGTTGTGTCAAGTTAGATGAGGACCGTAGGTTGGATGTTGGATTAAATAAGAGGGGTGATTCTTACTTGACAAAAGTTTTTTCAGAGCTGAAATGCCTATTTGAATAGCTCAGGAAAAAAGAGGGAAAAGGGAATCAGAAATAGTGACTATAGAACTGTTAGTAGGAATTTCAGTGTACAGAAGAATAAAAAAATGTGACATCAAGAGTTTTTGAAAAAGAAATTCCAGCATGACTACACACCTCTGGAAATAATCCAGTAAAGGGAGCCGTGGTGTCAGACAGGGGATGGTTATTGGTGTGAGATCCATTAGTAGGTACAGCAGTTCCTATTGCTGTGTAACAGATTATCTCAAAACATAGTAGCGTAAAGTAACAGCTGTCCAATAGCATCAGCGGATCAGGAACTCAGGAGCAGCTTTGCCAGATGGTTCTGACTCCCGGTCTCCACAATAGCTAAAGGCTTGACTGGGGCCAGGGGAGCTCCTTTCCAAGTTCACACACGTGGCAGTGGGCAGAAGGCCTCAGCTCTGTGTCTCACGGGCCTCTCCATAGGGCCGCACAGGTGTCCTCCCCTCACCCAGAGCCAGGGATCCAAGACGGCAAGAGAGACCAAGACCGAGGCCATGGTGCTTTTTTGACCTGGTTTAGGGCTGTCACATCATCACTTATCTTTTCTCTGATCCGTCACTGGTGAGTCACTAAGTACAGTCCATGCACAATGGAAGAGAAATTAGGTACCATCTTTTGAGTGGAGGGAGTATCAAGTAGGGTTTGCCAGATAAAACACAGTTACATTTAAATTACAGACAAACATAACATTGGTATAGATATGTCCCAAATATTGCATGGGGCATATTTACCTTAACCTTAAAAAAAGGTTACAACCTGAAAATCAGATGTAATGGGTGGCCTATACTTTTATCTGCTAGATTTGGCCACCCTAGGAAGCATCTGTAGACATATTTTAGCATGACCTCACTAGCCAAAGAGGGATGGGTTGGAGTGCACAGAGGCATGGACCTCACCTAGATAACACGGGGCAAAGGATGCAGGCAGTTCAGATCAGCAGGCGGCAGGGAAGCAGGTGGGTGTTCTAATTGCTTCTGTTTTCTCATTGGGCTGAGGTGAGTTTCTTCCCCTGCTGACCGTGCCCTGAACTTCCGTGCTTATGACCAAGCTCACCCTTGATTTCAGAGCCTTTGTTCTCCTTGAATCTCTTAATCCCCAGGAACTGTCCATCGGTTTCCTCTCTCTCCTTCCTATCCCTCCACCCCCATGAGCACCTTTGGAGAACACTCATCACTTGTTCGGAATAATAAAACACAGGACATTGAGTTGAGTTAAGAATCCTGGGCTTTTGCTTTTCCTCTGATTTTATTACCCCTCTGAGTTTCCATAATTCTACCTCAGTGTTTTTCAAATGTTTTTTTCACTGTGTCCCATAGTAAGAAATACATTTGACCCTGGAGAAGGAAATGGACAGTATTCTTGCCTGGAGAATCCCATGGACAGAGGAGACTGGCAGGCAACAGTCCATGGGGTTGCAAGAGTCTAAGACGATTCAGTGACTAAACAATAGCTGCTACTGCTAAGTCACCTCAGTCGTGTCCGACTCTGTGCGACCCCATAGGCGGCAGCCCAGCAGGCTCCGCCGTCCCTGGGATTCTCCAGGCAAGAACACTAGAGTGGGTTGCCATTTCCTTCTCCAGTGCATGAAAGGGAAAAGTGAAAGTGAAGTCGCTCAGTCGTGTCCGACTCTTAGCGACCCCATGGACTGCAGCCCACCAGGCTCCTCCGTCCATGGGATTTTCCAGGCAAGAGTACTGGAGTGGGGAACCATTGCCTTCTCCTAACAATAGCAAATATATATAAATACTATAAGCAAATATGTATAAATACTATAAGTTGACCCTTGATTGTTTCCTTAACATCCCTGTCCAAATGGGCAAAATTTTTTTCTTCTTCTCCTTGGCAAAGTACGGTGCTGCCTTATATTTGGAGTTGCCTTTTAACTAGGCCTATACAGTGGCTTGATTTAGAATCTGCTCAGTCCCACAGTCGTGTCCTACTCTGTGACCCCATGGCTTCTCTGTCCATGAGATTCTCCAGGCAAGAACACTGCAGTGGATTGCCATGCCCTCCTCCAGGGGATCTTCTCGAAACCCACATCTCTTGTGTCTCCTGCATTGGCAGGCAGGTTCTTTACCACACCTCAGAAGCACAAATACTACACACCTTTTTGTACATGTAAGGAAAATTCCAGTCTTAAAAGTTTTGATTTTTTTTTTTTTTTTTTTTTTGGCTGCACTGGGTCTTTGTTGCAGCATGCAGTTTTCTCTAGCATGTGGGATCTTAGTTCCCCAACCAGGGATCAAACCTGCATCTCCTGCATTGGAAGGCAAATTCCTGATCACTGGACCACCAGGGAAGTCCCCATTCCTAATAGTTTTTATACTTGAAATTCATTTTTTTATCCCCATGTGAATTTTCCAAAATCAGTGCAATTAAAGTCTAACAGATTTGAAAGAATTCTTTTGGGAATTAGGGTGCTGCCTCCTACTTAAGACTCTTAACCTTCATCATGAGCACATCCTGGGTGAATGGAAATTTATTAGAAAACATTCTGTCATTGCCCTTGAAGATACAATGTCCTGGAGCCAGGTTTTGGGAGGGACACATCTCAGGGTGTTTGTGGGGTGTCCTGCTGCTCAGACCTCCTGCAGGGGCTGGAAATCACCCATAGGCTCCAGGCCTTCCTGCCTACCACCCCCCCTGCCCCCCCCAAACCGCTCCCCTGCCCCGCCATACACAGGTCTTAATTGGGGAGGAAGTTGTTATTTTCTGACGGTGTTGGAATCCAGACCTGAGCCTATTATGGAAACCCAGATGGCACTTCAAAGTTGGAGGGCCATACACTTTCCTGTTGGGTGGGAGGAAGGCCAACTGTATTTTCCTAGTAGCCTTGGGTTTCTTTAAGACTCAGGGCAGCATCACGAATCCTAGGCTCTTGGGATTCGACTGGACCGACCTTCACGTTCAGCAGGCCCTCACACCTGCCTGATTGGATTTCCCCCGTTCTGTCCCTTTGAACTCACGGTTCAGCTTCTGCTGACACACCCGGCTGACCAAGGGCCTTCCTCCCGTATCAGATGCTGCAATTGTGAGTTAAAATTGGAGTGGAAACCTCCCGCCACCACCCCCCCCCCCCCCCCCCCCCCGCTTTTCCTCTTACCCAGCCTGGCTTTCTGAAGGGCGAGTTGAAGGTCCCCCGGACCCTCCCACCCCGCTCCCTTCCCCTGACGCCCTGCCCCACTCCTGTACTGAAGCCCTGTAGACCACAGGGGCTCATCTCTCTGTTTTTCCACATCTGAGACCCTCTCCTCCCTGCTGCTTGGCTCCTTTGCATGTTGGCCGCTGTCTGGTCCTTGGCTCATCTTCACCCACCTGTGCAGGCGCGCCCAGGTTTCCTCCTTCTCTCTCAAGACCACTTCCCCTCCCAACAGCCTCACACCCTTCATCCGTGTGCCTGCTGGGGTCTCAAGTCAACACACTCAGAACATGGCGGGGACCCCCAGCCCCTTGTTCCTCCCCTTTCTTGCTCATCCAATAGCCTGAGTCGAAAATCATGGTTCCTATCAGTATCTATTGATGACACTGTGCAAGGGTCACATTTTTGCAGAACTTGCATTTTCATTGTGGTAGACAGACGATACCTCACAGACTTCGTGAAGGTGATGAGAGCCGTGAGGGCCGGGTCAGGGAGAGGCAGGAGGTGGGAAGGGGCCGTCACTGGGCTGACGAGCCTTGGTCAGGATAGCCCCTGTTGAGAAGGTGAGATGTGAAAAAGGCTTGAAGGAGGGGAGGAGCATTCCAGGCAGAGAGGCTGGAGAAGCCCTCGGAGAGCTTGAGAATCAGAGGTTGTCTTTCAGCGGCTCTGAGATGGGGTAGAACCCCTTGGTTTCTGACATCATAGCTGCTGCTCTGATCTGGGCCCCCTCCGAGAGCTGCTGAGCAGAGGCCCCAGCACAGGGTTTCTCTGGGATGTTGACACTACAGCCTGTTGGCCAGTGTGGCTGGCGCTGAGTGTCAGCCTCTTGTGATTGAGGTGCAGGAGCTGCTTGGTGTCAGGCGTGCCCTGAGGCCTCAGTGTCCCTGGGAACCCCTGCCCAAGTGTGTGAGCCACCCATGCCCGTGGATGTTGCCTCCACAGGCTGAGAGTCTGGGCAGCAGCACCTCCAGCCCGCAGACCCCCGACAGCCCTGCCTCTCCTACCCCCACTCCCCAACCCTGCCATCCTTGAGCTTCCCGGGCCGGGCAGCTTTTCCTGCACAGGGATGGTGGCAGAATCTGGGGTTCCCCAACCACGCTGTGGGAAACTAAGCCTTTCATGATGAAGGGCTTTCAAAACCCGCATTGGAGACGGGTGAGTAGAGAAAACAGAAGGAAACAAGAGGCGACGTGGGTCTGGCCCAGGCTTGCTCCTGGTTAAGCTCCCCGTCAGTGGCCAAGTCACTTAACCCATCCGTGCCTTGGTGTCTACGTCTGTAAAATGGTTTAATAATATCTGTCCCCTAAAGACTTCAGAGGATGGAGCTTAATGAATGAGGTCCATTAAACTCCTCAGAAGAAAGGTGTAACTAAATATAAAGCACTATTGTAATTAGCTCTCAGGCTCTTTAAACCTTGTTGCATCTTGTTTTAAGAGAGTTACCACGACAACAAGTTTGTTTGAAAAACACACGTAGAAGAGGCGTGGCTTTAACTCTCACGATAATAAGTGAACTCTGTTTCGCTGGTTTCTGTTGTAACTAAGAAGCTCCCTACTCCTTAGTTGTCTTAGTGGTCTTCTGTGGACAGCCAGCCACCGCTGTGACTGTTAACTTCTGCATCTGTGGTGAGACCTGTGTGGTTATTCTCTTGTGCACACAGCAGGCACTTAATTAATGATTCTGAGTTAATGAGCTCCACAGGCTCTGGGTGTTTGTTGGGCTGCATAAACTGGAGACATGGTCAAGCTATTAACCACGCTGACTCTATTAGTCAGGGTTCCCCAGAGAACAGAACCAATAGGAGATTTTACATCTACATAAAGAGATTTACTATTAGCAATTAATTGGTCCATGTGATGATGGAGGCTGACAAGTCCCAAGCCATGCAGCCAGCAAGCTGGCTTGGGTCTTTCCCAAGAAGAGCCAGTTTTTCGGTCTGAGTCCAAAGGCCAGAAAAAGACCAATGTCCAAGCTCAAGGTCAGGCATGAGGAGTTCCCTCTAGTTCTGTCTTCTGGTTATGTTCAGGCTCCAGATAACCGGACGAGGCCCACTCGCCTTGGGGAGGGCCATCTGCTTCACCCGGTCTACTCCATTCTAACGCGCGTCTCAACCAGAGACAACCTCACGTGCACACCTGACCAAAGGTTGGTACCCGCGGTCCAGCCAAGTTGACGGTCAGCCCTCCTCCCTAATTAGAGCTCCCGATTGGCAGGCCGGGCAGACATGGTGGCCCTTGGTAATGGTAGAGGGTTCCAGATCCATGGGCCTCTCTCTTTAGCCACCAGGGCAGCGGGGGTGGAGGGGGCCATTCCTGCTGCCAGGGGGAGATGGGGCATGGATCTTTGAAGAGTCATTTAAGAAACGTCTGCTGGAAAATAATTATTTCCCCTGAGGGTTTGGCCTGGAAGTAGGGTCTTTGCCTTTCATGTAGTCAAATGTAGCCAACATGTTCTCCTTTCTTCAAGGAGAGCTGAGTAACAGACCCTCCATGAAACTACATGAAAAGCCTCAGGTCGAGGGGCTCAGACCCACCCGCTCACCCTCAGGGTAAGTCCCCAGGGGCCACACTGTCTGAGGCTTCTCTTCATGTCTCCTCACTTTCTGTTCTTCCTCAGCTTTTATTATGACTTTTCTTCTTCTTTTTGGTTGTGTTATAAGTTTGGCAGTATCCTTTTTAAATTTTTCATTTATTTTTTTTTGGCCCTGCAGCATGGCATGTGGTATCTTAGTTCCCTGACCAGGGATCAAACCCAAACACTTGGCATTGGAAGCACAGAGTCCTAACCACTGGACCACCAGGGAAGTCACGTTATTGCTTTCTAAACCTTAGCATGTCCCTTCACAGGGCCACCCATTGTCTCCACCCTAAACCCTTCAATTAACTCGCCCAGCCCTGGCAGCCCAGGAGATGGGCTGTGTCCACCCCGAGCAGCCCTGTCTTAACTAGTGCTGATAAAGGGAAAAGGAGCTGGACAGAACACACTGCATGTCTCCCCCCTGTTCTGGCTCTTATTGGACCCTCTAGAGACAGCGGTGACATCAGGTAAGGCCACGAATGTGGGGCCTAGGGCATCTATGCAAAAAGGCTAGCACATTGGCCTGCACATTTGCAAGCTTTATCAAACACGTGGGTTGAGTTCCTTCCTGCCATTGTTAACCATAACAACACCTTCCTGGGCATGGACTTTGCCCACAGTGGTGCCTCCCACCTTCGGGTCCCCGGGTACTACCGGCTCAGAGGAAGCAGCCGGGTTTGTGGGTTACCACATCTAGAAACATGCTGGATTTTTTTCTGTGTCAAATGGACATGCATGTTTCTACCTCCCAAGTCCATTTAATGAGATAAAGTGCATAAAGAACCAGACTTCTGTTGTGACCCCATGGACAATACAGTCCATGGAATTCTCCAGACCAGAATACTAGACTGGGTAGCCTTTTCCTTCTCCAGGGGATCTTCTCAACCCAGGGATCGAACCCAGGTCCTTGCATTGCAGGTGGATTCCTTAGCAACTGAGCCACAAGGGAAGCCCAAAGAACTAGACACTGCCTAGAAAATTATAGGATCTGGTGGATGTTAAACATCCACGGGGTTCCCTTTGTGGCTCAGCGGTAAAGAATCCACCTGCCAATGCAGGAGATGCAGGTTTGATCCCTGGGTTGGGAAGATCCCCTGGAGAAGGAAATATCAACCTACTCCAGTATTCTTGCCTAGAGAATTCCGTGGACAGAGGAGCCTGGCAGGGTACAGTCCATGGGGTTGTGAACAGTCAGACACAGCTTAGTGACTGAACAACAACAAACACCCTCCCCACTTCCCTGCCCAGTCTGGCCAACACAGTTGGCCCAGTGTGGACCAGGTAGGTGACCATGTAGGAGCAACACTGCAGGAGCAACCTTCCGGTGGGTTCTGCCCACAGGACAGTCACCTGACTGTGTGACAAGGTGGTACTACGGTGGAGACTCAGCCTCAAATGGGATCCCAGACCCCATGTGAGTGAAGTGGGTTCCACGCTTGGGTCACAGGCTCCATTACCATGGAAATAGTTGATGGAGTCATAGGCTTCACTCCCCACTGCCTGACCCCATTTGTACCACCACTATTTCATCAGCAGGAGCCAAATCTTCACCAGATGCTCACTCCCTCTTCCTCATGAGTCCCACGTGTGCTCAGTTGTGTCCGACTCGTTGCAACCTCATGGACTGTAGACCGCCAGGCTGCTCTGTCCATGGGATTTCCCAGGCAAGAACACTGGAGTGGGTTGCCATTTTCTCCTCCAGGGGATCTTCCCAACTTGAGGATTGAATCCACCTCTCTGGCATCTTCAGCACTGATAGGTGGGTTCTTTGCCACCAGTGCCACCGCCTCCATTTTTGAAGGACCATCTCAGAGAAGGCTGTGCATAAAGACCCGAGAACTCACTTCCTGCATCTCCTTCCTCCGCCTGCCGGGTGGTCACTGAGGTCTCCCTTCCCTTGCTTGGGATGTTACCAAGACCCCTAATAGGAAAATCCCTTCTGTTCCTTTCTGTGTGGTTTTCTTGATGAGAATAAAGCTTGAGCTTTGGGTGGATTTCAAAAATTTTCCTTCACACATTCATCTCTGTTCTTTCTCACTTTGATTTCAGAATCCCAGTTTCTTTCTAAAAGCATATTTGCAGTTTAAACAACAACACACAATATTTATCAAAAAATCTGACTTCTAGCTCAGTTTTCAAAAATATTTCCATCATTTCTAGGCTGCAGAATGTCTGGTGGAAAAACCTCATTGTTCACCCACTTCTCCCTGAGGGCCCTGGCGGGGCAGATGGTGACCAGGTCAGGGCTAATGTGGGCGGCAGCCAGGTGGGCGTGGCTGTGATGGGTTTGAGGAGAAGCCCCCAAAGCTGAGGGCAATCAGGCCCTGGAGACCTGGCTTATTTTGCCCGCTTCCTTTATTAGAATGTGGTCTCTAAACAGGGCTTGAGGCTTCAGAGCTTCTGTCAATTATACTTGAAAATACTTGTTCCATCAGTTTACCTTTCGAACTCTATAGGCAAGATGTGTTCGAGCCCTCAGTGTGTGCCTGGCATAGCCCCAGACAGTGGATGGGAGACGGGGGGCATGTAAGAGACAGATAAGGCAAGGTCCTTCCCTCCGTGGGGACACAAGTGAACCAAGAAAAGCAGGACGGGGCTAGGCAATGCAGGGCAGGGCGGGGGTGAGGAGTGCCAGGGCGCCCTGGAGAGTGGAGAATAGAGTCTGAAATCTCCAGGCACAGACATGAGTGAGAGGCAGCAGCTGTGCCAGGAGGTGAAAGAGCTCATGGGGGGCATGGTGGGGTGGGGGTGGGGGGTGTCTCAATTCTGGAGCAAGGGCGGCCCGGAAGCATCTTGAGCCCAAGTGTGACTTGGCCACCTCGAGCACAACTTCCTCCATCACCGCCTCACCTTGCTCATCCCAACAAAGGTTTCTTTTCAGAAGTGGAATCTGGGGACCTGGAACGCTTCAGGAGGAAACTGGGGATCGTGGGCATGTGTCAGATTTTATTCATATCCAACAGCTTTGAAGTCTTTGTCTTTCCGGGCGCCTTGGTTGGGTGAGGACTGGAAGGAGCCAGCCCACTGTGCTCTGGGCTCATCTTGGACCCGCTGGTCACCCCAGGCAGCTGCCCCATATCTGGGGGCACCAGACTCTTAGTGTGTCAAGGAGGTGACATCTGGGCACCTCCAGTGCTGAGAGAACCTGCCCAGGCTGTGTTCTTAAACTGTCAGGCCCCAACTTGCAACCTGACTTTACCTTACTCTTTCTAATTAGAAGAGAAATACATGCTGATTATTTAAAGTGCTTTAAACATTATAAAGAAGGCTGAGTGCCGAAGAATTGATGCTTTTCAACTGCGGTGCTGGAGAAGACTCTTGGGAGTCCTTTGGACTGCAAGGAGATCAAACCAGTCAATCCTAAAGGAAATCAACCCTGAATATTCATTGGAAGAACTGATGTTGAAGTTGAAGCTCCAATACTTTGGCCACCTGATTCGAAGAGTTGACTCACTGGAAAAGATCCTGATGCTGGGAAAGATGGAAGGCAGGAGAAGGGGACTACAGAGGATGAGATGGCTGAATGGCATCACCAACTCAGTGGACATGAGTTTTTGAGCAAACTCCTAGAGATGGTGAAGGACAGGGAAGCCTGGTGTGCTGCAGTCCATGGGGTCTCAAAGTGTTGGACACAACTTAGCGATAGAACAACAACAAAATATTATAGAAATGTAACAAGGAAACTGAAATTCCCCCAGAACCCCGGTTCTCCAGGAATGACTGTTATTGTTACTCGCTTGATCTTATTGTCTGGACGTTTGCTGGGAGGAAACAGCCACAACCTACAGCCAAGGCTCCAGGCCCAGACCTTCCATGTCTCTGGGCCTCTCAATGGGCAAAGCACATTTAGGGGCACTGTGAGGGGTTGGGAGGCACTTTTTGCCAGTAAGGAGCTTCCAGTCTAAAGAGGGAGACAAAAATCCAGGTGAAAATTAGGCCAAGAGGAACCTAAGGAGATATGACACTAAAGGCAATGCGGTGACCTGGTTGGGGTCCTGGAACAGAGAAAGGACTTCAGTTTGAAACCAAGGAAATCTGGGGCTTCCAGGGTGTTCCAGTGGTTAAGACTCCTCGCCTTCACTGCATGGGGGGTGGGTTCAATCTCTGGTCGGGGATCTAAGATCCCTCGTGCCTCGGGGCCAATAAATAGATAAATAAAACCAAGGAAATCCGAGTAAACTCTGGACTTAAAGACAAGGTACTCACATTGGGGTGTGAACTCTAACAAATGTGCCATGTGGATCTAAGATGCTTCCAAGAGCAGAAACGGGTGCAGGAACACCCTGTACCATATTCTCAATTTTTTGGTAAACCTGAAACTGTTAGAAAACATTAAGTGTATTTAAAAACAAACAAAAATAAAACAAAGCTATAGAACAGGTGAAGTGGTGAATGGTTTTTGAGGTGGAAGAAGCTCAAGAATTTCGGTTCTGCAGGCTGAAAGCACCAAGGGCTCTCACTCAGGGACCACCTCCTAGCCACATGGGGAAGGGCGGGGCCGGGGGGAAGCGAGTCGGATGGTCCATGAGAGAGTAATCAAAGGCCCCATCTAGACACCAGTCCTCAGCCTCCCCCGAGAACCTGGAAATGCCACATGAGAACGGGGACGATTAACTGGCATCGGAGGGGGGAAGGCTGGCCTTCCTTCCTCCTCTGCCAGCCTCGCGGGGAGGCCCTGCAGGTGCTGGTAAATATATGCTCAGTAAGTCTTCTGATTCCTGTTCCTGTTTATGGTCATTTCATGGCCAGAGGTCAAGTCCAGAAAGCGATGCAGAGTCTCTCGGCTTCCTGACCCCCTCGGTTGGCCTCCGCCACCGTGTTCCTGTTAAAACACTCAAGTCACGTTGGGGCCAAGGGAATTGACCGGCAGGCCTGGAGAAAGCCTGCTTTCTTCTGGTTCCTTCCCCTGGACGTGTGTTTATGAAGGTCTCTGCAAACGCAACTGCTTGGAAACATCTTGAAATAGGAAGCAGAGTCCCAGCTGAGTGTCTAGGTGAGATGAGAGTCCAAAAAAAAAAAAAGCTGAAAATCATTTCCTCGGCGGCTGCCAAGTTTGGAGGCCCTCCCCGGATCTGTGTGCATCCTGCTGATGACTCACCTCGAGTCTCCCCTCTGTCCTCCGAGCTTCTGGACTGCACTAGCGGAGCCAGGACCTGAGGGAGCCCGTGGCCCAGCCTCCTACTCTGTCACCGCACCCCCTCTTTCCCGGGCCAGGCTCAGGCCCTGGTGCCCGGTGAGCCTCGCTCTGCTAACTGCAGCATCTGCTCACTGAAGAATCTGCTCACTGAAGATGCCATTCTTAGTACAAGCGACAGCGTCCCGTGCTGTTCCCGGGGGAGAATTACTCTGCTGTGTTAACTGCTTGTAAGAGAACAGCTCCGTGGCATTACGTGCATTCACATGGTTGTTCAAGCATCACTGTCAGCCATCTCCAGAATTTTTCATCATCCCAGACAGAAACTCTGTACCCACTGACCTGGTAACTTTCCATCTCTATGAATCCCAATTCTAGTTATCTCATGTAAGTGGAATCATACAATACTTGTTCTTTTATGTCTGGCTTATTTCAATAACTGTGTGTTTTGCTTGTGGCTTAGATGGTAAAGAATCTTGCTGCAGTGCAGGAGACCCAGGTTTGATCTCTGGGTTGGGAAGATCTCCCAGAGAAGGGAATGGCAACCCACTCCAGTATTCTTGCCTGGAAAATTCCATGGACAGAGGAGGCTGGAGAGCTACAGTCCATGGAGTCGCAAGTGTCGGACACAACTGAGCGACTAACACATATAGATGGTAAAGAATCTGCCTGCAACACAGAAGACCCAGGTTCAACCCCTGGGTCAGGAAGATCCTCTGGAGAAGGGAATGGCTACCCACTCCTGCATCCTTGCATGGAGAATCCCATGGATGGAGGAGCCTGGTGGGCTACAGTCCATGGGGTTGCTAAGAGTCGGACACGACTGAGCGACTAAGCAGGCACACACACAATATGTCTTTAAGATTCATCTTCATGGTAGTAGCAAGAATCCAAGTTTTATTCCTTTCTGTGGCTGAATAATATTCCATTGTATGTATATACTGCATTTGGCTTATCCATTCATCTATTGATGGACACAGGTTTGCTTTCACCTTTTTGTTGCTATGAATGATGCTGCTGTGAACCTTGGTGTACAAGTATCTTTTTGAGTCCCTGATTTCAATTCCTCTGGGTAGATACCTTGGAGTGGGATTGCTGAGTAATTCTATGTTTAACTTTTTGAGAACTTCCAAACTATTTTCCTCAGTGGCTATGTAATTTTTCATTCTTAGCAGCAATGCACTAAGGTTCCAATTTCTCCAGATCTTTGCCAATACTTGCTATTTTCTGTTTTTCTTTCTAATTTTTTTTTTAAATGTATTAATTTCTTTTATAACAGCCATCATAGTAGATGTGAAGTGTTATCTCCCTGTGGTTTCAATCTGGATTCCCCTGATAATTGAAAGTGTTGGCCATCTCTTCATGTGCCTGCTGGCCATTTGTATATCTTCTTTGGCGAAATATCTATTTAAGTCCTTTGTCCATTTAAAAAAATAATTTATTTATTTGGTTGTGCTGCCTCTTGATTTCTGTGAGCTTTCTCTAGTTTCAACAAGCAGGGGCTACTCTTTGTTGCTGTGTAGGCTTCTCATCGTGGTCTTTTGCCCATTTTTAAATTGGGTTGTTTGGGGTTTTTTGTTATTGTTGTTAAGTTGTAGCAGTTCTTTATATATACTTGATGCATGTGTGAATGCTAAGTTGCTTCAGTTGTTTCTGACTCTTTGTGACCCCACACTCCTCTGTCCGTGGGATTCTCCAGGCAAGAATACTGGAGTGAATTGCCATGCCCTCCTCCAGGAGATCTTCCCAACCCAGGGATTGAACCTGCATCTCTTACATCTCCTGCATTGCAAATGGATTCTTTACCACTAGCACCACCTGGGAAGTCCCTAATATACTGGATATCTACCCCTTGTTCTATTTGATTTGTATCTGTCTGTACACGCATGCCTGGGAGCAGAAATTCAAGGTGTGCACATACCTCTACTGACTAGGAAGGGCTATTCTTAGGCATTTCATGCTCTGGGAAAAAGGATCTGGGTTACCCAAGTGTCTCACGGTGCCAGACTGGGAATGGGCAGAAAGGAGAGAAAACTGGAGACCAGAGCTGGGGTATCTACATCCAGGGTGGCTTACAGCTCCAGCCTCCGGTCGCCGATCTCTGCATAGCAGTATCTGGAAGACTCTTCACACACAGATGAGTCTGTGATTCTGCACTTGGAGTGGATCCCATGCAATACCGTGACCACAGCCCCCTCCACCCCAGTCCTGCTGAAGATAACTGCACGTCCAGTAAAACCAATACATCCTTGGGCAGTCTGGTCTCGACACTCTTCACACCAGCCAAGGGAACTCTACTCACAGGGCTTTTCTTGTTAGTCTGCCAGGCTTCTCTGTCCATGGGATTTCCCAGGCAAGCATGCATACTGGAGTGGGTTGCCACACCCTCCTCCAGGGGATCTTCCCGACCCATAGATTGAACCTGGGTTTTCTGCATTTCAGGCAGATTCTCTACTGTCTGAGCCACCAGAGCCCCTTTCTTGTTACCCCAGTTAAATCAAAAGACTTGATTATAAAAAACAGAGGCATCCCAGTAAGTAGGAAGCCCACCTCTCCTACTGTGGCCTCAGGCTGGCTCCAGGCAGAATCCTGCCCTCTGCTCCATGCCCCTGTGCACGGGCTGAGGCTATGGTGGCGTTTCATACCACAGGACCGAGTCTTCTAAGTGAAGGGGACCACAGTTCTCAGGGTGGAGAGAGTCCCCTCAGATGGGAGCCTGTTTCCTTCTCCTAAAAGAGGAGAATACAGGGTGAACAGTGACTAGAGATTCCATGCACCGCAGTGTGTAAAGGAACTTGTAGCCGCATGACCACAGATCTGTCTGCTTGCTTCCACAGTCATCTTTCCAGCTGTTGCGGGCTTGAAAATGATCCTCAGATTCTGAGCACCACTGTCTTTATGCAATAATATGCATGCAGCATATCTTATCAACCTAGATGGCATATTAAAAAGCAGAGACATTACTTTGCCAACAAAGGTCCATCTAGTCAAGGCTATGGTTTTTCCAGTAGTCATGTATGGATGTGAGAGTTGGACTATAAAGAAAGCTGAGCACCGAAGAATTGATGCTTTTCAACTGTGGTGTTGGAGAAGAGTCTTGAGAGTCCCTTGGACTGCAAGGAGATCCAACCAGTCCATCCTAAAGGAGATCAGTCCTGAATGTTCATTGGAAGGACTGATGCTGAAGCTGAAACTCCAATACTTTGGCCATGTGACGTGAAGAGTTGACTCACTTGAAAAAACCCTGATGCTGGGAAAGATGGAAGGCAGGAGGAGAAGGGGATGACAGAGGATGAGACGGTTGAATGGCATCACTGACTCAATGGACATGAGTTTGAATAAATTCCGGGAGTTGGTGATAGACAGGGAAGCCTGGCATGTTGCAAAGAGTCAGACACGACTGTGCAACTGAACTGAACTGAACTATCATAATTCAGCGCCACTGACCAGATCATTTGGGAGGTTGGGAGCATAAATAGCAAACTTGATAACAAGGCCTGTCGCTGGCAGGGCACCTAGAATATTCCAGACATGGTGCCAGTGCTTTTCCACTTGTGGAAACCCCAGGGTCATATTCCACCGTTTTGCAGAAGTGAAAGCGAGGAGGCTCTCCTAGTTGTTCTGGACCGTTTTCTCCCAAGAACTGAGGGCAGAAGCCCAATTCCTGTTATCTGGAAGCTCTGATAACTTGGGGCCAATGTCCTCAGTCTCGCGGACTTGAAGTTGACCTCACTTTGTTGGCTTGACTGAAGGACGTGAGCTGTTGTCAGATTGCCGAGGTGGGATGAGCGGGGGCCACCGTGGCCCCTCCGGCCCAGGACACTGTGCTCTTGCTTTGCTCTGCCCACCACACACGTGCGTCTCATGAACCCCCTCAGCACCCCCCGCCTCCCCGCAGACCCACATCGCCTCCTTCCCTTCCTGCACTGCATGTGCCTCCCTGCACCCACCAGCACCCATCCCCCCTCTCTGGGAGGAATTTTGTCTGCAGTGTTTGATGGATCTCTGTGGATCCAGTTTCATTCAGGGAAACAATGAGTGTGGGTGTTAAATACCAGTTATGGAAAAAGAGAGCAAAACCCATGCCAATGTTATTACACAAGGTGTGGTATATTTGAGGGACATGGTAGACCTTCCCATCTGAGCCACACCCCATCTATTTGTCAGATTCCTCCAACTGTGCAGACATCCCAATTCTTCATCTCATGGGTGTTTGTCTCCCACAGTCAGGCTCTATAGATTAGACTCCTTGTCGCCACTTGGGGTTTTCCAGGAGTGAACACCTTATAGACTCTGCAGAAACTGTGAAGCAGCAGTGAGCAGCACATCCGAGGGAAGATGCAAGCCAGACATGATGGATCCAGGTCCTGGACCGGAACCAGGTGCTTTGTGCTGCTCAAGGGGCTGCTGGGGCCTCTGTGGCTGCCAGGAGTGAGTGCCAGCTCTGTCCCTCTGCTCAGCCTGCCTGTGCCACCAGGATGGGGCTGAGCAAGCCCTGAGCCACTGGGCAGAGATGCGAGGACCCTGGTCTCCCAAAGCTTCTGCTTGGCCCTTATAACTGCCCCTTATATAATCACATCATGATTCACCATCTCCTCAGCTACGGTGGAGCTCAGCCCCTCGGTACAGAAGAACTTGAAGGAATTCGAACCACAACTGATGTCATCTGTTTGAACAACTTTCCTGCCATTATCCCTGGGGAGCCGCTCACCACAGTGGAAAATCTGTATTTCTAGAACCCTGGATAGAGCGGTGTGCTCCAGCTTTCACTGAGTGGACAAAGCTCCAAATGCTGGTGGCCCATGGCCAGGAAGCCTGCATCTTCAAGACAGGGTAGCTGGCTGTGTGGCCAGGGCTGGGGGGACCTGCGAGTGCCCCTCGAGTGAAGGGAGGCTCCAGCCCACCAGCCTCCCACACCAGCCTCTCACCTTGAGGATGGAAGGGTTCACTTCCCTGAAGGGACCCAGGCCCAGGTTGGATGTAGGGACTTCAGCACCTCCCCTGCCCTTACTCACCTGACTCTCTGTGTCCCTTGGGCTCCCCATTGTCACCTGGCCATGGAGTTCACTTTTGTCTCCCTCTTGTTCTTCCTGGATAACTGCCTGTAGCCCAGGACTGAAACTGCAGCCTGCACCCTGGGGGGCCTGATAGTCTAAGTGACTAGGGGGCCTATAGCTTATCTGCCATGTGTGCTGAATCCCTCAGTTGTGTCCAACTCTTTGCGACCCCATGGACTGTAGCCCACCAGGCTCCTCTGTCCGTGGGATTCTCCAGGCAAGAATATTGGAGTAGGTTGCCATGTCTTCCTCCAGGGGATCTCCTCGACCCAGAGATCGAACTGGCATCTCTTACATCTCCTGCATGGCAGGCAGATTCTTTCCCCTCTGAGCCACCAGAGAAGCCCAGTTTATTTGCTATTGTGGGTTAAATTGTGCCCCCTCTTCCCCCAAATCCACATGTTTAAGTTCTAACCTGCAAGACCCATGAGTGTGACCCATGAGTGTGACCTTACTTGGAGATGGGGTCATTTAGATGATCAAGTTAAAATGGGGTCCTTAGGGTGGACCCTAATCCGAGATTACTATGTTCTTACAAAGAGTGAACTTTGGACACATGCAGACCCAAGGAGAGGCCGTGAGAAGATGAAGGCAGAATCCCAGTGTTGCTTCTCCCAGTCAAGGAATGCCAGAAATTGCCAGCAAGCCACCAGCAGCAGGGAGTTGGGAGGCCTGGAATAATGCTCCCTCACAGCCTCGAAAGGAACCTGCTGACACATTGATCTTGGTCTCCAGCCCCAGAGTCGTGAGCTGATGAATTTCTGTCATTGAAGGCACTCAGTTTGTGGCGCTTTGTTACGGTAGCCCCTAGGCAACCAAACAGCCGACACAGAGTCAGTTGGCTTGAAAAAGTGCAGCTAGGGGGAGCCTGGGCAGAGGGCTGGACCCATCTCCCTTGCCCTCCCGGGCCCAGGCCTTGACAGGATGCACTGCAGGGTCAGGTGGTATTCGTGATCTTTCCTGTGGTCCTCAGGGAGAGCAGACAGAAAGACCATGTGTGGCTGACGGAGCTTACCTTGTAATTCTGGTCAGACGGTAGGGTCCCTGGGTGAGAGAGGGCTGCAGCAAGGCTGCGTGTGTGCAGGAGGGGAGACACGTGTGGCCAGCCCGCAGACCTCCTTTGCATCTTGTTTGCTGGCGGAGCAGGGCGGCAGTCCCCTGGGGACCACTGCGAAGCCCATGTTTGGGGACAGATACACTGTGAAGTTCCTTTCACAGACTGGAGGACTCAGCCACTGAGAAATCAGAGATGCCACAGTATTGCTTCCTGCGGGCTGGGCTTCCTTCCCGTGAGCCGTAGCTCCCTCTCTGGAAAAAGGCTGCAGACACGTGTATCCCGGACAGCTGGCGTTGAGAGTATTTCCTCTCAGTTGTGCAGAGGAACTCTCAGGGGTCAGTGTGGAAAAAGCTGGCCTGTGCAGGCAGCCGCCTGACCCCTGAGGCCTGGCTGGCCTCCCAGGAAGTGGCCGTAGGGCTGGGCTGTCTCCCGACTCTGGGCCTTTTGTCAGATGACCTGTAGGGCTGCTGGGTCTGACGGGACAAGGGCAGCATCATTTCAGGGGTGCTTGGGGGCTCCCCACTGCCTGCAGCAATGTGGGGATCTGGGAAGCTGGGCAGAGGACACCCCGCCCATCCGGCTCACCTCAGTGGAGCTGCCACCTGGGGCTTGCACTCAGGTGTCCCCCATTACTCAAGATGCTCACAGACCAGCGACCCTGGGGTAAAGCCCACCCCAAGCCTGTCTCTCCCACTCATCTGGGGCAGCCCCCTCCTTGCCTCCTCTCACTTCTGGGTGGGAGGGGAGTCCCTTCCTGACCACCCACGGACACACACTATGCCCTGAGTGCTTGGAGGTCTCTGTGCACACCGAGGAGTCCCCTCTCGTGGGCTCTTCGTCCCCCACCTGGCATGACAACCATACTCCCATTCGGGTCTTAATTTAACCTAATTATTCCTGGGTAGAAATTGGAAAAGCTCCTGATGCTGGGAAAGATTGACAGCAGGAGGAGAAGGGGATGGCAGAGGATGAGATGGTTGGATGGCATCACCAACTCAATGGACATGAGTTTGAGTAAACTCTGGGAGTTGGTGATGGACAGGGAGGCCTGGTGTGCTGCAGTCCATGGGGTAGCAAAGAGTCAGACATGACTGAACGACTGAACTGAACTGAGAAATTGTGGGCCTGCTTAAGTTCAAGCTACAGAAGGACCACTGAAGTCAAGGAAGTGAGAACTGCCTTGGGAGGAGATGATGACATGTCACAGGTCTGCTCAAACAGAAGAGAGGCAGCCACGTGAGGGGTCACCGATGTCAACAGAAGGTCTGAAGTGAGAACAAGTGTCCTCCAGGCCTTTCAGCCTGAGGGTCTCAGGGAACAAGTGTCCTCCAGGTCTTTCAGCCTGATGGTCTCAGAATCTGTATAACTAACCAGAGCACACCGTGGTCTGTGTGCACTAGGCATGGTGTCAAGGGGCCTGACAGCCCAGCTTCTCCGCAAGGTCATAGTCCTCCCAGAACTTTGCAATTCCTTCTACTATCACAACATAGTAACAACAGCCCCAAGACTGCCTCTTCCCATTGGCCAACAGAAATCCCAAATGCTAGCACATGCCCTTCTGGAATAAAGACTGCCCTTCCCAGACTTCCTGGAGCTAGATGTAACCATGTCACTAAGTTCTAGACAAGGAATATGACATTAAGAAGTACCTGGAGTGGGTTGCCATGACTTCCTCCAAGGGATCTTCCTGACAGAGACTGAACCCGTATCTCTTATGTCTCCTGCACTGGCAGTTAGGTTCTTTACCACCTGTGCCACTTGGGCACAGCACTTAATAAGTGTTTTGGTTTTTTTCCCATAATATAATTCTCCATTTATTTAGATTATCTTTCATTTCTTTCACAATGTTTTGTAGATATTAGGGTTTTTTTTATAGCTTTTGTCAGAAATATCCCTAAGGGTTTCATATTTTTAAAAAAGATTATTGAATGTATTTGACAAATAACTGCAAATTTAAGGTGTACAACATGCTACTTTGGCACATTTATGTATTGTAGCAATATTTATCACATTATATATTTTTGATGCTATTGTAAATGGTATCTGTTCTTAATATGTAACAGTGTTTTAACTTCATTTCATACCTTTTAAAACCCTGTTCCTTAGGAAGTAACAAAATCTATACCGTGACTTCCTGCTGTGTCCAATAACTCTTCTTTTTTTTCATTCTGAAAGCTCCCTATTTTAAGTTCCAGACAGGCCCTTTGAGGGATGTCAAGCTCACTTTTGACCCAGTTTCTGCCGATGGCAGATCCGGATGACCTCACTTCTTAGCACTAGTCTTTCCAGATGGCAAGTTTCCTCCAGCGGCTGCTGAGTGAAGCCTTTGGCCTAGGCCATGTGCGGGTCAGCATCCCGGAGAGGAAGGGCCTCCAGGAAGGAAGGTCTGGGGTCAGCTGTCCGAGCCTGGGCAGGCCTCCTGGTGCGGCGCCTGCGGTGCCCTGGGGACAGGGAGACAGGGGCCACCGGGTGAAGGAGCACACGCTGCCAACACAGGGGAGGAGCTGGAACTGGAGGGCCAGGCCAGGCCGCGACCAGCCTGGGGGAGGAAACGTCTCCTGTAGGCTTAAAAGAGGGCAGGGCGTCAGGGCCGCAAGGCCAGCTGCCTTTGCGGGGAAAGGCACAGGCAATCCTTCTGGCTTGGGGCGGGCGGAGGGGAGGAATTTTATACTTTCCTCTGTACACATTCCTATTGTTTCTAGTTCTTCAAAGCCCGTTTGCCTACTTCTGCCATTGAGAAGGAAACATTTTAGATAGATTTTTAAAAAGGAAACTGTTGTTTTCAATATCCTGTGATAAACCCTGATGGAAAAGAATATTTTAAAAAAAGCGTATATATGTGTATAGCTGAGTCACTTTGCTGTACAACATTGAAATTAACTATACTTCAATAAAAATAAATAGATAAATAAGAAACCTTTAATAATACCATCTCTACGTGGTGTCCACCTGCTGTGCACAATGACCCCAGAAAGCCTACGGCGTCTGCCCATTTTGTAGATGAAGAAATCGAGGCTGACTCACCAAGGTCACACAGCCACGGAGGGGCCCAGCTGGAGTGTGAACTGGGGCTTCCCAGTCTTCAAGGCTGAGGTGTGTCTGCTCCAGGCCTGGGAGGTCCTGACTGCTGACTAGGGTGACAGACACAGAAAGTGTCTCCTTAATCGACATACAGAGGCAGGGGTACTTAGGAAATGTACCATGGTGCATGCATTTTTTTTTTTTTTTTTTCCGCTCTGGATCTTAACTGTGACATGTAGGATCTTAGTTCCCTGACCAGGGATCAAACCCAGGCCTCCTGAATTGGGAGAGTGAAGTCTTAGCCACTGGACCACCAGGGAAGTCCCTGTTTATGCATTTCTGCATTTTCTTTTCAGGCCCCCACTGTGCAGGTGGTCTGGGGTGGAGCTCACAGGGGTTTCAGGGACACACAAGGCCAAGTCTTCCTTCAAGAGCCAGCCCTGGAAATTGAGAAGCAGGGTGCACACGGAGGGGACAGCCCAGGGTGCTGGGTACAGATTACAAGTGCTGAGGGACCCCAGGAGAGAGAAAGCCCCCTCTGGGGTGTGATCCAAGAATGCTTTCTGAAGGGAAGGTTTGAGCTGAGCTCCAAGCATGAGCAGGGCTTAAGTTGGTGAGAACAAGGGAAGAACATTTCAGAAGGGAGAAATAGGATGAGCAGTGGGTCAGAGGCAGATACGTGAAAGGCATTTTGGGCAGCAATAGGTTAGCCTGGCTGTAACAGTCAAGGGTGTGGTGGTGTCTAGAGGGAGATAAGTTTGAAAGTTTCGGTTCTGACACCTGGTACAATGAGGATGAACCTCGAAGACATTATGCTAAGTGAAATAAATAAATAATAGTATAGTACAAACAAACAAATAAGGGCTTCATTTTTCTAAATTCATGCTTCTCTTCTAAATCCACCAGTTACAAGGATTTCCTTGGTGATCCAGTGGTCAGGACTCTGCGATTTCACTGCCAAGGACATGGGTTCAATCCCTGGTCGTGGAACTAAGATCCCATAGGCTGTGCAGTGAGGCCAAATAAATAAGTAAATAAATCCACCAATTACACAAAGATCCTTTTTTTGTCATTAAAAACTAGTGAACAGTTTTCCATCTTCCCTGTTGTGTATCTGTTGTTGTGGCAAACTAACCAGAGGCTTTTTGTTACACTTTTAATAAATATATTCAAAACCCACCAGGGCTCTTTATAGGGATGGTTTTAAAACAGAGAATTATGTTCCCAAGTGTCTTTGCTGTTGTTCCCAACTCCACTTTTTGGAGTGTGCAGATATGGGAGTTTTTTTATTGACGACTTGAACATCAGTTATCTCTCAAAAATCACAAAGCAATGGGAACATTTTCAATTTTCAAATGCTCAACTGCACAAACTAAAGCAAGTCCTTTCTTAGAATTATCAGGACAGCATGTTTTGTTCTGAAGGGACACATTGTGTGCACATGCGTGTCTAGGCTTGAAGTATCTGCTAAGTGACGGTCATGCGATCAGAGAAAGTCTCTCTACGTTTTGGACACTTGCTTTTTGTTTGTTCTCAGTTCAGTGGGTTTTTTAAGCGCTCTGTCACCTGATCACTTTTGAATCTCTGTGGAATGGAAGATTTTGTTCACTCTTATCTCATTGCAAATTATTGAAAATCTCCTACTACGTTTAAAAGTCTTGTTTTTTATAAAATTAACCACTTCTGGCTGCCTTGCTCTTTGGTGCCACTCTCTCCTTCCTCAACGATAGAGGCAGTGAGTTCCCTGCTTGGCTATCTTTGTAACCTGATTCTGAATTTTTTTTTTTTTTAATCCTGAGTAAAATGCAGCTCCAGTTGCTCACGGAGTTTTTCAATAGCACATTGTTTTGAAGAGGTCATTTAGAGTTGCGAAAATACCTTCGCGGGTAGTCTTTCCTTTGAAGGCTCAGGAGAAAATAGCAGCTGTTTGTGCACCTCGTTCTTGAAACATGACCTTTTCCAGAGACATAAGCAATATTCATAGTTTTATCCAATTGTATACAGCAAGCTTACCACTGAGTAATTTGTTCTAATGATTGTCTGTTCAAATTTCCACTCGTGTTTTCTAGGCATTTTCCAATGGTATTTGTTGACAAAGGAATGTATTTTGGTTTGTTACCATCTCGTATTCCATTATTTTAGCCATTTAAGCATTTTGCACACTGGTAATTCCTCCTAGGGGCTTCCCTGGTGGCTCAGTGGTAAACAATCCACCTGCCAATGCAAGAGACGCAGGTTCCATGCCTGGGACAGGAAGATCCACTGGAGGAGGAAATGGCTACCCACTCCAGTATTCTTACCTGGGAAATCCCATGGACCGAGGAGCCTGGTGAGCTGCAGTCCATGGGGCAGCAAAGAGTAGGACACGACTGAGCAACTAAACAACAGTGTCTCTTAGGCTTTTTCTACTAAAATAAAACTCAAAAGGAGCTTCTAGACTTTTTTCATTACATTTGCAAGAGTTTGCAAAGAACTGGGTTGAGTAAAGAAAAGTTTGTAGAGAAAAGTTTGAGATGTGTCTTGGGCTCTGGGGGCTTAGTTTTCAAATGGGCTGCTACTTGCAGAAGTGTCCCACAATAACAGTGAACTTGGAAGGAGGCTTCTTGTCAGCAAGAGCAATCAATATGAATCCACATTTCAAATGGTCTCGATGGTTTTTAAAGAATGGCTGACTTCCTGGCACAGACCACGAGGTGTGCACTGTTTTTGCTGGATGTGTGTCAGCTCTGTGCCTATTATGCAGTGTTTTTTTGCCATCATTTGTGGCAAATGATGGCAAGAAGGCTGTTTTTTTCCATACCAATAACTAATTCTCCAATTATCTGGTGCCAGTGGAGAGACAGGGTGCGGGGGACTAACAGTTCAGTCCAATTTTGATGTGATGTCAAAATTTTTTTTTTTTTTTGGCCAAGCTGAACGGCTTCCAGGATCTTAGCTCCCCAACAAAGGCCTGAACCTACACCCTCAGCAGTGAAAGCGTGGAGTCCTAACCACTAGACCACCAGAGAATTCCTAGATGGGCCCCATTTCAGATGCCAGTCACACACGGGGACCTCAGGTGGCCCACGAATTGGCTGCAGTGTCTATATAAATTCAGGTGTTTCCCACAACCCCCTCCCCAACTCCACAGCCCCTGGGGTTGATAATCAAACTCAGATCTCAGGAAATGCTTTACTTACTCTCACAGTTCATTGTAATGAGCACAAATGAACAGCATAGACCAGGTCTGGAATAGCCTGAACACAGGGGCCTCCTCCCTGTGGAATGGGGGTCCATCGCCCGCTGGTACAGGGATGTGTTTGCCAAACCGCATTGGTTAGGGGTTTGTAATGGGGGCCCCACTACATAGGCACAATTGATTAAACCATTGGCCATTGGAGGCCAATTGGTGAGCTCAATCTCCAGTCCTCTCCCCTGCTTATAGATCAGGGATTGGGGCTGAAAGTTCCAACCCCCTAATCATGGCTTAGTCTTTCTGGTGACCAACCACCATCCTGAAATGATCTAGTGGGCCCTTTAAGAGTCATCGCATTTACATACAAAATATGTGTCACACCGGACAAGGATTTTAGGAGTTCCATGCCAGGAACTTGGGACTGAGACCAAATCTTTATTTTTTCATACTGTATCTATTCACTTGGATCCATATATTAGGATTATTTCCACTTTGAGGTTTTTCAGGGGGTTTTGGTTTTGGTGGGTTTTTTTCTTTTGGTTATTTTCTGGGATATTTAAAACCACTTCTGCATTTTAACACAGTTACTTTAGTTAATATCAGATTATGTAATCCAGATATCCATATGAATTCCCTGGGTACCAGGGATCTGCAAATGTCGCATGATGCTAAAAAGGGACAAAATGTGGGACAGAACGTGGGTGAGAGCTCCCTGTATATTGTGTGCAGGACAACCTTCTGACATGCAGGCCGTGTGAGACCAGCGTCAACCAGAGCAATAAATATTTGTACATGTTACTTTCTTTGGATGATCGAGTCAGTGGAGATTCTCAAGGTTGAGTGACTCATTTACCCATTCATCCCACAGGCATGTGCTAGGAGCTCCTGAGTTCCAGATGCTGGGAACAGGCTGAAGCCACGAGGCTGAAAAGCATTGTCCTCACCTTTGAGAAGTGCATGGTGCAGCCATCAGTCCAGAAGGACAGACAGTCCCACTGTCAGTGTAAGTACCACTGGCTGATGACGAGTGCTGGAACCCGTACAAGGGGGCACCTACATCAGTCATGAGTCATGAGAAAAGAGTCGAAGATAAACTTCCAGGAGGAGGTGAGGTTCTGGCTGAAGTTACGGTGTCTGTCATGGCAATTAAGATTCAGAGAACTGCAAGGAATGCAGTGAAACCAGAGGGAAGTTTCCTGGGACTGAGCTGGGCGGAAGAGAAGTCAGCAAGAGCCAAGGCTGAGGAGTTTTGACCTTACCTAGAAGGTAACAGGGGTCGATGAGGGGCAGAAAAAGGGAGGGGCCAGGTAAGAATTGAGGGTTTTGTTTTTGGTTTTTTTGTGTATTTTAAATTTGAGGCCTCTTCTCCTTTTAAAAATGTTTTATCGATTTATTTGGCTGCACCAGGTCTTAGTTTCGGCACGCAGGATCTTTAGTTGCAGCATGTGGGACCTAGTTCTCTGACCAGGGATTGAACTGGGGCCCTCTGCATTGGGAGCACTGAGTCTTAGCCACTGGACCACGAGGAAAGTCCCAAGATTTAAGTTTCTGGAAGTAGGTTGAAAGATGACACAGAGCAAAGATGAGACAGGAGTCAGGGAGCCAGTGAGAGGGGTGCTCTAACTGGAGGGGTGCTGTGGAAAAGAGAAAACCTCAGGAAGGCTTGTGCTCCCTGGGGTCAGCCACACTCAAGGTTAAGTGCCCCAACTCCACGAGACAGACCTCATTTTAGACCAACTGCAAGCTCAGACCAGCTGGCTATAAACCCGGGGGTTCCCATAGACTCCTTCAGGTCTGATAATCCCCAGAGTAGCTGAGTGAACTCAGGAAACTGCTAGACTCTATGGTTACAGTTTTATGACAGCAAGATATGAATTAGAGCTGCCCAGAGGAAGAGGCGTGTGGGGGTGAGGTCAGAAGGGCTCTGAGCCTAGAGCTTCCTTTATCTTCAGGTCATGGCATTCCTCCAGCAGCTGAGTATGACAATTGTCGGCAAGTACTCCGATGCTCACCCAAGCTTCAGAGTCCAGCATTTCGGGGGGATTCCACTCCTCAGGCACGATTGACCCATGGGTGTGTGGTTGACTCAGTCTCTGCACCCCCCTCCCACCACCATGCCCCCACTTGAATCTGATATCTTGTGGCTCAAGTCACAAGCCCCGAGTCACACGGCGGTTGGTCTTCCTGTGACCAGCCCCTGTCCTGAGCCATCGGTCTGCATAAACCATCAGAGTGGTCCAAGGGGCCCATCGTGAATAACAAGACACCCTGGCACGTGGGAAATCCCAAGGATTTCAGTGTTCTTTCCCCTGGGGCAGACACAAGACCTGGTGGGAAGAGTGGGATACAGGAAATACTGGAGGAAGGTTTCTGAGCGATGGTGGTGGGAAGGCTGCTGGGCGGGCATCAGTGAGAAGAGACAAGGGAGGGGGGGCGGTGGAGGGTGGCGGCTCGGGAAGCAGAATCTGTTTTTGTTCACTCATCACTGGCTCTGGGGGCCAGTGTCTCCAAGCCAGCTTTGCCCAGCATGGCCTTGCAGTGCTGGGGTAGGGGTGGGGTGGGAGGGAGAGGGGCAAGGATGCTGAGCCCTGTCCTCAAGGTATCCTCTTCCCTGCCACCTCCTCTGAGAGCCCCCAGATCCTCTCTCCAGGCCAGAGGCCTGGGGTGACTGTGGGGCTGTTCATGCTAGGACAGTTCAATTCAGTTCAGTCGCTCACTCATGTACGACTCTTTGCGACCCCGTGAATCGAAGCATGCCAGGCCTCCCTGTCCATCACCAACTCCTGGAGTTTACCCAAACTCATGTTCATCGAGTTGGTGATGCCATCCAGCCATCTCATCCTCTGTCGTCCCCTTCTCCTCCTGCCCCCAATCCTTCCAGCATCAGGGTCTCTTCAAATGAGTCAGCTCTTTGCATCAGGTGGCCAAAGTACTGGAGTTTCAGCTTCAACATCAGTCCTTCCAATGAACACCCAGGGCTGATCTCCTTTAGGATGGACCGGTTGGATCTCCTTGCAGTCCAAGGGACTCTCACGAGTCTTCTCCAACACCACAGTTCAAAAGCATCAATTCTTCGGTGCTCAGCTTTCTTTATAGTCCAACTCTCACATCCATACATGACTACTGGAAAAACCATAACCTTGACTAGACAGACCTTTGTTGGCAAAGTAATGTCTCTGCTTTTTAATATGCTGTCTAAGTTGGTCATAACTTCCCTTCCAAGGAGTAAGCGTCTTTTAATTTCACGGCTGCAATCACCATCTGCAGTGATTTTGGAGCCCAAAAACATAAAGTCTGACACTGTTTCCACTGTTTCCCCATCTATTTCCCATGAAATGATGGGACCAGATGCCATGATCTTAGTTTTCTGAATGTTGAGCTTTAAGTAACTTTTTCACTCTCCTCTCTCACTTTCATCAAGAGGCTTTTAAGTTCTTCTTCACTTTCTGCCATAAGGGTGGTGTTATCTGCATATCATGCTAGGACAGTCCTGGGCAAACCTGGATGTCTTGCCCCTACGTCAGCATCGCCTCACCCCCTGGAAATGAAGGAAAGAGTCTGCTCCCGTTCTGGAAATCACCGATCCCTAACTCCAGTTTGTCTGCAGAGACTCCCTTCTCTAAACATGCTAGAATCATCTTCACCAGTTCAAGAAAGAAAGGTTTTCCAGAAACAAGATCAAAGACAAGATGCCAAAAGAATATTAGGTTCCAAGGAAAGGAGTTTCCAAACCACCAGGCCTGATGGTTTTCGCATCTTGAAGGTCCTGATAGGAAAAGCCCTTTCTTTTCTTGCTGGCCCATCGGTCATAACAGAGCTAAGCAAATAGCAGAAAGCGGCTGTGGCCAGCACATGAGGACTGTTTGGTGAGCCACGGCTGGGGCTCGACTGGGAAGGTGAGGGGAAAGCTGGCCTCGTCTTTAATAGCAGAGGAGCCATCAGACGGGAGGCACCTGTCTATCTAAGTCCCAGGAAGGAGCGATGCCAAATCTGAAACAGCAGCCTGGTTGCCAATGACAAGACTGGAGGGTGTGTTGGGAGGCCTGGCCACTGCAGCCCAGCTCGGCTCAGCCCACACCGGGTCTGGGAGCTCGCCAGCTTCCTATGTGAGGAAGGGTGCCTGGGAAAGACCAGGCCTGTGTGAAGCAGGCCAGGGCAGGTGGTTCTCTCTGCACGTGCTGGGATTCCTCATCACTGCCATCCCTGCCTCTGGGTTCTGGTGGTGGTCTCTTGATCCCCGGGTGGCTCCTGGCCTTTGACTGGGGTTCAAGGTCCTGGAAGGCCGTTCCAGGTGTCCATTCCAAGACCCAGTTCCGTGCACAACATCCCCTGTATCTGTCCACCAGGTGTCCCGTTTCTGGGGTGAAGCCCCTGCAGCTTGGAGCTCTGCAGCCCCCTCCCTTGGCTCCAACTGCCAGCTCCATCCCCCAGGGTTGCTCTGCAGAAGCTGGTCCCTTCCTTCCTCTGACAGCTGTGCTTGGAGGTGACAGGCCTGGCCCTGGGTTGGGGGCGGGGGCGGGGGTGGGTTCACCTTGGACCAGGCCCTCCTCGCCACCATGCTCAGGCCCAGCTACAGAATCTGCAGGTAGATTTCAGAATTTGGGACAGACTCATCCTCCCCACCTGGACTCCAGTTGTGAGTTCAGGGCATCGCTAGTGCTTCTGATGGACCCCCTCCTCTGATTAATTTACCTGCATGGATGGCAGAAGCCAGGGAAATAGTTCACCTGCCGTTTGCTGGTTTATGATGGAGGGATGGGATCAAAGATACAGAGGAGCATCCAGACACAGGAGCTGTTTAGGGCGAGGAGTGTCGGGGGGGTGGGTGGGAAGCCACCCCCCCCCCCGCACCCCCACCTGCCCTTCAACCCGGAAGCCCTCTGAACTCTGTACTTTTGAGATGTTTATGGAAGTTTTTATCATGCAAACATGATTGATCATTAACAACATCTCCAGTGCCTCTTTCTTCTCTTAAGAAGGAGCTGGGGAGGTGGGGCTGAAAATTCCAAGCTTCTAATCATGGCTTGTTCATTCATTTCTGGACGAGGGTTGACCAGCCAAGAGTCATCTCCTTAGACCGAAACACACCTGCTATCACCCAGGACGTTCCAAGCTATTTAAGAAGTCATGTCAGGAAAGTGGGATCAAAGGGCAAATATTGGAACAAAAAACTCTCCAGAAGCTCTTATCACCATCTCAAAGGTCTCAGGAGCTCTGTGCCAGGAACCAGGGCAGAGACCAGTATATATATTTCCTGCTCTCTCACACCAGTCCAAAAAAAAAGAGGTAAAGCCCTTATTCAAAAATTGTTACAAATTTCAGAATGGCAGGAAAGTGAAAGTGAAGGCGCTAACTTGAAAGGTTGTTTGCTGAATCACAAAAAGACGGCCAGGATTCTTGGCCTCCGGAGGAGAGGAATTCAATCCAGGGCCAGAGACGAGGCTTGATTGCTCAGAGCTTTTGTGCAATAGAGTTTATTAAAGTATAAAATGGATAGAGAAAGCTTCTGACATAGGCATCAGAAGGGGGCAGAAAGAGTATCCCCTTGCTAGTGTTAGAAGTGGAGTTATGTACTCTAAGGTAACAGGATTAGCCAGGTTTAATCCAGAGACTGTCCTCAGGCAGGATACATTATTGTTATAATCCTTGTAAAGACAGACCTACTCCCATAATTTACATTTTAAGATAAAAGAATTAGCCAGAAAGTTTAATCCAGAGACTGTCCTCAGGCAGGATACGTTATTGTTATATAATCCTAAGGAATGCAGAGAGAAAAGAAAAAAAAAGTTTGTCCTTTCTTCCTCCTTGAGAATAGCAGAACCCTCTCTCCTTGGGGACCCCTAGACTTTTTATCAACCTGCCTAGGAAATGACTCTCTCAAGCTGCTCAGTCATGTCAGATGCTTTGCAACCCCATGGTCTGTCCATGCAATTCTCCAGGCAAGAATACTGGAGTGGGTTGTCATTTGCTTCTCCAGGGGGGATCTTCCTGACTCAGGGATGGAACCTGGGTCTCTTGCATTGCAGGCAGATTCTTTACCATCTGAGCTACCAGATGGCAGGAACAGAGCGTTAAACCAGAGCAGGATCACAGGGCACCCATCTTGGCCACTCCTCAAGGATGCCCTCTGGCTTGTTGATGTCCTGCTTGGAGGGCAGAGGTCGGGCTCCTTTGGCTGGATGGGATGGGCAGCCTGCCTGCTGTAGCAACCTGTAGGCAGAGAAGTGACCTCTGTCCACTGAACAGGGCGGGTCCACTAAACCTCCCATTCTCCTCTTGAGGCTGCTGCTCAGCCCATCACCCATCCTTGGCACAAACAAGCTTTTTTCTGACCGTCTTTGTAAGAGCAGAACCTAAGCTTTCATCACTTGCCAGGGAGAGAAGCAGAGATGGCCTGAAGGAAGGCCGCCTAGTTGCCCCAGACGGGAGGACACCCTGGCACTTGGATCTGTTCAGGGCTCTCGCCACGTTCCCAGGAGACCAGATGTACCAGCAGAGCCACCAGGGCCCAGGACAGTTGAGAAGGAGGTGTGGATGTCAGAACACACTCGGGTGGGACAGACACGGGGATGGTTGTTTGCAGCCCTGAAGCCTTGCTGGGCCCCCAGAGGACCTGGACTGTGGCCTTCCTTCAAGACCCTTCTCTTCCCCCATCTCCTATCCTGATTTCCCTTCTCAGTCCCCAAACATGTTTCCCATCAGTTCTGCACAGCTCAGAGCACAAAATCTGCCTCCCAGGGACCCCTGAAGCTCTCAGGACCTCCTGGCTCCAGAGCCTGTGGCCCTCTGAGAGAGAGCCCCAAGGCAGTGCTGCCTGAAAGAGCTGGGAGCCTGGGACAGGGTCAGAAAGAGGCTCTGGCCCCCACCCCTGCTTTGCTTCCTGCCAGGGATGAGTGCAATGGAAGAAAGGTTTCCATCACTACGTATCAGAGGGCAGGCCCCCTGAGTTGGCCCAGCCCCATCACTGCACAGGTGAGGAGACGGGGTCCCAGAGGGCAAGGGACCTGACCTGGTCCCTGACGCCACATCAGGGTTCTCCACTCTCCCTTGCTCTCTGACTCCTTCCAGTCCAGAATCCTGGCAATGACCTCCTCCTGAGACCGCATTGATGGGCTCCCTCCCTTACCCAGAGTCCCGATGGGTGGACGCCCAGGGCCCCACTCACATGCCTTGGTTTGCTCTTTCCTCTAAGCAAGGACCCCTGGAAATAATTCTAAAGCTCCTGCACCTCTGTACATGCAGCCGCTGAAGACACCACTCGGAGATAGCCTCTTTTGAATCCTTGAGTAAAAACTCTGCTAAAATAAGGCAGCAGTTTCAGAATTTTCTTATCTGCTTATCTGGATTCTCGTGCCACTAACTTACAGAGCATTCTGTGGGCAATCATAGAAATAAACCCTGGAGGGAATTTTGTTCGTTGCAGGTGGAAGTACTTTCAATACTAAGAGAAACATCATTTTAAACAATGAGGGACAAGGAAGCCACATTTTTTGATTGTTAGGTGTGATGCTGCCATGAACATCCGTGTACAGGATTTTGTGCTGACGTGTGTTTTCATTTCTTTGAGGCCCATACTCAGTGATGGTGCCTGGTGTCTTTCCAGGACCTGGTCCCACTCTCCTTGGGAGCAGATTGGTGTCTCGCCAACCATTAGGGCCTTTAGGCACAGAGAAAACTGTCAAGAGTCAGTTTACTCGTGGGGTCTCCATGAAGTTCCCTGGGGGGGTGGTTCTCCATGAAGTTCCCTGGGCCCTTCCCTCACTCGTTCACTGGCATGCACCCTGGGGAGGGAGCCTAGGAGCAGGAGAAGGGGACGAGTCCCGCCTGAGAGGCCCTCACCCTGTCTCGTGGGCAACGCTCTGTCTCCCACACAGACACATTACACTGCCCCTGGACACACACTCTGACGGAGCACGGCCCGGAATCATTTTCTCACCATTCACCTTCCAGGGGCAGTGTACGACTCCTCGAGAGAATCATTCTCACCCCTGCAGGCCCCCAGATCTGGACACTCCCCGGCGCAAACCCCTGTGTCCTCACCAGACTCGGTGTGGATATTCCCACTTGAAAGTTGTTGTTGTTGTTGTTCAGTCACTCAGTCGTGTCCGACTCTTTGCAACCCCATGAACTGCAACACGCCAGGCCTCCCTGTCCATCACCAACTCCCGGAGTCCACCCAAACCCATGTCCATTGAGTCGGTGATGCCATCCAACCATCTCATCCTCTGTTGTCATCCCCTTCTCCTGCTCTCAATCTTTCCCAGCATCAGGGTCTTTTCCAATAAGTCAGCTCTTGGCAGCAGGTGGCCAAAGTATTGGAGCTTCAGCTTCAGCATCAGTCCTTCCAGTGAGTATTCTGGACTGATTTCCAGTAGGATTGACTGGTTGGATGATAGTTACCTTCTGCAAAGAGCAAAGGTTCCTGGAGAGGAAGCTCCTCAGAACTGACAGATGGTACTACAGGCAGTGCTCATACAGCCTTAAGCCAGAGGCAGTGGCCTCTGAGTTGAATTTTTCAAGGCGCTGTAGACCCACTGTCTGGTCTGCTCTTTGCAATAACCTCTGAACTAGAGATTCTTGTCCCAGTTCTACTGACAAGAGGTGGAAGCTCAGAGGGGATGGAGGACTTTTCTGAAGCCACACAATGACTGAGCTAAAAGCCAAGAGCTGAACTGAGGTTGGTCTTGGACCAAAATCCAGAGTCAGAGATGACAGAGGCATCTCGTGTTTGCCCCCAGTGCTGAGTTGGCCCAAGTTCTGGTCTTCTGTCTGAATTGTTGGGAAAGGGTTTGGTAGCCTCCTCATCACCCCATTGCCATTCCTTCTTGTGGAAGACAGTTTCACACCCACCGTCTCATCGTGCCCCTGATATCTAGGGGGTGTCAGTTCCATTTTTCAGGACCAGAAAGTTAGACATCACATAGGATGCCAAAAAGAGATCAGGTGAGTCTAAGGAGCAATAGATGACAATGCCTGGATCCCTAGGAGAGATGTCCCTGGTGTCACCCTCTGAATGTTGCAAACCGAACACTTAGGGACAGAAGTTGAAGAGAGGAACAGCCTAGGGGCCAAGTTTCCAGTGGCCATAGGAAGACACCCCCAACGGCTCCTCCAGGCCACATCCCTCCAGGCTGCACTCCTGAGTGGCTCCCCAGAGGGGTATGAGTTTTGGGGCTGTCCTTAGGGCTGAGGGGCCAGAGCTAGGACCTCAACACTGACTGGGTGGCTGAGGTCAGGTCAAGGTGAGGCAGGAGATAGATGGGGCCCAGGCTGAGCAGCTGGAATCTGTCCCCTATAGATGGATACACCCATAGCAAGAGCAAGGAGGAGCTGAATCCTGCTTAAATGAAAGATAAAGAGACCATGTATTTCTCATTCTTCAGGTCAAGGAGACAACCCCCATCCCCAACTACACATGCACAAAAAAGTTCCTTAGAGGTCAGAGAAGGCCTGTGCTGGAAAAAACCCTTCCTCTCTCACCCCACCCACCGTCCCTTTAGACCATTCACCCAGCAAGATACAGGAAGATGAGCATGGTCTTCTGGAAATAGAGCATCATCCTCTTCTACCAAAAACCTCTGCCAGTTTGTTTTGTTAAAAACTTGGGGGATATATATGAGAATGGACTTGAGAAAATTAGACTAGGAAGAAAGAAATAGAATTTTAGACTGGGCTGATTTTTATTAACATGGTTTTACTGAGCAAAATTCTGGAGTCCCTGGGCTAGCCCGGGCACTGGGAACAATGCTGTTGGCTGGGTTGTTGACTGGGAACTGGACCCAGTGTTGGCCTGAGATAAGCATTTGGAGATTCCTTGCACTAATGTGAGAATACCCGGTGGGCAATCTGCCTTGTGAGGCCCCCAACCCCACCCCTCACTGTCCCCTCTGAGGACATAGAGGAGCCTCCCTTTACCTGCTGTCTGGGCAGTATCAGCGTCCTGAAGAGAGATGTCATGAATGCCTTCCCCCAGCTGTCTGGGCAGCCACAGGATTTGCTGTTGCTGAGATGAGCTCTCTGATTTCAAAGGAAATTATGGGATACCAAGTAGCAACACCTGACTTCTGGCCATCATGGGACACCTGGGACCCAAATAGATGAGCAACCCCCGAAGCCCTCCTTGGTCTGTGTGACCAAGGACGTATAGAGCCTGACAGGTGGAGACTGGAGTTGAGTCATCAAAATGCAAACTCACAGTGCTTCACCAGCCTCCCATACCACAGAAGCCCTGAAATTACAGAGAGGAAGCTCCTTGAGGTAACACTGCAAGTAGTTCTGCAAACCTGCCTAAATATCTCCCAAGAGGCCATGGCCATTAACAGGGGACTGTGGAGGGAGCGAATGGAACCAAGACTCTAGGGGTTTATCCGACACTAGTTCTGAGCTTTCAGGACTAAGGACCAGTTAGTAGGGTCTGGTGACTATGGCCCACCAGTCAGAGTACTGGCTTCTGGGGGTCAAGTGACAAAGCAGGTTTTTGACTGATTCCATCAGTGGAATTGTGGATCTGGGATCCCACCCCATGGATGGACAGTTGGAATCCCCCCTGGCTTCCTGCCTCCCAGGATGAAGATGGTCACAGTAGGAACCAGCTAAGTGCATGTCGCTGAATCTCCCTCTTCTTACAAAAAGTATCAAAACAAGACTGCATCCTTGGTCAAGTCAGAGAAGTCATTTTCACCATCCAAGACTCAAATGATGCAGATTAATTCTATTAAGTTGGGCTCTGTAGAGACCTCATGAAATTGCCAACATCTGTTGGATCATAGAAAAAGCAAGAGAGTTCCAGAAAAACATCTACTTCTGCTTTATTGATTATGCCAAAGACTTTGACTGTGTCAATCACAACAAATTGAAAAATTCTTCAAGAGATGGGAATCCAGACCACCTGACCTGCCTCCTGAGAAATCTGTATGCAGGTCAAGAAGCAACAGTTGGAACTGGACATGGAACAACAGACTGGTTCCAAATCGGGAAAGGAGTACATCAAGGTTGTATATTGTCACCCTGTTTATTTAATTTATATGCAGAGTACATCAAGCTAAATGCTGGACTAGATGAAGCACAAGCTGAAATCAAGATTGCTGGGAGAAATATCAATAACCTCAGATATGCAGATGACACCACCCTTATGGAAGAAAGTGAAGAGGAACTAAAGAGCCTCTTGATGAAAGTGAAAGAAGAGAGTGAAAAAGTTGGCTTAAAATTCAACATTCAGAAAACTAAGATCATGGCATCTGGTCCCATCACTCCATGGCAAATAGATGGAGAAACAATGGAAACAGTGACAGACTTTATTTTCTTGGGCTCCAAAATCACTGCAGCCATGAAATCAAAAGACGCTTCCTCCTTGGAGGAAAAGCTATGACCAACCTAGACAGCATATTAAAAAGCACAGACATTACTTTGTCCACAGAGGTCCATCTAGTCAAAGCTATGGTTTTTCCAGTAGTCATGTATGGATGTGAGAGTTGGACTATAAAGAAAGCTGAGTGCTGAAGAATTGATGCTTTTGAACTGTGTATGGTGTTGGAGAAGACTCTTGGACTGCAAGGAGATCCAACCAGTCCATCCTAAAGAAAATCAGTTTTGAATATTCATTGGAAGGACTGATGCTGAAGCTGAGACTTTAATACTTTGGCCACCTGATGCAAAGAACTGACTCATTTGAAAAGACCCTGATGCTGGGAAAGATTGAAGGCGGGAAGAGAAGGGGACGACAGAGGATGAGATGGTTGGATGGCATCACCAACTCAATGGACATGAGTTTGGGTAAACTCCAGGAGTTGGTGATGGACAGGGAGGCCTGGTGTGCTGTAGTCCATGGGGTCTCAAAGAGTTGGACATGACTGAGTGACTGAACTGAACTGAACTGAAGAGATCTCAGGATCCTGAAGGATGACAGTGGATTTTTGAAGTTTAATCAGATTACTTAAACTACAGCTTTTGTTCTCACTGTGCTGTTTCTGATGAAGCAAACTTCTCCAGCTATGGCATCTGTGGGCAGTTATTGACATGGGAAAGGCCCCTTCTCTGTTTACATGTGCAGAGGGCACCAGAGGTGGTCTGTTACCTGCAAGGTCTACAGTGTTCTTTTGCCATGAGACTGCTCTCTGAATCCTTGCATGATATGGTCACAGGGACTGTTACCAAACCAAACTTGGGTCTGCTCATCCAACACACAGTAAAACCAACCTGCTGACACAGGGTTGTGAAGTAAAGTACAGTGTTGACGGTAAGGTGCTCAGGGTTGGGCCAAGTGAGGAGAATGGGCAACTCACACACTAGAGACCTGAGTTCCCTGATGACTTCTGGGGAAGGGTTTGCAGAGTCCAGGTGAGGGAGAGGGTCCCAGAGCTCATGGACATTCTTTGATTGGTTGGTGATGAGATAACTGGGTGATGTTTAGGGACCCTCAATCATTAACCTTCTGGTTCCAATCCATCTGGAGCTACGTGTTGAAGGTCAGCATCTAGCTAATTTCTCCACTTGATGGGCGGGTGGTTGCTTGGTCACTAAGTCATGTTTGACTCTGTTCAACTCTGTGGACTATAGCCCGCCAGGCTCCTCTGTCCATGGGATTCCCCAGGCAAGAATACTGGAGTGGGTTGCTATTTCCTTCTCCACAGCATCTCCCCAACCCAAGGATTGAATCCCCGTCTCCTGCAATGGCAGGTGGATTCTTTACCACTGAGTCACCAGGGGAGTTAGTATCTGTAAAACAACTCAAGGCTATGGCTCAGGATATTATCTACAACCTTTGAGGAGGAGCTAAGGATCCTTGCCTTTTTCTTAATGGCTAAACTATTGTTCTTTTGCCCTGCTTGACTGTTTTCCTTTGTTTCTACATTTTCTCATTTCTCTGATTAACTTGGCTGTTTGGAATTTGGGGAAGACCTAGAAGGCTAAAGCTTTTTTACAAATAAGAGGCCAGAGATGAGGGGGGAGCGAAGTGGAGTCTGTCCCTGGGAAGGCTTCACAGAGTCCTGCTCAGTTTTAGGTTTTGAATTGTTCCAGAAATCATTAGGCTGGACCATTACATTGATGGGACCTGGTGAGCAGGAAGGATCAGGTGTCATCTAGACGCTTTAGGAAAACACGTGTGTACTAGAGGATTTGACAAACCCCTCCCATCTGAGCGAAGTTTCTGGAACTGGTAGGCACATCCATTCCACACTGAGAAAGAGGCACAAAGCATGGGGAATCCCTATGGATTTTGGAGACAACATATATTCCATTTCCAAGGGCTACTCCATCCCACTTACTGAATAGTCTTAACCACAGGCTTTCAGTGTTGCGGCCAGAGTAAAACAAGGCTTCCTGGATGATTCAGGCCTCCAGGCAGAGAATTCTGCCATTTGGCCCTGATGGTCCAGCAGAGTCAGGGATGCCCAAGTGTCTGTGTGACACCAGAAGGTGATGAAGGTCCTGGACCAGCCCTGATGGAGGAACCACAGCACAGATACCCAGTATTTCAGAGCCAAGCAATGCTCTCATCTGTCATCAGCAAGTAACTGTTCTCCATTTGAGAAACAGGTCCTAGGCTGAATGTCAGCCACTGGAGATGCCAAGTAACCATGAGCCAGCACGAGGCATCTTGAACTGAGTGTGGCCTGAGCCATCGAGCTATAGGTTGGGCATGCCCAGCAGTAATTAATCATCAGGGAGGTGGCTGTACGCGACCAGGCTTGAGAAGATCCCGGAGGCGCAGGTAAGTTGAATGGGCAGGTGGCTACCCTCCCAGTGCACCAGCTCCTGCAGCGTTACTGCCTCACCCCAGGCCCATCCCATGTCCCACTGGGGAGTCCCCGTGGCCAGTCATGTTCCTCTCCCAGGGCGGCTGTAACAAAGAAACCACAAGCTAGGAGACTCCAAACAACAGAAATCATTGTCCCACAGATCTGGAGGCCAGAAGTCTGAAATCAAGGTGCTCCGTCTGGAACTGCAGAGGAGAATCCTCCCTTGTCTCCTCCAGCTTCTGGTGGTGCTCGGCAATCCTCATCCTTCCTTGGCTTGGAGATGGCAACCTCTGCCTCCAACATCTGTCAGCATCACTCCAACATCTGCCTCTGTGGTCCCCTCGTGTGTCTGTGTCTCCCTCCTCTTTAAGGACCCAGTCATTACTGGAGGAGGGGCCACCTTTTTCCAATACAACCTCACCTAAACTAAATACGGGCTTCCCTGGTGGCTCAGTGGTAAAGAATCTGCCTGCCAAGCAAGAGACACAGGTTCGATCCCTGGGTCAGGAAGCCTCCCTGGGGAAGGAAATGGCTACCCACTCTGGTATTCTTGCCTGGGAAATCCCATGGACAGAGGAGCCTGGTGGGCATAGTCCATGAGTTTGCAAAAGAATCGGGCACGACTTAGTGACAATAACAAAACTAAATACGTGGGTAATTAGCTTATTTCTAGACAAGTCATATTCTGAGGTTCTGAAGGTTAGGACTTCAAAGTATCCTTTTGAGGGTGGACACTATTCAGCCCAGGACACCAGTGGACTGAGAGGGGTCTGAGCCTGGTTTAAGGATGGCTCGGCCTGACCGGCTAATGCCAGCACTTGCCAGAGTAGAGTCCTTAGCACTGTAGACTTCCGTGGGCAGAGCCCTGATGGCAGGGGACCCCATCTGCAGGGAGGCTGAGCAGTACACCAGGCAGTCCTTGTCAACAGTGAGGCCAGACCCATCCGTGCCTGGTTCCCTGGTCGTCCAGAAACCTGGTGTACTAGCCAATGCCCTGTGATAAATACCTTTGTGTTTGAGCTAGCAAGAAGAATCAGTGTTACGGCGAAAAAGAGCCCCATGATACAAGTACTCCTTTGGAGATCAGGAAAAACAAATAAATACAGATGCATCTAAGAGCTTCCTAAGGGGAGCTGATGCCAGCAGGAGGATCATAGGGGAGGTAAGGGAGAAGGGGCCAAGGGGACAACAGTCTGTGGGCCGATTTGTACATTGGCGGCCCTGTTTTCACCCAAGCCATCTATTTGCAGAGAGAGAGGAAGAGAGAGAAAACACAGGATTTAGAGCTGGCCTGGTTCTCTGAACCTCTCCGAGCCTCGGTGTCTTAGCCGATGAGTGGCCATGAATTCCAGTGGAAATATCGGTCAACGGACCCATCTCCTCCAGGCCTTGCTCCTTGGTAGCTGCACACACAGGAGATAGGCAGGATCCAGGTTTCGTGGGGCTTGAAGCATACTCAATCTGGGAAGCCCTACTTGAGAAAAAGTTTAACACACAACAGTGAGTCCAAAATTGCAGGCTTTGTTCTGGAAAGTGGAGGAAGCCCTGGGGGAAACGCAGCTGGAGAGAGAACTGTGAGGATAAGTCAGGTCCAACCAGCAGCCCTCGGAACACTGAGGGAGCAACCCCTGGGGCAGGGGAGGGCATCTGGGACCACAAGACCCGGAGAAGGCCTGCAGAGGGGCTGCTGTGTGTGTGTGTGCACGCACGTACCACCTGGAGGTGCTGGACCCTCTTGGGTACTCACCTTCCCCTCAGGGAGGGGAGGAGAGAGCCAGAAAGGGCCGGATCTGGGGGCCTCGGGTCTGAGGGAGCCAGCCCGCCGGAGTGATTACAGGAGAAAATGATTCTGGCAGGAACACTGTGAGTAAATTAAAGGGAAAGCGCCGCAGTGAGGCAGGAAGTCAGAGAGGCTGGCTCCCTGCGGCCCTGGCATGATGAGGAGATGACACCGGCCCAGGTGGTAGAATACAGCCATTATACCCGAGAGGTAGGAGGGGAGGGAGTGGGGGGAGGGGAGGCAGAGGCCGGTGGCGGCCCCAGCGATCTGGGCCAAGGGGAGAGAAGGGAATTCCATGTGTGGGATCAGGGAATCTGCAGGGGAAGGGGAGGGGGCACCAGACAGAGTGGGGAGGTGATGGCATGAGCAGGTCTGTCCTCACCAGGCCCTCCCATCCATTGGCCAGGATCCCTCAGGACGCGACATCATCTCACAGGACCAGGCACTGGCAGGTCAAAGATGCTTTGGAGCCAACTCTAGAGCACAGAGCTGTCACGTGGCTTCTCTCCCCTCAGCTGCTGTTTCGGAGCTCCACAGCGGGGCTCACGCCCTTCTGCTCGTTTGTCTAAAGTGCCTTTTGCCCGTTTCAGTCCCTTTTTAAAAAAAAAAAATCTCTGCATCAGAGGCCGCAGCAGTAGTGCTGGGAGCGGTTCCTGGGGCGAGTGGTCCCCCAGCTATGCTCCCCAGGGAAGGACATCTTTCTTCACTGGGGGCAAAGGTGTCTTCCATTGCTGAGCAGGTGAGAGGTGGCCCTGTCCCAGGAGTTCTTTCTCCTCATTTCCAGACTGGGTGGCCACCTCGGCCACACTCGAGGTCCTCTGACCTGTATGCACCCCAACTCCACTCTCCCCCAGACCACCCCACACGCTCTCTCCAGCTTCCCTGTGCCCCGAGGCCTAGGGGAGAGCATGGCCCACCCACACACCGGGAACATGGTGGGAGGAGACCCAGAAGGGGAAGGAGCGAGGCGAGAATGTAGGAAACAGCTCTGATTAGGCCAGGGGTCACCCCAGAGTGAACCCTCCAGTAGATCTGTTTCTGAGTCCAGCCATTTTGAATCCAGGGACGGGCCAGCCTGAGTCCACACTTTTCCAGCAGGAAGAACCTGGGAAGCATAGCACTGTGCTCCCCCTGCACAGGTGGACACACTGAGGCCAGAGCTGGGACCTGAACCTGGCCCATCTCGGCCTCTCTGACCTTTCTGGACACTTTTACCTCCCACTCCTGGGGTTTCAGGCTGCCTTTGGAGCCTGCATCCTTCACTGCAGCCGCAGTGCTAGTTGCTCAGTCATGTCTGACTCTTTGCCACCTCATAGACTGTAGCCAGGCTCCACTGTCCATGGAATTCTCCAGGCAAGAATACTGGAGTGGGTTTCCATATCCTTCTCCAGGTAATCTTCCTGAGCCCCAGATCAAACCTGGGTCTCCTGCATTGCAGGCAGCATTGCAGGCAGATTCTTTACCATCTGAGCCACCACTAAGCCCTCTGTGCAAAAAATAAATCAGAAGGCCTGCACCCAAGGGAGAGAGCAGAGCACAGCCCTTGGTGGGAGCTCTCAAAAAATGGAGGAATTGCAGCAACGCAGAACTCACTAAACATCTGAACTGAGGTTCGGTTAGCTTACGGGCAACACAGCCCAAAGTGCTAGACTCTCATGAAAACCTGGCAGCGAGATGTCCTTCCGGCTGTGGCCTCCTGTGACCTGCAGCCGCTGTGCTCATCTTCCAACTGGCAGGAGGTGTAGCTGTGTCCCCCAGGGGTTTGTCCCAAATCCAGAAGTCAGCCCGGGGCAAAGAAGCACAGGTCTCCCCCCTCCTCTTCCTGCCTCTGCCTGCCCTGTTGGGCCATCTCCTGGGTACCGTTCTCTGAACACCACTCTAAGCTTATAATTCAGGTGCTTTTTATGATTATGAGAGTTATCCGTGCTCATGAGAAACTTAGAAAATAGAGAAACCGAATGAAGGAGACAAAAATCACTCATAATTGCACATGTGAGCAATCACAGTAGAGGTGTGGGGTCTACCTCTAGTTTCTTTGTTTTTCAGTGTATAAAGGTCTCTTTTAAAAAAATCATCTCTTGGTAAATGTCACATTGCACTTGAAAATATTTGGGTTATTTTCAAATAACTTCTGATATTGATTTCTGACATAATTTCACAGTGATAAGAGAATAGACTCTGTATGATTTCAATACCTTTAGACCATGAAATTTTTGCACCTTGTTTTGTGTCCCTGGATACGTGTCTCCTAGTTTATAGTCTATGGGAACTTGAATAGAATTTGTATCCTGCTGTTGTGTAAAATTTGTATAAATCTTAATCATGCTGAATTGGTTCATGGTGCTTTTTAAGTATGCCATATCCTTCTGCTTTTCTGTATATTCATTCTATTAATTTTTGAGAGTTTGATACTGAAACTCCAACTAAAAATCTTAATTTATCTACTTAAAAATAATTGTAATATATAGTAAAATTCTATGTAAACTTGTGCTGCATTTTCCAAGTCTCTTGTAAATGTGTTATCATACTTTCATAACTTAAAAATTTAAAAGAAAGAGGAAAAAATATTCATATTGAAATCACATTGCCTACTGTTTTTTATGCTGGGGTTTTTTTGTTTTTTTTTTGGTAACTGAATATATTATTCTGTGGATTTTCCCACATCAATAAACATTATCTAAAAGCAACATTCACTTTTTTAAAAAATCCTAAATTTTTGGAAAGGTTATGATACCTGTGGTGCCTGGCACATGGTAAATTCCCACTGTCAAATAAATACCTACATAAAAATGCCACTTGGTCCCAGCATTCCACAACTTCCGCCTCTGAAAGCTGGCTGGTCTCAGGCTCTGACTGGGGCCAAGGAAGTCAGACATGAGAGATTTGGAGGCTCTTGTGTAATGAGGGAGGGCTGCAGACACTGATTTAGGGGTACGTGTGCATTATCCCATCAACCCACACAGCCAGCCTGTCATGTGGGGCAACATGTCAGAGATGGCCTATTTTCCCCACTGTTTGTCCCCCTTCTTCCTTAGCATTGTTGCTGTCGTTCAGTACTCTTTCTGACCCCATGGGCTGCAGCACATAAGGCTTCCCTGTCCTTCACTATTTTTAGGAATAAGGATCCTAATTTTATCTGGACACACGGTTGCTGCAATCAAGATGACGCTCCACAGAATCCCTTGTTGCCAAGTGAGACATGTGACAAATTCTGTCCAAAGGTTTGTAAGCTGAAGTGTTGTGTGTGGCTTCCTGGAAGTGTCCTTCAGAGAGAGTCAGAGAGCCCCTCTGTGCTCCTTACTCCTTCTTGCTAACTAGAAACAGGGCATGATGGCTGGAGCTTGGCAGCCATGTTGGGCTTTGAGGTGAAAACTTCTTGCTGAGGATGGCAGAACAGCAAGAGAGAAGGGGCCTGGGTCCCTGAAGGTTGTTAAATCACCCTGCCAGACTGGAACTACTTATCTGTAGAATTTTACATGAGAGAGACATTACTATCTTGCTTTTAAAAAAAAAGTAGTGGCAAGACTTTTGGAGCCCTGGGCCCTCTTTGTAGATAGTTCCCTGGTATTAGGGAATGTTGTTAACATTTATTGATGTCGCCAGGCATATTATATACCTTCTTCAATTAAATTGAATGTAATTTAGCTTAATTTAATTTTCTCAAGAAACCTGCAGAGTTAGTAGTATATAGGTTCAGAGAAGCTGAGGAACTTGTCTAAATCACACAGACAATGACAGAGTCTGACTTCCCAATTTCTGTTCTCACTCTGCCGTACTGCTAAGTTCTCCTGGATTCATTTGATTTTGCTTCTGAAAAGAAGAACTCTACCTGAGAAAGTCAAGTTCACTAGTGGTGACTTTATCTTCTTGTTTTCTGCCAGCCTCACATTTGAGATGAGGTTCCAGAAACTGAACTAATTTTTAGGGGTTGAAGGAAAACTTGAATCATGTTTTAATATTGGTAAATTATTTTCTTTCTCTACTTAAAAAAAAAAGCCCGTCGTCAGCTATAATAAATTCAACTCAATTACCCTTATTATAGTGATTACTGTTCATGCCACTCTAATTGGCTTCTCTCGGCATTTTCATTAAGAATCGGTATCTTCAAAGGTTTATAACACAGACACATTTTTACTTGGAGCTGAAATTTGACTTTGACGGCCAGGTTGGGAACCCAGGCGCCGGAGGTGCTGCCGCCAAAGAAGCAAACCTGGCCTCTGAGCTGGCCCCTGTGCCTCGGATGATGCGAGCAGGTCTGCCCAAGGGCCAGTCTCTCTGCACGCTTGTCTCCACACGGGTCTGAGTCTTGGTGGGACAAGCCCCTGTGCTTGTCGGAGAGCAGTGTGGCCATGGCCTGGCGAAGGTCAGGCTCCATCAGGGAGCTAGCAGCTCATCTCGCTATAAAACAACCCCTCTGTGGGACCCACCCCGTGTAGTGAAATGAGAAACAAGAAAGCCTGGGTTCAGTTCTCTCTCTGCTGTTATCTCGGGTACCTAGTGCTTGGACTTTTGGATGCCTCAGAGTCCCCATCTTCCGAGTGGACAATAGTTGTCGTGAGGCTCAAGTGAGATGATTTCTATTTTATTTATTTGGCTGCATCAGATCTCAGTTGCGGAATGTGGGCTCTCTCTTTGTGGCATGTGGGATTTATTAATAGTTTCCTGACCAAGGATCGAACCCTGAGCCCCCTACATTGGGAGCGTGGAGTCCCCGCCACTAGACCCCAAGGGAAGTCCCCTCGAAGGAGATTCAACATGGAAAGCACTTAAGGAAAGAGCTGCATAAATGTGAGTCTCTATTATGGACCCCAGGGCTTTTCTGTCTCTCTCAAGAGGGAGGCTAGGACAGGCGGGTTCTCTGGGCCCACAGAGACATAAACAAAAGTCAGTTCTGCTGGGGGCGGGGGCGGGGGAGCGTTAGGCCATCAGGAGAGGCAGCCTGCTCTCAGGTGTAAGGTTCCCAGACAGCCAAGGGGCTCCTGCAGAGCTCCGGCAAGGCTGGGTGCTCCCCTTGGAATGCCCTGAGTTCGAATCCCGCCACTCCATTTATTCTGGGCAAATCATTCAGCTTCTTTTAGTCCCACTTTCCACTTGCAGAAAAAATGCAGATAATAATATTCACTTGTATAAAATACAGGCTGGCACAGGCTGGCCCACCCCACAAAAGACCTATTGTGAGTAGCGATGGGCAACCTTGCTGGATTCAGAGAGACTGGTGAGCAGTGCAGGAACCGGCCCTGCAGACACCTTGATCTCAGCCTCAAGCTCGTCTGGGACCTCCAGCCTCCAGACCTGTGAGAATAACTGGGGTAGTTCAGTTGGTAAAGAATCCGCCTGCAATGCAGGAGATCCTGGTTCGATCCCTGAGTCAGGAAGATGTGCTGGAGAAGGGATAGGTTACCCACTCCAGTATTCTGGCCTGGAGAATTCCAAGGACTATAAGTCCATGGGGTCACAAAGAGTTGGAGACGACTGAGCGACTTTCACTTTCACTTCAAATCCGGGATCATTTTTTACAGCAGCAACAGCAAACTAATCCAGTGGTGAAGTGGACTCACTGGGACCACAGGTCAGTCTGCTGGGATGGGGACCTGACCCCGTGTCAGTGTGCCACCCAACAATGCCCCTGCGGGGGTCACGCCCTCTGCCACCACTCCCCAGACCCAGGAGTTGCTACAGAGCCCAAAAGTTGCAGCACCCTCCCAGCAGGCTGGACTTGGCACAAGAAGCCACCAGCACCTGGCAAGACTTGCCCCTGCAAGGGGAGCCTTACAACCTCTGTGAAGGGGTCTGTCCCTTCCAGCACGGTGCCTTTGACCTTAGCAATGACCCCATTATAAGCAGCCACTCACCCTGGGGCCTCGGTTCTCCACCCAGGCCGCAGCGCTGCTTGAGCCTCCTGGCCTCCGCTCTGGTCACTCTGGGCCCCCCAACTCCGCTTTCCCCACCTCTCCCTGCGTGTTCGCCTCCCCTCCTCCCTGCCAACTCCCTCCTTCCCCCCCTGCCCGCGCTGGGGCCTGGAAGCCCCTTCCTGGCTTACCCGGCCTCCCTGGACGCAGCGCTTCATCCCAGGGAGATGCCTGCCTTCCGCGTGCCCACTCCCCTTCTCTCCTTGACCCTCAGTCCCTCTAGGGCACCGACTCCTGACTGCTTGAGTGCGTAGGGGGCCCCACACCCTCACTGTTTCATTTGTCCACTGGTTCTTCACTCAATAAAGCTACCTGAGCACCCACCCCCCTGAGCCACAATGTCTCCATGCTGTGGATACATCCGTGCGCAGGACAGAGAAAGATCCCTCCCCGGGAGGAGTCCCGCTCCAGCTGGGGCAGACCTGCAACAAAGTACCAAGTAACTGCCGGCTGTGGAAGACAGAGGGGCCAGAGCTGGTGGGAGGGCCCACACGGGGTCTGGGTGATAAGATGGCTCCTTATGTTGACTTTGCAAACAAAGGATAAAATCACAGTGATCCGTGAGACTGACCAAAGTGCCTCCTGTAACAGCATCCTGTTACCTCACTGGCGCCTATCTTCTCCAAGCTGTGTGACCCCCAGATTTCAGACCTCTCCGGCTATGTGACCATCCCTGCAGAGAATTCTTCATTGGTGGGGTATAAGAAGGATTCCACCAGAAAGGGAGGATGTTGATTCTCCTTAAGAGCCAGTCCCCCTCTCTTCTCCCTCTAATAGAGTTCCCTTTTCTCGCCTGACAGCCCGGCTCGCTCTCTTTTTCTCTGTACTCGCCTTCCTGGGAGGGCTGATGGGGAAAGTGGGGTAGCATTGAGAAACAGGGGTCCTGGCAGAGCGGAGGTGAGAGGTGGGAGAGTGAGCCAAGACGGTGTCTGGGGGCTGTCATGGTGGAAGGAGCACAATGCAAAGGCCTGAAGGCTGCCCGTGTGTGTGAAGGACAGAAGGAGGCAGGTGAGAGGCACGTGGGCAGTCAGGGGGCCTGCAAGTTATAGGCCTGGCTGTGTGGTCCCTGCTGCTCCTGGAGTGACACTGACCCATGCGGAAAACAGACAGAAGGTCCCTTCTGCGCTTCTCCTATGTTCAAGCCTCCCAGGGACAGAGGCAGTACGGGAGGCTGGGGGTGTGGGCACAGCGGCTGGCAGGGTTCCCACTCCAGCATTATCAGAGCCGAGTGTGGAAGGGTGGGCAGGGAGCTGAGAGGGGACAGGTAAGGCCCTGACTCAGCTGCAGGCGTCTTTCCAGGTCAGCAACAATAATGGCTAGCCCTGGGGAAGGGTTGCTCAGAGACAGCCTGCACCAGGCCAGCACCTTCACAGCAACGCTTCCAGAGGTCTTACGCTCTTTGAGAATGGGAAACAGGAACAGAGAGGTTGACCAACTTGCCGGGATCACAGAGCGGGTAAGCAGAACTGGGACCCAAACCCAAGGACACAGGATGGCGGTCTTTTTTTTTTCCTTCGATCTCTGCATCACATGTGACTGTGTGGACCACAGTCTTTGTTGTGAGCTCTCTTTGTCTTCTTTTTAAAAAGTATTTATTTATTTATGTATTTGGCTGTGTCATGCAGGATCTTTTGTTGCGGCACACGGACTCTCTGCTTGTGGGGCACGGGGTTTTGGAGTGGGTGGGCTCAGTAGTTGCGGCACTTGGGCTTAATTTAGTTCAGTTTAATCACTCAGTCGTGTCTGACTCTTTGAAACCCTGTGGACTGCAGCGTACCAGCCTTCCCTGTCCATAACCAGCTCCCAAAGCATGCTCAAACTCATGTCTATTGAGTTGGTGATGCCATCCAACCATCTCATCCTCTGTCGTCCCCTTCTCCTCCTGCCTTCAATCTTTGCCTGCATCAGGGTCTTTTCCAATGAATCAGTTCTTTGCATTGGGTATTGGAGCTTCAGCTTCAGCATCAGTCCTTCCAATGAAGATCAGGACTGATTTCCTTTAGGATTGACTGGTTGGATCTCCTTGCAGTCCAAGGGACTCCCAAGAGTCTTCTCCAATACCACAGTCCAAAGCATCCATTCTTCTGCCCTCAGCTTTCTTTCTGGGGCTTAGTTACCCCGAGACATGTGGGAGCTTAGTTCGCCAGCCAGGGATCTGAACCTGTGTCCCCTGCATTGCAAGGCACATTCTTAACCACTGGACCACCAGGGAAGTCCCGGACCACACACTCTCCTGAGAGGAAGACTTGCCTGTCCCCTTCCTATGCCTTGGGTCATTCCAGCTTTATCTTCTTACGCCTCGTCCTCTTCAATATTCCAGCTCCGGGCTCTGTCTTGAGCCCATGGGTCTTCCTGATTTCTCCTTAGGCTCTGGGGCTCCTGTTTGCCTGCCGGTGATTCCTGAACCTCCACATTTAGATGCTACTTGGTCCCCCACCGTGGTGTCCATCCCCTGAGCAGCTGGACATCTCCACGTGGACGTCCCACCCACACCACAAACATGCCTCTTCCAGGACTGCCTCCTGACATCTCCTCCTGCCCTGGGCCCTTCCCACTAACACCCTCTGAGCCAGGGCCCCGGAGGTCTCCTTGCCCGCAGACTCTCACATGCAACACCCAGGCCATCACCCGCCCCTCCCAATTTTGCCTCCTAAATTTGAGGGATCTCTTCCTATTCCCTTCTTCCCTGCGGATCCTCCTACGTAGGTAATTACAACAGCCTCTACTGTGCTCCCTGCCTTAGGGCTGCCTCCATGCCACTGCCCACAGGTCTATCCCCATCGCCCGTACATCAGTCGGGACTCTGCTGGAATGCCCCCCGTCACGGCCAGTACCCAGCACCACCCAGACATGCCCCCTGCTCCCTCCAGGGTGAGCACGGCTGCCTGACAGGGGCCAGTCCACGTCCCCAGCCTCAGCGCTGGCCTCAGCGGGTCTCCCTCCAACAAGAACACTTGGTCCTGGCTGCCTGCCCCATCACATTGTTCTTGCACCGCCCCCCCCCCCCCCCCCCCCCCCCCCCCCCGCAGTGACATGTCCTTCACCTCCTCCCTCTGCTTGACTCATAGCTACTCTGTCTTGGACCAGGAGCACCTCTCTCACCAACCCTCCCGCCTTCCCTGGTGCTGCCAGATGTGTTCTTTCAGCAGGAAGCAGAGTGCGGGACCCCAGACTGGGCAGGCTCTGTACAATGGGGGCTGGCCTGTCTTAGTCTCCCAAGGTCCACTGGGTGCCATTCAGGGCCAAGCGTTTTGTGATGTCTGGTTCCGAACTCATGAGGAGACAGATTTGCCAAAACCACCCCAAAGGCTGTGATAACCCAGTGATCCTTGGACCGCCTGTTGGTCTCCTTCTCCCCAGTCTTTCCTTCCCTGGGCAGGGTCTTTCCAAAGTCCTTCAGATGGCGTGACTTCCCTGCTCGAACGAATGGTCCACAACTCTGCAGGCACCAAGGCCAGGGCTTGGCTTTCAGGCCCTTATCATCTGGCTCTGGCCCTTTAGGCCAACCTCGCCACCGCTCTCCCTGCCACAGCTGTACTGGCTGTTTTCTCGTGCCAGGAGTGCCCTGTCTGGCTCCTCTGTCCACTGGGGCATCCCTACTGGGCACCCGGCCCTGGGGTAGGCAGTGGGGGTGAAAAGTTGAAATTTTGCATAACCTCCTTCTCCTTCTGCCTCTGTAACTCAGCTTGCCCCTTGCAAAGTCTAGATCACGTAGGTCACATAGTCTCAGAAAGTGGGGACTTGCAATACTAGAAACTGGAGTTTATTTCACTCACCCTTGTCCTGCTCTTTGCAATCGCCCCTGCAAACCTGCTTAATCATGCCTGTCCAGGCCAGGCATCCCGCTCCCCATATTGACTGCTGTTCCCGCGCGCGCAAAACCCCTTAGTTTAAACCAGGCTATTGACAGCTCGTATTGCCCACTACCGTCTGTCTATAAAAACTCTGTAATCCCTTTGTTTGGGGCTCAGAGCTTGGAGTGTTAACTCCTCTGGGCCCACCAACGTAATAAACCTGAGTTCTCCAACGCTCCGAGTGTGATGACTGGTTTCTCAAGTACTGGTTTCTGCAACAGGGGTAAACTGTGACCCAGGCATTGCCCTGCCCTAGAGACTCAGGAATCCAGGACCACTGTGCTCTGCACTGTATTGTTTGTGTTTATTCACTCAATCAACCAGTAAATCAATTGATAAGGTAAACAAATGACTGAATTCAAAGAAAGTGCTCTGGGAGAGCAGGAAAGAAGACATTAAGGAGTGTATAAGCAATGTGCTTTGGGGCATACTATGGCATCGGGAATGGGGTGGGGGCAACAATATAATTTGTGATAGAAGGAAGGTTTGAATGCAGTTTGTTACAGAAGAATTGATGCTTTTGAACTGTGGTGTTGGAGAAGACTCTTGAGAGTCCTTTGGACTGCAAGGAGATCCAACCAGTCCATCCTAAAGGAAGTCAGTCCTGGGTGTTCATTGGAAGGACTGATGTTGAAGCTGAAACTCCAATATTTTAGCCACCTGATGAGAAGAGCTGACTCATTTGAAAAGACCCTGATGTTGGGAAAGATTGGAGGCAGGAGGAGAAGGGGACGATAGAGGATGAGATGGTTAGATGGCATCACCGACTCAATGGACATGAATTTGGGTAAACTCTGGGAGTTGGTGATAGACAGCGAGGCCTGGCGTGCTGCGGTTAATGGAGTTACAAAGAGTCGGACACGACTGAGCAACTAAACCGAACTGAACTGAACAGACTCAAGGTCCTGTCACCTCTCCACCCAGATTCTTATGTTGAAGCTCTAAGTGCTCCTCCACAAAGGGACAGTATTGGAGCTGGGGCCTTTGGGAGTAATTATGTTTAGATGAGATCGTGAAGGTAAAGCCCCCATGATAGGATTAGGGTCCTTATTAAAAGACAGACTATCATGCTATCTCCATCAGTGAAGCCAGCAAGAAGGTGGCCATCTACAAGCCATGAAGTGGGCCCTCACCAGGAACTGAATCTGCCAGCACCTGGATCTTAGACTTCCAGCCTCCAGAACTGTGGGAAATCAGTGTCTGTTGCTCAAGACACCCTGTCTACTGTATTTTGTTTTAAAAGCCCATGCAGACTAATACATGGGTGAAATGCCACAGTCACACCTGCTAACAGACAATGGCCTTATATGAAGCACATCTGCACTGAGTGGACAACAGGCACATACATCCCCAGATGTCCTGGGAATGTGCCCACAATTGATGCTCTGGACTCTGGGGCTGACCATGCCCTGGGACCTCAGAAGACCTGTCCAAGGCTTCATGCCCTTTGCTGAAGCTGTCATGTGGACTCCCAACTTCCTCCTCCATCCATCCTCACTGACCTAATGCAGCTCTGACCTTGATCAAACATGCCCCAAGCTTAACTCAAATCTCCCCATATCCAGTCCGTTGAGGGACCTTTTTTTTTTTTTTTTACTTTTGAGAGCAAAAACATACATTACAGAGAATTTGAAAATTATAGAAAAATATTAAAATTACTTATACTCACACAATTCAGAATTAGTTATGGTTAACATTTTGTTGTATTTCTTTCCATTTTGGTCCCAGTACTTTCCTATGGGCATTTCCCCACAGATTGTATCACGCTATAGGTGTGATGTCATGCTGCTTCATTCTTTGGTGTGATTGTTTAGCTTAACTTGTACCGTGAGTGTCTTCAGCATGTCAGTAGCTGTTCTTCCTTTTGTGGATTTTGATGTTTCACTCCTTCATTCATTTAACAAAGGCAGATTCTGGACCAGCTGAGCTTGTGCCGGACACTGATAACCATCAAACAGATGCGGTTCCCGCCCTTGAGCAGGTTCCCATACAGTGGGAGAGCTGAGTGGCACATGGTCATTTGAAGGGTGACAAGCATAATGAAGGTGGATGCTCTGGGTGCCAAGGAGAGGCGCACCCACCCGTCAGGAGCTTCTGTCAGGAACCAGTGTTGAAACTGAGACCGTCTGGAGGCTGTGCTGTATTAGTCACTCAGTCATGTCTGACTCTGCGGCTATAACCCTCCAGGACTCGTGACTGTAGCCCGCCACGGACTGTAGCCTGCCAGGCTCCTCTGTCCATGGGATTCTCCAGGCAAGAACACTGGAGCAGATTGCCATGCCCTTCTCTAGGGGATCTTCCCAACCCAGGGATTGAACCTGGATCTCCTGCATTGCAGGCAGATTTTTTACCACTGAGCCACCAGGGAAGGCTGTGGGGAAGTATCTAAACCAGTGTATGCCTGGGATGTGTGTGGTGCACAGCAGGGGCCAGTTGGCCCCCTCCTCCCTAGAACACCACGACAAGGATGGTCTGCTCATCCATACACCCTGCCACCCCCTACCCCAACTCATCAGCTTCAGGAAGCCCTGACTGCCACTCATCAGGTCCCCAGGACTGAAGACCAGAGATGCTTTGCCTGTGTTGGAATATGAAAAGAGGATTTCTGTACGATCACCAGTAGGCTCTCAGATTGAGGTCTCTAAGGATGTGCCTGTCTATAAATCCTACAAAGGCAAGTACAGTATCGACCCAATGGGTTTACTGACTATACCACCGATACCTATCAGACTTCATCTTCAAAGTGCGGCAGGTGTGTCTTGGAGCCTGGCCCTATCTGATGCTTCAGCTAAAAGAGAAAATGCTTGGATGTGACTTGCCAAAGGGATCATGAATAGAGAGGAAGCTCCTCTGGTTCCAGTATCACCATCTACACCTCTTTCTGGCACGGAAAGAGCAAACCCTAATGGGTTTCATCACCCAGAGGCCTGGCCAGGAAACTGCACGCTGTCTCTACCATGACAACATCTGGACTTCCCCGCCGTCATCTGCATCCAAGCAGAAACTTTCTCAAGGGCAGTCATCTCTCCAAGGCATTTTGTGGATTAAAAAAAAAAGCAAAAACTATAATTAAGAAAACCATCCTCCAGCTTGGAAGCCCACTGTTGGAGGCTTCCCCAGCAAGGAAGGCTCTTAGGTTCAGTCAGTTGAGTTCATGCTGCTTTGCTGGGAGGTAGGCAGTGGGACAGTAAGATTCCAGTGTGACAAGCACTGGCTGCCTCCCCACAGCCTGTCTCCTCTTTTTCCTCTCCAACATGATCCTGACTGTAGTCAGAGTGAAATATGCTCAGTCCTAGGGGAGAACAAAGACTGATCTAAGAAATCATGAGGGAGCCTGGAGGTGGTGGGGGTGGCTGGTGCTTTGGCCTCCCTGATTTAACAGACCGATGTGACTAGTGCTTTCTTGTTCCTCTTTTCCTGCCTTGAACACAGATGTGATCTTAAGAGGTATGGTGGTCATTTTATAACAACAATAAAAAGAGATGATCAGCACAGTGAAAAGTCAACACAAAAGAAGGGAAATACATAAAAAGCTAGGACCATCCCCCAACCCTGATGGCATTCTTGAGCAAATGACCCAGTACCACCAACTGTTTACCTCTAGATTTCTTATTTTCTAAGAAAAAAAAAAAGCCACTGTTTGTCATGTTTCTACCACTTGTATTTGAAAGCTTTCCTGATATATCTTCTAGGTCTAAAATCTCTAAAATTCCCTAAAGCTGGTTTTGTAACTTTTAAAGTTCCAGGGTGTTTAATCTGAGTAACTTTTAAAGTTCCAGGGTGTTTAATCTGAGTAAGTACAATCACTGACGTGGCAGAAAAAATGTCCTGTTTCAAGGAAATTTGAAATTTTTTGAAAAATTTTTGAGATTTGAAATTTCATTTCATTTCATTTCATTTCAGAACTTTCTGAGACTTAGCACATAGACAGTAGACTTATTACTGTGCTTGGAAGAGGAAAATTAACCTACCAGAATTCAAAATCTCAGAGCCCATGTAAGGTAGGGAATCTAATAGATCTGCAGCCCATTATGCTAAAACACTAAAGGGCTATACACCCAGGATGAGTGTGATCAGAAGCAAATATTCCCTTCTTCACCCACTTTGGAGGCTATAAATACTGGTTTATGGATGCTGAGGAGGTCAGGGGAAAAGTTCATCTCTGTGAAGTTGTAATCACATGCTAACCCTTGTGCAGACTGGTAGCCTACATCACCTGAAGGGACCAAAAAAACTTCACGAAGCAAGTTTAGAATAAAGTGATGCTGAAGGGGAGATGATCCAGGGTATATGGCAGAAGCAAGTGCAAATCCTTTCTGGAAGAATTTATATTCATCTCAGGCCTCAGAAAAAAAAAATTCCCACTAAGTAATTTTTCAGTAATAGCAAGCCACACTCAATGAAATATAAGGAAGGAAATGAGGCAACAAGAACAAGAAAAAGCAGGGGGAAAAAAATACAGCTAAGCTGACCCTCAATTATATCATACAGTAGGATGATAGGGAAAAAAAGCAACTGTTTATTATGTTAAATAAAATGTAAGCTGAAAAATATCTGCAGGAAACAAACTATAAAAAACTGATCTGATAGATTTTTTTAAAAGGACTAACTTTTAAAAATATAGATGAAAAATACAATAACTGAGGTTTAAAATCCAATAGATGGGTTTACTAAGAAATTAGATACAGACAAAGAGAGAATCAGTGAACTGGAGGTTGGGTCTGAAGAAATTATCCAAGTAACAGCACAGAGGGACAAAAAGATGAAAATCATGAAAAAGAGGTTCAGGGACTAGAAGGATAGAGTGAGGATGTCCAAATACACTTAACTGAATTTCTGAAAGGAGGAGGAGGAGAGAAGGGGAGGGGTAATGTTTGAAGAGACCTTGTCTGAGGATTTTTCAGAACTGTCGAAAGATGCCAATCCAAAAATTTAAGAAGCCCAACAAATGCTAAAGATGAGGGGGGAAAAGGAAAAGGGAAATTTAGATTTTGAGTGCCCATGACTGCCCTGTCTCTTACTGGTGGTTAGCCCAGTGATGTGTCCATAGGGCTGGTATTACTTGGCCAGTCCTAAGACATGGAACTCCTGCCAGAAGATGAGCAAAGCAAGTACAATAAAGGTATCTGCAAAGCTCTTTCCTTCTTTCCTGGCCTAGATCTGCTGAGAACCATGATCAGAATAGTAGCTGAGGTGCCAGTATATTCAGATCCTCCACTGCTTACTATTTATGACATAAGAGAGATGGAGAAATACTGGGAACCCTATTCCTCCAAGGTGTGATTAATTTATTATTAAGATATCTACTATGAATCCACTGTTTTCCCCACCCTGCCTTTTAACTCAGTTTCCACTTCCACCTTTGCAGTGCCATGCTCTGAGGATTTGGTAGCAAACACTCTGGGAACTCTTGTCTAGCAAAAAAAAGACATGTTGACAAAAGTTTAACTTTATAAATTCCTTGAATGTCATAGCTTAGGTTTGATGTGATCCAATATCTCATTTTAAGGTGGAGAAACTGAGGCAGGAGAAGGTAAGGAAGCCAGGGGAATCTGGTCCAGGGTCTCCTGACTCCCAGTCCAGGGTATTGTTCACCATCCAGTTGCTCCCTTCTCAGAGAATAAGGAGGCAGGAGATTTCATTCTCGAGGATGGCATTTCAACAATGGTTTGTTATAGCGCGTACTAGGGTGTGTGAAAAAGACTATTCCCCAGAACCTCCCAGGGGTGACATTGAAATACAGAGATAGACACCTCAGATCAAAACAGCCCCAGTTACATAACTACGACAGCAAATGGTGAATCATTGCCGGGTAATGAAAAAATCAGATTGGTCACTAGGAAAAGTAAAAGGATCACTGTGGTGAGTCACTGGGCCCACCCTCCTGCAGAGCCTCCAAAACGCTACACCTACTGGTTGATTCAGAGTCTGGGCTTTGTCTTCCTTTCTTCCACATCGATGTTTCGATGTTTCACAATGGAGATTCACAAGCAATGTAAATTTCCAAAGAAGGTTGGGCCAAAGTGCCACAGTCTTTCTCTGGACTGTCCTGATGGGTGGGCTCTGCACCTATACCTAAGGGAGATGATAGCTTAAAAGATGATAATAATAGCTAATGTTATTGGGTTCCTACTGTGTTTCGAAAAGACACTTGGGCTCTTGAGATTTATCATCCTGACTAGTCCTCACAATAACTCTATGAGTAGGTAGGCATTGTCCTCACTTCACAGATGAGAGAACAGAGGCTAAGAAGGATTAAGAAACTACCCAAAACCTTATAGTTAGTATAAAATGTCAGAGGTGGGATTCATCCCAGGCAAATCCATCCTAAGGTCTACCCTCTTTCTACCAGAAGAGAAGGCTCCTCCAGTCTTAAGGCTGCCCTTGTGATGTGGAGAAAGGCAGATGCCGCCCCCCACCTCGGTTGTCACAGGAAAGGATAGTGAGTGGAGGGGGCCCTGCTCCACCTCCAGGGCTCCCAAAGGCTATGTAGGAAGGATATGCTTCCCCTTTTTGTAGACTAGAAGAGTTGAAGTGGGGGAGAAGAAAATCAACCACAGCTCTTGGAAAATGCCTTTTTTGTTCAGTGGAGAACAAGGCTTTGATTGATCTGTTGCTTCCTTGTGGACCATGTTTTAACTTAGCCATCCGAGACCAGGTGGAAAGTTCTGGAAGGCAAACTTCGAGTCAACATTGATGAGGAGCACTTAGAGGGAGGTCTCCAGGCAACCCCCTGCTCTGGCCTGTGCCACATTGTGGAAATTCCCGTGAATAATACTTATCAAAGCAGCTGTCCACTTGGCAGGCCGGGTGTGGAGCATCACCTCTTCCTCAGGAAATGCCAGCTGAGCCACATCAAAAACCGACTGTTTTGATGGTTTGAAGGGTGATTCACTTATTTATATAAGTTATTGGCATGACCCACTTCCTCAGGCGCATCTTTTTAGCATTCAAATTAGTCAACTGAGCGTGCCTCTAACCGATTTCCTGAGGGTCACAGAGACTCAGTCCAAAAGGGCCAGACCCTCTGCCTCCGCTTGTGAAGTGTGAACCTGAGGCAGTTTCCCTCTAACAGTGGGTTCATCGTGGCCTTGAAGGGTCATCGTCAGGCATAGATCTCCCACAGTCCAGTAGTTACCCCTCAGCTGGCCTGGAGGTGGTTCCTCAGGAAGGATGGCGGGGTCTTTGCCTGCAACCATTCAGGCATGACTCCCCCCACCCCCGACCTTCCTGTCAACAGGAGCGCCCCGGCCTCCCTCAGCAGCAAGCCAGACCAAGGCCACCTGTGCCAATGCTCACCTGAGTCTCTGACTCCCAGCCCCGCCCACCTCTTCATAGCCTCAGTCTTTTTGGGCAGCAGCCAATGTGTTCTAGCTGGAGACCCACGCAGAGTCAAATGTTCAAAAACAGTAAAGGGGGTCTTTGGTATAAGAAAGATGGTTCCCCTTGGGAGAGCTGGTGACTGGGAAGGGCCATGAGGTGACTTCTGGAACATTCTGCATCTTGCTCTGGGTGGTAGCTTCACCTCTGGAAAGTTCATGAAGTTGTTTTGCTCAGAATTTGTGCACTTCCTGATGCAGTTTCAGAGTTAAAATTTTTCGTAAAAAATAAAAAAGGGAAGGCATCAAGATTTCCAATCCCTTTCTTCCAGGAGATTTCTAACTGTTTATGACTTTGCCCACCTTCTCACCCTGCTATGACCTTGAACCCTGTGTTTCAAGGAGAGTTTCCAGGAACGGCCTTTGTCTAGACAATGAACACCTGTGGTTCTTCCTTGTGCATAAGTATGGAGGTCACTCCAGGGCCTCTGCCCAGAATAGAGGGGATGTGCTTTGCCTTTCCTGCTCGAGAAGCATCTGGCAGCTGTAAAACAACAGCTTCTCTCACCAAAGCAAGCAACAAACAAGGTTTGCCTCATATCCTGCACACACACACACCATTTTTGGAATATCCAAGAACTACAGGCCCATAGAGAACATTTAGAAAATTTAGAAAAGAATACAGAAGAAAAAAAAATCATCCATAATCCTATTACCCAGAGACAAAGGAAGTTACCATTTTGACATGTTTTCTTCCAGTCTTTTTTACACGTATATTTTAGGAATACATTTTTAATTGCTCCATTGAGGTTTACTTTATGTACATTAAAAGTTGCCTGTTTTAAGCATACAATTCAATAAAATGAATTTTAAAAGTGTAAAGTTCAACTGACTCTCAGTAAATTTACATTTGTATAAATTTGTGTAAATGATACGCAACCATCAATCACCACAGTTGACTTTGAAAGCATCCAGCACTCTCCTAGGGTCCCTGGAGAAAGTGTGGCATTCCCACTCCAGCCCCAGGCAACCACTGATCTGCTCATTGGCTCTATAAATTTGTTCTTTCTGGACATTTAATATAAATGGAACTATACAATATGAAGTCTTCTGCATCTAGCTTATCTTACCATAATCTTTTTAATATTTGTTTATTTATGTATCTATTTGGCTATGCTAAGTCTTCACTGCTGTGCAGGCTTTTCTCTAGTTGTGACAAGCAGGGGCCACTCTCTAGTTTTGGTGCACGGGCTTCTCATTGCGGCGGCTTCTCTTGTTGTGGAGCATGGGCTCCAGGGCACTCAGGCTTCCGTAGTTGTGACTTCTGGGATCTAGAGCACAGACTCCGTAGTTGTGGTGCACAGGCTTAGTTGACCCAAGGCATGTGGGGTCTTCCCGGATCAGGGTTTGAATCCATGTCTCCTGCATTGGCAGGTGTATTCTTTACCACTGAGCCACCAGGAAAGCCCTTACCATAATATTTTGAGGTTCTTCTTTGTTGTTTTAGTGGTTTGTTCCTTTTTTGTTGAATACTATTTCAGTCTACAAATAGACCACATTTTGTTTACCAATTTATCAGCTGATGATCACTTGAATTTCCTCCATTTTGGGCTATTATGAATAAAGATTCTGTGAAAATTTATGTACAATTTTTTTGTATGATCATATTTTTTTCGTCCTGGTTGGGTAGGTTCCCAAAGGGGAATTACTAGATTATATGGTAAAATTATGTTAACTTTTTAGGAAACTGAAAAACTGTATTTTTTTGAAGTTTGAAAATACGGGATGGGCAAAAATGTTTGCTCATTTTTTTTCTTCTGTAAGATGGCTCTGGTAACACATAGCTGTCTAGCTTCATTTGAAGCAATTTTGTTAGACTGTGCTGTGACAGCTGTTATATCAGAATGCGTTTTTTAAAAATTAGCAAAATTTGTGAATTTTTGTGTAGCCATTTTAATACTGAAAATGAAAGAATAAAAGCAAAATTTGGGGCATATTATGCTTTGTTATTTCAAGAAAGGTAAAAGCACAACTGAAATGCAAAGCAAAAATTTGTGCCGTGTATGGAGAAGGTGCTGTGACTGACCAAATGTGTCAAAAGTGGCTCATGAAATTTCGTGCTAGAGATTTCTCATGGATGATGCTCCATGGTCAGATAGATCAGTTGAAGTTGAAACCAATCAAATCAAGACACTAACTGAGAACCATCAGCGATATACTACATGGGAGATAGTCGACATACTCAAAATATCCAAATCAAGTGTTGAAAATAATTTGCACCTGCTTGATTATGTTAATCACTTTGATGTTTGGATTTCACATAAGTTAAGCAAAAAAACCTTCTTGACCTCATTTCCACATGTGATTCTCTACTGAAGCGTAATGAAAATGTCCCCATTTTAAAACAAATTTTGATGGACGATGAAAAGTGAATACCGTACAATAATATGGAATAAAAGAGATCATGGGACAAGTGAAATGAACCATCAACCAACCCCTCCAAAGGCCAGTCTTCATCCAAAGAAGATGATACTGTGTATATGGTGGGATCAGAACGGAGTCCTCTATTATGACCTCCTTCCGGAAAACCAAATGATTAATTCCACCAAGTACTGCTCCCAAATAGACCAAGTAAAGGCAGCACGCAATGAAAAGCATCCAGAATTAGTCAATAGAAAGTGCATAATCTTTCACCAGGATAATGCAAGACCTCATGCTTCCTGGATGACCAGGTAAAAACTGTTACAGCTTGGCTAGAATGTTCTGATTCATCTGCCGTATTCACCAGACATTGCACCCTAGGTATTTTGGTTTTCACAAAATTCTCTTAATGGAAATAGTTTCAATTCCCTAGAAGACTGTAAAAGTCACTTGGAATAGTTCTTTGTTCAAAAAGATAAAAATTTGGGGAAGATGAAATTATGAAGTTGCCTGAAAAATGGCAGAAGGGACTGAAACAAAATGGTGAATATGTTGTTCAATAAAGTTCTTGGTGAAAATGAAAAGACGTGTCCAAAAGAACTTTTTGACTGACCCAATACATTCCTACCAGCCATGCTGACATTTAGTATTGCAAGTTTTTAAAATTGGAGCCAGTGTGAGGTGTATCTCAATTGTGAAATGGTTTCAATTAGCATTTCTCTAAAAATTAATGAGCCATTTGTTTATCTTTTTGGATGAAATGTCTATTCAAATATTTGGCCTCTTTTTAAATGAGTCATTTGTCTTCTTATTGAGCTATATATTCTGGGTACAAGTCCTTTACCTTGATTGACAGTTTTCTCACAGTCTATGGTTTGTCTTTTCATTTTCCTAATGGTATATTTTAAAGTACAAAAGATTTTAATTTTTGGATGAAGTCCAGTGTATCAGGGTTTGTTTTCTCTTTTATCACTTCTGTTTTTGGTGTTGTATCTAAGAACTCTTCGCTTAGCCCAAAGTCAGGATGATTTTACCTATATTTTTTTGTAAAAATGCTACATTCTTATACATATGTCTAGGGTCTATTTTCAGTTAACTTTTGTAAGGTGTCAGTTAAGGGCCTAAATTCATCTTTTGGCACATGGATATATAATTAATCTAGCACATTTGCTGAAACGCCATTCTTTCCTGCCATATACATATACATATCCTTATGCCAGTACTATACTGTCTTAATTATTGTAACTTTATAATGAATTTTGAAATCCAGAAGCCTGAGTTTTCCAACTTTGTTCTTCTTCTTTTTCAAAATTGCTTTGGCTAATTTGGGTTCTTTGTGTTTCCATAAAAATTTTAGGATTAGCTTGTCAATTTCTGCAAAAAAATGCCTGATGGGAGTTTTAAAAATTAATCTATTTTTGAAGTGCAAATTGCTCAGTCATGTCTGATATTTTGTGGCCCTATGGATTGTAGCCTGCCAGGCTCCTCTGTCCATGGAATTCTCCAGGACAGGAATACTGGAGTGGGTAGCCATTCCCTTCTCCAGGGGATCTTCCTGACCCAGGGATTAAGCCCAGGTCTCATCCATGCAGGTGAATTCTTTGTCTTTTGAGCCACCAGGGAAGCCCAGTTTTATTTTTTGTCTGAGCTGGCTCTTCGTTGCTGCCTGTGGGCTTCCTCTAGTTGCAGAGAGCAGGAGCTACCGTTCGCTGTGGTGCATGCGTTTCTCATTGTGGTGGTTTCTCTTGTTGTGGAGCACAGGCTGTGGGCACACGAACTCGGTACTTGTGGTATGCGCGATTTGTTGCTCCACGGCACGTGGGATCTTCCTGGACCAGGGATTGAACCTGTGTCCCCTGCATTAGCAGTCAGATTCTTAACCACTGGACCACCAGGGAAGTCTGCCTGCTGGGATTTTGATAGGTATTGCACTGTATGTGTAATTCATTTTGAAGAGATTCAACATTTATCTAATATTGAGCCTTCCAAACCGTGAACATGAAATGTGTTCCTATTTATTTGTCTTCAGCGTCTCTCAGGGAAGTTTCATAGTTTTTGGTGTGTAAGGCTTGTACTACTTCTGTTAACTTTATCTGCAAGCGTATTTTTTACACCATGGTAAATGGAATTTCTTTATTGGATTCTTAACTGATTTTTGTAAACTGATCTTCAAACTGTTACCTTGCTGAATTTGTTCATTGTTTCTAAGTGTTTGTGGGGGCGGGGAGGTGTATTCCTTAGGACTTTCTATGCAGGCATACCTGGTTTTATTGCACTTCACAGATAATGTATCTTTTGCAAATTGAAAGTTTGTGGCAACCCTGCATCCAGCAAGTCTATTGTCACCATTTTTTCCCAGCAGCATTTGATCACTTACTATATTTAGGTAATTCTTTCAAAATTTCAAATTTTTGTTATTAGTATATTATCTTTGATATTACTATTGCAAACAGATAACTCACTGAAGGTTTAGATTGTGGTTATTTAGCAATACTTAAATGTTTTTCTTTAATTAAGGTATGATTTTTTTTTAGACATAATGCTATTGCACAATTAATAGACTACAGGGTAGTATAAACACAACCTTTTATATGCACTGGGAAACCAGAAAAATTGTGTGACTCACTTTATTGCTATATTTACTTTGCTGTGGTGGTCTGGCACTGAACTGACAATTTCTCCTAGGTATGCCTACATACACAATCATGTCATCTGCTAATAGGAAAATTTTGCTCTTCTCTTTTGAATCTGGATGACTTTTATTTCTTTTTCTTGTCTAATTGCACTGGTCAGAACCTCCAGTAGAAGGCTGAATAGAAGTGGTGATAGTGAACATCCTCACCTTGTTTCCAATTTTAAGGAGAAAGCAGTCTTTTTACCGCAAATATGTTGCTAGCTGTAAGTGTTTATTTATTAAAGATATTTTATTAGGTTGAGGAAGTGTCTTTCTATTACTAATTCGGCGAGAATTTTTATCATGAATGTGTGTTAGATTTTGTCACATGCATGTTTTTCTGTGTCTATTAATCGTGTGGTTGAGGGTTTTTATTCTATTGATATAGTGTATTACATTAATTCATTTTCTCACATTCCTGGGATAATTCCCAGCTGGTCATGGTGTATACTTATTTTTTATATGTTGTTTTAGAGTTGATTTGTTTTACTAGTATTTTTTGAAAATTTTTGCATCTATTCTCATAAAACATACTGATCTGTAGTTTTATTTTCCTGTGATGTCCTTGTCTAGTTTTGTTATCCCAGAATTTCTGGCTTTTTAGAATGAGATGGAAATCACTCCCTCCTCCTCTCATTTCTGGAAGAATTTGTGAAGGACTGTTGTTATTTCTTCTTTAAGTGTGAGGTAGATTTCACAAGTGAAGTCATCCAGGCCTGGACTTTTCTTTGTGGGAAGTTTTAAAATGACTAATTCAGTTTCTCTACAATATTTAGATTATCTCTTTCTTCTTGAATTCGTTTTGGTCACTTGCATTTCTAGAAATGTATGCTTTTCATCTTAGTTGTCTATTTGTTGATGTAGAGTTTTCCTTGGTACTCCCAATAATCCTTTAACTTTGGTAGAGTCAGCGTGATGGCCCCTCTTTCACTCTTGTTTTTGGTAATCTTGGACGTCTCTCTTTTCTTCTTTGGTCAATATTCTTGCTCAAGTGTTGGTTTCATTCATTTCCTCTTTTGTGTCTCCTTTTTCTTTTTCAGCGATTCCACTTTAATCTTCATTTGATGTGTCTAATTTTAAATGCAATTTGATGCATACAGCTTTATTTTCCTTAAAGTTGTCGTAAATATTTTCTCATCATTAAGCATTCCCTACATCCAGTTTTTGTAGGTATGTAACCTCACATTTCAGTACGCAGTCGTCTCGCTACTGTTAAACATGCTTCTCATCATGAATGATGCTTAGATGAACTTCTTTCTGCTGAATCTAGTGATTGCTTTAGGGTAGTTTCTCAATAGCAGGTTTGCTGGGTCAAAGCATTTGAATACAAATTCCTTTCTGGAAAGTGAAGTGTCAGTTGCTCAGTCATGTCCGACTCTTTGCAACCTCATGGACTATATAGTCCATGGAATTCTCCAGGCCAGAATACTGGAGTAGGTAACCATTCCCTTCTCCAGGGCTCCTTCCCAACCCAGGGCTCAAACCCAGGTCTCCTGCATTGCAGGAAGATTCTTTACCAGCTGAGCCACCAGGGAAGCCCAAGAATACTGGAGTGGGTAGCCTATCACTTCTCCAGCAGATCTTCCTGACCCAGGAATTGAACCAGGGTCTCCTGCATTGCAGGAGATTCTTTACCAGCTGAGCCAATGGGAAAGCCCAAGAATACTGGGCTTTCCTATCCCTTCTTCAGGGGATCTTCCCAATCCAGGAATTGAACCGGGGTCTCCTGCATGGCAGGCGGATTCTTTACCAGCTGAGCTACCAGGGAAGCCCAAAGGGTTTTACCAACTGTTGCTCTCACTGCTGCGTTTGAAAGCATTTATCTGATTCTGCTTCCATTATGGATGCCTGCGTAGAAGCCCTGACCTGGGTTTGCAGGGGCTCAGTGACAGTGGGGTTCAGGGCATTTGCAGTGAGGCTGAATTTCAGCACAGGTCCCTCAGGCTGCCTTTGGTTTGGGGTCAGTGGGGAGAAAGGTGAAGGGTGTCCTCTCCCAGGTCTGACCTCTGAGGCCTGGAGACCAGCTGACGAGCCTTTGTAATTCACCACTTTGAAGCTGATGATTCTCTGCCTCAGCCTCTGCCAGTGGGAACACCAATGCTGGTTTGTGGGCTTCTGGGAGCACGTGATTTTCTCTGGGTCAAGGGGCCTGTATTTGCCAGTCAGTTCTGCACACACTTGTTACACACTGGCCACCAGAGTGATCTTCCCAAAGCACAATGAAGTGGGTTCCCCCCACACTCAAAGGGCTCTCTCTCTTTTTCTCCTTTTGAAACTTTTATTTTGTGTTGGGGTATTCAAAGGCTCTCTCTTGTCTGCAAGGAATGTTGTGCAGGCTCTTTGGCTTGGTGGTCCCCAACTTTCCATAACCTGGTCCCCAACTTACCTTTCCAGCTTTGTTCATCCTTTCATTCATATACACAACAGATAGGAGCTCCTACTATGTGCCAGGCTCTGTTCTATGTGCTGGGACGTGGCAGTGGTGCAAACAGAAACCCTCGCCTTCGGGGAGCTTCCAGTGTCCCTGCCCCCCAGCCCCCTCACTCTCCCACACACCTGCGCTGTAACCAAGCCAGCCTCCTGTGAACACACAGCATCAAGCAGTTGTGATGTTGTGAACACACAACATCAAGCAGCTTCACCCTGCCTTCCTAAAGCATCCACCGCACTGTCTGGCTGTAAAGTTCTGCCGCCCGACAAGACCCTTCTTTACTTTTTTAAAGAAGGTTACTTCTTTGAAGAAGGCTTCCCCGGCTCTGTCTGGCCAGAGCCCAGCCCTTGCTCACACTAGGTCATCAGTAATGTTTATTGAATTTAAGTGTGCTGGGCTGAGGGCCAGCTCCCAGCAGCGGCTTGCGTCCCCTGAACACGGGGCAGCTTTGATTCCTCAGCCTCTTCTTATTGTCTGAAGACACCCGGCAGGAGGGCGTGGGTGGAGAGTCACGGCAGGGCTGTGCGGGATGATGGAAGCCTGGCTGGACACCAACTGTGTGCCCCTGGCAGGCTACGCACCCTCCTGGGGCTTTGGGTGCTGCTCAGTAAGACAAGGGCTTGGGCCAGACTGGAAATCCCCAGGAACTAGTGACCTGAACAGTTAGTTCTCCCTGTGGGAGTTTTGTACAAAGTCAGACTCCTGGTCCTAGCCTCTTTTTCTGATCCAGCGGGCCAGTGGCACGACCCAAGAGCCTGTACCTTCAATGACTGACTGCTCAGATGTGAGGTTTGGTGTGTCCCCCGCCGAGTCCCAGCCTGGGAGGCCCTTTAGAAGGGACTCCTCTGGTCTCCCGGGAGGCCTGCCAGCTGCTTGCATCCTGCAGGGGTGGATGGTGAGGAGCTGTCAGACCCAGTGAGGCTGAGGCCAGGTGCTCTGAGTGGGGAGGGTGTGCCTCGGTTTCCTCATTTGTTCCATGGGATATCCCTGCAGGCCTACCCCACAGGTGGTGCTAGTGTGAGGGGCTGAGCCACCCCTCGGGAGATCAAGGCCCAGGCTCCCCATCAGCCCTGGTGCTGGGCTTCTTGGGAGAAAGGCCAGAGAAGCAGGGGTACGACTCAGGTGGGGGCCAAGCAGAGGATGGACCCCCAGGTGGCTGTTGGGCAGAGGCCCAAGCTGGGAGTGTGGCTGGAGCAGTGCCTGGAGATGTCTCCACGACTTCTGGGGGCTCAGGACCCACCCAGAGTGAGAGTGCCCCAGGGGCTCCTTTCTGCCCCTTTCACAGAGGTAGTGAGCCCAGGGACCAACCCGGGAGCACCACACCTACACAGGCCAGAGAAGGTCAAAACGAGCAAGGCCCACTAGGATGCCTGACACCTTTGCCTAAGCTAGAGATTTATGCAAAGTACAAGTGAGGTCAGACCACCCATGACCATGGGCATCCTCTAGTCCAAAGAGCCCATTTTACAGATAAGCAAACTGAGACCAAGCAGCTAAGCATGGGATTTCATGTTCCAAATCTGGGACCATTTCTGCTCAGCTGTCACCTGAAGCTGAGGAGTTCGACATCCTGCTGGTTTTTCAGTCTCTTTCTCAGGCGGGCCCATGACTGGGTGTTCCTACCTCAAGACAAGCAGGGGAAAGGAGCTTCAGATGGAGGTTCTGGGGAGAGTGGCTGTGGGTGGGTTTAATCCAGGCCCTCAGCTCAGCCTAGATGAAACCATACGTGCAACGCCACTGACCTGTGCTAATTATTTACTCCCATTATCTACCTTGAGGCTGACCTTGGACTGAGGGCTTCTACTTGGGGACAGCAAGGCTCAGAGGTAGGCATCTTTATCTCCTTTCCACAAAGATGGGAAGAGCTCAAAGTCACACAGCCTGTCAGTGAAGGGCTGGGATTTGAACCTTGACCCCTGGATAAGGACCAAGCTCCAGAAAAGGAAGAGAGGGAGAGAAAAGATAGTATAATATACACACACACACAAAAAAAAAAGAAAGAAAAGGAAGAAAGAAATCCATAAAGTTTCGGTATGTCAAGTTTGACAGATGAGGTAGGAAGCAACCCCAGGTCATGTGCTGTGGTCAATAGTTTTCCATGTGTGTGCACGCTCAGTGGCTCAATCATGTCCAACTCTCTGCAACCCTGTGGACTTCCAGACTCCTCTGTCCATAGGATTCTCCAGGCAAGAATACTGGAGTGGCTTGCCATTTCCTTCTCCAGGGGGATCTTCTCAACCCAGGGATCAAACCCTGCAGGGTCTCCTGCATCTCCTGCACTGGCAAGTGGATTCTTTACCACTGAGCCATCTGGGAATCCCTAGTTTTCCATGTATCTGTATCTAATTTTCATTTCTTAACCGTGACAATTCTGTGAGGGGACATTGCTGTCCCCAAGTGCAGAAGGGCAAGCAGGTTCAGAGGGAGCCAAGTCTCGTTGGGGGTCACCTGGCAATGAGGATGGAGCCTGATGCTGTTTATCATCCCTTTCTGCCTCCGCTCAGAGCCCTCTGGCTAGTGAGTGGGGTCAGGGGTGATGCTGGGGTTGATGCTGCCTGTACCTGCCCGTCCTACACTCGGGGAAACTGAGGCTCAGAGGGGAGGCCTGACGCAGTGAAGCTCACACCACTGGCACAGGGGTTCCCACCAGCCGACTGGTCCAAGACAGATGCATGTGAGTCCGACTCAGGGTCTGCCCTTGCAGGGCCTTCTATGCAGATGGGGTGGGGGTGGGGGTGGGGGTCCAAAAGTGCCCAGCAGATGGGGCCATTTGATACTTTCAGCTTTTGGCAAATCTTGAAGTATCACCTTTTAATTGCTTCATTTTCTGCATTCGTTCATTTTATTTAGACTAGCCTGAGGCTCTCCAGCCTGGCATATTAGAGAACTTCTTACTTTTTAATAATAATACTTAGCATTTATATAGTGCGTTTCATGTTCAAAGTACTTTACAGAGTTCACTAATTAATCGGAACAGCAACTGCCGCTCTGGGCAGGTTTGACCAAGTTCTCAGGCTCCTAATTGTGTGAGTGTGGGGGGGTGATTCTTCCTGCAGTCCCACCCCCGTTCCCTCTCTGGACCCCCATTTCCTCCTGCAGCAGAGACCCTGGACCATTGGTCACAGCTTGGGCCCTGTGGGCTGGGCCATGCTCAGAGCTGGGGACCAGGAGCTGGGTCAGAGAGGCTGCCCCATCTGGGAGCCCGCCAAGCTTTGGGGACCAAAGCCTGTGTGCACACGAGGCTCTTGCTGGAGTGGACGCCATCGGGGAGAGGAATCCGGAGGCCACAGGTAGGGTTGGATGGAGGGGCAGGCACCCAGGACATGGAACCCCCTGGGCCCCTAGAGCAGAGCTCCCAGAGGAGGAGGAATTGAGGAGTGAAGAGGAGATCTTTAGGCAGGGGAAGCAGGAATGTCACCGTTCATGGAGGGAACAGCCTGTGCAAAAAGGCGCATGTTAAGAAGCAGGAATTCAGTATGGCAACACAGAGAGGGATGCAGCTGGGCATGGAGACCAGGGGCTGGGAGGCAGCGGGTGGAAAGGCCAGTCGTGGAGCTGGGAGGTGGACAGGAACTGAGGTAGAGGGGAGGAAGGACAGACCTCAGGGCCACCTGACAGGAGATGAACAGGACTCAACAGCTGGCTGTGGGCAGTGGGGCTGTGAGTAGCCAAGGTGCCCAGTCTTCGAGGGACAGACCCTGGAAGGACGGTGCCTGTGGACTTCCTGCCAGCATAGCTGTAGGTAGACGTTCACTCGCCCACCCCGCGAATGGCTCTGTGGTCTAGGCCTCCGAGGAGGTTGGAGAGAAGGTCTGGAAAGACCTAGACTTGGGGTCTGGGTGGCATTTGAGACTTGGAGGTGGTGTCTGAGCTTTCTGGGGACGTCCGCACTTAAGGAGTGCCAGAGGACAGGAGCTGAGGCAAGGAGGTCGGTGTAGGGCAGAGAGTCAGGGCAAGGTCAGCTGGATGGAAGCTCCCACTGAAGTAGAAGGAGGCTTTGAGGACAGGAATGTGCGGCCAGGCCAGGAAAGGAGGATGGGCTGGGCTGATGGTGCATGGCCCCAGGGAGGCTGGAAATCAGGTGAGGACAGTGTCAGAGGACGAGGGCACGGAAGAAGAGGGCCCAGCTGATGCGTGCAGTGGGAGGGCGAAGGGAAGAGGTGGTCAGGTCGGGGTGGTGGCGGAAAGGGCAGCAGGAGGTTTCAAAACTCATGCAGGATTGTGTGCAGAGGGGAGAACAGAGAGAGGCAGGAAAGAGGAGGGAGCCAGCTTGTGGGAGGGCATACAGAAGAGCCTGGGGCTGGGGTACGCTGTCCACGGTGTGGGGGGTATGATGGTGCATGTCAGACGGTGGGCAGGCGGGAGTGGAGGGGGTTCCCACCTGTGGACGCCGGTTGCCCTGGTGGTGTGTGTATGTGCGTGTGTTAGTCACTCAGTCGTGTCCAACTCTTTGTGACCCCATGGACTGTAGTCCACCAGGCTCCTCTGTCCATGGGATTCTCCAGACAAGAATACTGGAGTCGGTAGCCATTCCATTCTCCAGGGGATCTTGCCAACCTAGGGACCGAACCTCTGTCTCCTGCACTGCAGGTGGATTCTTTACCATCTGAGCTATCAGGAAAGCCCCGGTGGAGGAGGACAGAAACCCTTCCATGGGGCAGAAGGACCTAGCCTGGCACCAGAGGCTGTGGGCCAGTCCTGGACCCGCCCCGTCCTCTTCCAGCAGGGCCATGGGAACCCAGGGGCTGTCAGGCTGGATGGCAGGTTTGCTGCTATGGAGGCTCATCCTGGGGCCCAGGCTTGCCCTTGGAGGACTCCAGTGTTCTTCCCCTCCTCCTCCAGTTGGGCAGGAGCTGATGGTCCAGCTGGGGCTCCCTGCCCTCCCACAGGCTCCCACAAGGACAGGTCTCCCCTGTTTTGCTGGGGCTTCACCCCAGCGCCTGGGCTGCTCTGTTGAGTCTCTGAGGGAAGTAGAATCAGCTCCTCCCAGTTGACCCTCGGAGTTGGGGTGAGCAACAGGGCTCAGGCAGCCTGTCTTAACTACCAGTTACCCCAATCTCCACCCACACTCCAGCGAGAGGGTCGGAGATTAGGCTCAAAACCTGTGTTGTGAGCCCAGAGAGGGTAATGCCTCGGATCCCACCCTCGCTGGCTAGAAGCACTCACAGCTGGATGCAACCCACCCTGAAGCCAGATTGGGCCTCAATCCAAGGAGACTGGGGGACAGCAGAGAACTGAGGATGAGCTGGAGAGCAGGGCCCACATGTTGGGGCCCAGGTCCTGTGCAACTCTGCCCTGGCTGGGGGCACCAGCAGCCTGACCCTTCACCTGGCGACCAGGGGACTCGGGAACGTCCAGGATGTGGAAAGACAAGGACTACAGATGAGGAGGGCGCGCTGGGGAGGAGGGGAGAGGTGCTCAGAGGGGGAGAGGGGATGTCTGATTGTCCAAGACGACAACACAGTGGGGCCAGAGAGGAGGCGCTGACTCCGGGCTGGGGCTCTGCCAGGTCTGCGGCGACTGGGCGACGTTGCTGCCCCGCAGGGAGGGAGGAGCACGTGGGTCTCGTCTCCACTCAGGGCTCTGACTAAGGGGGTGCTCAGGGCCCAGGCCCAGCAGTCTCCCGGGCTCACGCGTCCCCGGGGCTGGGAAGGAGAGGAAAGTAAACTGAACAGCTAATAGGTAAGAGGCCCCGGGCCAAATAATAATAATTAACTTTTATTGAGCATTCTGCTGACACTCCCCTTAGCCCTTCACATGGATTATCTCACCTAAGTTTCATTGCGCCCTGTGAAAGAGGAGCCACCAGTGATGCCCCCACTTTGCAGATGGGGAAACTGAGGCAGGCATCTGCGGCCACCACATCAGGACCAAAGCCAGTGCTGCACTCTGGATGCTGCTGTCCACCTGTGCAAGCAGGACGACAGGACTTCGGATACCCAGAGGATGTGGAGGGTGTGGTGTGGTGTCGGGGGTGTGTGTGTGTGTGTGCAGAACAACTTACTCGTCACCCAGTCATGAGCTTCCACACGGGCAAATGAGCATTTTGGACCAGAAGTGAGCACAGAGTTTAATCATAAACTCTTACTCAATGGAAATTTCACATAGGATCTCCAAGATATAAAACAGATCTAAAAGGAGCACTTCCAGGTATGGGCCAGAGCTGACTGGACATCTTCTTTGACCCGCCCTGGATGACTCCAGACACCCAGAAAGGGGCTTAGAGATAGGAAGGGCCCCCATGCTGCCAGTCTTTGCCTTGAAGACCTCGGCTATTGCTGAGAAATTTCTAACTTCCTTGACTTAGAATTACCATCTTTGAGCTGTATGGAAGCAATCCACAGTCACGCAAACTAGATAGGAAAAGCCCCGGCACAATAAGTTAACTTTATTTTCAATAAACCCTGAATATTCATTGGAAGGACTGATACTGAAGCTAAAGCTCCAATAGTCTGGCCACCTGATATGAAGAGCTGACTCATTGGAAAAGACCCTGATGCTGGGAAAGATTAAGGGCAGGAGGAGAAGGGGGACGACAGAGGATGAGATGGTTGGACGGCATCACCAATTTGACGCACATGAGTTTGAGTAAACTCTGGGAGATAGTGAGGGACAGGGGAGGCCTGGCGTGCTGCTGTCTATGGGGTCGCAAAGAGGTACACGCGACTTAGTGATGGAACAACAATTTTCAGTATAAAGACACGCAAATTAATCATGAGCCAGCGATTTTTTTTACTTACCACTTTGCAACTTCTCTCTGAAATGTAGTTTGAAACCAAAGCCACTTTATAGAAAAAACCAGCACTGGCATACTTGACAAATGTTAACCCAGTGGTTGTCTCTGTGAAGCCCTCGGGGCCTGGTCCCCACCCCCACAACTGCAGGAGACTTCAAGGGTGGGCCTGGCGCTTTGGAGGGGCTCCTGGGTGGAGGAGCCCCAAGGAATCCAAGGTCATAGCCATGCTGTGTTTTTCATTTATCCATGATATTTATGCATTTAAATTCAACCTACATACACTGGGCACAGCCTGTGTTGGGCACTCCAAATTTCGGAGGGTGGCCAGGGGAGTGCTGCTCTGCCAGCTGGTGCAGAAGTATGTCCCTATTTTAACAGCATAGACAAGCTGAGGTGCTTGGGGTACACACCCCCGGACCCCTACTCTTCCACTTCTGCCCCAGACTCTGCTCCCATGTTTCACAGGATCCAAGGTGGTGGGGGAAGCAGCTGGGCGATGTGCTGGCCATGCCAAGGACCTGCCCAGGCTCTCAGAGCAACGCACAAACAAATCAGCTTGGCATGACAGCTGGCAGGGCTCTCCCAGAACCCTGGCTTCCCCAGCTACGCCTGGTGACACACCTCCCTCCAGCCATCCTTCACTTCCTCCTTCAGGGCCTGGCCTCCTTCAATTTGGTGATTCCCATTTGCATGGAAAGGAATTCTGTGACAGTGGCTCAATGTAGTCATCTAAATGGGTTTGTCAAACCTGAATCCTTGAGTTTCACCGCTGGAAAGTCCCTTGACATTAGGCAATCCACAATAACATAACCTAAACAAGTGGATGGCCCATGATGGCAACATCATTACCTTTAAGACCACCCCATTCCACTTCTCAATGGATCTTCTTAGAAACTTTTTCTCAGATGTTCCCCTTAGTCATTTAAGGGGCTTCCTTGGTAGCTCAGTTGGTAAAGAATCTGCCTGCAAGGCAGGAGACCTCGGTTCGATTCCTGGGTCGAGAAGATCTGCTGGAGAAGAGATAGGCTATGCACTCCAGGATCCTTGGGCTTCCCTTGTGGCTCAGCTGGTAAAGAATCTGCCTGCAATGTGGAAGACCTGGGTTTGATCCCTGGGTTGGGAAGATCCCCCGGAGAAGGGAAAGGCTACCCACTCCAGTATTCTGGCCCACACGGACTGTATAGTCCATGGGGTTGCAGAGTCGGACACGACCGGGCGACTTTCACTCACTCACTTCACTTAGTCGTTTATACCCACATATCCTTAGGGCAGTCCCGACCAGTGTGCATCCTTTTCCTTGGAGCATTTCAAATGCTAGAAAAACAGGACTTACATGGGCAGACCAAAGCTGCCGTCACTTCCACAAGCTGCTCACATGCCTCCGCCACCATGAGTGTAGGACCAGCGTCAGCCTCTGTCCCTTCCATCAAACATGACCAGGCCCTTTGCTTCAGCCCCCCAGTCCTACTGGGTTCTTGGCTTGCTCCCTCTTCTGTAAGAGCTCTGCCAGTTTCTGTTTTAAGACCAGGAGCGTCTATTTTCATTGGTGGAGTTTGCCAACCAGTCCATTAAGGTGACCTCCTCCTGTAAGAGGCCTTTGCTGGTAGAGGAAGTTGGTGTCGTGTGGAAGGGAACGTGTGGCTGGCTCCCGGGGTCCCGGCTGCACCATCCACTCAATCTCGGGGGCAGATCGGGGGTGCCTGCCAAGGACGTGCTTCTCGGGCCAAGTCTTGCGTCCTGGTGGGAGGCTAGATCTCCCCAGAGGTGCAGTCGCTTCTCGTTCATGTGAAGACGGCTGTGAGCACCAGTTCTAGTCTTGCCAGAGAAGTCAGACCATCTCTGAGCCTCACTTTTCTTATCTGTAAAATGATGTCATGAGTGCTTGTACCTGGCAGGTGCTCAGAAATATTTGAGGGAATGAGTGGGTGGGTGAATGCGTGAGCAATAGCCATCTTACTGGGCAGTTGTGAAGACTCAGATCATGCAGGTGTTACACCGCTCCTGACTCCCAGGAGGTCCTTGATACATGGTCCCTCCTTCCTTCTTCTCCTTCTCTAGGTCAGGAAGAGAAAACCTTCCTTCACACACAAGACAGTCTGCTTTGGGGGCCTGCCCAGCGTTTCTTGCTCTCCTGACAGACGCTCGGGGCCAGGACAGACCTAGCAGTCCGTGTGGTCCAAGGCTGTGGTAGCGGCGGCTTCGCGGGGTTGGCGGAGGTATGGCGTCCTTGACATTTGGTGCCTGACCAGCGGCCTCGGCCTTGGGCGCTGCCACGCCCGCCATCTCGGGCCATGCAGGCGATTAGAGGCTGTTGACAGAGGAGGAAAGTTAGTCAGCGGCCTTGCCACCCAGCTGCAGCTGCGGCAGGTCTGTTACATCACAGTCCACACACCCGGCTGCCTGTCACCCACCCAAACATGCAGGACGACGCCCAGCCCCGGCCCGGGCCCCGGCCAGTGAGCCATCGTGACGGCAACTCCTGACCGCCTCCCCACGCGGCTGCGGGCCCCGTCTTGCCTTGGCACCGTTGGCTTTTCTTCTCCCAGAGATCGTTACCGGGAGATTGGCGGGAGTAGCCTCTCTGTCTCCCGAGTCTGGGAGGCTCAGAAGGCTTGTGCAGAGCTCCATGGGATCCAGGGTTCTCTCCTCACTGGCCCCCCGGGACTGGCCACCAGAGAGGCCCAGGGGACAGCTTCAGATGAGCGCTGGTGTAAAATGTGCAAATGGGTCAGGGAGGGCTGGGGTATATGCGGACGGTCAGCTCTATCACTGACCTGCTGTGACTCCGGGTGCGTTTCTAGAATCTCAAAGCCCAGTTTCATCAGCTATCGAGTGGGGATAATAAAGACACCTATTCTGCACCCTGTTTTAAGTTAAAGGTGATGGGGACTTCCCTGGTGGTCCAGTGGTTAGCAATCCGCACTTCTGATGCAAGGGGCACGGGCTCACTCCCTGGTCAGGGAACTAAGATCCCACATGCCATGTGATATGGCCAAGAAAATGAAAAAAAAAAAGTTAAAGGAGATGATACTTGATCTAAGGTTGATGCGGAACCAGGAAGCAATCATATATGGCCTCCGTTGATTGCTATAATGACGCTTGACTTTCTTTCCTTTACTATTGGGCAAATAGCCAAATGCAAATACTTCAATGAGAGATGGTAGTGAAGCATAGAAACAAAAAACAGCACAATCTTTGAATTACAAAAATGATTAATAATTGAGTTGGGGACACAGGTCACGGTGAGAAGGATGAAACAAAAATGGCAAAATGCAGATAATTATTACAATGAGGAGATGATTACAGGGGTTCATTACACAGTTCATATAGTCTGTTTTTCTTGGTGTAAGTTTGAAATTTTTCATAATAAAATGATGAAATAGAAATCAGCCTGAGTCGGGTTGACACTTGGGTCAATTCAGGACGCATGTGCTCTCTGAAATGGGACACGGATCTAATAAGGATTTTTATAGATTTTTATGAGGACCTGGTGGCTCAGACAATAAAGAATCACCTGCAATGGGGGAAACCTGGGTTCGATCCCTGGGTTAGGAAGATCTCCTGGAGGAGGGCATGGCAACCCACTCCAGCAATCTTGCCTGGAGAATCACATGCACAGAGGAGTCTGTTGGGCTACAGTCCATAGGGTCGCAGAGAGTCAGAGATGACTGAGCGACTAAGCACAGCACATTCTACAGTTGAGGTATCAGAGATGAAGGAAAGAGGGGCCCTGCCTGCTCAGTGCTTCCAGTTTAATTCGAGAGACACACGAACAGGTCATTTCTGAGAGATGAGCACAAGAGGGGGGCCTTCCTGAGATGAAGGTTCCAGGCAGGGGTGGCCTTTTGCTGGTGAGAGCAGCCCGCATAAACATGCAGGGCCTGCAGTAACCCCTGGGAAGGTCCGCATGGGGTGACTTGTGAGGTCAGAGGTGGCAGGTGACAAAGCATGGCAAGTGGCAGGCGACAGGTGGTCACTTCGCCAGCCTGCGTACCTGGCCACTCATCTGGAGGCCGAGGAAGAGCCCCAGGGGTTCCACCAGATGAAAGAATGACTGGCGTTAAGACGTGTGTCCTAGAAAGTTCATTTCCCAACTGCAGGGAGATTTGAGAGAGCCAGAGAGAAGCTGGGGAGCCGCTGCAAGGGGAAAAGATCTCACCCCGGGCTGGTAAAACTTGACAGGAAAGCTAGCAGGACTAAGTTTGATTAGATGGAGATGGGGGCAGGCCCCTGGACGGGCCTCGGATTACTCATTGGGATAGTTTGCAGATTCTGGATCCTGGGCAGGGAGGTGTGTGGGATGGCTCCCCAAGGAGGACAAGTTTGGCTAAAAGCAAAGATCGCAAAGATTGGAGGCAAAAGGAGCCAAGGACAGTGGAGGATGAGACAGCATCACCGACTCAGTGGACATGAACTTAAGCAAAACTTGGGAGATGGTGGAGGACAGGGAAGCCTGGTGTGTTGCAGTCCGTGGGGTTGCAAAGAGTCGGACACAACTTAGCAACTCAACAACAGCAACAGCAAAGACCCCAAGGGACCTGCTGTTAGAAGTTTCTAGGAAGTGGATGCTTAATGTTTAGTCGTGGCTGGAAATGAAGGTCGAACTTGGCACTGATGGGGAGTAGATGGGTCACTCAGGAGGAAACCTCAGAAGTGAGAAAGGCAGAGGTCAAGTCAAGGGCGTCTGGGGCAGGCAAGAGAGAGCGGTGTCATGGGAACCAAGACAGAAGGTCAGGAATCACGTGGGACAGGGATCTACCGGTAAGATGTGACATTTGCTCATTGCACTTGTCAACACAGCTGCCACTGGAGACTTCTCCCAGAGCTGAGTAGGGGCTGCAGCGAGTGAGCCGGGGGATGAGAAGCAAACATGAGGTCAGTCACCGGAACCCAGATGGAGGAAGTGTGGCACATCCCACAAGGCAGGGAGAAGAGGGTGGGAGCTGAGCAGGAGGGGTTAATTTCAGGTGGGTTAAGTCCATCCTAAAGGAAATCAGTCCCGAGTGTTCATTGGAAGGACTGATGCTGAAGCTGAAACTCCAATACTTTGGCCACCTGATGCGAAGAGCTGACTCATTGGAAAAGACCCTGATGCTGGGAAAGATTGAAGGCAGGAAGAGAAGGGGACAACAGAGGATGAGATGGTTGGATAGCATCACCGACTCAATGGACATGAGTTTGGGTAAACTCTGGGAGATGGTTGATGGACAGCGAGGCCTGGCGTGCTGTGGTTCATGGGGTCGCAAAGAGTCGGACACAACTGAGGGACTGAACTGAACAAAGTTTCTAGGCAGAGGGGAAAGAGTCAGGAGAGAGGAAAGGATGAAGGTACAGCTACATCCCTCTGCAGAAGGCTCCCACCCTCTTGTCCTGAGTGTGGGGCACACCCAGGATGCCAGCGGCAGCCTGGATCCAGTCCTGCGGTGTTGGGTTGTTTATACCACAGACACTCCACGACTCAGAGGAGGCACAACTGGTTGTGCACAGTTGGAGGCACAACAGAAATTGTCCCAAACCAAGTGTCTGAAGACTTTGGTTTTGGCCCCAGCTCCACCAAATTCTCAATTTCCTCATCAGTGAAATGGGCATGAACACATGAGGCCATCACCAAGCTTGGGCCAGGTCAGGCACGCAGAAGACCTCAGCCTATGGCAAAACACACGTGTGCACAAGTTCAGCGTGCTTCTTATGGGGCAGCACTGGCTACAGCGCATGGGGAGTCCCATGGTGCTTCCCTCCTTGGGTAAACCTTGGTGTGGCAAGGGTCAGTCTCCATGATTCCAAAGGGGCAGACTGACATGTGTGGACGCAGCCATGGGCTGCTTTCCCTCGCCTCTGTCTCCAGTTCTGGGGGCCTCATCCATTGTGTGGGCGTTTCCAGAGCTCGCTGGCGTCCAAGGCACCGACTTGAGTTTTGCAAAAGTAAACATGGCTCAGCCTGGCCGGTTCCCTGAATGGTCATGGGTGAATCAGTGGCACAGCTTGCACATCCTGTTACGTATTCACCCTCTCTCCCGGGGGTTCCCCTCTTTCCAGGAAGTGATTTATAGAAAGTCTGCTGTCTTGGGATATGCTGTCCCACCCCAGCGTCACTGTCCGAATTGCACAAATGGCCAGCCTAAGGCAGCCGCTTCCTGCCAAAGGAAGGCAGGGCCCAGTGCAAGTAAAATCCAGGCTCCTTATACAACCACTGGCAATTCTTGCCCAGCCCGTGTCCTCCAAGGGCCAGTTCTCTTTATTTTATTTATACTTGAGTATCAAACTTAACTCTAGGGAAAGACAGACATTGTCTGCAAATCCACAAAGTAGGTTTGTCATTTCCCTATTGAAACATGGTCTTCCTTGTGGTTTAAAGGGCTCTGTACCTTGACAGTGTAGAAGACTTAGAGCCTAGAAGGGTCGTTCATGGCCACTTCTACTGAGGTACAATTGACAAATAAAGCTGTAACATGTTTGAACTATACAGCATAGTGATTTTTTTTTTATAAATTAAATTTTGATGAAGTTTATTTATTTTTTATTTTTGTCTTTGATGCTTTTGGTATTACATTTAAGAAATCATTGCCCAATCCAAGGGCACGAAGACTTAGTATCCAAGAGTTTTATAGTGTTAACTCTTACATTAAAAAAAAAGAAAACCTTTGACCCATTTGAGATTTCTTTTTGATATGCTGTGGGGGATCCAACTTCATCCATCAGCCCCAGTGCCACTGAAAAGAGTCTTCTTTCCCCCATTGAATTGTCTTGGTGCCATTGTTGAAAATCCATTGTTCATACACGATTTATTTCTACCTTCTCAATTCTGTCCCATTTATCTCTACGTATATCCCTCTATTATTAGCCCTCTGTATGTATATCGCTTGATTACAGTAGCTTTATAATAAGTTTTGAAGTTAAGAAGTGGGCATCCTCCAACTTTGTTCTTCTTTATCAATATTATTTTGGATATTCTGGGCCTCTTGAATTTCCACATAAATCTGTGGATCAGCTTGTTAATTTTTGCGAAATAGCCATCTAGCATTTAGGTAGGGATTGCATCAACCAAGGGAGAAGGAAATGGCAACCCACTCCAGTATTCTTGCCTGGAGAATCTTGTGGACAGAGGAGCCTGGAGGGCTGCTGTCCATAGGGTCGCACAGAGTTGGACACGACTGAAGCGACTTAGCATGCATGCATGCATTGGAGAAGGAAATGGCAACCCACTCCAGTATTCTTGCCTGGAGAATCCCAGGGACAGAGGAGCCTGGTGGACTGCCGTCTATGGGGTCGCAGAGTCGGACATGACTAAAGCGACTTAGCAGCAGCAGCAGCATCAACCAATCGCGTAGGTGAATTTGGGAGTATTACCGTCTCAACAATACTATATCTTCCAGTCCATAAATTGGAGATGTCTGTCTGTTTATTTAGGTCTTTCTTTCAGCAGTGTTCTTCCTCTTCCTCTTGCTCCTCTTGCCTTTTCCTTCCAGCCAAAACAGCAGCAATTCCCCAAGGTAACACATTAGAGATGGTTATAAGCCCCTCCATTGCCTGGGTAGCCCTCTGAGAAGTATTTTTGTTTGTCCAGGTCCCTCTGATGTTGTGGGACCAAGAACCCTAAACATAGAGGTCTCACTCTGGCTTGCATGGCTGGTGGGGAGAATTGCACTTTGGCAGCTCCCAGGATCTAGATAACTACGAATTTCACCGAAGAGTACATTTGGAGATGTTCCAGAGCAGGGTTGTTCCTATGGCATGTCCGGTGAATGAAAATCCTTCTCTCTTTGGAATCCAAGCATTCTAAGCCTGATTGGAGATTGCCATTCAGTCTCATTTCACAGCTTGCTTCCAACTGACCAGAGTCAGGGCATTTAGCTCTAACTGGGAGTTTAAATGGGAGCATTGTTTGTTTTATGACTACCCAGAGGCTTACAGATGGAACAGTTTAAATGTGATAAATAATAATAATAATATTAATAATAATACTCGCTTATCCTGGGGGCTAAGTCTTTAAATTAAATGTTTCATTTGGCTGGCGCCTTCCAACACCCGCAGGCAACCTGCAGCACTTTCAGAAGGGAATTGCGAACAGTAAGAACCATGACTCAGTCGCAGGAGAAACTCAGGAGAATGTCAGCAGTGCTGCTTCTGAGATGCAGCGTCTCCAGGGACAGAAATTTCCCAGTAGAAACAGGACCAGACAGAACGGAAGACACCGGGCATATTGTAAACTATTAATAGATCCAGAGGCTGAATGAATACGAGCATCATTAGGAAAGAAAGCTGTGACTCCTCTGAGAGCCTGGCTCCTCACCTGGGAGGTTCTCCCCAAGTTAGCCCATCGAGAGAAACCCTATTGACCCAGAGGCTGACATCCCACTGGTGTCCAGATACCAGGTTGATCCTCACTTCTTTTGAGAGAACTGAGCTGGATCCTCACTGTACTTCGCTGGGGAGTTTTTGTTTGTCAGAAGTTCCAAAGTAGATGCAGTGAGTGCTGCCTGGTCTGGTCCTACACGCTAGGGCGTCTTTCTTTCTTGGGGAGAGCACTACAGAAATCAGATTTTTACAAACTCCCATCATGCTCTGCGTGAATCTGTTCTCAAATGTTTGTTCATGGTATTTGGGTCCTATGTGTGTGCTTAGTCACTTAGTCATGTCCGACTCTTTGCCACCCCATGGACTGTAGCCCTCCAGACTCCTCTGTCCATAGGGATTCTCCAGGCAAGAATACTGGAGTGGGTTGCCAGGCCCTTCTCTAAAGGATCTTCCCAATCCAGGTATTGAGCCCAGGTCTCCCACATTGCAGGCGGATTCTTTACCATCTGACCTACCAGGTAAGCCTAATTGGGTCTGTAGCCAGGCTCTAAAATGAAAGAAGTTAGTGGGGGGAGAAAACCCTAATGTATCTTTATACCAGGCTGCCTTTTAGAGTTGCCACCAGCACCAAAATAAAGACCAAAAAAGGAGGAGTCTAAGAAAACAGCCCTATTGCCCTGCCCACGTGCCCAGGATTTCTAATCAACCTCTTAACACCTCATTCTGTAATAGAAACATAAAACCAGGGATCTGGGACTTTGAAATACAGAGACCCAAATAAACAAAAAAGCCTGAAGAGAATGTCTCTACAGGAGGAAGGGAAAATCATTCTCAGGGAACTCCTGAAAAGAATGTTAATTCCACTCATGAAACAAGAAGCAGATAATAGACAAAAAGAATACTCAGAAAACAGCTAACAGTTCTGGAGGATCAAATATTTGAAATTAGTAATGAAATAACCAAAGAACAGGAAAAAGAGGTTGAACACATCTCACAGGAAGTAAAGTTGAAAGGCAAGGTGAAGGCCCAGGAGAAGACAAGAACACTAAACACATAATCCCGTTAAAAACAACTCTCCCCAGAGTAGTCATGTACGAATGTGACAGCTGGACCATAAAGAAGGCTGAGCACCAAAGAATTGATGCTTTCAAATTGTGGTGTTGGAGAAGACTCTTGAGAGTCTCTTGGACAGCAGAGATCAAACCAACCAATCCTAAAGGAAATCAACCCCGAATATTCATTAGAAGGACTGATGCTGAAGCTGAAGCTCCAATACTTTGGCCACCTGATGTGAGGAGCTGACTCATTGGAAAAGACCTTGATCCTGGGAAAGGTTGAAGGCAAAAGGAGAAGGGGGTGGCAGAGGATGAGATGGTGAGATGGTATGAACTCAATGGATGTGAATTTGAGCAAACTCTGGGAGATAGTGAGAGACAGGGGAGCCTGGCATGCTGCAGTCCATGGGATCTCACGGGGTCAGACACGACTTAGAGACCGAACGACGAACAACTCAAAAAGTAATCTAGAAAGAGGAACTGAGAAAATGGGAGAGGAAATAACGGACGAAATAATTTAAGAATAATTTCCCAAACTAAAGGGCCTGAATGTCCAGAATGACAAGTCCCCTAGTTCCAGCTCACTGGAGGCAAGTAGACCAGTGACCAAGGCCTTCCTGGAAAGGGCTTGCTTTTATTTCTCTGAACACTTGTCAGCAGTCATTTTGCCCCTGAAATGTGGGAGGAGCGAGGCTTCTAGGAATCATTCCTAGTTCTGGTAGGTGCAAAGCCCTTGTAGCAGAAACAGAGCTAAAGGGAGGTTTAGCATGCCCAACTCCCTGCCCCCCACATGGCTTCCCTGATAACTCAGTAAAGAATCTGCCTGAAAAGCAGGAGACCCTGGTTCAATTCCTGGGTCAGGAAATCCCCTGGAGAAGGGGTAGGCTACCTGCTCCAGTATTCTTGGGCTTCCCTGGTAGCTCAGCTGGTAAAGAATCTGTCTGTAATGCAGGAGACCCTGGTTCGATTCCTAGGTCAGGAAGATCCCCTGGAGAAGGGATAGGCTACCCACTCCAGTATTCTTTGTCTTCCCTGGTGGCTCTGCTGGTAAAGAATCTGCCCACAATGTGGGAGACCCTGGTTTGATTCCTGGGTTGGGAAGATCCCCTGGAGAAGGCAAAGGCTACTCATTCCAGTATTCTGGCCTGGAGAATCTCATGGACTACAGTCCGTAGTGTTGCAAAGAGTCGGACACAACTGAGCAATCTTCACTTTCAGCCCCTGCCCCCGACAGCATCAGAGTGTACACTCTGGGCCTCCAACACCCCTCAGAGCATGCTCACTCCTTCTTACCACACTGGGGGTCTTCTGGGATTTTTCTTTGAAGGAGATTTCATGGGAGGAAACATTGGACTGAAGAGGGGTGTCTGATCAGTGGAGAAGGTTATTAAAAGGGCCTCATTGTGAGGAGGCGTCCCACCCAGGCTGGACCTCATTGCAGGGAGGGGTCCAGGCCCCTTGTTGACTCTCCCTGGGGAAATGAGGAAAAGAAACTGTTTTAGCAGCAGGTGTCAGGGCAGGAAGGGACCCTTGGCAGCTGCCACAGGGCACACCTGTGTTGGGTGGGGGACGAGTGCTTCAAAGGGATGTACAGGTGATGCCATAGCATCATCCCCCGCTTGGCTTTTTTAAATCCCTCGTCCGACGGCACACCTGTCCATGCAGCAGTGTGTCAAGCCTGGATGAGCAATCCATTCACATCTGGGGTTGGGTGTGAAGAGACCGAGGCAAGGATGACAACCCTGGCCGCTCGTTTGCCTCGTGGGAGAAGGCGCCGAGGGCCTTTCTCCAAGCGTAGGATTGATCCGTGATCCCTGAGTCACGAGCAGGCGAGAGGGAGAGGCTTTCAAACTGGGGCGTTGGAGAGAAGCGCAGGTTAGTAATAGAAGCATAGTGAGCTGTTCTTGATATGATTACCACTCTTGGTAATTATTGTTATTATTATTTGACCTACTCAGATGGATCCAATTAAATAAGAATTGTTTTGCAATCAGGATGTTCTGATGATGGCAAAGCAATCTCTTCGTGGAAGCAAGGACAATCCTTTGGGTTTATACTTCTCTGTAGGGTTACCCTACCTGTAGGATCTCCTTTAGATTTTGATCCACACAACCAAGGAGATCAGGCATGACTGCCCCCATTTTATGAATGAGGGATTATTTTAAGCTTCAGAGAGACCAAGTGACTTGCCCAAGGTCACACAGCAGGAAAAAAGAGCCAGGGCTGGCCTGGTCTTCCGGCCCCTATTTTAGACTTGCTCCACTACCCCAGGACACATTGCAGAGAAGCTCTTGTCAGCTGGCACTGTCCTGAGGTGGAGAGACAGCAAGTGCTGGAAGGAGCAAGGACTTCGGGTTAAATAAGCAACTGTAATACAGGTCCTTGTTTTGGGTCCTGTTGAGTGGCCAAGGAGCCCCTGAGCCTTCCAGAATCTGTAACCTTTAGTCCTCGACTGAGCCCCACCAGGCTGTGAAAACTCTGGGTGCTATTTACATCTGAAGGAGACATAAAATTCTTACTGTCGAGGGACTTCCCTGGTGGTCCAGTGGCTAAGACTCTGTGCTCCCAGTGCAGGGGGCTCGGGTTTTGATCCCTGGGCAAGGAACTAGAACTCACATGACGCAGTCAAATAAATAAATACAAACAAATATGAAAAAATTCCTTCTATTGACAGACATTTCAAAATTAAATTGTAGATTTCCTCCTGATTATAACAACATGACAAATTTATTATAGAAAACCTTGAAAATACAGAAGAGTATGAGGAACACCCAGATCTCTCTTAACACTATATTTCCTTTTGGAAGTCTCTCATGAATAGATGGGTATTTCTTTTTTTTTTTTTTTTAATAATTAATATCTTGCTGTCTATGGTTTTGCATTCTATTTTTTTTCTCCACTTTAACTTATTTCACAATTCTCTTCTTATGACAATAGTTTTGGAAATATGTTACTTTATTTATTTAGTTTTTTGGAAATGTGTTATTTTAAATGCTACAGTATTTCATCATGTACGAAAACTTTTTGATTTTTGTCTTTGAAAAACTACAGAGATGAATTAAAATAAGAAAGACTATAAGCCTATGTAAATTTCCAAGCATGCAAATCTCTTCTTTAAAAACAAAGTTACAGCAATTCAAAGAAAAAAATCATACACACACACAAAACTGAATCTTAAAAGCATTTGGAAAAAACTTAGCATTCTTTTCTTAAGTTTTAAGTCCTCAATAAAGGCAAAGCCATACCTTATTCTTGAATGGGAAGGCATAATATTGAAACTCACCCCTCAGGGCTTCCCTCGTGGCTCAGTGGTAAAGAATCCTTCTGCCAATTCAGTAGATTCGATCCCTGGTCTGGGAAGACCCCACATGCCACGGAGCAACTAAGCCCGAGCACCACAAGTGTTGAGCCTGTCCTCTAGAGCCCGGGAAACGAGACTCCTGAGCCCATGTGCTGCAGCTACTGAAGCCTGCACGCCTATAACCAGTGCTCTGCAACAAGAGGAGCCACTGCAATAAGTCTGTGCAGCACAACTAGAGAGTAGCCCCCACTCACCACAACTAGAGAAAAGCCCATGCAGCAACAAAGATCCAGCATAGCCAAAAATGAATAAGCAAATAGACAATTGAAAAAATAGCCACCCCCCGAATTAATGTACATATTTAGTGTAATTCCAAATAGAATTCTAGCAGAGTTTTTTTCTTTAAGGGAAAGATAATCGGATAAAATGAATTCTTAAGAATATCAACTTTTTGAAAAAGAATAGAGGAATTTGCTCTGCCAGATCAAGACATACCAGGAAGACACTCTACTCAAATAAATATGGTACTGGCATAGGAACAGAAACTAGATCGGGAACCAAATTGAGAAAGCAGAAATGGATTCGATGTGTTTATGAATCTAATACATGAAAAAGATGGTCTTTTACTAATGGAAAAGAAAGTGAAAGTGTTAGTCACTCAGTGGTGTTTGACTCTTTGTGACCCCATGGACTGTAGCCCATCAGGCTCCTCTCTTCATGGAATTCTCCAGGCAAGATTACTGCAGTGGGTAGTCAGTCCCTTCTCCAGGGGATCTTCCTGACCCAGGGATTGATCCTGGGTATCCTGCATTGCAGGCAGATTCTTTACCACCAAGGAAGCCCTAAAAGAAGGATTAATTGGTTCTTAGCCTTACAACTCACACAGGGATCAATTCCAAATAAAAACTTAAATATAAAAAGCAAGACAAAAATCTCACAAAAAGATGCTATTTATTTTAAATAGGCTACACAATAATTTAGCAGTAGGAAAATACTTCTATCAAGAATGAAGACTTCTAAGCTATTTTTTTTAAAAAAGACAGACATGTTTGTCAATATTAAACCATTTAAATTGTTTATGGCAAAAGATACCTTAAACAAGGTGCCAATTATATGTATTTACAATTCAGAGGACAGACAGCAGCTTAGTATCTATTATTAATAGTTACAAAGACTTCTTAGAAATTGATGAGAGACAATTACCCAATAAAAAATGGAAAAAGATATAGAGAAGCAATTTACAGAAAAGCAAATCCAAATGACTAACAATTTTTTTAAGTTTATCAGAACCTTCGTATTATAGAAAATACAGTTCATATTAACAGCGAGATAATTCTTCGTAAGTATCAAATGAGCAAAGTTTAAAAACAGTAAGAATATCTTTTGCTCTTGGGGATATGGGGAAATGAGTACTCAATTACTGGTTACAGCTTAATTGAGAGGCAATCTGCAACATCTATCAAAACTATATATATGTATATACATATATATATATTTTTCAGCTTAACAATAATTCCAGGTCTTGAGTATCTAATGCATAGAAACAAAAGCATCAGTATATAAGGCTTTATACTCAAGAATTGCATTGCAGCCCTGGAAAAATGTGGGCACAAAGGAGATACCTATCAATAGGAGAAGGTTGGATAAAGCATAGTTATTCTCACCCTAGAATATTATATAACCATTAATAAGAATTAATTGGAGCTATGAATGTTAACCTCTCTGATAATGCTAGGGTGCAAAAACCCGTATAAAGTATGACTCTGTTTTTGTAAACAATATTATTAAAACTTTGTATATGCTTGTGTATTATTCCATAAGGGAGAATATATTTTAGATTGTTATCATAGATGTCCAGGGGAGTTCCAGTAAGTGTAGTTGGAAGGGGTATGAAGGGCTGGCAGAAAAAAAGGCAAAGGAAGAAAATTACCCCCTGATAAGAAAAATAAACCAAAAGGGATGGTGGAGACGGTACATTCTGGGCCTTCTCCCTTGGCCTGGACCCAGGGGAAGTCCAGTGAGATTTGTAGTCTCTGCCAGGAGAGACACAGCATGGAGGCTTGTCTCTAGTATTTAGCAAGTAGGAACTGGGAGGCTCACCAGCTCAGCCTACAATGACCTAGTGCTAGTCAGTAAAATCGTTCCTACTTAGCTTCTTCATCAGTTAGTCAGTAGTGAAATCTCACACTGACCCGCCCCCATATGGGTGATGAAATGCAGTCTTGTACTGCCTGTCCTACCATGAACACTTTCTTGGACAACCTCCCTCTCTAAAATGCCTGTTGACCACAGGGCCATGGGACTCAGGTATCAACTGGATTCAGGATACACGTGAGTGCAGAAGAGACTGGGACCAGTCATGTGGTGATGATGAACTCTTGCACTGAAAGGCCATATTGAGTTGGGGCTAGGGTGACTGTTTGGGGCTGAGGAAACAGGGACGAGAGAGTGATGGGGGAGAAAGGGCAGACTCTAGTAAGAACCATCACACATCACCAGAGAGAAATTGAGAGATCAGCCACCAAGCCCTCAGTGACTTCCTAGCCCCAGGCTTCCATTCCTATGAACTGGGCTTTGTTTCCTGAGCTTGCACTGTGCACCAGTTGTCTACTGCTGTGTAACAATCATCCCCAAGGTGTCGTGGCTTAAAACAATAATTTTATTTAGCTCATGATTCTGTGTGTCAGTGATCTGTGCTGGGCTCCATGAGGTTGTCTTTCTGGGCTGAGTTGAGGTTGGCTGTGCTAGTTGGGTCACTCATTTGTCGGGGCATCCGTCTCCATGTTTCTCATCACTGAGCAGGCTAACTGGGACCTGGCAGAGAATTTCCAGTCCAAGAGCAGAAATGGCAAACCTCTTCAGTTCTAGGCACAGAAGTCCAATGTCACTTCTGCCAAGGCCAGATTCAAGGAGTGAGGAAGAGACTCCACTTAGAGACTCAAAGTTTCATGGAAGGAGCTTTGAAGATCTGTGGCCATGTTTGCACATCCTGTATCGTTTTGTTAACTACTGTGATTTCATTATGTTAATAAGTTTCCGACCCCTGAAGCCAGAGAAGTTTAGATAGAATGTGGATACAGATTCCTTAAGGAAAGCTCAAATCCTTCCTCTCTCTATATCTTGAACCCTAAGAAACAGTAATAATTCTCCTTTGTTGGTCACAGGAGGGAGCAGATAGTTATGACACGTGGACTCTGAGGAGGCTTTGCAGCAATTGGGCCAGGCTTGGAAGGAAAGGCAGGCGTTCTCCTCACTGTGATGAGGTGCCACCAGGGCCCAGTGAGCAGGCAAGGGCAGGACTGGGCAGGATAGTGCATGAGGAGTGCTGTGCATCCTAGGACTTCCTGGTCCCCGCCCTGTTCAGGCTAATGAGGGAGAGCCTGTCTCCAACTCCCTGTGGGTTCCGGAAGAGGAAGAGCCACCTGCCCCTGGCGTCTTCTGCCTTGGAGGGTATCCCAGGCAGGAATAGATTTCTACAGGTGTTGAGCATCAGTGATGACGCAGATGCCTCCATGGACCTAGCTGTGCACCGAGCTCTGCTCCACATGCTTTCTCTGGAGACCAACACTTACAGACCCAGGCCACCCCAGCTCTGGACCCAGGCAGGGCTTCATTTCACTTTCTTACTTGTTAGCTGGTGGTGGCACCACATCCCTCATGGGTTTCTGCTGAAGGAAATGTCAAGCATTATGCTTAGCACGGGGTCTGGCACTCAGCAAGCACTTGATAAACGTGTCGTTATTGACGACAGAGGCAATGCTCATTCATCAACCAAACAAGACGATGAATTGGCTTCAGTGACGTTGCATATTTGCACTGACTTCCTTCCTTGGCTCCCCAATAACCTGCACAGAAGTTGGCAGACTTTAGATCACTTTATTCTACTAAAAGTATCATGATATGCCACTGGGTAAAGGTGTGGGTTTGGGCCATCTTGAAACAAAGTGGCAGTTCATAAATGTTCTTAAATGAGCGTATCTATTGAGGCTAAATTGAGTCAGTTTAGAAGCCCCCAAACTGCTAAATCATGGTTGTTCTTACTCAAAAATTCAAATATCAACTTTAAATTAAGAGATGGCCCACACTCTATTTAAAATTTAAGTGATGATTGCTCTTTGCTTTAAATCCATCTTACCTATATAACCAGAGAAATTTATTTTTACTGTCTTAAGAAGAGAGTCTCCATTTTCCTATTTATAAAAAAAAAAATAGTGCTTTTTTAAAATTGAAACTTCCAGGAGAATATTCCACAGGCCCAAAGTTTATGACCTTTAAATAGTGGAAACTATGTTGTTTTTTTCTTACAATAGAAGTGCCTGTATTCACATTTGATAAACATTTCCCCTCTCATCTCCCCTCTCTGTGCTCCTACCTCTTCATTTTTCTGCCATCACAAAGGTCAGATGAGGGTCAACAGCTCCCATGAGAAAGGAAAGCTGAACACTCCTTACCTCTTGCAGCAGGAAGGCACAGGCAAAACCATGGTGGTTTCTGGTCAGGCTGATGTATAGGGCACACACCCACACACGGCTGTGTGGACTTGTTGTTCCCATGAAATGAGTCTTTCATGGTGGGAAGGGAATATTAATTTGTTTGATTGGATGCCTGTCAGCATTGTTCTGGGGGTGAGGGGAATGCCAGAAGGGCACCAGCAAACAGGCTTGACAAAACATCAGCTGAAAATTGTTTCTCCATCCAGCTCGGCATTTCTTCACCATTACTTCCTTTTTGCCCTTGGGCCTCTACACACACACATTTCATTCATTCATTCATTCATTCAATACTTATCCAGTTTCTTCCATGTTCAGGGGACTCACAGACAAAAAATCCCCGGGTCCCACCTTACAGGGCTCACATTTAGGGGGTGGGCAGTAGAGGGAGACTTCCCTGGGGATGGGCTTCCCTGGTGGCTCAGCTGGTAAAGAATCCGCCTGTAATGAGGGAGACCTGGGTTTGATCCCTGGGGTTGGGAAGATCCGCTGGAGAAGGGAAGGGCTACCCATTCCAGTATTCTGGCCTGGAGAATTCCATGGACTGTATAGTCCATGGGGTCGCAAAGAGTCGGACACAACTGAGCGCCTTTCACGTAGCAGAGGGAGAACAGCAACAAAGGGCCAGGGCCCCAGGTCCTGGTAGAGAGAAGCTCAGCGGACAGACAGGCCACCAGCTCAGCTTGGGACAGGATGACTAGCAGGGCGAGCTGAAACTGCAGCTGGGTCTGGAAGGATGAGTAGAATTCACCAGGAAAAGAACTGGCAGGTGGAAATGTTCAGAAGAGGCACACAAAAACACCGTCATTATTTGTTGAGTTGTGCCTCTTGTCCACTGGACTATAAACGTTAGGTCACAGATGGCCTTTCCTTCCTCTGTGGCCGCCCCAGCACCTCACGATGGGCTTGTTGCTGGTGGGGCCACTCAGTGAATGGAGAGTGAGTCAAACAAAAGCCATCGCTCAGTTGACCCTGCAGTGGGTGCCATCTTGTCCTGGCCCAGAGGGAACTTGGGGTCCTTTCTCCTTTGTGGACCTGGAACTTATCATTCTGATCTCTCAGTGCTTGCTAGGTGCCTCCAAACCTCAAGATTCTTTTTCTTTCTGTCCCAAATTGCAGGAAAATAATGAAAAAATGCAATATTTTAAACCTGACTCTGAAATGCCAGTGACATCTCCAAAAGCGGAATGTGCTTCTCCTTGCTGGTCTATAAATTAATGCCAAAGGAAGTCATATGGGTAGAACATCACACCCTTGGAAAAAAAAAATTAATTCTGTGATCAAAGAAGATTGTTTGGTAAACTTGCCCAGAGTTTAACTAATTGGTTTGAGAGCAGATAGAATCTTCCTGAGATGTTCTACTGCGAGATTAGTATTGGTCAAGATGTTTGAAGTTCAGAGGAGGGTGGATTCTCAGAGGAGAAGCCCATTTGACTAATTGGCATCACGTGGGTTCCAAAACACTGTCTCCCAACATACAACCCTCCTGGAGAGATGAAAGAGACACCTCCCTATAACTGAGCTGGCTCTGCTGCTGACAGAGACCTTCCCGAAACTTTTAAGAACAGGTGGCTTATTACTTTCTCTTGAAAACTAAGTGATTGAAGAGTACTAACAAGTGGGAAGAGAAATAGGTTTGAAAGGGGAGAGGCCTGCTCCAAAGTCTAGACCATAGCTGGGCTTCTTTTTATCATTTTTTTCCCTTTTTTCCCCCTCCGTCTTGAACCTCCCTCCCTCCTCCCACCCCATCCCACCCCTCTAGATTGTCACAGAGCACCGATTTGAGCTCCCGGCATTGCAGAGTGAATTCCCACTGGCTATCTAATTTTACACATGGTAATGCATACATTTCCAAGCTACTCTCTCAATTTGTCCCACCCTCTCCTTCCCCTAATCTGTCTACAAGTCTGTTCTCTGGGTCTGCGTCTCCATTGCTGCCCTGCAGACAGGCACAGTGGGGTCTCTTAACCTTGGCACTGTTGACTTTGGGGGTAGATCATTTCTTGTCGTGCGGGCTGCTCTGTGTATCACGAGATGTGCAGCTGCAACCCTAGCCTCTACCCACAAGACGACAGGAGGACACACCCCTTCCTGGCTGTGACAACCCGAAATGTCTCTGCACGCAGCTGATGTCCCCCGGGAGGCCAGAATCATCCCTAGCTGAGAAACATTGGACTAGACTGATAAGGTCTACTTTTTGGCTCTGAACAAAATTTGGTACCTGGAGCTTCAACCCAGAAGCTTCCTTTGTCAGAGAATGCTTCCTCCTTCTGATGTCTTCTTCTTAGCCTGTAGAGTGAAGATGGGGGTCAAAGTCACAGTTCTCCATGATGGATTTGCAGTATTGCAGCCTAGTCCGGAGTTGGATCTCCTCCTTCCTCTGAGATCAAATGACCCTAACAAGCCCTCTGATCTCACAGAGTCTCAGTGTCCCCACCTGTGAAGTATGGACGAGGCCCATTCCATCAGCATGGCAGAGATTCCAGGCACTGACGGAGGTGGTGCCTGTACGTGGTAGAGAATCTTGCTGTGGGTACACTTCTCTTGAGCCAGGGAAGGCTGGGACCATTCCCAGGCCAGAGCATCCAGCCTGCTACCAAGTTCTTTGCTGTCAGCTGACTCATTGGAAAAGACCCTGAGGCTGGCAAGAATTGGGGGCAGGAGGAGAAGGGGATGACAGAGGATGAGATGGCTGGATGGCATCACGAACTCCATGGACACGAGTTTGGGTAAACTCCGGGAGTTGGTGATGGACGGGGAGGCCTGGTGTGCTGCGATTCACGGGGTCTTGAAGAGTCGGACACGACTGAGCGACTGAAATGAACTGAACTAACTCCTTCACAGCCTGTCTCACACATTTAGAAAGAGCCTGGAGAGGGACTTCGCTGGTGTTCCAGCGGTTAAGACTCCATGCTGCCAATGCATGGGGGCGATGGGTTTGATCCCTGGTTGGGGAATCTAAGATCCCACCTGCCATGTGGCACGGCCAAAGGACTTTTCAAAAACAAAAATAGGAAGAGTCACGAGATCATTCTCTCCATGACAGGTACACAGGGGCTCTGACTAGGCCACACTCAACCCCTGGCCCCACCATTGCCCCTCTGGGTCCACCATTGCCCCTCTGGGTCCAGGGCTGGGCAGCCTCACGCTTCCTCTCCTCCCCTGAGAAAGCAGGGTTAATAGTCCTCGCTGGAGAAGGCGATGGCATTCCACTCCATTACTCTTGCCTGAAGAATCCCATGGACAGAGGAGCCTGGTGGGCTTCAGTCCATGGGGTCGCTAAGAGTTGGACACGACTGAGCGACTTCACTTTCACTTTTCACTTCCGTGCATTGGAGAAGGAAATGGCAACCCACTCTAGCGTTCTTGCCTGGAGAGTCCCAGGGACGGGGGAGCCTGGTGGGCTGCCATCTATGGGGTCGCACAGAGTCGGACACAACTGAAGCGACTTAGCAGCAGCAGCAGCAAGAGGTCTTGGCAGGGACGAAGCAGGGCAACACATGTAACAGTTCGCAACACACAGCAGGTTCAGGGACATTGCAAACCATCACGTCTGGGTCAGTCGGCGTGACAAGCCCAAGCCCCAGAAGGCAGGGACCAGAGCAAACACAGCCCTTGACTCAAGGAGAGTCGACCAGGCAGTGCTTCGCTGGAAAGTGCAGGAACGGCTCCACTGCCCATGGGGCTCCTATGCAGCAGCAAGCTAGACACAAATCAGTGTAAGCTGGCTCGCTGAGTACCTGGTTTTCCAGAACCAGGAAATGTCAGCCCTGAAGGGACAGTCAGTGAGCATCTCCATCGGCAGTTCCAGACTGTCAGGGTTTTTAACAACCAGATAATTTTCTTTCAAAACAAGCCATTTGTTCCCCAGAGAGTATAAAACTAGCAAAGACTGTGGCTAAGAGCTAAGGGTAGGTGCAGAGCAGGGCTGGGTGGAATTCTCCGGGGTCTCCCCAAGGGGCCCTCGGACTCAGAGACACACAAGTCCAGAAGCATTTACTACACCGTCTAGATTTGGCATCCAATTTGCTTCTGCGTTCTCTTCCTCTGAGAACCTTGGTTCTTAACAGCATTGAAATTTATCCTGCTGTACACATTCACATGGGCTTCCCTGGTGGCTCAGTGGTAAGAGAATTCACCTGCAATGCAGGAGATGCAGGTTTGATCCCTGGGTTGGGAAGATCCCCTAGAGGAGGGCAGTCAACCCACTCCAGTATTCTTGTCTGGAGAATCCCATGGACAGTGGAGCCTGGTGGGCTGAAGCAACTGAGCACATATACACAGACATTCACATATGTCACCGTTTCAGAATCACAATACCCACATCAGCACCACAAAGACAGTCGTTAAAAGCAGTCTCCGTGGGTCCTTAGGAGGTTTAGTGTCACCAGGCTGTGACATCAAGGCACTCAGCAGAGATTATTCTTCTCTGGGCATTTATGTCACCACATTGATATACAAACCTTTATTTAACGGGTGTATTGTAATTAATTTTGTAGATTGCTTTGCTGGTTTTTTTTTTTTAGTTATCTTCGTTTTTTTAATTTACATGAAATATGTGCACAGTTCCAAAATTAGCACCATGCAGCAGGGCACATTCAGAGAGGCCCAGCTTCCATGCCTGGGTCCCCCTCTCCACCCATCTTGGCTGTCCGTCCTCCTGTGGGCAACCCTTTAAGAATAGATGTTTGGCTATAATATACAGAATGGATAAACATCAAGGTCCTGCTCCTGTAGCACGGGAAGCTATATCCCATATCTTGGGATAAACCATACCGGAAAAGAATATGAAAAAGAAAATATATGTATAACTGAGTCACTTTGCTGTACAGCAGAAACTAACACAACATTGTAAATCAATTATGCTACAATAAAATAAAAGAAACAAAGAAATGTTTGGTTTACTCTAACATTGTTTCTTTGTGAAAAATAAGCAAATATATCTTTTGAGTCTGTTTATACACAGAATATGGAACTTCCCGGGTGGGTTCGATCCCTGGGTCAGGAAGATCCCCTGGAGGAAGAAATGACAACCTACTCCAGTGTTCTTGCCTGAGAAATCCCATGAACAGAGGAGCCTGGTGGGCTACAGTCCAAGGAGTCACAGTCAGACATGATTGAGCATACCCTGAATATGTATATATCATGTATATATGTGGAGAAGGAAATGGCACCCCACTCCAGTACTCTTGCCTGGAAAGTCCCATGGACGGAGGAGCCTGGTAGGCTACAGTCCCTGGGGTCGCGAAGAGTCGGACACGACTGAGTGACTTCACTTTCATGCATTGGAGAAGGAAATGGCAACCCACTCCAGTGTTCTTGCCTGGAGAATTCCGGGGATGGAGGAGCCTGGTGGGCTGCCGTCTGTGGGGTCGCCCAGAGTCGGACATGACTGAAGTGACTTAGCAGCAGCAGCAGCAGCATGTATATATAAGCATATTTAAATATATATACATATATAATATATACAGAATTTTTAGTTAGCATATTGCATGTGCACCATGCTTTTCTCTCAGTGTACCTTGGAGATCTCTTCCACAGCAGAATGTGGAGGTTTTTCTTTTTCCTAAAATCAGCACCTACACCCCTTTCATTCTGACAGGTACGGACACTGGCCCAGAGCATCTCATCTGTCCACTGTGCCAGGGTGTGGGGAGTCCAGGGGGCCAAAGGTCCAGACCAGGCCTCTTTCTACTAATCCCACACTAGTCCAGGGCCCACTGAGACAAGAGGTCTTTCCAAGACTGCAGGCTGGAACCTTGTCTGTGCAGTCTCATCTCTTGCCCCAGGCTGAGGGTCAGAGCCCCGTGGGGACCTTATCCAGACCGCAGTCCAGGGGACCCAGCCCCAGGCCCCAGAATGGGGGCTAGAAAAGGATTAGGCAAGCCCTGAGTCCAACATCTCCCTGCACGGACAAGCAGCCTGAGGCCGGAAGAGACCCCAGGCTCCCCTCACTGACTCTGATTATGTCTCAGTCTCTGCTGGAGGAAGGGCCCGTCCCCCAGGGGCCGCAGAGTGTGAGAGTGGACCCCAGGAGACTGGCTGTGCCCTCCCGTGCTGTGTGGCCCTGGGCCAGCCTCCTAACAGCCCTGAGCCCCGGGGCCCGCATGTGTCAAATGGGGCTCCCACACCCAGACTTCATGGCTGGCTGAGCCAGATGGCTGAGAACTGGAGATGAGCGTTTCCCCGCACACAATGGGCGTTCTATAAACCTCAGCCATGGTGTCTTCTGATGTGGCCCATTCAGGATGCAGCCACACACAGGAGAAACACCAGCCACCTGAAAGCCAGTGTCAGGGTAGTGTGGGAGTGGGTACCAGTCAGGGAGCAGGGGTCATCTCCCCAAACCGCTTCCTTGTCCCTGAAGGAGGCCTGCCTCTGCTCAGGGCTGGGCCGCCACCCTGATTCACCCCGAGGAATGAACCAAGAGCCTCCAATAGAGGAGGTGACAGAAGCTCTTGGGTGTCCCCTGGGCCTGAGCGACCAGGGCAAGGCTCTGCCAAGGTCCCAGCTGCCCTCCCATGACCATTTCTCCATAAGCAGGTCCAATAGAGGAGGAGCCTCAACGCTGTACCCTCCAGCTCCTCCCTCTCTTGGTTGATAATTCCCTGTGGCCTCCATGCTCCCAAATGGCCTCCTGCCAGACTTTCTATCTTATGGTCTCTCTGGCCTCTTACTTTTGTCCTGGGGGTGGGCAAGGGAACTATTATTACCCTGGCTTTGCAGATGGGAAAACCAAGGCTCAGAGGCCACCAAAATCAAAAAGTCAGTGGGAAATGCAGGAAGGGAACCTTGACTTTCCCTCTCCAGGGACATATTTGCAAAGCCCCCAGAACTATCTGAGTCTCAGCATTTCTTATCTATAAGATTGTGTGCGTGTGTGCTAAGTCACTTTAGTCGTGTCTGACTCTTTGTGACCCCATGGACGGTAGCCCTCCAGGCTCCTCTGTCCGTGGGATTCTCCAGGCAAGAATACTGGAGTGGATTGCCATGCCCTCCTTCAGGGGATCTTCCCAGCCCAGGGATCGAACCCAGGTCTCTTATGTCTCCTGCTTTGGCAGGTGGGTCCTTTACCACTAGCGCCACCTGGTAAGCCCATCTGTAAAATTAGACGATCTCAAAATCCCTTCCAACACTCAACCCCCCAGATTCTAAGAGTCAAAGAACTTGGATTTCCTTCCTCTCCCCCATCTGTGTCAATCCCTTTGTTGGAGGGGAGGGGGCGGTCTCTCCCTGCAGAGAACCTGAGCCGACTCTGGGACCCACACCTGGTGGGAAGAGTGGCTGCCTTGGCCGGGTCTGCAAGTGTTTGTCCCTCCCTGGCTCTTTGTCACCTGCCCAGGGAGGCCAGCATGCGGGGACACGACAGAGCGTCTTGGACCCTCCTGATGGCTGGGTGCTCCCTCAGTCCCTGCCTCCCACTCAGATCCTCACAGAGTGCTGCTCCCTGCCCTTTGGGTGTGAGATGAGGGGTTTCACCTCTGTGTTCTGTTATGTTACAAGTTCTCTTTCACTCTTTCTTTATAGAACAGAGAATTTCGTGGGAAATTATTTTTTTTTAATTTATTTTGTTGAAGTATAGAGACTGTATGGGCTTCCTGGGTAACTCAGCTGGTGAAGAATCTGTCTGCAATGCAGGAGACCTGGGTTCGATCCCTGGGTTGGGAAGATCCCCTGGAGGAGGGCATGGCAACCCACTCCAGTATTCTTGCCCGGAGAATCCCACTGACAGAGGAGCCTGGCAAGCTACAGCCCACAGGGTCACAAAGAGTCAGACATGACTAAGCCACTGAGCACACATAGTGAATGTATAAGGTGGAGGTACATCTACAGCAAGGTAATTCAGCTATATATACGTATATATATTTTTTCATATTCTTTTCCAGTATGATTTATCCCAGGATATTGAATATAGTTCCTTGTGCTATACAGTAGGACCTTGCTCTTGTAGGAAATGACTTACTGAAGGTAAAATTAAGATCCTAACACTTGGGACTTCTCTGGTGGTCCAGTGGCTAAGACTCCGAGCTCCCAGTGCTGGGGTCTGGGTTCAATTCCTGGTCAGGGAACTAGATCCCACATGCCTCAACTGAGTTCGCACACCACAGGTGAAAGATCCCCTGTGCTGCAACTAAGACCTGATGCAGACAAAATAAATAATAAATAAACATAAAAAAAAAAAGATACTAGTACTTGACCTCGTAGATTCCCAGTGGGGAGTCACTGAGTACACACTCAGAGGAGCTGGCCCAGATCTGAGCATAGCGGGTCCTCTTGGGACCAAGAGCCTCTGTGTGGGCACTTAGCCCAGTGCTGACTGGCTGAACACTCAGCACGCTCTGGGGGTGGGGGTGGGGTCCCAGTTTTTCAGATCAGGAAACGCCCAGATTAATTCAAACCCTCTTGAAGTCACAGATAGTGGGCGGCAAAGCTGAGATCTGAAAAAAGTGACCGCAGGGGCTTCCCTGGCAGTCCAGGGAACTAGACCCCACAAGTCACATGGAGCGGCCAAAAAACAAAACAAGCAAAAAAAAAAAAGTGACTAGAAATTATAGGACTTTACCATCTGTCGCCCAGAGGCAGTGTCTTGGGAAGGCTGGACCCGGGTTCTCCCTTCAGTGGTCCACACTCCTGGGACCCCATCTCCAGGCTTTGCCTTCCTCTCCATCAACCAGTCCTGCCCCCACCTCCCCATCTCGAGCAAAGACACCTACTCAGACACACGGAAGCATGGAGTGAGCAAGACAGATATACCTTCCTCCTGGGGCACCATTCATTTCATGTTATAATTTTCAAGTCTAAATGCATATTTTTTCATTTGCCAGGTAAGTTGTGCAATTATATGACTATTCAGCCCACCCTGCACCCTCCTATTTTTCTATGTATCTAATATACAAAAGAATAATAAAAATCACTCTCTTCAGTATCAGGTGCTTTCCAGGCATTGACTAAGGGGCCAGGGGGTGAGCGCACTCACCCCAAATTTTACACCTATTGAGGGGGGCAGCGGGGGATTCCATCCAGTCTCCTTGGACCCCAAGCCTGTGGTTACCCCACTCTGCCTCTGCTTCCCCCTGTAGAGAACCCTCTTAGAGACCTGGGTTTGTCTGCTCCCCCCACCCCAGGCTCCCCAGCCTGGGACTTAATTACACTTGTGGAAAGGCTTCAAGCAGACATGAAAGGGATCAGCAATATGGAATTTTCCACACATGGGCCTCCCGTCTGAAAGCTCTATCTATCTATTTATCATCTATTAATTTTTTAAAAAAAAGAATGTAATTGAGTCTCCCAACAGAGCTCGGAGGCGGCTGGAGACAGTCTTTCCTTTTTTCTTAGGAAGAAAGGAGCCTAGAGACACAGGCTGGGTGGTTTTCTTGGGCGATTGGTGTTTGAACATGAACTAGAATACAGGGTGGCAAGAGCTCATTTTTCCTGCAAGACACCTGATCCCAGCCCTTGCCTCAGTTTCCCCTGTGGTTACCTCTCAAATCTGCAAAGGGGAGTTAGAGTGTCACCAAGCGTTCCTCAGAGCTCAAGCTAAGGCCAGGAGGGGATTTTAGAGTTAGTCTTGGAGTCCTTGTCTCGTGTGTTAAACTGGAGTGGCGACATTCACTTCATGGGGTGGTCAAATGATTTCAGGACATAATTCATGCACAGTCCCCAACCCATGCCCTGGCACACTTATTAGAGACTGTTATTATTATTAACATTTGCTGGTCTATGACTGAAATCTGTAATTATCATGCTGCATTGATTATTGGCAGGGAGAAAACATGGTATAATTTTTAAAAATTATATAAATTATCTTCTAGACCTTTTTCCCCCACTTTCTATGACTATATCTGCCTTTGTTTCTGCTTGTATGGAAATTAAGTTTTTGCCTTTTCCTGCAAAATTATCTTTTATAGCCTACTGGATTATGATAATAATACTTTATACTTTCACAGAACCTTTTATCTGGGAATCTCAAAGCACTTCATAAACATTAATTAGTTCTTGCAACAAGCCCCGTGAGGTAGGTAAGTATTATTATCCCCATTTTACAGATAAGGAGAGCGAGACATTGAGAAGTTAAGTAATCCGCCAAAGGCCTCAAAGCAATCAGAAGCTAAGTCTGGACAAGACCACAGAATGCCTGTCTCGGGCCTTGCTTGGCCCACTGGGGCTGCCCTGCTGGTCTCCCCCGGCCCCAGGGCATGATTGATGGGGAGGCCTCGATCAATTGCAGGGCCCCTGTTAAATACATGTTGGACAGCTTACAGGCGTTACAGGGAATTATGTAGGCTGACTCATACACTTGGCCCCTGGGTACTGGCCTGTCTTCAGGTGAGCTGAGCAAAGCCTGCAAACCCACTTCTCAGATCAGGATGCTCCTGCTACAAAACTCCATTTCCCCCAGATATGGACTCAAACAAAGCATCTGCTCTGTGCCAGACAGTGTGCTAGTGGCTTTTTTTTGCCCGTGCCATCTCTCCTGACTTTATTCCTCTGGCAACTGTATGAGTGAGTAATGTTATCCCCATTTTATTGATGAGGACAGTCGAAGCTCAGAAAGTGAAGTGGCATATCCAAGGTCACACAGTAGAACTGGGATTACACACCAAGTTATGGCTCAAAGATGGGTGATCTTGTCACATACCACTTGACACTTGGTGTGCAATTGTGTGGCAAGGAGGGTAATTGATCCTACGAGGGCATTTCCAAGGGGTAATGGTAGATGATCGAGCTAATAGCTTCTGTTCTTAGATGGGTGAACTCACAAGGGACTCTCCTGGGAAGTTCTGATTGTATGCAAGATTTCAGAAAGGAGCATGGTTCCTCCAGAGACCCCTTCCACAGGATGGGGGTGGGTGCAGAAGGTGACCATTGCTGACCCCACCCCACCTTTCCTGACTCCACCGCCTCTCACCCCTAACAGCAAAACTCCTTCCCACAGGCCTGAGACATCGGAGAGACTCCGGAAGCTTCACTTTCTTTCCTCCAAAGTGACAATTGAAGTCAGACAAGCCTGGATTTGAATTCCGGTTCTGTACTCATTCGTGGCTAATCTCGGGCAAGTCCCAACCCCTCCCCGCGCCTCAGTTTCCTCACCAGCAGAGGAGTTGCCGCAAGAATTCAGTGAGTTAATGAGCACAATGCATGAAGCACGGGGTCGGGCATACAGTAAGTGCTTAGTAAATGTCCATGCCCGCTCTGCCTTCCTCTTCGTGTCTGATCACTGCCCATATCCTACCTGGGTGACTCAGACCAGTGCTGACCTATTCTCTTCCTGTCCTAAGTGACAGACACCCAAGCCCGCCTCTCACCAATCTTGGATGTCACTCCTGTCCAGCCTTCCAGTCCTGATGCCCCGGGAATCCTCCGCCCTGATCGCCTTGGAGCCACAAGCTCAGCCTCAGGAAACCAAGTAGGCCCCTTTCCAGGGCCACTAGGTAAAGGATGCTCAAACGGCCTGAAGAATCAGGCTTCTCTCGGGTAGGGCAAATCTGAGAGAAATGAACAGAGTTATCTACTGGGGGATAGCTTTGGAAAACAAGAATCATTACACAGCAGCATTTAAGCTTTCAACAAGTTCTGAAATCCCTTTCTCTCTCCTTTCCCTGTGGGTTCCCCTTTTTGTTGTTTTTTTCTGCTCTTCAGGACACACCTCCTTCCGTACTCAGCTGTTGAACCTTAGTTTATTGTGAGTACCCCTTCCCCAGACGCGCTCGAGGTCTTGGTCAGCTAGGAATGAAAGGTTCCTCTTGGACTGGCCTTTCCTCTGCTCCCGCTGCAAGCAGGCTGGGTGGCTTGGCCTGCTTTCCTCCATGTGGAGCACAGCCGGCTTAACCCTGCACAAGCTGTCGAGGCCGGGTGGCCTGGAGCCTGTGAGGTGCCTCGAGGAAGTTGGGGGCACCTGTGGGAGGGGAGGGCATCTGGCAGCAGGAGCAGGGAGCCTGTGAGAGGAGCCAGTGTTGCCAGAGGTGCCCTAAGGATGGCCCTCATCACTGGGGCTGAAGGGCAGGCAAGTCCCCAGATGCTGTCTTGAAGCAACTTTTGGTGGGCATGTTGGAACCTCGGTCTTCCCAGATGACGCAGTGGTAAAGAACCCACTTACCAATTCAGGAGACACGGGTTCGATCTCTGGGTTGAGAAGATACCCTGCAGGAGGAGGAATGACAACCCACTCCAGTGTTCTTGCCTGGAGAATCCCATGGACAGAGGAACCTGGTGGGCTACAGTCCATGGGGTCCTCAAGCAGCCTGGTCACTGTGCCTCTTAGACTAGGCGTCCTGGGCCACTGCCTGCTGGACAAGCCCGGTGGCCCCTCTCCCCCACTTCCTGACTAGACGGTGGGCCCCACAGCTCAGGGACTAGGAAGGCATGTTCCAGGGGTGGCCTGTCCATCAACAAAAGCATGGAGTCTCCAGATGACCAGCGCTCAGAGGAAAACGGCACACACGGCTACCGTACTGGCCCCAGACTCTGACATGTGACACCTGCAGCCTTGTAGAGCTGGGGTTGGTCACCTGCCTGCCCATAGCCAGCCTGGATCTTTGGCTCCCCAATAAACCTTCTATCCCCTCGGCCTCCCTACCTGGGTTGGCCTGAGCCAGTCCCTCGAGCCCTGACCAATTGGGAGTGTCTGGGCCTCCAAAGGCAAGGACCTGGCCATGGTCATCCCCACCCAAGTCCAGCCCCTGAGGGTCCTGTCCTCTCCCATTCTCTGGGCCATCTGCCTTTCTTATTTAAAGAGGTGGACTTCCCTGGTGGTCCAGTAGTTAAGAGTCCATGCTCCTAAGGCAGGGAGCATAGGTTCGATCCCTCATTGGGGAGCTCAGATCCCATATGCCATTTGGCAAGGTCAAAAAATTAAAATAAATAAAAGAGTAGCAGCTTTCGAACTGTGGAGCTGGAGAAGACTCTTGAGAGTCCCTTGGGCTGCAAGGAGATCAAGCCAGTCAATGTTAAAGTAAATCAACCCTGACTATTCATTGGAAGGACTGATGCTAAAGCTGAAGCTCCAATACTTTAGCCACTTAACTCATTAGAAAAGACTCTAATGCTGAGAAAGATTGAAGGCGGGAGGAGAAGGGGACAACAGAGGATGAGATGGTTGGATGGCATCACCGACTCAATGGACATGAGTTTGAGCAAACTCGGGGAGATGGTGAAGGACAGGGAAGCCTGGTGTGCTGCAGTCCATGGGGTCGCAAAGAGTTGGACACAACTGAGCTACTGAACAACAGCAACAATGGAAGGATTTCTGTCCATGCCCCAGCCCTTCCTAACCCCTGCTCTGCCCTCACATATGTCCTGACCCTTTCTATGCCGGGCTGAAGACCTTATCTCCCCTACTAAAAGCCTCACGTTTGAAGCAGAAACATCATATTATTAAGATGCACACGCCACTCACTCACCGGTCCCCCACCCCTCCAGGACTCTTTCCTTCATCACATGGTGAGGGTCACTTAGCAAAGTGTGGAGTACACAGCAGGGTCCCCAATCCTCCCCACAGACAGGTTCCTCCCAGTTAGACGTGTAGTGATGCTAGTCATGGCTGGAGCGACCAGGGCCTCACTGCTCCGGAGCCGGGCCCTGAGACCTACTGGATGGTCAGGGGGACTGTAGAACTAATCTCTTTTTTTCGGAGGATGGATTGTGTTATTTGCAGCAAAGGCAGCCCACCTGTTGCTTTTCCATCTCATGCAGCAGTCAGCAGCTCCCCACTTCTGGAATGGAGAGTGGGCTATAATATAAGGTTTTGTTTCAAAGTTGTGTGTGTGTGTTAGACACTCAGTCGTGTCCAACTCCTTGTGACCCCATGAACTGCTGCTCGCCAGGCTCCTTTGTCCATGGAATTCTCTAGGCAGGAATACTGGAGTGGGTTGCCACTTCCTTCTCCATTTGAAAGTTAGTTATTTGGAATTTGAGGTATGTTTTACTATAGACACACTACTGTGAAAGGTAACCTGCTGCTGCTGCTGCTGCTGCTGCTAAGTCACTTCAGTCGTGTCCGACTCTGTGCAACCCCATAGACGGCAGCCCATCAGGCTCCGCCATCCCTGGGATTCTCCAGGCAAGAATACTGGAGTGGATTGCCATTTCCTTCTCCAGTGCATGAAAGGGAAAAGTGAAAGTGAAGTCGCTCAGTCGTGTCCGACTCTTAGCGACCCCATGGACTGTAGCCTACCAGGCTCCTCTGTCCATGGGATTTTCCAGGCAAGAGTACTGGAGTGGGGTGCCATTACCTTCCAGTTGCCCAAAATAACCCACAAAACCAGGTTAGCCCATGTGTTTTGAAGCACTGCACACTTATCAGCGGCCAGTGATAGAAAAGAATGGCCCAAGAGTACCAACAAGATCTTGTTCGTGGGTCCAGATGGGTCCAAACTAACCAGTGGATGGAGACTTCATTAGCTCCCTCCCACCTGCTCTCACAGTGCCGCCAGGCCTCCATGTCTGCCCCTTGTCTCTCTCTGGGAAACTCGGGCTGTGGGTTCTGGTGTGCAAGACAGCTGAGAGTGTTAAGCCAAAAGCGAGCTGACTTGAGGCCCCTTGAGCAGTCTGACTTCCTCTGGCAGCGCCACCTTGAACTTCATGACCCCTCGGGCTCCTAGGATCCCCTCTCCTGGGGCCCCCCTTCCCCTTCACTTGAAGTGAGGTGCAATGGAGCCCCTTCACAACTCACCACAGTGGTCTTGAGGCAGATCTGAGAGTTGACCTCCATAGGTTGAAAGGAGTAGATACTTGGATGTCATTGGAGACAGATGACACTTTGGTGCCTGGATTTTTCTACCGGTGCCATCACAAGAACTTTCCCGAACTCAGGGCATGATGATCTTAAAAACAGTTAACAACTCTACAACACAAAAAGTGAGGCCTCATGGAAACTGCGAACTTGTGTTAACAATAATGCAGTGATATTTCAACATTGGATCATCAGTTTTAATGAGGATACTACACTGATAGAAGAGGGCTTCCGAAGTGGCGCTAGTGGTAAAGAATCTGCCTGCTAATGCAGGAGATGCAAGAGAAGTGGGTTTGATCTCTGGGTTGGGAAGATCTCTTGGAATAGGAAATGGCAACCCCCTCCAGTATTCTTGCCTGGGAAATACCACAGACAGAGGAGCTTGGCGAGTTACAGTCCAAGTGGCCACAGAGAGTTAGACACGACTGAGCAACTAAGCACACACACACTACACTGATACAAGATGTTAATAATACGGAAATGGGGTGGGCAAAGGAGTGGATATTCAGTGGCCAACAAGTTGATTTCTTTTTTCTGTAAGATAGTTCTAGTAATGCTTAGTTGTCTTTAACTTCATTTGAAACAATTTCATCAGATTGTATTATTGACAGTTGTCATGTCAGCATGCATTTAAAAAAAATCAAAATTGGTGAACTTCCGTGTAACCATTTTAATATTGAAGATGGAAGAAAAAAAGCAACATTTTTGGCATATTATGCTTTATTATTTCAAGAAAGGTAAAAATGCAACTGAAAAACACAGAAAAGGATTTGTTCAGTGTCTGGAGAAGGTGCTGTGGCTGACTGAATGTGTCAAAAGTGGCTTGCAAAGATTCCTACTGGAGATTTCTTGCTGGATAAGGCTCCAAGTAGATGGCTTGAAGTTGATAGCGATCAAATTGAGACAGTAACTGAGAACAATCATTCTTACGCCATACAGGAGATAGCCAGTTTGGTTATATTAATTGCTTTGATGTTTGGGTTCCATATAAGTGAAGCAAAAAAAAAAAAGAAAAAGTGACTGTATTTCCACATGTGATTCTCTACTTAAAACTAACAAAAGTGTTCCTTTATTAAAATAAATTGTGACAGGTGATGGAAAGTTGATACTGTACAATAATGTGCAATGGAAGATATTGTGATGCAAATGAAAGGAAGCACCACCAACCACACTAAAGGCCAGTCTTCATCCAAAGAAGATGATACTGTGTATTTGGTGGGATTGGAAGGGAGTCCTCTATTATGAGCTACTTCTGGAAAACCAAATGATTAATTCCAAGTACTGCTCCCAATTAGACCAGCTGAAAGCAGCACTCGACAAAAAGTGTCCAGAATTAATCAGTAGAAAATGCATAATCTTTCATCCAGATAATGCAATACTACCCGTTTCTTGGAAAGTGAAAGTGTGAGTCTCTCTGTCATGTTCAACTCTTTCTGACCCCATGCACTGTAGCCTGCCAAGCTCCACTGTCTATGGAATTCTCCAGGCAAGAATACTCGAGTGGGTTGCCATTTCCTTCTCCAGGGGATCTTCGCAACTTAGGCAATGAACCCAGGGCTCCTACATTACAGGTGGATTTTTTACCATCTGAGCCACCTAGGAAGCCCATTTCTTGGATAACCAGGCAAAAAATATTACAGCTTGGCTGAGAAGTTCTAATTCATCCTCTGTATTCACAGACACCGCACCTTCAGATTTCCATTTATTTCAGTCTTTAGAAAATTCTAACTACTACAATATTGTAAAGTAATTAGCCCCCAACTAAAATAAATAAATTTATTAAAAAAAAAAAAAAAGAAAATTCTCTTAATGAAGAGACTTCCTCTGGTGGTCCAGTGATTCCATCTTCCAATGCAGGGGGTATATGTTCAATCCCTGGTTGGGGAACTAAGATCCTATATGCCGCAGGAAGCAGCCAACTTTTTAAAAATAATAAAAATAATGTTTTTAAATTGTATTTAAAAAATTCTCTTAACAGAAACAATTTCAATTCTCTGGAAGGCTGCAAAAGGCACCTGGGCAAACCAAGCAAGGCCCTGTGGGGCTCCCAGGCACAGAGGCCTTTCTGTCCCCCATTTCTTATAGGCAAGACTACAGCCTCCATGACCTCCCCTGAGTTCCAAAGGGCAGATTTGAACTGTTTCTAATCAAGGGAGGACTGATGCGAAGCTGAAGCTCCAATACTTGGGTCACCTGATGTGAAGACCTGACTCACTGGAAAAGACCCAGATGCTAGGAAAGATTGAAGGCGGGAGAAGTGGGCACTGGAGGATGAGGTGGTTGAATGGCATCACCAACTCAATGGACATGAATTTGAGCAAACACTGGGAGATAGTGAAGGACAGAGACGCCTGGTGTGCTGCGGTCCATGGGGTCTGACAGAGTCGGACATGACTTATCAACTGAACAACAGCAGCCAGGGAGAAGCAGCAAAGACACCACCTGAGGCAGGATTACAGGAACCAGAAAAGCTCATCACAATTAGGAGACCAACCACCTGAGATGAGATTAAGTGGGTGCAAGCCCTGGTCACACCCTAATCTTGTTAGGGACTCCAATTTTGACTCATTGTTATAAACTCCCCTCATCAAGTTTTCCGGGGGAGACACGTGGTTTTTTCGAAGCAGGAGCCTGCCATATCCCCTTTTGTCGGGCAAAGCAATAAAGCTCTCCTTTTCTGCTTCATCCTAAACTCCGTCTCTGGGATTTGATTCGGCACGGATGTACAGGGAGACCAAGCTTTCGGTTACACTTGGAACAGCGCTTTGCTCAAACTGATGAGAAAGTTTGGAGAAGATGCCTGAAGTTGCCTGAAAAATGGCAGAAGGTAGAGGAACAAAACAATGACTATGTTGTTCAATAAAGTTCTCGTTGAAAATGAAAAATGTGTCTCTTATTTTTTTAAACTTCAAAACCAACGTAACTTTTTTGCCAACCTATAAATTAGAACTCTGGATTCTCTGAGAAATTTTTCTATAAACTGAAAACTGCTCTGAAACATCAAGTCTATCTGGTGGTTTAGATGGTAAAGAATCTGGCCGCAATGCAGGAGACCTGGGTTTGATCCCTGGGTCAGGAAGATTCCCTGGAGAAGGAAATGACAACCAACTCCAGTATGCTTGCCTGGAGAATTCTGTGGACAGAGGAGCCTGGCGGGCTACAGTCCATGGCGTCGCAAAGAGCTGGACACGACTGAGTGACTGACACATTCATTCAAATAAACTGGTACCACATAGACCCTGGCCAACCAGATATAAGAAGGGTCTCACAGGACCCCTGAGAAAGGGGTAGCAGCTCTGTCTTTGCTGAATCCTGCAGGTAGATTTGGAGGGAGGAAGGGTCCCAAGGTGGGGCAGGGGCAACAGTCAGAGGGCTCAGGGCTGATGATTTATTCCAACATATAAACAACTGGTATGGCCCTAGCATCTGAATACCTGCTCCAACTAACACTAATACAGTTGTTATTTTATATGTGCATGCATGCTAAGTCACTTCAGTTGCATCTGAATCTTTGCAACCATAGCCCACCAGGCTCCTCTGTCCATGGGATTCTCCAGGCAAGAATACTGGAGTGGGTTGCCATGCCCTCCTCCAGGGGATCTTCCTGACCCAAGGATCAAACCAGTATCTCCTATGTCTCCTGCACTGGCAGGTGGGTCCTTGACCACTAGCACCACCAGGAGTAAAAGGCAAAAAAGAATTACACAAAGAAATGACAGCCCTGGAAGTTAGAAAGTGTCTCCCTGTTTTACACATGAAGAAACTGAGGCCTAGAAAAGTTGCAATTGTTCAACAGAAAACAGTTCAGATCTTGGTGCCTGAACCAAAGATTTTCTGCCTCAAAACCAAAGCTCTTCTCAGAGGAGAAAGAGCTGTTTTGCATGAGACTGCTGCTGACTAGCTACCCAGTCACTGGTCTACTTCTCAGTGAAGGTGGGTCACGAAGCTGGCGTTGGCAAAATGCCCCAAGGACAGTTCTGCTTGTGCACAAGCGTGGTGCTTCTGCCCGACCTGGCCACTCGCTCTCTGGGCAAGTCTTTTCTTTCCCTTTGCTTCACTAAGAACATGGAGATAGTCAGCATCGTGAGGACACCGAACACTCTCTATCATCAGCCCTCTCATGTGAAAGATGGAAAAAGGTGAGGTTCAGAACAGGGTGGCAAGGGACTTCACTGGTGGTCCAGAGGTTGAGAATCTGCCTTCCCATGCAGGGGACATGGGTTTAATCCCTGGTCAGGAAACTAAGATCCCACAGGTGGCAAAGCAACTAAGCAACTAAGCTCCAACTAGACAGAGCCCGTGAGTCGCAATAAAGATCCAGCCCACTCAGAAAGAAAGAAAACGAAAAACCAGGAAAACGACCAATTCTCTGGCAGTCCAGTGGTTAGGACTCTTCACGTCCACTGTTGGGACACAGGTTCAATCCCTGGTTGGGGAACTAAGATTCTGCATGCCATGTGGCATGGCCGAAAAAAAAAAAAAGAAAGAACAGGGAAACAACAGAACATGGAAGAGCTGGGGCTAGAAACCAGGCCTCCAGACACCCGCTGCCTGCTGTCTTGGCAGGGTGCAGGTCAGGACGCAGTAATTGTCACTCCCCAGGCTCCAGTGCACACATGCAATTAAGCGCCCGGGAGCCGTCTCCCGCTGCAGTCAGCAGGCCCGGCCACAAGGCCGCTCTGTGAGCTGCACTCAATGATGTCACTGGGAGTTGTCCCCCTGTGACTTCACGGAGGTGAGACGGTGTCGCGTCCACCTCCCCTGTGTTTCAAATCTGCAGCTCAGCATCTTTCTGGATGCTTCGTTCACAAAAGGGATGCTTAACCGTGAGTCCATTTCGAGTAATAAGGGGTTTGGTTTTACGACAGGAAGAACTGCCTTTGTCCAGCAGCAGGAAAAAGTGGTTTTAAAGTTAAGATGACATCATGGGGAGGCTCTGCAAGTCTGACAATGATGACACCTCGGAGGGGTGCTTTTTTCCAAGGGGAGGTCAGAGCTGAGAGGGTACAGCCTGTGTCTTTGGGAGCCGCTCCCACTTGCTTCTGAAGTTGCTGAGTTAACAGACCGTCCAAGGAATATCCTGTCGCAGGCCAGAGTCCTGCCTTGAGGGCACAGCTCTTGAAGGCCAAGGTGACAGGGGACTATGCTCCCAGCAAGCGCAGGTGGTCTTCACAATGCAAATGCTGTCGGAGTGTGTCACTATTTGCATGTCTAATATCAACGTTTATAGCTTTGACCTAAAACTGCAGCATCTCACATGGTAACCTCCAGCCAGGCGTGGCTATTTAAACTAATCAATATTAAATGCAATTACAAATTCAATTTCTCAATCACTCCATTCACACATCAAGTATTCAAAAGCCATATTAGTAGCTGCCATGTGCTGTGCTGTGCTTACCTGTGTCTGACTCTTTGTGACCCCATGGTCTGTAGCCCACCAGGCTTCTCTGTCCCAGGGGATTCTCCAGACGAGAATACCGGAGTGGGTTGCCATGCTCTCCTCCAGGGGATCTTCCCAACTGAGAAATCGAACTGGGGTCTCCTGCATTGCAGGCAGATTTTTTACTAGCTAAGCTACCAGGGAAGCCCAGTAGCTGCCATACTGAACAGCAAAAATACAGAACACTACAGGGTTGAGAATCTGATGGCATTGGCCTAGAGGGTGAGCCCCATTGGCAGGAGTGGATGTGAAGATGTAAAGTGGATGTAAAGAGTATTTAGTACAGACCCAGGGAACCCATCAGAAAGGCCTGAGCCATAGAGCGAGTCTGCAAATTTAGATGTAGTGAGAAAATCTAGACCTGGGGACCATGCACGTCATTCTCTGGTGTCAAATCAGTTCTGCCTGGAACAAGTTCCAGAATGAACCCCACTTAGTTGGGGGGGACTCACAAGAGACACAAAGGAGCCATAGGCATCTCTTATTTTCCACTTTGCATGTCTGTTTAGTCCTAGAAATCCAATTGTGAGGAGATTATTATAAATTAAATCATATTCTTCCAGAAATATGTTCCCATTTATTCTGAGGGCATGTTTGCTCTCAAGGAACCAAAGTAACCTAGGTCAAGCAAAAGGAGATTTCTTCTAAGGAGCTGAGGAAACCTCATGACATCTGAGGGGGTCAGGGCTGCCCTGGCGGGGCTGCAAGTGACTCCTCGCAGGCCTGGGTAGCTGCCCCTCTGAGTTCACTTTTTCCTGCTCTCTTGGCCACAGGCCATGGGCTCATTCTCTGCATGCCTGCCCTAAATGGCTCCCTTAGCTGCCTGCTCTAAGCTGATCCTGCCTGGTGGGTTCCCAGGCCTTTTGTCTCTAAGATGCTAGCACTCACCTCAGCAGTCCAGGCCTAGACTATGTGACCCCTGGAATCTGGCCCCGCAGGTCTGGCTCAGGTATCTCTCCTACATCTGATGGCTTGAGCCTGAGGGTAGATTTACTCCAAGACTGTGGGAGGCCCACGTGCTCTAGGACAGCTGGAGAAAGAGGAAAGAATAGCTGCCCCTCTTCAACAGCACGAAAACCAAGAACTTCCAGATGTACAAGCTGGGCTTAGAAAAGGAGAGGTACCAGAGATCAAATTGCCAACATCCATTGGATCATCAAAAAAGCAAGAAAATTCCAGAAAAACATCTACTTCTGCTTCATTGACTACACTAAAGTCTTTGACTGTGTGGATCACAAGAAACTGTGGAAAATTCTTAGAGATGGGAATACCAGACCACCTTTCCCACATCCTGAGAAACCTGTACACAGATCAAGAAGCAACAGTTAGAATCGGACATGGGACAATAGACTGGTTCAAAATTGGGAAAGCAGTACATCAAGGCTGTATATTGTCACCTTGATTATTTAACTTATAAGCAGAGTAAATCATGTGAAATGCCAGGCTGGATGAATCACAAGCTGGAATCAAGATTGCCGGGAGAAATATCAACAACCATATGTCATAGCAGATGACACCATCCTAATGGCATAAAGCAAAGAGGAACTAAAGAGCCTCTTGATGAAGGTAAAAGAGGAGAGTGAATAAGCTGGCTTAAAACTCAACATTCAAAAAACTAAGATCATGGCATCCACTCCCATCACTTCCTAGCAAATAGATGGGGCAACAATGGAAACAGTAACAGACTTTATTTTCTTGGGCTCCAAAATCACTGCATATGGTGACTGCTGCCATAAAATAAAAGACAGTTGCTCCTTGGAAGATAAGATATGACCAACCTAGATAGCATACTGAAAAACAGAGACATTACTTTGCCGACAAAGGTCCATACAGTCAAAGCTATTTTTTTTCTAGTAATCATGTACGGATGTGAGAGTTGGACTATAAAGAAGGCTGAGAACCAAAAAAATTCAAATTGTGGTGCTGGAGAAGATTCTTGAAAGTCCCTTAGACTAAAAGAAGATCAAACCAATCAATCCTAAAGGAGATCTGTCCTGAATATTCATTGGAAGGACTGATGCTGGAGCTGAAGCTCCAATACTGTGGCCACCTGATGTGAAAAGCTGACTCATTGGAAAAGACCCTGAGGCTGGGAAAGACTGAGGGCAAAAGGAGAAGGGGGTGACAGAGGATGAGATGGTTGGATGGCATCACCAACTCAATGGACGTGAACTTGAGCAAACTTTGGGAGATAGTGAAGGGCATGGAAGCCTGGTATGCTGCTGTCCATGGGTTCGCAGAGAGTTGGACATGACAGGGACTGAACAACGACTGGTACAAATTGGTACGAGATCATTCAGAACACCCTCAATGGGACTTCCTTAGTGGTCCAGCAGTTAAGACTGCACTGCTACCCCAGGGGACATGGGTTCGATCCCTGGTCAGGGAAATACGTTCTTGCATGCTGTGTGGCACAGCCAAAAAAAAAAAGAAAGAAAGAAGGGTTAGATGCTCAGACACACAGAGGTGGAAGGACCTCTCTGTGAGCCAGAGACTGGCTCTGACAAGAGCAGCATTGATGCTGACAGGGTGCTGTGGTTCTAGGGAGGGGCAGTGGAGCCCAGGTGCAGGCAATGAGGACCCGAATAGCTTGTAGATAAGTTTCAAAGCAATAATAAAACTGACCAAAAGCTGCTCTGTATATTATTATCATCGTGCCCACTAGTTGTAAACAATGTCTCTGATAAAATGCTCCTCACTGAAAACAATTCCTTTGTTCAAAACAATTGCTATGGTTGTGAGTTTCAGTAACATAGATATAAACTTCACATTTTCATTACTCACCCTTTCATGAGGGTCATATCCTGCACCTAAGTTAATCCCCAGAACTCCCAGGTCCAAGCTGGACCTGATTCCCATGGACCAGGCCACCTGGGTTCATTCTGAATATTGCTTATCGGGGGGTGATGCTTCAGTGGGCTGACCCAGGATTTTCTGGCTGCAGCCCTGGTCATCCCAAACACGTGGATCTCACAGAAGTTGTGAAGGCACAAAACACAGCTTGAATTGTTGCAATCCTGTCATTCCACTTGCAGTTTGGGTGCTGAAAATTTAAACAGCAAAAATGCAAACTGCGAGATGCCATCTTTTTGTTGAGTAGGTACAAATTTAGTTTGTATGTGAAATGCTTAACTTAATTGGAATAATGTGTTTTGAACTGAAGTTTCTTCTTTAAATTAGATTTTTTTAAACCCAAATTAAAAGTCAAGAAAATAATAATTACTGCTGTTTTTTTTTTGTTTGTTTTTGTTTTACATAAGTTACTACAGAAAACAATCTTGTATCAAGGAGGTGGTATGAAAAGCTTTTCTGTTTCGGGGTCAAGTCCAATAGGTACAACATCGGTGCTACATGAGCTCATTTAATCCCCACAAGGACCTTATGAGGTGGCTTCTCTATCTTCTCCTTTCAGAGCCAAGGAAACTGAGACCCACTCAGGACTGGGGTTCAGACCCAGGCCCTCTGTCCCCAGAGCCTGTTCTCCCTACTACTGTGTGTGTGTGTGTTAAGTTGCTCAGTCATGTCCAACTCTTTCCAACCCCATGGACTGTAGCCCACCAGGCTCCTCTGCCCATGGGATTCTCCAAGCAAGAATACTGGGGTGAGTTGCCATTTCCTCCTCCAGGGGATCTTCCAGACCCAGGGATCGAACCCATGTCTACTTATGTCTCCTGCACTGGCAGGCGGGTTCTTTACCATCTGGGCCACCAGAGAAGCCCAACTACTCTACTGGGACATATTTAACCCCAAGGCTGAGTTCTTGCAGAGACCACTTCTTGCTGGAGTGTGAGGGCCTGGCTAAACATTTTTTGGCCAGAATATTACAGGTGTTTCTTTGAGTTTGGTGTGGCTGCATAACAAATATCCTAAGCTTGAGCGCATAAAACATTCATCTACTGCTGCTGCTGCTGCTGCTAAGTCACTTCAGTCGTGTCCAACTCTTAGCGACCCCACGGACTGTAGCCTACCAGGCTCCTTCGTCCATGGGATTTTCCAGGCAAGAGTACTGGAGTAGGGTGCCATTGCCTTCTCCGATCCATCTACTACGTGCACTGATTCAGTATGTCAGGAACAGTGGTGCTGGGTTTATCTGTGCTCTGTGATACTGGGCAGGGCCTCACCTGGGAGGGTTTAATGGCTGAGAGAGACTCCCTGGCTTGGGGCTAGGTGTTATCTGCTGGTGTCCACACTCACAGCCTTCGGGAGCTCAGCACCTGCACACGGGCTCTCCATGTGGCCTGCGGTGTCTCCCCTTCTGGTGGCCTCAGGGTAACCCTTACAGGGAAAGGTTTCCAAAAGTGAGCATCCGGCTAGCAAGGCTGAAGTGGCACCATCTTCCCCACATTTTCTGGGTTTGAACAAGTCACACGCTTGTCTAGATTCCACTTCACTCCTCCACGAAGGTGGCAGCTGTCCTTGTAAATGCCAGTTCACCTCTCTTCTGGCTTCCCCCGTGCCCAGCTGCTCCTGACTCTTCCAGCTCTGTCAGCCCTCAGCTGGGCCCTTCCAGGGACTCCTCCAGCTCCCAGCCTATCACAGACCTGTCAGGCAGTCCCAACTGAGAGAGCATTTTGGGGTGCGGCTATGGGAGGGGCAGCAGATAAGAAGAGGCCTGTGACGTATATGGCAGCTGCTGAGTTCTGAAGGCTTCTAAACCAACCACCGTGCAGAAGCTAGCTCCCTGGACTGTTGGTGAAAACGTTTATTCAGACCTTGAAATTCCAGAGCTGACATTTTTTTTTTTAAAGGAAGCCCCTCCCTGATTCACTGAATCCTTTTGGTAGATGTTGTCTTATCTCAATATCCACTCTTTACCCTTCCTCCAGGAAGGTGGGGCCTGCTTTGCTTTTCTGCCCTCCCAGCTCCAGCATCCAGAAAAGTCAACAGAATGGAGACCAGGGGACAGATCAGGAGGGCGGGAGGAAAGCTGTGAGGGGAGTGGCCCAGCAGGGCAAGGAACATAGGTGGGGCAGTCTGCTGAGGAAGGGAGAGAAAGTTCTTCCAGGGAGAAGAGGAAGCAGGTCCCGGGGGTTTCACTTGCTGGAGTCAAAGTTATGGAGACAGTTTAATTAATGATAATGTATTTGTTTCCTGGTCTTCCCAGGTGACTCAGAGGTAAAGAATCTGCCTGCAATGAAGGAGATCCAGGTTCGACCTCTGGGTGGGCAGATCCCCTGGAGGAGGAAATGGCAACCCATTCCAGTATTCTTGCCTGGAAAATCCCATGGACAGAGGAGCCTGGTGGGCTACAGTCCATGGAGTTGCAAAAAAGTCAGACATGACTGAGCGACTAAACAACAACAACAGCAAATTTGTTTGCTCAGACTGATGTAACCAAGTTATACAGACTGGGGGCTAAAACAACAGAATCGTATTCTTGCACAACTCTGGAGGCTGGAAGCCCAAGATCAATGTGTCAGCAGAGTTCGTTCCTTCTGAGGGTCATGAGGTAGAATCTCTCCCAGGGTGGGCATCTCCCCCAGCTTCCAAGGGGTTTCTCGCAATCTTTGGTGTTTCTTGGCATGTGGAAGCATCGTCTTGATCTCTGCCTTCATCTTCCCTGTGTCTTCAGCTCCACTTCTCTCTGTGCTTGTTTGTCTCTGTGTTCAAATTTCCCTTTTATAAGGACCCCAGTCGTGTGGGACGAGGGTCCATCCTGATGACCTCCTTTGACTTGACTGTGAAAACCCTGTCTCCAAATAAGGTCCCATTCCGTGGTACTGGGCTGAGGATCTGAACAGACGGATTGGGTGCTGTGTGCTCGGCCTCTTCAGTCGTGTCCAACTCTTAGTGACCCCATGGACTGTAGTCCATCAGGTTCCTCTGTCCATGGGATTCTCCAGGCAAGAATACTGGAGTGGCCCAGAGTAATGGAAATAAAAGCAAAAATAAACAAATGGGACCTAATTAAACTTAGAAGCTTTGGCACAATGAAGGTAACTATAAGCAAGGTGAAAAGACAGCCTTCAGAATGGGAGAAAATAATAGCAAATGAAGCAACTGACAAAGAATTAATTTCAAAAATATACAAGCAACATCTGCAGCTCAATTCCAGAAAAATAAACAACCCAATCAAAAAATGGGCCAAACAACTAAACAGACATTTTTCCAAAGAAGACATACAGATGGCTAAAAAACACACGAAAAAATGCTCAACATCACTCATTATCAGAGAAATGCAAATCAAAGCCACAATTAGGTACCATCCCACGCCGGTCAGAATGGCAGCTATCCAAAAGTCTACAAAAAATAAATGCTGGAGAGGGTGTGGAGAAAAGGGAACACTCTAACACTGTTGGTGGGAATGCAAACTAGTACAGGCACTATGGAGAACAGCGTGGAGATTCCTTAAAAAACTGGAAATAGAACTGCCATATGATCCAGCAATCCCACTGCTGGGCATACACACTGAGGAAACCAGAATTGAAAGAGACACGTGTACCTCAACGTTCTTCACAGCACTGTTTATAACAGCCAGGACATGGAAGCAGCCTGGATGTCCATCAGCAGACGAATGGATAAGAAAGTTGTGGTACATATACACAATGGAATATCACTCAGCCATTAAAAAGAATACATTTGAATCAGTTCTAATGAGGTGGATGAAACTGGAGCTTATTATACAGAGTGAAGTAAGCCAGAAAGAAAAACACCAATACAGTATACTAATGCATATATGGAATTTAGAAAGATGGTAATGATGACCCTATATGTGAGACAGCAAAAGAGACACAGATGCATAGAACAGTCTTTTGGACTCTGTGGGACTAGGCGAGGGTGGGATGATTTGAGAGAATAGCATTGAAACATGTATATTATCACATGTGAAACAGATCACCAGTCCAGGTTCGATGCATGAAACAGAGTGCTCAGGGCTGGTGCGCTGGGATGATGGAGAGGGAGGTGGGAGGGGGTTCAGGATGGGGAACACACGTACACCCATGGCGGATTCATATCAATGTATGGCAAAACCACTACAATATTTTAAAATAATTAGCCTCCAATTAAAATAAATAAATTAAAAAAAAAGAATACTGGAGTGGGTTGCCATGCCCTTCTCCAGGGGATCTTCCTGACCCAGGGATTGAACTTGCATCTCCCCTGCATTAGCAGGCCAGTTTTTACCACTAGCGCCACCTGGGAGAATTAGGGGTGTGTGTGGGAGAGGCAGATACAATTTAACTCCTAACACATAGCGTCGTCCAGGTATCATGCTCTTCAGGGGAGGCCTGAGACCACACCCAGGGCTACGGAGTGAATTTCCATCAGTTTATCGTCAACCATGGAAGTCCTACTCTCATTTCCAGGGATGGAGAAACCGAGAGGATACAGCATGTTCTACCCAATGAGACAGGAACAGAAGCGTCCGGAGGGAAATGATCTGTTAGATAAGAGAGACAGGGAGGTAGAGATGCCCTTTCCCGCTTTCCACGAGCCTTCATCTTCTCTGTACCTGGTGCCAAGAGTTGGGGCCATCTTGGAACCATGAGGGAGCTGGGCTCACACTCCGGGCACAGAAATGAGAACACTGGAAAGGTCTGGTCTCTAGTGTTGTCCTCAAGGCTCTGAGTGAATGATACTGGAACCTCCCTTCCTTGAGCCTTCTCCTTAGAGCAGATGATTAATCCTCCCTGTTGCCTAAGCCAGCCTGTAACATCACACTATGCCTTTCAGACTCTTCTTGGGAAGTGACCTCCCGAGCAGGCAGGAAGGTTCTGAGAAGCCTTTGGAAAGGGAACTGTGCCTCTCCTTGGCTTGCTAGATCTCAGACCCATTCCCTACCCCACCAGGCTCTGCTCTGTGTCTCGTGGTGAGTGGAGATGGGGGCTGACCCTGGGAAATCACGCCTGCCAGCTCTCTGGCTGACAGGTTCCAGGCGGAAGCCATGGCAGGAGCCTGGAGGATGGCAGGAGCCGATCTTTGCCCTCCTGTCTCTCTGCTTCAGGCAGCATCCTCTTTGTCTCAGCCCCTCAGGTCCCCACTGGACAGCCCCCAGGTCCCCTGCAGGTGGCCCTTGCTCGCCCAGCCCTGTGGGTGGTGGTGCTTCCTGCAGCTGTCAGATACCCAGTTATCTCTGGAGCTAGCTCCCATCCCAGTTCAATTCCCTCTGCTGAACTGCCTTGCCTGCTCTGGCCTCAATGATACAGGGCATGCTGAGGGGGAGGTTTTGTACCTGTGTCTGCTGGCCTCCTTGCCTTCTAAGACCATGGGGTCCTGGGACTTCCCTGGTGGTCTAGAGGTTAGGGCTAGGCGCTTTCACTGCCTGGGGCCTGGGTTCAATTCCTGGTCAGGGAAATTAAAAATCCTACAAGTCTCCCGGTACAGTCGATAAATGAAAATGTTGTCAGATCACCAGGTCCTGTTGTCAGTGAAGATCTGGAATGGCTGATGGGAAAAGGCAGGTTGGGGCCAGAGCCAGACTGTCTGCTCACTGACGGAACAGCCCCTGGGGGTCAGATGATACCCCTAGAGTGACCGCCACCCATCATACTCCTCGGTCCTCTCTCCAAGTGAGGTGGGGCCCGTGGTGGTACCCCCAGGTCCTGTTCCAGCTCTGTGTGCCCCAGGCACCTCCCTGACCCACCCCAGCCCTGGACAACCCTCCCCAGGCCCAGAGGTCTCCCTGAGCTCTCCCTAGCACCCAGATGGAGCTCACCCCTCTGCCCTTGGGCCCCACGGTGGTTGCCCTTGGTGACCACTGTCCCAGAGACCAGACGTGTGGAGCCGAAACTCTGGGATCAGTCTCCTCTCTGGATTGTCAGTGCCTTGAGGGCAGGGGCCTCCTTTGCTCATCTTCCCTGCAGCGGCAGGAGGGGCCTGGCCTAGAACAAGGGCTCGCAGGCTGTCCAAAGGGAGGCGATGAGCCTCCTCTTTAGGTGTTCTTGCAGCCCCTCCTTGGGATCCCATGGCTGTCTTGTGTCAGGGGCCCCCAGGGCTCAGGCCAGCATGACCCTGCTGGCTGTTTGGATAGCCTGGATTCTGACTTGGCAGGAAAGTGATGCTCACCCCACTCCTGGGCAGAGAGCACACACCTCCCAGGTGGTTTATGTTGTGCAAGCGCCCTCCGAGTGCTGTTCCCTGCCATGGGAGTAAGAAGTCTTGTAGACTCTGGGGATTCCCACAGGTGGGGCCCCACCAGGGTGCGGCTCCGACAAAAATGGGGCCATGGCAAACCTAGCAGAGATGCTGCGGCATGTCGGGTCAGATGCAATCACCAGGAGCTTAAGAGAAAATAAAAGAAATCAGTTTTCTTTAAGCATTGGGGAGAAGGTCAGGTTTCATTGGGCGCCTATCAGTTCCCTGCTGGTCCCCAAGAAGCCAGCCCACAGCTGCATCCAGAGTGGGGGGTCCTCCCTCGCCCAGCACCTCACTTGCACGTAGCAGACTCAATATGAACGTGTATTGAATGAACGAACAGATGACTGAAGGAAAACATTCTGAATCTTTTATCCCCTGACTTTCAGAATTTCCCACCAGTTTGTCAGTCATGCAGCAAATGCAAATCACAGATTTCTCAGGACGGCCCTAGTTTCAATTTAACATCAGCAATAGACTTTTGGATATCGGGTCCTGGGCTAAACACCTAAGCAAAGAAGTAAATCATGGTCCTGACTTCAAAGGGAGTGGGAGTGGGAGACCCAAGGGGCCTGTCCAGTGTGATCCGGGCTGTGATGTCAGGCCTGCAGGGCCTTTGGCAGCAGGAGATGGGTGAGCATGGGGAGGTGAGCAGGGCAGAGTCAGAGGGTCCTGGGTGCCAGCCTAAGGGGTTAGGCCTTTACCCTGTGGACCAAGGGCCATCAGTGAAGGATTTCAAACAAATGGCTGGTCAGATCTGAAACCCATCCTGCTGTGAAACCACATCTGAGGTAGGTGGAGTGTCCGAAGCTGGCCGGGCACATGCTTCCTCGGACTCTGACTTCTGTCCAATGAAAAGGCAGGTGGGAGGAGCAGAGCATCGCTACAATCAATGCGCCAGGCAAGCGAGCGCCTGCTTCAACCCCTGGACAGAGGCCACCTCTTCTCTGCAATGTACCATGTGGCCACTGACCAGCCGCAGGGCCCTGCTGGGCTCCTGGAGGCCCTGACCCACTTCCTGCCAGGTGGCCCTTGTCCCAGCACCTCCCAGGGAGCCGCACCAGGGCGGAGGCTGGGTGGGGTGGTGATGCAACAGCACTTCGTAATACAAACGTCCTGGGGTTTCCACTGATGTCTTTGGCCTCTGACAGGTATTTCTGGGGATGCTCCACTTCTCCGATGACGCCTGTGTGGTTCAGAGCAAGGAGGGCCTCTCTGGAAGCTCCCGGCTGCCCTGGGCACATCATTTGAAAATTGGCAAAGACATACACTTTCCGCCTCGGAGGGTGGATTGCACTTTTGGAAACACCTGAAACAATTCAAGGGCAGGGCTGGAGGGTTAGTGAGTGACTGAACTTCCGAGCTCTATTTTTGGTCAAACATCCACACGTGACTAGCCGTGTGCTGTGACTGAGTCCCATTTCCCTGAGTTAGTGGCACCCTGGCAGAACAGGCCCAAACGTCCTCCTGTGGCCAGATGTCATGAACCTCACTCCAGAGTCAACTCTTACTACGCTCCTGGGAAGAAACTTGGTGTGGAATATGACCATGGACACATGGACCGAACAGAAACCCATTTTCCGAAAATTTCTCGATGTTGACTGTTCCAATATTGAGGACACGGATACGTAAATTCTTTCTGACCATCGTCTTTGATGTTACTTCTGTTCAGTAAAGGTGACTCCTTGCATTTGTAATCGTCATGTACCTTTATTAGTCCTTTTGGGTAAATAACTTAAGAAAAAACACCTTTTGCGCCAGACACGTCCTCATTTTTGGTGTCAGAAAATGTGGTAAGCAGATTTATACAGAGTTCTTTGTAAAATAAGTCAGAGATTCTTAGAACATCAGAGCTTTGATCCAGTCCAGTCCAGCTAGAGAAAATTTTACCGAAAGGCCTTGAGATCCAAAGAGCAGAAGTGATGCTCAGGGTTTCATGATGAGCTAGGTGCTGAAGGCAGCTAAAATAATTGGAGTTGGTCCCAGAGCTGAGGTGGGATGACTAAGGGCACCAATCTTATTGGCATGTCCCATGTGCATTCGGATGTTTTTGCTTATTTCTCTAAGTTACTGCCTCTGCACCAAACACAAAACACTTATCTCCATGTTAGGGTAACTTCATAGTTTGCAAGGATCTGCTGCTTTTCTTTAAGGAAAAAAAAAGAAAATAGTAAGGGAGAAGATCAAGTCTATGGAATTTATGCAGAAAGACAAGAATGCCATGCATTTGAACAAGACCAGGTTTAGTCACTGTAGGTTTATTAGGATCCAGATTAGTAACTGGGTTTAATGACTCAGGCCTGCTGACTCCCAGGCCTAAGGCCAAAGCCAAGAGTCTCCCTGCAGCCCCAGGGCCAGCCCTCAGGGAACCAGCACCTCCTCCTTCCCTGGCTTCTGTTTCCCCATCTGGGTCAAGATGGGTCATCTGGGCATGGCCAGGCCTCCCCAGAGGAGAGTGCAACATACATACAGTTTGTATGTTAGAGGTGGGCTGGCAGGAGAGGCCGTGTGTGGGGGTGACCCGCGTGGGAGTGCCACATGTGAGTGGCAGAGAGACAGACCATCTGGCTTCCTGAATTAAGAATTCACCTCTTTGTTCTAGTGAATACTTCTAATTCTAAAATACCATCACAGGACTGAGCTGAAAGAGACCCTAGACCAGGGCCAGACCCTTGATGGCTGGAGACAGAGAGGCTCATACAGGGTCAAGGAGATGGTCAAGGTCACAGAACAGCAAGCTGCCGGCAGGATGGGGGGCGGCAAGGGGGCTGGCTGGCCTTTCCCCCTACACGAGGCTCCCACTAGGATCCCACACTCAGAGACATCCGGTCCCCCCCCCCCGCCCCGCCCCCACCGCCCCTTCACCCACTGGAAGGAAGCCCAATATCAGGGGACAGTGATTGCCACAAGGACTGGTTGATTGATGGGCCTGGGAGGGCCAGGCAGCACAGACAATGCTCCCTCTTGGCCTTGGCACTGGACATGGGAGACTTCCGGAGCTTGAGGGAAAAAAATCTGCGTGTCGCTGGAACAAAATGTTTCTTCACAGAGCGGGGACAAATCCCAGAGTGTTCACCAAGAAATCGAAGCTGTCCCACTTAGTTAGTCCCTGGGGCTGTAATAGTCTCTGATGGGACTGTTTATTGCATTGTTAATCTCAATCCTTCCTAGGAATTACACTTGCTGGGGTGGAGTAATTCCCCCCTCTCACTCCCTAGTGGTACCTGGTACTCAGTGGTTGCTCAAGGACTATGTAAAGATGAAGTTGATCAGGGTGACCAAGAGAAAAGGCAGCTGTCATGTCCCCTCACGTATGAGGACTCGCTGCTGTCTACCCTCTTCTGTTCTCTCTTTTTTTTGATTCTGTGGAAGCCACGCATGGCCCAGGGAAAGTTAGATTACTCATTCACTTCTGCATTCATCAAACTAGTACTCTTCACAAAGGAGGTTTTGTAGCAGTGAAGATCCTTGGGTCATCTAGTCCACTTTTCTCCTGAGGCCCAGAGAAGGGAGGTAACTTACCCAAGATCACACAGCAAGTTGAGACCAAGGTAGTACTGAGCTCTGCCAGGATCATCCCCTGCACTGACTGTGTGGCTAGGGCTAGTTTTACTTCCACCCGCAGCCCTCAGGTCAGTCACACCCTACGCTGGGACATAATGGTGTCTGTTGGACTTTGTCTACAAGGGAAGGAACACTTTAAATGCAAGTGCCCCACGTGCCTCCCTGAGGTCAGCAGTGGTGGTGAGGGTGGGCAGCATCTGGGAGAGGCCAGTTCTCCACCAGAGTCTTGGCTGAACTCCTGGGAATCCCAATTTCCCAGTTTTTGCCATATGTATTCTTCCTTGTAGACACTGTTGCTGTGTTGGGACTCACATAACCCTCCCAAAGCGAGCCAATCACAGCTGCCCTCAGAGAAGTCATTGATAAGCACCATCCAATACAGTAACAGACTTTATTATCTTAGGCTCCAAAATCACTGCAGATGGTGACTACAGCCATGAAATACAAAGATGATTGCTCCTTGGAAGAAAAGCTATGACAAACCTAGACAGCGTATTAAAAAGTGGAGACATTACTTTGCCAACAAAGTTCTGAATTAGTCAAAGCTATGGTTTTCCCAGTAGTCATGTATGGATGTTAGAGTTGGACTATAAGGAAAGCTGAGCACGGAAGAATTGATGCTTTTGAATTGTGGTGTTGGAGAAGACTCTTGAGAGTCCCTTGGACTGCAACGAGATCAAACCAGTCCATCCTAAAGGAAATAAACCCTGAATATTCACTGGAAGGACTGAGGCTAAAGCGCCAATACTTTGGCCACCTGATTTGATGAGCCCACTGATTAGAAAAAGACCCCAATGCTTGGAAAGATTGAAGGCAGGAGAAGGGGACGACAGAGGATGAGATGGCTGGATGGCATCACCGACTCAACCGATAGGAGTCTGAGCAAGCTCTAAGAGATGGTGAAGGACAGGGACGCCTGGCATGCTGCAGTCCCCGTTGTCGCAGAGTCAGAAACGACTGAGCGACGGAACAACAATACAAAGGACAGTGGATCGCCGGGTGGCTTGCAGACCTGTTACCTCCCACCCCTTGCCCTAACGCCCTTAGACGAGTCTCTGGCTTAACAAGCGCAACGAGCCTCTTCGCGTGTTCTCGGCTGCCTGCTACCTTCTAGGAAGACACCCGGACACGTCAGACGCGGTTCAATACGCTCGGTGGCTCGAGAACTGCCCAGAGCTGTGCCTCTTAACTTGACCGCTGACCTCTGCCCCTTCTGCCTCCTGCCCCCCTTCTTCGTGGGGTGGAGCTGCGCCAGGATCACCTCCAGGTCCTCCCACCGGCATATACAGACGCCCCTCAGAAAGAAAGGGGCCCGGGGTCCGCCAGGTAGGGTCCACGTGGCCCGCTCGCGCCCAGCGATTTCCGTTCTCTGCCCGAGGGCACGCGGCATTTGATGCCAGGTGGAAGGAGAGCGCTGGCTTGGCGCACACGCTGCCATCCGGCGGGCGGTCAGAGGCAGGTTTTGCAATCCTTTGGCAGGCGTGAGGGCGGGCTTTCCCGCCCTAGGTGGCCGGCCAGGAGCGTGGAGCCCCGGGGGGCCGCGGTTGGTGCGCATGCGCGGGCGGGCGGCGGGCCCGGGAGGGCGGAGGTGAGGCGGGGCTGGGAGGAGCTGACGTCGATCCGCCGGCGCCCCCCCCGCCCCTCCCTCGCCCCCTCCCGGGTTGGCCCCGCCCCCTCCCTGGGAGGACGCCCGGACGGAACCGATCGCGGCTGGTTTGAGCTGGTGCGTCTCCATGACGACACAGGCGGCGCTATAAGTAGCGGCGCGGCGGCGCGCCGGGCTTTGTCAGTTCCCTCTCAGCCTCCGCCGCCGCCCCCCCTCTGCCAGCGCTCCGGCGCCACCTCGGGCCGGCGGTCCTCCGCAGGAGGGAGCGAGGCGGCGGGCGGCCGGGCGAGCGGCTGACGGGGGCGGCGGGGCGGCTGGTGGGTCCTGCAGCGCTCAGCGGCGGCGCATTGTCTCCATGGGGTCGACCCGCCGCGCCCCTGCGCTCTGAGGTAAAAGAGGGGTCGCGTCCGGGCGGTGGGGAGGCCGGCGGGCGGGGGTGGGGGGTGACGGCCACGTGTCCCGGAGGCCGGAGCAGACCGGGCGCCTGGACCTGCGAGGACACGTGGTCCCAGACCCCGGCCCGTCGGCCCTGGGGGTCCCGGGTGGAGCCGGGCCCCGACGCTTCCCGGCTCAAGGGCAGCCTGGCGCTGGAAACGCTCGGGGTTCACCTTTTCCGAACCACGTCAGTGAGGGTTTTCTGAGCCGGAAGCTCTTTGAGAAGCTCGATCCTTCAGCCGCTGTTTTTTTTTAAACCCATGTGGTGGTCCGGCAGCAGGTGCAGGAGAGGCAGGAAGCGAGCCCGACACAGGCCTCGGGGTGCCTGCCTCTCGTACACGTGCCGTTCCGCCGTGTTGCCCTGAAATTTGCTTTTTTTTTTATTTTATTATTATTATTGTTATTTTTTTTTAGTTCTTGCTGTGTGTACAGAGCGAATGGCCCAATATAGAAAGCCACTCAGATCGCTAGAGCTGAGATAACCCGTGTGTAACTGATACTGCTCGGCTGGCCTTAGAAATGTTGACGGAATCTTTGAATGACTTGGTGATTTAAGAAAAGCCCTTAGATCATTAAGATCAGGCGAACGACTAAGACATAGGAGCCAGTCCCAAGATTTTCCCCAAACTGCCGACTGTTTGAAAATCCGAAATAATGAGAGAAGATGTGGGGGAGCAGAACCTCTTAGGAGTGGTGTCTAGTAGGGAGGACAGAATGTACTAATTTCATTCAAACCTAAAATTTAATCGATTTGTAAAATTTTCAGTTACAGTTTGAATTAGTACCTGTCTAACGTTTCCCAATTGGCAAGAAAGAATTTCATACCAGAGAAGGACCATGTTTTGCTAATCCATGTCATTTTAAGTAATTTAGCCATACAGAAAGAACACCCAAAGGTGTTCTAGGGTGAACTGTATCAAAAGTCACTGAAGTTATCTGTATCAAAAGTTACTGAAGTAGAGCTTTGAAAGATACAAGGAAGCAAAATACTTAATAGTGGTGTGTTTCAGAGAAACAAATACTTGCTAAATTTAAGCCTGAATGTTGTCTTTTTTTATCCTAACAAGACCCTAAACGGCCTAGTCTGTCACTGGTGACCCTATTTAAATGTTACTTATGTAGACAATGTGTGTGCTGGCAGTTGGTCTGTTCCCTTCCCCTAAGGGCAAATTAGGAAACTAGGAGGTTGACAAAGCCAGCAAGTCACATTAGATCAAGTCTTGCAAGTTCTCCCATGCATGGGTTTGGATTTATGGCAGGCTCGTTCCCCTGGGCCTCTCATAGTGTCCCATGCCAGAGCAAACCCGGCCCAAAACCATTGCCTGGCCTCTGCCAGTAGGCTGCAGGCACTGAAGTGGGTTGCACAGTGGAAAAGATGCCCTCCCTATCAGAGATTAAATAGATTAAATAATAATTTTAAGGTAACTCATTGACCAATGTCACATTTCGTGAATGCCAAGGACAGTGGCTCTGATGGTTAAATGAGCTTTATTTTTGTTTATTGATAAATCATTGCTAATTTTTGTAGTTTATAGTTGAGAATGATTCCGAGGTGATTATCATTCATAGCCAAGCATGTAAGTTAGAGTGCCTGTGAGGATAGTTGGGATTCCCAGAATTGCTAGTTTAGTAGGCAGTGCTGGTTTTAGAATATCGATTGCCTTTCAGATACAGCAGCTGTAATACATTCTGCTGATTTTTTTAGATTGCATTTTTTAAGAAAACACATGCCTAACATGAAAATTAGCTCATTTCTCAGGAAAATTTAGAGCACTCAGTAAATTGATAACAATGCCTGTTGGTCACTAAAAGTTCTTCTGTATAAGATCTAGCTGTAGGAAATAGCAAGGTGTTTATATGGCAGCTTTGCAAAATTGCTATAATGGTGTTTTAAGCTTCTAAAGAAAAACAGGTCTGAAATAAAGTAAGCTAACTGTCATGAAGCTTTTTCCCTCTCAGTGGACTAAGTGCAGGAAAGTTTCTGAAACCTGTATTCTGCATTTTAGAAGGGATGTTTGGAGTGCCTTTTTTGACGTGGACAATACTATATATGGGCTTCCTTGGTAGCTCAACTGGTAAAGAATCCGCCTGCAGTGTGGAAGACCTGGGTTCCATCCCTGGGTTGGGAAGATTCTCTGGAGAAGGGCATAGCAACCTACTCCAGTATTCTTGCCTGGAGAATCCCATGAACAGAGGAGCCTGGCGGGCTACAGTCCGTGGGGTTACAAAGAGTCAGACACGACTGAACAACTAAGTACAGTACTATATATGGAAGTTGAGTGTGAAAAACTCTAGTGTTATATCTGTGAGGTCCTCATTCCATTGAGGTTTATAGAATCATGGGACTTAAACCTAGGAATAATAGGATTTCCAAGCCCAGGGAGTGAGCTATCTGGAGGGTGCTTTAGTAGCCCTGCTTCTTGTGTGTGTGTGCTGTCCATACCTGATCTTCCAATTTAATCTGTTCTGAAGGTGGACAGCAGATTGTGTGTTTATCGAACATTTCCACTGCTACACAGAGAGCACACGCGTCTTTGGTGGACTTGGAATTCCTGGAGAATTGCCTTTGTGAAAAGTTGGCATAATCCCTTTAAATTCCATCTCTTAAGTTTTCTATGTAAGTATTTGTGATTGTTGCAAGTTTATCTTCGGAGTTACTAAGTATTAATAAGACTTCTGAGTAGATTTGTCTGCCTTATTTGCAGTTTGTTGTGTCTCAAAAAGACATCAAGAAACCATGAATAGCTTTAGTAATGAAGAGTTAGACTGCCATTTCTTGGATGAAGGCTTTACTGCCAAGGACATTCTGGACCAAAAAATTAATGAAGTTTCTTCTTCTGTAAGTATATGTTAAGTCCATGCTGGTAGTGCAGCTTTGAGAATGTTGGGCAGATGAATGGGAAATTTCAGAGGGGCCTTATGGAAATGTCTTGTTAGGGAATTGAGAATTTAATTGGCTGTGGATCCTCCAATGACAAATAGTGATTATCATGTCCATGATTGACTAGAGTAGGGTTCATGAGAATGATGGGCAAGAGAAGGGAGGGCTGCGCCTTGGTCACATCTGTAAAATTGCTGATGGGTCTTCTGTAACCACTCTTACTGCAGGATGATAAGGATGCCTTCTATGTTGCGGACCTGGGAGACATTCTGAAGAAACATCTGCGATGGTTGAAAGCTCTTCCTCGGGTCACCCCCTTTTATGCAGTCAAATGCAATGATAGCAGAACCATAGTGAAGACACTTGCTGCCATTGGGACAGGATTTGACTGTGCCAGCAAGGTGAGCAAAAGCAGCAGAACTCAAAGGATCTGCAATGGCCCTGGTGCTCCCAGCAGGGCAGATCAGAATTGCTTTGCTTGAGCAGAGGATGCTAAAGAGAGTGGGCATGGTGCCAGCTTCTGATGGGCCAGCTTTTCCATATATTAGCTACATGTGTAAATACCTCTTGTTTTTCAGACTGAAATACAATTGGTGCAGAGTCTCGGGGTGCCCCCAGAGAGGATTATCTATGCAAATCCGTGTAAACAAGTGTCTCAGATTAAGTATGCTGCCAATAATGGAGTCCAGATGATGACTTTTGATAGTGAAGTTGAGCTGATGAAAGTTGCCAGGGCACATCCAAAGGCCAAGTGAGTTACTCCATTTGAGGGTGGATCAGATACGGGATGTGTATAATAATGGTGAACAAACTCAATTTCCAGTTGTTAGATTTCCATACTAGTAAATTATCTGTGTACTGAGTTAAACCAAATTAGACTCAGACCACAGGGTATCAGAGCCAAGGAGTCTTATTTTAACCACGGCTGTAGGTGATCTTGTGTCAGTGGGAAATTTGATACACTTTCCTTGCTTCTAGGTTGGTTTTGCGGATCGCCACTGATGATTCCAAAGCAGTCTGTCGCCTCAGTGTCAAATTTGGTGCTACGCTCAAAACCAGCAGGCTTCTTTTGGAACGGGCGAAAGAGCTAGATATTGATGTCATTGGTGTCAGGTGAGATCTTGGTGATGGCAGAGATGGAGATGACATATTAGACAATGCAAGTTTTGTAAGTTTCCTCCCACCGTGAATAGTTATTTCCAGAAATAGTAAGAAATAGTGTATTATTATTATTTTTTTTTTTTTTGACACCAGCTTCCACGTGGGAAGTGGCTGTACTGATCCTGAGACCTTTGTGCAGGCCATCTCTGATGCTCGGTGTGTCTTTGACATGGGCGTGAGTATCTGTGAGCCCCATGTGTGAGGAGGGGGGCAGGGATGGCATTAACAACTAGTCCCAGTTCTAGAATTGACCTTTGTAAAAGTCATATTACATATTTAACCTTAACCTGCTGCATATGTTTTTCATGACTTGTTAATGAATCTGGCTGATTGACTTAATTTTCTTGACTCTAGGCTGAGGTTGGTTTCAACATGTATCTACTTGATATTGGTGGTGGCTTTCCTGGATCAGAGGATGTAAAGCTTAAATTTGAAGAGGTAATTTATAACAAAATTACAATCTGTAGCTCTTAGCACGTTCCTTTTTGAAATATTTCAAAACTTAAATGTTACAACTAATAACCAAAAGGGACTGTATAAACGTGAAAGTAAATGTCTTGGTGTGGTATTTTGAATGACTTCTGTGCTATTTAAAATTGTATTATGTTAGTTAATTAGTCACTCAGTCGTGTCCAATTCTTTGTGACCCCATGGACTGTGGCCTGCCAGGCTCCTCTGTCCATGGAATTCTTCAGGCAGAAATCCTAGAGTGGGTAGCCAGTTCCTTCTCCGGGGATCGTCTCGAGCCAGGGATCAAACCTAGGTCTTCTGCATTGCAGGCAGATTCTTTACTCTCTGGGCCACCAGGGAAACCCTGTATTACTGGTTTTCTAAAATAAAATGAGCCAATATTTTCAAAAGTCTTAAGAAAATTGAGGACTGTCACTGTGAGGACTGTCACTGTGGAGTTAAGAGAACCTGCTGACTTTAGTACATCATTTGCTAGATTTTGTGCTTCCTTTACTTAGAATATTGTTTTTTAGTCATTTAAGAAGGTAAGCCATTATATGCCACTTATAAAATTCATATTATTTGTTAAAATTTATGTAAATAGGAAGAATACAGAGTTTACCTTGTTAGTATATATTTGTTAGATAAAAATATTTAGGCACTGGTAATAAATTTGTCCCATTGCTTAATAAAATCATACCATAACATCTTATTAAAGAGTAAGAAGTCTTGAGGGGAATCACAGTGAAACCATAGGATATGCAGACTGGTTTTCAGGGAGGTGTTTATCTTTTGCTGTTTGAAGATAAACCTCTACTGATGGCAGCTCTCAATGTTTTTGATGTTGTGTTTCAAAGCACTGCTCCGTGTGAGTTCCCCTTGATGACCAACTGCTCTTTTCTGTCTCTGGTAGATCACCAGTGTAATCAACCCAGCACTGGACAAGTATTTTCCATCAGACTCTGGAGTGAGAATCATAGCTGAGCCGGGCAGATACTATGTTGCATCAGCTTTCACACTTGCAGTTAATATCATTGCCAAAAAACTTGTATTAAAGGAACAGACAGGCTCTGATGGTAGGTGTAAAGATTGAATCATTGCATATACATACTGAAAGTTCGTACCTAAAATGGTAAAGTGGTAATTGAGACTATTTCTGCTTTTCTAATTATTTTCTTTTTTTTTTAATTTGCTTTTCTAGATGAAGAGGAGTCAAGTGAACGGACATTTATGTATTACGTGAATGATGGAGTATATGGGTCGTTCAACTGCATCCTGTACGATCACGCACACGTGAAGCCTCTTCTGCAGAAGGTACCTTCCGAATGTGTTGTATACACCAGTTGAAAGATAATTGGTCAGAACAAGTGTAAGCAGGTGTGTTTTTCTCTCTCAAATGTAGAGACCCAAACCAGACGAGAAGTATTATTCATCCAGCATCTGGGGACCGACCTGTGATGGCCTGGATCGCATTGTTGAGCGCTGTAATCTGCCCGAGATGCATGTGGGCGATTGGATGCTCTTTGAGAACATGGGTGCTTATACCGTTGCTGCTGCTTCTACCTTCAATGGATTCCAGAGACCCACCATCTACTATGTGATGTCAGGGCCAACGTGGTTAGTGACAGTGTGTGTTTGGTTTTGATAAGAATTAGGTACCTTCCAGGGTTGATTATGCTTGTTCTTATCCAGTAGAATTAAGAAATTGCTTAGAATTAAATACTAACAATTGTTTTTTGTTTTTCTCCCCATATTAACATATGCTTTAGAAATTTTTGGAATAGTTAACGAGAGGAAAATTCCTCCAGTAATAGCGATGTATATCGTTGCAGAATTTTAAGGCACAGTTGATTGAGAAAAGACTGGTCAGTCTTATTTTTGTACCTAGAACACTTGAGTGCATGTGACTTGTGGTTTCCTTCTTACCAAAAAGATGGTTCTGAAGAAATGCTTGCTGTAGTACTACATTGAATTGCTTCCTGATGACATAGTAACCAGAGATGTAAATGGGCTCATGAATAAGTTACTGTGTTGCACAGTGTGGAGCCACTCGGTTAGTGGTGACTCAGGGTTTCTGACTGCCGCCTCTGTCTCCTGCAGGCAACTGATGCAGCAGATCCGGACCCAGGACTTCCCGCCCGGAGTGGAGGAGCCGGACTTTGGCCCCCTGCCCGTGTCCTGTGCCCGGGAGAGCGGCATGAAGCGGCACTCAGCAGCCTGCGCTTCCACGCGTATTAACGTGTAGATACCACTCTTGTAGCTGTTAACTGCGAGTTTAGCTTGATTTAAGGGTTTGGGGGGGGACCATTTAACTTAATTACTGCTAGTTCTGAGATGTCTATGTGAGTAGGGTTGGCACAGGTGCACCAATGTGGAAGACTGGGAGATGGGGTCACACTTATCTGTGTTCCTATGGAAACTATTTGAATATTTGTTTTATATGGATTTTTATTCACTTTTCAAACATGCTACTAAAGGCTTCAACTGCTGAGCAAGCGTTTGTGGCTTGTGTATCAGCAGGATGGGCCAGAAGCTTAGTGTTGTGACCGGTTTTAACAAAAAGGAATAAAGGATCTTGACATAATTTGGCTTTGGGAAATTTTTACGGTGTGTTCATTTCAGGCGGCTCACCTGAGTGTGTGTTATAGGTGGGAACTGATGTTTTTCCCTGTAGGCTGAGAAAATTGCCCCAGAAGACTGAGGAGTTGACAGATTTTTAATGTTTTAAAAATCCGTGGAATACTTTTTTTCTGTTTTGACATTTTTATTTCAAGTCTGAGTCCTGGAGAAAGTCTGCTGTGGCGTCTGAAAGAGTAGTGAGCGCTTCTAACCCCACGTGCAGTGGGAGGAAAAGGACGAGTGAGACTGTGGGCAGCCTCGGCTGTTAGTGGTTCCCCACCCTGGATGCTGACTGAGCTTGGCATGCCAGAGCCACTTGTTAACGAAGTGGTCTTTGCCTGTCACAGCGGCTGTCCAGGCAAGGTACACGGGGCCCTCTCAGCCTTGCCTCCAGAGACCAGTCTCATATTTGCGCCTTGGCTTCACGCACAGGGAAAGGTACAGTTCCAAACTAGCTTGTTACTATGAGTTGCAGCTCTTCACCTGACCTTGGCCTTTTGTATTCTCTTACTCAACTTGGACCCCACACTTCAGAAAGAGGGTGGCAGGCTCTCATTTAAATTTCCAAGACGGGAATTGTGAATCCTTGGCATAGCTCGGGACAGGAGGCAGGCCACGTAAAAGCCAGTCACTTGAGTAAGCCTCTCACCGGCCCCAGTCACTGCAAGTGACATCGAAGATCTCGCCAGCTCTGTTGGAGGGACACGGGGAGATAGCGCACGGGCACAGACAGGGAGGCTGCAGTGTCTTGCATTTCAGGGGCTGAATTAAGCACTTCTGATGCTGTTAGTACCTTTACCAAGGAGTTGAAGGGAGTGATTTCTTCGTTTCTGAAAAGCCACTTTCCCCCAGACCTGAGAGTTCCACCTGGACACAGCACACTGCTGTGACGGCTGTTGCCTCCTGGCCGCTTAGCCAGCTAGGCCTTGGCTCATCACCACTCCTGGTGTCCTTGGACCCAAGAGCACTGCTCTAGTTGCCAGACCACTGAGTGAGACCTCTCAGGAGCCACAAAGAAAGTAGGTCTGGCGAGTCTGGGCGGAAGAGGCAGAAGAACTCTCAAATGGACAGTCTGCCCCACTTCCTGTGAGCAGATCCTTGTCTGGGTCCTCAGCTGATCATGGATTGAAAAGAGAGGGTTTCCCCGCAAAAAGTAGGCTGTACTGGGGGCTTGGGAACTGCTCTTGCCTCACTTTAGGTAAAGTATAGTCTGACCAACCAGCCAGTGCTGGTGGGGACGGAAATAGCCGCAGGAGGTCCCATGACACCCACACCGCAGCCTCTGAACCTGGCTCCTGAGGGTTTGGTGAAGCCACTTGGAGTCTGTACAGTGACATGGCCTGGGCTGGCCCAAACGACCTCCCCCGGCCCCTACACCTGGGTGTGAGCACGCGAGTTTGGCAAGAGGATGGAGAGCTCAGACAGCTGGGTGGGTGTCGACACTACCTCCGGGACCCTCTTAGAAGGTTCTAGTTGGCAGTGCAGACTTACCTACCTCCAATAAAGATGGTACTGTCTGTCATTCGCAGACACTTCTAGACCTTGGTTTGAAGTGGACAGAGCTCAGGCTTCCATAAGGTGCTGACACGGTGCTGGAGTCCCCACACAGTCCCCCTCCCCCACCCCGGGAGGGGCTCCTGGTCCAAGCTAAAGGCAAGCCGGGCAGGCCTTGCATTCAAGTCACTTGGGAGCATCTCAAAACGCAGATTGCTGGGCCCACCACAGGCTGGGGACAGGGACTGTGGGGCAACAGATAACCCCTTGGGAAAAGTAGAAGGTACTGATGCTCCTTGTACCACAACAAACCCCAGGTGTACATTTCACTGTGACAGATTAGGCCACAAAGCTATTAGAAGAAAACATTTGAAGTAAAAATGTAGGAGGCAAAGGGGAAGACAACACACAGAAGTAGCCAATTTTATTCATAATTATTGGCAGGAAAATGGAGGGCCTGAGGAGGTGAGTGGAGACTGACTTCATACGCACATTTACATGTGTCTATTGCTGACTTTAAAGGAATTACATAAAATATGCCTCCCAGGTGAGGAAACAGAAAAAAATCCTCAGTTATGTGGCTCCTGTGCCCATGAGCTGCTGAACAAGGGCTGGCGAGCTTGGTTGGGGGCTTGGGTGGGCTTGACCACGGCCTCCTCAGCAACTTTGCGGAGTGAGGAGGCTCTGACTTGTGCCCACCCAGTTCCGGGGGTTGATGGAGACATCAGAGGCCCTGGGGTCGAGGACTTAACCCCTACCTCTCCCTTGCCCCCTCCCCCACCCCTGCCCAGGTGGGGCTCTCTGCCCGGTCTGGGGTCAGCCACCTGGGGCCAAGGTCAGACCTGAGTCTGCACCTAGACCAGCCTGCACTGAGAGCCAAGCCAGAAGCCTGCGGACAGACCGCTGTCCAGGCCTTCGACAGCTCTCTCTAGCCTCCCAACTGACCATCCTTTGTGCTGCACAGGCTCCACTCAGCCTGTCCTCTGTAGCCCTGTGCTCCTCGCACCCCTCACAATGACCACGAAGATGGTGACCTTGCATGTCTATGCAGACTCCATCCTTCTCTGTCAGGTTTTCTTAGGTTGCTCTGCTTGCCGGCAACCTAAGTCAACAGGGATTCCAAGTCCTGGGCACCAGAAGCCCAACTGCAGCTTCTGTTTGCTGTGTGTCTCACAGAAAATCAGGTGCCCCTCTGGGCCTCAAGCTCCTCACCTGTCAAATGGGGCAGAGAGAGAAAGCTCAGATACAAATCTGGCCCCAGAGGTTCCTAAACCAGGCTGGGGAATTTGCACACTCAAGCCCAGACGGCCCTCCCGGCCAAGGCCACCAGAGGGCAGCAGCGCCTTGTGCTTGAGATTCCTCTGTGGTCCTGCACTGCCACCAAGCTGTCAGGTCCTGCTTCCTTGATGGCTCAGGGGTAAAGACTCAGCCTGCCAATGCAGGAGACATAAGAGATGCACATTGGATCCCTGGGTCCATAAGAGATGCATGTTCGATCCTTGGGTCGGGAAGATCCCCTGGAGGAGGGCATGGCAACCCATTCCAGTATTCTTGCCTGGAGAATCCCATGGACAGAGGAGCCTGGTGGGCTACAGGCCACGGGGTTGCAGTGTCCGACATGACTGAGTGACTAACACTAACATTTAGCCACTCAACAGATGCTGCTGGTAGAGGCCTGACTGTGATAGGAGGGCTGTGGGCACTGGAACGTGGCCCGGCTCAGAGGGAGATCCAGGGCCAGCCACACTGGGTACTAGGCTCTGAGGCTCCAGACAGCTTGTCCTGGACCAGGCTGCTTCCCCGAAATCCTGAACACAGGTGAAGTCCCCACAGGTGAGCCCAGCCTACATTCCTGCCTCACACCCAGAAAACAGCTGCCCCCACTGTGAAAGCAGCCCAGGCCAGCTGGGGGCAGGGGGCTCAGGTCCCTCCCCCACCCACCTGGAAGGAGCTGCAAGGCTGGCACCCAACATGGCCTCACGCTGGTCCCCAGGGGCCACTCGCTGCTGCTGACGCACGCCAGATGCATGGGGCCCTCGACACCCAGTGTCTACGTGGGTTGTGCCTAGTGCATGCGTCCATGGCACTGCCCCGCAGGACAGACACACATCCCACACTGGACCCCTGAGTCCCACCAAGCCCCACCTGCAGAAACCACACTGCCTGTCGCCCTGCACACACACACACACACACACACACACACACACACACACACACGGTGAAAGGAGCAGTCGGGGGTGGGGGGTAAGATAACCTGACTGGTTCTGCTTCTGCCACTAACTTCCTGGGACCCGAGGGGTATGGCTGGTTCCTAAGGGAGTCCCCGAGTCAGTGACAGGCCTGTGAGTGGTCCCTTCCCTTCCCTGGGGCAGGTCCTCATCACCTACGACTCCCTAAGGAACCACCCTGACTTCTGTGAGCTTCTGTTGGGGCAGGGCCCACCAGGACCCCAGATCCACGTCCTTCCCATTTGTGTGGAAGCACAGGGATAGCTATTTTATGTTCGTGTGACTGGGTCGTGGGTGTCCTGACGGGTGTTTCGATGCTATTCTGAGTGTGTCTGTGAGGGTGTTTCTGGATGAGGTTAACACTGCATTAGCAGACAGTACCGTAGGGTTCCCCACCAGGGTGAGGACCTCATCCAAAGGGCTGACTAGAACAAAAGGCTGAACTGAGACTCTGTTCTCTGCCTGGTGGTCTTGGGCTGGGACGACAGGCTCCTGCCTTCAGACCCGGACTGGAACACATGCCGTCAGCTCTCCTGGGTCTCCAGCTGGCAGATCTTAGGACCATTCAGCCCCCATAATCCTATCAGCCAGTTCCTTATAATGCCTCTCTCTTTCCTGTCCCCCCACCCCAACCCCGCCACCCATATATGTGAATATGTTTTCAGAGGGAAGTGCTTCCCTGGTGGCTCAGTGGTAAAGAACCCACATGTAGGAGACATGGGGTTCAAATCCTGGGTCAGGAAGATCCCCTGGAGAAGGAAATGAAAACCCACTGCAATATTCTTGCCTGGGAAATCCCATGGACAGAAGGAGCCTGGCAGGCTACAGTCCATTGTTGCTGCTGTTACTGAGTTGCTCAGTTGTGTCTGACTCTTTGCGACCCCATGAACTGCAGCACGCCAGGCTTCCCTGTTCTTCACTGTCTCCTGGAGTTTGCACAAACTCAAGTCCATTGAATCGGTGATATCTTCCAACCATCTCATCCTCTGTTGCCCCCTTCTCCTCCTGCCCTTAATCTTTCCCAGCATCAGGGTCTTTTCCAATGAGTCTGGTCTTCGGATCAGGTGGCCAAAGTGTCAGGGCTTCAGCTTCAGCATCAGTACTTCCAACAAATATTCAGGGTTGATTTCCTTTAGGATCAGTCCATGGGGTTGCAAAAGTGACTTAGCAACTGAACACCACCACCAAGGGAGAGACACTCTGTTGTCTGTTTCTGTGGCAAACCCTGCACCTGCGGTCACTCCCATCTATGCCTCGTTACTGGGCAATATCCCGTTAGTAGCACTGCAGCCTCCCCCGCACCCATCAAGGCACCATCAGGTGTGGCCTCGTGGTAGCAAGCTGGGTCCACTTGGCCCCAGGTCACCTGGCCTCCTGCTCTCATCCCATCCCTGTGGACACCGCCCATCAAGGTTTGGACTTGGTGATGCCATTGACCGCAAAGGCACGGGGTCAGACGGGGCTCACACTATCACAGACGTGGAGTCCTAAAAGATATTAAGATGACTAAAAACAGCAAAACAGCCAGTGTCCCTGCTGTGGGGCAGCCTACACACTCTGCCCACTTACCTCAATCACCTGCCTTTCTCCAGGTGAGACTCGAGTGGTGGTCCTCTGGCCCGTGGGCGGGTGTGACGGACACTGGAAGCAGAACCCCAGTCCTGTCCCCCCTTCCTGGTGCCATGCCCCCTGGGGGAGGGGCCCTCATCACCCTGGGTGCCTCCAGGCCAAGGCACCAAGAACTGAGGCTGGCCGGGGTGAGGTGGGTGGGAGAATTTTGGAAAGTTCTCTTCCCTTTTAAGGAAGAAATAAGCCAGGGCCACTTCTTGTCCTGTCTTGGAAGGCTCCCGTGTCAGCCGCACTTACCTTGCAGGGACCCCAAGGATTCAAAGGTGTGGACAGAAGCTGCCTCAGAGGCCAGGGGCGAGGCAGTGGGGCAGTGGAAGGAACTAAGACATCCTCAGTGATGACCCCCAGATGTGGCATCAGCCAGGCCGACAAGGCATGGGACTTGCGGGCACATGGTGCCCACCTCCCCACAGTTAAGGCCCCTTCTGCTGCTTCTGAGACCAGAAGCATCTCGATGGCCACAGCCTGAGAAACCAGGCCTGCCCACCCTCCCGGCTGGTGCGAATGCCCCGGGTCTCCGCCCTGTCATCACTGGGGATGTGCAGTCTCATGACCTTGCTGATTAAACCAAGGGGCTGGGCTAAGGCGGGGGGGCATGGAAGCTGGGAGGAGGCAGGGAGGGAGGCAGAAGCCTGGCCATCAAACCCGCCAAGAACAGTCATGTTTTATTTCCACGTATTTCTTGGCATTAGGCAGAGATTGAAGGAGAGGTTGCACAGGATTTATAGACACAGTGACGGCAGCAGGGACACAGGAGTGGCCCAGTTTATAATGAGCAGCTGGACCCATGGAGGCCACCTGTCCGGAGAGCGCTCAGGTCACGGCAGCTGAACGGGGCCTCTCGCGGGCCAACACAAGACTCGGACAACTCCCATTTATTTTATCATTTTAATACAGGAAATGCCAGACCAATCAACAGGGAGGACAAACTTCACAGAGACACCTGCGTTCATGACACGGATGGGAGGGTCTCCACGGCCCTGGGCACGCATGCATGTCCTTTGGAGAAGGGCAATTGAGGGCATTAAATACCACAAAATAACCAGGCTCGGTGGGGCCGGGGTTGGGGGGATCACAGGCCACGAGAGAACCACGCTTCAAAGGCAATCGAGGCATTAAATACGGAACCTACATGTTACATTTCACTTCACTGTACGTATAATTTATATATTAAAAGAAAGGAGACCACGGCATATATACGTGCAAGCAGTTTTGGTCGGAGGAAATGAACGAGCTGGGTGGAGCCATGCACGGGGAGGGCTTGCTTGTCTCCTCTCCTCTGTTCTTGTCCCCATCTTTCCCACAGAGTCACCTGCCATCACGCATCAATCGGCTGGCCTTGGCGCAATCTCAGAAAGTCCCACCGGTATCCTCGGCGTGTCCTCGGGGCTCCCTGTGGGCAGGGAGGTGCCCCGGAAGTGAGGACACCTCAAGCCCTGCGCGTAAACACATCGCCCTGGAGGGACCAGGGCGGGGCGGGGGGGCAGGAGGAGGCCAGGTGAGGAGGCGGGCGCAGCCGCCGGGCAGGCAGGTGCAGCAACGTGTTGCTTGGCTGCCCCGGAAGAGCAGGGATGATTGAGGAGGCATCCACTTTTGCAAGCAAAGCTTAAATGGCAAGACAAGCCTGTGTTTCTCTGCACTGTCCAGACGCCAACCCCTTAGAACTGACTTGCACTGCTGGGGTCACACTGCAACAACCGGACGATGGACGGGTCGCTCTTGGCGCCTTTAATGAATTCTTCCAGGGACAGTTTGCCTGCGGGGAGGAGGACAGGAGAAATAGGAGTTAGCCAGTGCTCGCTGTTCGCCACCCTTGGGAGAACATGCGGACAGCTCTTGGGTCGGGGAAGCCTCCTAGGGTCCAAGTCTCAAGCCCTCCTGGAGCTGGACGCTGTCCAGGCTCCATGTGCTTCAAGGGCATTTCTGGAAAAACCCGTTTGGCTTTCACTGATCACTGGTGATGCTTCTCCCAGGATACATACAGATACGGGAGGGACCTAGGTTTGAAGCAGACCCTGCATTCTGGCAACCTGTGCCTTGGGGAACCTCCGTCTTGCCTCTGCAGCTGTAAAACCAAACAGAGCCAGTGACCCCAACACAGCAGCTTGGGGCCATGCCCAGCACACTGGCAGGAGCTTAGCTCTGCCTCCACGGGCAAGCAACCCACCTCTCCACGTCCCAGGGTCTTCATCTGTGTGGGGGGATCACAGCCACACCTGTCTCAAAGGCGTGAACTCCCCCAGAGCATCCCCAGCAGGAGACTAAACCACCCCAGACTAAGGGATGGATTGGGAAGGGGAGCAGTCATCCCCCTAGCAGAAAAGGAGGCTCCTGGGATGATGCAGAGGGCTACTGGGCTTTTTGACTGTTCATACAGTTAACAGGGACTTTACCCCGACCACTCAGGGCAAGGGGCTTCCCTTGTGGCTCAGCTGGTAAAGAATCTGCCTGCAGTACTGGAGACCCAGGTTCGATCCCTGGGTCAGGAAGATCCCCTGGAGAAGGAAATGGCAGCCCACTCCAGTATCCTTGCCTGGAAAATCTCATGGACAGAGGAACCTGGTGCGCTGTAGTCCATGGAGGTTGCAAAGAGTCGGGCATGACTGAGCGATTAACACTCACTTACTCAGGGCAAGGAGCTAATGAAAGCACCGGCCTCTCCTCTGGGCAGAAAGTGGGGCTGGCAAGGGGCTGGAGACCCCCGAGTACAGTCTGTCCTGCAGCCATCGGGGTGCTCCTGGTGCTCCGCGAGACTCAGGACCCGGGGCCTCAGCGACTACCTGTGCTTTCCAAGGGGGGTGCCGGGAAGGTGGGAAGGGTGTGGGGCAGACCCCAGAGAAGGACGAGGGCCAAACTCTGCACACCCCTGCTTCACTCTTCTCTCCTCCAACATCGCCTCTCCCGCCCCCTCCCCAAGCTTCAGAGCTGATCCCGGGGCTCACAGGAGAAGTGCGGGCCCCGGTTCACAGACAGCCTGGGAAGATGCACAGAGCTGAGAGGTCAGAGCAGATCCTCTGATCCTCACAACCACAAGAGACTGAATTATTATCCCCATTTCACAGAAGAGTAAACCAAGGTTCAGAAAAGCCAAGACTGATGGAACAGGTCTATTGAACCCAAAGCCTGTGCCCTGCTACCCTGGAGGGTGGAAGACATGTTTTGAATCTGCCCAAAGGCCACGCCAGGCGCGAGGCCATCTTGTCTTACATTGATCGTGTTTTGAAAACTGTCTCCATGGGTTGATGTGCCGGCAGCCCCACAGCGCCCTTCCCCCGCTGGCTCAGTCCTTTGCCTTCATCTGCAAACTGCACTTTAAGATTTGGCCAGGGGGTGGGGTGGTGGGGGGCTTTCCTGTGCATTAGCTTATTTTCAACCCCCAAGCACAGTGCAGCGGGTATTTTCTCTTTTTCTTTTCTAAATGCTGCATTTCTTTATCCTTCAAAAGCAAATCCAATATAGCTCTGGGGCTGCAGTTCGTGCGGATCCATCCTGTTTCATGGTTATCTTCCCTGGTGTGGACCCCGAAGAAGCTCATGGCCAAGGCAGAGAAGGAAACACGGGGCACATCCTCCCTGCCAGGCCCCCACGGCTGCCCCCCCGCCCCCCGGAACCCACCACTTCTGCTGTGGTGTAGTCCCAGTGAGGGTGGCACAGCTGCTGCAGGCCAGCACCTCCTGACAGAGTCGCCGGGGCCACTGGGGCCTGGAGGAGGGATGGTGGGGTCCATCCATCAATCTACCACCCAGGACGCTGGATCCCAACCCCTAGGGGACCCAGGTGCCATGGGCACATCTGCCTCTTCTCCCCTGGTACATGCCCACGGGCCCACAGTCTCCCCATTCTAGAAGCAAAGAGACTACCACTCGGGACAGGACACTGGCCCGGGTGCTCCTGGACTCTGAAGCCCAGCTCTCAGCATGGCTGCACTGGCCAGGGGTGGGCTGGGCAAGGTCCCAGAAACTGCGGGGAAGGGCCCCAAACGCCTCTCTGCTCCCAGCAGCGTGGCACAGACATGCGGAGGTCCTACCGTCATTGTTGGTGTCCATCTGCCTGAAGATCTTGTCTGTGCGTTTCTCCGGCGTGGACTCGTCCTCCGGCATCTTCATCACGGAGGACACCATTTTATATATCGCCTGCAAAGGGGCACACAGATGCGTGTGCTTAGAGGTTCTGGGTGCTCCTGGGGGGATGGGGCACAGGCCTGATCTGCCCCCCCACCCCACCCTCGCCCATGGTAGGAGGAGAGGCCAGGCTGCTCACCAGCTCCAGGACCCTCCCCAGCTGGGATGTTCCAGGGCTTTTCCCAGTAGTATGCATGCATATTGCAGACAGCACGTGAGCAAAAGGAAGCCAGCCTCATTTACGTGAGGTTCAAGAACAGGTGAAACGAGCCACTGTGACAGTGGCAAGACTGGGGCTTCTGGGGGCGGGAGGTGGGAGAGCTCTCAGGCCTTCTGGGGGGGCTGGGGACGCTCCCTAACTCACTGGCAGTGACACGGACGTATGTCTGCACAGTGCATCACGCGGCACACTTAGCCACAAATATTTGACCACGGGATTGCTGTACCTCGGTGAGAAGCAAAAAAGACAGCCCCTGAAACTCACGGGGAAACCATATCACCAGCCCCAGAAAGGACAGGCCCGGGGCCCATGGGTCTCTCTAGCAGGACCGAGAACCTTCTCTTCAGGACACTGCCGTCCAGGGGCTCAGCACCGCACAGCCCATCTCCATCCAAGAGTCCAGGCCCAGTGGTGTGTGCGTGTGTGTATGTGCATTATTGTGTGTGTGTGTCCGTGTCCAGAGGGCCATGATGAAGCTGGTGACCAGCAGCTCATCAGAGTAACATGCGAGCGGGAGGGGGCTGTGCCCCTGGGGGATTCTCTGCAGAAATGGCTTGACTGATACTCTCATTCCTCAAACAACAGACCAAGAACAGCAGAAACCTTGAAGCTGTAATGTCTTAAAAAGCAGGTTTACAAAACCAAACCAAAAAGAATGAACCCAAGTGAGGCTTCTGGTATCTATTATACTCTGCACTTCTTGGTCCCACTCCACCTGCAGGCAGGGGTGACCAGGCCTCACTGCACAGCAAGTGTGTCTTTCAGGGCCTCCTGGGACAGGCCCCCCTCCTGGGATAGCGCCAGGCACTCATCCGAGTGGAGAGGAGGCAGAGCCAAGACCCTCCCCGTCTCTGCTGGGCTGTGATGCACTTGGAGCCCAGTCCGTTTTGATGAAGGTGTTGCAGCCGGGCGTCCTGCTTAGCATCTGCCAACGTGGGGGGAAGGTGCTTAGGGTTTGGGAACTTGGTCTGGGGGCCTAGCAGCCAGATCCCATCTGGATAGGAAGGCACCCCTCATGGCTCTCATGGCTCTGCCATGTCTGTAAGCTTTGGCTCAGCCAGTCTGCTTGGCCAGTGACAGAGGAGGGTAACGGCCAGCAGGTGGGTCAGGACATTACCCAGAAGCAGATCTCTTCTTTCCACTACTGCTTGTTGCTAAGAGCCAGGATCAACGGCTGAAGGATGGTTTCCCCTTAACCTGTGCTGGTTTATTCTCATGGCATGCAAACCACCTGTTTGGGAAACAGGTCAGGCTACTTGCTGCTGATCAAGGAGTTCCTGGGTTTTATATCCTCTGCATGCGGTTTAGTCCAGAAGTTCCTACTGTGGACTAGAGAACACCTCCTCTGAGGAATTCTAGAACTGAGTCCCCAGGCTCCAAGAGTGGGGATGCGGGTGGTGGGGACCCAGGGAGCGGAGGCTCTGTGGCTCTCTACCACACACCCAGGAACCCAGGGAAGTGAACAAAACTTGGTTTCTTGCCGGAAAGCAGCTTCCCCCTCCAGAGTCGTTGATAGGAGAGAAGAGCTTTCTGAAGTGGTGCTTCCTGGGCCAGAGTTTATTCCGTCACCACTAATGTTTCAGTCTGGCTTTACAATTGCATGTTCCTGAGGACATGACAAGCTGTCTGTTGCATTCTTAAATAGGGGAATATGAAAAGGTCTTGCCAGGTGCCTTTCGCAAGTGTCAAGGGTCCTCTCCATTATAATTCTCTGCTCTGTTACTTTGGCCACCTGATTCAAAGAGCCGACTCATCGGAAAAGATCCTGACGCTGGGAAAGATTGAGGGCAGGAAGTGAAGGGGATGACAGAAGACAAGATGGTATCACTGACTCAATGGACGAGTTTGAACAAACTCTTAAGAGATACGAAGGACAGGGAAGCCTAGCATGCTGCCATCCATGAGGTCGCAAAGAGTTGGCCACGACTGAGCGACTGAACAATAACTGGTGACTCTCAAGAAATAATACCCCCACACCCTCCTCCCCCAACCATACCTAGTCTCAGAGTTTGTGAAATGCAGAGAATGACACCCCCTCCCCTTAGAGCTGGCAAGACTACAGCTCATCAACTGCATGTAGGCCAGGGCTTTTGTACCACCAATGATCGGTAAACAATGGTCCTTCTCCTGCATTGGCAGGTGGGTTCTTTACCACTAGCTCCACTATAGCTCAGTCGGTAAAGAATCTGCCTGCAATACAGGAGCTGCTGCTGCTGCTAAGTCAATTCAGTTGTGTCTGACTCTGTGTGACCCCATAGATGGCAGCCTACCAGGCTCCTCTGTCCATGGGATTTTCCAGGCAAGAGTACTGGAGTGGGGTGCCATTGCAATACAGGAGACCCAGGTTCAATTCCTGGGTTGGGGAAGATCCCCCCCGGAGAAGGAAATGAAAACTCACTCCAATATTCTTGCCTCGAGAATCCTATGGACAGAGGAGCCTGCAGGCTACACAGTCCATGGGGTCGCAAGAGTCGGACACGACTTAGCGACTAAACCGCCACTGCCGCCACCTGAGAAGTCCAACAATGGCTCTTCTCATCACTATCTGCAAAGACCCGCTGGTCAGGTGACAGCTACTCATTTTCCAAAGGTCAGGAAAGAGGGGCAGGCAGCCACGTGGCCCCAAAGGACCAGAGACCAGCCGAGGAGTCGCGGGCCGTCCGGAGTGGGCGGGGTCTGCCGAGGCCCCGCCCCCGGAACCAGCCCCGCCCCCCGGCGCACCTGTACGATCTCCAGCATCTCGCTGCGGCTGATGTAGCCGTTGCCGTCGAGGTCGTACATGCTGAAGGCCCACTTGAGCTTCTGCTCCAGCTTGCCCCGCGAGGTCACGCTCAGCGCGATGATGAACTCCCTGAAGTCGATGGTGCCGTCGCCGTTGGTGTCGAAGGTGCGGAAGACGTGCTCGGCAAACTTGGAGGCGTCGCCGTAGGGGAAGAAGTTGGCGTAGATCTTCTTGAACTCGTCCACGGTCAGGTGGCCGGTGGGGCAGTCCTTGAGGAAGCCCTTGTACCACTCTTGCAGCTCGTGGTCCGTGAACTCCGTGTTCTCCCGCAGGTCCTGCAGCACTTCAGGTCGCAGCTTGCTGTTTTGCTTGCCCATGGCTGCCGGTGGGGACACCTGCAAGACAGAGGCCGGGCTGGAGATGGGGTGGGGGGGTGCAGGGGAGGGCTCCCCACTACCCACGGCCGCCCAGCGGGACGGAGGACTGTCCCCCAAGTGTCCCCCACCAGTGGCTGGAGAGGCTTGACTCTGGCCATCACGGTGATGAGCTGTCTCCAGCGTGTGTAGGACCCCCTGGAGGGGAGGGGGACCCTTAATCTGTGTACCATGATGAAGGCTGGGTGCTCCAGGGGAGTCAGGACCGGCCGCCTCGCACTGCAAGGCCTATCCTGACCTCCAGAATTGGAAACGTGGAGAAAATGGCCACATAAAATCAACGGGAATGAGGCCCTTATCAAGTCTCCAGCAGGGTTTGTACAAGACCAGAGGCTGAAACCCTTCTTCTCATCACCCTCATCAGCTCCCAGCAAAAATGTCACCCTGACTGCAGTCCACACCCTGTGTTCTGAGCATTTCTTTCCTCTTTCAGGCACCACATTCTGATTTTATCCTTAGAACAGGCATCCAGAAACTTTTAAGGAATCTCTTCTTGTTTTGGCCTCTGAGAAACCCTGTGGTTGGGAGCACAGCATTAGGGGGGTGTGTGGATCTGGAATTAGTACCAAGGGGATGTCTCCAGTGTGCATAGTAAAGTCCCAGGCAATTGCAGGCATGCAAACGAGTGCTCTCCATGGAGTTTTCCCCTAATGCCTGCACAGAAAACTGACCCTGCATGCATTCTACATCGCTTCAGTCGTGTCTGACTCTTTGTGACCCCATGGACTGTAGCCCGCCAGGGTCCTCTGTCCACGGGATTCTCCAGGCAAGAATACGGGAGTGGGATGCCATGTCCTCCTCCAGGGGAGCTTTCCAACTCCAGGATTGAATCCACATCTCCTGTGTCTCCTGCATTGCAGGTGGACTGTTTACCACTGAGCCACCAAGGAAGCCCTTTTGAAGCAAACAGAATAGAAAATGAAAACAAAGGGTTTTCTGGCTTCCCTGGTGGCTCAGCGGTAAAGAATCCCCCTGCCAATGCAGGAGACACAAGTTCGATCCCTGGTCAGGGAAGATCGCTCATGCCACAGAGCAACTAAGCCCGTGCGCCACAACTACTGAGCTTGTGCTCTAAAGCCAGGAGCTGTGACTACTGAGTCCACCTACCCCAGCTACTGCAGCCTGTGTGCTCTAGAGCCCACAACAAGAGAAGCCCGAGCACCATACCTAGAGAGTAGGTCCTGCAACTAGAGAGAAGCTGGAGCAGCAATGAAGACCCAAATAGCCAAACATAAATACAATTATAAAAAACACACAAAGGGTTTTCCACCCCTTGTCCCAGAGGTAACCACCTTGAACTGCTTTTTTTTTTTTTTAACATCTTATCATCTTAGAAATGTTAAAAAAAAAAAAGATGGTAAGATGTTAAAAAAAAAAAAAAAAGCATCTGCCTACAATGCGGGAGACCTGGGTTCCCTGGGATGGGAAGATCTCCTGGAGAAGGAAATGGCAACCCACTCCAGGATTCTTGCCTGGAAAATCCCATGGATGGAGAAGACTGGTAGGCTACAGTCAATGGGGTCGCAAAGAGTCGGACATGACTGAGCGACTTCACTTTCACTTTTCATCTTAAAAAAAATTTTTTTTTGGCCACACTGTGCAGCATGGGGTATTTAGTACCCAACTAGGGGACTGAACCTGAGCTCCCGAACTGGGAGCAGAGTCTTAACCACTGGACCGCCAGTGAATTCCCTTGAACTGCTTCTTAACATTTATGAATCCTAAACATTATGTACCGAATCCCCATTAGGAAAGATATTCAATGCAGTTCACATATTTTCCCTAGCAATTCCTCTTTCTTTAGTCTTCTCCCAGGTTTTATTAATTTTATTCATGTCACTGTTTTTACGTTATGACTTTAAGTTTACATACATTTAAATTTACAGAAATTTAAATTATAGAAAAATTCCTTCTCTAACCACCAGGTGTGGGGGGGGGCTTTGGGAATATCTTTCAAAATTACAAACATGTTGCCATGAACACAGCAACCCCACTTCTAGAAACACATCTAGAGATGCTCCCACCCGTGCAAATAGCTTGTGTACAGCACAACCACTTCCAGGCTTCCCCAGTGGCTCAAAGGTAAAGAGTCCACTTGCAGTTCAGAAGACACAGGAGACTCCGGCTTGATCCCTGGGTCGGGAAGATCTGGAGGAGGGCATGGCAACCCACTCCAGTATTCTTGCCTGGAGAGAGTCCCATGGACAGAAGAGCCTGGTGGCCATAGTCCATGGGGTCTCAAAGAGTCAGACACGACTAAAGCGAGGTAGCACAGCACACAGACCACTGCCTGCACTATTGTGTGTAATAATGAACAACCCAGGCATCTGCCATTGTGACCAATGCAAAATAATCTTCAAGATGTATTTTAAGTGAAAAGAAAAGGTGCAGAACAGCATACAGAGTTTGCTACTGTTTGTGGAAAAAAAAGAGAAAATCTATGCGTGTTGTTCATATTCAGAATGACTTCTTGGGAAATGATAACATTGGCCACAGAAAGAGAGATGGCTGATAGACAAGGGTCACATGGCGAGTTTTTACTGTAAATCTTTTTGTAACTTCAAATGTGGAACTCTGTGTAGTTTTATTCAAAAAAATAAACACATAAGAATCCAGCAACATGACAGGGATCTCTTGATTCTCTGGGAGATTAAGTTATTAATCCCCCTTTTAATCTCCCTCTCCTCCCCTCCCCCTTCCACATCTGCTTCTGTCCTGCATGGGAACATGACTTTCACAGGGTCAGGGTTTACCCTCTTCACTTTCCATTCCACTTTACCTATTGGTTGATCCTTGTAAGTGGAAACCAGCAAGTCACTGTGTAACTTGGTTGTCAGTTTCCAATGGCCCCCAGCGCCTTCCACCCCCCGCAACCCTACCCCCACCCCTGGGCTCCCAGACTCGACCTAAGACACCCTGCAGATTGCACACGTCCACCTCCATATTTCCTGCACTAAAAAGCTGATCTGTGATCCTTTGCTCAGTTCAGCTGTTCTCAAGGCTTTGTATTTGCCACGCTCCTCTCAGTTGTGATTCTCCCAGCCAGCGTCTGCAGAGAGGGAGAGGAGTGGTTTGTCTCAGATGTCTCTCCTTCTGCCTCCCACCTTTGGCTTCCAAGGCAGCCACCCATGTGCAGAGGGGGCTGTGATGTGGAGGGCCTCACCGCACCCACCCACCCTCGCTCTTCACTCCTTCCGCTGAGACCCGAGGCTGTTCTGCCGGCGGCATCCGTCCACGTGTCCAGAGAGGCCGGCGGAGGGGGCCAGCTGTCACGGACTGAACTGCTCCCCACAAATTCACACGCTGACCTCCTAATTCCTGGACCTCAGGATGTGGCTGTATTTGGAGACAGAACCCTCAGAGAGATCATTAAGATAAATGAGGCCATGGGAACTCCCTGGCAATGATGAGGACTCTATGCTTCCCCTGCAAGAAGGGGGCACGAGTTTGATCCCTGGTTGGGGAACTAAGTTCTCATATGGTGTGGTGCGGCCAAAAGAATTTAAAAGTCAGTCTGACTGGTGCCCTTGAATAGAGGAGCCTGAACAGACCCAGAGGAAAAGCCACGTGAGGACACAGGGAGAAGACGGCTGTCGACGGGCCAACGAGAGAGGCCTCGGAAGGAACCAGACCTGCTGACATCTGATCTCAGACGTTCAGCCTCCCAGAATTGTGAGAGAATAAATTTCTGTTTTTGAAGCTGTCCAGTGTACAGTGCTAAGACAGCTGCCCAGGGAACTGAGCTGATAACACGTGACATCAGTGTCCGTGGGGCAGAACCCCGTGCTAGGGGCCGTGCGGTTTCAAAGGCTTAACTCCTGACCTGCCGGCATTGGGGACAACCTCAAGAAGGTCCATGGACGTGGGACACTTTTGTTTTTAATCAGACACCTCGCCTGCATCCATCCTGCTTCACCAGGGAGGAAGCCAACCAGGAGGCTCTGGAGGTGAAGCCAGCCCTTGGACCCGATCGTCTGGCCCCGTCTCACAACTTTCTGGGGGCAGCTGGGGGAGAACGGTCCTGGGGAGGGTGGGAGGACAACGTGGGCATGAACATGGCCTTTTCGGCCGCCTTCGATAGTCAACCCACATCCTTTCCCTAAAGCATTCCTTCTCTTTTCATCATGGAAACGAGCCACCTTCTGGGAAGCTCTGGGCTCTGGGACCTCAGGGTCGGTCCTTTCATATCTGGTTTTTTTTTTTCGGCTGCATAGCACAGCCAGCAGGATCTTAGTTCCCTGAGCCTGGATCAAACCCTGGGCCCTTGGCAGTGAAGGCACCGAGCCCTAAACACGGGGCGGCCATCGAATTCCCAGGATCGGTCCCTTCAGAATCCATTCCCCTCAGTGAAAACCAAACCGCCGCTCAGAGCCACGGCATCAGATGGCCTCAGAACGTGTCGGCGATCTGTATTCTTTAAGATCCACAGGATGCCAAACTGCTAACTCCTCCTCTGCCTGATGTAACAAATGTTTATGGAGAGGAAGGGGCCATATCAGGAATGGGACAAGGACGGTCAACACAGCTGCTAGGAGGTGACGGCCAGGGGCTCCGAGGTCTGCCTGGGGAAGCTTCAGCTTTCCCAGCCCTTCTCATGTGTCCCTGCAGGCAGACATGTGAGGCTTCAGAGTCCTCTTCCCTCCCTGGGCCTGGCACCAAGTGAGCATCAGTGTGGGGGGAGTGGGTCTTTCCCGCTGTGCTGGTGGTGGTCCTGGTTGTGTACACACACCTGCTAACTCTGGAGGCAAGTAAGTGTGTTAGTCACTCAGTCATGTCTGACTCTTTGTGACCTCATGGACTGTACCCACCAGGCTCCTCTGTTCATGGAATTCTCCAGGCAAAAATAGTGGAAACAGTTGCCATTTCCTTCTCCAGGGGATCTTCCTGACCCAGGGATTGAACCCAGGCTTACCACACTGCAGGCAGATTCTTTACTGTCTGAGCCACCAGGGAAGCAGTTTCTGGCAAAGCTGGCATTCCAGCAGAGCCTGGATATGTCCCGGCCCCTCCGGGGGAAGCAATGCAGGGGGCCCTTCCTGAGGGTTCTGGGGCTCACGGGATGGCAGGACTCTGAGATGGGCATATCAGGCATGGATCCTGCCTTTGAACAGAGTTCCTCAAGGCCGGAGCACATGGGAGGCAGGAGACGCACTCACACTGGTCCACTGCAGCATCAAAAACCCCACCACAGTCACTCTAACTGCAGCCACAGTTCATCAAGCACTCAAGCTGGGCCAGGGGCTGTGCAGACCATTTTATAAGTGGTGAAAGCGAGGCCTAGGGGCAGTAAGTAACTTTCCCTGGGTCCCATGGCTGCTGGAGCTGGGATGTGACCAGGATGTGACCAGGAGTTCGTCTTGAGCTTGACCACATCAAGCTCAACAATCGACCTTGAACCCTGTGTGGTGGGCAGGGCAGACCTGACACTCCCAGCTATACAGAAAAGAAAAGCAAGGTGGGGAGAATTTGAGGGATGTGTTTAGGAAACAAAAAAGATAAATTTTACTTTGGTGGGAAAACTATCAAGAAACCGTGGGTGGAAAAACATGTTTTCCTGTCATTGTCTTGAAGGGTGAGTGAGTAATCTGCGGCTGTCAAAGTCAGGGCTGATGGGAGACGACATTTTTTAGGACAGTGTGGCAGGAATCCGTCACTGCGTTTCCAGTCTCCTTCAGGGAGACCTCATGGCTGTGAAGTAGGGCCCCACCCCCGGCCTCTGCTTTGATTTCTTGACCACACTCAATCAGCTGAATTAAAGGGCTGACTTAGAGTGCTAACCCTTTAAAAGTCAGTAGCATGAACTTTTGCCATAGGATACTGAACAATGAACTCCCCAGATTGGTAGGTGAACAATATGCTACTGGAGATCAGTGGAGAAATAACTTCAGAAAGAATGAAGAGATGGAGCCAAAGCAAAAACAACACCTAGTTGTCAATGTGACTGGTGATGGAAGTAAAGTCTGATGCTGTAAAGAGCAATATTGCATAGCAACCTGGAATGTTAGGTCCATGAATCAAGGCAAGTTGGAAGTGGTCAAACAGGAGATGGCAAGAGGGAATATCGACATTTTAGGAATCAGTGAACTAAAATGGACTGGAATGGGTGAATTTAACTCAGATGACCAATATATCTACTACTGTGGGCAAGAATCCCTTAGAAGAAATGGAGTAGCCATCATAGTCAACAGGAGTCCAAAATGCAGTACTTGGATGCAATTTCAAAAATGACAGAATGATATTTGTTCATTTCCAAGGCAAACCATTGAGATCACAGTAATTCAAGTCTATGCCCCAACCACTAATGCCAAAGAAGCTGAAGGTGAATGGTTCTATGAAGACCTACAAGACCTTTTAGAACTAACACCCCAAAAACATGTCCTTTTCATTATAGGGGACTAGAATGCAAAAGTAGGAAGTCAAGAAATACCTGGAGTAACAGGCAGATTTGGCCTTGGAGTACAGAATGAAGCAGGGCAAAGGCTAATAGAGTTTTGCCAAGAGAACCCACTGGTCATAGCAAACACCCTCTTCCAACAACACAAGAGAAGACTCTACACATGGACATCACCAGATGGTCAACACCAAAACTTGACTGATTATATTCTTTGCAGCCAAAGATGGAGAAGCTCTATACAGTCAGCAAAAACAAGACCGGGAGCTGACTGTGGCTCAGATCATGAACTCCTTATTGCCAAATTCAGACTTAAATTGAAGAAAGTAGGGAAAACCACTAGACCATTCAGGTATGACCTAAATCAAATCCCTTATGATTATACAGTGGAAGTGTCAAATAGATTCAAGGGGTTAGATCTGACAGAATGGCTGAAGAACTATGGACGGAGGTTCATGACATTGTACAGGAGGCAGGGATCAAGACCATCCCCAAGAAAAAGAAATGCGAAAAGGCAAAATGGTTGTGTGAGGAGGCCTTACAAATATCTGTGAAAAGAAGAGAAGCAAAAGGCAAAGGAGAAAAGGAAAGGAAAGGAAAAAAAATACACCTATTTTAATGCAGAGTTCCAAAGAATAGCAAGAAGAGATAAGAAAGCCTTCCTCAGTGATCAGTGCAAAGAAATAGAGGAAAACAATAGGATGGGAAAGACTAGAGATCTCTTTAAGAAAATTAGAGATACCAAGGGAACATTTCATGCAAAAATGGGCTCAATAAAGGACAGAAATGTTATGGACCTAACAGAAGCAGAAATTTAAGAAGAGGTGGCAAGAATACACAGAAGAACTGTACAAAAAAGATCTTCACAACCCAGATAATCACGATGGTGTGATCACTCACCTAGAGCCAGACATCCTGGAATGTGAAGTCAAGTGGGCCTTAGGAAGCATCACTAAGAACAAAGCTAGTGGAGGAGATGGAATTTCAGTTGAGCTATTTCAAATCCTGAAAGATGATGCTGTGAAAGTGCTGCCCTCAATATGCCAGCAAATCTGGAAATCTCAGCAGTGGCCACAGGACTGGAAAAGGTCAGTTTTCATTCCAATCCCAAAGAAAGGCAATGCCAAAGAATGCTCAAACTACCACACAATTGCAGTCATCTCACATGCTAGTAAAGTAATGCTCAAAATTCTCCAAGCCAGGCTTCAACAGGACGTGAACCGTGAACTTCCAGATGTTCAAGCTGGATTTAGAAAAGGCAGAGGAACCAGAGATTAAATTGCCAACATCCATTGGACCATCAAAAAGGCAAGAGAGTTCCAGAAAAACATCTATTTCTGCTTCATTGACTATGCCAAAGCCTTTGACTGTGTGGATCACAATAAACTGTGGAAAATTCTGAAAGAGATGGGAATACCAGACCACCTGACCTGCCTCTTGAGAAATCTGTATGCAGGTCAGGAAGCAACAATTAGAAGTGGACATAGAACAACAGACTGGTTCCAAATCAGGAAAGGAGTAAGTCAAGGCTGTATATTGTCACCCTGCTTATTTAACTTATATGCAGAGTACATCATGAGAAACGCTGGGCTGGATGAAGCACAAACTGGAATCAAGATTGCTGGGAGAAATATCAATAATCTCAGATGTGTGGATGACACCACCCTTATGGCAGAAAGTGAAGAGGAACTAAAGAGCCTCTTGATGAAAGTGAAAGAGGAGAGTGAAAAAGTTGGCTTAAAACTCAACATTCAGAAAACTAAGATCATGGCATCTGGTCCCATCACTTCATGGCAAATAGATGGGGAAACAATGGAAACAGTGAGAGACTTTATTTTTGGGGGGGCTTCAAAATCACTACAGATGGTTACTGCAGCCATGAAATTAAAAAAGATGTTTGTTCCTTGGAAGAAAAGTTATGACCAACCTAGACAGCATATTAAAAAGCAGAGACGTTACTTTGCCAACAAAGGTCCGTCTACTCAAGGCTATGGTTTTTCCAGTGGTCATGTATGGATGTGAATTGGACTATAAAGAAAGCTGAGTGCTGAAGAATTGATGCTTTTCAACTGTAGTGTTGGAGAAGACTCTTGAGAGTCCCTTTGACTGCAAGGAGATCCAACCAGTCCATTCTGGAGGAAATCAGTCCTGAATATTCATTGGAAGGACTGATGCTGAAGCTGAAATTCCAATCCTTTGGCCACTTGATGTGAAGAACTGACTCATTTGAAAAGACCGTGATGCTGGGAAGATTGAAGGCGGGAGGAGAAGGGGACAGAGGATGAGATGGTTGGATGGCATCACCGACTCAATGGACATGAGTTTGAATTAACCCCGGGAGTTGGTGATGGACAGGGAGGCCTGGCGTGCTGCAGCCCATGGGGTCACAAAGAGCTGGACACAACTGAGCGACTGGACTGAACTGAACTGCCATAAAAAGTTCAAGGCAATTACAAGGATGTCAAAGTCCCCCTGGGGTACCAGGTAAAAATCCAGGGTTGGGGGGATTTATGGTTGTAGAAACCCCCTAAGAGCACAAGCTGAGCTTAGATGAAAACAATGGAGATGACTGGTTGCATAACAGTGTGAATGTACTGAACACGACTGAACTGCACACTTAGAAATGGCTAAGATGGTCACGTCTATGTTGTGTCTGTGTTTTACCACAAGTTTTAAAAGGGCAGGGTGTATTTCAGGGAGGGTCAGGCGGTGGAAGGACCATTCTGGGCCCCTTTGGGGTCTGATCGTCTAGTATCCCTGCGTCTGGAGGTCCCCGGGTGAAGAATCCTGTGTCCCTCTCTGAGATGGGGAAGCCTCTCACCATATGGGCGAACGCTCCCCTCCTCCCAAGAAAGGCAATGGAGTCGGAGAAGGCATTGCAGCATTCCCTGGAAGAATCTGGGAACTCATTGTCTACGAGCCCTGCAAGCCTCATCACACCCTGCATCTGACAAACAGGGGGCAAACGTAACTGTGCAAACGCCAAACGCTTGTGCCCATGTGTCCACTAGCTGGCGCTCCGCTCCCCGTAAGCCTCAGCTCAGGAGTGCAGGCCACCCTCGCCCTCTGCGTGTCCTCGGGACCTGGGGTCAGGCCAGGTGCACGGGGTGTGCCCAGGATATTCCAGTCCCCTTGGCCCTCCAAGTGGCTGGGGACGCAGGGCCTGTTCTCATGGCTCCTTGTGGCATACAGATGGGGCATAATAAGTGACACAAAGAGGTGGGGGGGGGTGGGGAGCAAGAGGAAGTCCAGCCTCTGAAGAGGAATCCTTCATTCCCACATGGGGCCGAGGCAGTCTGCCAGGAAGAGGGCAGGAGGAAGCCACACTGAATGACAAAGAGGACTTGAGAAGCCACCAGAGGCTCGACCCCACAGGTCAGCTCTAGAGCACATGGCAGATTCCAGGCGCTGCGGGTAGGGGTCAAGCTCAACCAGGCTGGGAGGAGGCAAGGCCATCTCCTTCATCTGCATCTTAGAGACAAAGAACTGAGGCTTCTGGGGAGCAGAAGCTTGTCTGGGGCAGGTGGGGCTGGGAACTCCCCAGGGCGCTTTCAGCGCCCGAGTTCATGGGCAGAGATGGAGGCCACCGAGGTGCTCCTAGCTGGTGACCACCTCCTCTGCGCGTGCCCCCCCCCCCCCCATTAAACTTCTCACCAGTATTGCAAGACAACCTTCCCCCTGGGACTCTCACTGTGAAGCCATGAAGGGGCCCACGAATGTCAAATAAAGCTCCACCAGCCCTCCCAATCAGGCTTTAATGGTGGCTCAAATGATAAAGAATCTGCCTGCAATGCAGGAGACCCAGGTTCAGTCCCTGGGTCAGGAAGATCCCCTGGAGAAGGGAATGGCTACCCACTCCAGTACTCTTGGCCTGGAGAATTCCACGGACAGAAGAGCCTGGTGGGCTACAATCTATGGGGTCCCAAAGAGTCAGACACAACTAAGCGACTAACACACAGCACTCTCAGTCACCCCTTGCACGGGCCTGTGTGTGCTGCCCAAAGGCTCAGATGAACTATTTAAGAACCTCATTCCAGTTCTCTCTCCTGGAGGCTCTCGGCCTGAAGCAGGAGGCCTCAAGGGAACAGAGACAGTGGAACGCTGTACCCCAGTGACCTGTCCGTTACTAATTAAGCCAACGAACCACTTATTGACAATCGCTTGGCTGGGAAAGATGGCTGACAAAAAGCAAGGCTTTCTGCAATGACAAAGCCAACACTCCCACTTCCCAGCAGAAATGGCCCCCTGGCCCTATTGTCAGGCAAACACCCCAGGCTTCATTTACCAGAAAATCTTAACTTTCATCTCCAGTGAAAGATGGGGTGCAGCACAGATGTGCCGGGGGAGGGCAATTGATTCAAGCTCTTACTGGGCTTCAAGAGCGTCATGACCAAGCAGGGCTCGGATCAGACAAGTGTCTTCCAAGAGCCTCGAAGACGACATTTTATTCACAGTAATGGAAACGTGGGGGAGGGAGTTGGTGCAGCCCTAAGAGCCATCTCTGTGGTTCTCAGTTACTCTGTTATTGTTCTTAATGTGCTAAATTGGCACAGGAGAAAAAAAGTAAACACGTAGCTGGGGAGCCCTATGAAAATATTTAACCCAAAGTCGGCATTGCCTGCAAATTAAAGCCTTTTTTTTTTTAATGGCGTAGCTCTATCTGCCAACCAGCGAGTCTCTTGGAACTGAGGGCTCGAATGTCCCATTAATCACAGCTCAACGCCGGCTGCCGGCATGGGTAGACATTTCATCCCATTGCTCCAAAACGCTTTCATCAAGCCAGATCTCCAAAGCTTGCTAGGCCAAGCCGACTCAAACACCTGGAGGGAAGATGATGGGAGAGGTGGGAGGAACCAACTCCTCCTAAAAGGCCAAAGCTGGGGAGGAGGTTGGAGGGGCAAGACCGTGAATTTGCATTTCAAGGGACGGGAGGGCCCAGCTGAGACTGGCTTGTTCTGTCTGGGGGCAGAACAGGACACAGGGGGGCGGAAAGGGGCAGAAGAAAACAGGCAGTCTGTGTCGTTTCTCTTGCAGCACCAGCCCTGGGTCTTTCTCCTGGTGACTCATGGACAAACACTCCTCCTGAGCTGAGCCCCTGTCCTAGGGAGAAAAGAGGCTGATGGCATTTGCGTCCTTTTCCCTCCAAGTAAGCAGGTGGGAAGCAAGCCTCCTGCTGCCTTGGCTTCCAGTGCGGCTGCTCTGAGAAGGGGCCAGTCCTGTTCCAAGGCCTGTGTCAGCTGCCAGGACCCGGTGCACAGGCGGCTCTGGCTGCAGCGAGGTTGGGTGGACGCTAGAGGGTGCAGCCAGGCAGGCTCCCCAGGAAACCCCACCTCCCAGCCTCCTGACCCCGCCCCTGCCACGCCCCCTTCGCTTGGCCGGCGCTTCAGTTTTTCCACCTGTAAGCTGTGATTTGTCCAATACAGGAACCACTAGTCACATGGGGTTATTGAGCACTTAAAATGTGCCCGGTCTGAATTCATATACGTGCTCTAGGAGTAAAATTCACACTGGATTTTGACAACTTAATATGGGAAAAAATATTTCATTAATAGTTTTTCTCTCCTAATTACAAGTGAAATGATAAATGATACCACTTGAGATACAGTGGTTAAGTTAATTATGCTGGTAACATTAATCTAATTTAACTTTTTAGAGGTGGCTACCAGAAAAGATAAAATTATATGTATAGGTGGCTTGTGTTTTATTTCTAGTGATTGCTCAGCACTGGGTACATTCTTGGGGCATGGTTTAGGGGGCCACCAAGTTCATTAGCACCTCGACTGCAGGCCCACTGCTAACTGCAACCCAGCTAGGAGAGGTGGCCTGTGTTTATTTCACTCCCTGGTGCCCATGAGTGAAAGACAATGGTGTTTTGCATGTCATAATTACAGATGAGCCCCACGAGTTCCTATTTTCAGCAGCTTCAAGAATTTTGTTGGAGACCAGCTGCAATGAAGACCTAGGTCTAGTCCTGGCTACGGGTAAGGATGGGAGGAGGGGCTGAAGAGACAGGGCATTCCTCCTCCTCTTCTGAGGGAGAACACGAAGCCCAGGTGAGAGCTAGGGGACGAGGAGGTCAGTAACACCTCTGGAGCCGGCAGTTCCTGGGTGCACTTAAATCTAAATTCAGACCACAGGCCTTGGGGAGCCCGTTTCCGGAGGCTTCCTGAAAGCCTATTGCATCAGAGCTTCACCAGCTGGTTGGGCTCCAGGCAGTGACCTTGGTTGAGAAATCCAACTGAGAGTCCTTCTGACTCCTGGACCCGCCCCAGTAGCTTAAAATCCCAAGACCTCCCAAAGCTTTAAAAAATATATAAAAGAGGGACTTCCCTGGTGGTCCAGTGGCTAAAACTCCATGCTCCCAATGCAGAGGGCCCAGGTTTGATCCCTGGTCAGGGAACTAAATCCTACACGCTGCAACAAAGATGGAAGATCCTGTACGCTGCAACTAGGACCCAGCGCAGCCAAATAAATGAATAATAAATGTTTTAAAAAATATATAAAAGAAAGGAGGGAAGGAGGAGGGAAAAAAGACAGAGGAAAGAAGGAAGGAAAGAGGCAGGCTGGCAAAGCAAGGCAGAGAAATCTCCTCCCTATCTGACCCACTCTCCCCTTCCACTTTCCTGAAGCTGACATGCCCTCTGTGAGGCTGGGGGAAAGAAGAGGTGGAGAAAAGGAAAGAAGACTCCCCAAGAGGATGTTCTTTCCCTTGAAGAACTGCTCACGCAACAGGAAGAGGAGCTGTGTAGCTTCCCCTGAACACTGTGCCTCTGAAGTCACCTGTTCATCCATGTGGCTGCTCGCCTCAGCCGCCCAGCAAACTCCTATTCATCCACCAAAGCCCAACTCAAATGCCACCTACTCATGGATGCATTTTCCAACCCTGCTACAGTTGTTCTTCCTTTTGTATTCCAGTAGCAGTTTTAAACCTATTTCTCTTCTGACCTCAACTTTTAGTACATCATTTACTTATGTTTTTCCCTCATTAGACTGTGAGCCCCTTGAGGAAAGAGTATATACCTCACTTATGCCAGTAGGAGAACATGCTAGCATGTGCTAGCCCCAAGGTCTTTGATTCTGCAGTTCCCCAAGGACAAGGAAGCCAAGTCCATGGGGTCACAAAGAGTCAGACATGATTGAGCAACTGAACAACAGCCACCACCACCACCCGGGCTGCCCTTCCTTCCCGTCAGTGTCTGCAAGGCACACTCCCTCAGTGTTCACGTCTTTGCTTAAGTCTTCCTGGGGGAACCTCCTCCAGGGAGACCATCTCGAGTAGCATCTGCCTTCACCCTGGCCCCTTTCCATGGCCATTTCCACTACTTGGTACTGTATTGATATATGGTTGACTCCCTGATTTTGTTCACTGCTACATCCCCACAGTGCCCAGAACAGAGCACACAACCAGGGCTCAGTAAAAATATCTGAAATAATGCTTGTGTGACCAAGGGCTTAGCACAGTGCCCAAATGAATGAACAGATGAATAAGTGAATGGGTTTCCTCTAGGACCCTGTTGCTCTAACAGTTTGTGACTCTGTACCTGGGCTTCCCAGGAGGTACTACTGGTAAAGAACCTGCCTGCCAATGCAGGAGACGTAAGAGACCTGGGTTCAATCCCTGCGTTGGGAAGATCCTCTGGAGGAGGGCATGGCAACCCACTGCAGTGTTCTTGCCTGGAGAATCCCATGGACAGAGGAGCCTGGCGCGCTATAGACCATAGAGTCACAAAGAGTCAGACACAACAACATCAGGGATATGGATGACTTCAAGCTCCAAGAAGGGACATTCTGGAATTCAGACGTGGTGTTCTGGAAAGTTCCATCTACCAGCACAGGACCAGCTGCAGCAGAAGAGGGGGCCTGGAGGAGTCAGACTCGAAGTCCACTCACCAGGCTGGTGCCATCTCCTCCCTCCCCCATGAACACACATCCTCTGCCTGGGATCCCTCACTTTAGTGGTGCAGCCTCGCCCTGGAGCCAAGGTCATGGCTACTTGAATCTTCAGGGAATGAGTACTTTGAGCTGCTTCCCCAGAGAAGGCAGGCAGATTGGTGGATCAGACATAAATGAGCCTCTGCGGGAAGAACACGACAGGGAGAGGAAGAGGAAATGGCCCGGAGGGTGAGCCTCCCTCCACGGAATCGCTGACGCACGGGAAGAGGGCTCAAGGCAGGACCAAAACCAAGACCCTGTGATTTTCCTTAAGGCCGTTGTGCCCCCTACACGTCTGGCCAGAGGTGAGGCCCACGTGTCTGCAGAAGGAGCTGGAGGCCGGGCCAGGAGCACGGCCAGCAGCCTGGTGAGGGGCAGGCCTGAGCGAGCCTGGTGGGGGTCAACGTCTGGAGTCCCCAGAGCCCAGGGCTTCCTCTGCCCCAGCTGAAGCCTTGTTTGAAGGCAACTGTGAGGCTTAGGGAGGCACATCCCCGAATGCCAGGCTGGTGTGCGGAGGAAATCTGTTCCCTTTGGCCCACAAGCATTCCTGAGGCCCCTTCTGTGCAGGGCATGGAAACGCCCAGATGAATGAGACGCAGGGACCCTTCCCGGGTGCCCCCTGGGCCCTCCAGCACATCCACAACAGGGTAAGGTGTCGATTGAGGCTTGCTTATAAGGGACCAGGAGTGCTCCGGGTGGGCGGACAAAGGGAATGAGGTTTGCCAGGGCGAGGGGGCCAGGAGAGAACCCACCCCAAGCCACTGAGACCCGGACGGGAGTGGTGAGCCTGACTGTAGAGTGCCAGGAACGCCATGAGGATGATAGAGGAGGGGGTCACAGAGAGCAACAGGAGGGGGCCTGGAAGGGGCTGCTGGTAATGCCCCCCACCCTACCCAGCAAATGCCCATGCCCCCTGAAAATGCTCAGAATGAATCTAGCCCAGGGGTCAGGGCTCTGCCCCTGTTCGATCCAACAACAAAAGCTCTGAGGTTGAAACAAACAAACGTATGAATCACAGGGCATCTCCTTCTCGGGGACCCAGAGCTGGCCACAAGCTAACGCTCTTTTGAAGGAAACCTAAGAGGCCACAGCAGACTGGATACCGCTGGCTGGAGGCAGGAGCCAGTCTGAGACTTCAGAAGCCCCCACACCAGCCCCTTGATAGATCTGCTCCCTCTTCGGTCAGCCCTGGGGGACAGAGTTCGCGGCGGTGGGGGGGCCCTCATCCCAGTTGGCTTATTACGCAGGGAGGTTTGGGCCACCAGCACCCACACACTGGAGTAAATTCCTCCCAGCTGCCTGGGCCTGGCTGGCTGTGCGGTGACTCATGTAAACCAAGCCCACGTGGGAAAGACCTCCAGGCCGGCGGCAGAGTGAGTCTGCAATTCCACTCCAGTGCTCCAAGCCGGACATGAGCTGCAGTCCTCCCGCAAGGCAATGTCCTCCCCGTGGGAGAGGAAGCGAGCGTCCCAGCCAGCGGGCCCACACCCCGCAGCCTTGATGACTGGCAGCTCTCAGGGAACGCGCTGGACTGGGTCCTGGAATCAGGCAGTCCCCTGTCTCAAGGCTCCAGATGAAGCCTCTGTTTGCTCCTCTGTTAAATGGGACCAAGGCCAGTTTCGGGGAGCTGAGTCGGGATGGGGACTGTGTACAGAAGGGACCTCCCCACTGGGCCGTAAATGGCCAGCCTGAGTCTCCTCCCAGGACCCCCTCTCTAGCCTTCTGGTCTTGGCTGTCTCTTAGCTTCCCTGGACCTCAGTTTCCTTGGCTGTAAATGGGAAGAATGGTCTCACCCTGTTGATTTCACAGCGTGGTGGTGAGGATCCAGGGAAATGAAGGCCATGAAAGGACTTTGACAAATGTGAAGCATCAGACAAATATACGGAAGTTCTATCACACCTTTTATGATAAAAGAAATGTGTGAAGTGCTTGATGAGCTTAATCACAGTATCAGACAGAGCCAGGCTCAGAGGCAGGTCCACACTTTCCAGCAGACCCTCTACCTTGCATGCTCAGCACACACCAGGGTGGGCAGAGGGGCTGGGATCCTGGGGGCTCAATACATCCAGCAGGAGGGCCGGGCCAGTGAAACTCCAACTCCTGTTCTTCAAGAAGAAAATGAGGGAAGAGGACAGGAGAACCCAGCCCTGCAACAGTACAGACCCCTGGCTCACACTGCCAGGGCGAGTTGGGCTCCCGTCGAAGCCCCCCGGGATCAGCACAACAGCGCACACACACTAAGTCACTTCAGTTGTGTCTGACTCTTCGCCACCCCAGGGACTGCAGCCCCCCAGGCTCCTCTGTCCATGGGATTCTCCAGGCCAGAATACTGGAGTAGGTGGCCACTCCAGTGGCCCAGGGATCGAACTCGCATCTCTCATGTCTCCCACATTAGCAGGCGGATTCTCTACCGCTAGCACCACCTGGGAAGCCCTCAGCACGACAGGGGACACCACAAAGCCCCATCCCCAGGAGAGAAGGGCCTGTCCAACTGCAAGGTGTCTCCTGTGGCTGCTAGCTGGCTCAGGTCCACGTAAACAGGCTTGAGGAGCCTGTGGACACTCAGGACAGGCTCCTGAAGGACAGGGAGCTTCCCAGGAACTGAAGACCAGCCCAGAGCAACCTCAGGGTTCCTGGGGACTGGCCGCTCAGATCTGTGTGGGCAGGGCAGGGCCTGGTGGGCCTGGGACACAGCTGTGCACACACACACCCTACTGCACACTCTACACACTACACACATGACACACACCTCCCACACAATACCACCCTACACCATACACATACACCACACACACATCACACACACCCTACTGGACACATCACACAGTCACACACATATCCCACAGAATACCACTCTATACCACACACATACACCACACACACACACACCCTACTGCAAACACCATACACATCACACATACCTCCACACAATACCACCCTACACCATACACACACACACACACACACACACACACACACATCACATACACACGCATGCACAATACCACCCTACACCGTACACATACACCACACACACACGCACACACAACCTATGCACACACCACACACACCCCCCACACAATACCACCCTACACACCATATACATACATACACACACACCATACTGCAAGCACCACACACACACCCCACACACAACACCCCCTACACCATACACATACACACCCCCCATACCACACACACACCCCCCCCACAGTACCCTCCCCACACACCATACACACACAACACACAGACACACACACTGTATTGCACATACCACAGACATTTCACACACACACCCACCTCCCACACACCACACACCACACATATACACCCCACACAATACAATCCCCACACACCATACACATACAGCACACACACACACACTGTACTGCACACACCACACACATTTCACACATACTCCCCCACACCATACACATACAGCACACACACATATACACCACGCACAGGAGAAACCAGTGTGGGCCACACTTTCCATTCCTTCATTCACGCCACAGCTACTTCATACGCTTCCTAGGCTGGCACACACTTTATGCACCAGGACCCGAAGGTGTGACTTGTGAGCCACATGGGAGCCGAGCTCTTCTGTGGGTGGGTCCCTGCAGTGGGCTGGGGCGACATTCCAGAGGGCGTCGGTGTGTGGGGAGATGTGAATGTGTGAAACTGCGTGGTGTGGCTGGAGGCACACGGCCGGGGAGGTGGGCAGGGCCTTATCTGGGGGGGGGAGGGTGCAGGGAGCCCGGGCGGCATTGTGACTTCAGCAACTCTTGGCCCGAGCTTCTGGGGAGACCACCAGCAAGCGCCCCATCCTTGCTCCACAGCTGGGCCTGTTACCTCCCCAGGTACCTTCCTGGGTGACGAGCGGCCTAACAACACATCAGTACTGAGCAGTACAGAACGGCGTGGAGCAATACAGAGCAGTGGAAGAGAATGAGGAACGAACAGATAGATTAACAAATGTCGGGTGCGGGGAGGAGAGGCAGCTGGGAAAAGAAGAAAAGATGCCGTCAACCCTGAGAGGTCGGAATTTGGACTAATGACCCGAAGGGCAGTTCACAATGGTCAAGCGAAAGTAAAAGCGAAGTCGCTCAGTCGTGTCCGACCCTGTGGACTGTAGCCCACCAGGCTCCTCTGTACATGGGATTTTCCAAGCAAGAGTACTGGAGTGGGTTGCCATTTCCTTCTTCAGGGGATCTTCCTGACCCAGGGATCAAACCCAGGTCTCCAGCATTGTAGACAGACACTTTATTGTCTGAGCCACTAGGGAAGTCCTTCAAATTGGTAAAGTCTGAGTCAAAAAACACCTGAAAAACTGCCTCTGCATTCTTTCTCAGGCAAATGGTAAAGGCTGGAATGCGGGAGGGAGATGAAGGGTGTTCTCAATGAGCACAGAGGAATCAGTTGTTACTTAGCACTGCTGTCCTTCCCCTCTGAGGGTGGGGTCGGGAGGCCTGGGCAATCTTGGGTAAGTCACATGCCTTACAGCTTTTTCTTTCCTCATCTCAAAAATATGAGTTTGGACAACGTGGCCCCCGAGGTACGTTCCACCCTCAAAAACGTCTTGGACTCTACTGCCAGTGGGAGCCTGGACAGCACCAGAGAAGTTCACCCACCCGGCAACAGTGTGTGTCCCTCTCCCCAGGATCCTGGTTGGCAGACACATTCGCTTTTCTCCCCGCAGGTGGGAGAAGGCTCATTTCTGCCAGGCTCCCGCCTGAGAGATGACTCAATTCTCAGTCCATGGGCCCCAAATGAACCCTTTCCAAATTGTGAATTCCTGTGCCCCAGATGAATGAGGTTTGGTCACATTCTAAGATATCTTGGGTAGAAACGGAAGCAATGTCATGATGAACATTAGACTTGAGGGGTTTTTGAGACACCCGTGGCCTTCTGGGGTTTTGTGATGGTTGATACAGGGCTCCAACCTCAGGGCGAGGTCCCCCTCTGCGAGGTGCTGCCCACAGCAGAGCCCCTGGAGGCAGGGCTCCAGCCCAATGCCGCCTGGCTTCACTTACGTACGGTTCAGCACACCAATCCCGTTTTGTGTGTGTGTGTGTGTGTTTTGAAACTTGGAAGAAAACTTCCAGTGAATCATCTCATCTGCTATTTGATTCATGTTTAATGTCTTTGGAGAGAAATAAAAAACAGTAAGTCATTCTCCCGAAAAGTGGCATCAGCCTGGCCAAGACATTGGGTGTACCAACGGTGACATGCCAGCTGCCTCTTGGTGGCCCCAGGGCTACAGACTTGAGTTGTCATCAGAGAGTGTATTTATAATCCGAGTGAAGACAGCTCCTAAACACTGCCCTTTGCCATTTTTATTCTTTAAATCACAGCACCAGAAGCCAAAGATTCTGCAGGGAGAGCTGGCACCAAAGCACAAACTCGTACAGAAGGTGTCAGTCAACACACATTAACAGAGCTCCTACTGAGTGGGGATCATGGGGAAGAGTTGTGTGCGTGATAGGTTGTGAGTTGTGTCTGACTCTGTGCGACCCTATGGACACCAGGCTCCTCTGTCCCTGGGATTGTCCAGGCAAGAATACTGGAGTGGGTTGCCGTGCCCTCCTCCAGGGGATCTTCCTGACCCAGGAATTGAACTCCCATCTCCTATGTCCCCTGCATTGGCAAGCGGGTTCTTTTTTAGTGCCACCTGGGAAGCCCCTAGTGAAGTGTTGGTGAGGTGTTGGGGATACAGAAATGTACAAGGTGCCCCCAAAGTGCTTCCACTCTAGCTGGGAAGGAAGGAAGGTGTGAATCCCTCTTTCCTTCCTTACTCTGAGTTAGTCTGTACTCTGAGTCAAGCGTAGTGCTGGTGTGGTGGAGACAGAAAGGGGAGGGAAGGAAGGCGGCATTCCAGGCTTGTAGCTCAGGTCCTTCCCCGACTCTTTTCCCCAAAAACACAGAACTGAGTTTCAGTTTCTCAGGGCGTGGCTAGCAGTAATCCCACAGCTGATTAGCACAACATCTAAAGCACAGGGCAGAGGTGTAGCTGGTGAGAGGAAGCATGGAAAGAGGGCGAGAAAGCAGGTGACGAGGGCAAGGGCGCCCCTGGCAGGCAGCCCCAGATCCTCTGCAGGCCTAGCAGTTCGGTGCGTCTGCGGCCTTGGTGTGCTGTTCAGTGTGCCCAAGAGCCCATCTTCCTGGCCCCTTAAGGTCTTCACATTGCCCATCAGAGCCCCTCTGACCCCAATATTCTGTGACATCCGTGAAGGAGTCAGTTTCCTGGAGACCCTCTGAGGTCCTTGGAATAGCCACCCTGTGACATGGGTGTTGCTAAGTGACCAATGTGCCCCTGGGGTCTGACCAACCCAAGGAAATTTGAGGGGTCCACAGGACAGGAAATGTGAAATGCAGGCTGTCCCAGAAATCGTGGCCATGGGCCTGGGCCTGGGCTGGATGTGAAGGGAGAAGGATAAGTGAGGGCCCGATGGGAGAGACAGATGACCCACAGGGAGAGTCCAGGTGGGCTCAGACGTGGCTCAGGGGCCTGACCAAGGGCCAACAGGCAGCGAAACCTTGGGGACATCACTTCATCCTTCGTTTGTGCATTATTGAACCTCTCTCTCTGTCCCACCCCTTGGGTGCTGAGCAAAGACGGACCGGCAGGTGCCCTTCCTTTGACCCCTGCCTTTCTCCTTCCTGAGCAGGTGTAAGCCCGGGGCCGGTTGTCCCTCTCTCGGCATGCACGCAGCATCTCATGCAGAACCCTACCTGGAGCAGAAGCTCAGAGATGTTGAAGACAGCGAGTCCCTGCCCCGGGGCTGGTCATCCTGCAGCCGGGGCAGGACATGGTCCCCATCCCTCCACTGCCTGTGCAGTAGATGAGAATGCCAACCTGTGTGCACCACAGTGTGTGCATGTGTGTGTACGCACATGTGAGCACACATCTGCCCACAAGGCCTGTCATGCAGGACCCGTCCCTGTGGTTGAGGGCTGGAGGGGACGCCCACAGGAAGTGATATTGCAAAGTCATCGCTGGTCACTCTAAAAATAACCCTCAACGTACAACCTAGGAAGGATTTCCCTTTCCAGGTGCCCTTCCTCAGAGCCACCGCAATTTCCACTGAGGCCACATCGGGACAGTCAGGTGGACAGCATCCAGAGGAGAGGTCAGCCTGCGGCCTTGCTTTCCTGGCCTCTTGTCCTACAGAAGCCCTGTTTCCATGCCCCTGTTCATCCAGCATCTTTAGAGCAGTGCTTAAGTCTCCGTGAGGAACAATTACATGTGAAGTGAGCGAGGGGCTCCCCGTGCAGGGTGGTCTCGGCTGCACTGAGATGCTTCTCCTTGTTGGGCTCGTGTTGTGAGTGTCCCACTCCTCACACATGAACTACACCCCCAGCAGCTGTCTGGCCCACCCCCTCTCCCCCTACTTGTGCACCCCCTCCAGTGACATGGATCTCTTTGCTGCCCCTGAATCCCTCAGACGTGCTACTGCCACAGGGCCTTTGCACTGGCTCTTCCTCTGATACCAAACTGCTCCCTCGCCTCCACTGCATCTAGGCTCGAGGCACTTCTCAGTGAGGCCTTCTCTAACTCCTCTGTCCAAAACTGTCACCCCAACACACATTCTTATCCCCTTTCCTACTTTATTTTTTTCTCTGTATTTTACTGAATTCTCTCTCTCTCCCCTGATCTAGAATACGGAGTCCCTGGGGCCAAGTTGTATTCAAGTCAGTTCTCCACTGGAAGCCCACAGCCTGGATGCTCGAGTGTGAGTGATCAGCACATATTTTGTTGAGGGGATGAATGACTGATCGGTGGCAGGAGGCTGAGACCCACAGCCTTAGCACTCAGGTGCCTGCAGCAGGTGGACAGAGACGGAGGACTGGGGGACAGGCCCTCCTGTCCATCACCAAAGGGAGAGGGGCAGAGAGAAGGGGTCCTCCCACTTCCCATCAGTTGGTCCAGGACATCCCGACCAAGGGCATTCATTGTCAGAGGTGCCACCTGCCTCCCAGAGTCTCTGATCTCTCGGTGGTGGGGGGTAAGGGTTACTGAGTATTTGCTGGGTGAGAAATAAAATACCCAGGGGGCTTCGGGATGGAAGGAGACACCAGGGACCACCTCCTCTGCCCTCTTTGGACCCCTCCACCTGCTCCAGCTCCTGACACCTAGCTACTAGCCTCAGGAGGACCCAACCTGGCCAGGCACCACCCCTTGTGCCCCTGTGCCCACCCACCAGCCTCCAGCTGGGCCTCTGTACGCAGGTGATGTCTAGGTAGCCAGAGCCAGCTCCTGACCCCTCCCCATTTCCCAGCTCTGACAGGGCTGGTGAAAGATCGGACCAATGAAAGTGGCCGTGTCTGCTTCCACATGGAGCTGTGTCTGTTTCCTTTGGGGAGAAAAGCCCAGAGACCCACTCTGAAGTCTGTCCCCAGACCCTCACCCTGTGTCTCTTGGCCCACACCGGCGAGTGCTTTCACTGGGTGAGCAGGGAAGGTGAGAGAAGGAAAGATAGGGCAGCGGGAGAAACACCCCTCCCTCAGGAAGTCCACACCCTGGTGTCTAAACGAGAGAGGCAGGAAGGCCCCACCCACGGGATGTGGGGGCGAGATTGCACCCTCATGGGGGTGCTGGGCAGACTGCCCCTCTAAAGCCTTCCCCGTTCTTTCTGCTGAGCTGGGTCAAGTCCCCACATGCCAGCATGTGGACAGGACCCCACAGAGAGGTAGAGGCCCCTCAGCATCCCGTCCTCACCCCATCTCACCTGCCCCCCGCACTGGAGCACTTACCCAAGGCCGAGCAGAGGTGGAGAGAAAGCAGGGGTCAGAACCTCGGAGGCCGCTTCCACGTCCCAGCACAGGCTGCTAGACCATGCCCTGGAAGAGAGGACGGACCGGTCAGATGTGGCGGGGCCACCCAGACCCAGAGCCCACTGACTTCCTCGCCAGTCGCTTTCGTACAATCTACACACATTTCCCCATGATCCTCCCGTAATACAAGGTTCTCTTCCTCCTTGGGGGCCGGCAGGGCTCCCCTCGCTCCTGCAGAATGAGGGCTGCATCTCCCTTGAACTGACTGTAAGCTCCACAAGGGCAGAGAGTCTGTGCCTTCGGTGTCTGGCTCAGAGCTTGCATGCAGTAGGCACTCAATAAATAATCCCTCTTTGAGAAATGAGTGCCCCCAAATGCATCCCATGGACATGACTGCAAGCACAGTACACTTGTGCTCCGTCGGAATTCTACCCTGCTTCAGCAATACAGGGCTTCATATGCCCACTACATCACTGACACTCACTGCTAGGATTCAAGACCTGGAGTGCAAACGCCACACATCTCCCCACCAGAAATGCTCACTGGAGGTCACTGATGTACTTTATATATACACATATACACCTGTATATACCTACATGTAACACTCTTTAAATAGACTTTATTTTTTAGAGCAGTTTTTTTGTTCGCAGCAAAGCAGAGCAGAAAGTACAGCGTTCCCACTCCCTCTTTGTCCCCAGACACAGCCCTCCTCACGTTCACCATTCTCCCCCTGCAGACTGGGGTACCTTTGTTACAACCGGTGGACCTACACGGATACATGTCATCGCCCCCAAGCCACAGCTCACAGGAGCTCGTTCTTGGTGTTGTATGTTCTGTGGGTTTGAACAAACGTGTAACGTCCTGTTGTTCGGTTGCTCAGTCGCATCTGACTCTTTGCGACACCATGGATAGCAGCACGCCAGGCTCCCCTGTCCTTCACCATCGACTTTATAATATTAATATCATATGAGGTAGCTTCCCTGCCCTAAAATCCCCCCTGTTCGCCTCGTCCCCTATTTTTCTAAAGGCAAGTTCACGTCAATGATCTCAGCTAAGTCATCTCATGACTCTGGAGCCCTGCTTGGACACTCAGGGAAATTAAAGCCTGGACAGGGTCAAGGGCCCTCCACAAGGTCACCCTGGTGAAAACCAGTAAGTTGGAATCAGCAGCAGAGTGTGCCAGAAGCAATGTGTCTGGTAGCATTTTATCATCTTGACCTCCTGTCGGCCCTGGTGGGAAGGGTCCATTCTAACCCCCCAGTTTACAGAGGAGCAAACAAATTTGGGGATGCATGTCAAGGTCACAAGTGGCCAATTGGGATGCCCAAAATGCACACCCCTAAACCTACCTCTGCTCTTTCCAGATGCCCTCGTCAATTACAGGAGCTTATAGGAGGCGTGGGAATGCCGCGGGCAAGCACCCCCTCGGGTTAGGGGGCTTTTGCTTTTCCAGAGTTGGATCATGTGTGCCCCGGGCCTGTGGTCCTCCTGCAGGAGGTGGTGGTGGTGGGGTGGCGCCCTCTAGCCACTCTGCACAATTAATGTCACAGGGGGCCTCCCCCAGTAGCAGGTCAGTCTGCACAAAAGCCCCACCATTTCTAGCCTCTGGGGGACAGCCCTGCATGAACATCAAGTTCAAGGATTAGCTCAGGGACAGTGACAGCATTCCTAGTCCACGTGGACACCATCCTGTCTCACCAGACACGCCCCAGCTCTCCCGGGAAGAGCTCTGCGGGGTTGGGACAGCAGAGGTGCTCCTCGGTGCCGGGCGGCCCCATGACTCGGGTGAGCCCTGTGACCCCCGCCATCCTCAGTGTCCCCAGCTGTGACACGGTGGACGGGTTGGATGCCCTGGGGAGGCTGGGCCAGCTCTGATCCCAGGTTTCCCAGCAGAAGGAGCCATCCTTCCAGAGGCCTCTGGCTCCCAGTCTGCTTGGGAACACTCCATTAACTCAAATTGCAAATTTCCTCCTGGCTCTATCAGCTAAGCCACAGGGGCTCCCCGGCCACCAGCTTTCCTGTGACAGATACAGATGACAGTCATCGCTGGAGACGGAATCAAGGAGCAGAAGTCATTATGCAGAAATAATTATGTTGAGTTATGTCTGGTTGCTCCTGATTTCTGTCTCTCAATTGTCTTACAAATGGTCATGCCACTTCCTCTCCAGGAGAACAAACTGTGGATGCCTGGGTGATTCAAACAGACCTCCTGGGCCCGAGCCTAGTGCTTTAAACTCCTGCCAGGCGGGGCATCAGCATCCAAGGGCACTGACGCCCTTTCCTTTCTCTGAGCACTTGGGAGAGAGGAGAGGTAGAAGACAATAGCCCTGGGGAGGCAGCATACTCCCTGACTCACCCACACACACCCCCTGCATTGGACCCTCCTTTAAGGCCCGCTTCACCTGGGTCCCTTTCTCCTGGGGCCCATCCTGACCTCCCAGCCTTTTGTTCACTTTATGCCCAAGGCACCTCCCTCTCCTAGCTCTGGGGTCTCTGGGGGGGGGGGTGGGTGACTCAGGCCGTGACCAGCTTTGACTCATTTTGGTGCTCCCAGCTCCTAGCACAGAGCAAGGCCCTGGGAGAGCAGAGAGGGCTCTGTGGCTGGGCTGATGGGCTCAAATCCTAGCTCCACTATTTCCTGGTTGTGTGACCCATTATCTACCTTCTCTCTGCCTCAGTTTTCCAGGATGTAAAATGGAGATGATGATAATCCTACCTAGTTCATCAACCTCTTAAAAAAGATTCCGTGAGCAAATGCACACACATACAAAATACTTGCTCATAGGAAGATGCAGTAAATCTCAACAGTGACTAAAAGAGCACAGAGAAGCCTAGAAAACACTCTTGGAAGAATCTAAGCCAATTGAAAGACACAAACTACTGAAACTGACTCAAGAAGAAGTATGTCTGAAATACCTATAACAAGGCAAGACATTGAATTAGTAATCAAAAAATTACTCACGAAGAAAAGTTCCCACTGCTGAGTTCTATACACATTTAAAGAATCAATAACAATTCTTCACAAACTCTTCCAAAAAACAGAAGAGGAGAGAACACTTCCCAACTGGTTCTATGAGGCTAGTACTACCTTGATAGCAAAACCAGACAAAGTCTCCACAAGAGAAGAAAGATACAGACCAATGTCCCTAACGGACAAGGATGAAAAGAAAAACAAACAAACAAGCCCTCAAAAAAAAAAAAAAAAAACCAGCATAGCAAATTCAGTAAATTATATATCATACCAAGTGGGATTTATCTCAGGAATGCAAGGATAGTTTACCATCTGAAAACAATTAATGTAGTACATCATACAGTAAAATAAAAAGCAAAAATCACATGCTAATCTCAACAGATGCAGAAAAAGCACTTGACAAAATCCAACATCCTTCCACGATAAAAACACTCAAACTAAGAACAGAAGGAAACTTCTTCAGTCTGACAGAGGATATTTGTGAAAAACTCACAGCCAACATCACACTCAATGGTAAAAATACCAGATGCTTTTTCCCTTAGATCAGGAATGAGACAAGGATGCCCACTCGTGTCACTTCAGTTCAACATTATACTAGAGGTTCTAACCAGGGCAACTGGGCAAGAAAAAAATACAAGGCATCTGAATTGGAAAAGAAGTAAAACTATCTCTATTTGCAGATGACATGATCTTTTATATAGAAAATCCTAAGGAATCCACTAAAAAAATGTGATAGAACTAATGACATAATTTAAGCAAGGTTGCTGGATACATGATCAACATACAAAAATTAAGTGTATTTCTATACACAGGCAATTAAAAATCCAAAAATGAAATTAAGAAAGCAATTCTGTTAACAACAGCTTCAAAAATTATTACATACTTGGAGATAAATTTAACAAAAGAAATGCAAAATGTACTCTGAACACTACAAAACGTTGTTGAAAAAAAATGAAAGAAGATAAATAAGTGGGAAAATATCCCATGTTCATAAACCACAAGACTTAACACTGTTAAGAGGGCAACACTCCCCACACTAACCTCTAGATTACCCCTAAGAATGCCAGCTTACTACTTTGCATTTGTCTGATTCTAAAATTCATATGGAACTTCCAAGAATGCAGAACAGCCGAAGCAGTTCTGAAAAAAAAAGAGACAAAGTAGAACTCACAGCTCTCAATTTACAAACTTACTACAGGGGCTTCCCTGGTGGTCCAGTGATTGAGAATCCGCCTTGCAATGCAGGAGACGTGAGATCAATCCCTGATCCAGGAAGACTTCACATGCTGTGATGCAACTAAGCCCATGCCCCACAACTATTGAGTCTGTGCTCTAGAGCCCAGGAGCCGCATCTACTGAAGCCCACAAGCCCTAGAGCCTGTGCCTCACAACAAGAGAAGCCACCGCAGTGAGAAGCCTGAGCACCATGACTGGAGAGGAGCTCCTGCTCGCTGGAACTAGGGACAAGTTTGTGCAGCAACAGAGACCCAACACAGCCAAAATTATTTAAAAAAAATTTTAAATGAAAGAAAAGATGCTCAGCATCGTTAGTTATTAAAGAAAGACAAATCAAAAGCACAATGAGATACCACTTCACACCCACTAAAATTTTTGGAAAAGAAAAAGTCAGATCAATGCAAGTGTTGGTGAGGATTTGGAGAAATTGGATCCCACTGCTGTTGGTAATGTAAATGGTGCAGCCAATTTGGAAAACAATCTAACAGTTTCTCAAGTGATTGAACATATAGTTATCATATAACCCAGAGACTCCACTCCTAGGAATAAACCCAAGAGAAATGAAAACAAACGTTCGTAAAAAAACTTGTTCATAGCATCATTATTAAACACCAAATGTTCACTACTATATGAATGGATAAACAAAATGTGGTATTTTCATACGGTGTAATATCATTCAGCCATAAAAAGAAGTACTGACGTGCTACAATATGGATGAACCTTGAAAACATTATGCTAAGAGAAACCAGCACAAAAGGACAAATGTTGTATGATTCTGTTACATAAAATGTCCAGAATAGGAAATCGATAGAGACAGAAGGTAGATTAATAGTTTCTTAGAGCTGGGGACAGGTGGATAGTGGAATGAGAGGTGGTAGCTAAAGGTGGTAGCCAAAATTGTACCCACCTTAGTATGCGTATAACCTATACAAAGGTTATGGGGTGGAGGAGGAAATGACAACCCAGTCCAGTACTTTTGCCTAGAGAATCCCATGGACAGAGCAGCCTGGTGGACTACAGTTCATGGGGTCACAAAAGAGTCAGACACGACTGAGAGACTAAATAACAACTGTGTTTTATAATATTAAAAAGAGGGTATCAGTATCACATGCTTGGAAGGTGACAGTGTGGGGAACTGTTGTGGTCATCTCAAGCAAATAAGTACTGCATGAAGGTATTATACTTCCAATGATTAAGAACCATTCTGCCTACCAAACAAAATACATTCTGAAGGTTGCTTGTTTTGTAATCCTGGATCTGGATTTTTGGGGGAGTCTTAAATTTATAAAAGAATGAAATTATAAAATACTCAGCAGCTTGGCTTTATTTTGAAGTGATCTGTTACTTTAAAATTAAAAGAGATGCATTAAGAATCAATAAAACAAGATACAATGAAATCTAGTTATTATAAATTTCATCTGTACTTAAAGTATTCTAAAATAACTTATTGGTAACTGTTTTTCCCTAGCAGGATGAGTAGAATTTTCTTGATTATAGGTATAGTTTTATTTTTATTATTTCTTAAATGGCCCTTATGGTTATGAACAGGATTTGTATGGTCAGCTTTTGTTCTTTCACCAAACTTGAGATAAAAATTATTTTAGGTGTAACCTAAAATTAGTCTTTAAAAAATGGCAAATGTTAACTTAAAAGCAGCACATAGTCATTCAGTTTGCTGCATGACACTGATCCCAGGGAAATCGGACAAGCTTTCTTTTGCCCTAACTTAGAGAAGTATAGGTCAAAGTTCTGGAATATTTCTAATTTACTTTAGTGAATTTTACTCACTTTAGTATGTGTATAACATATAAAGCAAAAAAGAATGTTAATTATAGTGAGCAATATAACTTTGTTCATATTATTTGATGTTTGCTAAAAGAAAAATACCAGATAAATGAATTAAATCAACAAAAATAAATAAAGGGTATGGGGTCTCCTTTTGGAATGATGGAACATTGTTTTGGGGTGATGGAACATTCTTTTGGGGTGACAGAACATTCTTTTAGGGTGACGAACATTCTTTTGGGGTGATGGAACATTCTAAAATTGACTGCAGTGACAGTTGCACATGTATCTGGTAAATGTACTAAAAGCCATTGCGTTGTATACTTTATATGGGTGAGTTGTGCGGTACATGGATTGTATCTTAACAACGTTATTAAAAAAAACAAACCGGAGTCTAGGCCAGCGCTCTTGAAATTCTCTACTCCAGAAGACAGAAAGGCAAAGAGCAGGTTTACAGGAACAGGGGGGCAAACCACGGGGCTTCCCAGCTCTGCAGTTGGGGGACACAGCTCTCTGAGCTCGTGAGATCCTCAGCCTCAGATCTCAGCTGAGCTGCAAAACTGCCTTGGAGACACGCTCCCCACCCTGCCCCCAGCATGCACCCCAAACACTTGCTGAGTGTCTGCAGAGTGCATTAGGTGCAGGGACACCGGCTCCACTTTTGAGGAACCCACAGCCCAACCGGGTACCCTCAGATGTCATGTGCCGGACGTCAGCGATGGGCAGTCAAACCAAGCTCCAGGGATCGCTTGCATTCCAGGAGGTGATCTGGTGCACTGTGGGGCGGCCGGGGAGGGAGGAGTTCCTCTGGATACATGCTGGGTCTGGGCTGAAGGAGTTCAGTCCCTGAAACCGCCCAGTCCGCCACCCCAGGGTGCTGACTGCGAACCACCAGCTAACAAACCAGGGTTCAAGGGCCATTTCTGGGGCTAGTTCCTCCTCTAGGGCCCAGGGCCGGAAGGCTCAGTGCCCAGCATCCTTGCTGGCCAGTCCTTGAAAGGCAGTTACACGAGCTTCTTCCTGCCAGGGCTTAATACCTCCTCTCGCCCAGACCCAGGCCTCCCGGGCTGACTCTGATCTGCCCGCTTGCACCAGGGGCAAATGTGTGCTCAAGAGATGACAAATTATTTTAATATATCCTGAAATCCAACTTAATTAGGAAGCAAAGTCCCCGAGAGAGAAAAATACAGTGGGTCTGGAGTCAGAGATGGATGGGTTTTGGATTATGACTATTTCTGAGGTGACTGTGGTTTTAGGATGACTAATTCTACAATGGTCCCCAGGTAATCAGGGTGGTAACTCGCTGAATACTTTCACACAGACATTTGGCACAACATAAAGGCATTTTCCTCCACTGCTCAATTCAATAACTGAGTTAGTGGGATTTCCCTGTTGGTCAGGGGCTAAGAATCCAGCTTGCAATGCAAGTGACATGGGTTCAATCTCTGGTCAAGGAACCAAGATCCCACATGCTGCAGGGCAACCAAGCCTGAGTGCCACAACTAGAGAGATGTGCATGATGCAACAGAGCTCCACATGCCACAATTAGGGCCCAATGCAGCCAAATAACAAATATTAAAAAAAAAACAAAAACCTGAGTTGAAGGGGCTGTGTATCCTGCAGATGTCCCCGGGGATGGGAAAGCCATAGAACATACCACGGAAGCCAAGACTCACAGGTCAGACCACACAGCTGGAGCGCTCCACAAAAGAGGGCAGGGCTGGAAAGGCCCCAAGGCGGCAGTGAGCTAAACCTTGAGCCCTGCGTGGCCAGGGCCAGCCACCTTCACCAGCCCTCTGGTCATCTGGGGGCCCTAGGCGCTGGCTGTATTCCCAGCTTCCAGGGAGTGCTCATGACATCTTATTGTAGCTCCCATGTCCCTTCCCATCACCAGGGTACCCGAGCTAGGGTCACAAAACCAAAGGAACCTACGATCTCCAACCGTTTTGAAAAAATGACATATTTACTAAAGATGACTACACAAACTCCATGGCCCAGAAATTTAGCTCCTTGATATACTCCTGACAGAAAGATGGATGTAGGTCCACCAATGACACTAGCAAGAAGGCTCACAGCAGCATGACTTATAAAAGCCCCTAGAGGAAACTGTCCTCACATCCACCTGCCATCGATGGATGACAACCCGTAGTGTGTTGGTACCTGGAGGACCACAGAACAATCGGAAAAAACCTCCATGACACACAACACAGATGAAGCCTCAAAAGGCTTCCTTTCCAGTAACAAGATAGCAATGGAGAGTAAGCAGATCACGAACTGCTAGGAAAAGAATAAAATGAAGTGATTTGATGAAGACTGCCGGGTGGCTCAATGGTCAAGAATCCGCCGGCCAGTGCAGGAGACGCAGGTTTGATCCCTGGATGTGGAAGATCTCCTGTAGAAGGAAATGGCAACCCACTCCAGTACTGCTACCTGGGAAATCCCATGGACAGAGGAGCCTGACAAGCTACAGTTCATGGGGTCGCAAAGACTTGGACACGACTGAGCAACTGAGCACACCAGGATGGGTTGGGGTCGGGGCGGTAACTCTTGCTTGGATGCTCAGAGTCAGGGACACATGACAAGGGGAAGGGATAGACTTACGATGAGAGCTCTCGGCAGAAGGGGCAGCAAATGCAAAGGCCCTGGGGTAGAGCATGCCTGGCATTGTTAAGGAGTGGCAAGAAAGTGAGTGTGGCCGAAGCATGGCCAACAGGTAGAAGTGGAGAGCAGCGGTGGGTGGGGAGAGCAGGGGCTCAGAGGACAGGGCAAGGAGTTCACCTTTTTATTTTAAGCACAATTGTTGTAGAACTCTGACAACCAGAGGGTGCTACAAAAATACTGGGTACTGGGGAAAAGGATTGTAAGATTCCCTGGAACTGAGGGCGGCAAAAAGGGGGGACCTCCTTGGGACCCCCCAGTGGTGGGGGCTGGGGTGGGGGTGGCAGGTCACTTCTAAAGGCGCTGCTTTTCCTTCCAACATAAAATCCAAGCTTGTTCACTCCTGATTCTCCGTGGGCAGGAACGAAAATAAAATGGCTCATTGCCCACTAATGAATTCTTGGAACCTCCGGAGCTCAGGCCACGGATCCACTCCCCCCGACCAGCTCCTGATGCCAAAGGGACCAGGGGCCATAAAAACCCTGCCTGGAGTTCTTCCCGGCGGCGTCTGAGGCGCCTCCTGTTCCGGAGGGAGGAAGAAAAAGCAAAGCGTTGCCAACAGAGAACAATGAGGCGGCCAAGGGGGAAACACCGGAGGGTCCAGGGAGGCGGGGAGCGGAGAGGAATCCAAAGCCTGTGCAGCCATTTCTATGTGGGGCACGTTCTGCCCACAGACAGGCCCACTGTCGTGGTCAGTCTTAGCCGGGGCAGTGGGGGGAGTCCTGCCACCCCTGGACAGCAGGTACTTGAGCACCTGAAGTGGAGGCTGGGGACCAGGCACCCCCTTCTCATGGAAATGGTCCCAAGCGTGTCGGATTTGGACTCTGACATGTCACCATGCGGCCCTGGGCAAGTCACCTGTCCTTCGGGGCTGCTCCCATCCCATGAACTCCCGGGGGGCTGCAGGAACCACAGGAGGTAACAAATGCACATGGAAGCTCCTTAAACTCCTAGTGTTTAAGACTCCACCTCAGGACCACTGGGTGCACTCACACCCTGCCCCCATCTCAGGATCATCGGCCACCAACAGATAGGCTCAGAGACGTTAAGCCACTTTCCCAAGGTCACACAGCCAGATAGTGTTATGCCAGAGGAGCTGACCAGGCCCTGCAGGCCACAGGACCTGCCAGAGACTAAGCCCCGCCTTCCGGGAGCAATAAAGGAGCAAGGAAAGTGGCACTAATTATTTAAGAGTAATTAAGCAAGACGTGCAAAGCAGGGCAGAGGGTGGGCCCTGGGGTGGGGTCTGTGCAGAGGCAGGAAGGGTGGGCTGAGAGGCTCCCGGCCAAGCCCCCCGCAGAGCAGTCTCCTCAGGCCAGGCTCCAGATATTCACCCCTTGCCCTCTCTGAAGTCCCTGGTGGTCCCAAGGCCCCAGCACTTGCCATTTGAGGACCCGGGTAATCAGGCCCCAGTCCAGGTGCCCTTGGAGCCTCAATCCTACCAAGTGCAGCAGGCTGAGGACAGGGAAAAATTCAGAGACTCTTTCTCATGCGGCCTCCCCTCCTTCCTGGGGCCCCCGGGGGTCCATGAGGCTGCCTGGAAGCCACCTGCTGGGGCTCCCGGCTCTTCTAGACTGAGCTCTGGGAGGGCCACGATCTGTTCCCACGTCTCCCATGCATGGCGCCTAGAGGCACACCGACTCTCAGTTGGTGTCTAATGAGTGAATCAGCAAGCAAGCCACTCAGAGATTTGAGATGAGGCTGCAGAGAATGACACAGCCAGACCATGGAGGTCCTTGAATGCTGGGGCCAGGTGGCTTGTGGCAATAGGGAGCCACGGAGGGCTCTTGGGCAAGGGACTAGGAAGACGATGGCTGTGGCAACCTGGGCAGAAACTGTAGCAGAAGTGAGGCTGGAGTCAGGAAGGTCACTGGGGGAGTGGGGAGGGGGCAACATGGGCACTGGCACACGAGAAAATCGGGGATTTTTAAGGGTGATTGCAATCGTGTGTAGCTTTCAGCTGGTCACACACAGAAACTGGAAACTGCCCCCTCCCCTAGACAGAACTCAACTGCATTGTTGGTATTAACACCTTAGTTGCCGGTCCACCCTGAAACCACCCCCACCAGGCCAGCTGGTGCCCAGGCTGTGCTTCCTGAAGCAGGTGGCCAGGAGGAAAAGCATAACTTCCCCACAAAGAAAGGAAAGCACCAGAGGATCTGGGCGTCCCTGAAATGCAGCCTGCAAAGCAGCCTGCAAACGGGTGGCCGTGGAGGATTAAGGCAAGTCCTCCCGCGAAGCCTCTTATTCCGCAGCCAACAGAGCGTCATCTGAAAACACAAATTATTCATTCCCCCGCAAACGAGCAGCTTCTGGGTTCCTGCGGCAGCCTAAAGGCTCTGCGAATCCTATTAGCGACACGGCTCAGCCAGGCGATGCGGAGTCCCACCACCACCCCGGTGTAGACGGCTCTTGCCAGGAACTGCCCACACGGCTCTCTGTTCTGCGTCCACGACTGAAACCAGCCCGGCGTCTCATAGGGAGATCACAGCCCTGCCGGCCCAGCTTGGGAGGCTCGGGGCTCCTGACAGAGTGTCCACACTGGAGGACTCGGTGGCATAGAGATGCCTCCCACTCACAGTCTCCCAAGACCTCCCCTCCAGGGTCCACTTCCCACCCATCAGAACACAAGCCTGGAGTTGGCCTGCAGATGCCTAGGCCCTGCCCCCAGACACCCGCTGGGGTTCAGCCCGGGGCACTGCATTTCTGACGCCTTGGAGCTGAGGAAGTGCTGGAGTTCCCGAGGTCCCCCTCCTCCGACCGACCACAGCAGCTTGTTTGGCGGCCTCACAGACCCGAGCAGCCAGGGTCAGGTCCGTGGCCTCTGGGGGCCCCAGGTGCTCGGGGTGGGGGGCTCCTGGAAGGACGATAAGAAAGAATATTTGCAGAGCGACTGTCACACACCGGTGCTAGGCAGAGGCCATTTGCAGCTGGAGCTCTGCCCGTCTCTCGTCCACGTGTTTGTAGCTTTGATCCCAGCCTTGGCTCAGTTCACAGCGAAGAAGTCTGAGGGTTCTGACTGCCAAGGCCAGACCCAGCACCGCTATTTCCTCGGTCCCCACGGTCCCTTCCTCAGGGAAGCCTCCGACTCCTCCGGCTCAGTCTAAACATACTCTGTTGGGACTGCTGCTTGGTGTCTTAGCATAGGGGAGGGCCTAGGGAGGGGACGGGGTCCCACAGAAGTGTGGGGGTGAAGCGGTGACTGCGTGAGAGGGGCCACTGAGGCCCCCGTCACTAGGCCAGCTGAAAGCTGCCTCTTGTAACCGGTCCCATGCAATGTGAGCTGGTCGGGTCTGTCCCTCTCTCTGTTCCTGCCCTTACACCCAGGGTCTTCTGCAAGAATGACACTTCTGGGCCTTCCCTGGTGGTCTGGTGGATAAGATGCTACACTCCCAAAGCAGGGGGCCCAGGTTCAATTCCTGGTCAGGGAACTGGGTCCCGCACGCCAAAACTAAGACCCGGTGCAGTCAAATATACACATATATTTTTTTAAAATGACACTTCTCACCTCTGTCCTTGTGGGGGAGATGGGGCTTATCTGACCTGGCTGGAGAAACAACTTTCTAACCTGGTCCTTCCCCACACTCTGCCCCAACGGCAGAGGTCAGCAGTGCCTCAGCCGTCTGCCTACGATTGGGAAACATTTTTAAGAGTGAGGCCGAGAATTCCATGGACTCTATAGTCCATGGGGTCGCAAAGAGTCGGACACAACAGGGCGCCTTTCACTTTCACTTTTTCAAGTAGCAGGACGCTGATTCTGGCTGTAGAGCAAGCTTGCAAATCCAGAACTACCAGCAAAAATGGTGTGTGTGTGTGTGTGTGTGTGTGTGTGTGTGTGTATGTATCTGGAGACATTCCTGGTCATTATAACTGGAGATGGAGGGGGGTCATCTACTGGCACCTGAGGGGTAAAGGCAAGGATGCTCCTAAACACTCCACAGCACAGGTCACCCCACAACAAGCAGTCATGCAGCCCAAGCTGTCAGCCAGGACAAGACCCTGATTAAACGCAGTCCCCCGCAGCTCGTTGCTGGGGTCCACTTCTTCACTGGTTTCAGAATCTAGGGGCCAGAAGAGTGCGGAGCTCATGGAACCACACTCTCATCCCCAAATGCCAGGTGGAAGTCCTGCAGGGCACAGAGCCACCCTGCCCCCACTGCTGTGAAAGAAAGTGAAGTCGCTCAGTCGTGTCCAACTCTTTGCGACCCCATGGACTGTAGCCCATCAGGCTCCTCCGTCCATGGGATTTTCTAGACAAGAATACTGGAGTGGGCTGCCATTTCCTTCTCCAGGGGATCTTCCCAACCCAGGGATCGAACCCGGGTCTCTTGCATGGCAGACAGACACTTTACTGTCTGAGCCACCAGGCAAGCCCCCACTGCTGTAGGGTCTCACATAAGGAAGCCCCCCTCCTCAGGCTTCTCTGAGACCTGGAGGGGCTACAGGAAGCGCTTGGGTCCCGGGACTGCTGTGGGCAGGCACGAATAGGAGGATGGGCAACCCTTGCCGCTGGCCTGCCGTGGAGACAGCACCCAAGCTTTACATTCACCCCACTCAGGGGCAGCGGGCAAGGATTCAGGAAGCCCCACCCTCAGGGTAGCATAAGCCCCATGAGGGCTCTGTCCCGGGGACCCGGGCCAACCAAAACACCAGTGGTTCCCACACCTGACCCTTCCCGTGGGAAAGGGTGGTCTCGGAGATGAAATGGAAGTCTCATCTATGCATCCTTTCATTCATTCAAAACACATTTAACCGAACACCTACTATGTGCCAGGCACTGTCCCAGGTGTCACTGATGCAACAGTGAACATGCAGAATTCTTGCTTTCAAGGAGTTCACTCAGGTGCATCAGATTACGAGGCAAGTGACATGTGCCATGAGGATAGTGAGTGCAGGATTCGAGGGGGCCATGGTGAGACTTTCAGTCCTATCTAAGGATCCAGGAAGGCTTCTTGGAGGAGGTGACATCTAAATGGAGACTGAAGGATGAATAAGAGCCAGCCAGGCAGAGACAGAGGAAATACAGGGGGATGGGGACTAGGGAGCAGGTTTTCCGAGGACTTCTAAGACGCTCCCTCACCCAGGCAGGGGCAACTGACACACTACAGGTCAGTGGGCAGCTGCGGTCAGCACCCGCAGCTCCCAAGTGAAAGGGGGCCTAAGAGAAGGCCTAAGAGGAGCATGGCGGAGAGGCCTTTGCCGGGGGCCCACAGGCTTGGGTCCAGCAGGGCTGGCCCAGGGGGAGAAAGCCAGTCGTCTTAAAGACACAAACAGCAAACACATCCACGCCCGCCCGGCCCATAGCAGCACCTCTGCACACTCTCTGGCCCCCTAAGAAGGCTGACCTCTGGTGGCCTGCCCACCACCCCCTCGCCATCCCCAGGGCACAGGAGCCTGGTATCCCCAGACCACTCCAGCCTCATGCACTTCCTGTCTGAGAGTTGGACTTCTGTTGTCAATTTACTGTGGTTAAAAGATAACACAACCAACAGGTGCACAGCTGGCTCGGCTGATGTCTCCTCAGGGATAAGGCATTTGTGCAGTGATGACAATTCCTGTCTGGACCTGCAGGTGGGCCCGGAGTAGGGAACCCACCTTCCCTTACAAGAGGGCCCTCTGGCCCCCGGGGAGCTCTGCCCAGAAGACCCCCAGCAGGGCCTGCTGCGGACACCAGCTCAGGGGCTGCAGCGCCACCTGCGGGGACCAACCAGGAGGAGCCAGGATTGCGTGCACACAGAAGCCTCCCACATCTTTCCACTTTTTTCTCAAACCTGAACATTCATGAATGAATGAATCTGTGCTCAACCAAAGTGCAAAGCTTATCTTCTACCCTGTTAAATTCACCCTACCAGAGCTTCTGGAATTTGACAGCGCTCTGGTTTTGTACCCTTGGGCAATCAGATATGCATACTACCTCACGTAAAGCGGCGGGTGAAAATGCAGACTCAGTCGGCAATCACCATCCTGTCACTCAAGGCCTCCGGGGGTCGGTCATCAGACTGACGGTGAGGCCATCTAACCCCCAATATTCTGCTCCTGTCCCCAGAGGCCCAGCTGTGCCCGGCTTGAACAGCTGGGCCCACAACTGTCCCCCGACAGCCCGGCCCGTCAAAAAGCAGGGGTGTGTGCCCTCACGAACAGCCGCCCTCATACCTGTCTCCCAGCACCATCAACACCTCCCCTCTGAAATTAACTCCCGGTCTTCCTTGGCGCCCAGAGGTTAAGACTCCGTGTTTCCAATACAGGGGACACAGGTTCGATCCTTGGTTGGGGAACTAAGATCCCACACACTGCACAGCCAAAAAATAAACATAAATAAAAGAATATCAAATCTTAAAAAAAATTACAAGTAACACCTCTATCATCTGCACAATTTTTCTGAGAAACACAGTGAAGGACATTTTACAAACAGAAAGAGGGAGGCAGGGTTCTGGGGAGGTGACAGTGACGTCAAGACCCGTCTCTGGAATCATTTGCTCAGGCGGACAATCACAGGCCTGTGTGCCGGAGACACGAACGCATGTCCGGCGGATGAAGGCAGAGAGACCCAGGGAGCTGGGGCTGGGGGGTGGGGGACAGCTCACAGGGTCGCATCCAGTCCCAACACCCACCCTGCTCTGATGTCCCCAGGAGGGGGTCAGGGACACAGGGCCTCCTTCCATGGAATGAGAAGGCTAGGAAGAACCATTACCAAGTTCAAAACCCTGTGGTTTTGCATTAAAAGTTTACAGACACTTGTTAATGACACAGATAAATGGGCTGAAATGATACTAAATGGAAAAGGAGGGACATGACATGGACGTTACATGACATTGATGACAACATACCGCAACATCTCTTCCCCTCTCTGTAAATAAATGCTGACCAGAAGACACAGCCCCAAGTGTTAGCTGTAATGATCTCTGAACTTCAGGCCTGTGTTGCTTTCTTCTTTTGTTCATTTTTCGCCCTTTTCACAATGAGTCTTTCACATGTGTAATCAGAGCAAAGACATTTTGAAGGACACGCTTCTCCACAACAGATACCCAGAGGACAACAAGCTCCCCCAGGCCCCGCATCCTGGACCACATGGCAGACACCTTTCTTTGGTAGGGGGCGGGGGGACAAGATGTAAAACTGACACCTGCAACCACATCTCTGTGGCCCCCTTGGGACTTGGAAGTGTTAACTCCTCACGCAAATGAGCCCCACGCTCCCTTTCGAGGCAGCCCTTTTCCAAACTTCCAAACACCGAGACTATCCCTTCCTCCATTCTGGAGCTGCTGAGACCTGGTGCTGGAATATGCCAGCGAATTCAGACAGCTGAACGCAGCCTCAAGATGCTGCTTTGGCCCAAATCCAAACCAGTTATCCCACAGGGCCAGCGTCATCCTGTCTCCCAAAAACCCAGCCCACGGGAGGGCACAGGCCTGGAAATGACCACCTTGCTCAACAAAGACCTTCAGTCCGAAGGGAAGAGGCCAGCCCAGCCCCACACCTTCTGCTAGGGCAGCTCACCCTCCTCTGCACCCACTCCAATGCCCTCTCCCCCGGTGCCTTCCACGCCCCCTCGGCCACTATGTGCCCCCGGAAATGACTCTCAATGTTCCTATGTGTTCACTTGCCACCACTGTGTGTTTACTTTCCACCCTGGGCTAACAGTTCTTCAGAACAGAACTTCCTAAGAACCCCTTTCGTGTCTTGGCACCAAACCCAGCACCTGGGTGGACTGGAAGAGGGGAGAGAGGCAGGTGGGTCTGGGTCATGCGCTTTGGTGAATAACCTTGGCCCTGGGCACTGCTCGGGGAGCTGCTCATCTGCTAGGGAGACCCTCAACGTGCAGGAGGGAGGGAGGATGTGAGCAGAGAGGAAGGGAAGCTTCCAGAAGGGAGGGCCTGCAGGGGGATGGGGCTTGGAGACTGACCGGGAGGAGTGGAGGGAGCCGTGCCCAGGTGGGAGGGGTCCTGTGTGGCTGGGCACTTGGGTGCCAGCCAGGTAGCTGCAGTGGGAAAGGCCACTTAAACTAGAGTCCACAGACTGGGATGCAAACTTCACAGCAGCAGCAATGTGGCATCTAAACTGATGGAGAAGCAGAATAAACCCAGAGGGTCCAGTAAGTCTGGACACAGGAGGCACCGGCTTTCAGTTGTGGTTCAGCTCAGCCCCCTTCCCATTTGGCCATTTAGGGCGGACGTCACGCCTGCTGCTTGGCTTCCCCCACACTTCTTGGGGGCACCTTCTAGAAGGAGCAAGCACTGAACAGCAGCACATTGGTTTAACAAACTGTTGGGCCCACAGAGGAATGAAACAGTAACAAAGCCTGCAAAGTCAGGCCACAAAGGATGATTTTAATAAACAGACTAACATTTTTCAATAAACTATTATGCTAGTTTACAACACAGTATATAAAAGATATAGCCTCATTATGGTAAACTTTCATGAAATATGCACTGTGTGACAGTCACAAAAGTAGAACTCTGAGACAGTGAGATCTGGGGGCTGCCCTGCTCGATGACAAGGGTTTATGTCCCCACTCGCTCAGATTTCCGAGCTTGCCCCAAATTGCTCCCTGTCCACCACCCTTGGCAGGTCCACTCCAACGGGGGTCTGGTACTGGCTGGGCCTGAACTACCCTCCTGAACAGTGGTTCCCACACTTTGCTCACATATCACCTTGTTTTTTTTAATTAATTTATTTTTTAATCGAAGGATAATTGCTTTACAGAACACATATCACCTTCTTAATGAGGTCTGCCATCACTGACTTGCCTAAAATTATAAGTTCAGTTCAGTTCAGTCGCTCAGTTGTGTGCGACTCTTTGCGACCCCATGAATCGCAGCAAGCCAGGCCTCCCTGTCCATTACCAACTCCTGGACTCTACCCAAACCCATGCCCATCGAGTCGGTGATGCCATCCAACCATCTCACCCACTGTTGTCCCCTTCTCCTCCTGCCCCCAATCCTTCCCAGCATCAGGGTCCCTTCCAATGAGTCAACTCTTCACATGAGGTGGCCAAAGTATTGGAGTTTCAGCTTCAACATCAGTCCTTCCAATGAACACCCAGGACCGATCTCCTTTAGGATGGACTGGTTGGATCTTCTTGCAGTCCAAGGGACTCTCAAGAGTCTTCTCCAACACCACAGTTCAAAACCATAAAATTCTTTGGCGCTCAGCTTTCTTCACCATCCAACTCTCGCATCCATACATGACCACTGGAAAAACCACAGCCTTGACTAAAATTACAACACCTCCCAGCAACTTGCTTCCTCTCCCCACCACCCTGCTCAAAGCCTTCCTGGGGCACGTAGCACCTGACAGGTGGTACAGTTTACTCACTCATCACATTTATTTTAGGTCCCCCCAAGAAATGCGCACCCCTTGAGACAAGAGGTTTGTCATTTTACTTTTCAGGTGGATCCTCAGAGCCTAGAACAATGCCCAGCACAGAGCAGGCACTCAATAAATGCCTGTTGAATGATGAACTAACGTGTATAACTCTTGTAGCACGGAAACAAAACTGGAATATTTAATGTCATTTTTTTCTTCATCTAGGTTGGTCATATTTCTCCTTAATGCTAGACCTGGCTATTTTCATATGCTTTGTTGGCATCAAAAATGGGGTCTTTTTTTTTTAAAGTCAAGCTCTTTAAGGTATAATTCACATTTTATAAAATTCACTCATTTTAAGTATATGTTTCAATGGGTTTTGACAAATGTATATGGTTGTGTAACCACCGACATAACATTTTCAGCACAAGAATGGGATCTTTCAAAATTATATGTTAATAAGTGGTCATGGCAAATATGAATACATATCAGCTCTCCAACAACTCTCCTGGTTATTTCACTAATTGATAGTTTTTCAGCTGATTTCCTCGTGTTTTACCAAACACAAAAGAAGGGCAGAAAGGCAGCCAACATATGCTGAGCGCACTGTGTGCACAGGGTTTGTTGTAGACACTTTTCTGGGGCTTCATCTTCCCCTCTGACTCTCAGAGGGAGGGACTGTCCCCACCATACATGAGGCAGCTAATTCGTCCAAGGTCACCTGGCAGCAAAGAGGACGATCAGGGGTTTAAATCCAGGTCATTTCCGACTTCCGAGTTCACATTCATCCCAACAAATAATGATACAGCTAATGTAAGAACCAGCAGTGATGATGATGCAGTTGTAATTTGTGTTCTTCCTCTGAGGCTTGTCTGACAGCTTTGTCTTGAGTTTCTTAAGTGATATGAAATAGGGGTGAGGACCATGTCCATTCTTTCTGCCACTATGCTTCACCCAGACTGCTGTGGCACACGGCTCGGGGCCTGAGAAAAGCCCCCAACCCACCCCCACCACCACCCCAGCCCCAGGATGAGTAGCAGGGTGTCCAGGAAGGACAGATTCCTTGTCAATACAGTGCTGCTAGGTGAATTCTACAGAGAACAAAACATTGCTAATGAAAAAAAAAAAAATCCACAGGTTTTCAAACAGTAGATGAGGAATTATCCCATGTATGAAATCATGTCTGCAGAATTTCGGATCTGTCTGGGGCATCCCAGGGTAGCATGTACACCAAAGTGCTGCCTCTGCGCTGGGAGTATGGGCAGGAATTCTCTCCCCTTCCCACACTGCGTTTTTGTATGATTGTCTCATTTTTCTTCTCAAAAGACAGCTTACTAGGGAAGAGACCCCAGACCCCTGCTGGGCTCAGATCCCCCTGCAAAGACCACCCTTCTGGATTCTTCCACTGCACAGACGTCAGCCTACTACCCCTCCACGTCCCATCCATCCAGACAGTACTTTAAGGCATCACTTCCATGTGGCCAGTAGGCCAATGAAGTCCTGTCCCTTGGGCATTCTCCCCAGAGCAGAAGAGACAGACCATCAACCAATCACAGGCAAACAGACGAGGTAATTGCAGACTGGTCCTTGCCAGGGAGGACGGTGGGGTTAGGACACCATCTCAATGCTGCTGCCGGCGACATGGAGACGGGGGTGGGGGCGTGGGGTTCTATCTGCCTCCTCTCTGTCCCAGCTCAGCTCCCAGGCTCTTCCAAGAGGCCATTGTAGAACCTACAGTCAAAAGCACTCTCTCCCTTTGCACCCAAGAGCACTTCTCCAGACTCCCTCCTGCATCACTTGGACACTTGTCACGTGTGTGTCTTTAAACTCGATGCCCCTGTGTCTGTCCACCTGCATGACCCTGGGAGCCAGGCCTCGCCTGCACCCAGCTCTGGCCAGGCAGGCACGGGGTCACTGGCTGGCTCCGAACCAGGCCTCCCATCTGGAGGGTCAGCCCCCAGAGGGCAGGACAGGGCCCCATCTCTGCATCCTGTGCACCATAAACAGTGAAGAGAAACAGCTCCCAGGGCACTCTGTAAAGACCACCAAGAACTGTCAAGTGAAGAGCAACAGGCAACCCCAGAAAACAGGCATTGACCCAGAAATGAAAACAAACAAGACGAGAAGGGAACACACAGAGGAGAGAGGACCCGTGCAGGGAGGCCACCATCAGTGATTTTTTTTTTTTTTTGCCCTGTATTCTGCCAACTTTCTGATAGGTTGTTACATAACTCTTCTAATTAAAATAAGTGTGTTATGCGGTCCTGTCCCCTGGGCGCTGGCGTTCTGCCCCAGTGACCCGGAGATTGTGGCCCAGCGGCTCAGGGGAAGATCTAGGACACCCAGAAGGAAGGAAGGGGAGGCATAGGACTGTGGGGACAGGGCGTGGGGCGGGTAGCTAACCCAACCAGGTCACCCTGAGCTTGGGGACAGCCAGTCATGGGTGCAGGGACGAGAGAACTCATCCAGCTGGATTTTCCTAGAGGCCCCGGAGGGGGAAAACACAGAGGAAAATGCGTCAGAAGTCCTGCCTGCCTCCTCTCTGTCCCAGCTCAGCTCCCAGGCCCTTCCAAGAGGCCGGTGCAGACCTACAGGCCAAAGCGCTCTCTCTTTTCTCCCAACACGCCCCCTCTAGCCCCCACTCCTGCCTCACCCGGACCCTTGTCACATGTTTGTCTTTGAAGGAGATACACCCATGCCTGCTCTGCTGCACAGCCCTGGGAGCCAGACCTCGCCTGCAAGACCCAGGGGAGGCGGGGTGGGTGTCCTGGATTAAGAGTCCCCAGGGCCCTCTGGTTAGGAATGGGAACATCCAAACCTTCGGGGCGGGGGCGCTGCTGGGGCAGGTCAGGGCCCCCAGCTTCCCACAGGCCTGCAACTGCCAAGAGCCAGGCGGGAGGAGCATCTGCTGCCCATAGCTGGCGGAGGCGGGGGCTCTCAGTGAGATGGGGGCCTCAGGTCCAAGGGGTCAGCTCTGGCCCCCAGCAGGAAGGAGCCACCCCAGGGCCATGGAGCCTGCACCCAGAAACAAAGCTGTGGCGTGTGACTTGGCCTGGGCCTGGGACCCAGGGCATTGAAGATGAGGACCTCCTCCAAACCCCTCCTGCCCTGGAATCAAGGGGCCTTTTATCCCCGACTAAGGACTCTGAAACATTAAAACCTATCCATTCCAGGGGCTTTTGTCTCTGCTACCATCTGTCCTGGGACCTGCTCCGCCACCCAATCTCCGGTTTCTAGGAACGTTCCTGTCACTTGTCACTTTAGATCACTTTAAATTTTAATTTTTCTATTATCAAGTCGGATGATAACAATGCCACGTCGAGGCCTTTGCCCATCTCATGTCTTATTCATGGAGAAGCGGCAGTGTCTTGAAAGTGCTGGGGGGTGGGGGGGGGCTGGACCTGTTCCTCCAGGACAAACCCCACTGCTCCAGGCCTCAGTATCCCAGGGGGCTGGACCTGTTCCTCCCAGGACAAATCCCGCTGCTCCAGGCCTCAGTTTCCTGCCTGCATCTCATTCCAGGCCTGGAATCTTGCCCGTCCGCCTCTCCCAGCCCGCAGGCCGTTTTCCTTTCTGGAGCATCCTAGGCGCTCAGGCCGGCTGGCCTCAGTGGCCTGGCCTTGGCTGGAGCTGTCAGCCCCCAGTGTCACACCTGTGCAAGACCATCCCACCTGCGGGGCAAGGCCAGCGTGAGGACAGTGAGGATGGAGGGGTGCCCTGCAGTGCCGATCTGCTAACTCGGGAAGGCATTGAAACATCAGGGGCAGGGAGAGGACTCCCAGGGGCTTCCAGAGGCCATGGGGGGCTGACCATCTCCCCCATACGGGCCAGGGAGTATGGGCCTCCGCTGGCCCAGTGGCAGTGCCCAAGACACTGTGTCACATATATGCCTCCCAGCTCGCCTCCCAACCCACCTGGGCTCTCGGGCATCAAGCCTCACCCATCGTGTGTCCCCCCGCATGGAGCGCAGCGTCTGGAACACAGTAGGGGCTTAATAATTGATGGAGGGCAGGGAGCAGGCACTCGACACACTCAGGCGGAACCAAACAGCGTCCCAAAGAAGCGCCCCTCCACCCTCACCTGTGCCACACAACCCACGGGTTGCGCCCCAGAAACGTGGCCCGTTAGGTCTTCAGCCCCACTTAAAGCGTTCTTCATCACAAGCGTCTCTGATCAGAAACAGAGACAAAGCCAAGGGGTGAGCAGAGCCAGCTGGTGAAACTAGACTGCTGTCTGTTCACCACACACGGACAGTTAAGCCACGGGGCTCTCGGGCTTTTCAGGTAAGAGAGAGCAGGCCCGCAAGGTGCATTTCTGCATCTGCAGGCTCGTTGGGCAGAGGAAATAAGGATGGGAAGCAGCCTGTTAAGGAACACAGAACCGTCTAAGTGTAGTGAACCCGGTCACGGCCTGCCACCCACCATGGCTTCCTGATCGGGACCGGGGCCAAACCCGGCCTGGCGCCATGGGGCCACCGACACGAGGGACCCCACTCAGCTCCGAGGCGATCCAAGCCGCCCGGAGGCCAGCACCTCCTCTTCCTGCCCGCGGCCCATGAACTGATCCTCAGAGAGACAGTCTGGTTCTGCACACAGGGTCCTTGAACTTCCACAGCTGGGGACAAACACAGAACAGCCAAAAAATCCTAACCCCAAAGTCCCCTGTGAGCGCATGTGCGCACACACACACACACACACACACACACACACCAAGTTGTGTGCATGCAGCCGTAGACAAGATGGACACACACTCACAGGTGCTGAGGCTCCGTCCTCCACCCCACGCCCCAGCGCCACCAGGATGGCTGGGAACCAGGCTGGAAGCGAACTAAGCAGAGGCGTTGGGATGGGGAAGCAGGGACTACCAAGGCGAGAGGCAGACTCGGGAGAGAAAGAAGAAAAGGGCTCCTAGGTTCATGCCGCTCCCCCCACTGGGGCCCCCTCCAAGGACAAGCTTGGGCTGTCCTGGGCAGGCTGCCAAACACAATACCTGAGTCCCCAGCAGCCGCGGGGGCCCAGCCTGGTCAGCTCTCGATGATAAGTGGACCAGGTATGTGCCTGCATGTCGAGATAAGGGCTGTCGGTGGAAGGAGAAAGTTGGTTTTTCCAGAATGTTTAGAATTACATTTCAAGGAGTGGAAAGGTTTCAAGGACACACTGGGAGTGGCCCAGCGAGGCCAGCGCCTTTCACTTTTTTCAAAATCCCAAGTTGAACCTCTTAAAGCATAATTAATTCCGGTCTAGTTGTAGTCATGCTTCCTTTGAGCTCTCATGCAGCTTTCTCTGGTGGATCCAAACACAACATATACTATTTGATTAAAGAGGACTCAAGGGACTTTCCTGGGGGGCCCAGGGGTTGAGACTCTGTGTTCCCAATGCAGGGGGCATAGGTTCGACCCCTGGTCAGGGAACTAAGATCTCACATGCCACATGGCACAGCCAGAAAAAAATAAAAATAAAACAAATAAAAAACAAACAAATAGAAACAACAAAAGAGGGAATCAAACAGGTGACAACGTTGACTGGCTCAACTGCCGTCTCCTCCTTGGGTCCCTCCCATGGCATTGCTTGTCACAGGAGCCATTTCAGGACCACCATGAGGACACCTCCCTCTGGCCAGAGAGTCCCCGGGGCAGGAGCAGGTTCCACAGTGGTTGAACCTGCTCTTCATCAGAAGGAACTGAACCAGAGGCAACCAGGAGGTCTGCGGGCCCTGCTCATTAAAGTGACCACAAACAAGACCTGTGTCACCAACCTGCCCCCTGCCCCGTGCCGGCCCCCTTCTCACTTCTTGGAGCTCGGCTAACACTCCCGCAGGTCCGTGTCCAGCACAGGGCCCAGGCCCCACACGGAAGACAAAAGCAGGTTCCCAGCCCTGGGAAGCCCCTGGTGGCTCAGATGGTAAAGAATCTGCCTGCCAAGGCAGAAGACCTGGGTTCGATCCCTGGGTCAGGAACATCCCCTGGAGATCCCATGGACACAGGAGTTTGGCAGGCTATGGTCCATGGGGTCACAAAGAGTTGGACATGACTGAGTGACTAAACAACAAGCCCTGGGCCTTGATCCTGTGGAGCCTGACCCTATGCCTAAGACCACCCAAGCAAGAGGGTCCAACTATGTCCTCAGGCTGAGAACATGGAGAGAAGGGCCCCAAAAGAGCAGAGGGGAAGGAGGGCAGGAGCCAGCACTGAGCTGTCCTTCCTGGCTCAGAACCTCTCTTCTTAAGTTCATTAGGAAAAGTCACTTCTTCCCGGACACTGGGGTCTACACCTGCTCCCTGTCTCACTGCTGGGAGGGGCTCCCCCCGTCTCAGCAGACACCTCTGGGCTCACACCCTGGACAGGGGCCAGGCCAGGGCTCGGCTCAGCTCCACATAGAACCGAGACAGGCGCCCAGGGCACATGTCTACACCCAACCAGCCCCTGGACTCCCAGCCAAAAGGCAGGAAGGCAGATGTCCTTGCAGAGCCAAGAAGGGCGCCCTGCGACTTCGACAGGTTCACTGACACCATGAGGCTGGGAAACCCCAGAGAGAATTTCCTAGGAGGAGAAGCAGCAGCAGTTGGCCACGGGGGCTACTGGGGCCATGGGACATGTGAGCCCCAAAGAAACAACCTGGAAGAGGCGAGACGGAGACCAGAGAGCAGGCATGGAGAGTTCTGATGCAACTTCAGGCACAGTAGGGTTGCCCCCGCTCTCCGGCCCCTCACGCGGGAGGAACAGACCTCTGCCTTGGCCACCACCCTGGAGCGGCACCTTCAGCCAGTCTGGGTGCTGGGCCAGCTCTGCCATGCAGGGCAGGCTGGGCAATTGGGCATGAGGGGCATGCAGGGAAGGCCCGGGTCCTGCCTGGAGGCAGCCTAGGGCTTCTCCCCAACCCCGAGAAATGGCCACCAGCGGCCACCAGCTTGGGAGGCACGCTCTGGGGAAAATCCAGGGCTTGCGGCATTCCTCCGCTGTCTCTCCCCACGCGGGATGGATGTTGGCAAAGAAAACGGAGCCAGTTGTGGCAATGACTTCCAACAGATATAATCAAATTATCTATTCCTGGATTCTGCAAGTACTGAAATGTCATAATTCAATTCCTGAAATGTCATTTGGAGCTGCTGGTGCAGGCAGCAGGGAAGCTCAGTAAACACAATCATTCAAACCCAAACACACACCTGGGACCGGGAGCCCCGGTGCCCCACGCTGTCCCTGGGGGCAGGGGGGAAGGTGGCAGTGACCCACAGGAAATACTGCAGAGACCAAGGGAGGTGTGCCAGGGAGCAACGAGGACGTGACACACAGAGCTTGGGGACTGAGTGCCTGCGGCATCGTGAGGCGTCGAAAGGCTTCCGAGAAAGGTCCCCAGCAGTCACCAAAGCTCCACTGACCACGGGATTAAATGCCAGCCTGGGGGACAAAGAGGAGAGGGACCTGCCCTGCTCTTGGAGCCTCCAGTCCAGTGACCGTGGCTGCACACCTGTGGGCACGCACACATTAACACACACGCGCACACATGCACTCGTGAAGTTCCGGGACAGGCACTGAGAACCATGTGATGCACGAGGACCGCGGGCAGTGCAGGCGTCCAGGGCAGACCCACCCCCAGCACGAGGCTCACTGCAATTCCAAGGATCCATGGGGGGCTCTAGTCAGGGGGCCGTGCAACGGGACAAGAGCTTTTCTGGTACTTTGACAAAAATTCAGGGGCTCCTGCAGCTCTAGCATCCTTGATCTAAGGTCAAATCATTGGTGCCAAGGGCCGAGGGCTCCCTGTGCCCACTGCTGGAGGCTCAGAGATGCACAGGCAGAGTGTCCATGCCGAGGAGTAGAAACCAGGACAGTATACAGTCCAGGGGAGTGCAGGGCTGCGGGAGCCTGGAGGCAGGCGGGACAGGGACCAGAGGCCACAGAGGTAAGGCTGGAGCCACTGAGGTGGGAAGCTGAGGCTATGGACGGGCCACGGAGAAAGTAGGCTTCAGATTAGGTGGGCCAAGTGCCGTCAGCTGGGAATGGCCAGACGCATGTGCTCTGGGAAAACCAGAGCTGTAGGTGAGTTTTGAGATTTTTCTATTTACAGGAGCCCAGCAGGGAGCACTTCTGCTGCAAAACACACCCCTTGGGGTCCACATTCCAGTCTGGCAGGCGCTCAGGGCGGGCCCACAGGATACGGGTGGTGGGGACTTGCATCCAGCAGACGAGGTGGGACGTCGGGAAGATGGTGGGATGAGCGGGCTCCAGAAAGCAGAAGACCCGGGTTAGGTCCAGATCAGCTTCTCGGGGCTCCCCTTGCACGCTGTCTTCTCAGAGCCTGGGGGGAACTTGAAGGCCTGGGGCAGGTATATGGCGAGGGCACCCATCCAGCTGGTAAAGAATCCTCCTACAATGTGGGAGACCTGGGTTTGATCCCTGAGTTGGGAAGATGCCCTGAAGAAGAGAACGGCAACCCACTCCAGTATTCTGGCCTGGAGAATTCCATGGACTGTATAGTCCCTGGGGTGGCAAAGAGTTGGACAGACTGAGCAGCTTTCACTTTCACTTACTGTCCAAGAGTATCACCGAGGAGGAGCAAAAGCAGGGTCAGAGGACCTGAGTTCTAGTTCCAAAGACCTCAGTTTCTTGGCAGAGCGTCTGTGTGTGTGTGTGTGCGCGCGCGCGCATGTGTACACGCAGGGGAGGGGGGGCACAAATCCCTCCCACCCAGCTCCCTGGGGAGAGTCATTTTCAGGCTGGTGTCAGAGGGGCCAGGATGCATGTGCCTGGTGACACCTAGGTGACCTCACCTAGATGCAGGAGCGTGCAGTTCAGAAAAGGGCCTTCCTGAGTTCAAGGTCCCAGCTAGGAAAGTATATACAGTGGGAATACAGGGTGGGGGGGGCGGGCGGGTGGGATCCTCACTTCCTATAAGCAGGTGCTGCCCCTGCCATGGAAGGGCTGCAGGCATGGAGGAGGGGGCTCAGTCCCCCCAGGAAAGGGGAAAAGAAATGATAGGAGGGGCAGAGACACTTGGGCAAGGAGGCAGTCAGGGGAAGGGAAGGGAAGCTCCATGGAAACCAGGCAGGGGAGAGTGTCCTCTCAACAGTTGTCAGGTTCAGGTGGTTCTGGGGGCTCCTCCCCAGGCCACCAGGCCCTCCATCAGCCCCTCCCAGTCTGCGGCTGCTCCGGAGGGAAGAGGATATGATGGGCAACGCTCGGAGAATCAGGAGCCCCGAGGAAAGGGCAAGCATGTGGGTTCCAGGTGCACTCCGACACCACCTCCCCAAGCAAGAAGCTAGCTCTGAGTGCCCCCCAAGAACCCCAAGTTCTGGGAGCCCAGGTACCCGACAGAGGGCCAGAGGGCACCATCTCCAGGAGTCCCTACAGGCTCTTCCCTAAGCTGCAGCTTCAAGGCCCTAAACGCAGTCTCTTCCCCAGTCCCAAAGGCCACCTCCTCTGGGAGGCTGCTCATGGCCAGACACCTTCCCAGCGGGCACATCCCACCACCTGGCGCCTGCACCCCTCTGCGCCCCAAATCACCCTGCCCTGATCACCAGTGAGCAGGCCCACCGAAGGCCGCCACGCCCCGGGCACTGAAAGCTTTCTACACCTTAGGCTATCGTGACCTCGAAGGCAGGCATGGTGTCTCCGCCTTACACGCTAAATCCCAAGGCTCAGGAACAGGAAACTGACCCGAGGGCACAGCCAAGGGGCAGGCTCGAGATCTGAAGCCCTGTCCTGGCTCCGGGCCAGGGGCGCTCACACCTTGGCTGATCTTGGGAGCTGGTTTAAAATGCAGATTCCAGGCCTCGCCCTGGGGATTCAGATCGGCAGGTCTGGGAAGACCCAGGAGTCTCACTTTCTCAGCCAGCTCCCCTGGTGGTTCTAAGGGGAGCGGGTCACCCCTTCCAGAAACACAGAGACGCCTCAGCACCTCTTATAGAACTGAAATGTCACAGGAAAAGCTTAAGAGAGAGAGCGCGTGTGGACACAGCCAAGTCTGGGGGCCGCAGAACGGAGGTGATAGCGGTGGGGAGATCTCCGCCCGCCCATGCTGGTGGGCACACTGCTCCCTTCACACGGCCGAGCCCTCTGAATCAGAAATGCTCTTCTTCCTGGCCAAAGTGTCACGCTGACCTCAGAAGAACGGCCACGCTGCTCTTTACTGCATTTGTCTTTAAAAAAGAAAAGAAAATCCCACTTACCTTCAAGCTCATTTCGGGAAAAAAACCCCAAAAAACTCAGCATGAGCTAGAGAGAATGGTTCCGCAAGGCTGTGTGTCTTTGGGAAAACCACTTACCCTCTCTGGGCTGGAGAGTCCCAGCCACGCAGTCCCCTAAGATCCCTCTCTACTCAGGAATCACCCGACCTCATCCTTTCTAATACAGGTCAGTGTGAAAGTGAAGTGAAAGTCGCTTCAGTCGTGTATGACTCTTTGCAACCCCATGGACTGTAACAGTCCATGGAATTCTCCAGGCCAGAATACTGGAATGGGTAGCCTTTCCCTTCTCCAGGGGATCTTCCCCAACCCAGGGATCGAACCCAAGTCTCCCGCATTACAGGCGGATTCTTTACCAGCTGAGCCACAAGGGAAGCAATACAGGCCAGGGCTCTGATAAAAGCCACCATTCAAAGCAGCCCCTTAAAGGAGTGCTTCTATCTGACAGAGGACAAGGGAGGCAGAGCTCCCCACCCCCTTCAGCGTGGGGGCCGAGCCAGGTGCCATGTGGGTGACCCTGAAACAAGCGGGTATTTTGCACAGCCTTGGGGCCTGCCTCCCTCTCTCTGCAGCAGCAGAAATGGGATCCCTTGTCTGCAGATAAGCACAGAGACTGCTACGTCCCCCCGTCTGGCTGCCAACTGGCTGCAGCCCACAGTAGCACATTGTGAAGGCCCGGGCCTCCTTCCATCCCCACGGCTCACCTTTCTTTCCTGGAGGAATGAAGGCTCATCTAAACAAGGGACGAGCAGAAACAGTCCTGTCCCATTCTCGCCACTCTCCCTGGATGTCTCTCCATAGAAATAAACCCCTAAGAACGCCAGCCTGAACCTCTCAGGCGAGCGGGACCCAGAGGCATTCGAGGCTCTGCCTGCTGCTATACTAGCCTCCCACAGGTGCTGTCCCCACCTGACGGTCCAGGCGCTGCCCACACACCTGCCCAGGGCTCTTCCCCTGGCCCAAGGCTGCCACCCTCCCCCAAAGCCCCCAGTCTGCCTAGCAGCTCTGCCTGCTATTGCCTGCGTTTCACTCTCCCCTTTGATACTGCCTACAGCAAGCACTCAATAAAGATTGGCAGGGTTGAGAAACCCAAACTCAAGGACGGCACAGTCAAATCCAACCAGCACGAAGGTTCTGCTCAACCGTGTATCGGCTACATGATCTTAGACGCATCACTTGACCTCTTTGAGTCTCGGTTTCCTCTTTATGAAAGAGAGGCGAGAACCCCAGTTCCTGGGGATATTGCGTGAATCAAATTAGCTTATGTATATGAAAGCGCTCGGCAAGCTTTCAAGAGCCATGGAAATGTTATTAACGTGATTATCGAAAGACACAGTCACCATAAGAGAGCCCAACCTTCAGATATAACAGAGCAACATCTACAACCTAAGAAAGGCTGTGAGCAGAATGTTAATAAGCGTTACACGTACAGCTTAGGGAACAAAGTAGCTGACAAATCGACCATCTCAAGTCCCCAGATGGGACTGGCTTCACAACAACAATGAGGAGAGAGCTGGACTTGGCCAAGATCCTTTGCTGAGAGTTCTCCCTTCCAATCATTTGAAAGCAATTAAGGTAACTGATGTTGAAGCTGAAGCTCCAATACTTTGGCCACCTGATGCAAAAAGCTGACTCACTGCAAAAACCCCGATGCCGGGAAAGATTGAGGGCAGGTGGAAAAGGGGGCGACAGAGGATGAGATGGTTGGATGGCATCACCAACTCAGTGGACATAAATCTGAGCAAACACCAGGAGGTAGTGAAGGACAGGGAAGCCTGGCGTGCTACAGTCCAGGGGGTCGCAAAGCATCGGACATGACTTAGTGACCGAACAATAACAACGAAAGATAACTGATTCAAATTTCAGAGAAAGCAAGATGTGAGTTTTTTTGCACACATTCCTCACTAGATGATGGAAAGAAAGTGAAACCAGGTTATTCTTTCTTTCATCCTCCACCCACTCCTGACCAATGTCCCATCACCTGGGAGACTATGACCATCTGATGCCCCCGGATGGCCATACACACCGGGGTTTCCAGGATAGTCACACCCACCCTGATCTAATATTTATAGACACAGAGGCCCCCAGCCAACAGGCCAGGTGAAGAGCTCCGTGAAAGCAGGGCGCGTGTCTGGCCATCTCACTCCCACAGGGTCCCAGCTACTCACAGATGCATGGCACATGCCCGAGTAAGCTACTGAGAGACAGCTGCTGGCTAAGTGATGAAAAGTGTGATGAAAGGAAGAGAGAGGAGGAGGACCAGAGGAAAGTGGAGAGAGAGAGGTGAGACCCCCAGCGAACTGCCCTGGACTGTGTGCAGGGCTCAGCCCTCGTGCTTGGAAGATGGCTGGTTTCCCATCACAGGGGATTCGTTCTCCCAAGGGAAGTTTGATGAGGTCTGGTTTTATGGTCTTTGCTTTCTACTTTTCAGTATTTCATAAAAGGCTGTCAGATAGGCTCCAAAAGCTCAGCCCACCCTTCCTGGAGGTGGGGGGTGGGGACGTCCGCAGAACATCTCAGCTTCTTAAACGAGGCTTCACATGCCTGGACCACTCCCCCGCCACGCCCAACCCCTGCTCCTCGCGAGCTCTCCCCTCACAGCCCTTTCCAGGAATGCCTTCCCGACACCCCAAACCTGGAGGGAATTGGGCTTCCCTCTTCAGCCTCCATCAAGGTGCTCCTGGGGTCTGACTGCCCTTGAGAGACTGGAAGCCTTTGCTAGTGACCAACACCCTCGAAACGAGATCCAGGGGAATGTCAGCTGAAGAATGAATGACGGAGAACAAGTGAGTGAAGGTTCAGTCCTCGTGCTAAACCGAGGGTGATGATGTGCAAGGAGGCGGAGAGCAAAGGCAGGGTCTTTCAAGAAGGGGAAGAAAGAGGAACCAAACTTCCGCTGGAAAGGGTTTTCCGTGTGTATTACTGCAACCCTAAATATGGAAACAGAATCACCCACCACTGCTGGGAGTGCTGGACTCGGCCAGGGGACACCTCGCTCAGGGTGGAGAAGAGCTGGCCTGACATTAGAGCCACGATGTCACTAAAGCCAGGGTCCCAGGCAGAAGGGAAGTGGGTACTGAGGATGGTCTGGGTTTGGAGGTCACCCACCACCCGGCGGGCCTGGAAGGCCAGCATGTTCACAGTTCAGAGATGTGGCTTCCTGGCCTCTGACGTCCAGGTCTCTAACCAGGAGGCTCCTTCTGCAGAGAGACGGGCCCCAGTCGCCGGGGCTCAGGGCAGAGGGGGGGAGAGGGACTCTCTGTGCCGACTCTCTGAGCTCAGCCAGGAGGACGGGGCAGGATTGGGGACGCCTGGGACACAAAGTCACCTTGTCTCAGCTTCTTAACTGCCGGTCTTCAATCTCTCTCCTGCAGGGACTACAAAGGAAAACAGATGCGGGAGAAACCAGGTAAAAGGGAGGCCTTCGGACACAAAAGCACCCGGCCAGGGGCAGCCAGATCACCTGCCAGGCTCAACTCCATCTGGAGGAAAGGGAGTGGGCCAGCCTGCACCTCTGCCCACCGGACAGCCACTGTCGTGATCGCCAGGAATTTCTGTAGTCAGAGGAGGCTCTTCAGATGGTTCTCCTACTGATTTATTCTCGTTTCTCTCCTCGGATTTTCTATTAAAAGAGTATGGCTAGACGCGGCTATCCTGACAACCTGACATTACATACCTGTCCATTATAAAGTGGGACCAGAGTCATCGCAAGCAGGACCATGTTTAGCTAGAGACGATTTTCCTTCTCCCGGCAATTCGTTGTGGACCAGAACAAAGGCTTCTGGGAAACGTGGAAAGAAGCAGGCTGAGAGGAAGATGAATGGCAGGTGGTATAGCTCAAGGTCACAGCTAGTGTCCGCAGGTTAGCAGGCCTAGGGAGGGGTGTGGGTACATCTGAGGAGGTGCGGCCGCTCCCCACCCACCCACTCCCTCTGCTTCTTATGCTTTCTCTTCCCTGGTAACAAAACATTCTTCCTGCCTAAAGAGGTTGCAGCAATTTCATAACAGGAAGACGGTTCTCTTGTTATTGCTGTTGGGGATGGGATTGTATGGGGAACAGAAACACGATTTCTTGATTTTCTTCTCCCACTGCAAGTGGGGAAAACAACAGGAGTAAATAACAAGCGTTCTACGAACACCTCGTGGGGAGGGATGGTCGTGATGTTTAAGAGAACATTCTGGTTCTACCTTCAATCTACAGGAATCTAATAACGATGCAAGAGAGGGCATTTGTGCCCTCTCTAATACACTCCTTGGGGGAATCGAATCACTGGCGATGGTGTGAAACCGACCAGGGCAGAATTCTGTCGACACCGTGTCCCGGCCCACTAGGGCCGGCTCCCTTGTGTATCCATCTGGGGACGTTTATGGCACCCGCTGCAGCCTCTGCCCACATCAGCACCACAGAAGGTGTGAGACTTGAGCTGGCTCACTCGGCCCATACCGTAGATGAAGGAGAAAGATAGGAGGCACTGCGAATTAATAAGGAAAACGCTTGTCGGGGAAAGAAGGAAATCCGAGACGGGGTACACACGACCGGGGCTGGGCCAGGGCGCGTGAACTTCACCACGCGGCTGTCACCTCCTCTCCCGGCCACCTCCCAGCTGCCTGTGGTGCTCAGCAGTCCTCCCCCACCCCACTTGGACCAGGAACCTTTATAAAAGGACACAGTTGCCTGAACGGGTGATGTGAGCTCATAGTAGGAGCAGGAAGAACCCATCCTACAGGTGAAGCGCATCACTGTTTTGGTTTGTTTGTTTGTTTTTTATTCTGGTTGCATCTGGTCTTAGTTGTGGCATTCAGGATCTAGTTCCCTGACCAGGAATTAAACCTCAGCCCCCTGCTTTGGGAGCATGAAGTCTTAGCCGCTGGACCACCACGGAAGTCCCAGCATCACTGTTTAAGCAGCTTTAAAGACAAGGAGGATTTACAGCTAGGATTGAGGGGTGGGTAACCAGTGAAGGTGTGAGCCCCCAGACGTAGTGGAGCTTGAGACGCTCACGGGAGCCCAGGGGAGGAGTTGGACCTGGGGGAGTAGGTGAGCTGAGGTCTGGGGGAGGCCGCCGGGCCTTGGACCCCACAGGAGGCGTTGGAGAATAAAGGTGAGAGCTTCTCAGTACACTGGCTGCTCACTTAGAGCTGCCAACACTGGGGAGATAACTCGGGTGCTCCTTCCCCCCTGGCCAAGCCCCAGGGTGGTGTGGCCATGGGTCACGGGCTTGCTGTGGGGCCAGACAGACTGGATCCCTGTCCCATCCAGTTACTGAGTCTTTCTGAGTGGCTGCAGGCGAAGGGGACAGTGTGTGTGAGGCCCACAGCCAGGGGTCTGGCATAGAGCAGATGCCTCCACCCCTGCAGTGTCTGGATTACCCGTCCCACCTGGAGCTTCTCCCCCCGACCTGTCCTTCAAGGTCTAATTCAAAGCCACCTCCTAGACCCTCGGGCTAGAACAGAATCTCCACCCTGGACTTGGGAGCTGTGTGTCCTTAAGCAGGTTACCTAACCTTGCTGGGCATCAATTGATGGATAAAGAAAGTGAAGTTGCTCAGTCACGTCTGACTCTTTGCGACCCCATGGACCATAGCCCACCAGGCTCCTCTGTCCATGGGATTTTCCAGGCAAGGGTACTGGAGTGAGTTGCCATTTCCTTCTCCAGGGTATCTTCCCGACCCAGGGATCGAACCCGGATCTCCTGCACTGCAGACAGACGCTTTACTGTCTGAGTCAACAGGAAAGCCGGTGGCCACGTGGGCGGAGCGGGCGCCCTGAGTACATCATCGTTCACCCCAGGGTCCGGGGTAGAGCATCCCCTGCCTCTCTCCCCACCCTGTCTCTGCACATCTCCCTCTATGCATGTCTCTCTCCCTGCCTCTCCGTCTCTGCCATCGTGTCTTTGCGTCTCTCTCCCAGTCTGTCCCCACTTCCTTCTGTCTTTCTTGGTCTCCCTCCCCCCGTGTCTCTCTCCTACTCTGCACATCTCTTTCCGGCTCTCATTCTGTGTCTGTGTGCCTCTCTCCGTCTCTCCCCTGCCTCCTCTCTCGGTCTCCGCACCTCCTTCTCTCTGCAGGTCTGTCTATGTCTGTCTGTCACTCCCACCTTCTTTCTCTCTGTACCCCGCCCCCATCATCTGTCCCCCAACGTGTGGGGGGCAGCCTAGGACCCCATCTGGACCGTGGACTCGGCCTTCGGACAGAACGTCTTCAGCCTGCTCCTCTTGCCAATTATGAGCAAGGAGGTTTTGCCAAATGGCTCACACATCAATACCACCCCACTCTGTACAAGTCCTGAGGTAAATGAGTGTTACGTGATTGACGTTCCACAGACAAGAACACAGTCTGCAAAACAAAGCCCATCGCCTCGGCCAGGGGCCCCCATCTCCAAATAACAGAAAAAAAGGACCAATTTCTGATACCTCAGAGCAAGGCCACATGGAGCCAACAGAAACATTTTTAATAAGGTCTCTCTTTATCTACCTGGAAAAAATGTGTATGCCCTCGTGGAGTTTATTCTTCCAACGTCTTTGTAAAACTACCTTCTCACTCTCCTTGAGCCCTGGGCAGTAAGTAGATAAAGGAAGTCAAACAGTTACTGACTTTCCCAGCTGTTTCCAGGGCATTGCTGCACACACTAACACAGACAGCCTCCAAGACTGAACACCACTGCTGATCCTCGCTTTTTAGCAATCCGTTAATTGTGCAGCTGTCCTGGCAAACTCTTAGGCACCCTTCAAAACCCAATTCAAAAAAGTCCTCTCTCAGACTTCCCCAGTAGCAGTGGATAAGAATCTGCCTGCCAATGCAGGGAACACAGGTTTGATCCCTGGTCCGAGACAATCCTAAATGCTGCAGAGCAACTAGACATGCGCCATGACTCCTGAGCCAGGGCTCTAGAGCTGGAAAACCACACCTGCTTTGTCTCTGTGCCCCAACTACTGAAGCCCACGTGCCTAGAGCCTGAGATCCACAACAAGGGAAGTCGCTGCAGTGAGAAGCCTGTGTACCGCAACGAAGAGTTAGCCCCTGCTCTCTACAACTAGAGCAAGTAAGACCCAGAACAGCCAAAAGATTTTTTTAAATCTTTGCTGCCACCACCCACCCCAGGAAGGTCCCGCCCACAGTTCCCAGGGGACCTTCCAAAGGCTGGGTGCACGGGGGACCGCTTTATCCCCTGACCTTCCGCTAGTCTGTGAGCTCCCAGGGCACAAGGTCACCATCTCCCTCATCTCCATCTCCCCAGACCTAACACGGTGCCTGGCACCTGCAGGAAGCTCAGTGGACCAGTCCATTGAAGGACGCATGAGGAGGTGACCGCAGTTTGTAAAACAAAGGCTGCATCACAAAGTTTTCTCACTAGACCGTCCCATGGGGTTGTGTATTCAGGGTCAGGCGCCCTTGAAAAATCTCAGGCACTTTGTACAACAAGCCCCCATGTGAATCTGCCACCCCGGGGTCTCAGGAAGAACCCAGAAAGGAGCAAAAAGGAGTCAAGTAGTTGGACCCCTGGTCCCTGCCTTGACGGTATGACATGATGGAAAGAATGAGAACTTTGAAACCAAGAGACCTGGCCTTGACTCCCGCCAGCCAAGCATGAGCCTGGAAGCCTGGTTCACGCCTCTGTCCGAGGAGTGCAAGGGAGCCCCCGGGAGCCCTGGCAAGTGGTTGTGTGACATGGATGACTCTAACCTTGGCCTTGATTTGGGCACACGGGCCCTGGTTTTAGCTCAGAATTTCTAAGAGACGAGAGGTTCTGTTTAAGAGAGCAGTGGAGGGAGGCGGCCTCCTACGTGAAGGGAAGAACATGGTCACCTGGGGCTCCCAAGAGGCCCCTGAGCTGACTGGCAGGTAGTAGGCCCCCAGAAAACATTCATGGAATGAAGAAAAGAGGGAGCTGGCATGCAGGGCTGAGAGCAGAATATGGCAGAGAGGGTGCTGGGCCTGGGGAGTGAAGATGAAGACCTCCTCTGAGTCAGACAAAGACAAGCACTATACGATGTCACTTATATGTGAAATCCAAAAAAATAAGACACATGAAATTATTTACAAAACAGAGACAGACTCACAGACAAAGAAAACAGACTTAGGGTTACCAAAGGGGGCAGAATGAGGTTGGGAGGGCGGTGATAAATCAGAAGCATGGGATTAGCAGATACACACTACTATATTCACACCACCAACCACTGAGGTCCTACTGGGTAGCACAGGAAACTATATTCAATGTCTTATGATAATCCATAATGGAAAAGAATCTGAAATATATATATCATGTGCATACATATAGCTGACTCACTTTGCTGTATACTTGAAACTAACACAATATTGTAAATCAACAATACTTCAGTAAAAATAAGGAAGGAAATAAAGAATAAAATAAAATACCCCTTCTATTATAAAACACTAATAACAGTAGATGAGAATGTTTTATGTCCTTATTTGATGAAATTGGAAGTTAGAAACCCTATCTTGGCCCTAACTTTAAAAAATATAATTTTTTTAACCAGTTCACACAACCCTAAAATCTGGGAGCTACTGCCCCCTCTTTGGGCTCTAAAAACTGACTTTTTCTTCTCTTGACCCCACCCACTCACCTCTCCAGGACCCACATGAAGCACCTTTGTGATACCTCCAGGCTCCCAGCCAGCCCAGAGGGAGAAACTGAGGAGGCTGCAGCCTCACGGGGAGTGGCAGGGGCCAGGGGGTGCAGGGGACCTGCCTCTCCCTGGATGTCATCCTGACCCCATGGTCCAAGGCCCCAACACACCTACACAGGCCTTCACTGCTTGTCAAACCAAGTTTCAAGGCCAACAGAGCAGACATACTTCCCACTAGACAGATGAGGAAACTGAGGTGCAGAAAGGCCAGTGACCCCTCCACAGTCAAATCTCCCAGTAAATCAATCGCAAGCTTCACAGACTGACGACCAGCACAGGGTAGTGGGCATTATCTCTGTAGGCATCTGAACAAGGTCAAGCAAACCTCCAACCACTTTGTCTCTGCAGAACCAATCAAGCACAATTTTCAGGAAAAGTCTTCGTTTTCAATGATCAATTAAAATCATAAAGCATCACATGTCTAACCTGCTCAGAATTTTTTAATGTTAAGGATGCCTTTAAAGAGCTTACTATTACTACTACTAATAGTTGGGCAGAAAGACTACAAGATTCTTCTAAGGAGTAAGCTCTTTAAAGGCGGGTTCCACCTGATGCAAAGAGCTGACTCATTAGAAAAGACCCTGATGTTGGGAAAGATTGAAGGCGGGAGGGGAAGCGGACGACAGAGGATGAGATGGTTGGGTGGCATCACTGATTCAACAGACATGAGTTTGAGCAAGCTCCAGGAGTTGGCGATGGACAGGGAGGCCTGGTGTTCTGCAGTCCATGGGGTCACAAAGAATCGGACATGACTGAGCGACTGAACAATTCTTGACATTAAAAACAACCCCACCTCTCTTTCCCCTGGAGGCCCGTGCTGGATGCTGCAGGCTCTCCTGGCCCCTTGGCATCGAGACAAGATTCCAGATGTCCCCAGAGGGCTACAGAGGAAGAGACAAGCCTGGGTCTTGCCCCAGCATGCATGACCTGTGCCAATGGAACCAGCTGATGGCAGATGAAGTCAACCACTTCCAGGATAATTAACTTAGATCCAGACAGCCCATTAAGAGAAAACGAGGTTCAAGATTAGAACGGAAAAGTTTCAGCGACGTGTGGATGGGGAACGAGGCATATTCCACTTTCTAAGAAGGGGCCTAGAGGGATGGCAGGGGAGAAACAGGAGGGTCCCAAACACCTCCAAAGGGACAGGACGCAAAAGACCTCCCTCTGCTAGAAATCTGAGATGAGCAAAGAGGGAGACGACCGGCGGTGGGGGTGGTGAGGGAGGGATGGAGAGACAGCAGTGCTCTTGGTGTTTTATTTTTAAAATAACAGCTAGTTGAGATATAATCTACATGTCACACAACAGATTTCAAGCGTATAACTCAATAGTTGCAGAGAGTTGTGCAACCGTCACCACAACCAACCTTAGAACATTTTAAGAAATCCTGTACTTATTAGCAGTCACTTCCCATTTGCCCCAACCTCCCAACCCCAATCCTAGGCAACCACAAATCTGTTTTCAGTCTCCATGGATTTGCCATTCAGGACATTTCACATAAATGGGATCATACAATATGTGGTCTTTTCGTGACTCACTGCATTCACTCAGCAGATTCTTTTCAAGCTCTATCTGTGTTGGGGCGTCAGTAGTTGTTGCTGTTTAGTTGCTAAGTCACATCTGACTCTTTTGCAACCCCGTGGACGGTAGCCAGGCTCCTCTGTCCATAAGATTTCCCAGGCAAGAATACTAGAGTGGGTTGCCATTCCCTTCTCCAGGGGATCTTTCCACCCTAGGAATCAAACCTGCACCTCCCACATTGCAGGCTGATTCTCTACCACTTAGCCACCATTTCACTCCTTTTTCTTGCCAATAATATTCCAACGTATGGACACATCACTTTTGTTTATCCATTCATCAGCTCACGGACACGAGTTTTTTCCATGTTTATGTACAAGCTTTTGTGTGGACATTGGTTTCATTTCTTTGGGGTATACTCCTGGGAGCAGAATAGCTACATCCTATTCTGACTATTTTCCAAAGCAGCTGCACTATTTTCATTTCTACCAGCAGTGCATGAGGGGACCAATTTCCCCAAATCCTTGCCAACACTTGTATTGATCAGACTTTTTAATTCTAGAACTCTCAGTGGTGAAAAGTGGTATCTCATTGTGGTTTTGATTTGCATTTCCCTGATGACTAATGATGTTGAGAATCTTTTCACATGCTTATTGTGCTGTGCTAGGTCACTTCAGTCGTGTCCGACTCTTTACAACCCTATGGACTGTAGCCTGCCAGGCTCCTCTGTCCATGAGATTCTCCAGACAAGAATACTGGAATGGGTTGCCATTTCCCCATCTAGGGATTGAACTGGCGTCTCTTCAGTGTGCACTGACAGGTGGGTTCTTTACCACTAGTGCCCCCTGGGAAGCCCCACATGCTTATTGGCCCCCTGCATATAGTCTTTGGAGAAATGTCTATTCAAAGTCTTCACCTGTTTTTTAATTGGTCTGTCTTTTATTACTGAGTTGTAAGAGTTCTTTACATATTCCAGATAAAATCCTAGAAAACATAATGATGTGCAAATAATTTGCTTCATTTTGTGAGTTGCCTTTTCACTTTCTTAACGGTGTCTTTTGAAGAACCAAAGTTTTTAATTTTAATGAAGCCCAATTTATCTAAAGCTTATGCTTTTGGTATCAGATTTAAGAAATAATTGCCTAATTCAAGGTAAAGAAGATTTAGATCTATTTTTCTTCTGGAGTTTCATAGTTTTAGCTCCTATGTTTAGGTCTTTGATCCGTTTTGAGTTTATATATAGGTTAATAATGTAAGTTATAAGTGGAGTGAGGTTGAGGTCCAATTCACTCTTCTACATGCAGCTATCCAGATGTATCAGCACCACTGGTTAAAAAGACTATTCTTTCCCTATTGAATTATCTGCTATCTTTGAAAATCAACTGACTGTAAATGTGAGGATTTATTTATGGACTTTCAATTTTATTCCCTTGATCTATATGTCTATCCTTGTGTCGGGACCACACTGTCTTGATTACTCTTGCTTTGTAATAAGTTTTGAAATCAGGAATAAGTGTAAGCCCTTCTACTTAGTTCTTCTTTTTAAGACTGTTTTGGCTATTCTGAGTCTCTTACGTTTCCATAGGAATTTGAGAATCAGCTTGTCAATTTCTGCAAAGAGTCCAGCTGGAATTTTCATTGGGGGTTGTGTTGGATTTGCAGACTAAATTTGGAAGCAGGGCTGTCTTAATGATATTAAGCCTTCCAATCCATAAACATGGGATGTCCTTCCACTTAATTAGGCCTTTAATTTGTTTTAAAATATTTAGTCATTTCCAGAGTTTAAGTCTTGTATTTCTTTTGTGACATTTATTCCTAAGCATTCTATTCCTGATGCTACTGTAAAAGACATGATTTTCTTAATTTAACCCTCAGATTGTTCACTGCAAGTGTACAGAGATGCAATTCATTTTTCTATGTTGGTCTTACATCCCACAGCTTTGCTGAACTCATGAATAAGCTGTAAGAATTTTTTAGTGGAGTCCTTATACAAAAATCATCTCACCTGCAAACGGTTTTACTTCTTCCCTTCCAATCTGGATGTCTTTTATTTCTTTTTCTTGCCTAACTGCTGTGGCTGGAACCTCCAATACAAGGTCAAACAGAAGTGGATGTCAGATATCCTTGTCTTGTTCCTGATCTTAAAGGGAAAGCTCTCAGTCTTTCCTCACAAGCAAGATGTTAGCTAATGCACGTTTAAGTTAAAAACTGCAGCTTGGAGTTGATAACATTGTGAGACCTCTCCCAGTAGTTAAGAGGGGAAAGCACACAAAATGTTCCATATATAAAAATGAGCATCGGTGTCCTAGTTTCTTGGTTTTGCTTGTGCTTAGACCCCGGTGTCACCGTGTGGACTACTCAAGCAGGACCAAGAAAAAAAAACAGTTTATAGCTCCTCACAATTTTTGGAGGTCTTGTGAGATTAAACAAGACCAGTTTAAAAAAAAAAATGAGTATAGACAGGAAAAATATTAGGAAAAAAAAACCCCCAGAGCTTCCTTAACTTTGTCCCCTGAGCTGTCCCTGGGTTGTGTGAAGTGTCCAGTCCCCTCTGTAAGGCCCACGGCCTGCTGGATCTCGGGGCAGGCTGTATTCTGAGCTCATCAAGACACGGCTGTGTTTGTCCTCAAACCTGCTTAATCCCAGTTGTACTTCTGCAATTACCTGACTTAATTAAACTGTACATCAACTGTTGCAATAAGCTTTAGAAAGGAACTGTTTTTATGAAATGAGTCGAATATTTGAGGAAGATCGCTGTTAAATTAGGCATGGACAAAACAGCTGAATACATTTAGAAATGTATAAAAATTTGCACGTATTGGGCACTCAGTTCCTACTTCACTTGATAGAAACAGAAACCAAGAATCACAGAAAATGTATGAAAGGATGCTACAAAAAAGATAATTCGGACATCATCCAGTGGACCCATAATCCAAGAAAGACCTGGGGCTTAAATCAGAAGAGGATGAGAGAATGAACACAGGCTTCATGTTAAAATGAAATACTTCACATCAAAATAAAATGCTCGAGGTATGCTTGTATCAGGGGCTTGGTTTGGTGGTAAATAGTCCACCTGCCAATGCAAGAGACGCGGGTTTGATCCCTGGGTCGGGGAAAATCCCATGGACAGAGAAGCCTGGCAGGCTACAGTCCATGGGGTTGTAAAAGAGTCAGACATGACTTAGTGACTAAACAACAATAATGCCTGTATTTTATTTTCATTTTTATGAACCCCTTTCATACTCTTTTTAACTAAGCAACTCGTTGCCAGGGCTGATGGTAGCAGAAGAGGGCTTTTTCCGGACATGAACATACAATGGTCACCTGAGCAAGTATGACAAGATGTCATCTTTTCCTCACTCCTTTTTATCATCTAGTATTTTCAAGATGTTCTAATGAGTATGTGCTGCTTTCATAGCACAGAAAATGTGTGATGAGTTTTCCTTTTTAAGATTCAGATTCTATTACTTTCAGCTAGTAACAGGGAGAAATTCAGGAATGCCACGCTGTCCCAGCCAACACTGCCCCCAGAGGTACCAATAAAGCACCCTGGGGCTACACAGGTAAATGAGATACGGAATGGGAACAGCATGAATCAAGGAACACATCAGGACTCTCTGACCTAATAAGCACTGAAAGAGATTCCTTAATTTGGTGGAAACTAAGAGGGGCCCCTGTGTTAAGTATTCTGGGTCAGCAGCTGAAGAGTGAGGCTTGCTTTTAGTAATGAGCCAGGGCCTGCTGGATCAAACAGGCTTGAGTAACGTCATGCCACACAAATCTGGATTTCCTGGGAGAAGGCCAGAATCCAGAGTATTTCTAAAGAGACACAAGGTTTCTGGGGTAAGAGGTCGGTCTCACTGTACCTGAAGTCCTCCACTGCCGATCTGGCTTTCACACCCCCAGCACCGCGCTGGGTTTCTCGTAGGCAGCTAGGAAAGGGACAAAAGAACAAATGATGTGCTGGCGAGTGGCTTAGCAGGACACTGGTCCTTCTCCAGTAGAGCAGGCCTTCTGAAACGGTAGAGGCTGTTGAAACATCCTTCTGTTATATACCCCCTCCCTACATTCTCAAATGGGCTTCCCAGGCGGCACTAGTGGTAAAAAATCCGCCTGCAATGCAGGAGCTGCAGGAGATACGGGTTTGATCCCTGGGTCAAGAGGATGCCCTGGAGGAGGGAATGGCAACCTGCTCCAGTATTCCTGCCTGGAAAATTCCATGGACAGGGGAGCCTGGTGGGCTACAGTTCATGGGGCTGCAGCTGAGTGACTGAGCACGTATACACACACACAGATTTGAAATACAGTCTGCTAAGCCAGGACCTAGTCTGAAAGACCAAAGACATAGAAATAAAGGAACTAGGGTGCTTAAGGTAAGTTGTTTCGGACTGTACATAGTGGCACATATGATGGAGGCCTCCAGGAATTTTCAACTTCTCCTAGAAAGAGGTGATAACCCAGGTGTTTTTAAATCTGTAGGGGATCGACTTCCTTGGCAGTCAGCGGGTAAGACGCTAAGCTTCAGGGGGTGTGAGTTCGATCCCCATTCAGGGAACTAAGATCCCACATGCTGCATGACATGGCCAACAAATAAATAAGTAAATCCGTAGGGGACCAGGGGCCAGCAGAAGAACCCAGAGTATCTGAGCTGGGCTTGAAGGAAGGGACCAACACCCCCAAAGCAGATCCTGAAGCCCCAGGGTAGCAGGAGGCACTTCCAAATGAGGAGTGATAGGTGCGGCCATTTGAAAACTGTTTTCTTCCCCTCATCTCTGCCTGCCTCTACTCCTGACCCCATCCTGTGGCTGCAGCTTAGCGGGAATGACTATCGTCAGTCCCTGGGAGGGACATTTTTTACCTAACATAAAACCACCGTGATCCAAGCCAGCCACCAGCCTGGGAGAAGCTTTCACCGGATGCCCTGTATCCCGGGCCCCATATGGTCCTGCCACGGCCGAGAGCTTGGCATCGAGGGGGTGCTCAGAAGCGGGGGCTAGTGGGTCGAAGACCAGATCAGTGACTGTGCAAGCAAGTCCTTGTAAAGATCAGGGCCCACCACTCGGACCCCAGGGCCCAGATGTCAGACACACTCCTCACGAGGTTGGCCCACGTGGCAGGCTGAACTCATGTAACCAGCTTCCACCACCAGCCAGCACAGGGGCAGGTGTTGCAGAGACCTCAGAAAGTGAATCCCAGTTTGCAATACTCAGGCTTATCTGTGAGTGCCATGTCCCTGGGCGGATGAAAACAATTTACACCCCTCTTCCCTGAGCAAGAAAATACTGATTCCTCAGAAACCAGTCTGGGCAGTGGGGCGGGGTGGTGGAGAGCGAGAGAGAAGGGGAGGGAGGGGGGAGACCAGCGTCCGTGTCGGGGAACCTGGGGCTCTAATAGACGCGGAAACCCAAAAGGGAGTGAAAGAGAAAGGGACAGACTGGGTCGTGTTGTCAGTTTTATACTACCATCCTGCAAATACAGTACGTTTAGTTCGGCTTGAGGGTGACCACGCTGAAGGCTCTCCCAGCATCCAGTCAACATAAATAACACCTGTTCCCGGCCTGGGGTCCTCAGTTCCATTGTCCAGTCAATGGAGGACACTCTTCACTGATCATTTATACCAACTGACCCGCAACTGAAGACACAAACAGCCTCAAGAGCATCTGCAGGTTTGTTTTGTTTACCTGTCTCGGGAAAACAGAAGGGCCTCCCAATCCAAAGAGGAAAAAAGCCTCTTGGTGGGGTGGGGTGGGGTGCCAGGCAGACAAAGCGAGCACTGGGGGCTCCCAAGGCCGGGCCCGAAGGAGGCAGGTGGACTGTGATGGGGTCGAGCACAGGTAGGCTCGGGGCATCTGGGGATGGATTCCTCGCCCACATCCCAGAGCTGCCTGGCCTGTGCGGGGCTGGACCACCTGGTCTGCAGCATGGCTGGAAACGAACACGGAGGAGCCAGCCGTGTTCCCATACATCCCGCCTTAACACTGGCACCCCACCTCCTCTCAGAGAAAGGCACCCAAGGGACAGAACCGGTGCTCCACCAGGGAAGCTGCGGGCCCCTACTCGGACTGAGCTCCCCCTCTGAGGACCCCAAGGCATCGCACACACATGTCAGCACACACACACACACCCTCAGGAACACACACAGACATCCCCACAGACTCCCACTCCATTTATATCCCAGTTACTCCTCCTGGTTTGTGCACACAGACCATCTGTGTGCTCAAGTTACTTAGAAAACCTTCCCCAGAGCAGCCAAACCTCCTCCTTTGGAAGGAGGAGGTGTTACACATTCTTCATTCGTTTTCTAATTTCTTTATATTTCCTAAATATTCCACAGCGAACATGCATGTATCACAGTTATACTCAGAAAAAGTTCAAGGAGACAATTTTGAAAAGTCTTCCTAAGACGAGTAGTAAGCAGCATCAAAGTAGAACGTTCTCAGATATGAATCTCACTCTGATTCACGTAACAGCGCTGAGCGCCTCCACATTACTAAGGAACAAAACAAGGATGAGAAAACAGACAGGGCTGCCCAAGGTCACACAGCTAGTAGATGGTATCTTACTGCTGGGAACCGGCTTCTCTGGTGTTTCCCAAAGATGGCCGAGTGAGCAAGCAAGACAGAGAGACACAGGTGGACAGATGGACAAAAAGAGAGAGAAGGAGAGACAAGGAAAGAGAGAGACAGAGAGAGCATTGGGAGGGGCGTGGAGGGGACGCCGTGCACCAGGGCGTGCGAGAAACCCGTCTTACTCATTTGATTACAAAATATTTCTGAGCCACCAGATGGTATAATAGCGGCTGCAGATGCCCCACGGCTTTTCTTCACTTCTCTGCAGCGGGCTCCATTGCAGGGACCTGCAGAGCAATATTCAAGAAGCTCTTCTGGACTCCACGAAGACAATAACTGTACAATTTGAGAAACCCCGTTTCAGGGATCCGAGTACTAGATGCGTCTTCATTCCTGCTTCCCTTCGGCTAATCCTCAGGCACCTGGGGGCACCCGGGCAGGAGTCTTCCAGGGCCCGTTTGCGGCGCGGTCACCCGCCTGGGGATCTGGGCTCTGTTACATAATTAATCTTTGGCTCAGAGGCGCGGCACTGCCTTCGCAGATGGGTCGACTCGGCGGTGACAGCCGTGGGGAGAGTGAACATCAAAGCCCGCATCTCCCTCGTCCTCCAGCATCAAAGTCCGGGGTTGATGAAGTCACCGCTGCCCTCAGTCTTCTGCCTGGCTGGCTCTGCCTTTCTTGTTTTTTGTTTGTTTGTTTGGTTGGTTTTTAATAAGGGACCTGCATCCCTGGTCCCTCAGTAGCTCAATAACCTGGTTAAAAAGCAACCAGTCAGGGCCCCAAGCAGAAGCGCTCTGCAGCCTTCAGCCCTGCTGGGTCTGTACTTCAAAGTGCTGCACACTGAGGTTCTCAATAACCTGGGGAGGAGCTCCGTCCTCCTGCAGTGCAGACCTGCCAAGGCTCACTCCGGCACTACCTGCCTAGGAAGCCTGTGGCCTTTGGCTATCGGTCCAGCCTCCAGGCTCAGCCTTCTTTCTTCTCTGATCACTCCACTCTCTGCTTATCCTGCAGCCACCACACTGCCCCTGCCCCCCACCCACGAGAGGACAGCAGAGGGACTTTATATGCGACCGATGGTCCATCTAAACGCCCCTCTGCAAGGATGTGTTTTGCTTCTGGCCTTCAAATTCAGTTTTAGTCGGTTCCAGCGGGGTCACTCTGAGCCGCCTTTGGCCACCCACCATCTGGGGTCTGCAGTCAAAGGCAGCTGTGCTAACCTATGTGCCAGAGGTCCCACCCAAAGCCCCTCCTCACCCTGCAAATGCTGCAGACTTCAAGGAGCCTCCGAACACAAAAGCAGAAGAAAGGACCATCCTGAGGACAATAGGAAGAGCTTACGTGCAAGTCTGTGGGCGATGCTAGGCTGGCTCACCTGTCCCCCCGGTGGCCCATCATCCAAACTCACCCCTCACAGATACATACACCCAGGACTCTGGGGGAGATATGGTGCCATCAGTCCTTCACACTCTAGTGTGAATTACCACCAGGTTGCATTCATCTTGCCCCAGAAGGAAGCCAGTATTCTCGGCATGGACCTTCCTAGCAGAGGGGATAAGTAGTAAGGTGTGTTTTGGGGGATGGGACAGGGCTCCGTGGTTGCCCAGAGGAGAACAGTCTTGAGCAGGATGCGCACAGGAGGGGAAGGGGGTACAAAGAGGAATGGAAAGGACCCAGTGTTTCCCTTCTTTTAAAACACTGCCAAACTCAACTTGACCCTAGTTAGGAGAAGGGAACAGTCTTCCTCCTCCCTCCTGTCCCATGGTGGGGACCCAATCGGGAATTGGCCACCTCCAAAGCCTGCATTTCACCCGTAGCTCAGCCATGCCCTGGCTGGAGCATCGACCTGTCCATGAGGGGGGGGTCGGGGGACACTTCGGGGAGAGATGCAAACAACCACTTACACGTCACAGCCCTGGATTCCGGCCACGGGACAGACAGATGGAGAGAATCCTCAGAGGCCGGGCTGAAATGTTCTGGCCAGTCTCTGGAGGGATGGACGGCTGGGTCCAGGAACAGACTGTGCTTCTCCTTGCCCCGAAACAGAACCAAATCCAACCAGAGAGAGAATTGGGGGCACAGAAGGAGCTTCACCACCTCTGGCTGGGCAGCCAGATGCCTTAGCACATGCTGTTCCTTGTGCCTGGAATCTGCTCACCCCAATTTCCTCCCAAGTCAAAGTCTAGCATCCCTAAAAGCCCAGGGTAGCAACTCTCTCCGCTGCACCTTGCCACAGGCCTTTCCCAACCACTCCCCTCCGTAGGGTTAATCAGTCCTTCCTGGAGCTCTCTGGGCGCTTGTCCTCGTGAGCTGTTTTATTTACGTTCATCATCCCCATCAGGCTGGAGGCCAGAGGCTGAGGTGCTTTACCACTATCTCCCAGGACCCAGAGCTGCCCAGCCATGCACGCAGGCGCCTGCACAGGGAAGGGAAATGGGGAAGTGAAGCTTGGGGCTTGAGCCGTGTAGGGCCTCCACCTCCAAGCTCATTCAGTGACGAGTCACTGATTACTCACCAGCAATAAAAAATCTGCCTTAAAGCCTATAAAATCCCTATCTAAATGAAACAGTCCAGCTTTGCCATGAAAGACCCCTGAAACTCCAAACTCCCAGATCTTTTCAAAATATTTGAATTTTCTCCAGGGTAATCAAAAAGGCACTGCTTTAACACAGTTACATCCTTCCGGAAGCACTTGGCCATGCCAGCTTCTGCTCTATCTGAGCCTTCCCCCTCCTCCCCCGCTCACAGTCTTAGAACATAGCCTGAGCCACCCTGGAATCACTTCCTGATTTTGTAAGGGCCAGCAGCTCCCAGTTAGGCTTCCAAAATCTCTGGGCAGCTTCCATGCCTCTAGGGGAGTTTTGTTTAAAGGTCCCGCCCCCACTCTGCGGTCACAGCTGAGCTATAATTAGAGAAGCACCCCTGTAGTTAAGTTTCTGCCACATTTTCCATTTTACATCTAGACCCTTAGGTAGTCAGCCTAGGTTTTAAGAAACTTTGCCCCAGATAGCCAATTTAAAGCACGACTCCGCTGAAAACCTCCCTCCAGATGCATTTATATGGAGCTTAGGGTAGTGAGCCGTCACATAATTTATTTGGAATTTACTGCATGTCCAGTACAGTATCTGGAATTTATGACAGATGTTCTGAGGGGCACCAGGGGATGGAATGATTTAGCTTAGAGAAATCTGAGGGTTAATTTAATGACACTGTCTTGATTATAAGTGCTCTCTCTTACCCAGAGGAAAATTAACAGGACAGGGACACGGGGACAGCAGAGGAGACAGGCTCTGGGCGCTGGTGCTGTGCTCAGTTGCTCAGCCGTGTCTCATTCTTTGTGAACCCAGGTTCCTCTGTGCATGGGATTTTCCAGGCAAGAATACTGGAGTAGGTGGCCATTTCTTCCTCTGGGGGATCTTCCCGACCCAGGGATCAAACCCGTGTCTCCTACATTGGCAGGTGGGTTCTTCACCACTAGTGCCACCTGGGAAGCTCTGGGCACAGGAGTCAGCAAGAAACAGGTCTGTGTACGCTTGCAGGGCCTGCAGGCTGCAGGGTTTCTTCTCAGACGCTCTTTAGAGATCAGACTAAGTCCCAGAGGCAACTCCCCTGGTATCTGAAGTGAAACCATAAAAGCAAAGCTTTGAAAGTGACAAACACGGGGTTAGAGCCCAGGCAGATCTAGTGGCCCAGCCAGTTCAGCCCCCTGTGGCCTGCACCCCCCAGGACAAACCACGACACCCCTCCCTCCCCAGGGACATTCCCACATCTACTTAGAGGTGGCCTCTCAAAGCCACCGCCTCTACTGTTGTAAGTGACATTCTGAGTTATCCAACATTAAAGAAACATCAGTAACTAGAACACGTCGCCAAGGCCACCCAGCTGGTGAGGGGGCTGCATTTCACACTGGGGTCTGTGTCGCCTTTCTGCTCTGCAGGTGGGCGGGGGAGGGGGAGAGAGGGGAGAAAGCAGGGCAGGTGCACACGCCCCCACCCTCAATGGACTCCCCAGTTTTTGAGAGGTCACAGTAGGAGAAACAAAGCAATGTCACGTGCCCACAGACTTCACCAGATCAACATAACCAAGGGCAAGTACTTCATCCCAACGTCAGGAAGGCCAGGGTCTCTAAGAGTCCCCCTGCATTTAGGGGCAGAAGGAAAACGCCTTCCCTCTGCAATCCCCAGCCTTTCATCTCCCACCTGTCACGCCGCCGGGCTCTCTCAGGGGAGGGAAGAACGGGAGGTGATCAGCCAGGGTTGGGTGGCAGAGAAGCCCCAGGCCTCGACGGCTCTGGCGGTAGGAAGAGCTGGTCTCAAGTAACCCCAGGAGGCCCACTGGCCTGGGGGACCTGGTTCCAAGGCTGGTTGCTAAGACCCAGCGTGCAGACATACATACTGTCTCTGCGTCTTGCTGTGTAACCATGTACGCTCTACCATGATTTCCCCACCCGTAAAACAGATAATAGTGTTATTGGTTGATAAACTTTTTATTGTAAAAGAAAATTCCAATATATACAAAACCAGAGACTAGTGTGATGAACAATGGTCACCGATCACTCAGCTTCAGACGCCCTGCATCGTGTCTCCTTTGTGCGGCCCTCACCGCCCCCACCAGGCATTTCCTGGAAACATCCCCATCCCTCGCTAGCTCTCTCAGGAGGCCACAGGGCTGCTCTGAGAACTAAAGAGATGCACCAAGTAAAAGCACTCAAGATGCCAGGAGGGGGCTCAGAGCAAGGACTCAATAAACACTAGCTTGCGCTCCTCCCCGTCACTAAATCAACGAGCCCATGTGACCATGCTGCCACGGCCGGCGCCCTGAGCCGGGCACAGAGAAGATGCCCCAGCAATCGCAGCCACCACTCCGTGAACGCCTGCCAGGGCCGAGCGAGACAGGCATCACCGCGTGGAGTCTGCCCTCCAGCCCTGCAAACTGGGCACTATCCCCACTTCATAGGTGGGAAGACTGAGGCTCAAAAAGAGTAAGCCATCGATTCTCTAAAATCACACAACTACTATCCAGGCCAGTCTGGTCCCAAATCCACACTCTATTCCCTGATGGTGCCTTCTAGTAATTTGTCAAAATACTGTTCATTAATATTTGCATGGTTTGTTTTTAAGAGTATACAATTCAGTGGTTTCTAGCATATTCATAAGGTTGTACAGCCATCACCACTATCTCATTCAGTACATTTCCATCATCCCCTAAAAAAAATCCCACACTCTGGCAGTCTCCTTCCTCCTATCCTAGCCCTGCCAACCATGAATCTATTTTCTGTCTCTTTAGATTTGTCTATTCTGGACATTTCATACAAACAGAGACATACATACAAGAGTGGCCTTTTCTGTGTGGCTTCTTGCACTGAGCATAAAGTTTGCAAGGTTTGTCCTTGTGTCAATACTTCATTCTTTTTATGATTGAATAATATTCCACTGCATGGATATACCACATTTTGTTTATCCATTCACCAGTTAGTAGACATCGGAGTTGTTTCCACATTTGGGCTATCATGAACAATGCTACTACGAATATCTGAATACATGTTTTTGTGTGGACATTTGTTTCCTATCTTCTGGGAATGGAACTGCTATGTCATATGGTAACTCTATGTTTAATTATTTCAGTTCTGTTCAGTTCAGTCGCTCAGTCGTGTCCAACTCTTTGCGACCTCATGAACCACAGCACACCAGGCCTCCCTGTCTGTCACCAACTCCCGGAGTCCACCCAAACCCATGTCCATCGAGTCAATGATGCCATCTAACCATCTCCTCCTCTGTCGTCCCCTTTTCCTCTTGCCGTCAATCTTTCCCAGCATCAGGGTCTTTTCCAATGAGTCAGCTCTTTGCATCAGGTAGCCAAAGTACTGGAGTTTCAGCTTCAACATCAGTCCTTCCAATGAACACCCAGGACTGATCTCCTTTAGGATGGACTGGTTGGATCTCCTTGCAGTCCAAGGGACTCTCAAGAGTCTTCTCCAACACCACAGTTCAAAAGCATCAATTCTGCGGCGCTCAGCTTTCTTTATGTTACAACTCTCACATCCATACATGACCACTGGAAAAACCATAGCCTTGACTAGACGGACCTTTGTTGGCAAAGTAATGTCTCTGCTTTTCAATATGCTATCTAGGTTGGTCATAACCTTCCTTCCAAGGAGTAAGCGTCTTTTAATTTCATGGCTGCAATCACCATCAGCAGTGATTTTGGAGCCCAGAAAAATAAAGTCAGCCACTGTTTCCACTGTTTCCCCATCTATTTCCCATGAAGTGATGGGACTGGATGCCATGATCTTAGTTTTCTGAATGTTGATCTTTAAGCCAACTTTTTCACTCTCCTCTTTTCACTTTCATCAAGAGGCTCTTTAGTTCTTCACTCTCTGCCATAAGGGTGGTGTCATCTGCATATCTGAGGTTATTGATATTTCTCCCGGCAATCTTGATTCCAGATTGTGCTTCCTCCAGCCCAGTGTTTCTCATGATGTACTCTGCATATAAGTTAAATAAGCAGGGTGACAGTATACAGCCTTGACGTACTCCTTTTCCTATTTGGAACCAGTCTGTTGTTCCATGTCCAGTTCTAACTTGCTTCCTGACCTGCATACAGGTTTCTCAAGAGGCAGGTCAGGTGGTCTGGTATGCCCATCTCTTTCAGAATTTTCCACAGTTTATTGTGATCCACACTATGCTTTGGCATGGTCAATAATTATTTGAAGAATGCCAAATTGTTTTTCCAGGGTGCTTACATCATTTTAGTCCCACTGGCAAGGCTTCTAGTTCTCCATTTCTTCTATTTCTCCACATCTTCACCACCATTTCTTACTGTCCAGTTTTTTAATTCCAGCCATCCCGGTGAAGGCATCCATCTACATTACATGCTTCTGTGGTTCATCTTAAACGTCCATTAAATCTCACAGGCTCCTCCCAGCAACCATACAGAGTAGGCAGAGAAGACTTTTACATTTGACAAATGAGTAAACTGCAGGCTCAGAGGAAATGAATAACCTACTTGAAAGATGATAGAGGGTCACTTCCATCTCAAAGAGATAAGAAACAAGAAGTACGACTCTGAGCTCAGTTTCTCCTTTGCTCCAAAGACCGGCCAGACAGTAGCAGTTCCATGAGGGACTGAAGAAGGAATCCTGCTCTTACAGTGACAGCCCCACAAGGTTTACATAGATTTCAGCACCTAAACATCACTCAAACCAATCCCTTTGGTCTAAAATCCACTACTCCTAAGAAAAAGCCACCCTCCTCAATAAAGACTCTCATCTCTTCAGTTCTGCCCACTTAAAGGATTTATAATGCTCCCTTAACTTTTTCTAAATATAGCAAATCCCCTCTCCAAATCCAAAGATGGTCAGTGATACAGATTAAACCCAGGCGGCTCGTCCTCAGAGGGCAGGCTCTGCAGTGCTGCCAGGAACCCAGCCTCCCGGGTCTTCCTGGCCAGGGCCCCACCCGAGGGCTTCCTTCCCAGGGACTGAACCCAGCCACTGGGAGCCACAGAAAGGAGGGGGGGGGGAAGGTGAAGAGGCTGCTTGGGGGGCTCTGGAGGGGCAGGGGGATGGGACAATGCGGTGGGCGGCAAGAGTCTAGTCTCAGCTTCCCCAGGCCAGAATGGCAGAGAAAGAGCCCAGGCTTGGCCTGGCATCACTCAGGGCCTCTCCTTATCACCAGCTGTGAAGCCCTGAGCAAATTTCTCAACCTCCCTGAGAACCTCAGGTATCTCATCTGCAAATAGCAAGGAAATACCTAGAACACCAAACCCCCCAAAGTGGCTGTGAAAAGAAAATAAAATATGAAAACAGTCTGACAACTATCAAGCTAGATGAGTTGTTACAGTCACAGGGAGGGCTAGGGAGGGCAGTGAAGTATTTTTGTGGAACGTACTGTTTTTCTTCTGAACGTACTTGCTTTTCTTTTGAAAATGGTCATCGGACTGATAATTACTTATACATTCATAGCAGACATGCGGCAACAGTTAAAATCTAGTAAACATAATGAATAGCAAAAGCTTAACAAATGTGCATATTCTGAACCTAGCAACTCTACTTCTAAGAATTTATCCTGAGGCACAAACACATAAATGGGGGAGGGGTAGAGCAGTGTTCACCCCCCAACGTGGTAAACTGTAATGTTCAAAACAGTCACTGTCCCTCCCCTCACACCAGGATGGGGGGTGGGGAGGAGGTGTGGGGAGGTGGGGAGGGTATTTCCCACCCCACTGACATCAAGCCTGGTGGTACCCTTCACTTTAGCTAATGAAATGTGATGGGAACTCACCCTCGTACATGTCAATTCTCATCTCTGAGCAGGAGCTTAAAGAATCACTGTGTTCCACCACATTTTTTCTCTGCCCTGAGACCAGCAATGTCTCACATGGGGGCTTCTCTGCAGGCCGGGGTCCCAGAGGAAAAAGGATATCAAGCAGAGTTGCAGACAGCAGGGGACGGTCATGTAACTTGAGTGAAAAAGAAATCTATGATGCGATAAACCATGGAGACTGGGGGGTCATTTGTTACCAGAACATAACTTAGCTGACTGACACACAACCATGCTTCTGTTAATACAAAACTGCAAACCACTTGAACGACCAGCTAAACAAATCCTACCTACCTATGTATTTATCATCTCTCTCCAAAATGGAAGGTCAATAAAATGATGTGTACTTTTTGCATAGGAAAGCTTTCTCAATAAGTTAATTTTAAAAAGCAGAAGATAAAATAGTACTACTGACAATATACAAATATCTATAAATCAATGAGAAAAAGATAATTACTCACAAATTGAAACTGAGCAAAGGAAATGAACACACTATTCACAGCAGAGGAAACCAAAAAGGAGAATAAACATACTGGAAAGGCGTTCAGCCTCACTAGAATTCGGGAACATATAATTTAAAACAACCGTGAAATACTGTCTTACACCCATCTGTCATGTTTACAAGTCTTTACAGAATCATGAATCAAAATAATTGAAAATATGATGTGTTGCTGTGGTTGTTCAATCACGAAGTCATGTCTGACTCTTTGCGACCCCATGGACTGCAGCACACCAGGCTTCCCTGTCCTCCACTATCTCCCGGAGTCTGCTCAAACTCATGTCCGTCGAGTCACGGACGCCATCCAACCATCTCACCCTCTGTCATCCCCTTCTCCTCCTGTCCTCAATCTTTCTCAGCATCAGGGTCTTTTCTAATGAGTCAGCTCCTTGCATCAGATGGCCAGAGTACTGGAGTTTCAGCTTTAGCATCAGTCTTTACAGTGAATATTCAGGGTTGATTTCCTTTAGGATTGATTGGTTTGATCTCCTTGCAGTTCAAGGGACTCTCGAGTCTTCTCCAGCACCATGATATGATGTAATTTTTGCTAAATATATACATTTGTATTACAAGTATCTACAGGGCATCTATAAAGTCTGGACACACGACATTCTTTTGTTCCTTCATAGACTGAAGACATTCTTGACAATGCTGTATCTACCTGCCTGTTTCCAGACCTCATGGACTCCTTTATGTAGACAGGAATGACTCTTACAGGGTACATAACAGCATGCTAGCAAGAGTTACAGGGTGGACGGGGTAGTTACAGGGGACTTTTTCCCTTCTTCCTTCCTTTTCTATGTTTTCCAACTTTATCCAGGAATATCTGTGTAAAAAAATAATTTCTTCAAAAAATTAAGTTCAAAAGCAAAATGGCTTCCCAGGTGGCACCAGTGGTAAAGAACCTGCCAGTGCAGGAGACGTAGATGCTGGTTCAATCCCTGGGTCGGGAAGATTCCCTGGAGGAGGGCACGGCAACCCACTCCAGTATTCTTGTCCGGAGAATCTCATGGACAGAGGAACCTGGCGAGCTACCGTCCACAGGGTCACAAAGAGTTGGACACGACTGAAGCGACTTTAGCACACACAAAAGCAAAATGGTCACGGTTGAACACTGGACATGTCGGCTTTGAGAGCGTGAAGGAATTCCAGTTTACATGGAAGGTCTGAGTCAGAGGAAAGAATACACCTGCCTCCTTGAGAAGACAGGTTCTGGAAGCTCAGCGTGGGCGGCAAACCACCCCCACCCCACCCCCGGGTGTGGTCAGGTGAAGGCGCACCTGACCTCAGGACCCTAAGGAGGCTGCAGCGGTTCCCACCCCTGGAGGGCAGGTTTCTCTCGCCTGTGCTGAAGCCAGGAGGCTGCTGAGACCGTGGGGCCGGCTCCCTTGGCCTCCGGGGCAGGCTGTGCTTTCCCCAGAGGGTTCAGAGAGACAGGGGTCAGAAGGACAAACACCAAACCCTGGTGCACGAGCATCAGGCACAGGCATCTACAATTCATCATGGCCACCCGATTTATGCTCCTCTCTGCTTCCCGAGCCTCAACAGCGTGAACACATTGCTTTTATCAGAGGGGAACAAATACACTCTAAAAAGAGAAGTAGCTTTGCCTGCATCCGCCCGAAAGGCTGATTAAAGACCAACCCCAGCATGACCCGGCTCATACCCGGACCTCCACTCGCACACGTCCAGCCCTCCTCTCCATGAGGCCCCTCCTGGCTTCCTCCTGCCTGGCTCAGGGCTGATGATGGAGAATCCCCCCACCCTGGATGATATCTGATCCCCCAATCTCTGACCATGTTCCCCATCCCCCGCCTTTGAGGTCCAAGTCGTTGACCTGCCAGTAGCAACAATCCTGTTAGACTAGCTCAGAAAGACACCCCCCGCCCAGGCCCGATGTGTCCGCTTAGTAATTTTCCATCCATTGACCCTTCAACCCTGTTCCTTGTCCTCGCTACATTCTCTTCCATTTTAACAGGGTTGACCCTCTTTTCAATGGTCCTGAATAACATCTCCTTACCACTTAGCAAGTGTCAGGATAACTTGTAACAGCCCACGGGCTGGCTGGGTACAGGGCCCACAGGGACAGAGCTGCCCCAAGAAGGGGTGGCGGGATCAAAGAAGGACTTGCAGAGAAAGCTGGATGGCGGTGGGGGGTGGTGGGGGGGTCAGTAGGTGGTGGGAGGAGGGAAGTTCTAGAGAAAACAGAATCCTGTTGGGTACAGGCAAGTAAACACACTTAAAAAAAAAGAAAAAGAACACGATGAACTTCGTGGTCCTCTAACAGAGTCTTTACTGGAATGAGATGGTAAATGCTTCGGAGGAAATGAGACGGGAAGAGAGGGGGGCTGGGGGTGTGTGGAGGAGAGCAGGGAGAGGAGGGAGCCTCGGGTCCAGGGGTGCCTCCAAATGGGTGACCTTGAGCAAGTCACTTCCCCAGGACTGCCCTCTGTCATCTTCAACGGAAGGAGGAAGGGAGGCAGATGAGATAAGCAAAGAGTGTTTAGGAACCACGGTGGCCGCGAGTCCACAAAACAAGTGATTCTGCTCTCACATCGTGGTGGGGGGGGCGGGGCGGGGGAGGCGGGCGCTCCAGTTTGATGCTTATGGCAGGACAAGGAAAATCCACGCACCATGGCCTATCTCCACGCACCGCGGCGCCAATCAACACTCAAAACTACATTGAATTCAACACGGCTAGATGCCCTCCTTTAGAAAGCCCGCTCCTGCTCACTGAAGGCCAGGACAGATGCTCGGCTCCCCACCTGTCTCACACCCAGGGGGTCCACCCATCACATCCCAAACTACCCTTCCTCTCTGCCGTCCTTGCTCATCCAGCCTGGGCAGCCAGGACAGCCGTCAGGGACAGTGGGGACAGGCCCCCTGACCTTAGTGACCTCCCGAGAATCCCCCCACAGTTGTGGAGGGGATGTGCTTTATAAGCCAAAGAAGGTGAGCGTTGGAAGGGCCTTGGAGATTGTCTCAGCTAGTGTTTTCAAACATTTTGGCTACGGATTTAAAAATGAAATCTTACCCAGGACCTTGATGAAATGCAGATGTGGGGTGAGGAGCGTGGCCAGGGCAGGTGGGGAGGCTCACCAGGGTTCAGGCTCTCCCGCCCCAACCCCGGCATCCCCAGGGGCCTCTCTGCAAAGCGGGTAACAGTGATGGCTTAGCCCAACCCCACTGCACCCACAGCAGTGGGCACAGGTGAGAGAACAGGTTAGAGACGAGCTGGCCATCGCAGGGCATGACAAGACAACAGGTGACATGGCCCCCCCCCAAGGGAAATGACAACAGGTGATACAGGTCTCCCTCACAAAATGACAACAGGTGACAAGAGCTTCCAAGGGAAATGACAGCAGGTGACACAGGGCTCCCAGTGAAGTGATGACAGGTGACACAGGGCTCCCAGTGAAATGATGACAGGTGACCCGGGGCTCCTAGTGAGATGATGACAGGTACACCCAGCTCCCAGCGAGACAACAGCAGGTGACACAGGGCTCCCTCCCCCAGCCCTGCCAAGGGCACGTCACCAGCACAAGCCAGAGCTCAGCCAGGGCCCACCACGGTGTGCCCAGTGTAGCTGAGAAAGGGATGAAGGTTTACTGACTTCCAAGTCCAAGAAGATCAGAAACACCCTGTCAGACAGGGAGAACAGAGTACCTGGAGATGACACAGCGCCTGGAGCAATCAAGCAGACGGACAAGGAGCAGAACATGTGAACTCACAAAAGTGAACATCTCCGGCTCCCCAGGAACTCATCTGACAAGGGAGGCTGTCCAACTCAGCTTTTTCAGTGCCCGTGGTGCAGCCCCGAAAACGGCACTGAGAGTTCACCGCCTACCCTGGGAAATCACTCTGCATCCACTCAGCCAACAGAGATTTCCTGAGGGTCCCCGGGTTCGGGGGACACGGCTCGGTGCTCTAAAGGGCATAAAGGGAGCCTAGCCCAGCGCTTGAGGACTTGGACGGGAGGAATCACAGGAGGAGGGTGACAGGCAGGGCCCCCCGGGTGACAGCAAGGGCATGTGCAAAAAAGCCCAGGAAGGAGGATAGGCTGACGCTGTTCCAGAAGGCTGGGGCCAGGGCCCCTGGGGAGGGGCAGCAGGGTGGGGGTGCAGAAGGCAAGCAGTCCCAGAACTGAAGGTGCTCCCTGCAGATGACGGGCACATCCCCGAAGCATGGACCGAGATGGTGGAGCAGTCGTGTGTGGCTTTATTTTCTGTTCCTCCTGTAGCTGGGAGACTAGATGAGAGTCACAGATGGACATATAGGTGCCCGGGGAAGTGGGACAGCGTAGTCCACGGAAGCGGACACGCTCACGACGAGACAGCAGACAGGAGGGGTGTGAACTGAGAGCGCTAAAGAATCAGGATTGACAGGGCTTCAGGCAGTGGTTCTCCAACTGCAGTTCCTGTGCTTGCAATATCTATTTAAGAGGCAAGTGCCCAGACCCCAACCCAGCAGGTTCTGACTCCAGGAGCCCGGTGTGGGGCCCATGAGTCTGCATTCTCAGGTACAGAGTCAGGGTCCATGCTTCAAGAAACAGGCATGGAAAGAGGCTGCTCTGTGCCTAAGCGAGGGACAGCCCAGCAAGGACCCTGACCAAGCATAGAAGAGGCACTAGAGAAAGAGGCCTTTCCCGGGTCCATAGTGAGCGCTGGCTGCCACCTCCTGAGTGTGCCAAGCACTTAAACACGTCATTGCTGGAATTAATCCCTTACCAACCACATTAGGGGAACACTCTCATTCCCATGTGCTACAGGCTAAGTTATGTCCCCCAAACTCCTATGCTGACATCCTAACCCCCCCATTGGACCTCAGAATGTGACTGCATCTGGAGACAGGCTCTTTAAAGGTGATTAAGTTAGAACGAGGTCATATGAGTGGACCTAACTAACTCCATCTGACTGGTGTCCTTTGAGGAGGTGATCAGGACCCAGACACGCACAGAGGGGTGACCAGGTGAGGATACAGTATAAAGATGGTCATCCATGGGCCAAGGAGAGAGCCCTTGGGAGGAGCCGACCCTGCCAACACCTTGCTCTCAAACTTCCAGCCTCCCAACCTGTGAGGCCATCAGGCTCTGTCGTTTAAGCCTCCCAGCCGGAGGAAACACAGAGAGATGTGGGTAAGGAACTGAGAGCGGGTTTCCCAGTGGTTAGGGCTCTGCACTCCCACCGCTGGGGACCCAGGTTCGATCCCCACTCCGGGAACTAAGATCCTACACACCGCTGCACAGTGGAGAGGTGGGAGGGATAACATGGGAGCCAAGTCCCCCAGCCCCTCCAAAGCTACTGCTCCCAACCCCCACCCTTAAAGGGCCAAATGAGAATCTGCCTGTGAAAGCATCCCGGAAATATAAACACCTGCCCCAAAGTTTGGGATTTACCATCGTTCCTCCTGATCAGAGGTGGCCACCCTGGGACCATCCAGGCCACACTGAGCCCCATTACAGGCCCTCATCACATACGCTTGAGATCACGGGGCCACTCTGAACAGGAACGCGCCTCTGGCTCACCACAGACTCTACACAGAGTCTTTAGTTTACAAGGGAAAAAAAAAAATCAAAAGAACCAAGGTTTAAACAACAGGAACTATTCTTCAGGTGGGAGACGCTGCACAGCTCAGCTAATCCTGGAACCAGACTCTTGGAACCGAGCTCCGAGCAGTGCAGCCATGGCCCACGACCCACAGAGACCAGGTGGACAGGGCTTGTTGCTGCTGCTTCAATAGAAAAAAAAGTGGCAAATCTAAGGCTTAGTTGGTGGGGCCAGCATCATCTCAAACGCACACTGTTAGAGGAACTGCAAGGTTCCTGCAGCTGGGAACCGTGCCAGCCCAGGACCCGCCTGGAGCCCAGGAACCTGTGGGGAGCGGGCAGGGGGACCAGTGGGCCAGGGGGAGTGGGATGTGCTGGGGGAAAAACATGGAGCGACACGGGAGAGACGGGCTTCACTGGGAGGCAGCTGTCGCAGGGCTACATAGTTCTCGAGGCCCTAGGGGAGAATCCGTTTCCCTGCCTTTTCCAGCTTCCACCAGCCGCCCACAGCTCTTGGCTGTTGGCCCCTTCCTCTATCTGCAAAGCCAGCCCCAGCACTGCACTGCGTCTCTCAGGTCACAGTGCCACAGGACTGCCAACCGCTGGGAAAGCCTCCTGCCTTTTAAGAAGGCACCCCTGGTCCACCCTGCCCACCCACTTTCCCCACGTCATAGTCCTCAGTCTTAATCCCATGGCAAAGCCCTTTACTGTGTAAGGTATCATAGCCATAGGCTCCAGGGACTAAAACCTGCATCCCTTCCAGGAGCCCCTATCCAGCCTGCCACAAGGATGAGCTGGATTCCACAAAGCTGGAGCCGAGCATTTCCAACTTATGGGCGCACGAGCCCCACCCCTTCCCCACCACCTGCCCACTCACCCCTACTTTCACCCCACCCCCCACCCCCACCACCAGGGCAGCTCACTGGCATTCTGAGGCTCACCCCCAGTACCCCTGACACAGGAGAGGCGGGGAGGGGCCAGGAAGCTGCCTCAGTTTAGTTCAGTCGCTCAGTCATGTCCAACTCTGTGACCCTATGGATTGCAGCACACCAGGCCTCCCTGTCCATCACCAACTCCCGGAGTTTACTCAAACTCATGTCCATTGAGTCGGTGACGCCATTCAATCATCAAATCCTCTGTAGTCCTCTTCTCCTCCCGCCTTCAATCTTTCCCAGCATCAGGGTCTTTTCAAATGAGTCAGCTCTTCACATCAGGTGGCCAAAGTACTGGAGCTTCAGCTTCAGCATCAGTCCTCCCAATGAATATTCAGGACTGATCTCCTCTAGGATGGACTGGTTGGATCTCCTTGCAGTCCAAGGGACTCTCAAGAGTATTCTCCAACACCACAGTTCAAAAGCATCAATTCTTCAGCACTCAGCTTTCTTTATGGTCCAACTCTAGAGTAATCTTCCCTGGGGTCCAATAACGGTTAAAGACGCTGCGCTTCCAATGCAGGGTCGGGTGGGGGGCAGCGGGTTTGATCCCTGCTGGGTGAACATACTGCATGGGGTGTGGCCAAAAAATTGAAACAATAATCTTCCCTGACAATTCCCCCACAGGCCAGAACGTCTGGGCAGAGAGAAGCCAGATGCGGGAGTCACCCAGATGGTGGAGAAGGAGGGTTACTGAGCCCCTCCTCCAGGCTACCAACAGACACACCCGAGTTCCCACGCAGAGCTCTGATGCCTTGGAGAAGTTAGTTAACCTCTTTGGGCCTCTCAGGACCCTCCTCTATGAAATGGGATCCTCCCCAGCACCCACCTACTGCAGAGGGTGCCCGAGGAGACAAAGGAGACCAAACGTGGAGCCAAGTGCAGCTGCCCCTTGTCTGTCCCACCCATCACAGCAGGCCAGGCGGCCTCAGAACCACACGAGCAGAGGACAGAAATGGCCTCAACTGAAGTCTTTTTACACTTACGAAATCCACCAGGCCCATTACAGATGAAGCTTCTGCTACATCACTCAGGAAATGAAAAGTTACGGGTCTGGTATAACCATAAATCACCCACTTGTGAATACATATATAGTAAGTCATTAGCGCTAATGCCATCTGCAGAGAACGCCACCCAGAGAACCAAGTCCTGCACGGTTCGGCTCTGAATAGCACCATTCTCTTCTGGAATAAGACAGAGCTCCGGGCCAAAATTAAGTCCTGGCTGAAGGTGAGAGCACTTACACCCACAGATGACTCTGGTAAATTGGTTCCTGTCCAGTCTTAAAACAAAAATAAATCAGAAAAAAAAAAAACCTTGAGCCCCAGAGTTACCAAGATAACTCACATGAATATAATAGCACTTTCACGTACCCTCGCTCGCAAAATCCTCATGACAGCCCTCTGGGGTCAGGATTATTTAGGGAGGCTCAGAGCAGTGAAGGGACCTGCCCCAGGGCTCACAGGGCCAAGAAACCAAGAGAGCCAGCATCTCACCCACCACCAGCCGTCAGGTAGACAGAAGCAACTGACCCAGCACCCCAACCCTGCAGCTCTTCCCTAAAAGCCTCCTGGTGAGCTGCCTTACACATTTGGGGGTAGCAACTGCTGTGTGCAAAACACCCATTTGGAAACTGCATCTCACGTGATGTAGAAGAATACTAAGTACTTCTCTAACTCTTGGCTGTGACTGCCAATCCCAGGGGTCAGGGGGAAGGTGAAGCCGGATGGCAGGAGGACATGGATGACAGAAGCCCTGTCACATGCGCACAGGGTCTTGGGCCACAGGGGAGAAGGGCCCTGGCCCACGTCCCATACGGGCTCATCTCCTTGGAGGATGCTGTCGTGGTGAAGCTCTTGCCCTCTCTCCCTCTAAGACGTGGAAAGTGAAAATGAAATTGAAGTCATTTACTTGTGTCTGACTCTTTGCGACCCTATGGACTGTAGCCCACCAGGCTCCTCCATCCATGGGATTTTCCAGGCAAGAATACTGGAGTGGGTTGCCATTTCCTTCTCCAGGGAATCATCCCAACCCAGGGATCAAACCTGGGTCTCCCGCATTGCAGGCAGACACTTTACCATCTGAGCCACCAGTGACGTGTGCTCCATGTCAGAGCCAGGGTCAGCCCCGTGTACTCCAGACACCCAGAGAGCTGGCTCCAGCTTGGGGAAGGAGGGCGTCCCAGAGGAGCCAAGGCCCGCTGCTGAGCCAAAGGAACAGCAAAGACAAATAGCTGGAGGCCGTGCAAGTTGGACTATAAAGAAAGCTGAGTGCCAAAGAGTTGATGCTTTTGAACTGTGGTGTTGGAGAAGACTCTTGAGAGTCCCTTGGACTGCAAGGAGATCCAACCAGGCCATCCTAAAGGAAATCAGTCCTGAATATTCATTGGAAGGACTGAGGCTGAAGCTGAAACTCCAATCCTTTGGCCACCTGATGCGAAGAGCTGACTCATTTGAAAAGACCCTGATGCTGGGAAAGATTGAAGGCAGGAGGAGAAGGGGATGATAGAGGATGAGATGGTTGGATGGCATCATTGACTCAATGGACATGAGTTTGAGTAAACTCCGGGAGGTGGTGATGGACAGGGAGGCCTGGTGTGCTGCGGTTCATGGGGTCGCAAAGAGTCAGACACGACTGAGCGACTGAACTGAACTGAACTGAGAAGGGGATACATTTGGGGGATGGCAATAGTCCAAACTGGCTGGAGCCCAGGGTGGACCTGGGACAAGAGGCCACGGTAGCCAGTGGCCCCGGCTGGAAGCCCAGAACGTCTGTCAGAAAGCCAGGCCAGCTTCAAAGTGCGTGGGGAGAGGGGAAGGGAGGCAAGTGCTCTATGAAAGACAGAAGGTATCAAGAGAGACCACCCCAAGTCTCCCCAAAGAAAGAAACCATGCATGTCATAAGTGCTGCTGCTGAGAAGGAAAGTGAGGCCCTCACGCAGGGCTCCACAGGTGGCAACCTGCCTCTCTCACCCTCTCCCCTCTGATTTGCACCCTGACAGCAGCAGGTAGAGACAGGTGGCTCAGGGCACAGAGGCAGAAGGCAGGCAGGCCCACATCCACCAGGCCACTCACTCTTGGCCCAAGAGTCCTGCCAACACCACCTGACCTTCACCCCCATATCCAAAGAAGAACATGTGTTTGTCACTCAGTCATGTCCAATTCTTTGCAACCCCATAGATTGTAGCCCACCAGGCTCCTCTGTCCATGGGATTCTCCAGGCAAGAATACTGGAGTGGGTTGCCATTCCCTTCTCCAGGGGATCTTCCCAACCCAGGGATCGAACCCAGGTCTCCTGTGTTGCAGGCAGATTCTTTACAATCTGAGCCCCCAGAGAAGCCCCATATACAAAGAGTGGCCATCACAGCTCTGAAAGCAGGACCCACCACAGGGTTCCAACCATCTGCTTTAGGAGCCCGAGGAGGACGGGGTCACATGCCAGCCTCTTTCAACACATGCTGAAACCAACCTCCTACCTGCCCTGTGATGTGCTGGGGCGACCGGGCAGCATTTGCTCAGTCCCCGTGGCCAGCAGCTCATGAGGCAGGGAGATACCCTCTGCACTCACTGTGAGAAGCAACCTCAAGAGCACATGGCTCAGGAAATTCACCTGTACACCCCCAAGCAGACCTGGGAGGGAGGCTGTCTGCTGCCCCTGCTGCCTCTATGCTTGTTCCATCCAGGATGTATTTGGGGGAGCCCCCAGCAAGTACAGGCACCGAGGCGGAGTCCTGCCACCGCATGCCCATGGCAAACATCCAACTTCACCCCCTCGTGTTCTCCCGGGCCTCACCTCACTTTCAGGAGGCTCTACAGCAGGTTAGACATTAGTGCAACAACCTATCTCCTGCACAGAATTTTAAAAATCCCCAACTGCTTCATTTCCCAGGAACCACACCCCCAAAAGTGGGAAAAAGGCCAATGCAATCTCATTCAACAAGAACCCAGATTGCAGCCCTGATTTAGCTGGGAGAGCGGGACTGTGGGGCAGGGACAGTGAGTTAGGCAGCTGGCACTTGAGTGGTCCATCCTGGGCCTCCTCCAGCCAGGAGAGCTGATGCTTAACACACACCTGCAGTTCCGACTCATGAATTCCTAAAACCAAGCACGGTGAGAAAGCTTCTCTTCTCTCCAGTGAATGTTGGCAATTTGATCTCTAGTTCCTCTTCCTTTTCTAAACCCAGCTTGGACATCTGGAATTTCTTAGTTCGCATAATGCTGAAGCCTACCATGCAAGATTTTCAGCATGACCTTACTAGCATGGGAGATGAGTGCAATTATCCGATGGTTAGCACATTCTTTGGTATTACCCTTCTTGGGAATTGGGTTGAGGATTGACCTTTTCCAGTCCTGTGGCCACTGCCGGGTCTTCCAGATTTGCTGACATAATGCATGCAAAACCTTGATGGCATCCTCCTTTAGGGATTTGAATAGTTCTGCTGGAATTTCATTGCATCCACTAGCTTTATTAACAGCAGTGCTTCTTAAGGCCCACTTGACTTCACAAAGCTTCTCTGCAGGACACACCAAAAGAAACACCATGGCAGCTCTGGGCCCGGTGCTGGTGACTGAGGCCTGGTCAGCCTGATGCTGGCAAGGGAGGCCCGCTGGGACCCCCTCTGAGCAGTCCAGTTCTGAAACAGGTGCAGGGAAAGGTCAAGAACCTTGGGTTCCCAGAGGCCCCACGGAGACAGCCCATCCTGGCCCAGCACCCCAGAGCTCACATCCGTCCTGGTCTGGCCTCCTGGAGCCAGAGAACTTGGACAAGCCTCCCTCTGAATCCCCGTGTCCTCATCTGTAAAACAGAGGTGGCCCCAGAGAAAACTCCCTGAGAAATGTGATTATGGCAGCCAATGGGTTAAAAGCACTGAGTTCAACCCAACAACTCCCCACCCTCCACACACACAGAACAAACAACACCCAGGCAGTTATTCACCATGATGATAAAGAATCCCATTTTCACCAAAGGTCAGTTAGACAGGTGAGGAAGGAACAGGAAAGGTTTCTCCACCCTCCTCTGCCTCTCTGGGAGCCCGGACCTGAATACCAGACCACTGGAGCCAGAGTTCTGTTGTCGTGGCAACCAAAGTCTTAACAACTTTGGCATTTCCACAACCTGTGATTGATCCAGCTCTCAAAATTAACATTACAATGAAACGGCATTTGCATTTAATTTATTTTAATTGGCTTTTATATATCTAAACGTCTTGGTTTCACCCTTAATAATAACAGGGTGAGTGAGTTCTGAATAGTGGGACCCTTTAAACAGCAAGATGAAAGCAAATAATTTAAAATTTTTGTGTTTGGAAAAATATTTCACTGATTTGCTAGAAGCACCTTTTTGCTTAATTTTTCTCTTTTTCTGAGAGGACAGCAGGACCTTCCACATGTTGAAATTCATCAGCTGAAATTCAAACTGTTTCTGCATCACATTTAAAAATTAATGATTAGAATGCTTTTGGTGCATTAGTGCAAGGTGTGGGAAGCAGCAACAACAGAAGTGTATGTGAGTTCCATGGGACAGTCTTTTTTTTTCCCCTCACTGATGTACCCCTCATGCCTAGAAGAGTTCCTGGCACACAGTAGGCCTGAGTTAACCATTTGTTGAATGAGTGTGTACGTACGTGTTCAGTCGCTCAGTGGAGTCTGACTCTTTGCGACCCCATGGATTATAGCCCACCAGGCTCCTCTGTCCATGGGATTTTCCAGACAAGAATACTGGAGTGGGTTGCCATTTCCTCTTCCAGGGAATCTTCCTGACCCAGGGATCAAACCTGCATCTTCTGTATTACAGGTGGAATCTTTACCACTTGAGCTATCTGGGAAGTGAGGACCAACTCTCATTACCGAGATGAAGTGTGTATAGCACTCAGCTCGGTGCCAGGTACTTGAGCTTTTAGTAATACTATTTTCATTATTATTGTAAGTGAGCTGAGGCTGTTGCCCCACAGGCACTGCTGGGCCTGAAGATACAGGCACAGGTGGGAGAGTAGGGACCTCACCTGGGGGTCAACACCTGGAACTGCCTCAGGCACCCACCACCTGCAACAAGCCCAGCTGCACATCCATCTACCAGAGGGCTGCCTGCTTACAGGCCTGATGCAAAGCCCAACAAGGACCAGTCTCTCTAGTGTGCTTAGTCGTGTCGGACTCTTTTTAACCCCATGGACTCTAGCCCACCAGGCTCCTCCAGGCAAAAGTACTGGAGTGGGTTGCCATGCCCCCCTCCAGGGGATCTTCCCAACCCAGGGATCAAACCCAGGTCTCCCGCATCTCCTGGTGGCTCATTACCATCTGAGCCACCAGGAAAGCCCAGACTCTCTAGACCACGAATGTTTGATCTCTGTTCTCTGGGGAATTCTGTCTAATGGGAAGAAAGCCATGTTTGTTTGTTTGTTTTTTTAAACTGCGGTCCCCTCACCTCCCCCAGAGATGCTCTGACACAGACAAAAAAGTCAGGTGCACAGGGAAAGGGATCAACTGACATGAAAAGCCCTGCTCGATTCTTGAAGGATGTGTGGGTGCCTCCTGGGGGAGGGGGTGGTCAGGGATTCCCAGCAGAGAGAACGGCAGGTGCAAAGGCCCAGAGGAGTGAATGGTGACAAGGACCTGCCAGTCAATGGAGTTCAAGACCTCACCTGGTGGATCAAGGGTTGGTCAAGAGGCCAGGCAGGGTCGAGGGTCACAAGGAGGGCTTCTCAGGCCATGTTTAGCATTTGAACTTTGCAAGCAAGGATTTGAGAGCGCGGAACAGTGCAGAGAAGGCTCGTGCTGGGCTGGAGCTGGGGGGTGGGTGGGTGTGGTGGGGTGTGGGGAGAGGCTGGGTCAGGAGAGCCTCCAGAAACTGACCATCACGCATGCAGGTGGTGAGTGCAGCACAGACGGTGAAGCTGGAGAGACTGGGATGCACCTGGGGCATCTTGATGACTAACTTAGAGATCAGCTTGAAAGGATGGAGGGAAAGGGAAGCTGAGAAGGGGCTAAAATGTCTCCCAGCCCACCCCCCACCCCCCACGTATCTGAGCAGCAGTGGTCTATCTGGGGGCTTGGGAATAGTAGATTCTGTTTTGGACATCCCATCAAAACAACCTAAAACCCAACAAACTGTGGCTTAAACAAGAAAGGCTTTTCTTTGTGTCCAGGGCATGGGCAGCAGTTCAAGAATGCCGTCAAGGACCAAGAGTCTTTTTCTGCTCCACCATCCTTAGCTCATGGATTTCAGCCTCGTGATCACAGGATGGCTGCCCTATTTCCACAAATTACATCTGCTTTCCAGGCAGGAAGATGAATGGGCCAAAAGTTTCCTGTCTTGGGACTCTGGCTGTTTATTTAGGAAGGGAGCAGAGATAGGAGTGCAAGCCAATGGCCTTGAACTCATCTCATCGGCCAAAACTCCCTGGGTTCTCCGGGCTGGAAGGTGGCGCCTTTTGTTGTCCAGTCTCTGAGCACAGGGGCCCTCGTATTTGCTATTCGCTGTGCTGCCGCCCTGCTCAGCTTCCACGTGACCAGCTCCCTCATTTTTTCCAGTCTTTGCTCAAATGTCACCTTCTCATTAGGCTTTCTCTGATCACTCTACTTAAAATTTCATTTCTTACCATCCCTCATCCATACCTCTGGCCCTTCACTAAGCTGATTTTTTCCACACCTCCTTCTTTTTCTTCTTTTTGGCTGTACCGTATGGCTTGGGATGTTAGTTCCCCTTGGGATCGAACCTGGGTCCTCAGCAGTAAAAGCCCAGAGTCCTAACCACTGGACTGCCAAGGAATTCCCCCTTTCTCCACCCCCCCACATCTTCTATTATCACTATATTATACTAAGTTATCATATTTTATTATGTATACACTATATTATACTCTGGGCTTACCAGGTGGCGCTAGTGGCAAAGAACCCACCAGCCAATGCAAGAGACATAAGAGACGTGGGTTCGATCCCTGGGAAGATCCCCTGGAGGAGGAAATGGCAACCCACTCCAGTATTCTTGCCTGGAGAATCCCATGGACAGAGGAGCCTGGTGGGCTACAGTCCATAGGGTTGCAGAGAGTTGGACATGACTGAAGCAACCTACCATGCATATTATACCATATACTACAGTATTATGGTATTATGCTACATACTGAAAGTTTACATATAAACTTTAGTTTACATTAAAGTAAACTTTAGTTTACTTCTTCTTGTGCCCAGCTAGAAACATAAGCCCTGAGAGCGCAGGATTTCCACTGGATATTCTCTACTGCAGAGTCCGGCACACAGTGGGAGCTATATGAATGAATGAATGAATGAATGAGGGTCGGCTCATGAGAGAGCACCTTTCCCGACCTAGGTGCAAAGAAGCACAGGGTGGGAGAGAGAGGCTGGGATGCCCACCATGGGCCTCCAGCTGCTGATGCCGGGACAGGGGGCGGGGTGCTCTGTTTTTGTGAGATCAGAGGATGCTGAAGCCAAATGGGATGAAGCAAGGAAGGAAACTGCCAGGTGTTTGACAAGACCCAGGGAGTGCAAGGAGCTTTCTACACAGTTAACCATCAAGCGATTGCCTTTAGAAACTATGAGATGGAGAGAGACCCAAGAATAGGCATGAATAGAATTTTTTCATGTATAAAATTATGATAAGCAGACTGATAAAGCACTGTTCCACATTCTGGAAAATGCTTGTGAATAAAAACAGCTCAAACAAGTCAGCAGCTATGTCATCCCTCCAACAAGGCCCAGCCCCCTTGCCCTGTGGGACAGTGAGCGTTGTTCAAGGCCCCTGGTTTGGCAGTGGGTGACAATATAAACCAGGGCAGCTCAGACCAGGACCCCCCTTGGCTTCCGGGTGCCTTGGGTCACAACCTTAAGATGCACAAGGGCAGGCCCACCACCATCTTGCTCATCACTGTATCCCCCAGCTTGGCATATGACATAGAATTATGGAACTAATTTGTTCAACTGTACGGGGCAATCACATTCACACAGAAGAGAGCATTCCTAGCTTTATTAAAAGATTTTTTTTCCAGTTGTTGTTTCAGGATGGGTGTTCCTTCAATGCATTTTAAGCATTTTGATAGGAAAATAGGGTTATACAGCATTATAAATTAAGCAAACAAAGGGCAAAATTATGTCAGAAATCCCCTTTTAAGTCAATAAAACATCAGACCTTTGTTTAGAAAAATTTAATTCACAAACACAATTTTAGGAATATCACAGAAAGTGAGGTTTATTCCTTCTCCAGGACAAATGAGATACCCAGGAAACCGGGGGCGGGGGGGGGGGGGGGGACACCCGGTCTCCATGGTAACCCACCTGTTTCCAGTGACAGGAGAGCTTCCTTCCTGCTGCCCTGTGGAATGACACAATAACCTAATGACCGGCTTTCAAAACTAACAATTTCTGAACACAGGAGCAGGACTAATTTTTAAAAAATATGATTTCCTCACGGTGAGCATCCTGAAATAGTTAACCAGATGTGCATGTAATTTTGCTGACAATTATATTTTTTCTCAAGATCATAAATATGGACACTGGATTATCCAAGAAACTATAAGCCGGCACTAAGCAAGTAGCAGAGGCAGCCTCTGATTTCTCACATTTTATAGCAATATTATTTGCCTAGAGAGACAGCCCAGCCCCCAAAACATCCCTTCCCTTCAATCGCTCTGAAATTAATCTTTCATATTAGCCAATTTCTCTGATGGCTGGCTTTGCCTTCATAACTTTCCACTGCTGACTCAATATCCTGGACTCAGACAGATAAAATCCCTGAAAAATGGTGGGGATAACAGCCTAAGAAGCCTTTTGGAGGGACGCCATTGAAAGTCAGGCATGGCCCTAAGAAGTAATGAGATGGCCCTGCTCACCAGCCCATAAATAAAGACAGTCAATCCAATGTGAACCCAAGGTCAAGTCAAGTCAACCCAACATCAACCCAAGTCCAAGGCTGGAGCAGCAAAGGCAGGGGGCGGGGGAAGGACCATCCCTGGAAGTCCTTCAATTCACAGCTGAAGACCAGCAGTTCCACTCTGGGAGAGTCAGGAAGGAAGAGCTGGGATGGGGTACCAAAAGAGTTGTTTTCAAGAACAGGAGCTGAAAAACATCAGCCTGAGAGACAAACAGTAAAGGAGATTATTCCTGGAGGAAGGCCACTACATGAAAACTCGGTGATGAGAACAGAGAAGGAAAAGCGGGGGCAGGTAGGTCCGAGGAGGTCAAACCACCTCGTTAAAACACCCAGTGTCAACACAGCTGGACGCTTGAAGCCTCTGTCCAGGTCAAGACACAAAGTGAACGCCCAGATTCAAGCAGCACCTGTTAGATCATATACAAACCCTATCTCTGTCATGTTGAAACGGTGAATTCCTTGGGAGACTTGGGATGATTTTTTTATATCCAAGTTAATAGAGTTACTCAGTATTGAACTTAGATGAGATTAACAAATTCTAATAATGTAGTATGATAAATTTCCATTAATTCAAATCATCACAAGTATGGAATTTATGGGTTCCAGCCAGTCTGACTATAAAGAGAAACTTTGCTAAGCAAATTAAGAGGATAAACAAGGTTATCAGAGGAATGCGTTCTTGAGGCTCCTTTTTAAAACCTTTTTTTTTTCCCCCCAATTGCAAAACAAATATAGGCCCATGGGTGAAAATTTAGAATGTAGAGCAACACAAAAAAACAGAAAAGAGAAACTCATGATCCCACGGAGCTTCCCGGGTGGCTTAGTGGTAAAGAACCTGCCTGCCAATGCAGGGGACACAGGTTCGATCCCTGGATCAGGAAGAGCCCCTGGAGGAGGAAATGGCCTCCAGTATTCTTGCCTGGGAAGTCCCATGGACAGAAGAACCTGGCAGGCTACAGTCCATGGAGTCACAAAGAGCTGGACATGACTGAGCACACAAGCACACACAATCCCACCAGACTCAACTGCTGTTAACAGTTCAGCATATTTCCTTCACTTCTATTTTCTCTGATCTTTTTTTCCCTGCTAAACATAATGGAAATGAAGTTGTCTGCAAGTTCTATATCTTGCTTTCCAGCCTCGTATTTAGGAGACATATTTAAATTGCTTGTTTTCAACCCCTTTAGCAAAGACCTACTAGCTTACTATCAGAAATGTGTTCATTTCAAAGAATTCTCTGCAACTCATTAAAAAGACCAATTTGAGGTGAAAGCCAGTCAGGAGTTTGCATCAGTACATACACTCTCGTCTGAAAATAATACAGTCACTTGTCTTCTACAATACTCCCTACTTCTGACTTCTCTCTGGTTCACAGTTAGTCAAAACAAGAAGCTCAGTTCACCAGTTTCTTAGATGATGAGTGGCATGACTTCCCAGAAAAAAATAGAAGTGCCCCATTACACCCAGGGGGGCAACATCTACATCCTCTAACTGGCTTTTCTTGCCACTGTGTCCTCTTAAAAGAACTGTAAACAGTTCCCAAGAAAGGCCCAGATCTAAAGCCTAAGATCTCAGCTCAATTACCAACCTTCTTCCGTGATCCCACAGCAAATACCCCGCTGAAATCAGGCTCCTCCTCGGTACCAAGAGTCCTTGTCTTCTTAACTTCAGTTTCCTTAAGACGTGGTACCATCCTGGGCACAGGAAGTTATAAAAAGGGCTTGAATGGATGGATGGATGGATGAAATACACAGACGTCCTCTCCCTAACCCCAGTAGCTTCTGCCCGACCCCTTCCTTCTAGTTTGTGCTCCACAAATGTGTTCTTCCATATTCTCAGTCTCTCTGAAAGGTAATGCCAGCTCCTCACATAGCAGTTGCATCTGTTTCCTAAGAGGTCTTTGTTTGTTTGTTTGGAGGGGGCTGACTCTTCCTTGCAGTGTGTGGGCCTCTCTAGTCAGGCGTATGTCCTGAGACATGTGGGATCTTAGTTCCCGACCAGAGATTGAATGACATCCCCTGCAGTGGAAGCGCAGAGTCTTAACCACTTGACCCCCAGGGAAGTCCCTCATATTTACATTTTTAAGCATTTTTTCCTGGTTTGTAGAGTTGGCAGAGAATTTAGAGGCTATCTAGCCCTGAGATGCTTTGACAAATGAGGAAACTGAGATCTGGAGAGGAAAAACCGCTCACACCAAGTGAAAGCCAGACAATAACAGGATTGGGGTGGGGGGCGGTTTCTCTCCACCAGCCCACGAAGCCTCAGTGCCTTTCAGACCACTGTCCTGCAGTTTTCATGAAAGTGTAAAACACTTGCCACCAGAGACCGCAGAGAAAGCAGCATGAGTGCACTGAAGCGCCCAATCACACATTCGGCCTGCCAGGAAGGCCCCTTAGCCAAGGTGCTAAGTTTTAAATAATTCAATTCACTCACCACCCTACAGTTGAGAGAAGAGGATGATGGTTCAGCCACACATCTGGACATCCACTGTGTCCCAGGCTCAGTGCCAGGAACGGGGGGCACCACGGAGAAGAAACCCACAGGTCCCCACCTGCAAAGAGGCCCACTGCCCGGGGAGAGGCAGACAGCTCAGTACTCAGTCTGTGAGGTCAGGCCCTGGAGATGCTCATCAGCAAAGGACCCGGAGAACACACCCGGGAGCCTGAGCTGTCCCCCCAGGAGGGGCAAGGGTGACACTGGCTCCCCACTGGGCTTAAAAGAATGAAGGGTGAATCAGTCAGGGCCCTCCAGTTAGACAGATAAGCATACATCTTGTATCTTGTACACGCACACACATACATACACTAGTCCCCCTTATCAGAGAGGGATACATTCCAATACCCCCAGTGGATGCCTAAAACTGCAGTCAATACTGAACCTTATATATGCTCTATTTTTTTCCTATACAAATACCCCATGATCAAGTTTAATTTATAAATTAGGCACAGTAAGAGATAAACAATAACTAATAATAAAATAGAACAATTTTAACAATTCACTAGAATAAAAGTTATGTGAATACGATCTCTCTTTCTCTCTTTGTCAAAATATCGTCTTATACTATACTCATCCTTCCTGTGATGACATGCGATGATAAAATGTCTACACAAGATAAAGTGAGTGAATGACATAGGCATTGAGATGTTATGTTAGGCTTCTACTGACCTGATGATGTGTCAGGAGGAGGGTCATCTGCTTTGGGTGGTCCTGGATCACTGAGCCAGGGAATCCCAGGGGGACAGAGTGGGACAGCGTGAGATTGCATTATGCCACTTAGAATACCACGAAATGCAAAACTGGGGAATTGTGCCTTTCTAGAATTTTCCATTTAACATTTCTGGGCCACAGTTGAGCATGGGTAATTGAAACCATGGAAAGTGAAACCACAGATGAGGGGAGACTACTCTCTATACATGTATAGATTGGTTCATTATAGAAATTGGCTTACACAGTTTGAGGCCAAGAAGTCCTAGACTCTGCCATGTACAAGCCAGAGAATCAAGACAGTTAGCAGTTCAAGTTCAAAGGCCCAAGAACCATGAACACTGAAGTCCAAGGACAGGAGAAGATAGACATGGCTAGCTCAAGAGAAACAGCCGATTCTTCCTTCCTCCGTCTTTCTGTTCTACTCAAGCCCTCAGTGGATTAGCCGATGCCTCCCCACATTGCTGAGGACCATCTTCTTTACTCCATCTACTGAATCAAGCGCTAATTTCTTTCAGAGACACCTTCACAGACATACCCGTACATAATGTTTTACCAGCTACTTGGGCATCTCTTAGCCTTGTCACATAAAATTAAAAAATAAAATTTAATCTGACACATAAAGTTAATCATCACAGATGAGATCTTTCTAAGCATCTTCCCGATTAGTTATTCTCCAAGGCCACTTTCAGAGTAACATTCCATCATCCACCCATTCGGGGGCTCTGTGCCTATCACCCTGTCGTTACTCTCTTCATTAACCCCCTAATAGGAGGGGGCATCCCCCAAAGAACAGCTAATATATACGGGCTAGGAGCTGCAGCAGCCAAAGGCTGGGAAGCAATGCTGAGACTGAGTAATGATGATGGTTATAGTGATGTTAGTGATCATGATGGTGATGGTGACGGCAATGGTGCTGGTGAGGATAAGGATGATGTGGTTGAACTAGAGAGCTGGCAACTGGCCCAGGACAACACACGGGGGAAGGAGCTACGAGTAGGGGGAACACAGTGAGATCTTGACCCTGCTTGAGTGTCCCCGGTCCAGAGAACCTGGAATCCCTTACCTGTGCTACACCTTCCCCTCCCCTACTCCCACCAACAACGCTGAAAATAATTCCCAAATGCCTAAGTTTTCACTTTACAGCTAGCTCTGAGAACCATCAGCCAGGCCATAGTTTTTAGGTCAGGTAACAGCGAATCACTGAGAACATATGCTAATAAAAAGCCGAAATCCTTTATTCTGTCTTTAGAGAGAAAGAAGAGGAAAACGCAATCCCGAGAGAATAAGAAAGCCTAAGTTCTGGCCAGCAAGAGAGTGGGGGCCTCAGCATCTATCCCAGGCCTGCCTGTGCCTTTACTTACCGGGAGGAAGAAAGACCCCCAAATGAGCTGGAGCAGCCACTACGTCCTGCCTCCCACCCTTGGACGCTGTGCCAGGCTGCCCAGGCTGCGTCACCAGTGGTGGCACCAGCACCGGTGACTGAAGGATCTTTAATAAAGCCTGGCTCCTGCTGCTGCCGCACGCCCTGGGGAGGGCTGAGAGGGACAGAGAGGGTGAGCCTACCACCAGTCCTGTTCCCCCTCCTCTTGGGTAACAACGCCTCCCCCCGACGACTCAGCCACACCCGTAAATACAGAAAATTGCACGACGTTGTCACGATCGTCTTGAAACCCAGGCGATTGATTCGGAGAGGTTCTCACTTCTCTAGAAACCCAGGTAATTGATTCGGAGAGGTTCTCACTTCCCTCCAACAGTAGATTACACAGCAGAGAGGAGAGAGAGGGTGGGAGTGACAGGGAAGGGTGGGGAGCTGCTGTCAATTCTGTTTTCTGGAAAAGTCCTGTTAAAGCACAGGAAGGAAGCAGAGACCTGAGCGTTTTGCTGATGGAGGGAAAACGGCGCTGTGATCCACACCCACGGCTGCTCGGAACCACAGTCCTGCCCACGTTGCTGGGGGTCCCCTTCAGCCCATCGGCACCCACCTGTCCAAACTAATAAATGCTTTCCAAGCGCCCCAGGGGGAAGAGAATTGGGGGGGGGTGTGTCTCCTAATGGCTGAGGAAGAACCCGCAGCCCTCCAAGTTCAGGGTCACCGTGGCTGCGTCAGGGACCCTGAGAGACTCTACAGAAGATGCAAGCTGGGACAATCCAACGTGGCAGCTCCCCAAACGCCAAATCATGACACCCACCCCCCGCCCAGCTCCCTTCCACACACATTCACAGGCTCTCACGTCACATGCCTGGTGACCTCAGTTATGGGTCAAAATGTGCCTAAAGAAACCAAATTTGGAAAGAAATCCTCAGTGCAAAGGAAGCACTACAGCCTCCTCCATTTCTGCAGACAGATGACCAGCCCGACACAACAGGTCTTCCACATCCAGGCTTCATGAGATTGTCTGACGGGGGCCCCAGAACCCCTTCTTATTTCTGAGTAAGTTCAGGCTCAGATAGCCTCACTCGGCCAATAAACCACAGAGCAGAGACAGACCGGAACCCCCATCTGCCTGATCCCATCCCTGGTCTTTCCACCTAACCCCACCCCGACCCCACCACCTGACCCCACCCCTGGTCTTTCCCCTGGGATATTCCTGCAACAACCCCAATCTCTCAGGAAGAAACAAGACACCACCACTGTCCACAGTGAAAGTTCCACTGCAAGACCACTTGTGACCTGGGGTCTACACACCAGGCCCACGTGGACCCATACACACTGGGTACACAATTTCCGTGTCTTGGGCTGCACACTTGTAAAATGAAGTTTCCTCCTTCAGCTCCTTTCCTCAAAGAACAAAAATGACACAAGAAGAAACTTCTGAAACGCACAAAGCGTGAAAACGCACTCCCTCCCCCAGGGCCTCCCTCCATCTACAGACCAAGAGATCTCTCTGCACGTCTCACACTCACACTGAGTCACTCCTACCTGGTCAGCTGTGAACCAGGTATGAAGGAGTTTACATTGCTTGAGAGGCGATGGCAGGAAAAACTGCAGGGCAGCCCCTAACCAGCAAATAGGCATGGAAAAGAAAGTAACTCTTGGTTCCTCTATTTTCTGCTTTGGGCATTCTCCCTCCACGTTTTCATTTTAAAAAATGGGTTTGATCCCACTTGCCTCACATGTACCTGCTGAAGCAATCCGGTGCAGCAGGGCCTCACAACACAATGACACACACTGTACTTTTTTTAAACATTTATATTTATTTATTTATTATTGGCTTCACTGGGTCTTCATTGCTGTGCACAGCATGGGAGGGTGGCCTTTCTGTGGTTGCGGAGAGTGGAGGCTACTCTCTAGTTCCAGTGCGTAGGCTTCTCATTGCAATGGCTTCTCTTACAGCACAGCGCAGGCTCTAGGGCACATAGGCTGCAGAAGTTGCAGCACGCTGGCTCAGTAGTTGTGGCTCATGACCTTAGTGGCCTGACGCAGGGGCGATCTTCCCGGACCAGGGATCAAATTGGTGTCCTCTGCATTGCAGGGCAGATTCTTAACCACTGGACCACGAGGGAAGCCCACCCTGTACTTTAAATTCCAATACCTTGCAAGATACTCAGGAGTTTACACAAGAAACTTAAGGGAGACAACTTCATTTAGGCCAGCCAACATGCTCTGGGCCTCCCAGTGCCCGGTGCTGTGCTAGGTGACAGACAAGGGGCTAGTGAGACCTGAGGCTCTTTCCAAGAGCTCCCCAACCCCCAGGGAAAGAGCAGTGGCTTCTTCAGAAGCCAAATCTAATTGGAAGACTCCAAGAAGGCCTCCTGGAGGAGGCCCTCAAGCCAGATCTACAAAGCTAGGAAGAAAAGGCAAATCAAGAGACAGAAAGCCAGAGGGTGATTGCCCGGGGCCAGGGGTGGGAACAGGGAGTGACAGCTTATGGGCATGAGGGAGCCTTCTGGGAGAGGAAAACATTCTAAAACTGAATTGTGGTGGTGTTACACAATTCTGTAAGTTTACTTAAAAGTATCAAATAATACACGATTTTTGGCTGCGCAGTGAGGCATGTGGGTTCTTTAGTTCCCCAACCAGGGAGCAAACTCTTACCCTTGGCAGTGAAAGCATGCAGCCCTAACCACTGGACCACCAGCGAAGTCCCACCGAACAATACACTTTGAATGGGTACACTTTACGGTATGTAAATTATACCTCAATAAAGCTGTTAATTTAAAAAATCTTTAAAGACTGAAGTAGGAATTTAGTGGATCAAGTCTGGCTGGGAGGAGAAGGAGGAGAAGGAAGACACTGTCCACTGGCCTGCCTCACCCTTGAAGTCCGACCTCCAGACCTCCAGCCACTCCGGGCCCCCACCTGCCTCCAGAAACACCTGCAGCTTAAACAGTGCTTCTCCCCAGGCCCGGGGCCAGAGCAGGAGCTGCCCTTCAGGGACCTGTCAACTCCACCAGCTCATTGGATGGTCTCCCCACCCCACACCCGCAACCAAGCTCTCTGGACAGGGATGAAGCCCAGGCCCAGCTTTCAGAGCCAGCCTTGGAGCAAAGCTACAGGAGGTGTTTAACAGGGCTTACTGAGGAAGAGAATGAACCTGGGGGGTGGTGGGGGTGGAAAGGAAGATGATGAAATCGAAAAACTGACCTGAGGACAGCGTGCCTGCAGCAGAGGAATACAAACCGGAATACAAGCCGAGCTCCAGCCTGAGGGATGAGGCTTTGCTGGGTGTGGGAAGAAGAGGCATGGGGGTGGGGAGAGGGGTGGGGCAACAAGTGGCTGACCCATTAGATGGGTGGAGAAAGAAGGGAGAAGGGCCTAGAAACACAGCGTAGGGTGGGAGGCTTGGAGGGGCTCTAGGCTCTGCTGTGATGTGTGGTAGCACGGAGCACTCCAAACCAGTCCATCCTAAAGGACACCAATCCTGAATACTCACTGGAAGGCCTGATGCTGAAGCTCCAATACTTTGGCCACCTGACGCAAAGAGCTGACTTATTGGTTAAGACTCTGATGCTGAAGGATTGAAGGCGAGAGGAGAAGGGGACGACAGAGGACAAGACGGTTGGATGGCATCAAGTTCATGAACTTGGGCAAACTCCAGGAGATGGTGAAGGACAGGGAGGCCTGGTGTGCTGCAGTCCATGGGGTTGCAAAGAGTCAGACACGACTTGGCGACTGAAAAACAGTGAAGTATGAAGCACACACAACATCATTGGGTCAGAGCGGTGGAGAATTCACCAAGGTGACCACAGGTGTCCGACCAAGGGGACACCTCCCTTGCTGAAGGGGACACACAGCAAGGGAAGACTAGCTAGGACAACAGGGTATTCAGGCAATTGGGGAAGACTTCCCTGAGGGGAACGACACATCCCTCAAAGCTTTCTTCCTGTGTCCAGAATCATGGCAGCTTTATCCAAGGAGTAAGAGTTGAACAATCCTGAGTGTTTCTTAGCCAAGGGTCAGAAACCTGTCACCAGCTCCTCAAAGAAGACTTCACATCTAATGAGGCAGGCCCACCCCAGTCTCCTAGCTTCCTGCCAACCTGAGTTGTACCTGAAACTCTAAAAAGAAACAAATACCCAGAAAACACAGCAGCTGGATTAGCAAGTGGGGGTGGGGGTGAGGGGTGCACTAGGCTTATGAAGGAATATAAGTACAGCAAGTGAAAGTCGCTCAGTCGTGTCCGACTCTTTGCGATCCTATGGATTGTAGCCTGCCAGGCTCCTCTGTCCATGGGCTTCTCCAGGCAAGAATGCTGAAGAAGGAAAGAAAAAAAACACAGAATACTAGAGTGGGTAGCCTAATCCTTCTCCAGGGGATCTTCCCGACCCAGGAATCGAACCAGGGTCTTCTGCATTGTAGGTGGATTCTTTACCAGCTGAGCTACCAGGGAAGCCCCTCTGAAGGAAAATGAAAAGGTAAAAAGAAAGCATCTTGGCCACCCCAGTGCAGCAGGGGAGGGAGCCTGAGACCTCTCAGAAAGTGTCTTTAGTTAGTCACGCATCACAAACACCAAGATGTAAAGCTTTGCCTCTGAAATTCAATTTGACTTGAAACGACACGGCCAAGGCGAGGCTCTCTGAAAGGATTCACTGTGCTTTTCAAATGATTTTTTTAAAAATTCTTTAGACTTGCACCTTACTCAGTGCCTAATAAATGTTCCACCTGTCAAACCCTATGGATTACCTGAAGTTACATGAAATCCACACGAGTAGATTCTAACGCATTTTTTTTTTCTCCTTTTTGGTGGAAAGTGATTTGAAAGTTTTTTTTCCATGGGGCAAGTGGCACTGAAAGGCCCTAAGTCCGCTTTGCTGTCTCCATACACAGTTACCGTCTGTCATCCTGATTGGAAACTGAGCCCAAAGGGAAGAGGATAAGACCCACATGAGATGCACAGATGCGCAGCCTTGTGGCAGGACATGAAAACATATAAGGAACCCGACGAGACTACAGGAGAATGGTGAGTCCCAAAGCAGAGCATGATTAAGCTTCCAAGGGCTCTCTTTCCCCAGCACAATGACATCAGGGGCTGACAAACTAGCAAAACACACATAATCTCCCATCAAGTCTGGGCTGGCAACTCATAAACTGGAAGCGTCAACCTGCAACAAACAAGCACGGTTTAGGTCTTGCTGGAATGCTATATTCTCATACAAACCCAATCCTCAACCTAGATAAAACGTCAGCTGCCAAGAGGCTTACTCTCTGGTGCCAAATAAACTCTGGGGATCCTTATTAACATAGTATCCTGGATTATCAGACCGTGGCAATTCACCACTTCCAAAGGGGCAAGGTAAGGTCTTATCGTAAGTTTGGGGGAAGGCTACTCCGATGCACAAATGCTCACCACCGTATTTCATGTGAATGCTGAAATTTTGCATTCGGAGCCCTAGGGGTGGGGGTTGCAAGCCCTGGATGACAGCTCTACCTCTGCATCAGACAAAACTCCACAGAAGCTCCAGGTAGAAAGGGGGCTTGGTGAGTGCAAGGCCCGGGCTAGGGAGTGTGGGCCAATGAGACCCCACTCCTTGACCTTCTGTTTTTCTAATTCTGCACAGCCTTGCGGCAAGAAAGGGACTTTAGGAGAAATCCTGAAGGAATTCGTTCAAGCTTTTTATTCGTCTTGGAGTCTCTCTCAGGAAGGGCTTGTTGAAAATCAGTGGGTCATTGGCTAGTGTTGGGGTAAATCTCTGTTCTTCTGGGCATCTGACTCCCAAAGTCAGGTCTCCCAAATTATTATCACACATTGATGTATGCTTCCCAACTTACAAAAATCGGAACACAGATAGAGCGGGAAAGGCGAGAACATGGCACCACATCCCATAGCAAGCAAGAGGCAGAGTCCCTGGCCCTTCCTTCCAACACATTATCCAATAAAACCTCAAGAGCTCGGTAATTACAGGCGCTTTCAAAAAGTGAAACAGAAATAGATCTAAGTCCATAACACTGGCTTCCTTAAGACAAAGGGCTGGTTTTAACTAAGGGGGGGCGGGAAATCCCAGCTTTTGGTCTGTCTTCTGAGCAAAGTCAGACTGATTTTTAATATTATTGTTGAAATCTGATTATGGGGATGAGAATAGGATTCAGATCAAGAGCCCTCTTCTCCTCTAGGATATAAAATCTTTTTATGGAAACACGAAAAGCAGGTTGCATTCTAAGTGTGCTCCTGACACCAACTGAGTATGACAAATTAGCTTATTATTCGGTTCCCCTGGCCTGCAATCACTGTGGAGATCTCAGGGCTTGGGTCCCAGAGGAAAGCAGACCAAAGGAACCGAGCCAAAGGTTCCTGCTCCTGTGTCATAGAAGCCTGCAGAAGCTTCCTTGAGAACACCAGTCAAGAGCATCGGACACTTGAGAAGGCACCCGGACCCAAGCGCAGCCCCTGCCCACTCCATGCCAGCTTTTCATTTTGAGAACCACATGTACCATGAGGTCAGCTGCTCCCTTAGTGAAAGTTGTTTTTGGGGTTTGTTTGTTTTTTTCCCGTCTGAGAAGGGTCCTGAGAGGAAGAAACCAGAGATGGAGGGGAGGAATCCCGGGCTATGGCAGAAGGCAGGCGGCAGAGCAGCCCTGGCCAGCTTGCCCTGCTGGGTCTGAGCAAGCGCTCTGGTGTGGCTGGCCGGACTCCGCCTGAAAGCGAATGCCGGTTAGAGCTGCGTGCACAGTCACTGCAGTTCAATGAGCAGCAGGTTTGACACTAAACATTAAAAATTAAGGCGTGGGACTAGGAGAAAAGAGTTCCACGCAGACCCTCAGCTTCCTGCACAAGGCTGATCAAAGGGAGAAGGGACTGGGGGTTGTGGGGGGGCGGGTGGAGAACGTACGGCGTTTGATGCCAGCGCCCAAGGCAGGACTCGCCGTCCTGACAATCATGTTTCTCTAGAGGCAATGGATGTTGGCGGGGAGGAAAAGGGGGCAGCCTTCCGCGTGACCAGGCCTGGTCAGGGGTGCCCTGGCAGCCCGAGATGCGTCTTCGCGGCGAGTGCCATTTTCTCACCTCTGGGCTCCCAGATGGCAGATCAGCAGGCCCCCGGGGAGTAGGCACTTGTTGAACAAAAGGGCTCCTGACTCCCGCAGCCTCTGCTTTCGGCCAGGAGAGGGACCCCCGCTCGAGCGCGCCAGGCTTCGCGGCTGGAGAAGGGCGGGCGCCCGGCGCTGCGCGCTCCTGCACCTTCCAGGCGGCGCCGGCCCCGAGCAGCGGCGGGGAGAAGGCGCCGCCGGCCGCCTAAACTTTCTCGGTTTCGCGGTTAAGTTACGGCGGCGGGAGAGGCACACGACACGGGGCTGGGGGTGGTGGGGCGTGTGGAACAGGAGCCTCTCCCACGATAAAGGGGGAAAGAAAGGATTTTTTAAAAGTGAGACGCTAATCCAGTTAACATAACCCCTACTGTGTGCCCCGCACTCGGCGGAGCGAGAGCGAGCTTCAGTGTTTCTCATTTTAACCGTCACGACAGACCCCCGGGGTGGGGGGGGAACTGTCCCCATTTGATAAGAAAAACCGCGATCCGGGATGGTGGCGTATCGGGCCCAGGTGGCGCGGGCGCGAGTCTCCGCGATGCCCCGGCTCCTAACTCCGCCGCACGGGTCTGCCCGCCGCCCCTCTTCCTGGGAAGGGGCGAGCAGATGGCTGCCGCGCCGGCCCCCTCCCCTGGCCAGAGCGCACAGGCGACTCACGTGGGCCGCGCGGACCTGTCCCCGGGCGGGAGTCGACCGGCTGTCCCCGAAGCCCGTGCTAGCCACCCCCCCACCCCCGGCCTCGGATCTCTGCTCTGTAGCTCCGCACTGCGCCGGCCGGCCGGGACCAGCGCGGCTCTGCGCTAGGGTCTGGTCCGCCCACGCCCACCTTGCCCATCTGCACCCCCACACGCACAGCCACCCACACACGATACACACTCCGCGCACCGGTCCCCACCAGCAACTGCGCCCCGACACGATTCCAGAAACGCAGCCCCAAAATGTGCCGATTCCAGCTGCACACACGGATGCCCCACGAGGACGCGCCATTCCAGGGACACACCGCCGTACTCAGTCAACCACAACTCCACAGCGCAGAGAAACACAATCACCCCCGGCACACAAGCACACACGCGCGAGCGCACACACACACACACACACACACACACACACAAACACGCAGAGAGCCCGACCGCAGCACACGCCCCGCACCACCCGCAGCCCAACCCCTTTCCTACCTGCTCCGTCGCAGGACGCGATCTGCCGAGCTCCCCGAGCCCAAGTTTCCGCGCCGCCGGCGCTGGGGGCGGGCACGGGCCGCTGCGAGGGACTGGCGCGCCGAGGCCGGGGAAGGGGTGCCTAGGAGCGCGGGCCTCCGTGCGCCCGCAGCCGCCGCGCTGGCCCTGCGCTCATCGCCTCGCGGAAAGACAAAAGGAAGCCGGCAGAGAGGGAGGGAGAGAGATGGAGGCGCCCGAGCGTCCGCAGAGCCGCCAGTCCGCCGTCTGCAGTCGCCGCGGCCCGCCCGCCAGCCCCTGGAAGGAAGGGGACTCGAAGGCGGGGCCCCCAGGCGGGGGCCGGAGGCGGGGCCCGAGCTCAAGTTTCCTGCGGACCCGCCCCCGCTCGACCACGCCCCTCCGTTTAGCCCCACCCACCAACCCACGCCGGTCCCACCTCTAACCCCGCCCCGGATCTAACCCCGCCCTCTTCTGGCCCTGCCGCGCCCCGCCTCCGCCCCCTCCACGCTGGCCCCTTGCTGCCTTGACCCGGTCCCAGCCCCGCGTGGATCTCGAGGCAGGGGGCAGAGCCAAGCGCCAGCTCCGCCTTCCTAACCTTTGGCCCCTGGCCTGAGAATGTGGGCGAGGCCTGTGGGGGCGGTGCCCGGGAGAGACCTGCCCCGCGTCCTCCAGGGTTCTCTGCCAGGAACTGCGGCACCGGTGGCCCAGAAGGGGCAAGAAGCCTCTCAAGTCGCCCCAGGCTGCCGGCCAGGCCCCTTCTGGTACCACCCCCCTGCCCGTCCCGTAAGCAGATGGCACTAGCCTTCCCGCGCCTGGTTCAGGGAAGGAGCCCGGGGGCCTGGCGGAGGGAGGCCTGGGTTCCAGTTGTGGTTACCTTTGCTGACTCGAGGCCGTTTGGACAGGTCCCTTGGACTCCTTCGGGCTTCCCTGGTGGCTCAGCTGGTAAAAGAATCCGTCTGCACTGCGGGAGACCTGGGTTCGATCGCTGGGTTGGGAAGATCCCCTGGAGAAGGGAACGGCTACCCACTCCAGTATTCTGGCCTGGAGAATTCCATGGACTGTACAGTCCACGGGGTCACAAAGAGTCGGACAAGACTGAGCGACTTTCACTCACTTGACTTGGACTCCTTCATCTTCGGTTTCCCCACCTGTAAAATGGACAGGAGCAGGCTTCTTCCGGCCCCTCCCTCCCTGACATTCTGTGGGTCTTCGGTCTCTGCTGAAGAAGGGAGCTTAGTTACCATCTCATCCTCTGGGCTAAGAGCCCCTATGTCTCAGGGGGAGGCAGACCCGTGTTTCCTGCAGACTTTCCCGTCTGCCTGCCGTGTGGTGAGCAGCTAGCAGGCAAAAACGGGGGTCTGTGCCTCCCAAGGCCCCTTGCCAGTGGCTTCAGAAAATCTGGGTTCTAGAAGAGCAGATATGCACACGCCCCCACCTCTACCATCACCGCCCACCCAAAACATCCTCGAAGAAAGGTAACCACAGAAACAGCCATAAATGTGGAGCTGGGCCTTAGTGTTAGGCTGAGACAAACTGTCTTCCTAGCGTCTCCAGGGGAAAACTCAAATCTCCATCAAATCCTCCTCCACAAAAGCACGGTGAGTGGAACCCCCACCACGCGGGAGGCTGCAGAGAGAAATGGTGGTGGGTGGCTTTGGGGGGAATTGGCTGGTGGCAGAGGGGCTGACAGGCAAGTTGGGCTGAACCCAGACCCCTCTTTCTGCAGGCAAATGACAAAACTGTACCCAGAGGAAGTAAGTCTCTTAGGTGGCCCTGAGTGAAGCCTTAAATGCTGCAGGAGGGCTCACCCTGGTGGTTCAGTGGACAGGATCCACCTGCCAGTGCAGGGGACATGGGTTTGACCTCTGGCTCTGAAGGATTCCACATGCCACCAGGCAACTGAGCCTGGGAGCCACAGCTACTGAGCCCACATGCCACACTTACTGACCCCTGCCCGCCTGGAGCCTCTACTCTGCAACTAGAGAAGCCACTGCAATGAGAATCCCATGCACTGCTAGAAAGAATAACCCCAACTACTCTTCCTAGAGAAAGCCCACGCATAGCAACAAAAGACCCAGTGCAACCAAAATAAATAAATAAATGTTAAAATGCTGTAGTGACAGCAGGAACAGTACCGGGCTGTGGTGACATCATCAGAGCCAGCTGTGGTACCCAGGGTCTCCATCCTTCCTTCTCAGCAGAGACCAGAGTCTTTACAGGCCTCTCGCCTAGCTTCTGTAGCTTCGGGTGTCTCTTGGCTTGTAGGTGGCTGTCTTCTCCCTGTATCTTCACATCACCTTCCCTCTGTGTGTCTGTCTCTGGGCCAGGTTTCCCCTTTTATAGGAACCTAATCAACTACAAAGACCCAATTTCCAAATAAGGTCACAACTCCAGGTACCAGAGGGTTAGGACATCAACATGTTTATGGGAGAACAATTGGACCCATAGCAAGTGTCATATAATTTGTCTTCCATTCGATGGCTGTGAAAACTTCAGGTCAGGAATGATTCCGATTATTCTTAATGATATTTGACTTTTGTGCTTTTTTAAAATTGAAGTATAGTTGATTTGGCTTTCTTGGTGGCTCAGACAGTAAAGAATCTACCTGCAATGCAGGAGACCAGGATTCAATCCCTGGGTGGGGAAGATCCCCTGGAGAAGGGAATGGCTACCCACTCCAGTATTATTGCCTCGAGAATTCCATGGACAGAGGAGCCTGGCAGGCTACAGTCCATGAGGTCACAAAGAGCTGGACACGGTAGAGTAACTAACACTTTCATGTCGGTAGGTAGTTGATTTACAATGCTGTGTTAATTTCAGGTGTACAGAGAATTCCCCGGCAGTCCAGTGGTTAGGATTTCACTGCCGAGAGCACAAGTATATGTGTGTGTGTGTTCTTTTTCAGATTCTTTTCCTTTATATGTTATTACAAAATACTTGCCTTTTTGTTATTATTTCTAAGATCTGCTTGGAGATGAAGATTACTATTCACCTTCTGCATAAGACAGATATTAAATATTTTCATCTATTCAATTTTGTATGTACAAAATTTGTTTTTAGAGTCTGTCTTATTTTTTATTTAATTTATTGAAGTATAGTTGATTTACAGTGTTTCAGATATACAGCAAGCTGACTCAGTTATAAATATATGTGTGTGTATGTTGTGTCCACTCAGTCGTGTCCGACTCTGCGACCCTATGGACTGTACCCTAGGAGTCTCCTCTGTCCATGGGATTTTTCCAGGCAAGGATACTGGAGTGGGTTACCATTTCCTCCTCCAGGGGACCTTCCTGACCCAAGAATTGAAATTGCGTCTCTTGCGTCTCCTGCATTGGCAGGCGGATTCTTTACCACTAGGAAGCCCTTATGTGTATATACATACATATACATATATGTGTGTGTGTGTGTATATATATGTGTGTGTGTATATATATATATATATATATATAATCCTTTTTCAGATTCTTTTCCTTTATAGGTTTTTACAGAGTATAGTTCCCTGTGCTGTATGTAGGTCCTTGCTGGTTATCTGTTTTATATGTAGTAATGTGCATCTGCTAATTTCAAACTCCTAACTTATCCCTCCCCACCCCCTTTGCCTTTTGGTATTCATAAATTTGTTTCCTGTGTCTGGGGTATGATGTTATTTTTGAAGCACTCTTACATATGCTATCTCTAACATTCTTGAGATTCTTTCCCCTGTTTATAGATGAGGACACCTCTGCTTGGAGACATGAGGTCTCCAACGTTGCATATAGAATCAGTGACAGCCAAGTTTAAAGCCAATTCAAAATGTTACTGTGCTGAGCCCACACAGGCATTGGGAGAAAAAAAAAAAAAAAACACTACTTAAATAAACTATTTGTAGTACTTTGCTGAACTTGAGTGCATGTCTTACTAGGGAGGTTGTTTCAAATAAATGAAATTCTAGCTCACAAACCCCTGCTCCTGAATGTCTGAGAAAGTGGAGGCCAGCGTGTTTCCAGGTCCTCTTTTGATTCATTTGTGATTACGATGTGGCTGCCAGGAACAGAGTGGGCGAAGTGGCTCCTCTGGCTGCCTGCCCTTCTCCTGACCCCAGAAGCTCCAAGCAGAGGAAACAGGTGGAGCACTCGCTGGCAGCACCAGCAGGCAGGATCACTGGATTCTGCCTCTGGTCAGTGGTGATCAGACGTGGGGAAATGAATCCTTAGACCACCTAGCTTATCCCTGAGGTCCACCGGTGTTTGTGACAGCCCCTGAGGCGGATGCTGCGACCCTTGGGGTCACCCAGGGAATGTGACTTGGGGGCATGTCACAACAGGTCTCCCTTTCTCCTTTATCCTTGCAAGCTCTGGGGCGGTGGTGGGTAGTAGTCAAGACAAACTAGAATGTCCCTTCCCCTAGAGCAACCACCCTTCTCTGGCCTGAATCAGGTCCCCCCGACCCCCCTCAATTGATACCCTGAAGCCCTAACACTTTTGAAGCTAGGCCTTTTAGGAGATAACTAAGATTAAATGAGGTCATAAAGCTAGGATCCAAATCCCTTTGGGCTGGTGGTCTTGAAGAAGAGGAGGAGAGAATGTGATCTCTCCCTCTGTCCCTAGAGGCCCTGTGAAGACACAGCAAGAGGGAGGCCATCTGCACGCCAAGAAAAGAGTCCTCACCAGATTCTGAATCAGCTGATGCTTCCTCCTTGGACTTCTGGCCTCCTGAGCTGTGGGAAGTGACCATGCGTTCTGTAGGGCCCCTAGTCTGGGGTCTTCCGATGTGATCCCCTGAGCTGCCTCAGACACGCCTTGCGTATCTTCCCATCTTCTGTTTCCCATCCACCTGCCCTGCTGTCCCTCTCTCATCCCAGGACTGGGAGCACAGACCCCAGTCTCAGGACCAGGCCATGTGTCCAGGTGCCGCCCGCCAGTGGATATCATGATTACCCATTGCTGGAGGGAGCTTGGGGCCGCATCCTGCCAGCCCCCTAAGGTAAAGCTGAAGGCCCCAGCCCAGGGCTCTGCCCTCCAGGCCTGATATCTCTTCTATATTGCTAAAGGAGGAGAGAAGCAGCCCAGAGTCTGATTGGCTACATAAGGCTCGATCAAAAGCACAAAACCCAAAGCCAGACACAAATAGTGGCTTTGACCGCTGTTTCAAACCAGTTCAAACCAGAAAAAGCTGCTTGCCTTTCCAGCTCTGCTCCTAATGGCTTCTCTGGGAAACAGAGTTCCTGGTGCCTGAGAAATTGGTCCATGCCCGACGCAGGAGGATAGATGTCTGCCTGAAACAGTTCCACGACTCATGTGGGGTGGAAGGAACACCTCCTCAGCCCTTTGTGTCTTTTATGTCTCCTTCCAGCCAACATTGTCCAAATCCCGACAGGAAGAGGGCACAGCCCACATATGTAGGCACGTTTTAAAAAGTAAAACGACACAGATGAAACTAATTTTAATGATACGTTTTATTTAATTCAATCTATTAAAAACTATTACTTCAACACGTAATTCATCTAAACATTATGATGATGTATTTTGCATTCTTTTTATTTCAAACCAAGTCTTTGAAATTCAGCATGCATCCTGTACTTAAAGCACATCTCAGTTCAGATTTGCTACGATTCAAGTGCTTAATAGCCTTTTTGACAAATGGGACTGGAACAACTAGGTAGCCAACCTGAAAAAGAACGAAGTTGGGCCACTACCTCCCACCATTTACGAAAGTTTGACCCAGAATGGATCAAATTTCTTTACCACGGAAAAGAATCTACCTGCCAGTGCAGGAGACACGGGTTCAATTCCTGGTCCGGGAAGATTGCACATTAGGAGGGACAACTAAGCCCATGCACCATAACTACTGAGTCAGAGGTCTAGAACCTGTGCTCTGTAGCAAGAGAAGCCACCACGATGGAAAGTAGTCCTACTCGCCACAGCTAGAAAGAACCTACGTGCAGCATCGAAGACCCAGCACAACCAAACATAAATAAATAAATGAATCTTTAAAAAAAAAAAGGATGGATCAAAAACCTAAATGTAAGAGCTATAACTATAAAACTCTTAGAAGGAAAAGTAAGCATAACTCTTTTTGATTGGATCAGGCAGTGTTTTCTTAGCTACAGCCCCAAAACAGTAACAACCAAAGGAAAGGCTGACAGGTTAGACATCATCAAAATTAAAAGCTTTTGTGCTTCAAAGGACACTCTCAAGAACATGAAAAGACAAATGTCAAAATGGAACAAAATATTTGCAAATTAAATATCTGATAGGGAACTTCTATTTAGGAAATAAAAAGAATTCTTACCACTCAACAATAAAATTTCAACCCAATTTAAAAATGGAAAAGGGTTTGAATGGCTGTTTCTCCAAGGAAAATATACATAGGACCAATAAGCACACAGAAAGAAAGATGATCAACATCATTAGTCATCAGGGGAGTACAAATCAAAACCTCAGTGAGACTACTCCACACTCACTAGGGTTGCTATAAAAAGATGGACGATAACAAGTGTTGGTGGGAATGGATGAGGTGATATAAAATGGTGTGATGGCTGTGGAGAACAGTTTGGCAGTTCTTCAAACAGTTAAACATAGAGTTTGTGTGTGTGTGTGTGTGTGCGCGCGCGCGCGCGCACGTGCGTGCGCATATGCACACACTCAGTTGTGTCTAACCCTTTGTGACCCATGGACTGTGAACCATGGATTCTCTGTCCATGGAATTTTCCAGGCAAGAATACTGGACTGGGTTGCCATTTCCTCCTCCAGGGGATCTTCCTGACCCAGGGATCCAGTCCACATCTCTAGCATCTCTTGCATTGGCAGATGAATCCTTTACTAACTGTGCCACCTGAAAGTCCAGGTGTTACCATACAACCCAGCAATTCTACACCCCAGTATATACCCAAGAGAATTGAAAATGAATGTTTAGCCCAAAACTTGGGCATGAATGTTCATAGCAGCACTATTTATAACATCTACAAAGTAGAAATAACCCAAAAGTCCATCTACTGAGGAACAGATAAATAAAATGTGATCTTGGGGATTCCCTGGTGGTCCACTGGCTAGGACTCTGCACTCTTACTGCTGAGAGCCCGGGTTCAATCCCTGACTGGGGAACTAAGATACTACAAGTCTTGTGGCACAGTGTGGCCAAAAAAGAAAGAAAGAAAAGAAAAATGTAGTTTATCCATAATAGTGGAATATTATTCAGCCCTAATGAGAAATGATGCACTAATACATGCTACAGCATATTGAACCTTGGAAACATCACGCTGATTTTAGCATGCTATAGGAAATGTCATGACCAACCTAGACAGCATACTAAAAAGCAGAGACATTACTTTGTCAACAAAAGTCCGTCTAGTCAAGGCTATGGTTTTTCCAGTGGTCATGTATGGATGTGAGAGTTGGACTATAAACAGAGCTGAGTGCCGAAGAATTGATGCTTTTGAACTGTGGTATTGGAGAAGACTCTTGAGAGTCCCTTGGGCTGCAAGGATATCCAACCAGTCCATCCTAAAGGAGATCAGTCCTGAGTGTTCACTGGAAGGACTGATGTTGAAGGTGAAACTCCAATCCTTTGGCCACCTGATGCGAAGAGCTGACTCATTTGAAAAGACCCTGATGCTGGGAAAGATTGAGGGTGAGAGGAGAAGGGGACGATAGAGGATGAGATGGTTGGATGGCATCACCAACTCAATGGACATGAGTTTGGGTAAACTCCGGGAGTTGGTGATAGACAGGGAGGCCTGGTGTGCTGCAGTTCATGGGGTCGCAAAGAGTCGTACACAACTGAGCAACTGAACTGAAGCTGACATAAGAAATGTCCTATTCTGGACAAATCTATACAGACTGACAGTAGACTAGTGGTTGCCAGAGTCTGAGGACTGAGGAAAATGGAGGAAGACTGACTTCTCGTGGGCACAGGATTTCTTTCTGGAATTACATAGGGATGATGGCTGTGCAATCTTGTGAATATACTTTCAACCACTGAATTGTACACTTGAAAAATCAATAAAATTTAAAAACCAGAGAGGAAGACATTTGCTGCAAATCACACAGATAATAACATCCAGTTGGAGCTAGACCCTGATGTAGCCTCCTACATAAGATTTTGTCCCCATGACCTCATGTGACCTGTGGGGCTACACTTCTTTCTTTCTTTTTTATTTTCCTTTTTTTCTTCCCCTTTTTTTTGTATTGGAAGAACATGACATTAAAGGAAACTTGGGATTTCCCTAGTGGTCCAGTGGTTAAGAATCTACCTGCCAATGCAAGGGACACGGGGTCAACCCCTGGTCCAGGAAGATTCCACGTGCTGAGGGGCAACAAAGCCCGTGAACCCCAACTACTGAAGCTTGCGTGTGCCTAGAGCCCATGCTCCGCAACAAGAGAAGCCGCCACGGTGAGAAACACACACGCAGCAACTAGGGAGTAGCCCTTGCTTGCCTGCACACCGCAACGAAGGCCCAGAGAAGCCAAAAATAAACAAAGACTGAAAACAAAAGAAACTCGAAGGGCAAAATCCTTTGATAAAGTGAAAAAGGAATTGACACAGGAGAAATAATCCAAGTGGCCAATATGAAAAATGTGCAACCCCTTCAGCAGCTGAGACAAAATAAAGCAACCTCGAGACAGGGTTGCCTCCCTAACAGTACCAAATAGGGAAAAAGGTTGAGTCAGGGGGACTTGAGTATGCCGAGGGGAAGAGGGTTAATTGCAACAATCACTTTAGACGGCAATTTGGCAACATTTAGTAAAGCTAAGAGGCAAACATCCCTCCGCTTATACACCCCAACAAAACCTCTGTGCAGAAGCCAGAAGGCCTTGTGCAAGAATGTCACTGCAGCAAAGGAGGATGAAAATTGAAAGCAGCTTCCGTGTCTAGCGTTTGGGGGAAGGAGTAAATGAAGCATGTTACATTCACACGATGGAATATAAAATAAATACAGTTAACATCAAGTAGCTAGATATTTCTGAATTAACGTGGAAACTGTGGTACGTCACTGTTCAGGTTTATTTAAAACATACAATGCAGTGTACATCTGTGTAAATGTATATAAGTATAGCAAAAGTATCAAAATGGACTGAAAGAGAATGCCACTCATTCACGTTAAGGGTTGTTTCTGGGACAGGGCAGGGTGGGAAAAAGACTGGAGTGATGAAGCAGGCTTTGACAGCGCAGACACGCATTATTTCTAAAACTATGAAGCCACCACGTCCTGACAGCCACTCTGTCGGGAATGGGTATGTGTCTGATATTCTCTGTACTTGGACTTTAACTAGTTCTTATTAAAAAGTAACACAAATAGTATCCCCTGACCCTCATTTAATCTGATGTTAAGTTTCCATTCTGATTTACGGGAATGTCTGGCTAATCTAAAAGTCAAAGTGCCAGGAACCTCAACTTTTTGGAATGCAGCCCTCAAACCAAGAGAAGAGCTCTTGGTGCGGAGGAAACATTGTTATAAAGCCCAATTCAGGTAGAAACTTCAGGCTTAGTTGGTAAAATAATAAGGCAGAATATTAGAAACAGTTCTCACAGCGGAGAAGTTGTGAGTAGCCCAGAAGGCTATTAAGTTTCATGTCTTTCTAGCAGGGTCAGTGAAGTCACTGTAAAGCTCACAATTAAGGAAGGGCTGGACGAGGCGGGGGCTGGGGTGCAGACATTGCCAAAGTCGGGGTGTGCAGAGACATCCCCTTCCAGGGGCAACTTATGAGACAGGAAGAGAAGTCATCTGCCCCCACAGCCTCCCGGGTGGGGGCCTGCCTAGAGAGAACCCAGGAGGAGGAACGCAGAGAAGGTCCCGCAGAAGCAGAGCAGATGGCTTTGGGGGGAAACAACTTCTTTGACAACTCACAGCCCTGCCCCCAAGATCAGGCCTCTGCTGTTCCGAGAGCTTCAGGGCCCCCAGAGCCAGGCATCTGGCCAAGAGGGACATGAGGTCTTGCCCGGCAGGTACATGCCGCTCCCACGCTGCTGAGCTACTCCGAGGACACCACCAGAACTCCTGTCACCATGGTTGCCGTGATGTGTCTCCCAGACTCCGCATCAGACCCGACACGCAGACACTCAGCTGCTGGAAGTACTTGACTACTAATAGCTCTCGGCTCATCCCATCCTGGGAGCTGCCCTCGAGTGAGAAGAGCTGCCTGGGGCTTCCCTGGTGGCCCAGTGGGGCTAAGAATCTGCCTGCCAGAATGTAGGGGATCCGAGTTCGGTCCCTGGTCCAGGAAGATTCCACATGCTGCAGGGCAACAACTACTGAGTCCTGAGCTCTAGAGCCCACAAACCGTAGCTACTGAGCCCAAGAGTCACAACTACTGAAACCTGCACGCCCTAGAGCCCCTGGTCTGCAAACGAGAAGCCACTGCAATGAGAAGCCCGAGCATCGCCACAAAGAGTAGCCCCCACTTTCTGCAACTAGAGAAACCCATTGTGCAGCAATGAAGACAACCAAAAATAAATAATAAATAAGTAAAATAAATTTTTAAAAAAGAGAAAGAAAAGAGCTGCCTGGTCTAAGTTGCAATACTCCCCAGGGATAGCCCAGATCCAGGAACTGTTAGCTTGGGGACCCAGCTCGGGATGTCTCTGAAGGTCTACCCAGCCTCAGAGCTCCCTGTGGGAATGGCTGAGGCTCTTTTATAAGCTGCCTCATTCTGTGTCTCTCACTTACTGTAGAGGTGTGTCCCCAAGGACACTCCCTAATAAACCTCCTGCTGAAAATCTCATCTCCAAATCTGTTTCCCAGGGAACAGTCAAAGACACAGGATATCTAACAATGGTCTGAAGTTACCAAAAACATATTACAATGTGTTTAGGAGCCTCTATCTGAGACCGTGTGTGATATATCTATATTCGGTTCTGCATTAGAATCAGCTGCAAACAATAAAGGCCGCCCCCAAAATATTGCCTTCAGCAAAATGGACCTTTAGTTCTTTCTCACATAAAAAGAGCCCAGGGCAAAACTAATCTAGAGGACAGAAAGCAGATAGAGAAGATATATGGGAGAAGGGGATGGGGATTGAGTACAAAAAGGCACAAGGAAACTTCTGGTGGTAATGGGGAAACACTATATCTTTATTGGGATGGGAGAAGGCAATAGCACCCCACTCGAGTCCTCTTGCCTGGAAAATCCCACAGACGGAAGAGCCTGGTAGGCTGCAGTCCATGGGGTCGCTAAGAGTCGGACACGACTGAGCGACTTCACTTCCACTTTTCCCTTTCATGCATTGGAGAAGGAAATGGCAACCCACTCCAGTGTTCTTGCCTGGAGAATCCCAGGGACGGGGGAGCCTAGTGGGCTGCCGTCTATGGGGTCGCACAGAGTCGGACACGACTGAAGCAACTTAGCAGCAGCAGCAGCAGTTGCATATGTCAAACCTCATTGAACAGTACACTTAAAATGGGTATATTTTATTTCATGTAATTTATGACAATAAAGTTGAATAGCCCAGAAACAGGAAGTCTGGGATTAAAATGCTCCCAGGTGACAGAGACTCATCTTCTTGTGTTTCTCTTCCTTGCAGCATCTTTAGTCTCAAAATCACCTCATGATCCAGAATGGCTGCAAAAGCTCCAGTACTTACATACTTTATTTAGGCAGAAAGACGAAAACAGGGATAAGAGCCATCTCCCTCATTTCTAAAGAGGAAGTAAGTGCCACACAACACTTCTGCTCACATTTCATTGGCCAGAACTCAGTTATATATAACTACACCTTCTAATAAGAACGCTGGAAAACATGTGGTCCTTAAATGAGATCTTTGCAGCTCCAAATGAATTTGAGATCCTCTCGGTGAAGAACCGGAGGAATGGCTACTGGGGCAATTCTCAGAGTATCTTAGAAAGATTCCAATGAAAAAGTAGTTGAAATAAAGAAACTTTGTATACTTTGTAAAGGGAGAACATCAAGCTGGAAGAGAAAGGGGACTGACTTGGGGAGTCTCAGGGCTTTCCCAGTGAAGGGAAATGTCATAATGTCAGTACACGACTATATCTACACAGTTAAGACAAGTTTAGGATCTGCAAAGATCTAACATGCAACATAAAAATCATTTTATTTTCTTGGTAGATTTGTGCTTCCCTAGGGCTGGAGGCAGTGTTGCACTGAAATGGCAGTGGCTGCTAAAAGGTTTCTTTTGGGGGTGATAAAACTTTTCTGGGGAATTCCCTGGTGGTCCAGAGGTTAGCACTTGGTGCTTTCACTGTTGGGGCTCAGGTTCAATCTCTGGTCAAGGAACTAACATTCTGGAAGTAGCACAATGCTTCCAGAAAAAATGTTCTAAAATTGGTCCTGGTGATGGTTGCCCAACTCAGTAAATAAAGACCATTATTTGTGTCTTTAAATGGGTGAATTGCATAGTATCTGAACTACTCTCAATAAAGCTGTTACCACACACAGGGGCACAAAAGATTTTCTTGTATCCTCCTGGCAGGTCAACAGAACAGCATTCCTGCCTCCAGGCCTTTGCAGACAACTGTGCCCCCCACCTGGGAACCTCCCTCCCTTGCTCCCTCCACTTGTAAGCCCTTTTAGCCTTGAGAGTTCCCAAGAAGCCCAAGGCATGCCTGAGCCTCAGGCTTAGGGAAAATACACAGTGGTTAAGTGGTTAGGAAGGTCCAGTGGTTAAGATGTCTTTTCCTGATTAGGTTGTTATATAATATTGAGCAGAGTTCCCTGTGCTATACCATAGGTCCTTGTTGTGCTTTGGGCTTAGTCATTCAGTCGTGTCCGACTCTCTGTGACCCTATGGAAATTAGTCCACCAGGCTCCTCTGTCCATGGGGATTCTCCAGGCAAGAATACTGGAGTGGGTTGCCATGCCCTGCTCCAGGGGATCTTCCCAACCCAGGGATCGAACCCAGGTCTCTTATGGATTGCAGGCGGACTCTTGACTGACTGAGCCACCAGAGAAGCCCAGGTCCTTATTGGCTATCCTTTAAATACAGAAGTGTTACCTGTCAATCCATGTGTTTTGACTATAGGGCCTCTGCTTGCATCTCACTTGGTTCAGATACAGGAGGTATTTGGATGAGTGTACAGAGGAACTACACAGGGACTTCCCTGGTGGTCCAGTGGTTAAGACTCTGAGATTCCACTGCAAGGGACACAGGTTCCATCCCTGGCCAGGGAATCAAGATTCTGCACGCTTCTGTTGTTGTTTAGTCGCTCAGTCGTGTCCGACTCTGCCATCCCATGAACTGCAACACACCAGGCTGTCTTTCACCATCTCCCAGAGTTTGCTCAAACTCCTTTCCTTTGAGTTGGTGATGCCATCCAACCATCTCATCTTCTGTCACCCTCTTCTCCTCCTGACCTCTTTCTTTCCCAACATCAGGGCATGACTCTTGATGTGGCCAAAAATTAAGAAAACAAAATAGACTCTATCTAGATGACAGAGTTGTATTTAATTTTGTATGTGAGACGAGTACCTCGCTCTTCTCACCCTGACCCCGGTCCCTGAAGTCTCGAGGCCCCAGTCTCCCTGCCTGCCCCTCTCCACTTCTGGAGAGTAACACAGAGTAGTCACCTGAGTCCATCTTGTCTCCCAGAGAAAGTTGTTTGGGGCCTGAGAGCCTCGGCAGGCCTGGGCTTATCCTTAAGGATAACTCGGGCTGACGGGCAGCTTCCTGTCCTGACTTGGGGAGGAGATGGTTCCTTCTCTGCCTGCTGTCCCTGGAGTTCAGACCCGCTGCCTGCAGAATCTGCAGAATTACCCCCAGCCCTTCGGGAACAAAGTCAAGAGGCTCACAGGAGGCTCCAGGGGTCCAGGATCTGAAGCTTCCCTGCCATGTGTCAGTCACCGGTGGAGGGAGGCGAGAGCATCGCAGGGCCTCACCGTGAGCCACTGGTAGCTCCAGAACCTGGGTCTTTGGACCGCACCCCAGTCTCTGTGGTCCCTCCCTCCTTTGCTTTGCCTGGAAACCATGGGGGCAGAAGCTATCAGCACCCCTGTCTTCAGGTGAGGGTGGGGGTGGCCCGGGCACCAGCAAGGAAGGAAAGCTCAAAGCGCTTTGCAGACAGTAAAGCACCTGGCCTGGTGGTCCCTCTTTTCAGGGTTGAGGCCGCAGGAGTGCCACGTGGCGCTGGGCTCGGCTTTGGGAGGAGGAGGGGGTTGGCTGGATTGGTTCCAGGGCTGCTCCTACCTCCACTATCTTCCCAATAAGGCTGTCCTAGTTTGCCAGAGAAGGCCACAGTTCAGAAGGAGCCGGGGCGAGCGAGGGCCAGGCCCCGCCTTCAGGAAGCCAGGTGAGGCCCCAGCAGGCCCGCTGTCCAGAAAGGACTCCCCATCAGAGCCCAGCATTTGGGTCAGAGTGCACCTGGTCACCCAGACCTCCATCTTCCGGTCTCCATGAGGACATGAGGCGCTGGGCCCTCTCAGGCTCCCTTGCCACCAGCCACTCCCAGAGCAGGACCCCTCGGCCAGCCTGGCCGGCCCAGCCTGTTGAGAGTCCGCCCAGAGCCTGATCGAAGTGGAGCCTCCTGAGAACTCAGGGACCCCACAAGTCGGCCTCCACTCTCCCTGCCCCAACCCCCACAGGCCAGTCTGCAGGGGCCACCCTGGGGCTCTGTCTGTGTCCCCATGTGCCCACCTTGCCCTTGTGGGGAAGGCCCTTGTCACCTTTCTCCACCCACTAGGCACTTTTTATCCTTCAGACTCATCTCGAGGCTCAGATGTGGCCTCCCTAAGCACCCTCTGGCCTCCAGCTCCGGCTCCCCCCGGGCCCTCGGGCCCCATGTTCCTCTCTCAGCCCTGTGTTCCTCTCTTAGCACTACGGTCAGTCTTACAGAGGACGGGTTACCTACTGGCAGCACCCCCAATTCGAGAGCACCGTGAGGGCTCTCCACCTCGCCATGGGTCAGCCCTGCCCATGTACAGGTGACATGGGAGGGTCAGGGCTAGTAGCCTGGGAGTTGGCCGTTCTGCAACTGGACGGGGCACTCGGGGCTTCTGGGAAGCCGAGGGAGTGAAGGAGCAAGCAGTTACCATGGCCCAGGCAACCACCTTCCTCCTGCCCACACTGGCCAGAGGCCAGAGTGATTCAGCACTGGGGGCCGGCTTCCCGCCGAAAGCCCCGAGAGCACTGCTGCTTCCACCAGCTAGCCAGCCAGCAGGGAGCTTGTGCCTGCCAGGGCCTGGACCAGCCTTTCTGAGACGCCATCCCCAGACCAGGGTTCAAACTTTGGGACCTGGGCTTCTGAGTATCCAGTCGCAGCTGTGTAGCCTTGGGGGTATTGCCCAGCCTCTCTGGGCCTGGGTTTCCTCATCTCCAAGAAGCTGGGATTAGAACTCAGCATTCCTCCCAAAGTGGATTTGAGAAATTATCAATAAATAAAAGTGACCTCTCTCCCTGAACATCTGGCCCTTTGTCTGCAGGCCCCACCCTCTCTTACCTCTCAGAGCTATTCCTACTCTTACCTGGTCAGGGTGGGACCATAAAGAGGGCTGAGCGCTGAAGAACTGATGCTTTTGAACTGTGGTGCTGGAGAAGATTCTTGAGAGTCCCTTGGACTGCAAGGAGATCAAACCAGTCAATCCTAAAGGAAATCAACCCTGAAGATTCATTGGAAGGTTGAAGCTCCAATGCTGAAGTTGAAGCTCCAATACTTTGGCCACCTAATGCAAAGAGCAGACTCATTGGAAAAGACCCTAATGCTGGGAAAGATTGAGGGCAGGAGGAGAATGGGATGACAGAGGATGAGATAGCTAGATGGCATCATCGACTCAATAGACATGAGTCTGGGCAAACTCCGGGAGATAGTGAAGGAAAGGGAAGCCTGGTGGGCTGCAGTCCATGGGGTCACAAAGAGTCGGACACGACTGAGAGCCTGAACAACAACAACCACCTGTTCAGGTAGTTCTTCCTGCTCTTGATGCCTCCTCCCAGCTACCCACAGGAGGTCTGATCTCTCAGCTCTTGGCACACCTCTCAGTGTTGGCACTCAAGGCACACAAGGTGGCTCTCTGTGTGCTCTCACCCTTTCTGCTCTTTGAGGGTCTTACAGGGTCCCCAGGGATAGCCCAGTGAAGCACTCGGCAAGTTTTCCTTCTTGCAATAGAAGTGCAGTGGTGGTGTCAGAAAAGCAAAGAACTGCAGGTCTCTGCTAGAAGTTCAGACACAGAAACAAATTCCTGCCTGTGCTGCATGCCCCCGAGGCAGCTCCCTGACTCCTCCAGACATCTGTCTCCAGCCTTGGCAGGCAGGCTGTCTGTCTGGGTTTCTCTTCAGGGCTTCATGGGGAGTGAAGGAATCTGCCTATGGGAAGTGCTCCCTGTGATGGAAGCTTCCAGATGTTAGCACAGCTGGAAAGGACAGATCATGAGGGTCACACGCTATCTGCATGCCCACCAATGTCTTGGGGCGTAAGCTGGCATGGGATTGGTGGTCATATTTTCCAAGTCAAAAGTCAGGAGACCCAGATTGACTGTGGGATGGATACTCTTCCTGGAGCACCTGAGTCCCGGAGCAGCTGCAGGTGTGTCTGCCAGGTGTACAGGGGGGCCAGGGAGGCTACACATCCCCACCATGAAGCCTGGGGAGGCATTATCCACAGGGCGTCAGTTCCCTGCTGCTGCTGCTGCTAAGTCGCTTCAGTCGTGTCCGACTCTGTGAGACCCCACAGACAGCAGCCTACCAGGCTCCGCCGTCCCTGGGATTCTCCAGGCAAGAACACTGGAGTGGGTTGCCATTTCCTTCTCCAATGCATGAAAGTGAAAAGTGAAAGTGAAGTTGCTCATTCGTGTCCGACTCTTTGTGACCCCATGGACTGCAGCCTACCAGGCTCCTCCATCCATGGAATTTTCCAGGCAAGAGTACTGGAGTGGGGTGCCATTTCCTTCTCCAGAGGATCTTCCCGACCCAGGGATCGAACCCAGGTCTCCTGCATTGCAGGCAGACGCTTCACCTTCTGAGCCACCAGAGGAGGCAACCTGGCCCCTAAGGATCTGTTAATACCTGCCAGAGGACATGTGTGACTGTGTACTCAACCCGGCATCTTCGCCAACCTCTGACAAAAAGACCCGTCACAGGCCTCTGGGCTCCGCACGCTCATGTCAGAGGGCCTAGAGCATTGGGGTGGTGACTCCACTCAGCCTCCTGTGTCTCCGAGCTCCAGAGGTGGGGGGCTGGGTCTTCCTGAAGGGGATGCCTGGGTGCCCTCTTCTTTCTCCAAGCTCTCCCTTCTTCCCAAGGGGCTGAAGCCCTGCTCACCCCTTGCCATGCCCCATTTCCATGCCTCAAGGTCTTGGTCATGGAACAGCACCTGTGAACCATCCCCTTTCCCTTGTAGCCGCCGCCCTTGCCCTGGAGTCACTGGAGGCCCTGCGCACCCTTCTAGCCAACACTCTCTCTACTCGGTGACTCGGTCTTTGCTCAGACTCCATGAAGGAGTGCTGAGGGCAAGAATCATCTCATTCTCCTCTGCATCCCAGGCTTATTATTGGGGCCGGGCAACAAATGTCTCCACCATGTGAGACGGGAAATGTCTCCATGGCGTGCAGCTTGGCTTGATATGGAAACTATCATTTTTTTTTCCCCTTGTTCATTTTCTTTGTTGCCTAAGAAAGATCCGATACATTCCAGTGCTGAACGCACCTCCCAGGAGAAAAATGCAAATGTTTTCCTTTATATCCAGGAAGTATCTGGAAGTTAAGCTAGCCTGGCCTTTGAAGAAAGGATCTAACATGAAAGAAAAAGAGCACTTTAGGGGGTGGAAGAATAAAGAGGTGAAGGTAAAGGGGGAGAGGGGGCTGCCATGCTCTCAGCTCTTCAGGCTGGGAGCTGGTCCTGCCAGGAAAGTTCCATTTTGGGGGGGTGAGCAGGGATGAGCAGCTGCTTGGGAGTGGCTGTGAGAGGTCCTTGAGAAGGACCACTAGGGGCAACATGGGGGAGGGCATCAGCAGCCAGCCATGGAGTGAACCCTTGTTGAACAAACCCCTCCCCACAGGCTGGCACCTACGAAAGCCACCAGTGATGTCCAGGGTACAAGCAGCCAGAGAGGGGGCTGTGGGGCTCTCAGGGTTGGGCACGTGACAGGAAGCCTCTGAACTGGATGGTGCTTGGTGACACCCAATAATAACTGAATCAGTGGGGAAAGGGTAAATTCCCTGGAGGTCCAGTGGTTAGGACTCCATGCTCTCACTGCCAGGGGCCTGGGTTCAGTCCCTGATTAGGGAACTAAGATCCTGAAAGTCATGTGTGTGTGTGTGTGTGTGTGTGTGTGTATACACTCAAGTGCATGCTCAGTCGTGTCCACTTCTTTTGTGACCCCATGGACTGTAGCCCACCAGGCTCCTCTGTCCACGCAATTTTCCATGGAAAGGATACAAGAGTGGGTTGCCATTTCCTCCTCCAGGGGATCTTCCCCCAACCCAGGGATTGAACTCTTGCATTTCCTGCATTGGGAGGCAGGTTATTTACCAATCTCGCCACCTGGGAAGAGACTGAAAGTCATGTGGCACAGCCAACAAAAAAAAAAATTGGGGAAAGGGTGGTGTAAAACCATAGACTTGCTAGCCCTTGGAAGTCAGCTGAAGGCTCTGTTTCAAGGTCAAGGCCATGACACCCTGTCCTCCCCTACCCGTCCCAGCTCCTCTGCCAGCTCCATCTGAGCCTGAGGATCTCCCCCATAGGGTGTGGGGTTGAGAGCCCACAGAGAGAGGGGACCGTGAGCCCTCACTCTCTTCACTGTGCAGGGGATGGGAGCTTCCTCTTCCCCGGTCGTCCCATCTCCTGGAGACGCTGACACAGAGGGCTGTGCAGAAAGAGGTGAATTTCATTTGCTGCTAATGGTTTTGGGCACAAACCTGGCCTGTGAGTCTGGTCTAACTGCATCTAGGGAAAACTCCTGTGTTCTGTTTGCTGCACGATAAGTTGCTTTAGTCCAACTCATTGTGACCCTACAGACTGTAGCCCACTAGGCTCCTCTTCCATGGGGATTCTCCAGGCAGGAATACTGGAGTGAATTGTCATGCCCTTCTCCAGGGAGTCTTCTGCACCCATAGATTGAACGTGTGTCTCTTAGTCTCCTCTATTGGCAAGCAGGTTCTTTACCACTAGTGTCACCTGCGGTAGTGCTGCAGAATATTCTGAACTCCAAGTATATCGGCTTTCCCATCACGTAATCCCGCAACCCCAGCTGGGTGCCGTACAACACCATTCTGACACTATCTACCTAGAAGAAGGGGGGAAGTCCAACAGGGGAAGGGTTCAGTCCCCCGAGACCACTCCCTACTCCCTTCAGAGGCCAGTCACAAGTCCAGATTGTGTCCTGTGCTTCTCACCACCTGGCTATTGATTGGAGGTTCCTGTGACCCTCCTCGGATTTGACTAATTTGCTAGAGGGACTCACAGAACTCAAGAAGACAGTTTGTGATAGTCACCCAGTTGTGTCCGACTCTTTGCGACCCCATGGACTGTAGCCCACTGGGCTCCTCTGTCCATGGAATTCTCCAGGCAAAATACTGTTGCCATTTCCTCCTCCAGGGAATCTTTCTGACCCAGGGATCGAACCTGGGTCTCCTGCATTGCAGGCAGATTCTTTATTGTGTGAGCCACCAGAGATGTCCAGATTACCAGTTCCTCATCAAAGGGTGTAACTCAGGAACAGCCAGGGTCAGAGATGCTTGGGGAAGTGGGGAGGAGTCTCCCCACCCTCCTCCAGGGGTTCCACCTCCCAGCACCTCCACTAGGAAGCTCTCCAAACCCAGAACTTTGGGGATTCTTATAAAGCTTCAGGATTCATTAAATCATTGGCCATTGGTGGTTGAACTCACTCTCCAGCCCCTTCCCTTAGGCCAGGGGGAGGTGGGATGAAAAGTTCCAATCCCTCAACCACTCTGTGGGTTTCCCAGTCATCGAATCTATCCCGTGGGGGCTTTCCAAAGTCATCTTATAATATAAAAACGCAGCCTTGGTTGAAAGGGCATTGTTATGAATAACAAAAGATACTTTTATCTTTTAGGAAATTCCAAGGGTTTTAAGAGCTCTGTAGCAGGAAGTGGGGGCGGGAGGGAGGAAGATCAAATATATGCGTGTGCTAAGTTTCTTACGTCAAGGCTGTATATTGTCACCCTGCTTATTTAACTTAGATACAGAGTACATCATTCAAAATGCTGGATTGGATGAAGCACAAGATGGAATCAAGATTGGTGGGAGCAATATCAATAACCTCAGTTATGCACATGACACCACACTGATGGCAGAAAGTGAAGAAGAACTAACGAGCCTCTTGATGAAAGTGAAAGAGGAGAGTGAAAAAGTTGGCTTAAAGCTCAACATTCAGAAATTAGATCATGGCATCTGGTCCCATCACCTCATAACAAATAGATGGGGAAACAGTGGAAACACTGACAGACTTTATTTTGGGGGGCTCAAAAGTCACTGCAGATGGTGACTGCAGCCATGAAATTAAAAGACTCTTACTCCTTGGAAGAACCAAGACAGCATAGTAAAAAGCAGAGACATTACTTTGCCAACAAAGGTCCGTCTAGTCAAAGCTATGGTTTTTCCAGTAGTCATGTGTGGATGTGAAAGTCGGACTGTAAGGAAAGCTGAGCGCCAAAGAATCAATGCTTTTGAACTGTGGTGTTGGAGAAGACTCTTGAGAGTCCCTTGGACTGCAAGGAGATCCAACCAGTCCATCCTAAAGGAGATCAGTCCTGGGTGTTCATTGGAAGGACTGATATTGAAGCTGAAACTCTAATACTTTGGCCACCTGATGTGAAGACCTGACTCACTTGAAAAGACCCTGATGCTGGGAAAGATTGAAGGCAGGAGGAGAAGGGGATGACAGAGGATGAGATGGTTGGATGGCATCACCAACTCAGTGGACATGAATTTGAGCAAGCTCCGGGGGTTGGTGATGGACAGGGAGGCCTGACGTGCTGCAGTCCATGGGGTCGCAAACAGTTGGACACGACTGAGCTACTGAACTGAACTGAACTGAAGTCGCTTCAGTCCTGTCTCTTTGTGACCCTGGGAACTGTAGCCTACCAGGTTCCTCTGTTCACAGGATTCTCCAGGCAAGAATACTGGAGTGGGTTGCCACACCCTCCTCCAGGGTATCTTCCCAACCCAGGGATCAAACCTACGTCTCTTATGTCTCCTGCATTGACAGGCAGGTTCTTTACCACTAACACCACCCACCTGGGTGGAGGGAGATCAAATATATATTTCTTATTAAAAATCACAAGTTGCCATCGCCAAATACCACAGTGTGGGTGACTTAAACCATAGACATTAATTTCTCACATTTCTGGGGGCTGAGATCACAGTGCTGGGGTATTTGGTTTCAGTGAAGTTCTTCCTAAAGCTTCCAAGGGACCAGAGGATGCGTCCTGGTCAGGGGAGCTTCTGTGGAGTCACCTGCACCAGCACGAGATGGGGGGCTTTGCAGGGAGATGACAGGTTTGCAGGCACATGTCCTTCCTCACTCTCTCTGGGCTGTGCCCGGTGCCGGGGGAACCACTGCTCTCTTCTGGCTGCTCCTTGTGCAGGCATGGTCATCTCACTTCTCGTGTCTCCTCATCCTTCCAGCCCCGGGCTTTCACTTCCCAAATAAAGAAGCAGCCCTTGACTCTTTGCTCCAGTTTCTAGAGCCTATGGCTAGGGCACATGCTGCCCCTGTCTCTGTGTCCAGCGGTGGGAGAGCGTCAGGAGGTGGTGATGATTGTGAGAGCCACGCTTGTGAGACACTGGCAGTGCCCAGGAGACTTTCCAGGCAGAAAGACAGTCGTGAGGGGTCACTACCGCTCCCACTCTGGACGGCAGCCTCTAAACAGCTTTCTTGACAGAACAACCTCTTGTGAGTTTGTGACCCTGTGGTCAGTCTCTGAAGCCGTCGGCTTGGGCTGCTCTCACAACATACCACAGCATGGGTGGCTTAGACCATAGACATTGGTTTCTCACACTTTTGAAGGCTGGGAAGTCCAAGATCATGATGTCACCAGATTTGGCTCTTGGTGAGAGCCCTCTTCATGGCTTGCAGATGGACACCTTCCCACTGTGTCCTCACAGTGAGGAGTGTCCTCACAGAGGAAGAAGGGAGGGACGGAGAGGGGAAGGGGAGGGAGAAGACTTTGGTCTCTCTTCCTCTTCTTATAAAGGCACTATCCCCTTCTTGGGGGCGTCCCTGCTGGCTCAGCCAGTATAGAATCTGGTCTGCAATTCAGGAGATCCCTGGGTGGGGAAGATCCCTGGAGAAGGGAATGGCTGCCCACTCCAGTATTCTTGCCTGGAGAATCCCATGGATAGAGGAGCTTGGTGGGCTACAGTCCATGGTGTTGCAAAGAGTCACAATTAAGTGACTAAGCACACATACACAATCCAGTTCTTGAAGGCTCCACCCTCATGACCTAATCAACTCCCCAACCCTCCCCACTCCCTAACCCACCCCCCACCAGACCCCACCCCACCTCCAAACAGAATCACAGTGAGATCGAGGCTTCAGCATCTGAGGTTCAGGGGAGCAGTCACTCAGTCTGTAACAAGCTCACAGCAAACCCAACTGTAAGGGATAAGCACCCTCTACTATCCCCCATCTGAAGAAAGGATAGCAACATATCCTTCCTAGAATTCTATGTTCCTCTCCATTTACTACCCTCCTTCTCTTTCATTTATCTTTCAAATGTCTTATAGTTTGAAAGGACTCATTGTTTCCATCCACGTGGTCATGCATCTCCACTTCCTCTTGCTCCTGGTTCAAGCTGGCATTGACCTTCACCTGGGGACTCATGCCCGAATGTGGGTGTCATCTGTGTTCCTTCCCTCTCTCTCACCTCCTGCATCCAGTCCACCACCAAGTCCCCACAGTCCACTTTCCAGAATATTCCTTACATCTATCTGCTTCTCTCTATCTCCATGACAACTGCCAGCATCTCAAACTTGACCTTCAGGAAGACCTTCTCTCTGGTTCTGGTGTCCACTCCACCCTGTGGAACAGATCAGCTCTCAGATCATTGATTAGACGACTTTGCTCCCCTGTGTAAAACCTCTCAAGTCTCTCATTGCTCTTAATAATATGGCCCATGAGGCGTTGCCTGAATGCCCATCGTGACCTCACCAGCTTCATCTTCCTACTCTGACAAAGCAGAGCCCGTGTCGCCCTCTTCCTGTTCCTCCAACATCCCACAGTCAGCCTCAGGCGGTCCACAGTCACCACAGTCTCTGCTAAAATGCTCTGCCCTCACCCCAGGATCCTCCAGCCTGGCCCCTGCTCCTTAGATGTCACCTGTCAGGTGGCTTGCCGGAACCTCCCTCCAGTAGGTAAGATCCACCCCCTTTTACATGTCAGTAGCACCCATGCAATTGTGATCAATTAACCAGGTAGATGATTACCTGATTAAATGCACATTCCCCACCAGGTGTGAGCTTCCTCCGATGGGGACAATTTCTAGGACAATGCCACTGCACAAATGTCTGCTGAAGACGTGAATCCATTCTTAGGTACAGAGACATTGAGGGTTGCAGGAGGGAAGTGGTCAGCCTGAGGTCCCACAACTGGTGCCCAGCTGAGAAGAAACTGGGACCCAGGTGTCCTGGTCCCCAGGCAGCTGCTCTTGGTGGGTCCTTGAGCCTTGAGAGCAGAGAGGGAGAGGAGAAGGCAGACAGGGGACAGGAAAGACTCTGTCTCTGATCGGAGGGAGAGGAGTAGGGGAGAGAAGAGGCAAGAAGCCCAGGCTCCTGGCTCAGGAGAGGGGTGGGTGCTGGCACCATTTGCCAGGCGGAGGGCTGGGGAAGGAGGAAAGGAGGGCTGGGGAAGGCGAGTCGTGGGCATCCACAAGATGCCTGCAAGTGGCGGGATGCCTGGGCGTGGGGCAATTTGGGGTGGCAGCTGGGAGGGAGCAGCAGCGGGGAAGAGGCAGCTGAGCCTGGTGAGCAGAAGCTCCAGGGAAGATGCAAGAGGGAAGCAGAGAGAGAGCCACAAGCCTGTGAAACTAGCCACAGCCACCCGCCCGGGCTGCGGGAGCTGCCAGGTCTTTTCTCAGCTCCTTTCAGTTCATGAAAACTCAAGGGAAGAAACATATAGTTCTCTTCTGACCGACAGCTGAGCGGAAGGACGGGCGGGGGCAGCCGCACCAGCAGACGAAAGCACTCCGTGGGAACTCTCTTCTTACTGGTCTGGTCCACCTGTGTTACAAGCTTACTCACTTAAGCCACTTTAGGACTTGAACCCAGATTAGGTCAAAGAATCTATTATGGGCCCTTTTTGTGTAAAGCTATCTAATTAGACATTTAAAATATAATTTTGGGACTTCCCTGGTGGTCTGTGCTGTGCTGTGTTGCTCAGTCATGTCTGAGTCTTTGCAACCCCATGGACTGTAGCCCACCAGGCTCCTCTGTCTATGGGGATTCTCCAGGCAAGAATACTGGAGTGGGTTGCCATGCTCCCCTCCAGGGGAATCTTCCCAACCCAGGGATCGAACCCAGGTCTCCCTCATTGAAGGCGGATTCTTTACCGTCTGAGCCACCAGAGAAGCCCCTCAAAATGGTTTAAAACCACTAGGCTCCTCTGTCCATGGAATTCTCCAGGCAAAGATACTGGAGTGGGTAGCTTGTCCCTTCTCCAGGGAATCTTCCCAACCTAGGGATCAAACCCTGGTCTTCTGCATTGCAGGTGGATCCTTTACCATCTGAGCCACCAGGAAAGTTCCCCCTGGTGGTCTAGTGGTTAAGAAACCATGTGTTTGATCTCTGGTCAGGGAGGATACCACATGCTGCGGACAAGCCTAAGGGCTGAAACTACTGAGCTCACACGTCACAATGAAGAATCCACCTGCCACAACTAAGACCCAACACAGCCAAATAAATTATATATATATATATATATATATATATATAAGTTAAATATTTTAGTGTCTGATTGACATTCAACCTTCCAGGTCCGTGCACAATGGGCCATCCACTTGTATGTACAGAATCCCATGTAAACACTCTCTCCAAGCTTTCTGGACTGGTGTTGGTTTAGTTCATAAAAAAGTGAGTCCCGGTGGAAAATAATTTTTGAAAATTCAAGCATATCTTAACATCTTCAACTTAAATCATGTAACAGTACATTCATCATTCAACTAGCATGAGGGCAAAGCCTCCTCTGAAGCTGGGTCACGAGGTTGGAGCGTGAGTCGCCTTCTCACATCAATAGCACCCACACCGCACTGCTTATGATTCCTACTTCCTGGTTCTTTAAGTCTGAAGAGCACTTAAAACGACCTGAGTGCAGACTCTTCAGACTGTTATTATTTTTTCTGCAGTTCTCTAACAGAGCCCTTCCTTGTGGGTGCTGGTTGCTGTTGTTCAATCACTTAGTCATGTCTGACTCTTTGCAACCCCATGGACTAAAGCACACCTGGCTTCCTTGTCCTTCACTATCTCTCGGAGTTTGCTCAAAATCACATCCACTGAGTCGGGGATACTATCCAACCATCTCAATCTCTGTCGTCACCTTCTCCACCTGCCTTCAATCTTTCCCAGCCTCAGGGTCTTTTCCAATGAGTCAACTCTCTGCATCAAATGGCCAAAGTACTGGAGCTTCAGTTTCAGCATCAGTCCTTCCAATGAATCTTCAGCATTGATTTCCTTTAGGATTGACTGGTTTGATCTCCTTGCAGTCCAAGGGACTTTCAAGAGTCTTCTCCAGCATCATAGTTCAAAAGCATCAATTCTTTGGCCCTGAGCCTTCTTTACGGCCCAACTGTCATATCCGTATGTGACTGCTGGAAAAATCATAGCTTTGGGTGCTGGTTATTCATTGCTATGTTACAAATCCCTTCAGTCCTTAGTGGCTGGAAGCAATGAAAGTCGTTCTTTCTGTCTCAGCGTCTGTGGCCAGGAATTCAGGAGAACTGAACCGTACTGGTGTCAACTGGAAAAAAATGGACAACATAAAAGTTTTGAGTTATGTTTTATTTGGGGAAGTTCCTAAGGACTGTAGGCTTCCAAGGTGGTTCAGTGGATAAAGAAGCCGCTTGCAATGCAAGAGACAAAGGAGATGCGGGTTCAGTCCCTGGGTTGGGAAGATCCCCTGGAGGAGGGCATGGCAACCCACTCTAGTATTCTTGCCTGGAGAATTCCATGGACAGAGGAGCCTGGTGGGCTACGGTCCATAGGGTCACAAAGAGTCAGACACGACTTAGCAACTGAGTACCCATGCACACACCAAGGACCACAGCCCAGGAGGCAGTCTCTCGGAAAGCTCTGAGGGACTGTGCCAAAGAGGTAAGGGAGGAGCCAGGACATATAAGAGTTTTTACTGAAAAAGAATGTAACCAAAGTATTGCTGCTGATTGCCAAAAAACCGACATAGAAAGTTAAGGAAAAATATACTGCTTTTCTGTGTATGGCCAGAGGCAAGAGTCTGGGCTGCTGAAATTATTCCTTTCATATGTATCTTATCTTAGGCCGGTATCCTACTTTTCTCCATCCTGAAGTTCCACCAGGGTGCATGTCTGCTGATGGCCTGATGGAAGGTAACATTGTTTGCTGAAATGGAGGGCAACTTTTCTCATCCACACAGGTCTGCTCAGGGTTTCTTACAAGGCTGCTGCCAGATTACAGCTAGGGCTGCCCTCATCAGAAGGATGGGTGCACTGCAGGGTCCACCTCCCTATCTGCTCCCTCACAGCCCTGGGGCTGGCTGGCAGTGGGGGGGCCTCAGCCCCGCTCCGCGTGGGCCTCTCCAAGACGCTTGAGTGTCCTTTTGGTAGGATGACTGCTTTCAGAGCAAGTGACCCAGGAGAAAGCAGGCAGAAGCTGCAATACCTTCCGTGACCTCACCTCAGAAAACACTCAGTGTCACGCCATTGCCCCTCAGTCTCACAGAGCAGTCTTGATTCAGCGTGGGAGAGGGTCACACAAGATGGGAAAACCAAGAGGGCCCTCCTGGAGACTGGCTATGGCAACAAGGCTTAATTCAGGAGTGAGACATTGAAAGCAACTCACCTAGAATTAATCCTTTTCGAATAATTTAATGTAGCGTTCAGAGAAACAACTCTTTAAATCCACATTTTAACATTGTACGTATGTTTAATACACCAGGTCTTTTTAGGAAGAAGCATAACGGACAGAAGTGGATTTGGGGATGTAATGGATTCACACGAAGACAGGTACAAGCAGCTGTTGCAGCCCAGTGACATAGGGACACCAGGGAGGCTCTGTGGCCAGGGATTGGTAGTACCTGAGGGCATCACCCAGGACGGCAGAGCATCAGTCAAAAGTACCGTAAGGTGCCTCCGGAACTCTCGAGAAGGTTGAAGAGTCTGTGTGCCCAGGCTCACTACTCATTTCTTCCATGACCTTGGGAGCGGTAGAAAGTGTTTGTGTTTGAAAAAAAGCTTAGTTGCCTCCGATAAATGATCTGGGAAGCCCTAGACATCTGGACCCTGAGGGAGAGATGAATTCTTCTCCAGGGAAGTCAGTGTCCAGAGAGGGATATGTCAGGGTGCATTTCAATACAGGGCTAGCTGGCAGGGTGGGGATCAGGGAGGCAGGAGGGCAGAGGGGGTGTGTTAGTCTCCTGGGGCTGCCATAGCAAATGGGGGAGGAAGGCTTAGTCAACAGATAGGGGGCTTACACCACAGAAATGTCTTCCCTCACAGCTCTGGAGGCTGCAAGTCTGAGACCAGGGTGTCGCAGGTTGGGGGCGGGGGTCTCTGGGGTCTCCCTCCTTGGCTTGGAGTTGGCCGTCTTCTCCCCGTGTCCTCATGTGGTCATCCCTCTGTATGAGTTCTCTGCAGCTCATCTCCTCTTCTTATAAGGACACCAGTCATGTTGGATTGAGGCCCATTCACACGACCTCACTTCACCCTAATTACCTCTTTAGGGGCCTTTCTCCAAATCCAGTCACATTCTGAGTTACTAGGGGTTAGGACTTGATAGTATGAATGCAGAGGGGGTACAGTTCAACCCTAACAGCGAGGGAAGGGTGTCTCCTCCAAACTGGGAGCCCCCAGTGGGCTTCCAGAGCAGGCCCTGCCTACACTGAGTCCTGACGGATGAGTATGTTTTCCTGGTAGAGGCGGCAGGGTGGGGAGATGAGCTCTATATGGACAGTTGGAGGGGCGGGGGCCACGGCCATTCAGTGTGGCATGTGGGGTGGGGCAGGAGAAGCCCTCTTTCCTGCAGACCGGGTGCCCAGGTCCACCCCCCGCCCCCCACCACCAGCCCTGCCTTCTCCCCGGGTCCCCCCCTCCAGCCCTGCCTTCTCCCTCTCAGGGCTCTGCTCCTGCCTCTGGGAAGGAGGTTGGGATTTCCCCGCTCAGAGCCTGGCTTGAACAAATGGCTGCCGCTGCATCGGTAGGGAGTCGCTGGTGTGTAATTTGGCCTTGAGCGTGGAAAGTTAAATCAGCTGGAAAGAGTAAAAGGAAGTTAGAAAAAAAAGAAAATTTAACCCAGCCACAACCACAAGAGATGGTGAGGTCACTAGGGCTTTTGGAAAATATGAATCGGCCAGACGGTCTGAAGGAAAAAGAGAAAAGCAGGGCTGGGTGAGTCCCACCCAGGCCTGTGTGTGAAACCCAGCGGGTGGGTGTGGGGAGGCCATCTGCTTGGCTTGTGTGGGGTCTGGCCCTGTGGGATGCTGTCCGTCTTTGAAAGAACCTGCTCCATCAGGCAGGAGTCTCCAGGCTTGCTGCCACTGGGTGTCTGACTCCATTTCCTGGGAAGGAGAAGGCAGGTCCATCTATGATCCTTCTAATCTAAGCCTCACAAAGGAAGGAAGTTGCTCACAGGAAGCAGAGGGGGTGGGTGAGACAGGAGGGGAGGGGGCAGGGCAGGGCACAGCCTTTACAAGAAGACATCCAAGGACACACAGAAGCTGATTAGGATCAACTAGGTCCAAGATGGCAGAGGAGTCGACTTCCAGCAGACCGTGAGCCTCAGCACACGCTCCCTGGAACACGTTAGCAAGCTAAGTGACATGCCCATGGGCGCCATGACGGCTCTGAGGCTGACCAGAGACCCAAAAGTGGGCAGTGGCCCAACTCCTGGAAATCCCTGCCCCTTCCCCAAAATTGCTGAAATGCTCCTCCCACTTATTAGCCTATAAAATTCCCACCCTTGTAACAATGGTCGACCCCATACCCTGGTGTCACTCTCACCAACTGAGATGGTCCACACCCTGTCTGTGGACTGTGTGTCTCCCTTCTTACCTGTCACTTTGTCTCTCACTGATTTCTTTCTGCCATGAGACATCAAGAACCTAAGCTTCATTAGGTCCTGAGACCAAGTGTGTGATCTCAGTTAAAAGACTGTGGATTTAGGTCCCAATCTGAGTTACATGGTTTCATAGGTATACATCTGCATGCACACACACACACATGCACATACATACACATACACACATGCACATACATAAATACATACATACACACACACACATGCACACACAGGAATGGATTCAGCTTCCTGCAGTCATGGTCAAATTCCCCTCATTACCAAATTCCCTGTACTCTGGTCCCCCCACCTCTAAAGTGGGGCAGGACCATTAAAGCCTGACTCAGGGGCCTCCTTCAGGACTAAGAGTTCCTGGCAGACTGCCCACAGGTGACAGCCAGGACGCGGACCAGGTAAAGGCTGATGCTGCCAGCAGGGAGACAAAGCCTGAGCTCAAGAGTCCTTAAAGGATGGATCCCTCTAAAGTTTTAAGCAGAGTGTGGACCCCCTGGGGGTGTTGTGGGCGGGGGACAACCCACTGGTTGTTAGAAACCAGCTCCTTGGTGTGATTTGATTCATCCTTTTAAAGTTTCTATTTGGGAATCATTTCATAATTTATATAACACATCAGTAGAAGAACCCTTGTATATAATGAGAATGAATAAATGTGTACACAATGGGGTGCAGGTTTGCAACCTCTTTCCTGCAGGGGAGCACGGTCATGACACCCCTCCCTGGCATTCAGGGCTCTAGGAAAGCACATCCTGTAGCCTACCCTCCTGTGAGGTCTCAAGGGTGAGCCCTTCCTTGGGGGCGGGAGCTAAAGGGATGTTGGGAGGGGTCTGACTCTGTCCTTTTCCTGAGGTCAAAGAGGAGCCAAATAGATAAGTCCTTCTTGTGTAAACAGAGGCAGGGCACACGCATGCACATATACACACTTCCCACTCAGCCCGGAATGCCAAGTTTGCAAGATCTGGCTTGGGGCATCTTGGGCAAGGCTGACCCGATGAGGCTCCTTGCTGGCCTGAAGAAGGGGGCTGGCACCAGGTGGAGCCAGGCAGCCTGGTGGGCTTGATTCCTGGGCACCTTCCTCCGGGAGAAGCCTTTAGAAACCTGGGCAAGGCTCCCCGTGGAAGGTCCAGACCCCACAGCAGACTCTAGCTCTCTCATTTCATGGCTGGTGGACTGAGGCCCTGGAACAAGAAAGGACATGCCCAAGGTCACCCAGCCAGTCAGCCACAGCTTCTTCCATCTTTGGTCCCCCGTGCCTGTGTGTCCAGCCTCACGTGCCCAAGGACCCTGGGAGTCCACCCCAGGAGATGACAGGGTGGGGCCCTTCTTGCTTCCAGGCTTGTCCCAGCTCCACCTGCTTGGGAACAAGACTGAGGACCAGCAGAGAAGAACAGCCTTATCCTGCCCTCCACTCTCACTCCCTCCCCACCTTTCAAAGTCAGAAAACCTGGCTCATCTGACTTACGCCAAAGCTGGGGGCCAGAAACAGGCCAACACCAGAGTGCCTCCCACAGCAGGTGGGCACATCTGTGTGTTTGTACGAAATCACTCCCTGCCTGCCGTTTACACAGCTTCTGTAGTTTTGGCTTCTTTTTAGTGACACACCCCTGATACCCAGGGAGCAACATGTAAGGTGGTAGAGCCAATATCTGTGTGGAGCTTACAGCTTCGAAGCCATGTGCCCCTTGGCCATACTGGCCTCCTCTTGGGTTCACTGGTTCTGGATTTTCCTTCCCTTCCCCAGACCTCCCTGGATGTGGGGAGGAGATGGTGGGGTCCAGAGAAACCACGTGATTTTCCCAGAGCCACATGGGCCTGGTGTGGCCAAGCCTGCAAACGAGCCCTGTCTCCTGCCACAGGCTTGGAGCTGTCTGCAGGGTCCCCGGGTGACACGGCAAAGCTTTTATGCTCTGGCAGGGCTGGCCCCGACCAGCATTCTCAAACTTTCTGGTGTCAGGACCCCTTCCACTCTTCAAAATTATCGAAGACCCAGGACTTCCCTGGTGGTCCAGTGGCTAAGACTCTGAGCTCCCAATGCAAGGGGCCGGGGTTCAATCCCTGGTCAGGGAACTGAATCCCACATGTCACAACTAAGTCCCGGTACAGACAAATAAACAAACAACTAAATACATATTTTTAAAAATTAGTGAGGACTTGAAAGATACTCTATTTGGGGATTATATTTATCAATATATTGAATTAGAAATTAAAATCTCAAATGTTTTTATTAACTTAAAAATATGTCTGTTACATAGTAACATTTTAAATTTTAAAAAGCCTATATTTTCTAAAATAAAGCACATTTAATGAGAAGAGTGGCAGGTATTCTTTTACCTTTTTGCAAATGCCTTTAATGTCTAGCTTGATAAGGGGTTAATATACTTGCCCATTTAATTTACTATGAGCATGTACACATTTGGGAAATGCCACTGTACCTTCCTGGAGAGAACTAGAGTAATGAAATCAAATGTGTCATACTATTGCTATGGTAATAGTTTTGATCTGCAGATCCTTTGTAAAGGTCTTGGGGAACCCCGGGTGTGCCCTTGGATCACACTTTGAGAACTGCTGCACTTTGCTCTCTGAGATATGGTTCGCCTCATGCTTCATATTTGTTCACTACATCTCCTTGATTCTAAGCTGCATCCTCAACCCCTCAGCCACACACACACATGATAGTGCGTGTGAAAATCTAGTGGATCTCATAATTGCATGTGGTCTAGCCTCTCCCTTCATGATCTTTTGAGATTGCAGGTGCATCTTTCAGTGTGTGTTAGTTACTCAGTCGTATCCGACTCTTTTCGACCCCCATGGACTATATCCTGCCAGGTTCTTCTGCTCATGGAATTCTCCAGGCAAGAATACTGGAGTGGGTTGCCATTTTCAGTAGGTGGCCTCTTAGAATCAGGGGCGTGGATGATAATAATCACTGGCAGGGAGATTCAGTGGGGTCCTCTCAGCACCAGCGCTGGAAAACGTTAGCTGGAATGTAAAGGCTGAAGTGCAGGCCCTGGGACAGAGGTGGAGGGTGCCTCTGACCAAGTGGGCATGCTCACCTGCAGACGTGCTCACCAGCCCCAGCCTCGCTTCACCGCCTCCCTGGACACCTCTGCCCCCACCACCCTCCAGTGCTTGCGTTCAGTCTGGGGACAGAGCCATGGCACTTTGTCCGGGAGTCTGCCTCCCACCTGGCTGAGGTCTTTCGCGTCCTTACAGCCCAAGTCCTGGCACTGAGCCACCCCCCAGATGTATGAGGAAGGAGGCCGCCAGGTTCCACCCTGACGGCTCAGGAAACCTTAGTTCCCAGAGACTAATTCCCAGGAACAGATGGAGAGCAGAGCCCCGAGAAGGGTTGGTCCATGCAGAGCAGCTGCTATGCGGCCAAGCCAGGGTGTAACTCGACCCAGAGGGAGGTTCTCTCTTGGCAGCATCTCCAGCCTCTGAAGATGAGCTGGGTGGTGCCAGCAGGCAGGGAGCTCCGCTCCACACAGAGCTGCCGGGTGGAAATCCTGCTGAGTTCAGCCAATTCAGGAAGGTGATGGCTCCAGGGACGTGCAAGGGTGTCCTCCACCCGGCAATGGCCCCTCCCTGCCCAGGATGCAGCTCCTGCCTTCTCAGAGCCACAGGAATCTTTCTGTGGGGCCCCCAGCTCAGTACCCATCCCAGCGCTTGGCACCAAATAAGGGTTTGTGGGACTGCAAATTTTAAGTGCACCAGGAAACATGTGTTGAAAAGGATCTGCAAGGTGGCTTGACTGCCAAGTGCGGTTTTCATCTGGCCTGGGAATAGCGGCTGACTCATGTGGGGTTTTCTATATTGGGTTTGCTTAAAACGGAGCCCACTGGATACTTGTAGCTAAGGCTGCTGGAATGTTCAGGAATTCTCGGCAAATCTGGGCAGGATGTCTTCAGAGAGGTGAGCTGGACTCCTCCTCCAGGGGAGGTGACCCCTTAAGGAAGACCCTGAAAGCCCAGAGGGCAGAGCCCTGGGCAAGACCAGCAGCTCCGGTATGTGTGTGGTGGTGGGGGTTAAGGGGTGTGGGGCAACCCCAGCTCTTCTGAGCCTACTGACTTTATTTTAAAATCAGCATTCCCATATATTTTTAAAAATTTTTAATATTTATTTAGGCCATATGGCACAGCATATGGGATCTTATTTCCATGACCAGGGATGGAACCTATGCACCTTGCACTGGGAATCCAGAGACTTAACCACTGGACCACCAGGGAAGTTCCTGTCATGCTTCTATGTGGTCCAGGCCTCGGTCCACGTGTGGTCAGCTAATGCTCTCCCCACCCAAGGCATCCAGGTCCTAACCCCTAAGCCTATAAACGTGACCCTATATGAAAAGAGGGTCTTCGTGGGTGTGATTAAGTTAAGGATCTTAAGATGAGGAGATTATCCCGAATTACTAGGTGGGCCCTAAACACAACCTCGGGTGTCCTTAAATGAGGGAGAGAGGGGGACCTTTTGCCAGAGAGGAGAATGCAACGTGAGACAGAGCAGAGAGGCCTGAAGATGCTTCACTGCTGGCCTTGAAGTTGGAGAGAGGAGCCACGAGCCAAGATGTGCAGCTCCAGAAGGAGAAGAGGCCTGGAAATGGTTCTCCCCCAGAACCCCGAAGGTACCTGAGTTTCAGCCTCGTGAAACTGATTTCAGACTTCCCACCTCCAGAACCATAAGAGAACAAATGTGTGGTGTGTTTGTTTTTTGATAGACTTTATTTATATCTTTTCTGTGACTGCCCTGGGTCTTCACTGTGGCAGGCTTCTCACTGTGGTGGCTTCTTGTGTTGCAGAGCATGGGCTCTAGGGCTCGCAAGCTTCAGTAGTTACAGCCCGTGGGTTCAGTAGTCTCGGCCCCCGGGCACTAGAGCACAGGTTCAGTAGTGGCCCACGGGCCTAGTTGCTCCAAGGCATGTGAGGTCTTACCAGACCAGGGATCGAACCCATGCTCTCTGCATTGGGAGCAGGAGTCTTAACCACTGGACCACAAGGGACCTGAGAGACCTTCTTTTTTAGAACAGTTTTACATTCACAGCAAAACTGAGCAGAAAGTACAGAGATTTCCCATAACAACACAAATTCCCTGCCCCCACACAAATACAGCCTTCCTATCTGATGGTTCAGATGGTAAAGAATCTGCCTACAGTGCAGGAGACCGGGGTTCAAACCCTGGGTCGGGAAGATTCCCTGGAGGAAGAAATGGCAATCCATCCCAGTATTCTTGCCTGGAGAATTCCATGGACAGGGGAGCCTGGCAGGCTACAATCTATGGGTTTGCAGAGTTGGACATGACTGAACAACTAACTTTCACTTTCATCACCAGAATTCTCTCCCCCAGAGTGAGACATTTGTTACAACTGATGAATCTACACTGACGCATCACTGTCACCAGTGTTTATAGTTTACATTAAGGTTCACTCTTAGTGTTGCCCATTCTATGGATTTGCACCAATGAATAACATATATCCACCCTTACAATATTGTACAGAGTGGGTTCATGGCCCTAGAAGTCCTCTGTGCCCTGCCTATTTATTCTTCCCTTCCCTCAAACCCTGGCAACCACTGATCTTTCTACTGTCCCCATCATTTTGCCTTTCTCGAATGTCATATAGTTGGAATCATACACCAAGGAGTCTTTCAGATTGACTTCTTTCACTTACACTAACATGCATTTGTTTCCTCTATGTCCCTTCATGGCTTGATAGGTCATTTCTTTTTCTCGCTGAATAACATCCCATTGTCTGAATGCACCACAGTTTATTTATCCACTTACCTACTAAAGGACATCTTGGTTGCTTCCTAGTCTTGGCAATCATGAATAAAGCTGCTATAAACATCCATGTGCAGGTTTTGTGTGGACACAAGGTTTCAGCTCCTTTGGGTAAATATCAAGGAGTACAATTGCTGGATTGTCTGCTGAGTTTTGTCAGACACCACCAAACTGTTCTCCAGATATTATACCGTTTCATATTCCCACCAGCGATGTATGAGGGTTCCTGTGACTCTACATCCTCTCCAGCATTTGGCGTTGTCCTTGTCTCCGATTTTAGCCTTTCTGAGAGTTGTCCGGTAGTGTCTCATGGAGGTGTTAATCTGCAGTTTGCTATTGTGCAAATCAACATGTGACATGCGATGTAAAGCGTTTTTTCATACACTTCCTTACCATCTGTCTGCCTGCTTTGTTGAAGTGTCTGTTAAGGTCCTAAGCCCATTTTGTAATCAGATTGTTAGTTTTCTTATTGTGGAGTTTTAAAAGTTATTTGTATGTTTTGGATAACAGTCCTTTATCAGTTATATCTTTTGCAAACACCTTCTCCCAGTCTGGATCGCATCTTCTCACTATCTTGAATATGTGTTGTCTTAAGCCACCAAGTTTGCAGTCATTTGTCACTGCAGCTATAGGAAACGAACCCACTCTCCAGGAAAGAAATTATCCTCAAGTTTGATAAGTCATGATTAACTGGAGGCCAAGTGCCCCCACTTTGCTGGACCAATGTGACCAGCAGAAGGTTTGGCCTAGTGAGGATCAGGTAAGGATGATGCCCAGAACTCCCCAACAAAGGCAAGGGGGTCTGAGTGCCTTTGGAGCTGATGGTGCTGGTGGGACCGAGACGGGCAGGGGCCTCCTTCATTCAGAGGCTGTGTCACCCTACTTCCTCCTGACCCTGTACCTTGGAAGTCATCTGATGACTGTCAACCTTTGGAATTGGGTTGCAATGCAGAGCAAAGAGGTCCTAACTGTAGAGATCTCAGAACAGGGCAGATCTGAGTCTCTTCAGCTGATTGTATAAATCACATAACTTTTGGAAGCTCTAGTCTCCCACCATATCCCACCCTGCCCTGACTCCTTCAAAACTTGGGCCCATAGAGCTATAACAGCCTGGGGGCCCATGGTCCCAGAAACTCTTCTGACTGTAGCTGCAGGCCCATAGGCTAACCCAAGCTTCGAAACTTCCTTGGACAGTCCCCCTTGGCCTGCCCACAGCCCACTCTTAACGGACTTTGAATTTGACTTTCTAAAAGCTGACTTTCCCCTCACTCCCATCACCCCCCCTTCCCTGGAAAGACCCAAACAAGACCAGACAAGAGAGAACATGAGACATAAATGCAGGAAGGGGGGACCTAGAGAGGTCTGTAAAGGACAAAGAATCTGAAAATAGAATAAAGGATATATATGACAGATGAGGGATTGAAAATGAAAGGAAAAATAGGTTAGGCCTCAATTAGAGGAAAAAATGATTAATTTCCTCTCTTCTGTGCTGTGACTGAAAGTTAAAACATCAGCAGTCACAAATTTCATACAAAAGGTGCATGCGTGCATGCATGCATGTTCAGTCGTTTCAGTCATGTTTGACTGTTTGCAACCCTATGGACTGTATAGCCCACCAGGCTCCTCTGTCCATGGAATGCTCCAGGCAAGAATACTGGAATGGGTTGCCATGTCCTCTTCCAGACCCAGGGATCAAACCCGCATCTCCTGCAACTTCTGCATTGCAGGTGGATTCTTTACCTACTGAGCTACCTGGGAAGCCCATACAAAAGATAAACCTAAAAGAGGAAGCCGCCATTAACCTGAGTCCAGACCAACCCTCCTCTCCTGAGTTCTAATGTCTGATGACTTCTCTTAAAGAGAGAATCCTTTCAGTGGATTTAGCTTTAATCAGGAAACAAAAATTGTCAAGAAAAGGAATAAGCTTCCTCGTGGGATTAACAAGAACCCCTTCTCCATGGGCTCGGGAGCACTCCTTTAACCTGGTCCAGCCTCCTGACCCTTCCCCTTCTATCCCCACTGCGCCCCCAGGGCAGGTCTTCCCTTCAAAGGGCTTTGGCTACTCCTCCACTCAAATGTCTCCCATGGGTCCCACTGTCCCCAGAATACAGGTCACTGTTCCTTGGACTTGAATTCTCAGGCTTCTCCCCAAAGTCCTTCCTCTGCTGACAGCCGCCTTGGGGTCTTCCTCCCCAGGTTTGTCATCTTGGCTTTGTGCACTATTAGCACAATTCCACGTAGATGCACACTTAGATGTACCCCAAGATTCAATTCATTCCTCCCCACACTTCCTCGCCCTGCAGTCTTCCCTGCCTGGGTTCCCCTAGCCCCCAAGCCCAGTGTGGCACAAGCTGACCACCGAGTCCACTGCCTCTTCTTCCTGGACACACAGTTTGGACTGTGTTTCTCAGGCTGCCAGGTGTGAGCGTGCAAAGGAGACAGAGCTCAAGAAATTACAGCAGGAGTGATTTATGGATCTTCTAGGCTTGGTCTGCAAAACCTTCCCCCACCTCTTCCTCCTTTAATTTCTAGTGGGTGGAAGGAGTCACCCCCAGGGTGACCTCGGCGAGCCACGTGTTATAGTCAGTGACTCCCCAAGACGGAAGCACCCTGGATCCCCAAGTCTCTGCAGCCAGCAGCCAGCAGCCCAGGAGAGCTGCCTCCCAGGACACCCTGATGGACCCCTGCTTGAGTGGGAGACAAGCTTCGTGGTGGGAGCCACTGAGACGCGTGAGCTGGCTGTCCTTATCTGGGAACTTGGTTCCATTCTGGACTCTTCCTCTTGTTCGTCTCCCATCAGAGAGAAACCAGTTCTTGTCCTTTTACAGTGTGGGATGTCTCCTGACTTATTCCCTCTCTGCGTCCCCTCTGTACTAGTTCCAGCTCAGCAACTCTGTCCCCTAAGGGTCTCCAGTTTTTGCACCAGTGACCCCCAACCCTCATTTAACCCCCAGGGTGATATCAGTGCCACCTGCCTACCAGCTGGTGGGATCACATCACACCCTCCCTTAAAGCCCTTTGCTTGCTTGCTGCTTAGCTGCTCAGTCATGTTCGACTCTTTTGTGACCTCATGGATTGTAGCCTGCCAGGATCCTCTGTCTGTGAGGATTGTCCAGGCCCTGCCCTCCTCCAGTGGATCCTCCTGACCCAGGGACCCTGTCTCCTGGGCCTCCTGCATTGGCAGGCAGATTCTTTACCCGCTGAACCATCGAGGAAGCCCTTGAAGGATTTCCATTGTCTTCGGGATAAACTCCAGACCCCTTTACCCTCTGCATCTGCCTGCGGCTTGCCCCCCACCCCCACCCTAGCTGCAGGCACTCACCTCCCTGACAGAGGTCCACCCCCTGCTTGCTTGGGGACAGCTGGTTCCCTCTGTCTGCAATGTCCTCCCCGCCCCCGCCAGGCTCAATCTGCATGCCTCATTCCAGAAAAGCCTTTCCTGGCCACTCCAGGTTGCATTGTCCCCTCTGAGTTCTTGAAGCCTTTGGTGGTGGTTCACACCCCTTGGTGGCCTCTGTCCCATGGAGGCCATTACTCGCCTTCCTGTATGTAGAAGAGGTTGTGGGGTTTTGTCTGCCCAGCACCCTTTTCCAGCTGGGGAGCTGTCCCCTCATTCTGATATTCCATGTGGCTTGGGGGTACATCTGTCAGAGTGTCTGGCCCTCCCCCTGGCTCAGGTGTGGGTTTGTCACCCAGACCTGACCCATCATCGGGGAGAGGGCTGTGTCCATTGGGGTCGATCCGAGCAGTGGTCAGTGTGTGACTGGCCCCAGCCCTACCCTCCTACATTCATGCCTTTGCCGTAGGACTTTGTGGTTTCTCCATCACATGAACCCTTTGGGTTTGGCCTCATGCCTTAGTCTGTTTGAGTTATTGTAACAGAGATACTATAGACCAGGTGGTTTATTGACAACAGAAATTTATTCGTTACGTCTCTGAAGTCTATGGTCAAGGCACAAGCAAATTTGGAATCCAGTGGGGGCCGGCGTCCCGTGTTGCAGATGGCATATTTTCTCTGAAACCTGACATGGCAGCAGGATTCCCTCTGGGCACTAACGGGGCTCCACCTTCATGACCTGGGCATCTCCTGAAGGCCCCAGCTCCTATTACCATCACCTTGAATGTTAGGATTTCGGGGCAGGGGTGACACATGTAGACCACTACACTGTGGGACTTGCTTCAGGCTATGAAATTAGGTAGGAGAAAGAGGAAGCGAGTACTGAGCGTTGGCTCCAGAGACCTGGCAAGCTGCCATTCAAGCTCTTGCACACCCACATCAGCGTGAAAAGAGCCTCCTCCAGATGGCAGTGGGCTTCACCCCTGGTCAGCAGTAAAAAAAAAAAATAAAAAAAATCTGCCTGCCATGTAGGAGATGCAAGAGCTGAGGGTTCGATCCCTGGATTGGGAAGATCCCCTGGAGAAGGGAATGGCAACCCACTCCAGTATTCTTGCCTGAAAAATCCCATGGATAGAGGAACCTGCTGGGCCATGGGGTCACAAAGAATCAGACATGACTGAGCGACTGAGAACATACACACACATCAGGCGGCAGCTTCCCCTCCAGCCAGGGCCAGCTCACACCCAGTCACAGGGCGGGTGCCTGAGCCCCAACCTCAGAGAGGAGCTGAATGCAAAGATGCAAGAGATGACCAGCCAAGCCCGGCCTGGGTCAGCTGATACCCGCCGAGCCTTCAGTCATGTTGTGTGGAGCTGTGCTCTGGATGTCCTGTGTGTTGGTCTCAGTTGTGTCTGCCTCTCAGCGACCCCAAAGACTGTAGCCCACCAGGTTCCCTTGTCCATGGGATTCTCCAGGCAAGAATACTGGAGTTGGTTTCCACTTCCACTAACTGGTGCAGCACATCTCTTCTGAAATTCCATACATGCCTGCTGAAAGAGGGCTTTCTTTTTCCTTTGGTATTTTATTTGGCTTAGGGCTGGGAGCAGCCATCTTTTTCTCTAAGTGTAGGGCGTGTCTGAAGCAGGAGGGTGTGAAACTGACATACAAAGGGCAGCGGAGACATGCAGAACCGGAATAGGAGGAGACAAGGGCCCAGGAGAGGTCACCTAAGGCCTGCACCCCTCTTCTGGACTCCCCACTCGTGAGAGCCCAAGACAAGCCCTTTTTAGTTTCTTCTTGATTTCTTCCACAGGCAACTGAAAGGCTCCTGGGTCTTGAGACATTTCTTTATTTCTTAAGACTGCTCCCCATATCCTTAATTTCTCAGGAACAATGACTTAGGTTTCTCATTATTGTTTTTAATTGAAGTATAATTGATTTACAATGTTGCGTTAATTTCTGCTGTATGAGCAAAGTAATTCAACTATACACACATACACACACACACGTATATGTATACATTCTTTTAAAATTTCTTTTCCATCATGATTCATCACAAGATGTTGAATATAGTTCCCTGTGCTGTACAGTATAGAACCTTGCTGTTTATCACAAAGACTTAGTTTAATTCACCAATGCATCTCCAAAGCATAGCATGGGGCTGACAACATTACTTATTAATGTTTGTAAACTTTCCACAAGTGTCCAGAGACAAAAAATGGCCCAGTGCTGTCTGATTTAACCCGATTAGTCACAGGATCTTATGATTGATGGTCAAAGGGTATTTTCTAGAAAAATCCAGGCCTCAATAGGTCTCTTGATTCTCATTCTAGTCCAATTTGCTTTCTGCTACACTATGGTTTTTGATCAATAAACCCAAAGCCTGCATTCTCGACATAGTGCAGTTCACTGAGGCTTGACTACAAAATCAACAAAAATTCCACTGGCAGCTGGGGTGGGGTGGTGAAAAATGGCAAAAGAAACAAGGAACAGGAGAATGGGGAAGCCAAGTGGAGTGTGATTTATTGATAGGGAAAGCACTGCACGGGAAAGCTTTGCAGAAATGTAGGGTTGTTTAAAAGGCGATAATTTGTTCAGCTGTAATTGCAGGTCTCTCTGCGGATGGAAGGTCTTTGTGTTTCTAGAGAAATTTAATAGAGCAATAGCAGTTTTAATAACACCACTCCCAATACTGTTCACTCCACCCCTGGATGCCAGACAGTGAAGGTGTGCCCAGAAAAATATGCATTAATCATTCTTCTAGCGTGGCTGTGCCCCAAAGCCCAGAAGGCTCATATCCATTTTCCTCTAAGTCTTCAGAGGCAGGGTAAACTGAGGCAGGAAGCGTCCACTGCACTTTGGAGTGGGAGGTCAGGGGGACAGGGCTGATGCAGAGTATGACCTGGGTGTCCCTGCCAGGGTGGCCATGATGAACATGAGGGGGTCAAGGGCAGAGGTCAGGAGCAAAGGCACAGAGCTTGTAGCCCCAAAAGGAGTTGCTGGCCTTTCCCACCAGCAGGGAACCTCAATCCCTCCTGGGTTCTGATGAAATATATGGTCACGCATGCAAAGTGCCCGCCAGCAAATGCACACACACCCACGCCACACATATACACACACGTCACACAACACATAGAATCATACACATGCACACATGCCCACCCCACAGACCACACATGTACACACCACGCACACATCACACAACACATAGAACCACACACATGCACACCCCACAGACCACACATGTACGTATCACACACATCACAAAACACATAGAATCATACACATACACACATACACACCCCCCAGACCACACACACCACACACATCACACAACACATGCACACATGCACACCCCACAGACCATACATGTACACACCACGCAAACATCACACAACACATCGAATCGTACACTTGCACACATGCACACTCTGCTGACCACACATGTGCACACCACACGTCACACAGCACATAGAATCATACACATACACATATGCACACCCCACAGACCACATGTACACACCACACATACATCACACAGCACAGAGAATCATACACATTTACAGACATACACACCCCACAGCCACACTCGTGCACACAGCCCAACAAACAGCTCCCTGATGGAGAATTTTTCAAGAAAAACCATGCATTTCCCCACATCTCCTCCCCGGTCTCCCCAGTACCCCAGCCCAGCTGGCATCAGAGCTGCTGGCAGGTGACCGGTGGACGCCCAGCTCCCCATGGCCTAGCAGTGACTCATCCCATTGCAGTTGGCTCAGCTCTGCCCATTAAGGGAGAGGAAAGCCATCCTGAGGCCGCAGAGTCAGACTGGCCAGGACGGGAGGGGTGGGGTGTCAACAGACCACTTTGAGCCTACACTCTACCCGGCACGACAGCACACCCTGCCCAAGAAGGGGACACTGGGCAGGGCCCGGACCCTCTCTTTTCAGGCTGCAGGGGCTCTGCTAAGGCCTCATTGGGCCAGGAAAGGGGCCAGAAAGCAGAGGCTTTCTGATGGATTCAGAACACGGGCTGGCACCTGGGAGAGAGGGGGACGGCTCCCTTCAGGTCAGAGGTGGCCTCCTGGAGGCAATTAGGGGTGTTAGGACCACTCCTGGGACGTGGCAGGCAGGTGCTGGGCGTTCCCCCTAGTTCTGTACGCCGCTGCCTTTCCTTGTTCCAGACGCCAGCTTCTCAGGGGGACTTCCTCGATCCACTCCACCTGACACCCCACCTGCTCCCTTACCCCATCCTGCCCATTTCTTGGCACGGGGACAGTGGTACCTCTCACTGAGAGCAAGCAGCTTTCAGGCAACCCTTCCTTCCCACCACCAACAGACTCTGCCCCCAAGGCCCTGACCTTCCCTGGATTCCGGAGCTGAGCAAGCAGGGAACCCCGAGCCCTGTCTGTCCACCTGTCCAGTGTGCAAGAGGCTGAACAGGCACAGTGTGCTGGCGCTCTTCTGCCTGAAACCCTCTGGAGGCTCCCATCTCACTCAGACCAAACTTCCTGCCAAGACTGGCCCTGCTGCAGCCTCTGCCTGCCATGACCTCTCCCAGCACAACCTCTCCAGGGCCTTTGCATGCGCTGTTCCCACTGCTGGGGCGCCTCCCCTAGGTGTGCTCACTTCCGTTCTGTCTCTGCCCAGAGGACTTCCTTCTGCCCCACGTAGGCTAACAACAGTGTGTGCTAAGTTGCTAAGTCATGTCCAACTCTCTGCGACCTCATGGACTGTAGCTGCCAGGCTCTTCTGTCCATGGGATTCTCCAGGCAAGAATACTGGAATGAGTAAGCCATTCCCTTCTCCAGGGGATCTTCCCAACCCAGGCATCTAACCCAGGTCTCTTGCATCGCAGACAGATTCTTTACTGCTGAGCCACCAGGTTAACAACAGAGGTCCTCCCAATCTCCCCCAGCCTCCTTTATTTTCTACTTTCCCCTTTTACCTCTGACATTCCATTTTTATTTGTCTCTTTACTTCTCGCTGCTCCCCCACTCCCCACAAATGCAAATGCTAAGGGGACAAGGTCTGTTTCTGTTTTGTTCCCTGAGGAATCTCTATCTCCCTCAGAACGGTCCTACTACAGAATAGGTGCCCAGTCAGTATTTATTTATCTATTTATTTATTTATTAAATAAATTTATTTATTTTAGTTGGGGGCTAATTACTTTACAATATTGTAGTGGTTTTTGCCATACATTGACATGAATCAGCCATGGGTTTACATGTGTTCCCCATCCTGAACCCCCCTCCCACCTCCCTCCCCATCCCATCCCTCTGGGTCATCCCATTGCCCCAGCCCTGAGCATTTGTCTCATGCATCGAACCTGGAATGGTGTTCTGTTTCACATATGATAATATACATGTTTCAATGCTATTCTCCCAAAACGTCCCACCCTCACCTTCTCCCTCAGATTCCATAAGACTGTTCTATGCATCCGTGTCTCTTTTTCTGTCTCGCATATAGGGTTATCGTTACCATCTTTCAAATTCCATATATATGCATTAGTATACTGTATTGGTGTTTTTCTTTCTGGCTTACTTCACTCTGTATAATGGGCTCCAGTTTCATCCATCTCAATAGAACCGATTCAAATATATTCTTTTTAATGGCTGAGTAATATTCCATCGTGTATATGTACCACAGCTTCCTTATCCATTCGTCTGCTGATGGACATCTAGGTTGCTTCCATGTCCTGGCTATTGTAAACAGTGCTGCGATGAACATTGGGGTACACACATCTCTTTCAATTCTGGTTTCCTCGGTGTGTATGCCCAGCAGTGGGATTGCTGGGTCATATGGCAGTTCTATTTCCAGTTTTTTAAGGAATCTCCACACTGTTCTCCATAGTGGCTGTACTAGTTTGCATTCCCACCAACAGTGTAAGAGGGTTCCCTTTTCTCCACACCCTCTCCAGCATTTATTGCTTGTAGACTTTTGGATAGCAGCCATTCTGACTGGTGTGAAATGGTACCTCATTGTGGTTTTGATTTGCATTTCTCTAATAATGAGTGATGTTGAGCATCTTTTCATGTGTTTGTTAGCCATCTGTATGTCTTCTTTGGAGAAATGTCTGTTTAGTTCTTTGGCCCATTTCTTGATTGGGTAGTTTATTTTTCTGGAATTTAGCTGCAGGAGTTGCTTGTATATTTTTGAGATTAATTGTTTGTCTGTTGCTTCGTTTGCTATTATTTTCTCCCATTCTGAAGGCTGTCTTTTCACCTTGCTTATAGTTTCCTTTGTTGTGCAAAAGCTTTTAATTTTAATTAGGTCCCATTTGTTTATTTCTGCTTTTATTTCCAATATAAATATTGGGAGGTGGATCATGGAGGATCCTGTTGTGATTTATGTCGGAGAGTGTTTTGCCTGTGCTTTTTTTCCTCTAGGAGTTTTTATATTCAGCAATCTTGAGAAAGAAGAATGGAACTGGAGGAATCAACCAGTCAGTATTTATTAATGAACGAAGAGCAGAAAGTGTCTACTCGGCAGAGTACTTGGCATATCTAAAGGTGATCAATAGATGCCCTAGCACATACAGTTGCCAGATATAGCAAATAAAAATACAGGATCCAGGCATTATTTGGAACACATATGAAAAAATTACTTGGTGTTTATCCAAAATTCAGATTGAAGTGGTTATTTTCTCTGGCCACCCTGCTCGCGTGGCCCCTGCTCTGATGGCTGGCTCCCCGCCTTTCTCTCCTTGTCACCAGTGACCCCCGCTGGTGGTGACCCAACGCTGGGAAGCTCTGAGTCCTCACCAGGTGGGCAGCGACCCTAGAGGAGGTGCTGGGCTTGCTCTCTGGGGCCTGGGGTGATCACAGCACTCTGCCCCATTCATGCCCAGTGGGCTTAGGCCCCGCAGCCAGCCCTGCAGTTGTCCCCAGCACTGTCACCCTGCTTGGAATTTGGGATGCTAGATGTTCCGTTCAAGGCTTCACTGAGAGCACCGTCTGATGAAGCCACTGGCAGGAAAGTCCTGGAAGCCGTAAGTCGACCCTCTTTCCTGGTGAGTGGAAATTGGTGGTCACCCTGGAAACTTGCAAGGCCTTTTAGGGGCACTGCGCCCCAGCTCCGCTCCCTCCCTGCCCTTGCTGTCACCAGGGCTGAAGTCTGCACACCACTGGGGGTGATGTACTTCTCCACTAGGGATAGACACCCCCCTCCCACCTCCTCTCCCTCCACGAGCCCCTGGGGTGCTTCTCTGTGACCAGGGCCACCTTGTGGGCCTCAGGGCTCTGGCCGTCTCCCCCAGGCCTCTGCAGCTGGCCGAGACTGTGCAGGAAGACCCCGAAGACCCCATTCAAGGCCCGCTTGCACTGGACTCACCTTTAAATCAGTTAAGCCTGCAGAGTCCTGAGCCCACACACATTTCCCAGGGCAGAATCCCCGGGCTTTGGGGCCCAGATTGCCCCAGGGAGTGTCATGCACACTGGAGCTGGAGAGCCTCCAAGCAGGGGAAGAACAGCCAAAGGGCACACAAGGACAGGGTGCCTGAGGCCAAGGCCACTTCCTCTGAGAAGCCCTCCAGGGCTGTCCCTGGAGAGACCTCCCTCCTGGTGACCTCCCTCCATGACTCTCCGCTGAGCCATGGCTCTTGCTGAGCTTGTCTTTCTCGCCCAGACTGTGACCCCTGGCTGGGGTCTGTCTGGCTTCTGACTCTCCGTGGCACCAGCAGGGAGCTGGCACCGGCGTTAGTTGGTTTGTGGTATCGACCAGCGGGCCAAGCGCCTCACCAGTCTGCCGGTCACTGGGACCCAAGTCCCAGCTAGGAGGATGGCTTTGGGCGCCCAGAGTGGCCAAGCATGCGTGTCATCACCACTATGGGAACAGCTGGGCCAGTATTTTCTATATCTTCTCAGAGCCCAGGGGCAAAGCTCAGCCTAGGAGCTCAGCCCAGCTTCCATCAGTCGGTCCAAGCCCTTCAGGGCTGTGTCCTCGGCCCATGGGACACCTCTCACGAGGGCTCTGCCCCAAATTGGGGTCGGAAAGGACCTCTGTTTCCAGAGGGAGGGTGAGGACATGTTCTCCCCGGCAGCCAAGAGCAGCCCTCTCACACCAGCACAAGGGAAAGGCAGCGCCCCGAGGCCTGCCAAAAACCAGCCAGAGCACCTCCAACCAACCCTGAGACGGCTGCGTCTGGGCTTTCGTTACGTCTCCTTGTTTGTTCTATGAAACGGTTCTCCCCACCAGTATTCAACTTTGTGTTTGTATTAGGAAATATTTCAAATAGATAGACCAGTATCTTGAACAGACTTTATCATGTACCCAGTGCAGCAACTTAGCATGCATGCATGCACTGGAGAAGGAAATGGCAACCCACTCCAGTGTTCTTGCCTGGAGAATCCCAGGGACAGAGGAGCCTGGTGGGCTGCCGTCTATGGGGTCACACAGAGTTGGACACGAATGAAGCAACTTAGCAGCAGCAGCAGCAGCAGCAGTGTTGTTTGGTTACTTTCAGGGAAAATCACCCCAGTACAGTTCCCAGATTATATAGACAGTCAGCCAGAGCCAAAATGGGGAAAGAGCCACCCTCTACACCTTCCCCTCTTTGTTCTTGTGCCCTCTGCCTCCAAGCCCGTCCCCCGGAGCCCTGGGGCTGAGCTGTCTGGTGGGTCTGAGCCCACAAGGGCTTGGATCCCAGGCGGGTGCTCGGGCCCACCAGTACCCTCTCCTTGTCCCTCCCAGTGTCTCTCCTGTGTCATTTTGCGGGGGGTGGGCAGGGCCCCAGTAGAACGAGGAGGATGTTACACAGGGATCAGAGTCTACCCAGGCCTAGGGAGTTGCCCCGCAGAGACTCCTGGGCTTGTCCCCAGCTGGAGGCATTTCGGGAGTGTTCAGTGCCTCCAGTCACGGATGAGGAAGCCAAGGCCCTGCACCAAGGCCTGACACCCAGTCCCTTTCTTGGGCCATGGGAACCACCAAGCAGAGATCACTCGGCCTCCCACCTCAAGACTGGGCCAGGCCGGCTTCTGATTCAGGGGAGGCTTTGAAGACAAGCAGCAGGTGAAAGACAGAGGCTGTGGGGGAGTGTGGCGAGGCTGCATGGGGGCACATCAAGGGGCACCAGGCATGTGGGGGGAGCAGGGTGGGAACTCCAGGAGAAGCTCAGGACTTTCGGGGGCTTGCTGAGCCCAAGGGTGGCTTGTATGGGATGCTGGCTGTGTAACGGGGTGCTCACTGGGTTATTGCAAGGGCTGCGGGATATGCCAGCCAGAGCCCAGCTGGTTGGGCACACAGTAGCTGCTGTGGTGAGCACATGTCTGTGAGCCCCCCGCCTCGCGGCCTCCCTCACCCCCTTGCCCCCCATCTCCCCCTTCTGCTCCTTCTCTGCAGCAGCCCCCCCAAGCCCCCACCTGGCACACACGCTGGGCCTCCCCCGGAGGGGCCAGCCCAGGCTTTGTCTCCCTGCCCACCCTCTGCAAACACAGTTCTCACGTCACGCCACTCGCTGGTCAATATTAATAAGGAAAGTAATAGCCGAGATTTATTAGGCTCCTTATATGCTGGGCGATGTGATATGCACTGTGTTATCATGAAGGTTCATTGGAAGGACTGATGCTGATGCTGAAACTCCAATACTTCGGCCAACTGATGCAAAGAACTGACTCATTAGAAAAGACCCTGATGCTGGGAAAGATTGAAAGTGGAAGGAGAAGGGGATGACAGAGGATGAGATGGTTGGATGGCGTCACCAATTCAATGGACATGAGTTTGAATAAACTCTGGGAGTTGGTGATGGACAGGGAGGCCTAGCGTGCTGCGGTCCATTGGGTAGAAAAGAGTCGGACACGACTGAGCGACTGAACTGAACTGAATCATGAGGGAACCCCTCCATGCCCTACTCAGCTGGGCTCCTTCCGGGCGCACTGTGGTGTTGTGGGGTGGCCCCAGGGGTCCTTCCTCCTGGTCCCACTTCCTGGTGGGATCGGTTGGTTCCATATGATTGTCACGGCTGGGTACTGCTCTGAGTGTGGCCTCAGACACGTCACCGCCCTCTGTGGGTGATTTTCCGGTCTGTAGGATGAGGGATGTGGTGGACCAGGTGCTCCTCGGGGCTCTTCGAGCCCCACAGCCTCTGATCCTGGACTAAAATAATGACAGTGGTGCGAGGGCTTCTTGGGCCTATTGGAGCCTGGTTTTTACCGCTTCCATTAATACACACATATTTTTAACATCTTCCGATGCCCTCAATTTGCTTTCTCATTTTCATCCTCATTTCTGTTGCCCCCTGGGTCTTCGGACCTAATTTTAGCGAAGGTCAAATGCAGTTTCTTGGGCCACCCCCTGGATACCCACCTCTGCAGAGCAGGGTGGCAGCAGGTGCTTCAGGCCTTTTCTGCTGCCTGCTTTTGCAGGCAGCAGGGACCAGGCTGAGCTGGGCTGGGCAGGGCGAGGGTGCAGGGCTCTCTGCCTGGCAAGGGCCCACTTAGCCTGCTGCCACATGGAAGCCTGGCTGGCAAACACTGGACTCTGTGTCCTTCAAGAGGCCCAGAGCTTCAGGTGATCTCTGCTTCAAGCTTCTCACTTGTGATGGGGGAACCGAAGTTCTGGGAGGGGCTGGTATAACCAGGCCAGGATTTGGCTAAAATCCATCAGGCGATTCAGCACCAAAGGAGAATGAAAGCACATGCAGTCACTCCCTGTCCGCCTACAACAGCCATCAATGGCAGCATTTCCATCTGTCACTGGGAACTCTGCACTTGAGTCTGAGTGTTTCTTAGAAACCCAAGATCGAGTCAGCAGTGCCCTTGGCTGTGTGGGTGAAGAGATCCTTGTGCCCCAAGAAGGGACCACCTGAGTAGGTACAAAGATGCTTGTGGGGGTGGGGGGTTGGGGAGCTGGTCACGGGGGAGGGTTTCCAGGCCACCGGTTTCCTCAAGTGGTCCGTGGGGTTTGAAAGCGGATTTGCTTGCCCTCAATCTCCGCTCCCCCTGGTCCCCCTGCAAGCCCCGCCCCTGGGGTGGGGGTGGTGAGGTTCCCCACCTCCTCCCAGGCCTGTTCTGGCACCTTTAGAAACCACAGAGACCAGCGCACCGCCTTGCACCCTCGTGGTCTCAGCCTCCCTTCCTCTGCTTTGCCAGCAGCGCGGGTCACACCCCACCATGAGCACGAGTAGGTGGTGTTTGCAGATAATGACTGAGCTCCAAGGCCAGGGCTCTGGAAAGTGAAAACTGTAGGCCTTGGGCCGGGCTTCTACCCCTGGGGACATTAAAGGGGAGCAGGCAACATTTCCCGGAAAACACTCCAGGCTCAGGACCCCGGCCCCAAGGCTGGTCACCCCCTCACCCCGTGCTGGTATGTAGGGGTCTCCCCGAGGTCTGTAAGGCAGGATATTCCCTGGCATGGCCTTGAAGAGAGCGCTCAGAGCCCTAGGGGAACACAGGGCAGGGCGGAGGAGCAAGAGGCCCCGGGAAGGGACCCCGCAGCCAGCCACGCCCGGAGCCTCTCCCTTCTCCGGAGCCATGGCCATCACGCCCTAGGCACCTTCAGAGGGGCTCAGCGCAGAGCCCCTTTCCCTCGGGACCCCTCACATGGACACGCACCATGACGGGGAGGAGAGCGCGTCATGGAAAATTCTGCCAGTGACTTCGCCTCCTTCCGGCACTCGGACCATTTCTCTCAGCCGCCTGCCTAATTGCTCAGAGCCTGTGAAAGCCTTTCAGAGCTTCTGGGACCTTCCCTTTGCTATTTTCTCCCTTCCATTTGAAGGAGAATTAAGTAGGTGTGGAAAGTGCAGCCTGAGCACCTTGGGTTGGGGGTGGGGTGGAGGACCTTGGAGGCCCTACCTCCCCACCCCGCACGGCCCCTAGCCCGGGGTCACCTGGAGACTCTGCACAGGGCAGGGCCGCGGAGGAAGGGCACTCTGTGGGAATTTATGGGCACAGATCACAGATGTCTCATCAGTTAGCTCCCCCCTCCAGCCTCCCCGGTGAGGGGTGCGGTAGAAAGACCTGGTCCCAAGGCCTGGGGATGGGGGGCGGTGAGCTGTCACAAGAGCCAGCATCCTTCCTGCTTCACCCCACACCAGGCCTCCCGTTGGTCCAGAGCACCAGTCCCTTTGACCTCCCTGTGCAAGGCAGGTGATGGAAGAGGTGGGCACAGCAGTGCCAAGGAAGCCCGGACACTCAGGCTTCTCTTGGGCTCGGGATGGATGAGGGAGCCGTCCTTAGGTCAAGCAAGGTCAACCAAGGCCAACCATGCAGCCCAGGAAGGTGCCAGGGTGGACATGGCCATCAACACCCACCAGGACGCATCTCCGTGACTGATCCAGCCACACATCCAAGATGGAAGAACTCCTGGATGGGTCTGCCACCAAGTCTGGGAGGTCCGGGGCAAGTCCCTGCCCACCTGGGCCTTGGCTGTGTCACCCAGCAGAAAGAGGGGGTGGAATTAGATGACCTCAGACATCTGAGAGGCCGCAGCCCTCACCCTCACACAGCGAGGGGAGAGAGGTGCTCTTGTTGCTGGGCAGGGAGCAGTGGGCTCCTCGTTGGGTTTCCATGGCCTCCCCTGAGCGTTTGGGTGCAACCGTACCTCCTGGCAGCCTCAGATGAGGCAGGGACCTCAGGGACATCAGACATGGCAGATGAGGAATATCCAGTGAGTGGGAGGCTATGTGGCCTTGCTTTGTCAACCCTGCAGGGCTGTCCAGAGGGATCAAGGGCTTTTCCATTGGTGGTTTGGGGGTCCTCCTTCCAAGGACTGGCCTCCTGCCTACCTGCTCTTCCCCACCACCCAGAACACCAAGAGAGACCACAACTGCAGGAACCAGAGCGTTAGGACCTAGAGACAGACCATCATGACCTCTCTGTGCCCTTCCCATAGAGAGTCCGGGAGAAGGGAGTGCCCTCCCGAAGGTCAGTGAGAACCTTTAACTTGTCCTGGGAAGCAGGGCCAGCCCTGGGAGGAGCCCAGCCCAGAGGGCGGTCAGCAGAGCAGCCCCCGTGTACATGCAAGGAGAGTGGGCCTGAAAACAAGGTCGAGTGCTCAGCACAGGCAGGCAGAGGAAGGACGCAGCCCCAGGTCTGCCCAACACCAGCTGAGTGACCTTGGGCAAGGAAACACTCATGCTTGTAAAATGGGAGGAGGCCAAAATCTACCCTTTGGGTTAAACAGTAAGACCATAAAGAGCCTGGCCTGGCACACAGAAAGAGGGCAGTAAACATCCTTATTCTGCCATGCAGGGGGTGGGGGGTACTCAGGGCCTAGGAGGGGAGCAAGCTGGTTCTTGAACATTCACTCTGGAGCAGGTGGCAAGGAAGGCTGAGCTCTGGGCGGGATCTCAGGGCTGGCAACTCTTTGGCTACTGTGGGCAGCTGGCAGCACTTTATCTCAGGGCAGCTGCAGCCCACACATCCCAATGCCTCCCAGCCTGGCGGCCAGCACACAGGGACGGCAGCAGGAAGGCGGCCCGGGTGTTTTCATAGATCTGTGCGCAATGCCCACCCCAATCACCGCAGATGCAGCCTTCTTTAGAAACAGAGAGAGGCGGAAGAGGATGGGCCGGACTTGGGTTTCCATCACGCGAGGTCTCCAGCGCCCTCGCTGCTCCTTTGCTTCTGGAGGCAAGAGATATGGCATCTTCCCCAATCAGATCATTCAGCTGCATGGGCCTGGCAGGCCGGCCACATTATCTACAAAGAGAATTGTCTGTGTGTTGGAGGAATAGAACTAGAGAGCACTTGATCTGATAAATGTCACCCACCGGAGGCATTTTCGGAAATGGATGCAGCAGCGACAGCCCAGCCACAAGCGATGTCAGAGGAAGCTGGCATCCTGCTGCCTTGTAAATAATGGCTTGTACTTTTCCAGGACAGTCCTGGGAATCTGGACCAGAATGACGCATGACACTCCCCCACCAACACACACCCGCATCAGCCCATTACCTGAGCTCAGCCAGGAGCCAGGCTATCCACAGGACCCTTCCTATTCGTGAACATCATTCTCTGTGGAGTTTGGACTCACCTTCCACAACAGAGTCTCAGGGTCTGTTTCAGCCTCAGTAGGCTTGGGTAGTAACCTGAGGGCCCCTCTTCCTCCCTTCCCCAGCACCCCTGGACCTAGAATATCTGTCTGATGGTCCATTGGTGCTGTGGGACTGTGAGCGAGTTGGACACAGCTGGAAAGCAGGGAAGGGAGTGGCACCTGGCGATGCCAGGCTGACCTGGCTGGGGGTCCTAGAGCTCGGCGTCTAGATGAAGACGAGTCTCTGGTGGTGAGGGACGGGGGGCAGGTCAGAAGCAGATGGACCATATCAATATCTTTAGACAGAACTGTCCCTGGAGAATGCCCAGTGAGGGCACCTGTGGAGATGCCTGACTGTGAACTCTGGGGAGCTGGGGAGCAGGTGGTTAGAGCTTCAGGGAGCCTGGTGGGGAGGGTGTAGAAGGGGAAGGAGGGTGGTGGTAAGGGAAGTGCCAATCTGGGGCTGGGAAAGGCCAGACTGAGAACAACCACCTCAAGCAGAGGCAGGGGGCAGCTGGTCATCTGGGAACAGAGCCCCTCCCCCCTTTCCCACCCCCCAATTCTACACTGCGGGCTGTAATCCCCCGTGTAGGCTGAACCCCTTCAAATCAGCTGGGATGCAGTAGAAACTGTCATGACCTTCTTTTCAGACCATGTAATTTAGAATCCAACAGGGGGCTTTTGAGAATGAAGAGGGTGCTTTTGGAGAAGGCAATGGCAACCCACTCCATTACTCTTGCCTGGAGAATCCCAGGGACGGAGGAGCCTGGTAGACTGCCGTCTATGGGGTCGCACAGAATCAGACACGACTGAAGCGACTTAGCAGCAGCAGCAGCAAGGTGCTTTTAATTGTCCTGGGTGACAGACACACACCAGAATGTTTAGAACAGCCTGCCCTGTTCTAGAAGCCCTGGTCCGCACAGAGTCAGCACTGGTCGGCTGTGCGCCCCTGAGCACAGCATCTGACCCCTCCAGACCTCAGTCTTCTCATGTGAGAAATGGGTACAGTAAGATGTCATTAGTGGGCGTCCAAGGGTGAGATGAGAGATGTGGCTTGAATCTGGAAACATTAGAGCTGTAATCAGAAGTCTCAAGTCACTGCCAAGTCCTCATGACCAGGCGCTCCCAGGTGTAAGGATTGGAAGGTGAGTATGGGAGCGATTCTCCTACTCTCTCAAGCATGGTCCTGGGATGAAAGGGGGGTCATTTCTGAGGACAGTGAGGTTGTGAGGGGCCGTCTGGAAAATTCTCATGTTCTCCTGAGGAACCGAATCCCATCTCATCTCTGGGGATACCCCAACAGCCCCGCTGGGTGGAGTTGGCACCTCCCCACTGTAGACAAGGAAACTCAGTCCTGAAGGAGTCACAAGGCCTGCCTGCAGCCCCACAGCTGGGGTGCAGACCTTCAGAACCTCTTCAAGGCCTACCTGCTCCACACACAGCCCCCAGGCACCGGGAACCACCGAGCAATTCCTGAGGGCCAGGCACTGGCTAAATTCCTCAGCGATCGTCCCATCTGACCGTAAAAGCAGGTATCACGTTCTCCATTTTCAGAGAAGGAATCGAAGGCCCCCAAAGTCAACTCCCAGCTCCAGGGTCAAGTGGAATTAGAACCCTCTTCTGCCTGACTCTACAGCCCGCAGCCTCCTGTTAGGTCGTTCCCAGGAGAGTAGACTCGGTCTGGCCTGGAGCCCAGCTGACAGGAAGCAGCCAGAGGGACGCCTGCGTGGATTTGTGTTTCCTGCGAGCCTGATAAAATGAGGTCTGCAGGCCCTGCTGGCTAGCTGGGAGAGTTCACCCCGACCCGGGGAACCCAGGGGCCTGGGTCCTGCCCGTGCAGGTGGGGCTCATATGGACCCATCGGGAAAAGGTATCTCTCTCCCTGGCTCAGCCTAGCCCTGACCCTCCCAGGGTAAGAGCCCCCTCCCCCACCCCCACCTCTGCTGGTCCCTAGGCCCCAGAGCCCAGCTCTCATCAGGAGAGGGGACCCATGATGGGAGCAGTGGCTTCAGTCTCCCCAGGGTGGTGAGACCAGATCCGATCAGAAGTTTGCATTCCGACCCTGCCCTTCGCATCCTCGAGTTCTTGCTGTGACCCCTTCTCCATGGAGTGAGTGGTCAGCACCCCCCATACATCCGACCAGTCTCCTTTATCATGTCCTGATTTTCTCCGTAGCACTGATCACCTGACTCATTCATCGCACCTGTGGTTCAGCCCCTGCCTGACTCTCCAAGACATGCTGACCCTCCAAGGCAGGGTCTCATCCCCGCCTTGTTGTAGGGATCTGAAGACATTCATTGGGGGCCTCTGCAGAGCTCCAGTCAAGGGTGCCCTGCTATCAGCTCACAGGCAGGCACATCCGAGACGGGGGGGCCTTAACCCCACCCCCCACTGAGCACCTTCCCTCCCTTGCCCCCCATTTGGGTCATGAAGCTCCCTCCATCCCTTGCCCTTGCAGCTTCCTGGGCTGAGCATGGTCATATCTGTTTAACGTGCTCCTATTTGCAAAGCTCCATTTCAGTTACTCTCATCTGATCTGCAAGGAAGGCGTCAGCACTCCTTCTGGACAGATACGAACGCTGGGCCCGGGAGGCCAGTTGGCCGGGCTGGTCCAGGCAGAGCAGTGAGTCGCTTTCCATGTCAGGTTCCTGGCTCCTGCTGCAGCACCCCTCCAAGCTGCACCCCTCGCAGCCCCAACATTGCTCACCCTCGTCCCCAGGCAGGCCTTCCTGCCCCAGGGCCCTCAGGCAAAAGAGCTCCCCTGCCCGTCCAGCTGCTCCCTTCCGGAACCGCGGGGCCCACTTATCCAGGCCCCTTGGCAGAAGCTGAAAACAGCTCTCAGCACCTCCCCAAGTGTCCCTCCTCCGGCCTAAAATTTTCTCTGTTCCCTGTGGTCTGGTTTTCTGTCTGACTTGCCTGCAGGGCAGGAGAAAGAGGGTGTCTCTGGTCTTTTTATGAAGGGCCCGGAGATTTCAGTAAAACTGCCTCATGACAAGAGTGACAGAGCCTCAATTCATGCAGCCAAATGTATGACGCTCAAAATTTAGATGTGTGCGCAGTCGTGTCTGACTCTGTACGACCCCATGTACTGAGCCTGCCAGACTCCTCTGTCCATGGGATTTCCCAGGCAAGAATCCTGGAGTGGGTTGTCCTGCCCTCCTCCAGGTGATCTTCCAGACCCAGGGATCAAACTCATATCTCTTGCGTATCCTGCACTGGCGGGTGGGTTCTTTACCCCTAGCACCACCTGGGAGGCCCAAAATTTAGATATCCACCCCCAAAGTGCAGTATTTGGGAGAGAGACAGTGCCTTCTGAGTTGGGAGGGTGTGGCTGAATGACAGCTGGGAACCAGCCTGCCCTCCTCATGTGAGAACCTTCTTTGGAATAATCTGCGAGACCAAGGGGCGAGCGCTCTGAGTGTTGGATGCAGCCACATCTGCATGACACATTGTGAGCCTGTCAATCACTACCCGGGTATTTACTGATTGTTCAACTATTTACTTTGCTGAAGCCAATTTGAAATTGTTTTCTGTCACTTGCAATCCAAAGCTGACTGCGACAGCTTTGCAAGCACAAAATATCCTATGGTGGCACCTTAAAACTGGGTTCCTCACATTTGAGTCATTCTAATGAGGTGGATGAAACTGGAGCCTGTTATACAGAGTGAAGTAAGTCAGAAAGAAAAGCACCAATACAGTATATTAACACATATATATGGAATCTAGAAAGATGGTAACGATGACCCTATATGCGAGATAGCAAAAGAGACACAGATATGAAGAACAGAATTTTGGACTCTGTGGGAAAAGGCGAGGGTGGGATGATTTGAGAGAATAGCATTGAAACATGTATATTACCATATGTGAAATAGACCACCAGCCCGAGTTCGATGCATGAGACAGGGACAACCCAGAGGAATGGGATGGGGAGGAAGCTGGGAGGGGGATACGGAATGGGGGACACAAGTACACCCATGGCTGATTCATGTCAATATATGGCCAAAACCACTACAATATTGTAAAGTAATTAGCCTCCAATTAAAATAAACAAATTGAATTTTTTAAAAACTGGGTTTCTAACAACTAAGCTTATAGTAATTATAAAATAATTATAATCATATATGTTATATTCATACTAATTAATAATATAAATTTAGAATAACCTACGTCATCCATCCAGAGTCTTAGAAATGGTCTGAGGCCATGTTTGTCCACCTGCTTGGCAACAATTAATATTAATTAAGAAAGAAATGAATTGACATCTAGTAAGGGCCCCCACTTTCTGTGTTTCAGGCATGTGTCTTTCATACCCATTATTTCATCTCCCCAGCATCTGTGAGGCAGTATGATACTTAGGATAACTCCAGGTGCTATAACAAATAGGCCACGAACAAATGATGGCTCCATAGCAACAGTCTGTGGAGGGGCTGGGCAGCGTATTAAAGACTTCACCTACCAAGGCAGGAGACGTGGGTTTGATCTCTGGATCGGGAAGATCCCCTAGAGAAGAGAATGACAGCCCACTCCAGTATTCTTGCCTGGGAAATCTCATGGAGAGAGGAGCCCGGTGGGCTACAGTCCATGGGGACACAAAGAGTCACACACGACTAAGTGACAAAACAACGAACTGCCACTCACTGGCCCTCTCCCCTGCTGCCTGAATTGGTTGGGAGAATAGCTGTGGTCTTCTTGTGGGGCTTGCAGTCCCAAAGAGAAACCCTAAGCGCTGGGACGATCCCAAATACAATGTAACAGAGTAGGGCATGCTACACAGTGAGAAGGGTCAGAGGGTGAGGCCATGGCTGGGCTGGTCAGTGGGTGATGCGTGGAGGAGGGACGGTGGCCTGGTGCTCATGTGCATGAAATATGCACAAAGCAGGTGCACGAGCTGGGCTTTAGTGATAACCTCTGTCTTACATCTTTGAAAAATCCCACAGGCAGGAAGGAGGAAGTAGCTTTGGCCTTGATATCAATGTGGCTGCAGCTCTTTTCTGGGAGTACATTGGAGGAGTGATTGCCTGTTGGTGATCAGGACTCCGTGTCCCCAGCAAACTCGCCCATCTCCATCACGTCATTTCAGAGGAAGATGGAGCTGGCCCCACCCAGATCTTCAAGGTCTTGCCAAAGAGAAGGGGCCAAAGTGTTGCAGGAAGGGGGTCCCCTTCCAGTGCCAAAAGGGAGCTCTTGCCTAAAACTCAGAAATGAATTATCCAAGGAGACACACGTGCAGACAAAGCTCCCCTCTGGGCCTGCAGTCACAATCTCGGGGCTTCCTCACAGACCCTGAGACAGGGATCCTGGAGCCCACACTTCAGAGGGAATAAGGTGTCCAGAGAAGGCCTGGCTCCAGGCCCAGCCCTGCCTCCCAGTTAGGGATTGGGACTGGCCCCACCTTGCCCCACCCTGCCAAGGGCAGAGGCCCAGGAAGGGGCCAGCCTCGCCCAAGGTCTGCAGGAAAGTTCACAAACAAGCATGTTTGTGCTTCCCAGGAAAGTTTTGCCCACCCCCGCAACCCCACAGGCAGAGTTTCCAAGGTGCTTTGTATCGACTGGGAGATAAAGAGCCAGTAAAGTCTTGGTAAACATCAGGCTTGGAATCAAGGGCTGGTCTGTGAACACACTTTCTTCATTTAAGGCGCGGCCTCTTCTGCTCCCCAGACAGACCCTAGTGCTGCCCTGGGAGGGGGCAGGCCTGAGTCAGAGTCAGCCAATCCATCCCAGTCGGCTCACTGGGAGTGAGCAGCTCTAAAGAGAAGGTTCCAGTCTCGTTTCTCAGCCTTGGCTGCACATTAAAATCTCCAGGGAATTCCAGGCTCTGGTCCCAGAGACTTTGATTTAGTTGGTTTATCGTGGGGCCCAGGCACCTCCAATGTGAGCCAGGGCCAAACCCTGCTCTGAGCTAAGTGGGAAGGCCAAGGCCACGGGAGCTCCAACACTGTAAATAGGGCTAGACACCCCACGTGCAGCGTGTCACTCCCACCAAGCTGCACATCCAACAAGTTCAGCTCAGTTGAATCACTCAGTCGTGTCCGACTCTTTGCAACCCCATGAACTGCAACACCCCAGGCCTCCCTGTCCATCACCAACTCCCGGAGTCCACCCAAACCCATGTCCATTGAGTCGGTGATGCCATCCAACCATCTCATCCTCTGTCGTCCCCTTCTCCTCCTGCCCTCAATCTTTCCCAGCATCAGGGTCTTTTCAAATGAGTCAGCTCTTCGCATCAGGTGGCCAAAGTAATGGAGTTTCAGCTTCAACATCAGTTCTTCCAATGAACACCCAGGACTGATCTCCTTTAGATTGGACTGGTTGGATCTCCTTGCAGTCCAAGGGACTCTCAAGAGTCTTCTCCAACACCACAGTTCAAAAGCATCAATTCTGCGGCGCTCAGCTTTCTTTATAGTCCAACTCTCACACCATACGTGACCACTGGAAAAACCGTAGCCTTGACTAGACGGACTTTTGTTGACAAAGTAATGTCTCTGCTTTTTAATATGCTGTCTGCTGCTGCTGCTGCTGCTAAGTCGCTTTAGTCATGTCCGACTCTGTGCTCCTCCGTCCATGGGATTTTCCAGGCAAGAGTACTGGAGTGGGTTAATATACTATCTAGGTTGGTCATAACTTTCCTTCCAAGGAGTAAGCATCTTTTAATTTCATGGCTTCAATCACCATCTGCAGTGATTTTGGAGCCCAGAAAAATAAAGTCAGCCACTGTTTCCACTGTTTCTCCATTTACCATAAAGTAATGGGACAGGATGCCATGATCTTAGTTTTCTGAATGTTGAGCTTTAAGCCAATTTTTTCACGCTCCTCTTTCACTTTCATCAAGAGGCTCTTTAGTTCCTCTTCACTTTCTGCCATAAGGGTAATGTCATCTGCATATCTGAGGTTATTGATATTTCTCCTGGCAATCTTGATTCCAGCTTGTGCTTCCTCCAGCCCAGCGTTTCTCATGATGTACTCTGCATATAAGTTAAATAAGCAGGGTGACAATATACAGCCTTGACGTCTTCCTTTTCCTATTTGGAACCAGTCTGTTGTTCCATGTCCAGTTCTAACTTTTGCTTCCTGACCTGCATACAGGTTTCTCAAGAGGCAGGTCAGGTGGTCTGGTATGCCCATCTCTTTCAGAATTTTCCACAGTTTATTGTGATCCACACAGTCAAAGGCTTTGGCATAGTCAATAAAGCAGAAATAGATGTTTTTCTGGAACTTTCTCGCTTTTTCAATGATCCAGCGGATGTCGGCAATCTGAACTCTGGTTCCTCTGCCTTTTCTAAAACCAGCTTGAACATCTGGAAGTTCATGGTTCACGTATTGCTGAAGCCTGGCTTGGGGAATTTTGAGCATTACTTTACTAGCGTGTGAGATGAGTGCAATTGTGCAGTAGTTTGAGCATGCTTTGGCATTGCCTTTCTTTGGGATTGGAATGAAAACTGACCTTTTCCAGTCCTGTGGCCACTGCTGAGTTTTCCAAATGTGCTGCCATATTGAGTGTAGCACTTTCACAGCATCATCTTTCAGGATTTGAAAGAGCTCAACTGGAATTCCATCACCTCCACTAGCTCTATTCATAGTGATGCTTCCTAAGGCCCACTTGACTTCACATTCCAGGATGTCTGGCTCTAGGTGAGTGATCACACCATTGTGATTATCTGGGTCGTGAAGATCTTTTTTGTATAGTTCTTCTGTGGTATTCTTGCCACCTCTTCTTAATATCTTCTGCTTCTGTTAGATCCCTACCATTTCTGTCCTTTATTGAGCCCATCTTTGCACGAAATGTTCCCTTGGTATCTCTAATTTTCTTAAAGAGATCTCTAGTCTTTCCTATTCTATTGTTTTCCTCTATTTCTTTGCATTGATCGCTAAGGAAGGCTTTCTTATCTCTCCTTGCTATTCTTTGGAACTCTGCATTCAAATGGGTATATCTTTCCTTTTCTTCTTTGCTTTTCGCTTCTCTTCTTTGCACAGCTAAACCAGATCACAAATGCCTTCAACCAACCTGGGCTCTGCGGCAGAACCAGTCACCCAGAGTGCACTTGCCCAACAACCTCTCTTGACCGCAAGCGGTGCAACAAGAAGGGAGGATTCCAGGCTGTGAAAAACAGCCACGAACCCATGGCCTAAAGATGAAATTCAATGAAAAGCAAAAGGGAGACAGAAAGGATTTGTGCTGACAATGGAAGACAAGAGGATGGGCCACGAGACGGGACAGGGTCATTTAGTGCCGGGCAAAGCAGCTCACCTGGAAACAGATGGAAGGCTCAGCACAGCCAGTGATGTGCCAGGTGGTGCCTTGGGAGGGCAAATTAAGAAGATGAGTCTAAGGAGAACCTCTCAGGAGACAAAACAGCAACGTCCTAGAAGACACTGGAGATGCCTCCAGACTCTTAGGCCAGCAGAGGTCACAGGAGCAAATTCCCAGCACGGGGGTCCTGTGTCTTCAGCTCCTCTTCCTCCCCATAGTCAGGTTGACGATTCTTTTTCTTTTTTTCAATAATTTTTAAAAAATGTTTATTCATCTATTTGGCTAGGCCAGGTTTTAGTTGTGGCATGAGGGATCTTTGATCTTCATTGAGGCTTGCAGGATCTTTGGTTACAGCAAGTGAACTCTTGGGACTCAGCAGTAAAGAATCCACCTGCCAATGCAGGACACTTGGGTTCAATCCCTGGGTCAGGAAGATCCCCTGGAGAATGAAATGGCAACCCACTCCAGTATTCTTGCCTGGGAAATCCCCGGGGATGCCCCCGGCCATGGAGGCGAGGGGATAACACCCGTATGAGGTGAGGCCAGCTTGGGCTTCCCAGCTGGTGCTAGTGGTAAAGAATCTGCCTGCCAATGCAGGAGACATGGGTTCAATCCCTGGGTCAGGAAGATCCCCTGGAGAAGGAAATGGCACCTCCCTCCAGTAGTCTTGCCTGGAGAATCCCATGGACAGAGGAGGCTGGAGGGCTACAGTCCATGGGGTCGCTAAGAGTCGGACACGACTGAAGAGACTTAGCACAGCCAATGCAGGAGACATAGACTTAGGTTCGATTCTTGGGCTGGGAAGATCCCCTACAGGAGGGCACGGCAACCCACTCCAGTATTCTTGCCTGGAGCATCCCATGGACGGAGAAGCCTGGTGGGCTATGGTCCATGGGGTCGCAGAGTGGGACACAACTGAAGCAACTTAGCACATGAACTCTTAGTTGTGGTATGTGGGATCTAGTTCCCTGACTAGGGAGTGAACCCAGGCCCCTTGTATTGGGAGCACAGAATCTTAGCCACCGGACCACCAGGGAAGTCCATGTTAACAGCTTTTGATGGGTTTCTATCTATTAAGATCAGTACCTTGACTGGATTTCCGTTGAGAGGGAGCAACTGAAGCTGAGGGTGAAGGGAGAGGTACCAGTCGGGAGCTGGTCCGGCTGGAGGATGCCATCAGGAAATTTGATCTCGGAGTTCTGCCCTAACTCTGAGGAAGAGGGGCTCTGATGGCCTGACTGCAATGACATGACAAAGGTGTTCATGGGGTGACTTTTCTAGAGCCAATTGTGAAGCTCTGGCCTTGTGCTGAAACATATAAAAGTGTCCTTTCTGCCATGAAATGATGGGAGAGTGGATTGTGGTTGCATATTTCTTGAAATGCCCTCCCTTGATGTAATGAGAAAATGGTGTCTCTCTGTTGGTCCTGCCTGGCTGGGGGAGGGAATGTTATGGTTGGGAATTCCAGAATCTGGGGACAATGGATGTGGTTCAAGGCCCTCACTTACAGGCAGGATGACTGAGGGGTGGAGGACAGGGAGAAGTTTGCCAGGTCCTACAGAGAACTCCTCACAGTCTGGAATCTAGGTTCAAGGAGTAGAGTCCCCACTCCCCGCTCCCCGCCCACCCGAAATGCCCCTGGGGGCTGGGCGTATCAGATTCCGCAGGCTGCTCTGACAAAAGGCCACCAACACAGTGGTTTAAGATGACACAAACTTATTCTCTTAGGTTCTGGAAGGCAGGAATCCGAAGTGGGTTGGTAAGCTCGAAGGAAAAATCCATTTCCTGAAGGGTTTCCAGCCTCCAGGGTTGCCCTGACTCTTGGCTCACACCCTGCACCACTCTGAATCTCTGCTTCTGTCCTCACCTCTCCGGTTCTGCCTCTGACTCTCCTGCCCTCTCTTCTCTCTTTTTTTTTTGACTGCACCATGCAGATCAAACCCACACCGTCTGCATTGGAAGTGCCGAGTTGTAATTACTGGACTCCCAGGGAAGTCCCATCTCTTTTCTATAAGAACCTTGTGATTACTTAGGACCCACCTGGATAATCGAGGATAAGCCTCCCTCCTTAATTTAATCACACCTACAAAGTGCCCTTCACCATGTCAGGTAACATTCTCAGGTTTTAAGGATGCTGACATGGATATATTTGAGCGATGTTATGGGTTGAATTGTGTTTCCTCAAAGGATGCGCTCAGACGCTCAGTCCTGTCTGTCTCTTTGTGACCCCATGGACTGGAGCCCACCAGACTCCTCTGTCCATGGGGTTCTCCAGGATAGAATACTGGAGTGGGTTGCCATTCCCTTCTCCAGGGGATCTTCCCAACCCAGGGATCCAACTTGCGTCTCTTATGTCTCCTGCGTCGGCAGGCGGATTCTTCACCAGTAGTGCCATCTGGGAAGCCATCCCAAAAGATATGTTCATTTTAAAATAGTGGTTGGAGACTTCAATATCTTACTCTTGATAATGAATAGAATATAGAAGACAAGTATGGAAACAGAATTGAACAACAAAATTGACTAGATCTAACAAACATACACAAACCGCTGTCCCCAACAATAGTAGAACGCACATTCTTCTCAAGTGCACATGGGATATTCTCCAGGATAGACCATAGAGCAAGCCACAGATTAAGTCTCCAAAGATTTTAAAAGAAAAATATTGTGCAAAGTATCTTCTCTGACCACAACAGGATGAATTTGGAAATCAATAGCAGAAAAAAAACTGGAAAATTCACAAATTCATGGAAATTAAATAACAAGTCTCAAAAAACTAATCAGTCAAACAAGATATCATCAAAGAAGTTAGAAAATACTTAGAGACAAATGAAAACAAAACCACAACACATCAAGACTTGTAGAACGCAGTGAGAGCAGCGCTGAGGGGGATATTTGTAGCTATAAACACTGTAATAAAAGAAGAAAGATCTCAAATCAACAACCTGAATTTACAATTTAAGGAACTAGAAAAAGAAAAACAAACTAAACCCAAAGCTAGCAAAAGCAAGAAATAATAAAGATCAGAACAGAGAATTCCCTGGAGGTCCAGTGGTTAGAACTCCACATGTTCACGACCTGGGTTTGATACCTGGATGGGGAATTGAGAGTCTACAAGCCTTGTGGTGAGACAGAAAACAGCAGAAAAGAAATAAAAGGCATCTAAGATTGAAAGAAAGAGGTAAGATTATCTCTGATGATGTGATCTTCTATGTAGAAAACTCAAAAGATTTTGCAAAAAACTGTTAGAACTATTTTAACAAATTCAGCAGGACACAAAATCAACACACAAAGCAGTTGTGTTTCTATACACTGGCAGTGAACAATCCGAAAAGGAAATTAAGAGAAAAAGAAAAAAGAAGAAATTAAGAAAACTGGTGTGTGTGATTAACTCCATGATGAGGACCCAGTTTGGGGGCTGATACCCTCACCCCAAGGTTCAGCCTGCCACAGGCTCCAGCTTGCGCTCCAGGGCTCCAGCTTATGTGTGTTCTTTCTACCTGACATCCCACGTCCCTCCCACCTTTCTGTCCTGAGGACTTGAAGCTTCAGCATCATCAGATGAAGATAACAGCCTTACAGAGGCTGTTTAACCTGCTTCCATGCTGCGCAAAGTCAAACCCCTATAGCATATCTCTTCATTTACATGCAAGCACATGCACACATACGTACATACTATATGTACGCACATATGTACATACATGCATACTCCACAATATCTACATGCTCCCCACATGCTTACACACAAGCACAGATAACTGCATATCTACTACTCCCTACTTGTAGGCATGCATGCGTAGCACATGGATGTGTGGTTCTGCTTCTCCCATTGACCCTGACTGAAACACCTGGGGATTTTTTAAAAATTCCAAGCCCATCCTTAATGGCTCATTGTTAAAGAATCCTCCTGCCAATGCAGGGGACACCAGTTCGATCCCTGGTCTGGGAAGATCCCTCATGCCGTGGAACAACTAAGCCCATGCACCACAACTATTGAGCCTGTATTCTAGAGCCCAGGAGCCATAACTACTGAGCCCAAGAACCCCAAATACTGAAGCCTGCATGCCCTAGAGCCTTGCTCTGCAACAAAAGAAGCCACTACAATGAGAAGCCTACACACTGCAACAAAGAGTAGCCCCTGCTTGCTGCAAGTAGAGAAAAGTCCTCACACAGCACCGAAGACCCCCCACAGCCATAAATAAATAAATACAATTATTTTTTTAAAACCAAAAAACGTCCAAACCCAGATCTCACCCCAAACAACTGAATCCAAAACTCTGGGTGGGACCCAGGCATCAGTATCTTCAAAGCCCCGCAGATGATTCTGGTGTGTAGACAAACTTGTAACCACCAGCTAAGCTACAGAGACCCCAGGCTGCAGCCCCAGAGCCTTCTGGGAGGTCCAATTGGGTCCAGGAAGGGAGAATCCTTCCCTTTACTGAAAGTTTACAAGGTGGGGTCCACTGGGCAGATCCAGAGAACGAAGCCTCATCTGGCATCCCAGGTCTGCTCTCCTGTGGCTTCTGTTTTCATCATAATACCTGTTTGTCATTAATATGCACTCAAAATCTCCAACTCCCCCATCACCTCTGAGGGCTAGTTCACCTGCTGAAACAGTAGTGAGTGACCAGGGCCCTGGGCAGCAGGCAACCCCGTTTACCCATAGGCTGCCCAGGCCAGATGTTGTATAGCTGGGGATTCTCTGAAGGGTCGTGGGGTCAAGGTGAAGGGTGGTCTTGGGGTGTGGCCCAGTGGTGCTCTGCCTACTCTCACACTTGCTGGGGCTCCCACCACAGCCCCAGAGCCATAGGATTCATCTTTATGGACCCTGCAGTGGCCTTTTGTAATATATACTGACCTATGCCCCAGTTAGCTCCTGTGTACAACAGAAATACGTACATTTGTGTACCAAAAATATACACTGGAATGACTTAGCAGCACTATTTGTATTAGCAAGAAGGGAAATGACCCAAATGTCCATCAAAAATAGAACAGGAGAATGGAAGAATAAACAGAAGGACAACCAATCATACAACAGACTACTCCACAGAAATGGGAATGAGTAAACTGCAGCCCCATGCAACAGAACAGAGGAGTCTCACAAACCTATGTTGGTGAAAGAATCCAGACAGAGGAGCTAAACACATAGAAAGAGTAGGTACTGTGTGATTCCATTTAAGTTTGAAAAACAGGTGAAACGAAGCTAATGCACTAGCAGCCAGGATCGTGTTTGCGCCTGCACTTCAGAAAAAGAAAAGAAAAAGAAAAACAGCTCATGGTTATAGAACTTGAAGAATGTTCTAGAAGCCTGGGATTAAGAAAAGAGAGCAACATAGGGCCAGGGGCTTGCCTGATAGCTCAGTTGGTAAAGAATCCGCCTGCAATGTAGAAGACCTGGGTTCGATCCCTGAGTTGGGAAGATCCCCTGGAGAAGGGAGAGGCTACCCACTCCAGGATTCTGGCCTGGAGAACTCCATGGACTCTACCGTCCACGGGGTCGCAAAGAGTCAGACACGACTGAGCGACTTTCACTTTCATGGGGCCAGGACAAGACACACACCACTATTTCCCCAGCAGAGGTACCAGCGATGTTGGTCACGGGAGATGGTAGAGAGGCCAGAGGCTCCCCTGGAGAGTCACCCTGTGGTCAAGCTCACCTTCCACAGAGTATGCCTATCTTGGCCCAAACTCCTCCAATCATCTCTCACCAGTTTCCACTTTGCTCCTTGGAATATGTGCTCTTGAGGCCCTCAGACACCATATAAGTTGCTGAACTACCATGAGGTTGCCATGTTGAGAGGAAGCCCAGACTCACCTGTGGGGGGACTACGAGGAGGGGCCCGAGAATCCCACGGATAGAGGAGCCTGGCGGGCTACAGTCCATGAGGTCGCAAAGAGTTGGACATGACTGAGCAACTAAGCACAGCACAGCACCTGGGACTTCAGAAAAGATAGAGATGCCTGGTCTGCCCCAAAGGCCTTCAGTCCCTACGCATGTCTGACTGCAGCCACGTGAGTTACATGTAACCTTTCAGCTGGACTCTTTTCAAATTCCTAAACCACAGAAACCGTGAGAGCTCATAAAATGATTCATGGTGTTTTAGACCACTATATTTTGGGGTGATTTCTTATAGAGCAATATATAACTGGAATACCTTGTTTGAGTTGAGTGACTTGTGGCATGCTGGCAGAAACCCCAAGTCAGATGGCTTTGGGCAAAAGAGAATGCTAGGGCGCAAGCCCTACAAGGGCCAGATCCCAAAGATGAAGGTCAGGGGTCAGAGCTGTGCCACTGTGGGGGTCACTGATGCTCCGTAACTGCCTGCCAGGCTCTGTGGCTGGGTGAGCAGTAGCGTGGCTCAAGCTTGGGCCTGGCAAGTCCTCACTGGGCTGTAAGGATGGGACAGTAGCCAAGGGCTGATGGCAGATGAAGGAGACCAGGAAGGCACCACTCACAGTCCCGTCTCACTGTAGAGGGAGGTAATGGCCACCATCCAAAATGGACTCATGAAGCCAGAGGAAGTCAGTGGACTCTACAGCCCTGGATAAGCTCAGGAGCTGATGGGGTTTTAATATTTCAGAAGCTTCTGTGTCACAGATGACATGGTGTTCTGGAGGACTGCAAAGTCCAGGGCCATACGGAACATCACCCAGCTGTACATTTCAGAGGCACAGAAGATGCCCTGGGGTCGGACTCTGGAGCTGCCCCCTGACTTTCATGGGTGAGATGCCTAGGGGGTGATACAAAGTCCAGCAAACCCAGCTGGGTCTTGGCCATCCTCACCTGGGGCAGAGCAGAGGCTCAGGAGAGATGCCCAGTGGAGCAAAGAAACAGGACCTGGGCCAGCAGGGGCGATGGGAGCCTGGATGCAAGGGTGGGAGTCGGGGACAGTGGTCTTAGCCCAGGACCTCCCTGCAAGGCAGCAGGAGCTGAGCTTGGGACAAGGGGATTTGGTCTTGGGACAAAACAGCATTTAGCAACCGCAGGGGGAGGTGAGGGGAGCGAGGGGCCAGGCCTCTCACATTATGCCTGTTCAAACACTCGTGCTTCAAAACCAACAAAATTGACTTAAGAAAAAAAAAAAAAAAAAAAAAAAAAACCTCTTAATGTAGCACAGAAAGAGAGGAGGAGAATAGGACTCTATGCAATGAAGTTGGACAGGCCCCCAGGGCATCACAGAAGGAGCCGTGGAAGATTCCCAGCGTCCTGGTTCGCCCTCCGCTCACTGAGAGCCCTGACACTGCCAGAGGGCAGGGGTGGGCATAGAGGCGCCAAGCTTTGGGGTCAGGCAGGCCTGGGCACGAATCTGGACTCCCTTGTCCTTTAATGCTGTTAAGCTTGCCGAAGTTACTCTCTGGGTCCCATTTTCTCATTTGTTAATTGGTGAGGGTGGAGAGTGGGAGTAGGGTAGGGTAAGGATGGTAAACCTCTCCCCCCTAAGAACTGTGAGAACCGAATGGCCCCAATTGGGTGGGCACCAGCCCCAGCCCCTGGCATGGGGGAGGACTCATAGCTCAGTGGGCATCCACTTGGGAAATTCAAAGCTAAGCAAAATTACCTCTTAATTCATACCATAATCTGGATTTCAGACACAATGTATGGTCGTCATCATCTGTGTTCTTCCCTCTTTGCTGAGTCAGACAGAGCCAGGCCCATCTTACCACATGACTCATGTGTCCTGATCCCCTCCTCACCTGGCCTGGGGTCAGAGCTCACCTGGACCAGAACCCGTGATCTCTCCTCCAGCCTAGAGCCTGCAATGGTGATGATGGTGATGCACCGTCTGTCTCCCCAGTGGCATCTGGAGAGACCTGAGGGCAGACCTGGGCACAGAGCTGGGCACAGGGAATGCAGAGAAGTGTTCACAGAAAGAAGGACAGAGGGGAGAGAAAGGAAGGAGGAAGGATGGAGTGGAGGGAGCATCCATCGTGGCTTCTTTGTTTCCCTGCTGGCTTCTGGTGTCAACCCCTCAGCCTTCACTCCCTCCGCCCCCCACTATCACCAGGATGCTGTTAGCAGTGTCCAAAGCCTTGAGAGGCTGTGCCTGGTCTCAGATTTTTTTTTTTTTTTTTTTTGGCCATACCATGTAGCATGTGAGATCCTAACCACTGGTGGTGGTGGTTGTTCAATCACTCAGTTGTGTCAGACTCTGCGACCCCCCATGGACTGCAGCACACCAGGCATCCCTGTCCTTCACCATCTCCCGGAGTTTGCTCAAAAACTCATGTCCATTGAGTCAGTGATGCCATCCAACCATCTCATCCTCTGTTTTCCCCTTCTCCTCCCACCTTCAATCTTTCCCAGCATCAGGGTCTTTTCCAATGAGTCAGTTCATCGCATCAGGTGGCCAAAGTATTGGAACTTCAGCTTCAGCAGCAGTCCTTCCAGTGGATATTTAGGACTGATTTCCTTTAGGATGGACTGGTTTGACCTCCTTGGTGTCTGAGGGACTCTCAAGATCTTCTCCAACACACAGTTCAAAAGCATCAATTCTTCAGTGCTCAGCCTTCTTTATGGTCCAACTCTCACATCCGTATATGACTGTTGGAAAACCATAGTTTGGTTCTAAAGATTAAAGTTTGGTTCCAGCAAGATGGATCCAAAACTCTCCTGCTTCAGATACCTCCCAGTGATACATAGCAAAAGTTAAATGGCTGCTGACTTCCTGAGAAGTGGGTTCTCAGTGTGGTCCCAGCCTCTGGTTTTCAGCAGCAAGATGAGGACAATGACAAGTACTTGCAGCGTAGATGTTGGGCGTGAACATACCTGATGAATTAAGGGGCCCAGCGTGGTACCTGACCCAGGGGAATGCTCAAGACACAGAGCTGATCCCATTCCTTCCCTCCTGCTGGGCCAAAGTCACCTATCCCACAGCCCCCCGAGTGGGCTTCCAGCCTCCTTGGTACATCAGCTGTGGTAACCAGCCTGTGAGGTCAGCCTTTAAGGGCCTTTTATTTCCCTGCAGGCACTTGTGATGGCTACAAGAAGGGCTGGCAAAGCCTCCTCTACTGGCAAGTCCTCCCCAGGGCATGTCAGAGCAAGGCCACCTTTATTAAATGCTTCTCCACTCAATTAGGGTTTTCTATGAAGCAGAACATTTTATTAAAAGACCTGAAGATAAATTATTACCAACCACTAATGATTATATTTAAAAAGAGCAATACATAATTTAGAGCAAGGTTTAAAGAAGTTAAAATACCTAGTGTATTTTTAGTTGAAGCACTTTTGGTTGCTAGCGACAGGAACCAGCTCCATCTAGTTAAAGCAGAAGAGGGAATTTATTGGCTCTGGAAGTGGGGGGGCGGGAGGGGCCTTGGATTCAGACCTCAGCTGGATCAGGGGTCTCAAGAGAAGGGCATCTGTAGGTTGGCCTTTGTCAGCTGCCCCCCTTGGCAGTTGCTTCCATTCTCTGTGATGGAAAAAGTGACTGCTGGCATCAACAGCCCTTTATTAACCCCCTCAACAACCCCACAGGAGGGACAGGCCTTGGCCCACCAGCCCTGCCTTGGGTCCCTGCCACCCTGACCCAGAAAGTAGAGGCTCTAGTTGGCCAGACCCAGTTCCATGCCCACCTCTGGAACACCTCGGAGCTGGGAGCCTGGGTCCATTCCGAACAGAATATAAGAACTGTAAGTGATGAGGGACGGGTCCCCAAAAGACAGAGGGGTTTCCAGTACTGTCAAGCAGGAGGCTTTTAGCAACTCTTCCCCCTCCCCACCCCCAACCCTGGATCAGTCTTGGGCATGAGTCTACACAACAGCTTAGTCATCCTCAACCCAGGTCCTAGAAGTTGAGGGAACTTGTGAAACCCTTCCAGCTCTCCCTGGTCTGTACAAACAAGATGGTCAGCTCTGCTGACCCCAGCACTTGAGGATGGTGCAGGACCAGCTGCTGGCTGTCCTCGGCCAGGGTAAGCTTGTCAACACGCTCCATCTAGCATCCTCCCCTAGAACCCCAATCAGCGCCCCCAGCACTGGCTTCGATCAGCCTCCTCTGTGACATTAGCTTCTACCAGGAACTCGTTTGATTGTGTCTCAGGAGTCACTCGTTTTCACGCTATTGGAGCCAACGCAAATTGATCCACCATTGTTGTAATCCCTGGCCCTGAGCCCCTTGCCCTGGGCAAGATGACTTACAGCCCCGGGATCTGTCCTGCGACAGCGTGGGGGGAGTCACCCATCCAATCCGACCTTCCTTCCACACTCAGGGCCCTTCAGTTTGTGCCTCTGTCCCATCCTGTCCACCGCATCTCTAGTCCCCTCCTCATGCCTGGGTCACACCGTCTTGTGGAGAACAGAAGGACCAAGCCACTAAACCTCACTGCAGTGGATGAAGTGAGCTCTGTCCTAGAGTCAGCCATACAGGGGTAGTGTTGTTCTTGTTTAGCCAATGAATCATCTCCGACTCTTTGCAAACCCAGGGACTGCAGTCCGCCTGGCTCCTCTGTCCATGGGATTTCATAGGCAAGAATACTAGAGTGAGTAGCCATTTCCTTCTCCATAGGATCTTCCCAACCCAGGGATCGAACCTGCATCTTCTGCTTTAGAAGTGGATTCTTTACTACCAAGCCACCTGGGAAGACTCCATGGATCGTGGCTTGTACTGGTAACCTACTGGGTGACACATTTCTTGACTCTCTCTGAACCTCACCTGGAAAACCAGGGCAGTCCTTGAACCCCCGTGTGGCTGTGAAGATGAAACTCGGTTATCAATTGGGAACGTGCAGCATAAACTGTAAAAGACTATACCCCTGAAAGGGGTCACTGCCATGCTCACCATCATCACCCTGATGAAGCCCCTCCTCAGAGGGAGGCCACAGGTGACAGCCAGCCTCTGACCTAACAGCCGAGCAGGTGTCTCAGGAGACAGACCCCAGGACGAGCCCCAGTTCACCCGGTGCTGATGGCTAAATTCCTGCAGGAGGAAGTGGTGACCCCTGGAATAGGACCCACACAAGCCAGCCCACAGCTGTTCTTGAGTTCAAAAAAATAAGTGCTTCAGGGCACCTCACAGCGAGAGCAGAATACAGTCATTACTGGAAATGACAGACGCTGGCTGATTGAGTGATTTTTTCTCAGCCAAACCCAAAATTACTTGCGCTATTGATGGAGGCCTAATGGGAAAGGCAAAAATCCCCTGCAGGGAGCCTGCTGTGTCCCCAGAGACAGGCAGGGCCCGCTGACTCCCTCACCTGGTACATCCTTGCCTACACCGTCTGCTGGGGTTGGGGGGTGCCTAGAGTGGGCCAAGACCCGGGTCTCAGAGGCAGCAGATGTATGATAAGCTGCCTTCAAGGCTTGTTGGGATTATTAACGAATTGATCCATCCTCACTACTGACATCTGTTACTGGGACCTGTTTCCCCACCCCCACCCTCCATGGGCCTCTCAGGGAGGGGGAATGGGTTGCCTTGTTGCTGTGTTTCCATAGCAGGCTTGTGCTCCAGACCTCCACCCGAGTACTGCTGCATTTGGTTTTTACTGCAGTAAGATATATCTAATGTGAAGTTGCCCATTTTGATCATTTTTAAGTGCACATTTCAGTGGCATTAAGTGCATTCACATTGCTGTAAGATCACCGCCGTCTATTTCTAGAGCTTTATCTTCCCAAATGGAAGTGTGTGCGTTAAACAATGATTCCCCATTGGCCCTTCACTCCAGCCCCGGGGCAAACACCCTTCTACTTTCTGTCTCCGTGAAGATGACTCCTCAGAAAGTGTTAGTCCCTCAGCCGTATCCGACTCTTTGTGACACCAGAGACTGTAGCCCACCAGGCTCCTCTGTCCATGGAATTCTCCAGGCAAGAATACTGGAGTGGGAAAGCCATTCCCTTCTCCAGGGGATCTTCCCGACCCAGGGATTAAACCTGGTTCTCCTGCATTGGCAGGCAGCTGAGCCACCAAGGAATCAAAAGGAACCCCATAGAAGTAAAATCATGTAGTACTTGTGTTCTTGTGACTGGCTTATTTCACTTAGCATAATGTCCTCAAGGTTTATTCAAGTTGTAGCAGACATTAGGATTTTCTTCCTTTTTCTGGCTGAATAATATTCCACGTATATGCCACTGTTTATGTTTATCCCTTTATCCACTGATGGACACTGGGCTTGCTTCTACCTTTTTTTAAAATTTATTTGTTTTTAATTGGAGGATTATTGCTTTACATTATGGTGTTGGTTTCTGCCATTTATCAACATGACACTTCTACCTTTTGACTATCGTGAATGATGCTGCTACAGACATGGGTGTACCAATAACCCTCCGAGTCCCTGCTTTCCATTCTCTGTGGTATTATTCAGAAGTGGAATTGCTGGAGCCTTTGCTCAGTCTATACTGAACATTTTGCAAACCCACCATACCGTTTTCCACAGCAGCTGCAAGAGACCATGCTCCCATCAGCACAAGGCTTCCAGTTTCTCCATATCCTGGCTAACACTTGAGCTCCCTTTTTTGACGAAAGCTACCCTAGAGGGTGCGAGGTGGTGTTTCACTCTGTTTTAAGACCTGCCAACATGGCTTTCTCCTGTTGGACCTCAAGCCCGGGGGCAAGATCCTGCAGACCCAGCGGGGCGCCGGCCATGGGGTGGCAGTCTGCGGTGGTGACACCCAGCACTGAGTCCAACTCCGCCGCCTCCATCACCCCCTCCCCGCCAGCCCCACTCCCACTCCAGATGCTGGCTTCCTTGCCCAGCGTGTCCAGAGGAGCGGCCTGGCACCCTCCCAGCACGCACAAGCCATAATTTGCTCTTCAAACCGCCAAACTATTTACCAACAGCAGACTTCTCCTTCTCACTTGGCTGGTCTGCAAAACCGGCAATTATCCCAAGCCGGGCCGCCTCACCTTGATGTGAAAAATGGCTCAATAGGAAAACCCGCAGAAACGGCTCAAAGGCCCAGCTCCTCTCCTCCACTGAAGCTCACACCTGACACAGCCTGGCCTCAGTCCTGCCACGGGCAGCAGGGAGGGCCGCGCTCAAGATTCATCCGGGAGGGCTTGACTCCTTCCAGCAAGGCTGGGGGCTTCCTCTGAAGGAAGAGGCAGCTCATCCTGTGAAGCTAAGTCTATCCAAGGACTGGAAGGAGGCCCTCCTGAGGTTGGCGGCCTGAGGATGAGGCCTGTAGGCTGTTCAGCTAGCAGGAGGCAGCAGAGGGCGTAGCCAGAATTCCAGCCAGCTGGACTGGGACGGGGTCCTGTGCCCACCACTGTCCAGCTGTGTGACCTTGAATGAGTCACTTGGCCTCTCAGAGCTTCAGCTTCCTCACCTGTGACACAGAAACAGTAAGAGCGTCGTGCTCCTAGGGCTTTGTGATGTCTCAACAGAGATCAGTCGTGTCCGACTCTTTGCAATCCCATGTACTATAGTTTCCAGGCTCCTCTGTCCGTGGGGATTCTGCAGGTCATGCCCCTCTCCAGGGGCCTTCTTTACCCATGGATCAAACCTATATCTCCTGCATCGCAGGCAGATTCCTTACCACCTGGGCCACCAGGGAAACCCAAGAATGCTGGAGTGGATTGCCATGCCCTTCTCCAGGGGATCTTCCCAAACCAGGAATCGGACCCACATCTCCTGCATTGCAGGCGGATTCTTTACTGTCTGAGCCACCTGGAAGATCATCCACAAAAAGCTTCTGCGGGAGCTGACATGAGCCTCACTCCAGAGACAGAGGGAGACGGGCTGGAACCCCAACTCTGCCTGCTGCTTCTCTTGGGATGCTGGGTCCTAACTTCTCTGTGTCTTGCTTTCCTCCTCTGGAAACAGGAACACAAAGCCCGTATCACTGCACTTTGGCACACGTTACAGGACATGGTGTGTATGGAGACCAAGCATGGTGGCCGTGGAGCCCTCCTGAGCGGTCATAAACAGTGGGTGGTCCTGAGAGATGCCTTAGCCCCAAACACACTTTCAGAGGAGGGGTCGGCACTCAGCAACACTCACCCTTAAGCAGGTGCACGCGGGTGACGTCAGGTGGATGTCCAAGGCCCTGCCCAGTGCCTGGGCTCCTCAGTGTTGACAGTCCTGCCATGTGCTGCGAGGCCCAGGTCCTTGGAGAAGCACAGCTGAAGGAGAAGCTGCCTGGGGCGGGCAGGTGGGGCTGGGGTCTTGCAAGGAGGGGCCAGCATGGCAGGCACAGGCCGCATAGCCAGAGCCCCCTTCCCATCAGGACGGCCTTCTCCTGCGTTGCCAGGTCCTGTCCCCACGCCCTGGCTAGGGGCGATGCACAGCTTGGCCAGAGCCTTGCGGGCTGGGCACTCCAAGGTGGGAAGCCTGCTCTAGAAGAATTAGGCTGACTTGAGTGACTGGCTTATGACCCAGGGGGACCCAGGCTGACCTGTTAGGCCCTGAGGCACAGGGCATGTGATTGTAAGATACGGCCTTTACATGCAAGCTCCCAGTCTAACAGGGGAGGCAGACCCAGACTTACGGTGACAGGGGAGAAGGAACAGAGGGGGCAGGGAGGCCCAGCCCCAGTCTAGAGCCCCAGGGAGCTTCCTCAAGGAGGACATGGAGGCAAAAGCAAATTAAAAGAGATGCTGGAGGATGCGGGCATTTCACAGGCTGGTCAGGCATTTGATGAGCTTTCCTCAAACCCAGTCAGTGTTCAACCAAGGCCCAGAGGGGCTCAGAGACTGCTGGGCCCTCACCCTGCCTCCCAGACTGCCCTGGTCTCCAGGTGGAGGCTGTGGGTGTGTAAGGGACCTAGGATCCCAGGGGAGGCCGTCCCAGTGCAGTGGGGCTGGAAGCTGAGGGGACCGGCATCGAGTAGTGTGAAGGTCAAACCTCCCTGGAGAGTCGCCTCACGACCCTGAGCCCCGGGGTGGAACTGGGCAGTCACAGGTCAGATGAGTGGCTGCAGCTGGACTGTTTCTCAGCATCACGGGGCTCAGAGCAGAGCATGCTTATGTACTCTTGGTCCCAGCTGCCATGGAGACGTGAGCAGAGGGATGCTCTTTTTTCCTGCAGACTCTTGTTGCCATTCGTTTGTCTGCTGTGTAGGGATGTGCGGGCTCACAGGCCTGGGAGATTCCAGGACTTCCCTTTCATCTGCATTTCCACCCCTTGCAGGGTTCCCGGCAGGCAGTTCTGCCATCCCCCTGACCCACCCACAGCACAACCCCACGCACAAGGGTCCAGCTTCAAAGAAGGGTGAGCAGGAGAAGAAGCGGGGCTCTCTCCAGGAGACAGGACCTCAGAACACGGTCATGATTCACCGCGCCTGAACACGAGCCGCCATAAATAATGGAACACATTCGGACGTGGTGATTCAGTGTGTCAAAATATAGAAAGGCCATTTAGTATTGGTGACAAAATTAGATGAAAGGCTTCACTCCTTCAGATGAAGAAGCAGGCGGAGCAGTGCTGAGAAAGAACAGAGCATCACCTCCACATACTCTGAATGAAAACATGAATGTCCCCTATGGCCGGACAGGATTACCAGCCCAGCCTGCTCTGGTGTCACCTGGGGTAGTAAACAGGTATGCACCCAGGAATTCTCCCGTGATGGAAACGCATGTTAGGAGAACCGCTGTTTCTCCATGAAATAAAGAGTTAAGAGCTGGAATGTTTTACAATAACCAAGACCATTGACGGATGAACAGATAAAGAAGATGTGGTACCTATATACAATGGAATACTACTCAGCCATGAAAAAGACAAGCACCATGGACGTAGCTAGGGATTATCATAGTACTAACTGCAGTTAGGTCAGAAAGAGAAAAATAACATATGATATCACTTATATGTGGAATCTAAAACATGACACAAACGAAAAACGAGCCTATCTCTTAAACAGAAGCAGAATCACGGACATAGAGAGTATACTGGTGGTTGCCAAAGGGGAGGGGTTTGGGAGAAGGATAGAGTGGAAGGCTGGGGTTAGCAGATGTAAGTCTTTTGTATATAGAATGGGTAAACAACAAGGTCATACTATATAACACAGAGAAATATATTCAATATCTATGATAAACCATAATGGAAAAATATTTTTACAAGAATGGGTGTGTGTATATATATGGATATTTTTTTTTTCCCAGGTGGTGCTAGTGGTAAAGAACTCGCCTGTCAGTGCAGGAGACATAAGAGATGCAGGTTCAATCCCTAGGTCAGGAAGATCCCCCGGAGAAGAAAATGGCAACCCACTCTAGAATTGTTGTCTGGAAAATTCCATGGACAGAGGTGCCTGGTGGGCTACAGTCCACGGGGTCACAAACAGCTGGACACGACTGTGACTGAACAATAACAGCAAATATATTGAGGCACCCATATGTCACAGGACACATTTGGAAGTGCTCATGTATGGATAAGAAAATTTATGCCTTTGCATTGGCTGTTTATTTTTTCCCCAGAGGAGCAGTGTTTCCCAGTAACCCTGGAGGGAGGCATCAAGGTCTTACAACCTTCCTCTGACAGATGAGGAAACCAAAGCCCAAAGAAAAGAAGATGTTATCCTAGGTTGCTCAGAAAGACATGACATCTTAGAGAACGTAGCAGAGGTTTCAACTGCACCTCCGTACTGCAGAGGTACTGCAACATTTATCATCCAGTGTGAATTGCTCCCTGGCTCAGAGAACTGAGTGGAAATGTCCTGTCGGCCAGTCTGTGGGCCTCTGTCCTCTAATCTCCTCCTTTCCTCATGTGGTCCCTCGTCTCCGGCCTCGTGGCGTCTCTGGGTGGGGGGGGGGGGTCATTATTCCGGTGCATTGAAAGGGCTCTGGCCTGTTCCCACATAGCAGGGGCTCTCCTCCTGCTTGGGGCTCTGTTGGGAAGAGCATCTTCCAGCCAAGAGGAACTTCGTCTTTGGGCCTGCAGTGAAGAGGCCACACAGGAACCACCCCTGCCCTGGCGACTCTGGGTTGGCCCCCACACATGAGTAAAGTCTAAGAGGTTTCTGTGTTGGGTGCTAAGAAATTGAAGCTCCAGCCGTTTGGCCTGGCGAGAGGCAGAGAACTGTGGAGACCCCTTTAGAGGTCTGCCCTGGACTCGAACACTGCCTGCCGCTACAGTAGCCAAAGGTGTTCCCCTGGCCAAGGTGGGAGAAACCAGGACGGCCCGGCCAGTACACCTGCATTTAGAGGCACAGTCCCTCCCAACGGTGTCACACTCATGGTGCTGCCTCCTTCTTCTACCCCTCCTTTGGAGGTGACTACATTTTAGGAAAAAGGACTGAGTGCCTTTGACTGCCCCCAGGCCAGTCACTAGCCTGGGGTCCCTCACTACTGCCCCAGGACCCTGACCATCAGGGACCCTCCCACTTCTGGCCTCTGCCAGGCATGCAGGGCTGAAGGGACTGCCCGATCAGGGTCTGGGCCCCCCCCTCCCCCCCAACTTCCAGACTACCCACCCTGAGATACCCAGGGCCTGGGGACTCCCTGCCCAGACAGTGCTATGCAGGAAGGATGGGAGCAGAGCTTGGCTGTGCTGGCTGGGGGTCCACATGTGTTGGTGCGGGGAAGAGGGGATGCGGGAGGAGGGCAAGAGGGCTCCTGGTGTGGGGTGGACCTGGGTGATTTTCAAAAGTGAGACAGGGAATTCGAGTCACTTCAATTCTGTCATTCACGTGACCACTTGGAGTTTTAGTTTGTGTATAAAATTTAAAAGAGTTTGACAGAGCATAAATTGCAAGTGTAATCTTGTTTGAAAAAGTATGAAATTTAGTTCAGCTCGGTGAATCTTCACAAAGTGAGCAGACTTTAGAACCACTCACCAGATCAAGAAATAAAACCTTGCCAGAACCTCCAGAACTTCCTTAGTGCCCCTTTCCGAGGGTAAACGCTATCTTGGGTGCTAAGATGACAGATCAGCATTGCCCATTTTTGCACTTGAATGCAATCATCCACACTGCTGCACATGGATGCAGTTCGCTGGTTCTCATTCTGTGGAGTGTTCTATCATATAAATACTCCGCAACTTACCCGTTCTGTTGGTGTACATTGGATCACTTCCAGTCCTGGGCTAGTGTGAATACTGCTGCCGTGAGCACCCTTGCACACGTGTTTTGGTGAACTTGGGTAAGCCCAGTTGTTGAATGTGTAACCAGGAGTCTTCTTGCTGTATCAAAGGGGGTATTTATACCAGCTTGATTTATGCAGCCAGAAAACACCCACCAGAAATGTAAGTGTTGCAATTAATCCACATCATTTCCACTGGAGAAGGGATAGACTACCCACTCCAGTATTCTTGGGCTTCCCTGGTGGCTCAGCTGGTAAAGAATCTGCCTGCAATTCGGGAGACCTGGGTTCGATCGTGGGTTGGGAAGATCCCCTGGAGAGGAGAATGGCTACCCACTCCAGTGTTCTTGCCTGGAGTATTCCATGGACTATACAGTCCATGGGGTCTCAAAGAGTTGGGCACAACTGAGCAACTTTAACTTCGCTTCATTTCTGCGCTTGGAATTGTCGACTTGTTAACTTCAGCCATTCTTGTGGGTGTGTAGCAGTATCTCATTGCAGTCTTAATTTCTATTTCCCTGTGACTAATAAATAAAGTTGAGTGCTCTAGTAGGTTTATTACCCATGTGGATATGCTCTTTTGTAAAGTGTCTGTTCAAGGTTTTCTATTGGGTCATCTGTCTTATTTATTTGAAGGAGTCGTATATTCAGAATTCAAGTCTCATGTCAAACATATGTATGGCGAATTTCTTCTCCCATTCTGTGGTTCGCTTTGTGTCTTTTGTTGAACAGGTGTTCTTAAGTTTAATGCTGTGCAATTTATCACTGTTTCTTTTATGGTTAGTGCTTTTTGTGTCTTAAGATATTTGCCTACCCCAAGATCATGAAGATATTCTCCTATATTCCTTTTTAGAAAATTTTTGTTTTGCTTTGAAAAAATGTGTCTACAGTCCATCTGGAATTGGCATCTGTGTATGGCATGCAGTAGTGATCACAGTTCACTTTTTTTCTGAACGGGTACCTAATAACCCCCAACACATTTTACTGAAAAGATCACACCCTTTCCCTCACTGCGCTAGACTTTCACCTTTGCAAAAAATCAAGTAGGCCCAGTGTGTGCCAGTCTGTGTCTGAATTCTCTGTTCTGCCCCATTGATCTGTGTGTCTATCCTTGGCAATTACCGAGCTGTCTTAAATGCTATAGCATCATAATAAATCTTGGAGTCTGGCTAGTCTAAATCCTCTGTTTGCTTATTGCTCTTTAAGATCATTTAGTTTTTCTTGGTCCATTGCATCCCCATGCAAATTTTAGAATCAACACACACACACACGCAGACAACCTCTTGAGCTCTGCATTCTAGATCTCTTCGTGTTTCTCTGAAGTGCTATATGGTATACATATCAATCAGAGGCCAGTCAGGAAACAGAAACCTCACTAAATATTTCAAGCAAAGAGGAATTTAATTCAAGGAGCTCATGACAAAGGTGTGAGAAGGGGTAACCAAGAGAAGGGGAGGGGGTGTGACCTAGGTACCAGGGAGCTGCTACCACTTCCAGGTTGGAGGTGCAGAGCGGGCACTAGGCGGAGATGAGCAAGCATCAGCGCCAGTTTGGGGCCAAGTCCGAGCTCGCCCTGATGTTCTTGGACCTGGGCCACTGCTGTCCCAGAGCTGCCAGCATGAGCAGATGGACTCATATCTTTGCCCGCTGCTACTGTTGCATGTGTCTCTGTGAAATCTGCTGAAATCCTGCCCTCAGTCCCTGAAAAGGTGACTCTATTTGGAGACAGGGTCATCACAGATGTGATTAGTTAAGCTGAAGTCATATTGGAGTCGGGTGGATGCTACTCCAACAGGACCATGTTCCTTACAAAAAGGAGAAAATCGGACACAGACATACACACTGCGTGAGCATCATGTGAAGATGAAGGCCAAGATCCCGGTGATGCTTCTACAAGTCAAAGATGCCAGCAAACCTCCAGATGCCAGGGGGAGCCCTGGAGCAGATTCTCCCTCCTGATCCCCAGAAGGTACTAGCCCTTCCTGGACTTCCTGCAGAGCTGAGAGACAGTTAATGTTGCGTCAGCCACCCCATCTGTGGTGCTCTATTACAACAGCCCCAGCTAACAAACACACCCACCTTCTAACCTGGGGCCACGGCCTCCTTGTCAGAACCCGCCTGGCCAGGGAGCCTGGGAGGTGTGGTTGACAGGCTTCCAGCCTGGCTGCACAAAAAAGGAAGGAGACCAAGAACAACAAATGAATATCCAGCCCCACCTGCATAACCAGGGGTCGCCCGTCCACCGCCTGCCATGGACACCAGGTGGCCACCAACAGGACTGCGATGGACACCCCCCGACAGGAGGATCTCTGTAAGAACTCGGGGGTTTACGTCAAGGCACAGAATTTCTGCAATTCTGCCTCTCCAAGGCGGCCTTCAGGCTGTTCCCAGCCTGGGCCCTGCTTCCCGCTGACCTCATCTGCTCCTCCTCTCAGCTACAGCCACACTCACCCTCCGTCCCTGTCTCAGGGCCTTTGCACTTGCTGGACCTTCTGTTGGAAGCCTGTTTCCCCACATTTTCTTTCGTTTGTAATATGTATTTATTTGGCTGCATTGGGTCTTAGTTGTGGCACACAGGATCTTTACTGCATCATGGGGGGTTTTTCATGCAGCGCACCAACTCTCTAGTTGTGGTACATGGGCTTATTCCCCCGAGTTATGTGAAATCTTAGTTCCCTGACCAGGAATCGAACCCATGTCCTCTGAATTGTAATGCAGATTCTTACCCACTGGGCCACCAGGGAAGTCCCTCCTCCACATTTTCAACTAAGGGGCCCACCTCGCTATGCATCTAAAACACCCATGTCCCCACGTCCCTCCTTGCTCATTCCCCTTACCCTCCTTTGCTTTCTTCATTTCAATGTCCAAAAGAACAATAGATTTACTCACTGGCTCTAGGATAAACATGGCAGAATCTCCTCTGATTGGTGTGTTGCTATGCCCCCAGAGCTCAGAATAGGGCCTAAAACATAGAGCAAGCGCTCAACAAGTGTTTGTTGAATGAATAAACACTTTGACTTTCCCAAACCATGAAACAAAGCTGATTCACCCAGGCATGGACTGAAAGAGAAAGCTAACTCTGGGCAAGCCTGGCCTTGGGGGTCACCAACTGCCCCAGAGCTTACCAGCTTTCAGAGGGTCTCTGATCTCCTGCCCACAACACTCTGCCAATAACCCCTGCCCTTACTCCCAGTGGGGAGATAGAGGGGAGGGGGCAAGACCAGAGTTGAAGAGACCAGGATGGCAACCAGGCAGGAGAGGAGACAGGGCTGAGCTGGGAGGATACAGTGGTGGGGAAAGGAGGTCTTGGGCTGGAGCGTGTCAGGGGCTTGAATAAAACAGCATGAACAATGATGTTTGGGTTTCTAGCTTGGCACTGGATGGCTAGATGCTAAGATGGGGACGCAGCAGGAGGAGCAGTTGACTGGGGATGAACTGAGTTTGGGGGTTTGGGGGGTACTGCGACAGGGTGTTGGAAATACAGCTCTGCAGCTCCGGAGACATTCAAATTGCAGGTGAATCTATGAACACCTTTATAAAAATATTTTTGTTTCACCAGAATTAAATCTTACAGTGGCTCATGGAACAAAGAATCAACCACCCTTTACAAATCTTAAATTAACAAAGACAAGTACTGCATAATTACCTTCCATTTCAGAATCCCAGTCCCCAAGAGGGTCAGTGAGAGTCTTGGGAAAAGAATTAGGCTTTGTTGCAAGTAACATGTGTACAGGAAGCATCTTTTTTGTGTGTCTGTTCTTCTACCCAAATGCTTGATGCCTTAATGATTTTATGACTCAGAATTGTTTATTCCTGCCTCCTGGGTCTCGCCACAGTCCCAGCGACATGAAGAATGTACATCCTCAAAATGGAAAAGGCCTCTGTTGATCTTTATCTAACCTGCTTGGCAGAGCTGAGCAGCTTCCGTTCACAGCCCCATGGTGGGTGGGTGGTCTCGGCTCTGCTTGGATAACCTCAGAACCCAAACACCTGCCACACGCCCACTTACTCTCCCATGACTTCCTTCATCTCCCCCAAGCTTCACCGCAGAAAGCCACAACTCCAGTTCTGCTGAGTTTTTCTCCCTTTCTTTTTCCAATTCCCAATTCTTCCTTTTTCCAATTATCTCCTACAGCACTGACTCACAATTCACTTCTACAAGAACCACGATTCTCTTGTTGGAGGTGAAAAAGAAGTGAACCTGCATATTCCAGAATGTCACAGCAGGGAGATCCTAGGATGAAATTCATCAATTTGACAATTATTTGGGGAATGTTTAGTATGTGTCTATTGTTGCCTTAGTCCTAGAGATATACTGATGGGTAGAAAAGAGGGAGGCTGTTTCCTGTTGCAAGGGAAAGTCCAGTGGGGGAACCAGAGCATAATTAGTTACAGAAATAAGTATGAAGTTGCTCCTGTGACAAGTGTCACAGATGAGGCTATGGTGGTCCTATAAGTGTATTTAATGTTCATAGATAGATAGAGTGGACCTCATCAAGGAGATCAAGACAGACTTCCTGGAGGAAGTGCCAGTTGACCAGAGGTCTGAAGGATGAGTGACATTGACCAGGCAAATGAGGATGGGAAGGATCCTCTTTGTAGTGAAAACACAGGGGCAACAGTCTATGTGGGCAAAACAAAGGGCACAACGAGAGTTTAGAGGGGCTGCGGGCAGAGGAAGGGGGAAGGCAGAGGTGAGTCTGAGAGGCAGGACCACACAGACCTTCCATCACCTGTTACAGACTTGTTTTTATCTCAAGAGTAATGAGATGTCAGTTCGTGTTTAAAACCGAGGCGAGATGATGTCAGGTCTGCATTTCAAAGAGATCACCCAGGATACAGTGTGGAGAGCAAATCAGAGGGGGACATCTGGGAGCTGGAAGGCTGGGTGCAGCAGGTTAACAAAACACGGCAACAGCTTGGCAACCGTGGAGGTGGGGGGGACTAGCAGGGTGGATTTAAGAGATACCTGGGTAGCAGAGATGACTGGTCGTGGGGGCGACCGGATCTGGGGGAGGTGAGGGAGAAGGCACATGCGATGACTTCTGTTTCTGGTTTGTGTAATTATCGTTATCACTCACTGAGGCAAAAAACCCCAGAAGAGACCAGACTAGGGGCAGATTAGGAGTTCAGTTTTGGACACGCTGAGCTGCCTTTGAGGTAGCCATTCCTTCCAAAGACTCCTCTTCCTAAAGTACCTTTTTATTTTTTTGGCCACACCATGAAGGCATGTGGGATCTTAGTTCCCCAACCAGGGATCAAACCCAAACCCCTTGCTATGGGAGTGCAAAGTAGTAACCACTGGACTGCTGGGAAATTCTCCTGAAATACATATTTTTTTTAACTGCTCCCAGTCTTTGTCTATAGTTTACTTAATTGGCTCTCATCCTTGAAGATGGTATAGGGTTCAAATCGGCATTCATTTGCTTTCAGCACCATGCCTTCTAATTTTGCTGCAGAGACATCAGCAGTTGATCTGTATTGTCCTTTGAAGGCGATCCGCCTTTTACAGTGGCTTCTTTTATAATCTTCTCATTGTCTTTAGTGTTCTGTAGTTCCATGGTGATGTAACTAGATATGGATTTCTATTTATTTATTCTGCTTGGAAATTGTTTTTGCCTTGTTTTGTTTGCCTGAGCTTTGGAGAGTTTAAAAAATCCCCAGGTGTTTCTAACCTGCAGACATGTTTAGTAAACCCTGGAGTAGATAAAGCCATGTTCATGTGTGCATGCTCAGTTGCTTCAGAAGTGCTCTTTGCAACCCCACGGACCATATCCCACCAGTCTTCTCTGTCTATGGGACTTCCCAGGAGGAATACTGGAGTGGGCTGCCATGCCCTCCTCTAGGGGATCTTCCTGACCCAGGAATGGAACCCACTTCTCCTATGTCTCCTATGTTGCTGATGGGTTCTTCTTACTGAGCCATCAGGGAAGCCCCAGATAAAGCCAAATTCCAGCCCAAATGTGGCAAAAAAAAAAAAAAGGCAAAAAAAACAACCCTGGGGAATTGTTATAGTTCCTGAATCTGATGACTGGTGTCTTTCTTTAAGTACTGCTTCTCCCCCATTCTCTGTGTTATCTCCTTCTGGAATTCCAGTTAGTGACTTATTAGACTTCTCACTTTACCGGCCACCATGTCTTTTTTTTTTTTTTTTTTTTTTTAACATTTTTTTATTTATTTGGCTTCACCAGGTCTTAGTTGTGGCATGAGGAATCTAGTTCCCTGACCAGGGATCAAACCCTGCTTTGAGAGCATGGAGTCTCAGCCACTGGACCCCCAGGAAAGTCCCCAACCAGCTACCATGTTTTTTACCTCTTTTGCATTTTTCACATACTGTTTTCTAACTCTCTTCTTCTTCTTTTTTTAAATTCATTCAGCGGCTCGATTTCCCTCATATTTATTTTCTTTAAAAAAAAAAAACTTTTATGGGTATACACGCCAAAAAGTGCATCTCATAATTTTATAGCTTGATGAATTTTCACAAACTAAACCCACTCATGTAGTCAACACTTAACTCAACAGAATATTACCAGTGACCCCCTCTCTTTTATATATCTTTTTTTTTCTACTTTTTGGCCACACTGCACAGAACGTGGGATCTTAGTTCCCTGACCAGCAATTGAACCAGTGCCCCCTGCATTGGAAGCATGGAGACTGAGTAGCGTTCCAATCCAGGTCTACTCTTTCACATATTAATAGATGTTCAGGTTGCTTATATTTTAAGTTATCACAAATTAAGCTGTTATGACCGATCTGAAGTAAGTCAGATTATGAACATAAAGATTATGAACATGTTTTCATTTCTTGTGGGTACATATCTATGAGTAGGACTTCTGCACCTTAGGTTAGATGTGTGTTTCACTGTGTAGGACTCTCCCCAAACTGTTGTTTGATTTTCATCCAGCATCTGTACCATAAGCTTTCTTCAGACACCCAAACTCCCAGGTTCCTGAAAACGGAAGCTATACACCTCTCTTCCCACACCCAGGGAAGCGAGAAGCCGAAAAGAGAAAGAACAGACCCCTCCCCTCCCCTTCATGTCCCCCAGGCCAAGCCCACGTGCACAGAGAGAAGAGGAAAGATAATCCCTAAAATCCATGCAAGATCTGAGTGAGCTGGCCTTTATTGTCTGAAAGTGATGAGAAAACTCTGGGTTTGTCCAAAATATTGCTTAGAGCTGAGAAAGAAAGATTAAACAGAACATACGGAGGCAGTGACTGGAGAGCCATGAACCCTATTTCCTGTTCACTCCTCTGGTTTAGACTATCAGAACCCAGACCCCTCCTCCATGCTCTCTCCTTACTCCCCCCACCCCCCATCTTGCCCTCTGATACCTGGCTACCAGCCTGGACTTGGCAGGACAAGAGCCAAGACTCAGGAAAAGCTGACAGAACAGAAGGGAAGGCAGAACAAAGGAGCCATGGAGAACCGGCTCTGATTAAAGAAGCTCGCTTGGGACTTCCTTGGAAGTCCAGTGGTTAAGACTCTATGCTTCCAATGCAGGGGGCACTGGTTTGGCGCCTGGTCAGGGAACTAAGATCCCGCATGCTGCACAGTGTAAAGATAAAAAAAAAATTTAAATGCATTAAAAAAAAAAATAAGCAAGTTCTCTGGCCTATAAGAGGAGGACATCTCTCAGGCTACAACTCAACCCCGAGGACCGCACCTCTGTCTCCTCGAGGACCCCCTGGCATCCTCCCAAGGTCCACAGCTGGTCTGTGGGGAGAGGAGGGAAGTCACAGGGAGGTCTGCAATGCCTGTGAATGCTAGTGGCATGTGTGACATCTCTGAGCTCCGTTTCCAGTGCCATCCGCCCTGGAGGAGGAAAGAGAACCCTGAGGTCTGACTTCCTGCCACAGACTGAGCAACTGTACAGAACAACTCAGAACCAGTGCATCAATGCTAATCAAGCAAATTAGCCATTGTAGGCGTGTTCACAAAAGCCAGCAGAGTCAATGGGGTGCGATTTATTAGCACCCTGTCCCTAATGGCCTCTGCCGGCTCCTCATCCCTGAATGAAGACCAGGTTGGGGCTGGAACTGTGCAGGGCTGACAGGGGGCACTGCAGGCGGCTCCAGCCATCCTCCAGAACCTTGGCTGGCTTCCACGCCCGCCCACTGCTTCCTTTCACTAAGCCCTGTTTTCTTCTGGGTCCCCTCTACCTGGAGTGTCCTTTGCTTTTCTCTTCACCTGGCTAATGCCTTTTCATCCTGTAATCCTCACCAAGATATCACCTCCTCCAGGAAGCCTTCTCTGATTCCACAGGTTAGATGAGGGGCCTCTTCTGGGCTCCCATATCCGTCACTGATCAGTCTCCCCCAGAGTCTGGGCTCTGTTGCCAGAGGAGGGGGCCAAATCCCAGATGGAAGATGCCCATCCCTTTTGTCTTGATCACAGAAGGTTGTATCAGAAACCCACTCTGGCTCCCTTTGGGATCCCAGGAAGGGTGAATGGCCTCAGCTACAGCAGGAGCAGAGTGCCTCACACATCCTCAGGGTTCAGATGGGGACACTAATGCCTGGCCTCTCTGGTCGTACCTGATGGTGGGGGGTAGGGGTGGGGAGAGCGTCCTCTGGGTGGAGTCTTTGTGTCTCTTCGGTCTGACTTGGGCCACACACTCCGTGCCTTTGACTGGGGTTGAGTAGGGCTCCACGTTTGGCAGACCCTTTTTTCCAGCAGTCATGTATGGATGTGAGAGTTGGACCATAAAGAAAGCTGAGCTCCAAAGAATTGATGCTTTTGAATTGTGGTGTTGGAGAAGACTCTTGAGAGTCCCTTGTACAGCAAGGAGATCCAACCAGTCCATCCTAAAGGAAATCAATCCTGAGTATTCATTGCAAGAACTGGTACTGAAGCTGAAGATCCAATATTTTGGCCAGCTGATGCGAAGAACTGACTCATTGGAAAAGATCCTGATGCTGTGAAAGATTGAGGGCAGGAGAAAGGGGACAACAGAGGATGAGATTGTTGGATGGTATCACTGACTTGATGGACATGAGTTTGAGCAAGCTCTGGGAGTTGGTGATGGACAGGGAAGCCTGGTTGCTGCAGTCCATGGGGTCGCAAAGTCTAACATGACTGAGCGACTGAACTGAACTATATGTATTACTTCATTCACTCTTCAGAAACAATCTGTGAATAGATACCACTGTTGCTCCCCATGGTACAGTTGGGGAAACTGAGGCAAGAGTCAAGGATGGCCATCAGGAAAGGAGAGTGGCCAGGCTGGCCCCCGGCCCCAGGCTTATGGAATAAGTATGTGTGTGTTGAGTGAGTGAGCAAATGCTCCAGAAAACCTCGTGGAGCTGGCTTCTCTGGAGGCAGCCTGCTTCCAGAGCCAGGTGTGGGCGGGTGTTTGGCTCTTCCTGACAGATGGGTGACATTTCCCCAGGCAGCGGCAGGAAGCACACCTGTCACTACTGGGGTAATTACTTCTCCCTTGCTGGCCTTTCAGCCAAGCTGCGGCCCTGAAGAGTCATCGTGCTTTCTCGGGCGTTCTCAGCAAGAGGCAAAGGAAAGCTTAGGAAAAGAGGGGGTGAAAATCTGGGTCGTTTTGCATTGTCGGGAAGGAAGATCACAGCTTCAGAAAATGGACCAGAGACCGAGTGAGGCCAGATATGGATCCCAGAGGCCCGGAGGAGTGGCGCTGGGTCTGGAGCACAGGTCGGGTCGACCTGGAGCACAGCCAGAATGGACGGCAGATGTCCCTGGGCTGGGGGGTCACTCCCTGCCCATCTTCTCTTTTTTGGGAGGCCAGCTGAGCTGTTCCTCCTGATCCTGATTTTCCTCTCAGGCAGCCAAAATGTCGGTGACAGTGTCAGCACTGGACAGTGACAGGGGGTGGGGGTGTGTGTCCTGGGGCGTGTGGTCACAGAGCATGTGCTCTCCTGGGGCCCCTGTCAGCACCCCTCTCAGGCACCCCGTGGTCTCCGTGGGACCCTGGCCTTGCATCCCATCTGGCCCCAGCACTGGTTTGCCCTTCCTGCTGCTGGCATATTTCACTCCCCCCACCCCCTGGCCCTGAAGTCCAGCCCTGGTCCCAGTGGGCTCATCCCCCTCTATGGTAGTTGCCCGGGTCTTGTCTGCCCCCTGCCCCACAGCATTGCAGACCAAGGCTGTGGTCTGTTCATTCTTGGACCCTCAGCACTCACATGGGCTCAGCCCCATCAGGCGGTGCTGGGTGGAATAATGGATGGTTCTGGATTCCTCAAATTCCACCTGACAGCCAGGGTACCATGGTGGGGGCCCAGGGCGGGCTGTCTTACGTATGATCACGGTTTCCTAACTTTCCACCCCCAGGAACGCTCCAGGTCCCTCTCTTCCGGTGGCTGGTTGCCACAGAAACTCTCTCACACAGGGGCTCTGAGCTCCTGTGGGTCTGTGCTCATCACTGACATGGTTACTTCCTGGGAATAAACCCAGCTCTCTGCAAGGAGCCAGGAGAACCACAGAAGGAAGGAGAGACCCCCCCCACCTTACTGCCAATACCTGGGGTTTGCCATCCGCTGGGGGCCGGGGATCACCCAGGCCCCTCCTGGCCGCCTTTCCGCCCCCTGCTCTCTGCCCCTCCAAGGGCCTGTCCACGGGCCCTATTGTTTGAGTCTCAGATGAGGACACGGGTCCAGACACAGCATTGCCCAGGCAATGTGGTGTCAGAGGAAAGGCCTTCGGGTGGTACCCCCAGCAGGAATCAGCATTTTAGGAGAGAATTTTGAAAGTTGAAAAGAACTTAAAAGTTACAAGAAATTCATCTTCAGGGGTTACCTTCCAGGGAGTGGGAGCAGGAGCAGGGCCTCCAGCTTCTCTAAGAGCACAACCGTTTCTGTCTTGCCCCTTCCTGAGTTTGTTACTGTTCACACCTCACCAGCTGCTGGTCACCAGTGCAGGCTGCACACAGACGTGGCCACTGGTGTCCTTTGACCTGCTGCTTCCCCACTGACCCAGGCTATTGAAGGGCACCTCTGATCTCTCAAGGCAAGAAGCAGGACCCAAGTGTGTGCCATCCTGGACTTCTCACTCTCCTTGGCTCTGCAGGCCTTCACCCCCACATCCTGTTGATCTCGTCTTCGGTGTCTCTCAGATCCGCCCTTTCCTCTCCCGTGTCCACTACCAGCACGGCCATCCTGGGCCACATGCACCTTCAGCTCTCAGCCAGACTTCTTTCCTGGACTCCTCACACGCTCTCTGCCCCTTTCTGATCTGTTCTCCAGGCTCCAGCTACAGCAATGTCAACTGCAATCACGTTGAATTTACAGATCCCTTCAGAGAGAATGGACGCTACAAAATTTTATTGGGTTTTCCAATGAACACAATATGGTTCTCCATTTATTTAGATCTTCTTTCATTTTGTTCGTGAGCGATCTATAGTTTCCAACACACAAATCCTACATGTGCTTTGTTAGATTTGCACCCAAGTATTTCATGTCTTAGGAAACTATTGTAAATAGCGCTTTATTCAATTTTTTATCATTCGTGGCTAGTGCATTGAAATAGAAATGATTTAATTTTTCTTTTAAAATAATTATAGATTCACAAAAATTTGCAAAGATAGTACAGAGGTCTTCTGAACCCTTTACCCAGTTTTCTCTAATACTTGTATCTTATATAACTTGTATCTTTTACATCCCTGGTGGCTCAGACGGTAAAGCGTCTGCCTACAATTCGGGAGACTTGGGTTCGATCCCTGGGTCAGGAAGATCCTCTGGAGAAGAAAATGGTAACCCACTCCAGTATTCAGTTCAATTCAGTCGCTCAGTTGTGTCCAACTCTTTGCAACCCAATGAGCTGCAGCACACCAGGCCTCCCTGTCCAACACCAACTCCCGGAGCCCACCCAAACTCATGTCCATTGAGTCGGTGATGTCATCTCATCCTCTGTCGTCATCCCCTTCTCCTCCTGCCCTCAATCTTTCCCAACATCAGGGTCTTTTTAAATTGAGTCAGCTCTTTGCATCAGGTGGCCAAAGTATTAGAGTTTCAGCTTCAACAGCAGACTCTCCAATGAACACCCAGGACTGATCTCCTTTAGGATGGATTGGTTGGATCTCCTTTCAGTCCCAGGGACTATCAAGAGTCTTCTCCAACACCACAGTTCAAAAGCATCAATTCTTTGGCGCTCAGCTTTCTTCACAGTCCAACTCTCACATCCATACCTGACCACTGGAAAAACCATAGCCTTGACTAGATGGACCTTTGTTGACAAAGTAAAGTCTCTGCTTTTTAATATGCTGTCTAGGTTGGTCATATCTTTCCTTCCAAGGAGTAAGCACCTTTTAATTTCATGGCTGCAATCACCATTTGCAGTGATTTTGGAGCCCCCCAAAATGAAGTCTCTCTGTTTCCACTGTTTCCCCATCTATTTGCCATGAGGCGATGGGACAAGATGCCATGATCTTAGTTTTCTAAATGTTGAGCTTTAAGCCAACTTTTTCACTCTCCCTTTCACTTTCATCAAGAGGCTCTTTAGCTCCTCTTCACTTTCTGCCATAAGAGTGGCTTCATCTGCATGTCTGAGGTTATTGATATTTCTCCCAGCTTGTGCTTGTGCTTGTGATTCCAGCTTGTGTTTCCTTCAGCCCAGTGTTTCTCATGATGTACTCTGCATATAAGTTAAATAAGCAGAGTGACAATATACAGCCTTGATGTACTCCTTTTCCTATTTGGAACCATTCATTGTTCCATGTCCAGTTCTAACTGTTGCTTCCTGACTTGCATACAGGTTTCTCAAGAGGCAGGTCAGGTGGTCTGGTATTCCCATCTCTTTCAGAATTTTCCACAGTTTATTGTGATCCACACAGTCAAAGGCTTTGGCATAGTCAATAAAGCAGAAATAGATGTTTTTCTGGAACTCTCTTGCTTTTTCGATGATCCAGCGAATGTTGGCAATTTGATCTCTGGCTCCTCTGCCTTTTCTAAAACCAGCTTGAACATCTGGAAGTTCATGGTTCACGTATTGCTGAAGCCTGGCTTGGAGAATTTTGAGCATTACTTTACTAGCGTGTGAGATGAGTGCAATTGTGCGGTAGTTTGAGCTTCTTTGGCATTGCCTTTCTTTGGGATTAGAATGAAAACTGACCTTTTCCAGTCCTGTGGCCACCGCTGAGTTTTCCAAATTTGCTGCCATATTGAGTGCAACACTTTCACAGTGTCATCATTTAGGATTTGAAATAGCTCAACTGGAATTCCATCACCTCCACTAGCTTTGTTTGTAGTGATGCTTCCTAAGGTCCATTTGACTTCACATTCCAGGATGTCTGGCTCTAGGTGAGTGATCGCACCATCGTGATTATCTGGGTCGTGAAGATCTTTTTTGTACAGTTCTTCTGTGTATTCTTGCCACCTCTTCTTAATATCTTCTGCTTCTGTCAGGTCCATACCATTTCTGTATTCTTGCCTGGAAAATCCCGAGGATGGAGGAGCATGGTAGGCTACAGTCCATGGGGTTGCAAAGAGTCAGACACAACTGAGCAACTTCACTTCACTTCTTATATAACCAGACTGCACAATCAACACTAGGAAGCTGACATTGGTACAACTTGTGTGTACAGGTCTACGTCATTTTATCATATGTGTAGATTCACTCTCAAGATACAGTGAAAGTGAAAGTGTTAGTCACTCAGTGGTGTCTGACTCTTTGCGACCCCATGAACTGTAGCCTGCCAGGCTCCTCTGTCCATGGGATTCCCCAGGCAAGAATACTGGAGTGGGTTGCCATGCCCTTCTCCAGGGGATCTTCCAGACCCAGGGACTGAACCTGAGTCTCCCACATTGCAAGCAGATTCTTTATGGTCTGAGCCACCGGGGAAGCCCCCTCAAGATACAGGATGAAATACAATTGATTCTTGTATATTGACTTTCTCTCCTGCAATTTTGCTAAACTCATTTTTTAGTTCTAGTAAGATATCTTTTGTAGATTACTTGAGATTTTTTTACAAAGATAATCATGTCATTTATAAATAGAAGATTTCTTTTGTCCTTTCCAGCATGGATGATTTTTTCTCTCTTGCCCTATTGCATTGGGTAGGACTCACCCTCCGGGGCTTATCTAAGGTGTCTTTGCTCCCCTTGACTCCCCAGCTGGGCCATGTTCTCCCCCTAGATCACCGCAGGCAGCCCTCCTCTGCTCACAGCACTCACCAAGGCCAGGACTCAGCATTCCCCAGGACTCCTCCTGCCTGGTCCTCTCTCAGAGTTGCTACTCACTCTCTTCTTTCCTCCCATATCCAGCCTTCCATCTCCGAATCCCTCTCAGCCTTCTAGGACCACCTGCGGGCTCCCTCTTCCATGCAGACCTCCTGAACACTCGGCAGCTACAATTCCTATCTTCTTTCTCCATGCCCACCTGACAAATGTCCCTTGAATTGCAGCTATTTCAGAGCACAGCCTATCACACTTGGCAAGCTCCCTGGGAGCCCAAACCACGTCTCATTCTTCTCTATAGCCCCCACCATTGCCACAGGAGCCTTTCCCACTGCAGGACTCGGCAGGTGTTTGGAGGCTGAAGGATTAGAAATAGATGGCAGGTTGAAATGGCAACCACCACCGCCATCACCCTGGGAGGAGTTTTGGGGGGCCACCGGCCTCAGAGTCATCAGCTCTAATTCTCCCCATGGACCACGGTGTAAGAGGCAATGTTATGTGTGTTCCCATTGAAGACAGACACCAAGAGGTTAAATATATAACTTGTTCAAAGTCACACCTGGGGTAGAATCAGAACTTGAACTCAGGCTTTTGGTTTTTTTTTTTTTTTCTGATTCTAAAACTGGGGTTTTTCCCACCATACCAGGGAGGCTGGGAGGAGAGTGAGAGGTGGGTCTGTGATGGAGACAGGTGGAGGAGGGCAAGGCGGGGGTTGCTGGGGGAGGCAACAAGGATCAGAGTCTGGACACCAGCCTCAGCCCCTGAGCAGGACCCCTGATGTCTTTGCACCAGGTGGAGGCAGTCAGAAGCATTTAGGCCACCAGTATGAGTTCGGACCAGGGCCACGCTGGGCACTAGGAGAAAGCCATGGTCCTTACCCGCCAGGACTCATGGTTAGATGGGGACATGGACACGTGCATCCAAAACCACCAACAATGCAGCAGGACGCAGAGGTGTGCTGCTCACTCCAGGAGCTGCAGGGGGACCTGACATCAGCGTCTGCCCTCATCCACGCACACGTGCCAACCCATGCTCACAGCAACCAAAAGCAGAAATCATCGTTTCCATCCCACAGATGAGCAAGCTGTGGTCCAGGCAAGATGAGGTCTTTGCCCCAAGACAAGGAACTGAATCAGGTCTGCCTTTCCTTCAGAGACCTCTCTGTACCTGCCCGGGGGACTCTCTCCAGGACCAGTTCTCCAGGACCAATTGATTCTCCAGGACCGATGGCCCTGGGGCCGGGTCTATCCTGGAGGCTTGCAGACTCCTCTTCACAGCTTTCCCCACTCTCTTGGTTACAGTCCCAAGGGATTTGCTGCCCTACATCTCTCTCGTCTTTTCCTTTCAAAGATGAGTCATAAGATGAAATGAGGTATTTTGGAGTAAATGATGATGGGCTTGAATTATTCAAACTCCTCCAGATTCTGAAATGAGTGTAATGTGTTTATGTTTGGCATTAAGCACTGAAATGGGCTGAGGGTTCACAGGATTCATCTTAATTTGTGAAATGCCTCTTGGTTGCACGCTTCAGCCCAGGGCCAGCATGAGATAAATGTCTAGGGGACATCAAAAGCAGTGCCCACTTCCCTACTAATCCCCCCTGCACCTTTCTTCCCATCAGGTTGACAACCCTGGCTTGGTTGTTGGCAATTTCCCATTTGCCCGGCTCCATCCCTCGGGCGCAAAGTGGGGACTTTGTTGCCTGCTTTGCTGAGATCATGAAGCCCCAGGTCTGCTGCTACCCATGAAGAACTTGAAGTTTAAAGTGAGGGTGGACTCTTGTGTAATCTGAACATGGGTTTAAAGAAGGAGATAGAGCCCTGGTGTCTGTGGCTCACAGGGCCTGCGAGGTCCCCCAAAGTGAAGTAGGCACCAAGTAATGTCGGCTAGGATAGGCTTGTGCTGGACAGAGTTTCCCCGCGCCAAGCAGAAAGGCCAGGCTCCTGAAGGTGTGCTTAGCCTGCATCCTGAAGAGCCCACGTGAGGGGAGCAGCAGAGGGCAGGGAGCCATGAGGCAGGTTGAAGCCCCCGGCATCCAGCCTCTTGGGGAGCTGGCATCATCCCAGGCCAATGGGTGGGGGACGCCCCTGCCTGGATGCAGCTCTGAGGCAGGAAGGAACACGGGACTTTCCAGCCTCACCTCCTGCACTTGCATCTCTGGACAAGGCTTCGCAAACAGCCTAACCCAATGGGCCCCAGGGGACTGGAGAGTCCTTGCCAAGTTCATCCAGGCCAGCCCCCAGGACCCAGACGGGCAGAGAAGAGCACAGAATGGACAGGTGGGTGAGGGCTGGCTGAAGAAGGAAGAGACCTGGGCAAGTCCAAAACCTGACACCTCTGCTTGGGCTTCGTTTGGAGCCCTCAGAAGTCTAGCGGCTGTCAGAGCAGAGAGGGGAGGCTGGGGCAGGTCTGCATGAGAGGGTGGCACTGTGAGGGGGTGGCGGGGGGGTGGGCAGGGACAGAAGTCGAGAGGTGGTTCCCCCTCATGCAGGTTGTCAGTAGGAGGGGTCTTTAAGTTGGATGCAAGTCAAAGAGTAAGGACCAGGAACTATGAAGTTGGGTGCAGGGTCTGAATGCACCACGTCCAGGCACTTCCTGCCAGGATGGAAGCAGCATCTCCAGGACAGACACCAGACAGGCTCTACCACTTCTCAGGCTTCCCTCGCTGAGTGGGTGGAACTGGGGAGACCAACCCCCAGGGCCCAAAGGAGGGTGCCCAACTCTGGGTAGCTCTCTGACTTCGGTTTGAAGTTCCTGAGGTTGCCCCATACACCAGAAGGATTAAAAACCCTGGCCACAAGTGGGCAAGCCTGGGAGCCAGACAAGGAGACCTCCACCCCAAAGGGTAGAGTTTCCCAAAGCATGTTCCCCAGACCTGCAGTACCACAAGTTGCTGTAGGGAGAGAGGGTTCTGCAGTCACGAAAGTTTGAGAAGCACTGATGACTGCTGCCTGTCACAAATTTCCCAGCCCTCTAAAGGTTCTGATAAGACCTGCAAGGAGGCAGGGAGGCCCATTAAGCTCTGTTGAGCTCAGCCTTCCACAGCCATATTTGACCACAGAACCCTTTCTTCACAGAGCATCTGTGGATACTTTGGGCACTGCTGCTGGAAGAAACTCTCTGCTAAAGAGCAGCAGCTATGCCTTTGAGCCATCAAAACCCTTGTCACTGTGGCCTTTATCTCCCTTTCATCATCCCTGAGCCTTTAGAAAGACCCGCTTACAGAATCTGGCCCCACTTGGCCGCACAGTGAGGCTTATGGGGAGGTGCTACCTCTGTGGACAGGCTTAAGGGCTGCTGAGGCATGATAACAGGCGGCAGCATTTGTCCAGGCCACAAGGAAGGCGAATCTCCAGGGAATGATTAGAATGGAGACAAGAAACCAGCTGCCCTTCCCATGTGGACAGCCTCCCTCCTCCGCAAGCTGGCATCTGGGTTACTCATACCACACGCCCAAGGCAGCTGCTATCCTGGAGGGTGGTCTTGGGTCCGACCGGAGGGAGTATAGCACTGGCTTCTTCTAGGGTCCTACTCCCCCATTTTCATCAAGGAGTCCTCCTGCTCTGGCCCAATCTCTTGGGCCTGGGCAGGACAAGAGGTCAGTCCCTGAGCCGGGCCTGGTCCAGGACTTGAGACCGGGAACCCAAGGCCCTCTTGTGGTTTCTACCTCTTTGCCCCCCAGGCAGGCAGGTGGGCCAGGGTGGGCTGGAAAGTGGCCCCTGGGTCCTGGGAAGTGACTTGGGGCCTGGTCTCCAGCCCCCAAGATTGCTGAGAAAGGGGGCACCTTCCCCCATCCTGGGATTCCCAGCCTCCCGTCCCACTGCAGTAGGAATGGCACCAACTCCGTGCCTCTCAACTCTTTCCTCCCAGCGACCCCACGACAGATGAAGGGAACATGTACCAAGTAACATGCTGGTTCCAGCTCAGGTGCGTGTGGCTCCAAAGATGGGGTTCTCCTCCCTGGCCCCCCCAACCCCTCCATCAAGGCCTCCATCAGCCCACTGCCCCCCACTCTGCCTGGGACAGCCACAGGATGGGACAAACCAGAGAAGCTCAGCCCAGCCTCCCATCCTCCCCACTTCTGAGCAGTTTCGGGGAGCTGCAGCCTCAGGGAGTTCAAGTTCACTCAGACTCCTGGCCACCCCTACCCGGCTCTCTCAGGGTCCACCTCCAGGTGTGTCCACTCTGGCCTTAATAAGATCCTCCGAGGGTCCTGAGTGTTCATTGGAAGGACTGATGTTGAAGCTGAAACTCCATTACTTTGGCCACCTGATGCAAAGAGCTGACTCATTTGAAAAGACCCTGATGCTGGGAAAGATTGAGGGCAGGAGGAGAAGGGGACGACAGAGGATGCGATGGTTGGATGGCATCACCGACTCAATGGACATGAGTTTGGGAAAACTCCTGGAGTTGGTGATGGACAGGGAGGCCTGGCATGCTGCGGTTCATGGGGCTGCAAAGAGTCGGACACGACTGAGCGACTGAACTGAACTGAGGATGCAATTTTCAGGCCTGACACCAGATGGCAAGAGAGCCAAAAGTGGATGCAGTCTTCAAGGGTCAGTGGTCATCAAAGGTCATTTCTGCCATTCTCCTGCCTCCACATTGTTGGGCCTCCATGCTAAAAGTGTTCCGCCTGCTGTCCGCACCACGGCCGCCCTCCCACCTGCAGTCTGAGGAGGAGGGTAACAGGAGCCCCCATCCCAGTAGTAGCCGGGCCCTGGAGGTTCGGGAGCTTCCACACCCAGGCCTGGGGACAGCCATGGCCTCCTGTTTATTCCGTGTCCTGGCTTTCTGTTTGTCCTCCATACCCATCAGGGAAGCCTGGTCAGTGGGACCAGGCCTGGACGCTGTGTCTAAGCCCCAGCTGTAGCTGATTCCTGCACAGTGTATGTGAACTGGATCTCCCCAGTGCTCAGAAACCCCAGAGCCAAGAAGGCCTCATTTCCTCTTTCCTGGTCCCCTTGGAAGTGCTGAGAATCAGCCTTCCCTTTGCGGGCAGAGACCCCACATTCCCCCAGGCACCCAGCCAACAGCGCCCCACCCTGCTCTGCTCAGTCTGTCTGGGTCTAGCTCACTGTCTACCCAATGCCGCCAGCATGTCACAGGCCACGGCACTAAACCCCCAACACTGACAAAGATTGCTATGGCACTATGACCTCTTACAGATATGATCTTATTAATCTTCCACAGCAGCATGGGAGGTTCAGAGAGGTTAAGGAACACGCCTGAGGTCACGCAGCTTGTAAATGACAGAGCCAAAGTTTCAGCCTTGAACAAGGCCACTCTGCCCCTGGAGAGTCTCAGCGCTCTGTTGATCTTATCCCAAAGGGCTGACAAGCACAGGCAATGGTTGAACTTCTGGAAATCAATCCATGTTACTGTCTTCTTTGACCTGAAGCATAGCTGGGAAGGAACTCAGAGGGCAATGCCAGGGTCCCGTGAGGCAGACTGCTCTTCTCACAATACCTTTGTGTACCATGAAAACCCAGCAGTTTGTTCTTTGTAAGGAAATGTTGAAGTTACTTTCCCTCTACAGTTAGAAATGGTCCTCGTGGTCATGAGTGAGTGGCCACAGGGTTGCTCTGGCAAGAGCAGGTGAGGGATAGGACTACAGAGAACAGGAAGTGTGCTTGGAGATGTGTATCGTCATCACCATCTCCAACATCACCATCTCCATCACCAGCACGACTGTCTCCATCCCCATCACATCTCTATCACCACTGTCTCCATCATCACCATCTCCATTACCACTGTCTCCAGCATCACTGTCTCCATCATCACCATCTCCATCACCACCGTCTCCAGCATCACCACCTCCATCATCATCACAACCATCTCCATCACCATCATTCCCTCTGTCACTGACCTTCAGCTATCACTGAATCCACTGAATCCCTCAGGCCCCAGCATTCACAAAAGACAAGAGTGAGGAGAATGTATGGAGCTTAGATCTAGACATCAAGATACAGTTCCAGAAGACTCAGGGCCTTTTGTCTCTCTGGCCCCAAGTTTTTCATGGCCACGGGCTTCCTGTGATCTCAGTAACTTCACAGACTCCAGTGGTTGAGACCCTGTGCTTCCACTGCAAGGGCTATGGATTGGATCCCCAGTCAGGGAATTAAGATCCCGCATGCTGTGCAGCAAGGCCAAAAAAAAAAAAAAAAAAGAACTTCATAAGTCCCCCAAGTGAGAAGAGAAAAGCCAGCTTCTGCTTCCCACCTGCCCTGGTCCTTCCCCCGGCTTCCTCGACAACCAGTCCTACTTCTGGAAGCTAATTAGTTATACGACCAGTGCTGGCCCCCTCTCATGTGCATGAATTCATATAAACTTTACAGAAAGTCTGCAAAGTCTTGGGCCCATTTTATTAATACATAAGGCACTTATGCTCAGGGAGTTTGGGTAAAGTGCCTATGGCCACCCCGCGAGTGAACACTGCAGTCACAGCCCTCATCACAGTATTGGCCACCACCGCTTCCTACAGTGACCTTTCTGGCCCAACCGGCCCTGCACCCCTCCAGCTTCCTAGTGGCTCAGGGAATCCCACTTTGAGAACTGGTCCACCAGGAAGTGATGAGCCAAAATGTCAAAGGCACGGAGCAAGGGGGCTCCCTCTCCCCTTCTCCATCCCTGAATGTCCTCACAGAGCCCGGCTAGCAATGGGGACGGAAGGGGTTTTGTGAAGCCCCTGTGTTGTGGCCCGGGCATCAGCCCATTTAATCTTCCGGACAAACTGAGAAGGTGGGTGATACCATCCCATTTTATAGAGAGAAATCCGGCTCAGAGAGGTGAACTGACTCACCCCGGGTGACACAGATACACATGGGCCAGAGCCCCTGCCTTTCCGGCTGTCTCGGTGACCGTCCACCCCTGCAACCCTGGACTCACAGACACACCCCTGGGGCGCCCCTGTCTCCCCGATGCAGACCCAGACACAGAGAGCATTTCTCTCTGTTGTTTCCTGCTGGTTTGGAATGACTGAGATTGAGAGGACTCTGGGGCTGCATTTACCCTCTCCTCCAAACTCCCCCCGAAGCTTGTCGAGACCCTGGCAGGAGGGGGACAGTGTCGTCCCCACCACGGCTGTCAGGTCGAGGAGCGGCAGTCCCACAGACGGAGCTGGGTGCAGCGGGTTTCTATGACAACTGAGCTGCAGTTGTCCATAATTATAATTAACTTGAGAGTTGCTCATTCTCCTGGACCCTTTCTGGAAGGGAGGAGGCCGCAGTGGGAAACAGGGGCCGGTAATTATCTGAGCCTCCGGGTCACTCCTGGGTTGGGAGCCTTCAGGGCATAGGCCATCCAAGGTTGGGGGGCACCACTGAGCTGGGCAAAGACCCCCCTAGGGGTGGCCCTGCCACCCAGCACCACATCAACCTCCTCCAAGCTCTCCTTGGGGGGCTCTGGGGGCCAGGGGCTGAGTTGTGGACACTGGAGCCTCTGGGTGCTTGTCCTGGACTCGCCTGACCTGGTGTCGGAGCACAGCCTCACTGGACCTGAGAATATGGAGCACTGAGGTTTCTCTGAGCCCCTGTGGAGGCGGGAGTGGACAAGGTGAGAGAGGGGTAGTGGCCGAAACAGCTAAGCCCCCTGACCCCAACCTGCCTCATCCAGGGCACAAGGAATAAAACTGAAGGCTGGTGTTCACTGAGCTGGCCCCAGAAGGAGCTCTTCACGTCCATCTGATCCCAGGAAACCTCTCAGCCACCTCTCAACTGTCATCGGACCTGTTGGGCAGGCGAACCACTGAGGCATGGAGGGACGGGGTGGACCAGGCTTCCTGATCTCTGCCTGTGCCGTGGGCCCTGACCCTCTTTAACGGTCATATACTTTGGGGTTCATGGAGGCTTTAGTTAGAAATAGAGAAAAGACTCTGCTTCCAAAAACAGTTGGAAAATCATTGTTATGGTCCAACATCCCCACTTTACAGATAAGGAAATTGAGGCTCTGGGAGGTGAAGTGACCTATCCAAGATCACACAGCTCCGGTCAATGCATCAAAAGACCAATTCAGTCATCCATTCTAACCACTTACACCTATACAGTGATTCATAAAAATAGGATTTTTAAAATTAGTTTTTTATGGAAGTATAGTTGCTATACATTATAAGGTACAGGTGTAAAATACAGTGATTCACCATTTGTAAAGTTTATACTCCATTTATAGCTATTATAAAATATCAGCTATATTCTCTATGTAGTACAATATATCCTTGAAGTTTATACCTAATAGTTTGTATTCTTAATCTTCTACCTCTTCATAGCGCCCCTTTCCCTCTTCCCACTGACAACCACTGGTTTGTTCTGTGTGTGTGTATTTGCTTTTTGTTTGTTACATTCATCAGTTTGTTGTGTTTTTAATTGTGGGGTTTTTACATGTAAGGTTATGCAGATTCCTGCCAAGGTTAGGCCAACTCTTCTTGACTTCATAACAACGGTCAGGCTGTGCTGGACTTGTCTTTGTCCAGCGCCCACTGCTTCAGCTCGAGGGAACTTCATTGAAGACAGAGAACGGAGGGAGAGTCAGCCGGGCTGCCTGCTCCCCAGAAGACGAGACTGAGGGTCAGGGTGGAGGAAGGCAGGTTAGGGGAGGCTGGGGAGCAGAGGGGAGGCAAAGGGACAGAGAGACGAGGTTGAAAGGCCAAAAAAAGGGAGGCTCTGGGACCTGGAAACTTGCCTTTGCAGGAATTTCTCATCCTCGAGAAAATATTCAAGGGTATTTTTTTTTTAATGTATCCAGACTATTCGAGAATATCGTCAATCATATTCACAGATGAAATGATAGCTCTGCAATGGCTTCACGGTGGTCCAGATTTGGGAGAGAAGAGGTTGGAAGGGGCAGAACCAATCACCACTGAAAGGAAAGTGAAAGTGAAGTTGCTCAGTCCTGTCCGACCCCATGGACTGTAGTCTACCAGGCTCCTCCATCCATGGGATTTTCCAGGCAAGAATACTGGAGTGGGTTGCTGTTTCCTTCTCCAGGGGATCTTCCCGACCAAGGGATCGAACCCGGGTCTCCCACATTGTAGGCAGACGCTTTACCGTCTGAGCCACCAGAGAAGCCCCAGTCACCACTGAGCCCCGTCGAAAAACAAGTGGGGCATGGGGCTCACCGTACCATACTCTCTTTTGGCACATGTATTTGAAATTTACCCCATGATTAAAAAAATAAAAAATCCTTTTAACAGTATGTAGTCAATATAGTCCAGATTTTTTTAATGAATGGATTTTCGTATCTAGTTTTCTTTATAAGAAGAGTAGATTAGTAAAACGAACTCTGTCAACTGTCTCTTCTCAGCTTCTCCTTCTTTGCCCCTCCCCAGGTTTTCCCCTGTCTCTCTGTCTCTCTCTTCCTCTCTCTCTCTGACTCTGCCCTCGCTCTCTGCTCTTGGTCTCCTGCCTTCTCCCTCTCTGTCTCCCCTTCCCGCTCCCCCCCCGCCCACTGCCTCCATCCAGGAGTCAGCAGCCAAATTCAGCAGCTGCATACTGATTCTCCTCTGTCTTTCCTCCAAAATACTTCTTAAAATACTGGCACAAAATAAAAATAAAAATTTGTCAAATAAAACATCATAGGAACCTTCCAAAGCCACCCTGTCCTGGCTGATTTGCTACAAACATTAAGCTTGACTACTTGGCCATTTGTCCACTGGGTTCCAGAGAGCCCCTTGGGGGTACACTGGCTGCTCCAGGGCTGGTTCTCACGGCAGAGACAGGGCTGACCCCGGGCTCCTGTCTGGAGACCTGTGCTGTCCTGACACCCACAAATGCTAGGAAGCAAAACTGAGTTTCATTAATATTACTTGGGAACGTCCCCTCCTTTCCTGGCTTAGTTTTCGCATCTGTAAAGGAAGTAGGAGCCTGAGATGGTCACTAAGCCCCTCCCTGCCCTGGGAGGTGATATCCCCCGTGCTAACCTTGTTGCAGGGACAGTTGCGCTTACAGGGCTGATAGTGTGTTCTGGGAGACCCCTGAGAGAGCTCAGGGATCCCCTCGGGCCCTTCCCCAGCCCACTGCATGGAGTCATGGAGAGAAATGGGAAGCCAGGAGGGGCTGCACAGAGGTTTCAGCTCTTGCCAGGCTGATGCCGCAAGATGAAACCTCCTTTCATTTTTTCTTTTTTTAAAAATCAATTCATTTATTTTTGGCTGTGCTGGGTCTTCCTTGCTGCGTGAGAGCTTTCTCTAGTCATGGTGAGCAGGGCTACCCTTCACTGTGGTGCACGGGCTTCTCATTGCTGTTGCTTCTCACCGACTCAATGGACATGAGTTTGAGCAAGTTCTGGGAGTTGGTGATGGACAGGGAGGCCTGGCGTGCTGCAGTCCATTGGGTTGCAAAGAGTCAGACACAACTGAGAGACTGAACTGAACTGAGAGCACAGGTTCAGTAATTGTGGCACACGGGCTCAACTGCTCTGTGGCATATGGGATCTTCCCAGACCAGGGATCAAACCTGTGTCCCCTGCATTGGCAGGCGGATTCTCATCCACTGTACCACCAGGGAAGCCCCCCAAAACCTCCTTTCAAGTTATCCCTTCTGTCTGGGTCCCTTTCACCCATGCTGGTCTCAGGTCACAGGAGCAGCAGAATATTCCCAAGTGTGAGCCTCCCAGGTGGGTGACCAGCTGTCCCTATTGGCCCAGACAGAGGGTTTCCCACAATGCTGGACTTTTGGGGCTAAAACCAGGACAATCCTGATCAGCCTAGGCAAGCTGGTTATGGAATTGTTGGTAAAGAGGAATAACAGAAGAGAAATAAGTTTAAGCTTATCATGATTGTCCAGCTTAGGGAGATGAGGAAAGTGGAGGCTATTTATGAACTGCAAGTCCTGTGATTAAAATAGCAAAACCCCAGGCCTGTGCCGGTCAGCGAGACCTGATTGCAAGAAGGTTTGCATTCTTGATGATACTAAATGTTGTCTGAGCCAGAAAAGGCAGCGGCACCAATAGGAAGAATCCTGTGTCTCTGAGTCAAGCAGCCAGTGAGAACCAAGGTCATTCTCTGCCTGTGGAACAAGGAAAGTGGCTTACCCAGGGAGGGTGGGGGCCAGGGGACCCTGGCCCCAAGGGATCTGCCACAATCAATGCTGCCTAGATGCCTGCCTGTACTCCTCCAACTTCCAGGGGTCACAGCCTGAGGCCACGTTAGCTATTGCAGCCCCAGGGTGCCTGTAGGACCTGAAATCCTTGGGCCCATACACGGAATGACAAGGTGGTGGGGAGCTGATACTGCACCTGTTTCTGTCTACTGTACTCAAAACACAGACATCCCCCCCCCACTTTTGAAAGTGCCTGTGTTTTACTGGTTGTTGTTCAGTCGTTCAATCATGTCTGACTTTTTGCAACCTCACTGACTGCAGCATGCCAGGATTCCCTGCCCTTCAGCATCTCCCAGAGTTTGCTCAAATTCATGTGCATTGAGTCAATGATGCCATCCAACCATCTCATCCTCTGTCGCCCTCTTCTCCTCCTGCCTTTAATCTTTCTCAGGATTCCCTGCCCTTCAGCATCTCCCAGAGTTTGCTCAAATTCATGTGCATTGAGTCAATGATGCCATCCAACCATCTCATCCTCTGTCGCCCTCTTCTCCTCCTGCCTTTAATCTTTCTCAGGATTCCCTGCCCTTCAGCATCTCCCAGAGTTTGCTCAAATTCATGTGCATTGAGTCAATGATGCCATCCAACCATCTCATCCTCTGTCGCCCTCTTCTCCTCCTGCCTTTAATCTTTCTCAGCATCAAGGTCTTTTCCAACAAATCAGCTTTTTGCATCAAGTAGCCAAAGTATTGGGCTTCAGCTTCAGCATCAGTCCTTCCAATGAATATTCAGGGTTGATTTTCTTTAGAATAGAATGGTTTGATCTCCTTGCAGTCCAAGGGACTCAAGAGTCTTCTCCAATGCCAGAGTTCAAAAGCTATCAATTCTTCAGCGCTCAGCCTTCTTTATGGTCCAGCTGTCACATCCATACATGACTACTGGAAAAACCATAGCTTTGACTATATGAATCTTTGTTGGCAAAGTGATGTCTTGCTTTATTAATATGCTATCTAGATTTGCCATAGTTTTCATTCCAAGGAGCAAGCATCTTTTAATTTCATGGCTGCAGTCATCGTCCAAAGTTATTTTGGAGCCCAAGAAAATAAAGTCTGTCACTGCTTCCACTTTTTCCCCTTCTATTTGCCATGAAGTGATGGGATCAGATACCATGATTTAGTTTTTTGAATGCTGAGTTTTAAGCCAGCTTTTTGACTCTCATCTTTCACTTTCATCAAGAGGCTCTTTAGTTCCTCTTCACTTTCTGCCACTTTTTTTCTGAGTGGTTATGTGAAATCAAATCTTCTGTCATAAAGACCAGGTAATTCATACAGTTCCCTCCAGTTCTTTGTTATCACCACTTCCTTTTTTCCCTGGAAAACGGGAACGCATAGGTGGTGAGCTGCTTGATCTTCTCAAATTAAGTGGACGTTGGTCCAAATGTATGACCAATTATGGTCAAAGCACCAAACTTATGAACTGCTATTTTTGTGGTAGATTAAAACAGACTCCATGGTATTCAATAACCCTGCTCACCCAGTTGTCATCGTGACCTCAGGGTGGGGAAGAAGTTGCAGGTGGCACAGAGGCATGTAACCTGAGCCCACCAACACATAACTAGAGGGGTGGAGTCGCCCCTGAGGTGGGACTGGGAGAAAACCTGAACCATGAATCCAGAGGGAGGGACTGATGTGAAAATGAGTTTTTTGAGGCTGAAAAAAGATCTCATGGAAAGCGAGGTGTGATGTCCTTCAAACATGAGCACAATCTTAACTCGAAATCACACTGAAAATTACAAAATATTTTTAATGGAATAATAAACTCCTCCAGCTCAAAACATGTATAATGCAACTACAGCAGCACTCAGAGGGAAATCTCTAGCCTTAAATGCAGAAAGGCAGAAGGATTGAAAAGTAATGAACTCAAATCCATCCCCAGAAATTACAAAAGGAACAGAAAAATAAATCCAAAGGAAGTAGAAGGAATAAATAAAGTAAAAACACAAACTAAGAAACAGAATCAACAAAACCTGAAACTGGTTTTCTGAAAAGACTGAACAAATGAAGAGACTCCTGCAGGGAATGATTGAGAAGAAAAGGAATGACAGTTCCTGCAGGCAATTGCAACTCTGCCTCTTACGAGTTATGTGTCTTTGGGTGAGTGAGTTAACCTCTCCAAGCCTGCTTCCTTATCTTAAAATGGAGAAATATAATATCTGCCTCACCAGCTGTTATGAGAATTCAATGCAGTAATGTGTCTAGGTCTGGCAGGTATTAGAAACTAAATAAATCATAATAGCTATTGTCATGGTGGTATTGGTAGTCCCACGTGTTCTATTAGAGCCCCTAAGTGCTACAGGAAGATGGCAGATGGAGCATTTCCTGTCTAGGAGGAGTCGTGGAGGAAGGACTTCCGGGCTAAGCCTCTAAAATTAGGATTTAGCAGAGGAAGGAGAACCATGCAGGCTAACAGCAGAGTGGGCAGAACGTAGGAGGCTTCAAGACCTCAGTTGGTCACTTCCCTATAAAATCCAGCTTGAGGGGAGGAAGGGCCAAACCAGAGGGCCAAATTCATCCTGGGAGGGTAGGGTGCGCTGTGTGAAGCACTGGGCTGACATTTGAAGCCAGTGTTGAAAATACAAATGGGTCTGGCTCATGGGTTTCATGCATTATGCAGCCAGGGTAAATAATGAATGACTTGGAAATTTTCTTATTAACCATTTGGTTACGGATGTCTCACAGGATGTTGAAAATGCAATGGTCTTATTCAGTCTGTCTCTAGGATTAAGAGAATGACTTAATCATAATTCTCTGAGGCTGAAACATTCTCAGGTCTCATGTCTCCATGGAGACATTTTCTGCTGGAGACAAGTGAGCAAGTTTTCAACAGATGAAGTCAGTTTCTCCCAGAAGAAAGTTCTTACCAGACTCTGTTCACTTTCTTAAAGGACTCCATCCATACAAGAGGTGACACACACTCTGCGTTTCCCAGATAAAGAGAACTAGGTGAGTCTGGGGTTGTATGTGTTAGCCTGTAAATTCCCGGGTCCTGCCTCTGGGGAAAAATAAAATTAATCCATTGTGTCCTCTGCCCAAGGAAGGTCAGCAATGGGGACCCTCTTGGGGAGAGGCTGGTGGAATGAACCACCTCCCTTGCCTGAAGGGATATCTCCAGACCTGGGTCAGACAGAGGGGGGCTCTAATCTCCAACACAAAGAATTAGGGGTGGTCCCCCTGGAGAAGGGAATGGGAACGCACTCCAGTATTCTTGCCTGGAGAATCCCATGGACAGAGGAGCCTGGCGGGCTGTAGTCAATAGGGTCACACAAAGTCGGACATGACCTAGCATACATGCAAGCACCAGAGGGCTCACAAGAAAGTCTTCCAGGTCACAGGAAAAATTTGCGTTAAAATACGTTATCAGCAGTCACTTATGACCTTGGGCTCCTCTAAAAATAGTCAGGAGGGGACTGTCATCCCGCCCAGTACCTGCACTCCTGTGTGAATTTATATTCACACAAAAATCGGCACCCGGATGTCCAGAGAAGCTTTATTTGCAACAAGCGAACACAGGAAATAACCAGATGCCCCTTAAAGGGTGAACAGTAAGCTCACCCAGCAGATCTGTGCCACCAACACTCGTCGGACGCAGCCACCTGGCAGAGCTCTGGAAAGCCACACTAAGCGCAAAAAGCCTACCCCAGAAGGGTACACACTGCTTCGGTCCATTTACCTCCAGCCGTGATGACACAAGAGGAAAGATGGAGAACAGAGTCGTGGTTGTCAGAGAGGTGAGGGTGGGGATTGGGAGGGGCTATGAAAGAACAGCTGGAGGGAACCTTGTAACGTTAGAACCATCGACAGTGTTGGAGCCACTGACATACCCAGGTGATAAAAGTACGTAGAACTAAATAAACACACACACAGATGCAAACAAAACTGGGGAAATCTCAATGAGATGGATAGACTCTACGGATGTCCTATTGTACCAGTGTGTGTTACGCTTCAGTGCTATGGTATGCATACTAAGTCGCTTCAGTTGTCTCCGACTGTTTGTGACCCCATGGACTGTAGCTCACCAGGCTCCTCTGTCCATGGAATTCTCCAGGCAGGAATACTGGAGTGGGGTGCCATGCACTTCTCTTCAATAAAGACCTTTAAATAAGAGAAAAAGCACTTCTGCTTCAATAAAAGAACAGAAAGCCGCACAATGCCATGCTAGCAGGGTTTTCTGTTTATATTTGGATTATGGGCATATTTTCCTCTGTATATACGTCTCCCTCCTCCCAAGGAGATGTCAGGCATCTCCATCTCCTCCCGGCCTTGCTCTCCTTCTCTACCTGAGATTCCAGGTGAAACTCCAAGGTGCCCCAGAGCCTGAGTGCAGCGGTGCTGAGAGGGGCTGCTCTCTCCAGGGAGGGGTCTGCACTAGGCGTGGCCTCTGCCCAAAGGAGGAAGGGAGGGCATGGGCTTCAGAGAGGACCATGGAGAAGGGCCGCCAAGTGCACCGAGGAAAGAACCCAAGTGATAGGCTGACCTGAGGACCGGTTTCGGCAGCAAGAACAGCTCAGCATCAGCCGCTGTTGAGCCTGTTGGGGATACAGTGGGGAGAAGGGGATCCCAGAGAAAAGGAAGGAAGTAAAGGAAGGGGATCAAAGAAGAGGGAGACAGAAGGGGAGAAAGAATTGGAGCCACACTCAGCTACACCCCCAGAGTCCAGGTGGCTCTCCTCGTGGCCCTGGAGGGGGAGGGGCTACTGCTACTGTTCTCCCCATTTCACAGATGAGGAAACTGAGCACAGAGAGTTGAAATCACCGGACTCGGCAGGACATAACTCTAGTAAGTGGCAGAGCTGGCTTTAAACCCAGGCAGCCAGAAGGGCTCTGTACCTGCTTTAATGCTCTGCTGTTGCCATCTTGAAACCCTTAAGCACGTTTGAGCCAAGGGCTCCACGCTTCATCCAGCTAGCTATGTCTCCAGTCCCGAGTGCGTTCATGAAGCAAACACCCCAGGGTCTCCCCACAGCAGGAGGACATTCTAGAGGCCGTGCCAGCGGCTCAGAAGAAAGAAGCGAGGGTCTTGACCACAGCATGGGGAACGAGCGCCCGCTAGGCTGGCTGGAGGGCTAGGGAAAATCACTGGTTGTCCATTAAAGCTTGAGAAGCATAACTCAATTCCTTTTAAAATTTCATTACTGGAAAAATCTATCGGCCCCAGGAGCATCCTGCTCACAGAATTGAACTAAAAACAGAAGGATGCTCGCTGTGTCTCCCTCAAGCTCCGAGCTGTGCTGTGTTCCCATCAGTCACTGCCCAGCAGAGGGTGGAGAGGAAGCCCTCCTCTCCTGCTGTGGCCGGCCTGGCTGCCCTGAGGCTGGAGGCACTGGGGGAGGCCCCCGCGGGGGCCAGCGTGGTGCCAACCTCAGCTTCATCACCTCTCGTCCCCAAGAGTGGTGTGGGGGACAGATCGGCTCCCCTACTCAGAGCCAAGAGGCTGTATGCAAACTCGTCCGAGGCCAACACAGCCAGCGAGTGTCCGATCAGGGTCTAACCCAGGTTCACCTGACTCTAGAACTCAGGCCTTGTTAATGCACCTTGCCCCTCCCTCAATATAGTCATGCTCAGACACATAAATAGGGACTTCCCTGGTGGTTCAGTGGCTAAGATTCCACACTCCCAAGGCAGGGAGCCCAGGTTCAATCCCTGGTTGGGGAACTAGATCCTGCTTTCCCCGTGACTAAGACCTGGGCAGCCAAATAAATAAATATTTTTTAAATGAATAAATAAACTACATTATAATTCCTCAAAGGAGCTGTGCTGCCTATCTAGGCCTTGGCAGATGGGGGCACCCCCCACATGGGGGCGTGTGGCCCCCACCCCCCCTGCCACCCCTGGCCCTCCTCCAGATCTCCTTCCAAGATGGTGAACACCCTGCAGCAGAACTTTCTCCCGAGTCCTCTCAGGCCCCGCCAGGCTGGGGACACCCTCGCAGCCTGTTGCACTTTCCTTTCATCCAAAGTCCTCAGGGCCAGAGCTTCTGTCTGTTTTGATCCCCACCAAGAGTCTGTGTCCAGTTGGAACCTGACACACAGTTCAGTTCAGTCGCTCAGTTGTGTCCGACTCTTTGTGACTCCATGGACTGCAGCACACCAGGCCTCCCTGTCCATCACCAACTCCCAGAGTTTACTCAAACTCATGTCCATTGAGTCAGTGATGCCATCCAACCATCTCATCCTCTGTTGTCCCCTTCTCCTCCCGCCGTCAATCTTTCCCAGCATCAGGGTCTTTTCAAATGAGTCAGTTCTTCGCATGAGGTGGCCAAAGTATTGGAGTTTCAGCTTCAACATCAGTCCTTCCAATGAATATTCAGGACTGATTTCCTTTAGGATGGACTGGTTGGATCTCCTTGCAGTCCAAGGAACTCTCAAGAATCTTCTCCAACACCACAGTTCAAAAGCATCAATTCTTCGGCGCTCAGCTTTCTTTATAGTTCAACTCTCACATCCATACATGACTACTAGAAGAACCATAGCCTTGACTAGATGGACCTTTGTTGGCAAAGTAATGTCTCTGCTTTTTAACGTGCTGTCTAGGTTGGTCATAACTTTTCTTCTAAGAAGCAAGCATCTTTTAATTCCATGGCTGCAGTCACCATCTGCAGAGATTTTGGAGCCCAAAAATTAAAGTCTCTCTGTTTCCACTGTTTCCCCATCTATTTCCCATGAAATGATGGGACCAGATGCCATGATCTTAGTTTTCTGAACGTTGAGCTTTAAGCCAACTTTTTCACTCTCCTCTTTCACTTTCATCAAGAGGCTCTTCAGTTCTTCTTTGTTTTCTGCCATAACGGTGGTAACATCTGCATATCTGAGGTTATTGACATTTCTCCCGGCAATTTTGATTCCAGTTTGTGCTTCATCCAGCCATTTTTTTTTTAATGAGAATAACTAGTTGAGTGATGGTGGCCCTGGGGAAGTGTCCATGACCACTCCTGCCTCTGACCAGCTGACATGCTCTGATGCCCAGTGAGGAGAATACTCCTCCAGGGACCCGGGATGTCACTGTGCTGGTTCTGACATGAGGCCCAGGACCGCTCCTCCGTGGCTCCCATTACCCTTCTGCTCAGGCCAGTCTAGCGTCACAGGCCACATCTGAACAGCCGGGGTGCCAGCCCGTGCCCAGCAGCCTCCCCAGCCCCTGCCCCCTTCATGGACAAGCTCCTCTTTAACAGCATTTACAGAAATGCCCTAACCCAGCAAGGGAGGTTTGGGGGCTGGACTGGAAGCAAGAACTCCGAGGCCACCAAGCACACGGATCACGGCTTCCCCATTCAGAGCCGCCCAGCAGCCAGTTTCTTTTCTCCCTCTGGAGTATCTTCCCTACTTTTCCCTGAAGCTCCATGAGAGGGTTGGTTTTTACCCTTTCCTTTATTTCCAGACAGAGGATGAGATGGTTGGATGGCATCACCGACTCAACGGACATGAGTTTGAGCCAACTCTGGAAGATGGTGAAGGACAGGGAAGCCTGGCGTGCTGCAGTCCATGGCGTCACAAAGAGTCAGACACGACCAAGCGACTGAACAACAATGCCTTCCACAGCCCTGGGGACAGAGGTTCTCTGTGCAGAAGGTGGATCAAGCTGAATGTGAGCAGTGGAAGGGTTGGGCCTTGATGGCCTGGAAGCCCCATCCTCCCCACTGTCCCCGGTGTGGGTGCTGAGCCCAGTAGAGGCCCGCACATGTCTGCTCAGGCCAGACAGTGCCCTGGGGTGACCTCTCCCGCCCCCAACCAGGCCTGGGCTTGGCCCGCTTCTCAGAGCATCCTGTGGCCCTGAGGTACAGCCCCTGGTTCGCGGGCTCTTTAATGGATGCTGTCTCTCCAGGCCTCCCACTTTGCACTGGCTTTTTAGAACAGCATCTGATTTCTAATCAGGCGTTCATCTCCCGGGCTTTCAAGGGGCCAAGTCTGGGAGGGAGCAGAGCCTGAGTCTCGCACTGTCTCTGCTGCCCAGAGGCTTGTGGGAGCCTCACAATTCCTTCCAGTAGGAAGGCAGGTTGGAGGGAAGGAGTTGGGAGGGGTGAGGGAGGCCCAGGCCTTAAATGACCCACCTCGCAGCGGGGCCTGTGTCTGTCCCTGATACAAGCCCAAACTGACTGCACCCACAGAGGGAAGCTGGGCTAATCAGCCACCTAGACTTCACCAGGGGCATCTTCCCCCACCATACAAACACACACCCCAGACAGGGAAACCAGACTGACAACACAGTCCATCCAGCTACCTCTTCCAGCATCAGTAGCTCAGACTGAAAGCCCCACTCTGATTCCAGCACCCATGGGCTGAGGGGGCTGCCTTGTTCCCCCACCGGTTGAGATCAGAACCAGTCAAGGGATTGTTCTGGCCACAGGACCTCTTCTCGGGAGGGAAGCATATGTTACCGTGATCTACCAGCCGACTCCCCGATCATGATATATTCATGCTCTGTGTCTCAGCCACCTGCTCAGCCTCAACAACAAATTCCCAGTTCCAGCCAAGGAGGAAAGGTGACAGATAGTTGGGAAAACTGCAAATGGGTCATTCTGGAAGATGGGCAGGGTGACAAGGGGTCCCAGCAGGTGCAAGAGCGCCTAGATGGGGAGTCTGGGGTTTCCTGAGCCCTCCTGAGATCAGGAAGGCTGCAGAGAAAGGCAGACCTTGTTACCGAGTCCAGGTTTGCTCTGCTTACTGCATGAAAGAAAGAAAGAAAGTGAAGTCGTTCAGTTGTGTCTGACTCTTTGCAACCCCATGGACTGTGGCCTACCAGGCTCCTCCGTCCATGGGATTTTCCAGGCAAGAATCCTGGAGTGGGTTGCCATTTCCTTCTCCAGGAGATCTTCCCGACCCAGGGATCAAACCCGGGTCTTCTGCATTGTAGGCAGACGCTTTACCATCTGAGCCACCAGGGAAGTCGCTTACTGCACGACAGGCCAATAAATCAGAGACGAGGTGTTAAGACAAGGAAGGGACTTTATTCGGCTGACCAAGAAGATAGCAGGCTAGTGCCTCAAAATAACCATCTTATTGGGGTTCTTTTATGGATCAGGGATGGCAGCTGAGGGAACAAAGTAAAAAGACTATTTAGTCCTTGCACATGTCCCCTAGAATGGCAGGCCTCAGACAGGGTGATGTGTTAGTTTCACTTCCTTACCGTCCTTCAAAGGGTGGGCATATAGGGTTACTGCTGGGGTCAGGTTATCTTCCTGAGGCAGGCCATTATGTCTGCCTACACTAACAAAAGCAGCAAGATGAGTGTTAAAATCACCTGTAAAAGAATGAAACTAGAACACTTTCTAACACCATACACAAAAATAAACTCAAAATGGATTAAAGATCTAAATGTAAAACCAGAAACTATAAAACTCCTAGAGAAAAACATAGGCAGAACACTCTCTGACATAAATCACAGCAAGATCCTCTATGACCCACCTCCCAGAGTAATGGAAATAAAAGCAAAAATAAACAAATGGGACCTAATTAAGCATAAAAGCTTTTGCACAATGAAGGAAACTATAAGCAAGGTGAAAATACAGCCTTCAGAACGAGAGAAAATAGCAAATGAAACAACTGACAAAGAATTAATCTCAAAAATATACAAGCAGCTCATGCAGCTCAATACCAGAAAAATAAATGACCCTATCAAAAAATAGGCCAAAGAACTAAACTGATATTTCTCCAAAGAAGACATACAGATGGCTAACAAACACATGAAAAGATGCTCAACATCACTCATTATCAGAGAAATGCAAATCAAAGCCACAATTAGGTACCATCTCATGCCAGTCAGAATGGCCACTATCAAAAAGTCTACAAACAATAAATGCTGGAGAGGGTGCGGAGAAAAAGGAACCCTCTTACGCTGTTGGTGGGAATGCAAACTAGTACAGCCACTATGGAGAACAGTGTGGAGCTTCCTTAAAAAACTGGAACTAGAACTGCCATATGACCCAGCAATCCCACTGCTGGGCATACACACTGAGGAAACCAGAATTGAAAGAGACACATGTACCCCACTGTTCATCGCAGCACTGTTTACAATAGTCAGGACATGGAAACAAACTAGATGTCCATCGGCAGACGAATGGATAAGAAAGTTGTGGTACATATACACAATGGAATATTACTCGGCTATTAAGAAGAATGCATTTGAGTCAGTTCTAATGAGGTGGATGAAACTGGAGCCTATTATACAGAGTGAAGAAAATCAAAAAGAAAAACACCAATACAGAGTATTAATGCATACATATGGAATCTAAAAAGATGGTAACGATGACCCTATATGTGAGACAGCAAAAGAGACACAGATGTAAAGAACAGACTTTTGGACTCTGTGGGAGAAGGTGAGGGTGGGATAATTTGAGAGGGCAGCATTGAGACATGTATATTACCATATGTGAAATAGATGACCAGTCCAAGTTCGATGCATGGAAACTGGGCACTCAAAGTCAGTGCACTGGGACAACCCAGAGGGATGGTATGGGGAGGGAGGTGGGAGGGGGTTCAGGATGGGGGGACACATGTACACCCAAGGCTGATTCATGTCAGTGTATGGCAAAACCACCACAATATTGTAAAGGAATTAGCCTCCAATTATAATAAATAAATTAATTTTTAAAAGAAAAAAAAAAGATGAGAGTTAAAATCACAGAAGCAGATCCAGCATGAATTCAAAATTAACCTTTCTCAATTGCATCCTCACCCTGTCCCTCCAGGACAAATTCCCTCTAGGAATTCATCTGAGCCTGGGACACGCAGGGCACTCTCCTGAGGGGTCTTAGTGGTAGGAGGAGTAGGTGGGTTCCCCTGTCCAGTGGGAGAGTTCTGGGTAGGCTGCCTGCAAGGCAGGACTGAAGCTGCTCACCTGGGTTCACTCACTTTGGGTTACTCTCAGTGGGGAGGGGGCAGGACCCAAGCTCGGTAAACTGGGTGTCAGCCAAGGCCACTAGGGCCCTCAGGAGCTTGGAAAATCTGACTCGCATCTCTCTTTGGTCCTGAAGTCAAATTTGCTTCAAGACTTCAGACCCCCTGGGACCTCCAGGATCCTGCTTCCACATCTCAGGGATCCAGGTGTGAAATGCAGCTCAGAGAACCTGAACTGCCAGTTTATTTACACTGTCTTCAGGAGCCAGTGGTCTTCAAGAGGACTCTGGAAAGGGCATTTGTTCCCAGGTGGCTCAGTGGTCAAGGATCCACCTGCAATGCAGAAGACACAGGTTCAATCCCTGGGTCAGGAAGATCCCCTGGAGAAGGGAATGGCAACCCACTCCAGCATTCTTGCCTGGAGAATCCCATGGACAGAGGAGCCTGGCAGGCTACAGTCTGTGGGGTCACAAAGAGTCAGACACGACTGAGCAGGGCCTTTCTTTTTCGTTCTCATGCCAGCAAGCCTCCAAGTGGCAGCAGGCCCTGCCATTCTCAGAATGTCCTTTGATGGGAGGGCCTTGGTCTCCCCCAACCGTCCCCCGGCCCCCCAACCCCCACCACACTCGCCTTCTCATCTTTTACTGTCTCTGCCACAGAAGGCAGACTTGTCTCATACAGAGCATCTTTCCGTCTTCTCTGTTGAGTTGGTGCCAAGGACATCTAGGACTCAACAGGGCATATGAGGGCATCCTTGGGAACAAAGACAGTCCCTTTCCTAACAGCAGTTCTGGAACCAGTAGCTAATCCAATACGTCTTTCCCTCTTGTCCCACGTGTATGTACGTGTGTGCGTAGTCACCCAGTCATGTCCAACTCTCTGCGACCGCATGGACTATTAGCCCTCGGGCTCCTCTGTCCATGGGATTCTCCAGGCAAGAATACTGGAGTGGGTTGCCTTTTCCTTCTCCAGTGGATCTTCCCGATTTGGGAATCGAAACCCCGTCTTCTATGTTGGCAGGTGGATTCTTTACCACCGTGCCACCTGCAAAGCCCACATGTATATAACTGTACCTAAAAAGGGGGATCCAACCTGAGAAATTATAAAAAGAACCCAGTAGCCAGGGCATAAAAGGCTGACTGCTTACTGATGAATGAAATAGATAAATAAACAGGTACAGAAAGAAGACTTTTTGGAGTTTCCATTATCAGACTAAAGACAGATGTTTCTGGGAGGGGAGCTGCCATAAATCTCCTCCTTGGGGGGGGGGGGGGGGGGCGGTGGATTCCCTCCAGGAGAAGACACAGGACCACTTGTATAAACAAAATGGTAAGACATCAAGCTCTCTTATCTCTTAAAGCCTGTAGGTCTTCCCTAAATACACTTATGTTTTCTTTCTGTCCCTCCCCTTCCCCTACTGTTAGGTGTACAACCCCGTCTCCAGTTATTAAGCCACTTCTTTTGTGCTCGCATCTGTATATGAATCTTTTCTCCTGTTCATCTGTCCCCTTGTCAGTTAAAGTCACAGTCCCCCTCCTCTGAACCCAGATCTATAGAATGAAAGTTTTTCTTCCCGACAGTTTGATGTGTCACTTTGGGAGCTGTCTCCAAGAAAGCCCTAGAGACAGTTCCTCTGGGCAAGCAGACATTTGGCCAAAGGGCTTAGCAAATGCAAGGAGACAGAGACAGGGCCTTGCGTGGGAAGAAAAATCAGAACAGCCACAGTCATCTTCAATTTGGAAAATGGGAATGGGCAGGCCATAAACCAGGGCCATGAATTACACTGGGAGCACACGGCCCCTGGAGCCGGGAACACTGGCCCCGAGCCCATCTCTCCCATCTCTGTCCAGCCAGCCTGCCTTCTCCTGTCCCCTGTCCTCCCCTGTAATGGGCAACCAGGCTCCAGCTGCTCTGGTCTGGGGACCCAGTCTCTGATCCATCCAGGAGGACTCTGGCTGCAGCCTTGACCCCATGGACGCTCTGCCTCGTTCCCCAGTCTTCCTGCCCAGGTGCTCAGCTCCCATTTTGCCTCCAGTTCCTCCTGGCCCAGAGAGGAGAGGGGCAGAGACAGGAGGCAGGAGACCCAAGGGAAAGAGGACCTTCACGGCTGCTGTATCTTGGGCCTGCCCGCCCAGGACAAGGCATGGCCCATCGGTGAAGATCAGCAAGACAGGGTCATTGCCTTCGAGTCCCGAGGCCCCCGTGAAAGCAAGCCCACAGACATACACCCACCTTGCACTGCCCAAGAGGGTGCCCGCCTTGGGAGGAACTCCAGACCCTGGCCTGCCCAGGCTTGCTCTCATCTGTGTAGGACATGGGCACTTACCTTCTGGACCTGGGTACAGAGGAGGTATCTGTCCATCCTCATAGCCTGCAGGGCCAGAAGGTGTCTGGGAGCTGAGCAATGCAGTCCAAGAGCGAGGGGAGGGCGCGATGCTTAGGGACGCCTCCTCCCAACCCACGTAAGGGATCTGCTCACAGGACCTCATTCCTTCTCTCTCACTTGCTAATTCATGCCTTAATCTGCCCACTGCTTCCTCTAACAATCATTTGTCGGGGGTTTACCAGGCAGCAGATCTGGGGAAACCGAGGCAAGTAAGACTCAGTGGCAAAGGGCATAGTGGAGGGACGTCCTGGTAACCAAGTTCACAGCTGAGAGATGCTCCAGGGGAGCTGAAGGCTAGGCCGGAGAGCACAGAGACCTCACGGGGGAGGTGGCATCTGAGCCTGGCTCGAGAGAAGCTGGGGCAGGCCTCTGTGACAGGTGTCAACACACGTGCCTCAGACAGAATTGTACATCCAGCTCTTAAAGGCACAAGCTCTCATTCCCACTGACATCCGCCCCCAGCGAAGGGAGGGGTGCTCTGTGAGAGACACACTCGGGTCTTTACAGGGCGAGTGGACCCCTCCAGGCCTCACAGGTGGGGAAAGCTTGCCCCAGGAGAGACGGTGGGCGCACCGGCTCCTCCTGACCAAGTCCACCTGCAGAATGTTCAAACACTACGGGGTGCAGCACGCACGGCACTGGGGCCTGGGGGGTGCCTTTCCTGGCCCCACAGGGCGGCGAACATGCTTGGGCTCCAAAGTCAACAAAGCCAGCCTGAGGCCCCAGAACCATCAGCAGGCCTCAGTTTCTCCAGCTGTAAAATGGGAGCATAAATAATCGTCTTCCTCTCGGAGCAGTTTGGAAGATTAACGGAGACCAAACATTTCACCCACTTGCCACGCAGGGTGCCCTTGACCCTCACCAACCCCAAGACAGAGGCCCTGGTCACAGGCTGCAGGAGTCCAGGGAGGACAGAGGCTGTTAGGAGCCAGTGGCTGACATACGTCGCCAAGTTGGCAGGAGGCTGGGGTATGGGGGGGCAGTTGGTCCAAGAGAAGGAGTGCAGGATCTAGGAGATGGACCGCAGCCTGCACTGCGGGGATCCGAGGAGCACCCCCTCCTTCCCCCACCAGAGTCACCCCCCACTTCCTGGGCGAGCCACTCCATCTGCCTGGCTCTCTCCCCCGCCCTCAGCTCTGCAAGCCCTGGTTAATTTAGAGGAGTCATTCTAATCAATTAGATGAAGTGTAAAATAACTGCTCTCTGCTCTACTCAGGAAATGGGTCATCTTTCCATCCATCTTAAAGTCATCTTTAAGGCTTTATTAAAAAGGCATTAGGATGGAATTGTGTGTTCCTGGCAGGTAGGCAGTGGAGAGGGCCAGGGGGAGGCCGATGGACAGAGCTCCCCTGGCAGGTCTCCGTCTGCCCCAGGCCACCCTCCTCCTCGGCCCCACGGGTGGAGGGACTGCCGGGACCGCCAGCCCACCGGCAAACTCCCTCCACGCCTCCCACCGCCCTTTCCACCTTCAGATACCGTGGGCTGTGGGAGCGCCACTGTACTCGAGCTCAGCAAAGTGGACAGAGAAGTCCCAGGGAGCCACAGGGCACACGACACACAGTCGCAGTGAACAGAGACCCAGCCGAACCCCTAGTCCAATCAGTCGCGTGTCCTTTCCAGTCTCTTCCGGGGGAGAATCCTCCCTGATCTCTTCACCTCCTTCTTCCGTCACGTTTTGACTCCACTCCTACCACGGGTCACCCAGGAGAGGATGCTAGTCATATAACCCTGAGTGCCTGTTGGCACAATGCTGTTTACAGAGCTTGTTTCAAACCATTTTATATCATGTAGGCATTACACTACTTATCTCTTGTGTCCAAAAGGAGTGGCTGGGGTCAGGAACAGCGGGTCCCCTGTGTGGTGCTGGTAGCCCAGTTAGCTTCACCCAGCCTCCTCCCCGCACGGAACAGGGTCCTGGGGACATCAGCTACCCGGCCACATGTGTTCAGGAGCCACCACTGCTCTCAGCTGTACCACCCTCTGGAAACTTCATAGCTCAGGATTCCACAAAGGTGCTTAGTGGGAAATGCGTATGGCGGCTACAAAATTTCCTTAAGTGTCAAGATTAAAGTTAAAAAGTTAAAGTTAGTTGCTCAGTCATGTCCGACTCTTTGTGACCCCATGGACTAAAGCCCGCCAGGAGCCTCCGTCCATGGAATTTTCCAGGCAAGAATACCGGAGTGGGTTGCTATTTCCTTCTCCAGGGGACCTTCCCGACCCAGGAATTGAACCCAGGTCTCCAGCATTGCAGGCAGATTCTGTACCATCTGAGCCACCAGAGAAGCCCTATGTTGAGATTAAGATAACCAAAAGATGAGACTTCCCTGGGGGTCTGGTGGCTAAGACTCTGGGTTCCCATTGCAGGGAACTGGGGTTCGATTCCTGATCAGGGAACTGAATCCCACATGCTGCAGTGAAGATAAGACTCCGCGGTGCTACAGCTAAGACCAGGTGCAGGCAAATAAATAAATATATGTAAAGATATCGATAAGAATAGAGTGACTGTCTTCTGAATGGGGAGAATGCAAAGCTTTTAGTTCGAGGAAAAGCCAAAGGATAAAGGAATAAGACAAGGAAGATTCCTCTCATGGCTCGGGTAGCCTGTTCCCACGTGCGTGCTGAAAAAGCCGAGGCTGGTGTAGCAGCTGCATTCTCACACCTGGGGACCAGGGGACTGGCTATGGGGGCTGGGGGACCCCTGCAGGGCCCTGGGCTCCTCACAGCAGACCTGGGTCACCTCTAGGGCCGGTGTGCTAGCCACACCCACACCTATCCCCTCAGTTTCTGCACTGGAAGAAGAGGGTCTGTCTCTTCTGTCCAGGTGTAGGTATTCAAAATAGTGAACAACTGACTTGGTCCAGCACAGACCAATAGCACAGATGTCAGCCTGGCAGCCTTGCTGTGAGCACTGGTTGAACCTGAGCCCTGACTTTCTCATTGAGCCATGTGGGAATAGAGTCATTCCCTGTCACCTGCTGGCACACGTGTGGCTCAGCGTGACCCAGAGCCATCATATAATAAGGATGATGATGTTAAACTCTGTTGAGAACTTAAAAAGTGCCAGTCTCTGTGCTGAGTATAGTAGTTCCCATCACTTACCTATGAAGTGGGTGTGATCATTATCTCAACTGAGAAATAAGGAAACTGGGGATCAAAGTGATTATCACACAGCCACTGAGAGGTGGAGCTCTGATGTAGGCTCAAGCACCCAACCTCAAGGCTGGGGCCCTAACACTTGTTTGCTTCTTTAAAAAAAAAAAAATTGTTTATGTATTGGCTGTTTCAGGGTCTTAGTTGAGGCATGTGGAATCTAGTTCCCTGACTAGAGATTGAACCCAGGCCCCCTGCAATGGGACCACGGAGTCTTAGCCACTGGACCACCAGAGCTAAGTCCCTGCTTCTCTTTAGAAGAAAATAAAAAATGAAATATGCACCCTGAACGTCATTTTAAAAAGGTATGAAGGCACATCCTCCATTTTGAAAATGCTGTCTAAACAGCCACACACTCACCCAAGCTTTCATTATGGGGAGAATGAGCTTGCATGGACCCTAGTTTCCAGATGCTGTAGCAGTGACAACAAGCATTCATGACCCACCAGGAGTCAGGCCACTGTGCACCACAATGTACCTAGCTAAGAAAAGGCTTGGGAGAAGTTAGGGAGTATCCCCAATGCCAGAGCTAAGAGGAGGCACAGCTGAGATTTGAACTGCCACCTCTCTGAACTGGAAGCCCAACAAGGCACTCAAATTAGAATTAGAAATTTTCAGGACTTCCCTGGTGGTCCAGTGGCTAAGACTCTCTGCTCCCAATGCAGGGGGCCCAGGGGTTTGATCCCTGGTCAGGGAACTAGATCCCACGTGCTGAAACTAAAGATACTGAATGCTGCAACTAAGACTTAGCACAGCCAAATAAGTAACTATTGGGGAAAAAAAAACTTTCCTCCGGTCCAGGCAGAAAACTGGGAAGGGGAGGAGGAGAGTGCAGCTATGGCCGAGAAATGGCCAGAGTCCCGGGGCCCGTGCCTGGCTGCAGGAGCCCTCTCCTCCGGCCCCTCCGACGCCATCTGCTCTGGATCCCGCGGCTCCCACCTGTCGTTTCCGTGATGGATGGCTCCATCCGGTCCTTTTGCACTGCCCTCGTTCTGCAGACTCAGGGAAACCGAGACCCCACTGAGACCCTCGGTGACTGGCCCAAGGTCACACCACCCACCCCTGCAGCCTGAGCGAGCGCAGCCCTCCCTGGTCCAGCCTGGGCTCTGCTCCCGCCTGATGGCTGAACCCAGCCACCCCCAACAAAGGCTGGCCCAGCAGACGCCCCACTCTTTTTTTTCTGTCTTCTCTCCCAGTTCTGTGCCCTTTGGTTCCCCCAGGAACGGGCTGTCATTCACCATGATTAGCTCGCTTCCCCTCTCGCTGCAGCCAAGAGCTAATCGTCCTGATTTCCTTCCAAGAACGGTCTCTCTGAATAGCCTTCGCAGGCACAATTTGGCAGGTTCAGCCTGGCTTTCACACTCCAACTCTAAAAAAAAAAAATCAAATCAGCCAGGAAGCGGGGCCTCTCGGAAGTTCTCTGAGAGCTCCTTTGTGCAGGGAACAAAGAGCACACATAATTACCTGCTTAGCTGATGAGCACTGGACCCCAGAGCTACGCTTGCAGCAGAGCGGGGCCCGCCAGCCCCAAGACCCCATCTCTCGCCTGACTCATCAGCAGCTGTTCCTGGCGGCAGCTGGCCGAGCACACCTGCCTCTGGGATGTGCCATGGGGATGGCGGTGCCCTCAAGGCCCCTTCCCAGGTCAGGTTTGGCCAGTTGCGGCCGCAGGCCATTAGTCAGGGCCTGGAGAACCCCTGATAGCTCAGTTGGTAAAGAATCTGCCTGCAATGCAGGAGACCCCAGTGCAGGAGGTTCGATTCCTGGGTCGGAAAGATCTGCTGGAGAAGGGATAGGCTACCCACTCCAGTATTCTTGGGCTTCCCTGGTGGCTCAGCTGGTAAAGAATCCACCTGCAACATGGGAGACCTGGGTTCAATCCCTGGGTTGGGAAGACCCCCTGGAGACGGGAAAGGCTACTCACTCCAGTATTCTGGCCTGGAGAATTCCATGGACTGTATAGTTCATGGGGTCACAAAGAGTCGGAAACAGCTGAGCAACTTTCACTTTTTTGGAGAACCCCGGTCATGCAATGCTGGAGCTGCCAGGCCAAATTGCCTCATTGTTATGATGGAGAAACTGGGGTCAGAGAGGAGAGACGTCCTGCCCAAGGTCATGAGGCCAGTCCAGGCCGAGTCCCCACTTGGAACCCAGCCTCCCTGCAGGTGCACTCGCCTCACGCTGGCCATACAGCTGGTTTGAGACGCGCAGTCATCTTGGCCAGAAAAAACCAAAGGCTTCCAGCTGACTAAAGAAAATCCTTTTCCCCACCAGACTGGCACATGCCTCAAATTGTCGACAGGCCGAGGAAACCGTTGCCAGTACTCTGCATGGGGACAAAGAGGGGGTCCTTTATCTCCATGTGGAGAAACCGAGATCCAGAAGGAACTGGTTCAACTCAGATAGCCAATAAACAGCAGAGCCAAGACTGCTCCTGTGTCCCCTGCTCCCTGGACCAGGGATCCCATCAGATATCCGTCACTGCCAACGCCCAACGCTGTACCTGCTGTCCTAACGAGACAGCATCTTGAGTGACTTGGAGAGCCCGTGCCATTGACAGGTGGTTCCAGACCGTCTCACTAACCAACAGCTTTGGAGACTCAGGAGCTTGGGAGAGACCAGTACAGGCGAGGGACCCCTGGCGGTCACTCAGCTCCTCACTGAACTGTGTACCTGGGTGAGTCCCTCACCGCTTCACACCCCTGCGTGCGTGCAGGGAGGGTCATGCCCTCATGTGTTTGGGAAATGCCACATCGTATTCTTCTCCCAAACCAATAAAGGCTCTGAGCAGTCCTGCAGGAAGGAAGCCTGATGAACTGTTTCAGTCCAGTGATCCCTAAATCTCATGCCTCCTGGAGCTGTTTTGTTTTTCTTTTCCTGCCTGCACTAGTAGAATCCTGATTTGGAAAATGTCATTGTGAGCCCACCTGTCCGTGAGGTCCTCGTGGAAAGACCCTGCATCCCATCTCAGGATGCCCAGCACAGAGGCCACAGGGTTGTGAGTGGGACTGAAGGGGAGAAGAGCCTCAAGGAGGGTTGCCCCAATCTTGTGAGAATCAGAGGAGCAGACCCTAAGCAAACACTGCCAGCCGAGGGGAAGGAAGAAACAAGGAACTCGGAGTGCATTCCTGATGCTGAAGGGCAGGGAGCAAGGAAGAGCGAGATGCTGTGGCCCCTGGGGCCCCCTGGGTGTCGCTGTGGCCCCCAGGCTCCCTTGGGTGTTGCTTTGGCCCCTAGGGGTCCCTTTGGAGTTGCAGTGGCCCTCTGGGGTCCCTTGGGTGTTGCAGTGGCCCCCTGGGGTCCCTTGGGTATTGCAGTGGCTCCCTGGGGTCCCTTGGGAGTTGCAGTGGCCCCCTGGGGTCCCTTGGGAGTTGCAGTGGCCTCCCTAGGGTCCTTCGGGGCTGAGCAAGTGACACCCAGGGAGCATGTGATGACCACTGTTCACAGCTCTTCCGCCACTAAAGCTTGAACTAAGGCCATCTCCACTCACTGGAGAAGCAGTGCTGTCTTGTTTGGAGCCACAGGCCCCTTTGAGAATGTCACCTGCCCCCTCTCACCTCTTAGCACCAGCTGTGACTAAAAGCAGGACCAGACTTGATCCCCATTTGAAACTGACATCTGTCTCTTGGCCAAAGAGTGCGATATAAATGACAAATTAATGGAAGAAGCCAAGAGAGTTCCATCCAGAGGGCTGAGGCCCTGCCAGCCCCAGGGACACCACTTTTTATGGGGCACTGTTCTAATCACCAGCGGGTACTCCGGAGGTGAAGGAGTGGAGCATGCCCAGGGTAGGTCCACGTGGCCTCAGCTTGGGAGGCCGGAAGTACCTGCCATGCCCTCTGCCGGGAGCAGCCGGCCAAGCTCAGGGCAGAGAGCTCAGAGCTCTGGTCACACACTAGGCTGGTTGTTATTCGAATTTAAATCAGCCTGAGAGTTCAAGAGACCCTATTACTCCAGACACAGAAAATGAAATTAGTGAGCAGAGCCCACGATTGCATGCTATTTTCATTTTCTGAATAAGGAAGTTTGGAGGTGGGAGGGCGTCTGATCCCAGGGCAGAGTCTAAACCGATCTGCTTAATCATAGCCTGATTATGTGCGGTGAGGGGGGTGGGGAGAGATACAGAGGTGGCTCAGGCACAAGCCTCCCTCACATCCCAGAGTTCAAGAGAGAAAAGGACGGGCTGGGGCTGGAAAGATACAGCCAAGACCCCTCCTTCACACTCCCATATCCCCAGGGGTGGAAATGATGTAGAGAGATGATGTCAAGTTCACAGGTTCAAATCCTGGGTCGGCCACTTACAAGCTACATGACTTTGAAACATAAAGAGGATGAGCCAGAGTTTATTAAGCGCTCGTCTGTGCCAGGATTGTGCCGACTGCTTTATGTAGATCATGCAACTGTTCTCCCAACCACCCACTGAGACCTACTGTTGCCATTTCACAGATGTGGAAACTGAGTCCAGAAGTTAAATGATCTGATGTCCTGGTCCTTGAATCTTTTTTTCTTCTATAAAGTCAAGGGAGTCACCCCATCTCCAAGGCTTAAATACAATGACATTTACAAAAATGGCCAGCACTGTATTTGACACGCAATAATGTTCTTTTCTGAAATGCTTTCATGTGTTCATTCATTTATCTCTTTATTAATTCATGCAACCTCTTATTTAAAATAAAAGGGCCAGCAATGGTGCTGAGATGCTGACAGCAGGCCCTCCATCAGGTAAGGGCATTACAAGTCCCATTAGAATGCGTGCGTGTCCCCTTCACCCCCACCCCACCACGTCAAGCTAGTCCTTACTCCTGCAGAGTAAGGAGTAAGATTGAGCATCAATCTCTCTCCCAGGATTATTCATAATTCTAAAAATGGAAACAACAAAAATGCCAATCAAAAGTAGAATGAATAAACTGTAGTGCATTCATATGGTGGGATACTCCCTACAGCAACAAAAAGGATGGACCACAGCTACACGGAAATGTGGATGGGTCCCACACATGTGACACTGAGCTGAAGAAGCCAGATGCCAGAGCAGATGTCTTATGATTCCGCTCATACTCAGCGCTAGGCCAGGTGAGACCCACCTCAGGTGATAAGAGTCAGGACCTGGCCATGCCTGTGTGGTGGGGCCACACCTGTGTGGTGAGGTCACAGGGCACGGGAGGGGCTTCCTTGAGCTGTAGCACTCTCTTTCCTAATTCTGGAGCTGACTTCCCAGTGCATTCACTTTGTGGAAAGGCAATGAGCTGGGCTCTTATGCGGGTGCACTTTTCTGTATCATGAAACCTGGTTTTAAAAACGTGTATTAGACACCACAGGGTGGCGCTGTTATAGACTGTGAGATGCCTGTGTGTGATGATCAGAGGGGTCAGGACTAGACAGTGAGTGTCCAGGACATCAGGGGAGGTGGGAGGTGGGGGAGAGAGGAGAGAAAGGCTCAGTCCGGGGCCCGCAGGTGTTCAGAGGTCAGAGGACCCAGCAGAGGAGACAGAGAAAGGGGCCAGCAATGCTGGTGGGAACCTTGGAGGCCGTGGAAGCCCCTCAGAGCACTTACTCTGGGAGTCAGGGAAGATGAAGATAGACCGAGGGCCCATGTTTGGGTCTCACGATGTGAGGTCACCTGATAAGAGCATTTCAGAGGTGAAGAGGGGACAAAAGCCAGACTACAGCCTACTGCAGAGAAAAAGGAGGTGAGGAGGGGGACAAGACCCAACGGATGCTACTGTCTTCCCAGGCTCACCTCGATGCTGCCGCCTCCACGAAGCCTTCCATATGGTCCTTTTCCTTTCAAGGCCACACCACTTTACAGTCACTCATGGCTGTCCCTACCATGGGAGCTGCTCCCCCAGAGCAAGGACTGTCTCTTTGATCCCCCGTATCCTAGCACACAGCAGGCACTTCAGAAACCTTAGTGCCTCTCTCTCCCTCCTCAGATCACAGATGGAAGCTCTGAGACTTGTCCAAAACTGTTCTCCCATGTTATGAGTCACCTCTCCCCAAACAATTATTGTTTTTGTACTGCTATGCGAAGATTATTAGTATAATGATGAGACCTAATATTGCATTAATTTGGCGGTGAATTATATTGTCACAGTCATTAACTCAGCGATGGCAATTTTGTTTTAATTTAATCCAGATCCTTGTGCATGCTGTCAAAACCTCCAAAAATCACGTAACCCAGAACCTCGTTTCAGAACAGACTGAATATCAAATTTATGGAATTCATGGAAATCTGCCTGCAGTGACCGTTCTCTGGAGTGAGGAAACCCAAAGACAGCAGGCAGACAGGTGAGCCCAGGGCAGGGCTAACAAACTCTCCCATCTCCCACACAAGACCCCCTCCACTTCCTCTAGACCCCAAGGGCCTCAAGGGCAAGAACTGGGTGGGATTCTCCTCCCTGCTCCTCGCTGGGCTCAGGGCAACACCCTGTGCACAGCATGTCCATGCTCCAAAAGCAGTGGAAGAACAGCCTGCGAATGGAGGAAGGAAGGGCCCAGTGCCCAGCAGCACAATTTTTAGTCCACAGGAGGGACAGATGAGATAACGTGGGTCTCTCTCCAGCTCACATCAGGACCCTGGCCCTACTGCAAAGGCTGGGGAAAAGCTGACCAAGAGCCTGGGGTGACAGGAATTCATCTGGCTTTTAACTACTGGGCTTCACAGTCTCTGTGTTTGAACCAGGCACGACCTCTTGCTTGCTAAGTCACTGGTGGCTGAAACTGATTGGCTGTCCTTCAGGAGTCTCCCAAGATGGCACTTACCCCTCGACCGACCCTACTCACTGCTGTGCCAGAATCAGAGTGAAGATTAGCTTGCAGGGAAGACTCACATTAGCCAGACTCACGTAACTGATGTATAAATCAGAAGCCTTTTTTTTTTTTTTTTTTTAATGGACAATGAGCAACTGAGTTGTGACAAGGATTGGGCTACTTTCTTCCAGAGATGCAGTCCTCCCTGTCCTCTCTCTGGACAGGGTCACAGGGCCTGGGAGGTCCCAGGGCATCAGGCACAATGCCTTCACCTGGCCCCTGCCCTGCTCTCCTCTCCTGCTCCCTGAAACAAAGAGGGCTTCTGGGCCCTCTAAGCTGCTGAAGCTCCGGTTCCACTTTCTGCTGAGACCACTGCCTTTCTTTTTCATTGTAGCTCCTCACCCTGGGGCTTTGGGGGAGAAAGTCCCAGCCCAAGCAATGGGCTGAGCTCAGAAACTGCCCTCCCTTCATTCCATCCTTGTGTCCAGAACCCACAACAGTCAAGGCTCAGTAAACATGACTGAATGAGTGGATGAATGAACTGGGGAGGTTTCTTTTCTCTTCTGGCAGGTGAGCACTTCTCAGGAGTCAAACAGACCTGGGGTGGGGGGGTGGGGGGCTGTCTGCCAGCCCTCCAAACGACCCAGATGCACCTCATCTGAAGAAATACAGCTGGACACCCACCACCAAGGAGCACGCAGCAGAGCCTGCCCCTTTCTTCACTCACAGCACGCACTAAGCTTCCTTTAGGTCTTACAGGTCTGCGAGCTGTTCCCCTCTAAGACTGTGAAGTCTGTCCCATTAACAGATTGACTTGAATTTAGCTTTGAAAGTAGATATCCTTCCAAGGTTTAGATGGGCTCCTTAAGGTGCCCTCAGGGCTCTTCCCAGGGAGACCTCAGCCAGTGGAATCCAGTCCTGGGATGGGGACTTTGGATCCAAATGGTCTGGTTTAGAAGATGACCTGTGTGACTTTCTACAAGTTGAACAACCTCTCTGGACCAAAGCTTTCTCATTCTTAAAGCAGGGCCAGTGAAAATGTGATGGCATAATTACACTTCCCTGGGGGCACAATACACTCCCCTGGTGGCCCAGCAGGAAAGAACCCACCTGCCAATGCAGGAGACATGGGTTCAATCTTCACGGAAAGATTCCCTGGAGATGGAAATGGCAACCCATCCCAGTATTCTTGCCTGGGAAATTCCATGAGCAGAGGAACCTGGAGGGCTACAGTCCATGGGACCTCAAAGAGTTGGATATGACTTAGTGACTAAACAACAGTGGGGGCACAGTGGAGGGTCATGTAACCCTGGCTCAGCATCACTCCCCCAGCTGGGGGCACTCTGGCTCTGGGAGGACTCTTTGCAGTGTCCTGGAGGAATCACATGCACTGGGGAGGACTGGAAAGAAGAGGGAGTTGTCACCCAGGGAAGGCCCAGTGGCTCCTGTTTCCCGGGCTGCTGCCGGTCAACTGAAAATCAGAGGCATTGAGGCAGAAAGGAAACATCTTGGGCTGAAACAAAAGAGGGGAGGGAATCAGAAAAAGTGGAGGGAAACTCCAGAAGCCAACCGCAGCGTGGGGTGGGAGACAAGATATTCTGCACCACTCTCGCTTTTCAGTAAGGAAACTGAGGCCAGGGAATAAGGACATGAGCTGGAGACACACCCAGCTCAGTCTGGTTCCAGCCTGTGTCCCTCCACGCCTCTGAGTTGACTCAGCTGACTGGCTGGATGGACAGAATGACCGAGGGACTGAGTTCCTTCTGCTGCAGAACAAAGACTCGGAGAGAAGAAAACCCAGCCCGGGAAGTCTCACATGGCCAGGTTGCAGTTTAACACATGACACTCAGATATGCCAAACATTTAACTTATTTATTTCTCTGCAGTTTATCTTAACATTTTCACCAAACTCCACCCATTTGGAGAATGTAAACTTTCCAATTAGAGAAACCCCAGCGGAATGGGGCCTTGCAGCTCAAATATAGCAGAGGAACAGGAATATCCTTTCAAAAACTGTCTCAAAGATGAGTGCATGCGTGCTCAGTCATGTCTAACTCTTCTCGACCCCGTGGACTGTAGCTCACCAGGCTCTTCTGTCCATGGGGTTCTCCAGGCAAGAATACTGAAGTGGGTTGCCATTCCCTTCTCCAGGGGATCTTACCGACTCAGGGATCGAACCCACACCTCCAGTGTCTCCTCCATTGGCGGGCAGATTCTCTACCATGGTGCCACCTGGGAAGCCTCATCTCAAAGATAGCCATATGCAAAAACAAAACAAAACAAAACAAAAAACCCTACCTTACACCGTATTCAAAATTTAACTAAAAAATTGATCATAAGCCTATATGTAAAGACCAAGTTTCTGGAAGAAAACAGAAAATCCTCATGATCTTAGAGCCGGGAAGTACTTTTTAAACAAGACACAAAATACAAACTATAAAAGGAAAAAAGAAGTTCAACATCACCAAAATTAAAAATCTTTGATTTTTAAGACACTGTAAAGAAAATTAAAAGGGGAGGCACAGATTGGAGAAAAAAAATCCACAAACCATATATCTAACAAAGGACTGGTGTCTAGAATGCAAAGAACCTTTAAAACTTAGTAAGACAAGGGATTTGAATAGACAATTAGCAAAGATGTGCAAAGTTGTCAGTCATTAGTGAAACATACATTAAAACTATGGCAGATACACTTGACCCCCACTTAGTATGGTTAAAATTAAAGACTAGCCACTAGCTCTAGTTGTCAACTAGAGCTCTCACGTTGCTCCCTGTGCTCACTGGCAGGGAAAAAGGACAGTCGCTTTGGAAAACAGTTTGGCCATTTCTTGAAAGTTAAAAATACACCTACCATATCACCAGCCATTTCTGCATCTGAGTTATTTGCCCGAGAGGAATGAAAGCATCCATCCATAAAAAGCTTCCACATGAATGCTTATAGCAGCTTTAGTCATAACAGCCCCAAAATGGAAACTGCAAAAATTCATCAAGAGGTGAATAAATAAATACATGTAGTATATCCACACAACGGAATACTACACAGCAATAAAAAAGAATGGACCCTCATTGTACACAACTGGGTAAATTTCCAAATAATTATGGTAAGTGAGAGAAGCCAGTTAAAAAAGAAATCACACTATCATGTTCTACTTAAATACATTTCTAGAAAATGCAAACTAACCTATAGTGACAGAAAGCAGATCAGTGACTGCCTGGGCACAGGGTGAGGTGAGGGTAAGAAGGAGCCTGAGGGAGAAATTACAAAAGGGCAAGAGGAAACTGGGGGCTGGGAGATGGAGATGGTAACTAGCTGGGCCGCAGGGATGGTTTCCTGGGTGTATGTGTGCATGCGTGCGTGTATGTGTGCATGCTAAGTCCCTTCAGTCATGTCCGCTCGACTCCTCTGTCCATAGGATTCTCCCATGGAGAATCAGTTCAGTTCAGTCACTCAGTCGTGTCTGACTCTTTGCAACCCCATGGACTGCAGCACGCCGGGCTTCCCTGTCCATCACCAACTCCCGAAGTTTACTCAAACTCATGTCCATCAAGTCGGTGATGCCACCCAACCATCTCATCCTCTGTTGTCCCCTTCTCCTCCTGCCTTCAATCTTTCAAATGAGTCTGTTCATGGAGAATACTAAAGTGGGTTGACATTCCCTTCTCCAGGGGATCTTCCCAATCCAGGGATTGAAGCCCTGTCACTTATGTCTCCTGCATTGGCTTTTAGGTTCTTTACCACTAGCACCACGTGGGAAGCCCTCCTAGGTGTTACATATGTCCAAACTTAATATATAGTACACATTAAATATGTAGAGCTTATTTTATGTCAATAGTACTTAATAAAGCCAAGGAAAAACAGAAAAGAGAAAACCACTCCAAACTAACACGGAGAACATCTCAAATTCCAAAAAGCAGAAATAACATAAAACGTCCTCTAATTGCAGTGCAATAAAACTAAAAGTTTATGGCAAAACCTGGGCGGGAGGGCAGGGAGCGGGTTAGCTACCATCTTGAAGGAGAAAAATTCTGCTAACTCATAAGTCAAAGAAGATGCCCACGCTCAAACTGCATAATATGTAGAAATAATAATAAAACACCCCAAACCAGACCCTACAGGATTCAGCTAAAACAGTCCTCGTAGGAAAACACACGCTCTTAAAAACTTATATTTAAATTAGCAGAACAACAACAAAAAGGAAATAAATTATAAATCCAATGCTGGAAGTAAGAAAAAGAACAAAATCAACCTACGTGGAAGGAAAGAATACAAACAAAAGTGAACATAATGGGTTAGAATAGCAAGGCCCAGGAATGTCCTTTCTGCACCACTGGGCACAAAGCACCGCCCTCCCTTCCTCCCTCCCCTCTGGGCTCACCAGGCATCTCAGGGCCTGCTCCACCCCTCTGCCACCCCAGGTCTCCAGCCCTCCAAAGCTGGCCCACCTGAGGGGGAGGGGATGAACACACATCTGGGAGTGGGCATGGGAGGATGGGGGCAGGAGGTGGGATGGACGAGCTCACAGGGCGGCAGGGTCTGGGCTGCCAGGCCCCCAGCAGAGGATTCACCCGGTGCACCGGCTGAATGGACCACCCGACCCGACAGAGAGTAGACACAGAGCCCACTCACTCCCCTCCCCACCCTCTAGGGCAGTGGTCCCTAGCCCTTACCACGCATCAGGTCTGCCAGGGAGCTTTAAACATGCCCAAGTCCTTCCCCCAGAAGTTCAGATTTCATCTATTTGCAAAGTGAAAGAAGTCACTCAGTCGTGTCCAACTCTTTGCAGCCCCATGGACTCATCCATGGAATTCTCCAGGCCAGAATACTGGAGTGGGCACCCTTTCCCTTCTCCAGGGGATCTTCCCAACCCAGGGATCGAACCCAGGTCTCCCATCTTGCAGGCAGATTCTTTACCAGCTGAGCCACAGGGAAGCCCAAGAATACTGGAGTGGGTAGCCTATCCCTACACCAGGGGATCTTCCCAACCCAGGGATCAAACCCAGATCTCCCACATTGCAGGTGGATTCTTTACCAGCTGAGCCACAAGTGAAGCCCAGTTGCAAAAGCCAGGAGCAAGTAGGGAGAGGTAGCCCAGGACACAGAAAGGAAGGTGGGCGTGGGAGCCACCCTGGAGTTCAAACCCCTTCTGCCTTTATGAGCTGTGTGACCTCAGGCCAATACCTTGCCTTCCCTGAACCTCGGTGTTCTCAAATGGAAGAAGCGTCCCAGATGATGGGAGGGGGTCAGCAATAACAGAGGTAACTGTTTAGCTCAGCACAGGTACCTAGGAGTATATGACAAGGCAAGGTGGTGTCACTGGCCCCACCTGGGCAGCCTCCAATTCCTGCAAGGCAGCTGGGCTCCAGGACCACCTGCCACAGCTGGGGAGTCACAGAAGCCCCCGGGCGGGGGGGGGGGACACTGGCCTGCAGACACAGCTGCCATGGACCCACAGTCCCAAGCCTCCAGGAGACTATTCTGGTTCCAATTCAGAATGCCTGGCTCCTGGCTCAATGGGCTTTGTCCCAAAGATGTAATTTCTATTTTGATTCCACTCGACATTTAATGAAATGACTTTCAGACACCACGCAGTGTGTCTGAGTTATGAAACCATCTTCTGGGTCCCATACTCAGCCCAATCACAAGGCCATTCTTGTTGCTTCAGGAGCTGCCCCACATCACCCGAGGGGGCTGAGAACACCCTGGGGGGGCCAAAGCCTGCAGTGCGGAACCTTCGCTCTGTCTGATCAGGGCCCGGGCCCGCGTCCCCAGCGGCTAGACCATGACAGCAGCCTCCATCCTGCCTCCTGCCCTCATCTCCCTCTCTCCAATCCATCGCTGTTCAAACTGTAGATTAAAAACATCCAGGGAGACAGGAAATCAATGGGGAGGGTTGCAAACAGCACTGTCAGAAAAACAGATCAGAGAGAATGGGATAGAAAACACTGGAATGTATCGGGCGTGGCAAGAGTGATGGCTGATGCCAGGATACCCTGCCTGTGGGGTAGACACCAGGCCTCTGTGAAATGAGCAGAAGACTGAAACATGCGGCTCTCATCCATGACCCTTGATCTTTCTGAAATGCATGCCTGAGCATGTCACTCCCCAGCTAGAATTCAGTGGGTTTAGGGACAGAGTTCAGATTCCTCAGCATGACATCAAAAGCCCCCGAGACCCTCACTCCACCCCCATCCCCACTAGAGAGCAGGGGTATACAGGCCGCCCAGCCCCCACCCCCAGAGGACTCAAGGGCAGGACCTAGTGAGCAGGGCATGACGTCATAGGTCATCTCCTAGGTGATCCCAGCCCACTTGCTGACCTCCTGTGAGCTAAGACCACTTTCTGGATTCTACAGAAGCAAAGATATGAATATTTCTGGAAGCTTTCTATTCAAAACGAAGTGGTGATGGTGGCAGTGGTTTAGTCACTAAGTCATGTCCAACTTTTACAACCCCATGGACTGTAGCCCACCAGGCTCCTCCGTCCATGGGATTTCCCAGGTAAGAATACTGGAGTGGGTTGCCATTTCTTCCTCCAGGGGATCTTCCCGACCCAGGGATCAAACCTGGGTCTCCTGCATTGCAGGCAGATTCCTTACCATTGAGCCACCAGGGAAGCTCCCCAAAAGAAGTAGAGGCCTTAATATTTCTCCATAACTTGGCTATTAAAAGTGCTTCCCTTGTGGCTCAGCTGGTAAAGAATCCGCCTGCAATTCGGGAGACCTGGGTTCGATCCTTGGGTTGGGAAGATCCCCTGGAGAAGGGATAGGCTACCCACGCCAGTATTCTGGCCTGGAGAATTCCATGGACTGTCTAGTCCATGGGGTTGCAAACAGTCGGACATGACTGGGCGACTTTCACTTCACTGGCTATTAAAAATGGGAAGGCTGTCTGCAGCTGGAGCCCTGCCCCAAGGCCCTGGAAACCTCTAGAACCACAGGGATGCCAAATGCTACTCTGCCAGCAGCTTCATAAAGCCCAGTTGCCACCATATCACGTGAACATCTGGACAAGCCCAGGTGCCAAGAGAAACTGAGAAAGAAATAAACTGAGGACTTCATTGGTGGTACAGTGGACAGGAATCCACCTGCCGACTCAGGGGACACGGGTTGGATCCCTGGTCTGGGAAGATCCCACGTGCCATGGAGCAACTGTGCACCGCGACTACTAAGCCTGGGCTCCAGAGCCCAGGAACTGCGACTACTGAGCCCGCATGTGTTTTGCAACTACTGAAGCCCACACATCCTACCGCCCCCCAGCCCCGGGCTCCACCAGGAGAGAAGCCACCTCATCGAGAAGCCCCTGCACAGCAACTAGAGAGTTGTCCCTGCTCACCAGTCCTAGAGAAAAGCCCCCACAGCAACGAAGACCCAGCTCACCTAAAAATAAATAAATTTATTCTAAAAAAGAAAGAAACTGAACATTAACCACTGGTCACTGACCCCTGGGGAACCCCAGGTCTCGGGCGCTGGCTGGTCTGCATTCTCTCTGAGTCCTCAGAAGGGTCCGCGGCCAAGGAGCTTGAGGACACCTGCGGAAGGAAGTTCAGGTCCCCGGCTCTAAAGGCTTGAAGCTCTGCTCACAGGACAGTCTCCAGAAGGCCCTGTGAGTGCAGGGGAGGGATGGCAGAGACGTCTACAGCATCTAAGGATGCAGGTTAGCCCCGAGAGTAAGCGGGGAGACGGGCTTCCCAAGTGGCGCTAGTGGTACAGAACCCACGTGCCAATGCAGGAGACATAAGAGATGCGGGTTCGATCCCTGGGTTGGGAAGATCCCCTGGAAGAGGGCCTGGCAACCCACTCCAGTATTCTGGCCTGGAGAATCCCATGGACAGAGGAGCCTGGCGAGCTTCAGTCCATGGGGTTGCACAGAGTTGGACATGACTGAAGCAACTTAGCACTCAGGACTCATGAGGGGGGACGGTGCGGAGAAAGAGATCCAACCATTATCTCACTTAACCCCTACCACGTGCCCCCCAGCTCTGGACCGCTACTGAGTCACAGACAGCAGTTCCCCCAGGGCAGTCACTGACTCTCTCATTCACTCATTCAACAAGCATTCGAGAGAATCCAGAACGCCAGGCCTGTGCCCGATGATGTCTGGCGGTACCAGGGCACGTGGCCCCCATCACTGCCCTCAGGGCACTCACTACCCGAGGGATTGGGGGGGTGCGTCAGGAAAGGGACAGACAGGTACCATTCTGTATTATAAACACTCAGAGCCACAGGCACACAGAGGCGACTCCGAGCCCAGCCCCACTGTGTCTGAGTAGCACCGTGGGAAAGTGACCTGCTGGACAGGTGCTGCGGTCCAGAAGCCCTGAGGCTCAGTGCTGGTCAGATGGGGTGAAGCCAGTGGGAGCCTGGGCTCCAGCAGTGTGAGGGCGAGGGAGGCCCATCCTTTGATCAGCTTTCTAAGAGATCATCTGGAGGCTACGTGAAAAATGGATTGGAGGAGGGCAGAGCAGGGAAAGACTTTATTTGTTGGGCGGCTCCAAAATCACTGCAGATGGTGACTGCAGCCATGAAATAAAAAGATGCTTACTCCTTGGAAGGAAAGTTATGACCAACTTAGACAGCATACTAAAAAGCAGAGACATTACTTTGTCAACAAAGGTCCGTCTAGTCAAGGCTATGGTTCGTCGTAGTCATGTATGGATGTGAGAGTTGGACTATAAAGAAAGCTGAGCACCAAGGAATTGATGCTTTTGAACTGTGGTGTTGGAGAAGACTCTTGAGAGTCCCTTGGACTGCTAGGAGATCCAACCAGTCCATCCTAAAGGAAATCAGTCCTGAATATTCATTGGAAGGACTGATGTTGAAGCTGAAACTCCAATACTTTGGCCACCTGATGTGAAGAACTGACTCATTTGAAAAGACCCTGATGCTGGGAAAGATTGAGGGCAGCAGGAGAAGGGGATGACAGAGGATGAGATGGTTGGATAGCATCACCGACTCAATGGACATGGGTTTGGGTAGACTCCGGCTGCTGGTTATGGACAGGGAGGCCTGGCGTGCTGCAGTTCATGGGGTTGCAGAGTTGAACATGACTGAGCAACGGAACTGAACTGAACTGAGAGTGGGGTAACTGTGAGCATGCGTGCGGCCATAACCCAGGAGGGATGGTCGGGATCTCCACTAGGAGGGGCTGCCTGGGAGCCTCTGGGACTGATTCCCCAGGACTGTGCGGACGAGGGTGCAGGTGAGGGAGACAGTGGGGGTGGGGGGAGGCTCCCCCTCCTGGCCACAGCAGGAAGAGCCGCTCTGCCAGCTTGGATCTCTGACCTGGAGAGTTGGGGTGCTGTTCCTGAAGTGAGGAAGCTGCAGATGGTGAGCATCTTGGGGATGTAACTTGGGGAGTGGCTGTGGAACGCCCAAGCGGAGATGTCTACTAGCACGTTAGGTCTGGAACTCGAGAACCTGTGTCGAGGTGAGAGTTACGACTCCACAGACAGGCATGCAGACGGCCTGGGGAAAAACCCTGCAGGAGAGACAGGAGAGGGCAGGGGGAGGGGTGGGGTGGGGTAGGCAAAGGGCACCGAGGTGGGGCCCCCAGAGCAGAGCCCAGAGGACACAGGTGAGAACTGAAGGGGCCACAAGGAGGCAGCACACGACAGCCCTGAAAGTTCAGGACTGCACTGGGTTGTCCCAGGGTCAAATGCCAACTCCCCCCCTTACTGGCTGTGTGACCTTCCGGAAAAAGCTGGCTTAAAGCTCAACATTCAAAAAACTAAGATCTTGGCATCTGGTCCCATCACTTCATGGCAAACAGTGGAAACAGTGGCAGACTTTATTTTGGGGGGCTCCAAAATCATTGCAGATGGTGACTGCAGCCATGAAATTAAAAGATGCTTACTCCTTGGAAGGAAAGTTATGACCGACTGAACTGACCTTCAGGAAATGACTTAACCTTTCTGGGCCTCCAGTCCCTCGCTTGTAAAGGGATGCTGTGAGGAGTGAGTGAGTCAGTATATGAAAAGTGCTTGGAATAGTGCGTGAAAGTCGCTCAGTCATGTCCAACTCTTTGCAACCCCATGGACTATACAGTCCATGGAATTCTCCAGGCCAAAATACTGGAGTGGGTAGCCTGTTCCCTTCTCCAGGAGATCTTCCCAACACAGGGATCGAACCCAGGTCTCCTGCATTGCGGGTGGATTCTTCACCATCTGAGCGACGCAACGTATCAACGTTAGGGAAAAGAAAGCAAAGGCCCAGTGTCTTGGGGACATGGTGTCAGGAGGTGAGGTGCAGAAGAAGCCAGACCGCGGGGGAAACTGAGGCAGGGATGAGGGGGCAGGGAAGGTGGTGGAAACTGCAGAGGGCCGGATCGGCAGAGCAGGGAGAGGTGAGCCGGCGGAGGGATGTCGCCCCTCCAAGGACAAGACCCAGGAAGGACAAAGAAACCCAGCCCAGGGCCTGGGATCCCTCCCAGGGGCCCAAGCCCCGACCCAACCCCTGCCTGGTGCCCTGGCAGTGCTGGCTGGCGGGTCACGAAGGCCGACCCTGCCCACCCTCCCTCTGTTCTCCCCGCAGCCCTCCCTGCCCCGAGTGAGACCACTCAGGCCCAAACTGCTTGCTTCCTAGGAACACAGATTCTTGAGTCCCCTGACAAGTAGGGGCCCACAGGGCAGGGGGAAAACGCATGGAGATCCACGGTGTCCACGAGCCACGCGTCAAATAGCAGAGGCTGGTGAGACCCAGAGGGCTAGGCCTGGGCCAGGTGGGGACAGAGGTGCCCTGTGGGGGGGACAGACTCGCCGCTGCCCCCTAGCAATAGTCGGGGTACCCACAGAGAGGGGGAGCAGGAAAGCATCCCAGGGAGCAGGTGCAGGCCTTCAGTGCCTGAAGCCTCCCACCCCTCTGCCCTCGGGATGTGGCGCGTCCCCCTCGCCCTCTGCCAGCCACACCCCTCCTCCTGCAACGTGCTGTGTCCCTTGTCCCCTAGCCTCCCCCGGCAGCCCTGGTTGCCCTCCTCCTCCTCTCCCCTTGTCCACACCTGCTTCCCGACTTCAGATCCCACCTACCCATCAAAGCCCCCCAGGGGGCTGTCTCCAGCTTAGTCAGGCCTCCTCGCTGAACTCCAGTCCCACCTTCTCACCTGCCTGTCCAGCTCCTGCTTGTGAGCATGCTAAGTCACTTGCAACCCCACAGACTGTAGCCCACCAGGCTCTTCTGTCCACGGGGATTCTCCAGGCAAGAATACTGGAGTGGGTTGCCATTTCCTCCTGCAGGGGATCTTCCTGACCCAGGGTTCAAACCTGTCTCTCCTGCATTGCAGGCAGACTTTTTACCACTGAGCCACTGGGGAAGCCCACCTGCTTGTGTATCCAGTAGGCACCTCAAAAGTAACCTTCCCAGGACAGGCCTCTCGTGTGTCCCTCCCGGGCACCCTGCTCTCCTTCCTTCCTCTGACTCGTGGCTCACAGCACAGGCCGCCCTGGAGCTAATCCCATCTGCTTTGTCTTCAAAATCCAGACAGGATGCAGCCACGCCCGCCGCCCCTCCGCTGCCCACCCAAGCAGGTCGCATCGCGTCCCAAGCAGGGCACCTGCAATTGCCTCTGAGTGGGTCTCTGGCCCCCACCGGGACATCCCAGACGATGGCTGACACACAGAGAAACAAGACTGCTCCTTTGATAATGGAAGACTGATCCCAAACTCCCCATGGTCCTCATCCCGTAACAGAGAACAAAAGCCAAACTCTTTCCCTGGGGTTGCAAGGCCCCACGCGACCCTGCACGCACAGACACCCGCACCCCTCCACCCACTGACCTGACCCTGTCTCCCACCCCTTGTTCTGCTCTGACCTTGCAAAGACAACAGAGGTTCCTGCCGCAGGGCCTTGGCACTTGTCTGGCGGCCCCTAGAAACGTGCTTCCTTCCTTTAACCGCGTGCTGTGTCCCCCAACTCCTCGTCCCGGTCCTGGGAGAGAGCCCTTTGCTGACCACACACCGCAAAGAGCACATGGCCTTCCTGGCACCCCCCTCCTGCCCTGGTCTTGTCCAGAGTGTGGCCACCGCCAAACATAGGGCAAAACGGTGAGTTCCGGGTCAGTGAGCTTTCTGTCTCCCCACCAGCACACGCTCTGCACCAGGGCCCAGTCTCCCCGGCGCCTGGACCAGCAAGGGTACACAGCAGGGCTGGGATTAATGGCCTCCCGGCCTCAGGCCTCACCCCTCCTCCTGACGGCTAGGTCTGCCTCGCCTGGGCTCAGTGTTTCTGACCCTGGACTAGCTCCCCAACTCCCTCCTGCTCTATCCTTCCAGGTGCATGGAGGGGGCTCCTCCCCAGCCCCCTACTCCCCCCTCTCCAGAGCCAATCACACTCCCACTCTGTGACCTTGGAACACAGGACCCTAACTCCGTGCTCCCGGACCCCGGGCTCCCCCCATTCAGTCACATCACGATCTATCTTCTAGCTGCCTCTGCTGGCAGCAACCAGGGATGTGAAGGAGACAGGTCCTGCCCAGGAGGGGTTGGCAGAGTCTCCGGAGAGGCCCCACAAGCAAAGGGACGTCGCTCTAGCACAGCCCACAAAGGGCATAGCAGAGCATGGCTGGCTGGCACCAGCTGTTTGAAGCCCTGAGGGGGACCCAGTGGGAGTGGTGGGGACAGAGGGCGCCGCCTGAAGTCAGGCTCTGCCATCTGCAGACTGAACTCCTGTGAGCTCGGTCTGTACACAGCGGAGCGGGACTTAGCCGGGCTCAGTTCTCTCAACTGAAAGAGGCTTCAGAGCATCCTCAACCCTCCCCCAGCCAGCCCTTGTGACAGAAAGAGCAGGCTCCCGGGTCCCAGCCAGATCCAGAACCTTCTGAGCAGCATCAAGAGGCCACAGCAGAGGAGAGGGTGCACACAGGAGTCATCAAAATGGCCCAGCAAGCAGCAGCCCGGGGCCCTCAGCCACCACGTGGCCGGCACTTCCCGCCACAGCTCCGGGGCTGGGCCCTCTGCCCTGAGCTCCCCGGGGGCCAGAACTGCCATCCGCCTGGTAGATGCGGCCCTTCGTTGCTGCAACTGCTCTTCAATCGAAAATTAAAACAGAAACGCAGAATAGAAAGCCAAACAGCTCTCCCTCCCACCACTCTGATTTCACTTCTCCTTTTGTGATACCCTGTCTTTATCCAGATGGACCCATATTTCTAGATCACTTATGTCACTGTAACCATTGGGCACGTATAATTTTCTGTTCAGCTCTTTCATCTCCCATTACTCTGGAACCAGCTTCCCGTGTTGCAACATAGCCTTCATATTTACCATGTGTAATGACTAGTTAGTACTCCAATGGGTCCATACCCCGTGATTTATTTTAATCATTCCCCTTCTGCTTGACATTTCCAGCTCCAGCTCAACTTGGAGACGGAAGACTGAGTCCCCTGTTAAGAGATTTAGGAAAGAATGGGAGGATGCAGCCTCTCAGCTGGCATCTGTGGAGGCCTTCCACCTGCAGAGGACACGGAGGAAGCAAGTCACGGAGCCCTGCATCCACACTTCACTCACAGGCACAACCACAAACCCAAAGACAGACAGCAACCCCCTCGCCACCTTGGTCCGTCTCCCTCTGACTGACTCCATATTTTTCCATGGCTCCCCGTGACCTGACCGCTGGGGCAAGTAGACCCCCCCTTAGCCTGGCGCTCCAGGGCCTGCCCCACCCCTTCAGACTCCTCTCTCCTCTCCCACCAGGTGGTTCACGCACCACCTCTGCCATCACCCCCCACCCCCAGACCCACACAAGGCCTGGGGTGACCTCTGCCTCGGCGCTTAATGTCCTTTGTCATTGCTGTGCCGGCAGAGGTCACAACTGGCCCTATGGGAGGGGACCCTGAATTGGAGCATGTATCAGTTTCCACGGTGTAAATACCAAAAGCTGATTCTGAGCTACCAAAAGTGATGTCACTGGTCATGGAATTGGAAAGAGATGCCCAGTAACATGCAACAAATGTAGAGAGGCCAAAACGCATGGAAAATGATAGTAACATGTAGTAAGATAGACTTTTGAGTATTGATCATGCTTCTCTTTAATATAATTTATTTAATTGCAAGTTTATGTAATTTAATTTTTAGTAGAAAGGCAAGAGGGCAAAGTGGTTGTCTGAGGCCTTACAAATAGCTGAGAAAAGCAGAGAAGCAAAAGGCAAAGGGGAAAGGGAAAGATATATGCAGAGTTACAAACAATAGCAAGGAGAGATAAGAAAGCCTTCTTAAGGGAATAATGCAAAGAAACAGAGAAAACAAGAGGATGGGAAAGACGAGAGATCCCTTCAAGAAAAGTGAAGATACTAAGGGAAACTTTTTTGTAAAGATGGGCACAATAAAGGACTGAAATGGCAAGTACCTAACAGAAGCAGAAGAAATTAAGAAAAAGTGGCAAGAATACACAGAAGAACTGTACAAAAAAGGTCTTAATGACCCACTTAATCACAATGGTGTGGTCACTCATCTAGAGTCAGACATCCTAGAGTGTGAAGTCAAGTGGGACTTAGGAAGCATCACTATGAACAAAGCTAGTGGAGGTGATGGAATTCCAGCTGAGCTACTTCAAATTCTAAAAGATGATACTGTTAAAGTGCTGTACTCAATATGCCAGCAAATTGGAAAAACTCAGCAGTGGCCACAGGACTGGAAAAGGTCAGTTTTCATTCCAATCCCAAAGAAAGGCAATGCCAAAGAATGTTCAAACTACCGCACAATTGTGCTCATTTCACAAACTAGCAAGGTAATGCTCAAAATCCTTCAAGCTAGGCTTCACTAGTACGTGAACTGTGAACTTCCAGATATTCAAGCTAGATTTAGAAAGGGCAGAGGAACCAGAAACCAAATTGTAACCATCCACTGGATCATAGAAAAGGCGGAATTCCAGAAAAACACATACTTCTGCTTCACTGACTATGCTAAAGCCTTTGACTATGTGAATCACAACCAACTGTGGAAAATTCTTAAAGAGACGGGAATACCAGACCACCTTACCTGCCTTCTAAGAAACCTGTATGCAGATTAAGAAGCAACAGTTAGAACCAAACATGGAACAATGGAGTGGTTCAAAACTGAGAAAAAAGTATGTTAAGGCTGTATATTGTCATCCTGCTTACTTAACTTATATGCAGAATGTGTGAGTGCGTCCTAAGTCACTTCAATTGTACCAGCTCTGCGACCCTATGGACTGTAGCCTGCCAGGCTCCTCTGTCCATAGGATTCTCCAGGCAAGAATAGTGGAGTGGTTGCCATGACCTCCTCCAGGGGATCTTCCTGACCTGACTGAACCTGAGTCTCTTATGCCTCCTGTACTTGCAGGTGGGATCTTTATCACTAGCACCTCCTAGGAAGCCCCCATATGCAGAGTGTATCATTCAAAATGCTGGGCTGGATGAATCACAATGGAATCAAGATTGCCGGGAGAAATATCAACAACCTCAGATATGCAGATGATACCACTCTAATGGCAGAACGCAAAGAGGAACTAAAGAGCCTCTTGATGAAGGTGAAAGAGGAGAGTGACAAAGTTGGCTGAAAACTCAACATTAAAAAAACTAAGATCATATCATCCCGTCCCATCCCTTCATGGCAAACAGATGGAGAAAAAGTGGAAACAGTGGCAGATTTTATTTTCTTGGGCTCCAAAATCACTGCAGATGGTGACTGCAGCCATGAAGTTAAAAGATGCTTGCTCCTTGGAAGAAAAGCTATGACAGACCTAGACAGTGTGTTAAAAAGTAGAGACATTACTTTGCCAACAAAGGTTGAACTGTGATGCTGTAGAAGACTCTTGAGAATCCCTTGGACAGCAAGGAGATCAACCCAGTCAATACTAAAGGAAATCAACCTTGAATAGTCATTGGATGGACTGATGCTGAAGCTGAAACTCCAATACTTTGGTCACCTGATGTGAAGAGCTGACTCATTGGAAAAGACCCTGATGCTGGGAAAGATTGAAGGCAGGAGGAGAAGGGGGTGACAGAGGATGAGATGGTTGTATGGCATCACCAACTCAATGGACATGAGTTTGAGCAAACTCCAGGAGATGGTGGAGGACAGGGAAACCTGGCATGCTTCAGTCATTGGGGTCACAAGGAGTTGGCTGTGACTTAGCAACTCAACAACAACAACAATAATTTTTAGTAATGGCTGTAATTAACGACGCTCAGTGCTATGGGTTGAATTGAGCCCCCTCGCCCAAAATTCATATGCTGATGTCCCAATCCCAATTACCTCAGAAGTAATGAAGGCTACATGAGATCATAAGGGTGGACCCTGATCCAGTCTGACTGGTGTCCTTTTAAGAAGAGAATAACACACACATAGATCGAGGGACAACCACGGGACCATACGGTGAGAAAGCTGTCATCTGCCAGCTAAGGAGAGAGATCCCAGGAGAAACCAAACCTGCCAAGAACCTGATCTTGGACTTCCAGCATCCAAAACTGTGAGAAAACAAATGTCTGTGTGCAAGCCATCCAGCCCAGGGTGCTTTGCTGTGGTGGCCCTAGCAAGTGAATACACTCAAAAAATTCCTGAAAATGTACTAACCGACTCCCTAGTGGGTACTTGCTGGCTCCAGCTGACCATTACTGACCATCTACCACTTTCCCGTTTCCTGGCTTGATCGTGGATCCCTCAAGAGCAAGGTCCTGCCTCACTCAGAGGTCATCAAACACTTTTTAGAAAGGGCCAGAGAGAAAACATCTCAGCTCTACACACAGCACAACTTCTGTTGCAATACATAAACAAGCCATGTGGCCATGTGCCAGAGGAGCATCCAGTGGGTGCTGAAATGTAGATTTCATATCATTTCCATGTATCATAAAATTTTATTCTTTTGATACATTTTTAAACATTTTTAGCTCAGAGTCTGTAAAAAATAGGCATCGGACCAGATTTGGCCCCAGGGCCTGATGTTCTGACCCCTGACCTTCAGTATCTCCCTCCTCCAGCAGAAGGGCTTGGTTAATGTTTGATGAACCAGGGAGGGATGGAATGAAGGTCCGCCAGCCTGCCCTGCATTTCAGTCAGCCAAGTCACCTACTGGGCAATGTCAAGAATCTTTTTTTAATGCAAAATGTTTTTCTAATGTGCCAAGGGAAAAAGAGCTTTCTGAAATATAAATCAAATCTCTCTCTGCAAGGCAGACCCATCCCCTCCTCGCTGCCTCTAACATTCTAAGTGATGTGTCTTAGAAATAAAATCCAGTAACTCTTCCATTAATAACTTCTGTTTACCGAGCGTCTCAAAACTATGTCACATCAAACCTAAGGAGACAGAACTGCTGATCACTGGTTCCCGGGGGGCTGCGGCAGAGGGGAAGTGGGCAGGGGCTGCTGACGGGGGATGAGGTCTCTTTCTAAAGTGGGTTGTGTTACCCAACTCTGCTATCCTAAACACCACTGGAATTGTATCCCCGTAAAGCTGTTTGAAGGACACACCAGGACTAGAGTCGCCTAATTCTCACTGTGAGTTTCTAAATCCAGTCTTTGCTGCTACTGTCCCTGCAGTGACAGAAGCGGGCTTGGCAGGAGGGAGGCCCCCCGGCACCCATCTGCAGGCCTTCCCAAGCAGGAGCGCATAGTAGGGGGTTCCTGGGGTCCTACAAGAGAGGCTGCCCACCCCAAGGGGAGGGAGGGGAGGCACAGCAAGACCTCACACAGGCAGCCAGGCTTCTAGGCACCTTCTGGAAGCAGCTGGAACCTTCCCACTTTCCACCCCCGAGGGCGGTCACTGCGCCCATTACTAAACCTGGGATTCAACCTTCCTGGTGCTTCGCTGAGAGCTTATTTGCGGGACTCAGGCAGAAGTCAGCCAAGAGTGTCTCCAAAGCCTGGGCCGGTGATGACTTTCTCTGATTTACAAACAGGGAGGCGGGCCACAGGCCCACGGTGGCAGGGACATGGCAGAGTGCAGCCTGCCCACTGCACCAAGTACACAGGGAAGGCAGGACGAGAACACGAGCCCCTGGACAAGGTCCCTGAGCAGCAGGAGCAGCTCCAGAAGTGGTTCTTGGGACCAGTGTGGCAGCCTCGGTGCCCTTCCTCTCAAAAAGGAGAACAATCACTCCCAAGGGGTAAAGGGATGGAGTGTGGCCATGGGGCCAGGACATGTGAGTTCCAGTCCTGGTCGGCCACTGATTATCTAAGTGTGGTTCCCAGCAAGGCAGGTGACCTCCCTGTGCCTCAAGGCTATATTTGTAAAATAGATCTAATTCTCCCTGCCCCAGGGTGATTGTGGATCACAGGAACTCAGGGCTGTTGTGAACTCATTGGCTTACTTAAGTGAATAGTTTGGGTGTGGACTTCAGGCATGGCTGGATCCAGAAAATGAAGTCACGAACACTCTGTTTCTCTGAAAATCAGCTCTCTTTTCCCGTGTGTGGGATGCACTGTCAATACAGGCCTGCTTCATGGTTGCAAGGTGGCTGCAGCAGCCCCAAACCCTCTGTACCTTAAACCCCAAGGCCTGGGGGGAAAACAGAGCCTCCACTAGCTCAAACCAAACACAAGCCCTAAGCCTGGCTCTGGCTGGCAGTAACCAGATCCTCCTTTCAAGCCATCTGACCACAGTGACTGTGGTCACGGGATTTTGACAGTGAGCAACAAGGGTCGTCAGTGGCCCCTGGTGGGAGGAGGGGGTAACCAGCCTTCCAAGGCTCTACCCACTCCTAAAGCAGATTCCATCTTGCAGAGCCAGGAGGGACAGCAGCACCGCCCGCCACGTCACAACCCGATTCAGAGGGTGCAGAGTTAGAGGCCTTCTCTGGGTCACATGAAGCCTCAGGCAGGGCTTAAACTCTCAGGTCAAGGGCCACATCCAGGAAGACTCAGACCCAACCCACAAACTTGGAGGGCCCTGCTGTCTCCACACAGGCCTGTGTGCAGGAGCAGTACCCTATGTCTCTTCCTCTGCTACCAGCCTGGCCTCAACCCTTCATCTGGCTTGTCCCCAGGTGAGTGTGGCCAAATTTCAAAACTTGCCCTACTCACATCACGGGCAGTGATGGGTCACACCTGCCCAGCCTACACTGGCCCCAGAACCCTGCTCTGATGGTACCATCTGGATGTGGGAGGATGGGCATCCTTGGACTCTGATTATGAGGACAAGTCAATTCCGGGAAGTTACGTGACTACCTCGACACTGCCCACTCTATGAACTCCTTTTAGAAATAAGGTGTCCTTCCATCCTGTCCTCCACGTCTCCTGTCCCTCCCAACTTCCCACCTACTTTCGGGTAATTCCTTACAGCTACATCCCTGAGGGTCACTAATTCATCAGCCATGTCTAATAGTACTAAGCAGGCTGTTTTTTAAAGCTCTATGAGTTTGAATCCCAGTAGTATTGTATTCTTAAAAATTCTAGCTGGTTCTTTAAAAATTGGCCTGTAATTTCTTTATAGTTCTGTTCTTTGTAGTTGATTCACTTTTTCCTTTGATCACATGTGTGTATCAGTCGCTCAGTCGTGTCTGACTCTGCAACCCCATGGACTATAGCTCACCAGGCTCCTCTGTACAAGGGATTCTCCAGGCAAGAGTACTTATTATCTTATTAGTCCACATTCTTGAGATTTTTATACCCGTTGTTCCTACAGTCATGTGGCTTGTTTCTAGTTTTTTTAAAAATAGTATTTTATTTATTTTATTTGACTCCATCGAGTCTTAATTGCAGTACCCCAGTTTCTCTCTAGCTATGACACACAGGCTTAGTTGCCCTGCCACATATGGGATCTTAATTCCCCAGACCAGGGATCGAACTCACATCCCCTGTATTGGAAGGTGGATTCTTAACCACTGGACCGCCAGGGAAGCCCTTCCTTGTATGTTCTGTTATGTGGGAACCACGCACAGCTGGGTTGGGGCTTTGCACCTCCCACAAGTTTCTAGACCACAAATCCGAGAGGTGCAGGCCTACCTAGGGTTTTGCCTTTTTCAAAGTCCAGAAAGATCAACATCCTCATCCTCTCCCCAGGGCTAGTGGGATTATTAGACTCTATTTCTATTTCAATGTCCTGCTTTGTGCAGATGCTTTGGTTCTAACTCCTCCCCTAGTGCAGATCAACCCCTCCCAGCTAACCCAAGGGTGTTTGGTCCTTTACCCTGATTTCTCTAAGGAACCAACAAGAGAAATTGTTGGTTCCTTAGAGAAACCAACAGGGCTTTTCCAAGCAGTCTCCCAGGGTCACTGTCTTTGTTCCCAGCATCTGAGAATCTCCCTTACTTAGGAAGTCAGCAGCCATTTAACTTTTATCACTGGGAGGTGTCTGAAGCAGGAGGGTTTTCAGGCATCATCTTGCTGGAGCCACACTTTAATCTTTAGAGCCAAACTATGGTTTGTCCAGTAGTCATGTACAGATTGAGCGATGGACCATAAAGGCTGTGCGCCGAAGAATTGTTGCTTTCGAACTACAGTGTTAGAGAAAACTCTTGAGAGTCCCTTGGACAGCAAGATCAAACCAGTCAATCCTAAAGGAAATCAACTTTGAATATTCACTGGAGAGTCTGATGCTGAAGCTGAAGTTCCAATACTATGGCCACCTTAGGCGAAGAGCCAACTCATTGGAAAAGACACTGATGCTGGGAAAGATTGAAGGCAGGAGAAGAGGGTGACAGAGGATGAGATGGTTGGAAGGCATCATCGACTCAAAACTCACGGACATGAATTTTGAGCAAACTCCGAGAGCTAGTGAAGGACAGGGAAGCCAAGTATGCTGCAGTCCATGGGATCGGACACAATTGAACAAGGTGGTTGTAGTTACTGAATCCACTCCAGGGAATGACTGTGCCCAGAGAGTACACCAGGGAGGGGAGCCCCCTCTACAGAAGGGGATGGGGTGGATAGGGGCCAAGCAAAGTCTTTGCTGGTCTGAATGGGCCAAGCCATGCAATTGTGTGGCCTCAAAGATGCGGTCACTCACTGAGGGGCTGGTATTGTCTTGCTCTGCAATTAAGACATTATCAGGATCTTGATCCTACTGAACAGCTCCCTGGCCACAAAGGGAAAGTGAAAGTCATTCAGTTGTGACTCTTTGCTACCCTATGGACTGTACAGTCCATGGAATTCTCCAGGCCAGAATACTGGAGTGGGTAGCCTTTCCCTTCTCCAGGGGATCTTCCTGACCGAGGGATCAAACCTAGGTCTCCTGCATTGCAGGTGGTTTCTTTACCAGCTGAGCGACCAGGGAAGCCCAAGAATACTGGAGTGGGTACCCTACCCCTTCTCCAGCATATCTTCCCGACCCAGGAATTAAACCCAGGTCTCCCACATTGTGGGCAGATTCTTTACAACTGAGCTATCAGGGAAGCCCCTCCATGGCCAGAGGGCACTTATAAATACCATCTAGTTGCTCTGCAAGGAGCCAGTCCTCAGGCTGGATCACAGGCCAGGCAATGCCTGGCAGGCAAGGGGAGGCTCCCACCGTTGTTATAGCAGCCAGGCTGGGCCACACCAAGGCAGCAGAACCCCAGGGATCAGGAGTGATTAAATGTGCCTCCTATGTAAGTGCTGGGGCTCAGTACATCTGGAGCCCAATCAAAAAGCACATCCAGTGAAACCAAAGTGGGATCCAGGTTACCAGGTTTTTTAAAGCCCATGGGTGATAATGCCCACCAGAGTTGAAAACCACTGGTCTGAACCATATAAAGTCCATCCCACTGTCAAATGTTTCAGAATCTCCCAAGGTAAACTCATTAAAATGGTGGGCTCCCTAGTTTCACCTCCAAGATCAATCCAGCAAAGGCAGTTTAGGCCCAGTGGTCTGACCACACTGATGCAGGTCCTCCAAGTGAAGTATGGGGGTTGTATCTGAGGGCTTGGGCAACCAGCATAGGTGGATTGCAAGAAGAAACATGACCTTGGGCTGCCCTCTTGGAGGCTAATAGTTGATGGTCCTTAGAGCACAGCTGTCTGTAAGTATGTGATGGTGCTTTGGGGATAAAAGGCAAAGCTCCCCACTGAGACTCCTCCAGGACACAGAACACACTTCTACACACTCCAAATGCCAGCACAAATTCAATGGCATCCACCAGCCATTCCAAGGGCGTAATCCTTGGAGGCTGTGTGGTAAGATAGTCATCTCTTGTTGACTTTGTGGACTATAGCTCACCAGGCTCCTCTGTCCATGGGATTCCCCACCCAGGGACATTGGCAGGCAGATTCTTTACCACCGAGCTGTGAGGGAAGCCCAAGCTCTAAGACAAGAAGTGGCTAGAATCTGTGCCTTCTAAGTGAACATTCTTCATAGGAGTACAGGGAAGGAATCTCAGTGCAATGAAGCAGAAAAAAAAGCAGTCGGGAAGATTCATCTGTAACCCCGCCTCCACCAGGGAAAGCAGTGTCTCCACACTTCTAAATGCTCCCCACCAACCAGCATCCCCGCCGCTGTCTCCCCTGGTTTGGCTCCACCACTGCATCCTCATCTAACTGGGATTTACTTAGGCACCCAGCTTTCTCCTGAGGGGTAAACCTAAATCTCACAGGGAGGGCTTTGTCTTCTGCCCCACCTCTGACACCCAAACAGTGCCCGGCAGGGAGCCTGCTATTTGCTTGATGAATGACTGTACATCACCAGTGGCGACACAATGAGTAATTTGTTAGTTCAAGGATTCACAGGTGAAGGGAAGTGGGATTGCCCCAGGAAAGGGCATTTACAGAAACAGGGACAGTCTGATGAGGGCCAGCAAAGCAAAACCCTAGTCCAGGAGACCCAGGCCCTGAGAGGTGGCTTGCCCGAGGCTGTGAGCCAAGTTCAACTCCCTTGCTTCTGGTTTCACAAACCTGAGTGCAGTTCGGCAGATGCTTTGGGACATCACCTTTCAAGTGAACCCGTTTCCCACACCTTGTGTTAGAACAGCCACGACAAAGCCCCCTCCCCAGAACTGCAAAAAGCAAATGAGTCCCTATGCAACATTTATGAAATACTTCCTAGTTTTTTCTTCCTGGATTGAAACGCAAATGTTACCAAGGAACTGACATAAGAACAGTTTTATTGAAATCACTGAACACTTGTGCAGTACTCAATATTAGGATTCTGAGATGTTTTAGACAAAATCTGTTTCCCTTTAAATAGATGAAGAAACCGGATCCTGGTTGGTGGCAGTTAATGCTTGTATCACACAGCTAATGGGAGGTAGAATCCTAAAATTTGCTTCCAACTTCCACTTGTACCTGACCATGCCAGCTAAAGTGTTTATTTTTGTGTTGCCTAAGTTTAAGGACCATATGATCTGGATTAACTTTACAACAATAATTTAAAAGACAGAGAAGGATCCCATATTACAGAACATTTTAAATCGACTATTTTACCATTTATACAATGAAGGAAACTGACAATAGGACAGGCCAGTGGTCAGCCAACACAAGACACGACGTGTCAACAAACAGCCAAAAGACTGATGGGTGTCAACTATTTCCTTCCGTGTTACATCTTGCCTCTTTTGGAAGAAGGAAGGAAAAGGCAGATTGATTCAAACCAGCCCTATTAAATATACCAATTAAGTTTATACTTTCTTTTCTGAAATTAATATTTGAGTGGCACATGTATTAATTATTCACATAACACTAGTTTTCTATTGCAGTTTAAGAATCCAGCAGATGATGCTAAGGTTTAGGCAAATCCTAGAAGTCATTGCACTGAATGTTAACTACTCAATTATGAACTGGAAAATAATACTGGGTAATTATTTCAAAGTACAAACTACAGATATAATATTAAAAAAACATAGATAGTAGAAAACTTTTCTAACTTAAAAGTATAAATGGTTAAGTCAACAGTACCTACTTGCAAATTTCACAAAATCAGAATAAACACTCAACTTATAGGAGGGGACATTTCAGTCCTGCCTTTACCACTTAATAGGAGAAAGATCTTATATAGGTGGATCCTTTTGTTCAAGGGTGAGTTCAAAACCAACTTACAATGTTAATATTATATCTTGGATCCCTGCTAAGAAGACTCTTCAAGGATCTTTCATACTAACTTGAAGTTGAGGAATATACAGTTTGAGAAACTAAATGATACAGCCCCTCCCGCACACCCAGGTTACCTACAGTGAGCCTGGATCTGAACTTTAGTTCCTAGAGATCTCTCATCTCTTATCCTGAGATACTCAACCTGGGCTCTAGAACAGGACACCAACTTGTATTCTAGGGGGCACCACCTGGCTGATACTAATATCTAGGCGTGCACAGGATTGAGTCAAAAAGCGCTTCAATTCAATTCATTCAAGAAAAGAAAAAAAATAACATGCTTAGTTTACATAGGTTTAACCTACTCTGGTCACCTAGTGAATCTTGAATTGGCTCCCACTACTGGTAAATAGAATACTTTTGTATTTGGTGCAGAAACCAACAAATTTAGGTAAAATCAAGCCTTTACCCTGACAGTTCAAACTATGTTTACTTGTGTGTAAAGTGCCAGTTTTATATACAAATCATAAGTAAACTTTAAAATCTGCTCAGAAGCAGTGAGTCTGATATCTTCCTACAGCCTTGTGGCAGTTACTCTTTAATCTTTCTGGATTAAATTCGCCAGAGTCCCCACACTTGGAGGCCAAGAAAGCAGCTGTTAAGAGCCAAAGTAAGTCCTGTTCAGCTAGCCTGCTTGCAAAAGCCAAACACAGACAAGATCTTTCAAGAATCTGAGTAGCTCTTGACTACTTTCCATCTAGGTGACTCCACTCGTATTAACAGGATTGATTTTGAGGTAGCTACACAGTGCTAAAGATGCCATTAGTGAACATGATGGACAATTCATGGTGTAGCTGGTTGATGTGGTTCAAGCAGCTGATTTTTTTTTTTTTTGAGAAGAAAAAAAAAAAAATCAGCAAGGTAAGAGCATGTCTTCAGGTCACTTAGAAGTCGGCATCCAAGGTAAAGGAATTCTCTGTTGGACTTGACATCACTCCCATCCTCTGATACTCGCCTACTCTCTTCTCAAAGAAGTTAGTCTTCCCCTCCAGTGAAATATTTTCCATAAAGTCAAATGGATTTTCTACTCTGAAAACCTGAAAAGGTTCATAGCAAAACATAAGTACAGAACACCGGTTTCAGAAAGAACCAGAGGGCTACCCACAATACTTTACCTTGCTAAAGCCCAGCTCCAGCATAAGTCTATCTGCCACGAATTCGATGTACTGCTTCATCAAAGTGCAATTCATCCCAATGAGCTTCACAGGCAGGGCCTCCGTGAGGAACTCCTAGGAGCCAGAGCACAGCTTCTCAATAAAACGGAAGCATCAAGAGGTCTTCTAGCAAGCACAAGGCCTCCCCGTGTTACCCACCTGTTCTATCCTAACTGCATTGACGATTATTTCTTTTACTCTCTGTTCCGAAGGTTTGTGCAGCAGGTGTTTGAACATCAGGCAGGCAAAGTCACAGTGCAAACCCTAGAAGAAAAAGGTTTAAGGTCACCAACAGAGCAGTAGACTTCTATCATTAATGTGGAAGAGGAAACTGTGTTAGGCTGGAATTCTCTTTAGACATCCTGTGTGGTCAGACTAAAGCATTTCAAATGTCAAGGGGAAGATGACTCAACTGCTGTGTCACCTAGGAAGGCTCGGCCCCACCCTGGGCCCTCAGTGCTGCCCCCTAGAGGACAGCGAGCCAGGTCTGGTCCCCATTCCTCCGTGTGGTTGCCAAGGAGTGGGAGGAATTTTTTCTCAGCATTCTTCCTTCCTACAACCCTGAGCTCTAACACTTACCACCACTACTTCCAGCAGGAAAGGCAAAACTCTGAATTGGCTGGTTAGTTTTTAGATTTATAACCTAATGTCTGGGAAATCAGTAATAGTAATGCAATTTCAAGTGAATCAAGTCTGCAAGTCTTAGTGCATTAAATTCCAAGTAATGCTGATGGGAGTGGTTTCCTTGGTAGCTCAATGGTAAAGAATTTGCTTGCCAATGCAGGAGATGCGGGTTCGATCCCTGGGTTAGGAAGATCCCCCGGAGAAGAGAATGGCAACACACTAGTATCTCTTGCCTGCAAAATTTCACGGACAGAGAAGCCTGGCAGGCTACACAGTCCACAGGGTTGCAGGGTCAGACATGACTGAGAACACACACCCAGACAACGCTGATGGGAGTTATACAGAACATCTGGGCACCTTTACTTTCCTTTCTGGCATTTTAATCCAAGTGCATTCAAAGACATACTGGATCAGAATGGATTCACTGAGATGTTTGCCAACTAATTTTGAAGTACAGAAGGATCACACAAAAGACCAGGTAGAAATAATACTACTTCCCCTTAAAAAAAAATTTCATACATAGGGAAATAACTATGTATACTGAGAATATGAGTAAAATAATTTCAGCAAATTATTTCATTCTCTGCCAAGATGTTTATGGTTGAACCCACATGTTAAATGTGCATTTAAGGCAATCTCACATCTCGGGGTTGCCTTCAGTGAACACGGGGGTTGTAGGTGTTTGGGGTGCAGGTCAGCCTGTTATCTGAATTAGACCCACCTCGTCTCTGCTAATAAGTTCATTGGAAAACGTGAGGCCAGGCATCAGTCCTCGTTTCTTGAGCCAGAATATCGATGCAAAAGAACCAGAAAAGAAGATGCCTTCCACTGCGGCAAAGGCTACCACACGTTCTCCTACAGTTAAAAACAAAGCATTTCTCTGAGTATCTGCCTGTGTTCATAGGAACAAACCAGTAACATCACTTAGAAAATGAAGCTCAGGGGTAAGTAGGGCCAAGGTCCCTTACCATATGTAGCTTCTTTGTCCCCAATCCAGCGCAAGGCCCAATCTGCCTTCTTCTTCACACAAGGCATCGTCTCAATGGCGTTGAAGAGAAATTCCCTGGTAGGCACACACAGACGATCAGTCATTCTAGCAAAGACTTCTAGTATCAGCTTCTAGGTAACAGCACTGGGACCAAGACCAATTTGGGATTCAAACGGAAATGTTTTCTTTCTACTAGCTTGCTTTTTCCTCCAGTGTTTTAGAAAAAATATCGAAAATCATTTGGTTTATTCATTAGTTCATACTGAGCCCCACAACCTCAGTCTGTTACATCAAGAGCATTGATTGGGTTCATTATTTCAAGTTCAGGTCATAATGAGGTCAACAGGCCCTATCTTTAAATCCAAAGAACGGCAAAAGCTTAACTGCTAGGACTGCTTAAGCTATGCTGACCATTGCCTCCCTAAATTGATGCCCTAGCCCCCTACACAATATCACTGTGCCAATTATTTGGGCCCCAAATGCCATAAGTATATAATAAAATAATTGAAGTCAATAAACTAAACAACCTGCAATTGCTTCCACTTTTTAACTCTGCTACATCCTCGATCCCAGGTGAGAAAAGTAAACAACTGGCCCTACACTCACGCAGGTCTTCCTCATTACCCTCTCCCTCCCTGTGCCTACTTTGGGAGTCCAGAGATTCCCCAGCCTGTCCCAGTGACCTTGTTTTCATCAGACCTTGGCCTCCTTTTATTCTCTTTCCTTGTCAGCCTGGGTCTTACCTCTCCCTAGCTTTCAAAGCTCAACCATCAGGCCTTTCTGATCCCTCCCTTCTGGTAATCTATTCCAATCATGCCCTACCTTTACTTTCTTTTTTCATTTCTGTCTGCAAACACGTTCAAATCGTTTTACATCCCCACCCCCGACCCCCGCAGAGTTTCCTCCATCCTGCTGGCCTTTCAAGTCACCACTCATTTTCCCTCTTCACTTTCTTCCACATCATCTACAAAAGGCTAGTCCTCAGCTTCACCACTTCTGTTCTACACAGGCTCTTGTCCTGAGGCTGACCTCAGCATCTAGACTACTCAGAACGCCTATTTCTAGTGCTCCCCTCCTCTCCAGTCAACACTGACAATGTAAAATAGGCCCTAAGCTACTTACATTTCTTCTCTATCATCCCCCAATATATACTATCATTTCAGGCCTGAATTAATTTCATGGTTCACTGCTGCCTCTGTGCTATTTATTATGTAATTCCTCCACTTATATTCCTAGGTCTTATTTTCTATATTATGTTGCAATCCCCTTAAGAGGCTGGTTTTATCTTCAACTTTGCATCCTCCACCCACTCCACCCTGCACCAGCCTCACACTGTAGGCTGACAGATTTGCCAGAGGTGAAAACTATCAAACCTAGGTTTTAGCTCATCAGACAGCCTCTTGGAATGTTTTTTCAGAAGGCATTAGATTGGATGTTCACTAGTATGTTTCCAGCTCTAAAAGGATGGAGTAACCTCGTAACTGTTTTTAGCGATTGACTAGCAAAGTGAATTTAGGCCTATTCTTAAGAGCAGACATGACCATGGGTGCTAGCAATTTCTCTGACTTGCTCATTCTAGAGTCATTTTTCTATCCCTATACGATTTCAGAAAGTAACAACTAGTAATCCTAAATATGTTGGCATGTCACCACCCCAATACTCACCTTTCTTTGGAATCTTTAATGTAAGTATCAATGAGGAGACTATACATTTCAGAATGTATGTTTTCCATGGCAATTTGGAAGCCATAGAAACAACGGGCTTCGGTAATCTGAACTTCTTGGCTAAACCGCTCCACCTAGTGGTAAAACACAAAGATCAGTTTAAGGAAAATCTACCGGCAGCAATTCAGTCAATGAACACTGGTTGCCTCACACTTCCTTTTTTGTATCATAAGCTAGAAATAGCAATTCATTTTCATTCATTGCAAGGAGGATGCACTCAAGACATATATGCGACCAGTTATGAAAAAAAAAACAGCAAAGCCCCCCAAAGGACAGCAAATAGATAGTTACTAGGGTTCTGGATCTATTACTATCATTTAACATTATCTTTCTGCAGTTGGGGGGAAAAATATCATAAGGAAGAAATAACTGCAAAGTACACTATAGAACAGAAAATGCCACAGAATATAAACCCTGGTTTACAGATATATATATATATACACACATTCAGTGTGCAAAATTTTAAAAGACAAAAAAGAGAATTGTTAGTTCTCTCGTAAATCTTGAATAAAGGTACTTTTCCTGGGGGGAACTCACCAAGTTTTCATTTACTATGCCATCACTTGCTGCAAAGAAAGCCAGCACATGGGAAATAAAATATCTCTCCTCAGGCTTCAGGGCTTCCCAGTGCTGAATGTCCTTGGAAAGGTCCACCTGAAATACAGAAGTTCACAAAGGGTTCAAGCCGGGAGGACCCTCACACATATGCCTAATTGTTCAACTTTAATAAGTCTGCTAGCACCACCTGATTTATATACCCGTCACATATTCTGCCAATTTGAACATCTCATGTCCTGAGTGAACAACCATTCCAAAGAGGGACAGGGAGGACAGCAGAGCATATTTCAAACATGTTATAGCCGGCCCGGCTGGGGTCTTCCTCTAGAGGCAATGGGCAAAGGGTCTTTTAAGTCTCCTAGTTACTGCATCTGATTACCTCCTCAGCTGTCCAAAAGGAAGCCTCAGCTTTCTTATACATCTGCCAAATATCATGGTATTCGATAGGAAAGATGACAAAGCGGCGGGGGTTTTCTCTCAGGAGTGGTTCGTCCTCCACACTGAGGGCAGATAGCTTAGGGTTCTGTTGAGATTGAAAAAGTAAGGAAAAAAAATGTTAAGTATAGGGCGAACCATAAAACTGTCTTTTTTTTCAAGCAGAATACCTCCAATGATCAGAAATTTCATGGGGCTGAGTGTAAGTCGGTTGTCATACTGGGATTCTATAGGAGTATAGAGAAATAGGAAATGTCCAGATGTGCAGTGGTGCTGGGGAGGGAACAGACTTTGGCGGGAAAGCAGCGCGGGCCCGGGAGAGGTGGGTAGGATTTGAGAGCAGACAATGAGGCTTTGGCGCCAAGCAGGCTCCGCCCGCACCGCCTTGCCTGCAGCGCCCCCTCGCCGGGCGCCCCTGCCTCAGCCCACCTACTCACCGGCTTGGAGGGCTCCTGGAAGATCCTCCTCGCGGTCTTGCTGGCCAGCACGCGGGTCCCGCTGAGGGAAGGGGGCTGAAGGGAGGCGCGTGGTCAGAGGCCTGCCCGCGCCCCGACACACCCACAGGACCCAGCCGCCCTGCCCCCGCCCCCCGCCCCCCGGGGCGCTCACAGTGTTCTCCTTGTCCGCTAGGCTGAGCCCCTTCAGGGGCGAGAGCTGCTGCTGCTGCTGCGGGTCAGCGATGGTGGCGAGCGGGACGCGGGCGGAGAGCATGGTGGCGAGAAGGTTAATGCTGTACAGCTGCGCGCGAGTCCCGAAAGCCCCTGCACAGCCCGGCTGGGGAAAATTTAAAGCCCGGGGCGCCGGCCCAGTGGGCGGGGGGAATTCCCCATTGGCTGGATCCCGGCTGGCCCCGCCCACCCCACACAGATTCAAGCGCAGCGCGGGAGCGCAGGCTGCCCCCAGCCCCTGCCCTCCCGGGACCCCCCGGCACCCGCCCCTCCCAGGCCTCTGGGGGAAGGCGGGCGCCGCCGCCCGCCTCCCCGAGGGCCTCGTCGGACAAAGGCTGCTGCCCCTGCGCGCTCCGTGCGCCCTGGCAGGCGCGCGGGCTCTCTCGCGCGTCCCCGGGACGGTTTGGGATTGAACGAAGCAACGCGATTGGAGCCCGCCGGCCCGCGAGCGGGAGCGAATTCCCCACCCCCGCGGAGCCCCACCTCTGTGAAGACGTCTCTGGAACCCGGCTCTAGGTTCCGCGTAAATGGTTTTTGCAGATGAGCTTGGTACGGAGACCCGTAAAACGCCCCTGGCTGCGGCGATCTGGATACGAGTGTGTACCTGGGTGGGGATGCCAGGTCCCTGAGGTCCGGCAAAGGTGGGGGCTAGCCGGTGGTGACCGCCTAACGGTTAGGGCCGCGGAACTACAGGGTCCCCGGGGTGTAGTTGCTGTGTCACTTGGACACGTCAACTGTTGTCCCCTAGCTGGTGAAATGGCCTTGCAGCCATATCTAAGCTGTGGGCTTTCTGAGGTAATTCATGAACAATACGAAGTCCATTGTAAACCTTCAAGCTGATAACAGAGAGAGAGGGTCTTTGGTGAAGTTTCCCCCTGAAATCTCGTCCTCAACGTCAACAATGTTTTAAAAATTGCAAACTGAGCGAAGGTTCAGGGAAAAAGTTCAGAGAATGATTGAAAAACTAGGATTTCATTTACTGCTTTAAAAGTGAAAAGTGAATTCGTGTCCGACTCTTTGCGACCCCATGGACTGTAGCCCACCAGGCTCCTCCGTCCATGGGATTTTCCAGGCAAGAGTACTGGAGTGGGTTGCCATTTCCTTCTCCTTCCCAACCCAGGGATCGAACCCCGGTCTCCCGCATTGCAGGCAGACGTTTTACGTCTGAGCCATCAGGGAAGCCCAAATAAGCCCATTTACTGCTTATTGGGCCTCAAAGAGCTTGAAGAGGAGGTTGAAAACCTCTATTGGGGTGATGGTGGAGACATAAACTTAGTAACATTTTAATTTTACTTTGCACTTGGCCTTTCAAATTTGCCATCGATTTTTGCCCTGCATGTGGCAAAACGCCAGAAACGACTGATGAGACAAAAGTGTTAAGATCCAGGAAAGAAATGATTAACCAGGAAAAGCTCTAACAGCGCACACACTCAGGGCTGTCACTGAGTGAGGCTTGGACTTTGTACAATGTCTTTTCTAGACATAATACTTTAAAGAGGTGGGGGTAGGGAAGATACCCTCCCCACAGAGGTCTATTTCTTAGAGTACTGTATACTGTGTTTAAAATATTCTCTAAGCCTGAGAAGAAAGATCAGCGACCATCACATCTCTTAGACAAAGCAACAACTAAAACTTTGGTCTCAATCATGTGTTTGAAAGCAACTCACAGACATTGTCAATTTCCCCGTCGGCATGTACCTCCAGAAAATGGGTATTTTTATTGACAGATGCGATCATAGCTTTATCAGCCATAAAACTAACAAAACTATCGAGGAGTCCTTGGTATCCTCTAATACCTGACTCACATTCCGATTTCAGGTAATCCATAACCGACCTGCTCCTTTTGGTTGCTGCCCCAGGCACTATGTACTTTTTTATAAGCTCCTGCTATATAGTCTGTGCACGGGTACCATAAAGGATCATTCTGAGAGCCAGAAGCTGTGACTTCATTTTCGGTTGAACAGCCACGAGGCAGTGGTAGTGGGGGGGGGGGGGCGGTAAGCCGCCTTCCTCATCGTCCCCGCCTCCCACCTCTGAGTCATTCCGGCATGTCCTGACCTCCCCCTACTTCGGGTTTTTACTGCTCTCACTTTACAAAGGAGGAAGCAAGGGCCGAAGGCTACGTGGCCCCGCCGAGGGGTCACACAGCCGGGTCAAGGTTCTGGTCTGCAGTGGCCCCGCCCGTCTCTTTGCCTGGGTACTGTAGAGGGAAAGGGCGCCGGCGGGACCAGGACCGGCCCAGTCCCCGGAAGAGAGGATGCTTCCGGCAGCCGCCAAGCGCTGAGATCCTCCTGGGATCTTCCCCCTTTTTCCTTCCGCGCCCGTTTTGACAGCTACTCGGAGACTGGTCCACACACGGAGGCTCCGCCCCCAACTTCCGGGAGGCCGTGCTCATTCATAGTTTTGCGATCCCACGCCGGCCACCGCAAGCCTCGCCCAGCTTCCGCCGCCCGCCCCCAGTGGCCACGCCCCAAGAAGTCGCACTTTTTTTTTTTTTCATCCTGGCGGCGGCGGCGCAGTAACATCTACCCAGCCTCTTGCTTGCTCCACCCGCAAGCAGCATCACTAAGCGTCAGCTCACCCAGGGAGCTCAAGTGAGTTTCAGGGAGCTCAAGTGAGTTTCCCGATGCCGCTCATGCCTCCATATATACCTGACATCGTGCTGGAGACTGTCATAATAATACTAATGACGATGACCCTATAGCCTCTGGACCGGGTGATTTACACTTTAATCCAGAGACAGTGGGAAAGTAGGTGTTTTCCGCCCTGTTCTTAGATTGAGACTAAGGCCCGAGAGGCAAGGAAACTGCCCAAGGTCACACAGCTCCTTTCACTGCACAGCTGCAACTTTTCTCTCCCAACTTTTTATTAACAGTGTTTTCAACAGGGACTTCCCTGGTGGTGGCCCAGTGGATAAGAATCTGCCTGCCAATGCAGGGGACTCGGGCTCCATCCCTGGTCCAGGAAGATCCCACATGCCTTGGAACAACAGAGCCTGCGGGCCACAGCTACAGAGCCCACGCGCCCTGGAACCCAGAGCTCCAGAACGACAGAAACAGTGGCAATGAGAAGCCCCTTCTCCCAGCAACTGGAGAAAGCCCCCGCACAGCAACCAAGACCTAGTACACCCAAAACATAAAATAACAATAAATAAATGATTTTTTTTTTAATTTAAGGAATGTTTTCTACAGGGACTTCCCTCATAGTCCAGTGGTTAAGACTCCAGGCTCCCAATGTAGGGGTCCTGGGTTCAATCCCTGGTCAGGGAAGTAGATCCCACATCCTGCATCTAAGACCCTACACAGCCAAATAAATATATATATATTTTTTAATATTTTCAACATACAGGAAAATGGGAAGAAGTCTACGGTGTTCACCCATCATCTAGGATTCAGCAGTTGTTTCCCTTTTGCCTTATTTGCTCCATCCCGCTCTACAGGTATGTGACACTTTGTTTTATTCTGGATCATCTGATGTGGGTTGTAGATATGACACTTCATGCCTAGGTATTTCAGCATACTGCAGCATGTAGCTCCTAAAAGTATCCACATTTTCTGACATAACCACAACACCATGTTCAGACCTAAGAAAACTAACATCAATTCTGTATATCACTTAATATCTAGCCATAAGTCTCTTAATTTGGTTTGTTCATTCTTGGTGCAGGATTTTATTAAATGCACGCATTACATTTGGTTATTGTGTCTTTTTAGTCTTTTTTGATTTGAGCAACTCCTCCACCATTTTCCCCCATGACATTGACTTTTCAAAGTCCAGGCTAGTTTTCTTGTAGACTGTGCCACATTCTACATTTGTCTCATGTGTCTTCACAGTATCGTTTAACTTGTTCTGCTAATCCCTGTATTTAAACTGAAAGATCTAAAGCCTTTATTAGATTAATTTGTCTTTTTTTGCATATGGTAAAATATACATAAGCTAAAAGTCACTATTTGAACCATTTTCAAGTGCACGTTTACAGCATTATGCAAACATTGTCACCAAACATCTCCAGAACTTTTTATCATCTCATTAAACACTAGCTCCCCATTCCTCCCTCCCAGCAATCTCTTGTAAAAACCGTTCTCCTTTCTGGACTTCCCTGGTGGCACAGTGGATGGGAGTCCGCCTGCCAGTGCAGGAGCCACAGGTTCAATCCCTGGTTCAGGAAGATCCCACGTGCCACAGAGCAACTAAGTGCATGCACCACAACTGCTGAAGACCTGTGCACCCCAGAGCTCTTGTTTCCCAACAAGAGAAGCCACTGCAATGAGAAGCCCACTCACCACAACTGCCACAATTAGAGAAAGCCCTCACAAAGCAACAAAGACCCAGTGCAGCCAAATATAAATAAAATTATTTTAAAAAATTCTACTTTGTATATGAATATAAGTGCCTCATGTGAATGCATTCTTACAATATTTGTCCTTTTGTGTCTAGCTTTTTAAATTTAGCATAATGTCTTCTTTATTCTTTTTTTAATAAGAGAAAATAGTCTTAGGTATTGCCATATTTTACGGCTTTTTAAAATTGAGGTACAGTTAACATGTAATGTTATATTAGTTTCAGGTGCACAACATAACGATTTAGTATTTGTATGCATTCCAAAATGATCTCCACAATAAACTAGTTAACATCTGTCACCATCAGTTCAGTTCAGTTCAGTTCAGTTGCTCAGTTGTGTCTGACTCTGCAACCCCATGGACTGCAGCACACCAGGCCTCCCTATCCATCACCAACTCCCAGAGCTCAGTCAGACTCATATCCATTGAGTCAGTGATGCCATCCAACCATCTCATCCTCTGTCATCCCCTTCTCCTCCTGCCCTCAATCTTTCCCATCATCAGGGTCTTTTCCAATGAGTCAGTTCTTCGCATCAGGTGGCCGAAGTATTAGAGTTTCAGCTTCAGCATCAGTCCTTCCAATGAATATTCAGGACTGATTTCCTTTAGGATGGACTGGTTGGATCTCTTTGCAGTCCAAGAGGCTCTCGAGAGTCTTCTCCAACACTACAGTTCAGAAGCATCAGTTCTTCGGCACTCGGCTTTCTTTATGGTCCAACTCTCACATCCATACATGACTACTGGAAAAACCATAGCTTTGACTAGACGGACCTTTGTTGGCAAAATAATGTCTCTGCTTTTTAATATGCTGTCTAGGTTGGTCATAACTTTTCTTCCAAGGAGCAAGCGTCTTTTAATTTCATGGCTGCAATCACCATCTGCAGTGATTTTGGAGCCCCCCAAAATAAAGTCTGTCAGTGTTTCCATTGTTTCCCCATATATTTCCCTACATAGTTACAAATTTTTTTTTCTTCAGTTGAGGACTTTTAAGATCTACTCTCTTAGCAATTTTCCAATATGCAATACAGTATTATTAACTAGATATGCATTACACCCTATGACTTGTAGCATAATGTCTTTAGCATTCAGCCATGTTGTTCCCTGTGTCAGAACTTCATTCCTTTTTAAGGCTGGACAATATTCCCCTGTGTGGGTATCCCACAGTTTGTTGATGAGATTTCCTTTTTGCAGTCCATCGGGCCCTCCCTTCCATGGAATTCTTTTGTTTCCTAACTGCTAGGAAGCAAGTCAACCCTCCTCTAAACTGAGCTACGTCTGTGGCTCTAGAGCACCTCCTTCCTCTTCCTGAACTTGGCACCCCCCCTTTCAAACCTTCTGGATGCTCAGACTCCTCTGTTGAAAACACATCTTTGGGAAGCAGGAAGATGGAATACTCCATTCCAGACACAACTGTGGGCTGGAATTTCAAGAGCGAGGCAGTGGGCTGAGGGGTGGGGTTGGGTCCACCTCCCTCTGCCCTCCAGTCTCTCTGCTTAATGCCAGAAACTTGCCAAGGGACGTCCCCCTCCATATATCTATCTCCTTTGAAAATGCACCCCCCATCTTACCCTGAGGGGACCCCATATTTCCCTTCCTCCTCCAGGCTGGGCCTTTCCTTGCTCTCCTGTCTCCAGAGCCCTGCTCTGGTCTTCTTGGACCCAGGTCAAGCCCCTCCAGCAAAGGCTGTGGGTTTGCCCCTTCCAGGCTATGTCTGAAAGACTGACTTGAAAAAGAAAGAAAAATAAGAATGTCAGGCCATGATTGTGCAGGTCTAAGGTTAGTTTATTTCTGTCCCCAGTTCAGCTTCCTGTCAGCTTATTACTGAATAATTTCTTCTCTAATAGCCTCCTTCCCTGGATAAGGAGGCCATCGTATTGACTTTTTTCTAAGTACAATGGTGTGTGTGTGTGTGTGTTTGGGAGGTGCAGCCAGCTTAATGTTATTCTGAACTGGTAGACTGAGAGCAACTGAAGCAAATAGGATGCAATTCCTGCTTTTAGTGACTGTGTAGAGGCTGGGGGCTTGCTTCCCTGATGGCTCAGTGGTGAAGAATCTGCCTGCCAATACAGGGGACTCAGTTCGATCCCTGGGTTGGGAATATCCCCTGAAGATGAAAATGGCAACCCACTCCACTATTTTTGCCTAGAAAATCCTGTGAACAGAGGAGCCTGGTGGGCTACAGTCCATGGGGTTGCAAAAGAGTCAGACATGACTTAGGGACTAAACAATAAGGGGGCTGGGGAGGGGAGGGGGAAAAGCAGGGTCAGCTCCAGCACAGAAATAAAATATCCTAGGCCACCGCCCACCATCTTAGCTAAATAGCAACTTCAAGAGGGAGAGAAGGAAAGCCCAGGAGAATCCACCCAGCAAAACCCTGACGATTCACTTCCTGGAAGTTCAGGCGCTTTTAGACCAGATCAGTATAGTGGAATAAAGGGCCCAACACTGGATTCAGTTATGAATTTGTGTCACTTCTTATTTATTCGATGACCTTGGACCAATCACTTGACATTTCTGAGTCTGTTGCTCTACTGATAAAATGGGCGTGATAATTTCTACACCACAGGGTGAGCCTAAGGACTAAATGGGGTAAGATATTTAGTTCAATCCTTGCCATTTAGCCAGTCTCACTGACCACTCTTAGCTTCTTGGAACACAAAACTCAAGTTACTCCAATGTGTTTTTCTTAGGTTCCTAGTTCAGTTCATCTCTGGGTCCTCAGTTAACCACAGCCCTGGATTTACTATTATAGCTTCTCTGTCCCCATCTCTTTTGTCTCCTCCCCATCACCACCACAGTATTCCTCATGCCGGTGAGCGAAGCAGAAGCAGCCCCTGTTGCCCAAGCCAGAGGGCCCTGCTGCACCCGCCGGCCATCACAAGTGGGGGCCAAGTTTCCTCCAAGGAAACGAAGGGGTAACTCATTAGGAAGAGGGAACCAGGCCCAAGTGTCTCAACCCCACAAAGCCCCTATGCCTCCTTGCCTAGTTCTTACTCTCATGAAAGCATCCATCCCCTGACCTTCTGACCTGAGGTCTGTCCTACCTAGCCAGGTCTCATGACATCCATGCTAAAGGGTGTCACCTCTGGACACCCCAGCTACAGCGTGTGCCTGGTCTAGGCAGCAACTTGACTGCTCTCTGCAGGCCTGACGTCTGTGTTATGGGGCTGCCCCACCACTCCTCAGCTTGTCATTGTCTGCTGTGCCCTCTTAGGTCGTCAGGTTGAGCATGGGGATGAGGATGAAGAAGGCAGTGCCCGTGAGTGGGCACACAGTGGTTGAATTAAAAGAATGAGAAAGAAGAGGCATCATGGCATAGAGATCTTGAACTTAGACTGTGAATCCCAGCTGCACCAGGAAGCACTTCCAGCCTGCAAGAACCTTGCACTGGACCAAATTCAAGCACAGCCTTGATCCCAAAGAACAAAGAGATACATGAGGGGGCTTGGATGAAAAGCCCAGGAAAAATTATGTGCTCCTTTGTGTCTAACTCTTTGCAACCCCATGGACTGTAGCCCGCCAGGCTCCTCTGTTAATGGAATTTCCCAGGTAAGAATACTGGAGTGGGTTGCCATTTCCTGCTCCAAGGTATCTTCCCGACCCAGGGACTGAACCCATGTCTCTTGAGTCTCCTGCACTGGCAGGCGGATTCTTTACCACTAGCACCACCTGGGAAGCCGACTCAAAAGCTCAGATTATCTCCTATTTAATAAGCAGGAGAATATCTTTGAAATTCACCTTTTCATTGTTCGAAGAGAACTAGCATTTGCTAAAGAGAATGTCTCTTCTTGGAAGACATGCTGCCCACAGGCTTTCTCTAGTTGCATCCAGCAGGGGATACTCTCTAGTTGTGACAGGCAGGCTCCTTGGGGCAGTGGCTTCTCTCCTTATAGAGCACAGGTCCTAGGGCACCGGCTTCGGTAGTTGTGGCTCAAGGGTTAGTTATCCTCATGACATGTGGGATCTTCCCGGACCAGGGATTGAACCCGTGTCCCCTGCATTGGCTGGCAAATTTGCAACCACTGAATCACCTGGGAAGCCCTGGCCCTACCCTTTTAGTTAAAACTTTGAAATTAATTTATGTGCAGCTCACCAGAAGTGGGCAGGAAATGGTTAAGCAGGAAGAGCCCCGCCACTCCTTACCCCAAACAGTTGGAGCCTTTGATGTGGGCCTCAACCACACCAAAGATGGGAGAAGAATTTAGGCAGTTCTTGCCCCCTCAGCCTGGCAGAACCCTAAATTCCAGACAAGCAGATTCAGGGCATCAGCCATCCAGACAGAATCAGGCAGCCAGCACAACATGGGGCTGAGATCAGGGCTTTTCTCTTTGCTGGAGTAGCCCCTAAAAAATGACATTGAAAAGGAACATGCTCCTTTGTACACATGTAAGTTGATCTTTAAACATCTTCGTGGTAAGTTAAAGTAGTTGCAGGGGATGTCATTTCTACCATGTGGCACAAATATTAGCATCTCAGAAACAGACAATGTGTTTCTTAAAATACCAAATCCACAGATTTCTGTAGGCTTCTTATGTTTAAATTCTTGATCTTTTCCTTCTAATCTCCAGTGTTGATGGTATGACTTCCATTCCAGGTGGCTCCGTGGTAAAGAATTGCCTGCCAATGGCAGTAGATGCAGGAGATGCTGGTTTGATCCCTGGGTTGGCAAGATCCCCTGGAGAAGGAAATGACAACCTGCTCCAGTATTCTTGCCTGGGAAATCTCATGGACAGAAGAGCCTGGTGGGCTACTGTCTATCGGGTCACAAAGAGTTGGACACGACTGAGCAGGTACATGCACGTAATCTAGTTTATTGTTTTTCTTTTGAAGTTAGTTTGTTCGCCTGGGAAGGGTATCAGCTGCCCAGGGTAGAGCTGGCCTTGGAGAGCTCTGGAGAGGGTGGTCCCCCTACATAAGTCAGTACCTTCTGCATCCTCCTGGAAGCTTCACCTTTACCTCAAGGGAAAAAGGAGCCCCAGCCAGAGGAAGAGCTTTGCAAGACACACGTCCCCTGGCTGGGGTGTGGGGGCTGAGGGTGGCACCTCTGGCTGTGCAGTTCCTATGTATGCTTTTTTCTTCCAGTTTCATTGAGATGTAGTTGACATACAGTACTGTGTATGTGTAGAGCACAATGAATTTTTTTTTTTTTGCTTATGAAAACATGTATTTCAAGGAACAAAACATAATTTAGGAAATGCTGATATAAAAAAACAGCATAGGCTCTAGAGTCAGGCTTGGTGGGGACACACCACAGCTGTGTGATCCTGAGAAAGTTACAGAATTTCCCTGGGTCTCAGGTTTCTATCTCAAGGAGTTAGGAAGACTGATCCTGCCTATCTCAGCATCTCCAAGTTGTGCGTGCTCCGTCATGTCCAACTCTTTGCAACCCCATGGGCTGTAGCCGCCCCCTCAGGCTCCTCTGTCCAAGGGATTTTCCAAGCAGAAGACTGGAGTGGATGGCTATTTTCTACTCCAGGAACAGAATGATTTTTGAAACTATTTGATGTCATTTCAGGGGCTCTGAAGAGCTCCTGTATCTCAGTTCTTTATGTCTCAGAGCAGAAAAGAATTCAGTGAGAGGCAAAGTGATACATAAGAATTGGCTTATTAGAATAAGATGCTTGTAAGGTTTACAGTCGGGTGGGCAAAGGGATGCCACACCCTCAAGAACTTACTGGAGGTAAGTAAAACTTACAGTTTTATAATCAAAGGAAAAGTGGGGAGAGTAAGGACTTCTTTGTCCTTCTTGAGTAGATGTCATGCTTCCATCATTAGCTCCTCACTGGCCCTTCTCCCCAGTGGTAAAACAGGCATAATAACAGTGTTTAGAACCTACCTCATAGGATGTTGTGAGGATTAAATTGGGTTACTACATGTAAAATACTCAGGAAAGTTCTTGGAACTTTGAAAGCAACAAGTTAGTAGTAGTTGCCATTATTGCAGTTTGTCTAACCAGCCCCCTGTAACAAGTATGCAATCCATCTCCAGTTTTTTACTATTATAAATGATGCTGCAACGTATATCTTTGTGTTTCCTAGAAGCAGAATTACTGGATCCAGTGAGGTAAATGTTTAAAATTTGGATAGGTGCCACCAAGTTGTGGGTTAGACTGTTGGCCAATCCCTACTCTCACTGGCAGTGCCTGGGAGTGGCTCTTGCTCTGTATCCATCAGTCTTTATGGATGGAAACTCAGATTTCCTTATCTTAATCTGAATGTATTTGATTATTAGTGAGGTTGAATGTAGACATATGGACATTTATATTTCTTCTCTGAACTTCCTGATATTTGTCCACATATTGATTCAGTTCAGTTCAGTCGCTCAGTCGTGTCCAGCTCTTCGCGACGCCATGAACCGCAGCACGCCAGGCCTCCCTGTCCATCACCAGCTCCCGGAGTTCACCCAAACCCATGTCCATTGAGCCGGTGATGCCATCCAACCATCTCATCCTCTGTCGTCCCCTTCTCCTCCTGCCCTCAATCTTTCCCAGCATCAGAGTCTTTTCCAGTGAGTCAGCTCTTCACATCAGGTGGCCAAAGTATTGGAGTTTCAGCTTCAACATCAGTCCTGCCAATGAACACCCAGGACTGATCTCCTTTAGGATGGACTGGTTGGATCTCCTTGCAGTTCAAGGGACTCTCAAGAGTCAACTGTCAACACCACAGTTCAAAAGCATCAATTCTTCGGCGCTCAGCTTTCTTTATAGTCCAACTCTCACATCCATACATGACCACTGGAAAAACCATAGCCTTGACTAGACGGACCTTTTTTGACAAAGTAATGTCTCTGCTTTTTAATATGCTGTCTATGTTGGTCATAACTTTCCTTCCAAGGAGTAAGCGTCTTTTAATTTCATGGCTGCAATCACCATCTGCAGTGATTTTGGAACCCCCAAAAATAAAGTCAGCCACTGTTTCCACTGTTTCCCCATCTATTTGCCATGAAGTGATGGGACCAGATGCCATGATCTTAGTTTTCTGAATGTTGAGCTTTAAGCCAACTTTTTAACTCTCCTCTTTCACTTTCATCAAGAGGCTCTTTAGTTCTTCTTCACTTTCTGCCATAAGGGTGATGTCATCTGCATATCTGAGGTTATTGATATTTCTCCTGGCAATCTTGATTCCAGCTTATGCTTCCTCCAGCTCAGCGTTTCTCATGATGTACTCTGCATAAAAGTTAAATAAGCAGGGTGACAGTATACAGCCTTGACGTACTCCTTTTCCTATTTGGAACTAGTCTGTTGTTCCATGTCCGGTTCTAACTGTTGCTTCCTGACCTGCATACAGGTTTCTTAAGAGGCAGGTCAGGTGGTATGGTATTCCCATCTCTTTCAGAATTTTCCACAGTTTATTGTGATCCACACAGTCAAAGGCTTTGGCATAGTCAATAAAGCAGAAATAGATGTTTTTCTGGAACTCTCTTGCTTTTTCGATGATCCAGCGGATATTGGCAATTTGATCTCTGGTTCCTCTGCCTTTTCTAAAACCAGCTTGAACATTTGGAAGTTCACGGTTCATGTATTGCTGAAGCCTGGCTTGGAGAATTTTGAGCATTACTTTACTAGCGTGTGAGATGAGTGCAATTGTATGGTACTTTGAGCATTCTTTGGCATTGCCTTTCTTTGGGATTGGAATGAAAACTGTCCTTTTCCAGTCCTGTGGCCACTGCTGAGTTTTCCAAATTTGCTGGCATATTGAGAGCAGCACTTTCACAGCATCATCTTTCAGGATTTGAAAGAGCTCAACTGGAATTCCATCACCTCCACTAGATTTGTTTGTAGTGATGCTTTCTAAGGCCCACTTGACTTCACATTCCAGGATGTCTGGCTCTAGGTGAGTGATCACACCATTGTGATTATCTGAGTCGTGAAGATCTTTTTCGTATAGTTCTTCTGTGTCTTCTTGCCACCTCTTCTTAATATCTTCTGCTTCTGTTAGGTCCCTACCATTTCTGTCCTTTATTGAGCCCATCTTTGCATGAAATGTTCCCCTGGTATCTCTAATTTTCTTGAAGAGATCTCTAGTCTTTCCTATTCTATTATTTTCCTCTAATTCTTTGCATTGATTGCTGAGGAAGGCTTTCTTATCTCTCCTTGCTATTCTTTGGAACTCTGCATTCAAATGGGTATATCTTTCCTTTTCTCCTTTGCTTTTCACTTCTCTTCTTTTCCCAGCTGTTTGTAAGGCCTCCTCAGACAGCTATTTTGCTTTTTTGCATTTCTTTTTCTTGGGAATGGTCTCCTGTCTCCTGTACAGTGTCACGAACCTCCGTCCATAGTTCATCAGGCACTCTGTCTATCAGATCTAGTCTGTTAAATCTATTTCTCACTTCCACTGTATAGTCATAAGGGATTTGATTTAGGTCATACCTGAATGGCCTAGTGGTTTTCTCCACTTTCTTCAATTTCAGTCTGAATTTGGCAATAAGGAATTCATGATCTGAGCCACAGTCAGCTCCCGGTCTTGTTTTTGCTGACTGTATAGATTGAGCTATTTATTTTCATGGTGATTTATAGGAGCTCTATATGTTTTGAATGGCACTTCTTTTTTCTGTAATATATGTTGCAGTTATATTTTGTGATTTTTCATTTACATCTTTTTTCTCTTTTTTTCCTAAATGATAAGTTTTTATTTTGAAAGAATTCAAGACACACAAGAAACTGCAAAATTAGAACAAGGTTCTTGTGTATTTCACCCAGGTTCCCTTCACACCTTACACAACCATCGTGCATTGTTAAAACCAGGAATCTGATCCTACCTTACTCAACCATCGTGCATTGTTAAAACCAGGAAGCTGGCACTGGTGCAATCCTGTTAAGTAAATTATCAACCTTATTTGATAATTTCACCAGTTACCACATGCACATTTCACCAGTTACTACATGCATTCGTGTGTGTGTGTGTACATGGTTCTTGGAAATATTATCACATGTGTAGATTTGAATAATCATCACCAAATCAGGATGCAGAACTGTTGTGTCACCAGAAGGAAACTCCCTGGGCTAGTCCTTAATAGTTGTCTTTTTTTTTAATATATTATTTATTTATTTATTTTTGGTTGCACTCAGTCTTCGCTGCTGCCTGCAGGCTTTTTCTAGTTGCAGCGAGCAGAGACTACTCTTGGTTTCGGCTTGGTGAGGGCTTTCATTGCGGTGGTTTCTCTTGTTGCAGAACACGGGCTCTGGGCGCGTGGGCTTCAGCACTTGCAACACATGAGCTCAGTCGTAGTGGCACAGGGGCTCAGTTGCTCTACAGCACATGGAATCTTCCCGGACCAGGGATCAGACCCGTGTCCCCTGCATTGGCACTTGGTATCACCAGTGTTTTATAATTTCAGCTGTTCTAATAGGCCTGTAGCATTGTCTCATCAATGCTATATGCCTATTTGAACACTAAAAAGAGGGACTTCCCTGGTGATCCAGTGGCTGGGACTCTGAGCTCCCAACGCAGGGGACTTGAGTTAGATCCCTGGTTGGAGAACAGGATCCCACATGCCGCCTCCTGAATGTCACAGCTAAGACCCATCACAGAAAAATAAACAAATATTAAAAAAAAAAAAGTTGTGGTTTTTATGTACATTTCCAGCATTAACTTTTGTAGGAGTATTTTAATAAGTGGACCATGTAGAGTTTGAAACAAAATTGATACTATTATCTGTTGCATATCACATGACACCATTCAGTGAAAAATGTTGAAAAGAGACCAGATTCACGTGAGGTGGACACGGAAATGGTGGGGGCCTTTGGAGCCAGCCACCCCGAGACAGATCCTCCCTGCCACCTCCTGGCTGTGTAACTGGACAAGCTGCTTTTCCATCCTGTTTTACCTCCCTGATCTGTGAAATGGGTATCCACACTGCAGTAGGATGTTGTGAGGCTTAAGTGAGGATCCACGGCAGGTCTGACACAGTGCCTGGCATGCTGTGATCCTCAGAAAATGGTAGCTCTTATGATGCTTGTGAATTTGCTCAAGGAGTTTCCAAGGCCCCCGCCCTGTACCCCTCACCCAAAAGGCCCACCGCTGTGTTGCCCGAGGAGACCAGGGAGGTGTCGCTCTCCTCTCTGCCTGCGCCTGATGGGAGGCTTATCTGGGCTCAGCCCTGGGCAGCAGGGGGGAGATTAGACAGGTGGTGACTGGGCTTGACCGATGCACATTTTCAGAAACCTGCAGAATCACACTTAGGGTGGGTAGATATAACCCAAATGGGCCAGAAAATGTCCCAGGAAGTAGAAGGACGAGGATGAGGTCATGGGGAGAGTGTGGACGGGGGCCAGGATGCAGGGGTCCCACAATCTGTGCTGGTCCTGATGCCCTTTGTCTTCACCTGTCTCGTCTGGCGCAGAGCAGAAGTGCGGATCCTTACAAGGCCCGCAAGGCGCATGAGATTTAACATACAACTCATTCCATACAGTGGCTTTCCAAAGGGCATCAGTCAAGGTCCTGAGCCACTCCCACCCCCTCAATTTAGGGGCAGGTGACAGCCCCTCAACCTCTCCCATGTGGAGGTTCTGGGAGCCCCCTTGTTGTTGTTCTTCAGTCCCTAAGTCATGTCTGACTCTTTGCAACCCCATGGACTGCAGCATGCCAGGCTTCCGTGTCCATCACCATCTCTTGGAGTTTGCCCAAACTCATGTCCGTTGAGTCGATGATGCCATCCAACTATCTCATACTCTGTCGCCCCCTTCTCCTCCTGCCTTCAATCTTTCCCAGCATCCGCGTCTTTTCCAATGAGTTGGGTCTTCACGTGAGGTGGCCAAAGTATTGGAACTTCAGCATCAATCCTTTGTTGATTTCCTGTAGGACTGACTGGTTGAATCTCCTTGCTGTCCAAGGAACTCTCAAGAGTCTTCTCCAGAACCGCAGTTCAAAAGCATCAATTCTTCGGTGCTCAGCTTTCTTTATAGTCCAACTCTCACATCCATACATGACTACTGGAAAAGCCATAGCTTTGACTAGATGGACCTTTGTTGACAAAGTAGTGTCTCTGCTTTTTAATATGCTGTCTAGGTTTGTCATAGCTTTTCTTCTAAGGAGCAAGTGTTTTTTAATTTTATGGCTGCAGTCACCATCCGCAGTGATTTTGGAGCCCCTCAAAATAAAATCTGCCACTGTTTCCATTTTCCCCCCATCTATTTGCCTTACTCAGCTCTAACTGGGATTCTTGTCCTGGAGAAAGTATCCCACTAGTGGTCAGCAGGGGGCGTGCTTGGCCGTTGGGACGCAAACAAGTTTTTTCCGCTCAAGGCTGAGAGCCAAACAGAAAGCAGCCTTGTTGTTCTCCAGAAGCTGTGAGAGCGACCGTGATACGAAAACATGACAGAAAGAATAAGACACAGAAGAAGGAAGCTCAGGCCTCACGTGCCGAGGCTGAGAGCAGTGGCATAGTCGTTCATTGTATAGAAGACATCAGGCCATGTGTTTATTACAAAGGAGACATTTTAATCCATGCATAGCCAGTTATGGGCTTCCCTGATAGCTCAGTTGGTCAAGAATCCGTGTGCAATGCAGGAGACCCCAGTTCGATTCCCAGGTCGGGAAGATCCGCTGGAGAAAGGATAGGCTACCCATTCCAGTATTGTTGGGCTTCCCTTGTGGCTCAGCTGGTAAAGAATCTGTCTGCAATGCAGGAGACCTGGGTTCGATCCCTGGGTTGGGAAGATCCCCTGGAGAAGGGAAAGGCTACCCACTCCAGTATTCTGGTCATGGAGAATTCCATGAACTGTATAGTCCGTGGGGTCGCAAAGAGTCGGACACGACTGAGCGACTTTCACTTTCGCTATAGTCAGTTATTAATGTGGTTGAGGTGAAGAGCATCAGAGAGATGATTCTGGAAGCAGAGAGAACTGTGTTGAATTCCTCTCCCTCACCAGCTGGTGACGCTGGAAAGCTGTGCAACAGGCACGTGGTTAAGATGCTTCATCCGTGGGCTTCATTCAGTCCTTATAGCAGGACATGGAGCTTGGAGGAGGGAAGCGGTGTGGGGCGCATGCCAGCTGTATGACCCTGGGCATGGCATTTGCACCCTCTCCAGGCCTCACCTTGATCATGCTGAAGGGTGGCATTTAGACTGTCGTTGCTAAGGGTAAGCTTCCTTGGTGGTGCTAGGGGTAAAGAACCTGCTTGCCAGTGCAGGAGGCATAAGGGACGCTGGTTTGATCCCTGAGTAGGGAAGGTCCCCCGGAGGAGGGCATGGCAACCCACTCCAGTATTCTTGCCTGGAGAGTCCTGTAGTCAGAGGAGCCTGGAAGGCTACAGTCCACGGGGTTCACAAAGAGTTGAACATGACTGAAGTGACTTAGCACGCACGCATGCATTGCTAAAGGTTCTTTGAGTTCTGCTCTACTTTGCTTTCTGATCCTATCGATAAGATGAGTCTGGAGCCAGCAGGCAAAACCAAGTTGTGCAGCGGTTAAGAAGTCAGTCCTGCCTGTCATGGCTGCACTGGCCAGCGTGTCCCCAATGAATGTTCACAGAACTGGGATCAGCCTTAGGCTGATTATACATCCTCAGTTCAATTATCAAACTCTTCTCATGATCTCTAAGGAATAATTAGCTTTTTCTATTCATTCTCTGGGAAAATGTATTTTGGATTTTAAACAGTCACCTTTTACAAATGCGTTTGAGCTCACATTCTTTGAGTGCTTGTTGTGGGCTAGACGCTGTTCTGTGCTGATGGCTTGACATGCATGACCACATTTAATTTTGTTCACTTCTCACAGATTCACTTCTCGTAATTTGTGTTTACGTATCACAGCTTGATGAGGCGAGTACTATTAATGCCCATTTGATGGATGAGGAGACTGAGGCACCATGAGATTAAGCTACAGAGATGGTGTCAGAGTCACACCTGAGTGTCTCCCCTTCCAAGGTGCCACTACTCCATAAAGCTGACACTTGAGAACAGACCCGATTTCTGGGTTGGGCTTGGCAGAACCATGTACATGTGACATATTTCTGCTCTGGAGAAACAAACACCTACAACAGAACAGTTCTCTGAACAGTTTGCCCGTGCTTGTCCCTAGAGAGAAAGAGTGACTTCTCTCACACTAATCACTGACTCGGCAAATAGTTACCAAGGCCCAACCACTATTCTAGCTGCTGGGGTCACCGCCAGGGACAACACAGAAAATATCCTGCCCCTGGGAGCTTGTATTCTAGCAGGAGAAAAATAGAAGCAAATTATCGACATAATTAATAAGTATATCAAATTGTATGTTAGAAGGAGAATGGGCTATGGAAAGGAAATAGAGCCAAATAAAGAGGATCTGAAGTGTAGGAGGGGAGATTTAATTTAGAATAAGCTGCCTTGTGATAATGAAATGGGAGGGGACACTGTGAGGGGTGAGATATGGATGGATATGAGCTGTACAGCTTTCTGGAAGAGTGAGGCAGACACAGTCAGTGCAAAGGCCCTGAGGTGTAGGTGTTTAGCATGGCTGAGGATGAGCAAGGAGTCTAGGCAGGCTGGAGAGAGGTGAAAGAAGGCAATGGAGGTGGTGAGAAGGGGCCAGATTCTAGATATGGAGTCAGAAGGCAGAACTAAGGGAATTGCTGGTGGTTTAAAGGGGGGATGTGAGAGGAGTCAAGGAGGACCCCCAAGTAACTGAGTAACTGGAATAATAGGGAATTTAAAATGATGCTGTAGCATTAAGAAGAGGCCAGTTCTCCGAACTTACGGTTGCTAGGGGGAAGGGATAGTTAGAGAGTTTGGGATGGACATGTACACACTGCTATATTTTACCTGGACAACCAAGAAGGACCTACTGTATAGCACAGGGAACCCTGCTCAATGTTATGTGGCAGCCCAGATGAGAAGGGAAGTTTGGGGGAGAATGGTTACATGCATATGTTTGGCTGAATCCCTTTACTGTTCACCTGAAACTGTCACATCATTGTTAACTGGCTATACCCCAATACAAAATCAAAAGTTGTATTTTTTTTTTTTTAAGAAGAGGCCAGTTCTCGTCCTTGTTGTCCATGGTCTCTCTAGACCTTTGCCCAGTGGTCTGGGTGGCATGGCTGTGCCAGAACTAGAGGGGCAAACACACAGGCAGTATGACAAAATTATTTTATGGTGTGCTGAGATACTGAAGCCAGCACCTCCTTTTATTTCCATGGAGAAAAATACACACTTTTAGAAACTTTTTATTTTGAAATAATTTCAGGCTTATAGAAGATATGAATTGTACAGTTTCTGTACAGCACACAGCTCCCCCTACTGTTAACATGTGGCATAACCACAGAAAAGTTACAAAAAGAAGACATCAACTTTGGTGCAACACTGCTAACTACACTGCAGACTTTACACAGATTTCCAGAGTTTTCCCCCACTGCCTTTTTTTTTTAACTTTTTACTTTATATAGGAGAATAGCCGATTAACAATATTGTGATAGTGTCAGGTGGACAGCAAAAGGACTCAGCCCTATAATATACATGTTCTAGGGAGTGTGTAATTTCCTTGGTTCTGTCTCGCCACAGCAAAAATTTGAAGCGGCAGACCAGTGTTACAGCTCGGTTACAGCTCAGTTTTATTTGGCAAGCAAAGGAAAATACAGCCTTGAGGCGTGAGGGTGGGCCAACCAAAAAGAAGAGAGCGGTTCAATTTTGGCTCCTCTTTTTATATATTTTTTCTTCTTCCCCTGAGCCTGCCCTATGTAAATTGGGCTAGCCAGGAGGGCTGTGTGTTTCACCTGAGGTTCTCACTCTGGTCCTCGGACATTCCTTTTACTATTTTGGGGGGCTTTCCCCTCTCTTTGTCTTTTAGCCATCACTATTTTGGACTCCTTTTTCCTATTCTAACTACCAAACACGTGTATCGCTTCTCCCCTCTCCTCCAGGCTGCCACGTAACATTGAGCAGAGTTCCCTGTGCCCTACCATACTGTCATTTTTATGATACAGGGTCCCTCCCTGAGTTTTCTGTCATGTCTCCTTACTTTCCTTCAACCCGAGATGGTTTTTCTGTCTCCTTGGCAGTTGCCTGGCACCTCTGTCCTTTCTCCTTGGGCCCCAGGTCTGAGCAGGAGTCTGGGGCTAGGGTGGAGCTCTGGTCAACCACCCAGGGAGCCCACCCCCTGCCCCAAGAGAGGAGCAACCCAAGCTGGGTGTCTCCCTGCCCTGGGCCACCACCCTGGTCCCCACCTCACACCCGAGGACCACCAACCCCCCTGGTCACCACGGCCACTTCCAATCCACAGAGCTGGGTCTAAGAGGCAGAGAAACATCCCCCCACCCCTTGTGTTTCCCCAACAAAACACAGATGGTTAAGGAAAGGGAGGGCCCCTTGGTCAGGATCAAAGCACTGACTGTGAAATTTTCCCTGAGGCTGAAGAACATGGCAACCAGTAAGGAGAGGCCCCTCTGCACCTCCTCCTTGGCCCCCACCCTCCTCACTCCCCTCACCTCATCTCACCCCGACCACGGGAGTTCCACCCCCGCTGTGCCCAGCCAGACAGTGAGCTGCTGCAGGCGCCTTTTGGAGCTGAGACACAGTGGTGTTGCTGGCACTGTTGAAGTCAGGAAGAGGCTGATGGCCTAGTTACCATGGCAACCAAACTTTGCTTTCAAAGCAGCTGGTGTTCAGCTCTTACTTGGACCTAGAGAGGCATGATGTCATGGTGGTGGTCGTGGCGGCTCCAGGCACAGTCAGATGAAGCTTTCCTGGGGGTGGGGCCACGCTGAAGAGGGTATGCGGGTGCCAGGTCGAAACTGAAAGATGGACTGGGATCTCCCCAGGGTCTGGAAGATGCTGATACACCCTGGTCTAGGAAAAAGGCTCCTCAGAGGAGAGGAGCACATGCTTTAAAACTGTCACCAAAGCCGTTTGTGTCACCGTCTGCTGCTCTGCTAGTTAGGGGGACTCGTTGGTAATGGAGGGACAGCCAGGGCCCAGGTACCTGGGCTCAGTGTTAGGACAGGTGTTGGGGACCAGTAGGGATTTGTAGCAAGACCACTGGAGGCTCCAGCACTGGTTAACTGTGTGACTGTGGGCAAGTGTCTTGGGCTCTCTGAGCCTCAGTGCCCCATCCATCAAACGGAGGACCACAGAATCTACCCCGTGATGCTCCCAAGGGTCAAACCATCAGAACCTCACAGGGTGCCCAGGGCATCGTAGCTCTCAGTAAACAATAGCTTTGAAATCTTTCCCAGGGGACCCCGCAGGAGCCACTTTTCCTGCTTCAGGACTCTGTTCTGAGCATGCCCTACCCGAGGCTCCCTCAGGGCCGACCCCACACCCCAGCCTTTGCTGTGTGCTCCTCCTCGCCGTGGCTGCCACATGTGGAGGACCGTGTGCTCTGAGTGGCAGAATGACATCTGTCTGTCTCAGGAGGGGGTGACGGTCTGGGGCTGGAGAAGCCATCGTTTAACTTAGGATTTCATTTTGTACCAAATGCAGGATTCTTTTTAAAAAATCAGGGTGCTGCCTTCCCCACTATAGCAGTAAGCTAAGGACCAGGAGGGCACTGGACCAGAGGCACAAACTCTCATTTCCCTCCTCACCCCCCAGCATAGGGAGTACCCATATGTCCTTTCACACCCAGCTCTAGTGTTTCCTCCATGATGCTTTATTGACCTCTCCTAGTCTTGCTAACTCTTTTACGTTGTCTTTCCTCAGTATTTATACCTGTTATGTCACATTTCTCTCTTTATTTTAATTTTTGAACACGGCTGTCTCCCTCACTGGTCTCTGAGTTCCTGAAGCCAGGGACTATGAATCATTTATTTATGTATTCCCCAAGTTTATCACATGGTAAAAGCTTTACAAGTGCTTGCAGAGTTGAGTCAAACTGCATTTCTGTGGGATATATACTTGTTCAAACAGACTGAGGGTTTCTTTTCTGGTGATTTCATTTTGGTATAAGTTTGCTTTCAGTTTAAATAATCAAAACATATTGGATAAGTATTCCTGAATAGATTAAAAATAACTCTTAATATATTCCTAGGGTTGATACTTGCAAAAACTCGGAAAGACTTTTTATTTGTATCTAAATAAGAAAAAGAACAGGAAGGAAAAGCTGGTAACATTTTATCTGTAGAGAAAAAATAAAATCTAGAAGTAGTAAAAGAGAGGTGACTTTCAGATCTCATTTCTGGTTCATACACAAGAAGGAATTTAAATATTAAGAGGGCTTATTTGTCTACAAGAACCTTTTCCCTTGGGTTTCGTAACTCGACAATCTCACCTGGGGCCCCAAGTGAGCACGCTGAGTTAGGTATGAAGGCATAAATAAGTTACTAAGAACTGTAGGTGGTTAATATTAACTTCCTTTTCTTTCATGAATAAACCCTGTCATCTGGGACGAAACTCAGAGCACTTTCAACTAAACCCGGGCTCCACGCACTTTGTGTAAAGGGCCAGATGGACATATTTCAGGCTTCATAAGACAAATGATCTACAAGTCTTAAACCTGTGCCCTCTGCAGTGAAAACACAGAGTCCTAACCACTGGCTCACCAGGAAACTTTTTTTTTTTGACAAATGGTCTTTGAAGCAAAGCTTCATACACTAGAAGTGTTAACCTTTTGAGAAATGTAGGAAGTGTTAGTCGCTCAGTCGTGTCGGACTCTTTGCAACCCCATCGACTGTAACCTGCCAGGCTCCTCTGTCCATGGAATTTTCCAGGCAAGAATACTGGAGTGGATTGCCATGCCCTCCTCCAGGGAGGAATTCAGAAAAGGAATCACTAAAAAGATACATGTGCGTGTGTGCGTGTTAAGTCACTTCAGTCATGTCCAACTCTTTGTGACCCCATGGACGGTATGTAGCCTGTCAGGCTCCTCTGTCCATAAAATTCTCCAGGCAAGAATACTGGAGTGGGTTGCCAACACAATAAAAAACTGTTAACAGTGATGACCTTGGGAGACCTGGATGGCCTGTGATGTAGAACATGCTTTATTTATATATTTATCTTTCTGCACTCATTGTACTTTTTTTCCTCTGCCATGAGCATGCATACTTTGTAGTTTAAAACACTAGTTAATAAAAAGCTATGTTAAAAAGTGAGGGAAAACAATGTAGGCAAGGAAATCTGCCTCTTTTATTACTCAGAGATTTTATGTGACTTACTGTATTAGGCCTCTCAGAGTAACAGAACCAACAGGATACTTATGCTCAGTTGTATCCCAGTCTCTGAGGCCCCATGGACTGTAGTCCGCTAGGCTTCTCTGTCCGTGGAATTTTTCAGGCAAGAATACTGGAGTGGGTTGCCATTTTCTCTTCCAGGGTATCTTCCCTACCCAGAGATTGAACCCATGTCTCCTGCATCTCCTGCATTGCCAGGCAGGTTCTTTACCACTGAGCCACCTGGGAAGCCCAAAAGAATACATAAAGAGATGTATGTAAGAGGACACAGTACAGGAATTGGCTCATGGGGTTATAGAGAACGAGAAGCCCCACAGTCTCCCATCTGCAAGCTGGAGACCCAGAAAAGCCAGTGATGTCAGTGAGTCTGGCTCTGAAGGCCTGAGGATGAGGACAGCCACAGGCAGGAGAAGACAATGCCCCAGCTCAAGCAGAGAGCAAGAATCTTCCCTTCCCCCACTTTCTGTTCCCTGCAGGCCCTCAACTGCATTGGTGAAGGCCTTGGCAATATTGAGTCCACTGACTCTTCTTAAAACACCCTCCCAGGCACAACCAGAAATAATGTTTTGCCAGCTATCTGGGAATCCCTTAGATCTGTCAAGTTGGCACATAAGATTATCCACCACATCTACCATTAAAGTAACTTTTACTAAAAAAAAAAAAAAGTATATATATATATATATATATTTAAGACTAACTTGATTATTAAACATATTCATGTTTTAAGTCCCCAGGGAAATAGTGGTCTGTGAAAACTACAAACCTGACTTTTTTATTCTCTAGGACCCTGCCTTGTTCACAGAATTGAGTGTCAATATGTTTTATATTTGGGGGGGGTGTTTTTTTAATTTTAAAATCATATATTTATTTTTTGGCTGCACTGGGTCTTAGCTGTAGCACATGGGATCTTCAATCTTTGTTGCAGCATGCAGGATCTTTAAGTTGGGGCATGTGAGATCTAGGTCCCTTATCAGGGAACGAACCCCCTTCCCTCAGCATTGGGAGCTCAGAGTCTTAGCTACTGGACCACCATGGAAGCCCCAAGTGTCAATGTCTTCACTTTAGAGTATCATTGACGGTAGCCTGATTATGTCACAGGAAGAAACAGCCCCAGTGGAACTGGCCTGGGACAGCCAAGATTTAGTTCTTAGAACTCAAGATGAGTTCTTTAGCTCATCCATCATGAGCGGGATGCTCCAGAATGCTGACTGACAGAGCTGCCACCAGCTTGAACATGGTCCGTCTCCACGGTGGAGAAAGAGAATTTGAGGGGCTATTTCAGAAGAATTGACTGCTCTAGTCCATAAGTGACACACTCACTTTTTCTCACACAAGATTGTCCCAGGACCATCCAGTCCCATGAGGGGAAGTCATCCCACTCCTACATCCAGGAGGAAGCATTTGCAGAGCTTCCTCTGCAGCTTCCTCTGGTGGTACTGGGGACCACCAGACACTGCATTCTAGATCTACTGTATTTCTCCAGATTCCTTTCCCATCTGTGACCAGACTAGTTTGTAAGAACATGACTGGGACTTTGTGTTTTGATGCTGTGTGCGTGTGTGTACAGGGATTGGGAGAAATTCTTTGGCAAGACAGGGTAAAAAACTTAGTTTAAAATGAAGTCATTACCTTCATCACTGAACTACTTAAAGTTCTGGGTCAACAGTGTCAGAGGAACTGGTGGAGCCTTGGTGAGCCCATGCTGCCCTTGTCTAGGGGGATGCAACTCTGCTTCCCAGGGGACAGCTTGGCAAATGGAATGTGGCTGTATTGCAGCCTCGACTTGCTGCTTGGTCTGGTATTTTTGTTCCATGAGCAACCTCTACAACCCTACATGGAGGGTGATCTACTCATCTGCTTGAAAATTCCATGACCTGGAAATACCCCCAGACCCAGGCAAGCAGGAATCATTGGTCACCTTCCCTGCACGGTAGCCCTGGGTACCAGAGTAGTAGTTCCTTCTACTCAGAGGTCAACTTGTCTGTTCTGCTAGGTTTCTCATTTATTTGGGCATAGTTAATATGATGAAAAGACCTTGTGGACTAGACAGACCTGGGTTCAAGTCCCAGCTCTGCTATTCACTAGCTTTGAGAACTTAGGTATCCCGCCCTTCTAAGCCTCAGCTTTGCATCCATAAAACGGAGAATGTCAGAAGGCTGTTGAGAGGCTCCTTCAGTGAGTTACAGCCTGGATGGGAACTGGGGCAGCTTCAATGGCCTAGAGGAGGAAGTTATGTTCCTGAGAGCCTTCCCAGCAGGAGGACTTGTGCAAATAGCTCACCGGCATTCATCAGGAACAGTTGTGAGCAGGCTAGGACTTCAGCTCCACTTGACAAGTTAAAGAGCTGTGAACAAAAAAGTCAAGAGATTTAATGTTTAACCTGAGCTTTAAGCAGAGACCTCTGTCCCTTCAGCTCATTAACTCACTAGTTCATTGTCAGATCTCCAGTGGGAAGTGGGGAACTGTATGTTTTTCCAGCTCTCTGGGACCATAGGCTGTTTCTGTGCAGAATGGACCAGCCAAATAGGACAACTTCCACATTGTGGAATTGCCTTTCTTGGTGACAACGTTTGAGCTTAAAGTGGGACATTTCAAGTATGTTACTCTTTAAAAAACTGCGTTGATTTACTGGCTGCGTCAGGTCTAGTGGCAGCACATTGGGTCTTCATTGTGTCATGTGGGATCTTGCGTTGGGAGCATGGACTCTCTAGTTGTGGCTCATGGGCTCAGTGGTTATAGCACGGGCTTAGTTGCCCTGCACATGTGGGATCTTAGGTCCCCAAGCAGGGATCAAACCCACATCCACTGCATTGCAAGGTGATTCTTAACCACTGGACCACCAGGGAAGTCCCATGTTACACCCTCCTTTTAGCTAGTGGTATTGCAAAGTTTGACTTCTGTGATAAGCAGAGCATGTTGATGGCCATGTTTGCGCAGGCTTCCTTGCCCCCTCCCCGCCTCCCCAACTGCTACACAATTTCCTCAGGGTGATCAGTTCATTTCAGTTCAGTCGCTCAGTCATGTCCGACTCTCTGCAACCCCATGGACTGTAGCACGCCAGGCCTCCCTGTCTCTCAGCAACTCCTGGAGTTTGCTCAGACTCATGTCCATTGAGTTGGTGATGCCATCCAACCATCTCATCCTCTGTCATCCCCTTCTCCCACCTTCAATCTTTCCCAGCATCAGGGTCTTTTCCAATGAGTCAGGGTGATAAATGACCCTACCAAAGCCTGGAATCTGAGTGTGCTTTGAGTGGCCTCCAAATCTCCAACTCGAAAATATGAGTTGATGGAAAGGAGAGTCAGCCTGTGGCCTCTGGGCAGCGGCTCTGCCAGGAGAGGGGACCGGGTGCACCAAGGCCAGCAGATACTGAACTACGCAGTCAGGAGGCCTGCCCTGTCCACTGCCCTGGGGAAGGACAGTCCTTCCGCAGGAGCCATCACCACAGTTCAGTGGGCACGCGTGGGCACCTGATCCTTGGGGAGCCCCACTCTAGAGTGACCAGCAAACACCCCCACCCCCACCCCACACACAGCTCCGCACTCCAGGTAAAAGCTCAGCAGGAAAAGAGTCTTCCTCACACAGAAGCAGAGTGAGCCACGCCGGCCACGTGGTCCCTTTTCCTCACGCATGAAGGGGTTTGGGGGTGATGCACCATCCACAGGAAGAGTCCCAAGCCTCGTCTGTCAGAAGGCCAACCCCCGTTTCCCCTCCAGCCCCCCGACAGCAGATCTTAGGTTATCACTTCTCTTCCTGTTTCATCTGGCAGCTCTCTACCGTCAGCTTTCCATCTTCCAAAAGTATGTGGAAATCTCTCATTTGTGGATTTCTCTCCCTTTTACAATTCCTTCCCCGACCCCTCCTCCTTTTTTTTCTTTTTCTGAACTTCCTTTTTTTAAACTTCAGTATCTTAATTTTAGAGGGACAAGGAACAAGAGAAGCGAACTCTGCCTGCTCTGTCCTTTTGAACCAGCAGCCCGGAGATGTCTCTTTAAGCAGTGAGATCTGGTCAACTAATGGAAAAATCTGCATCAGGAATCCTGTTTCCCACCTTTTATTCAAAAGGATGTAAGTCACCCATGTTTTACTGCAGGGGGTCAGAATCTTTTACAGTGTTATAGAATGGGCCAAAGCAATCGCGATGCAAACATGCCAGTTCTGAGGACTTAAGATAAGTTTTTTTTTCTTTCTATTTTTTAATTTAAATATATGTTTTAAAATTGTTTACGATGTTGTGTCGGTTTCTGCCATACAACAATGCAAATCAGCCATTATTATACACACATCCCCCTCCCCCTCCCCTCCATTCCCTCCCCCCCCCCCACCCCTCCAAGGCCATCACAAAGTGCCAGATGGGGCTTCCCAGCTTGTGCTGCACAGCAACCTCTCACCAGCAAGATATGTTATTTCTGAGTAAATCTTGCAAAAGAGTTCTGTAACTCATTAATAGTCCTTAATGAATGGTGTTGACCCTCCCTTACAACTTCTCCTCTCTGTGGGGAAGCCATGAAACAGGATGCAAATCCTTGGAGCTTTGCAAGAAGACAATAGCAATTCTATGAGATGCTGCCCGTCGAAAGGTATCAGCAATAATTGATAGCACTGTGGCTCTCTCAAGTTACTGATTAAGCATTAAAAACTGAAATCTGGCTTGCCTGTGTTTCAAATACCGTCTCATTTCTCATCTGAATACAAACATTATCCTTCTGCATATTCATAATGACCTGCACCCACACAATATCTCTCTCCTATGTAATAGCTTGGGGTGGGCAGGAATGGTGGGAAATTATACTGGTTCTCAGGAGGGAGAAGAGATCTGGAGGGTCCGGGAAGAAGGGTACTTGAGTGTGGCTTTGAAAAGGGGGCAGGTTTTGGCAGCCTACTGCAATGAGGGTGGTCCCCAGGCTGCAATAAGGAGAGGACCTCCTTCATTTCCAGATGCCAGGCTAGTCCCGTTGCCAAGAGAAACATCATTCAGGATACATCTCCTGCAGAAAGTATCAAGAACTGCAGTTCTCTCCGGAAGTTTACTTTGTTCATTGCAGGATGTTCTTATTTTCCAGGAGTTTAAGCAGACAGCTCCCAAGCGGGGCTTCATCTTCCACCCCCTCACCAGCCACCACTCTAGTCACTACATTAAGAAGTCCTTTAGTAGTGACTGATGAACCTACATGCAGGGCAGCAATGGAGACACAGACATAGAGAACAGACTTCTGGACACAGCAGGGGGTGGGGTGGGGGGAGGAAGGAGAGGGTGGGATGTATGGAGAGAGTAACATGGAAACATACACTTTACTGTATGTAAAACAGATAGCCAATAGGGATTTGCTCTATGACTCAGGAAACTCCAATGGGAGCTCTGTAACAACCTAGAGGGGTGGGATGGGGAGGGAGGTTCAAGAAGGAGAGGACATAGGTATACCTATGGTTAATTCATGTTGATATTTGGCAGAAACCAACATGATATTGTAAAGCAATTGTCCTTCAATTAAAAATAAATAAATTTAATTATATATAAAAAAAGAAGTTCTTTAGCTGGAGGAGTGTGGCTGCCAGGATGCTTCCCTAAGAGGGATCAGACCCATTTTCAATGTCCCAATATTCCTTTGTCTCTTTGGGACAAAGAGATTCTTGTTTATTTCTAAATATAATCTTAGGCGGCCTTGGTCGTGTGGGAAAATTCAGGCTGTTTGCTTGTTATGGGAAGGTGCTAATAAAATCAATCTGGGTTTTAAGCACAAATAAATGGAAGCCAGTCCTGGAATGTAGCTGATTTTAAATGCACTCTCAGAGTGGAAAGAACACAGGCTTTGGCGGTTATGCTCACTGAAGCCCAGTGAGCCAGAGAAGTCTGGGGAAACAGGGTTGGAATCAAGAGCCATCAGTAAAATCAATTGCCCTGGGGTGAACACAGGGAGCTCTGGATATATTTAAACTATGAGTCACATGACTAGATGCTACTTAAGCAGAAGTAAAACATGTTTTCCTTTAAATGATTAAACTTAGTTGAACTTAGTACAGGAAAAATTTCTTTTCCCTGTGAATGGTTTTTTTTTTTCCCCAGGCTTAAAGATCTTCAAGATGAGATTTGTTTTCTTAAAGAGAAAACTTATATCCATAGCTTCAAACTAGATACAATCTGTGGACTCAGAACACCCAAATGACACTAGATAAGGTAGCCCATCTCCTGCATCTGGATGGTTAAGACAGCACATTTTAAAAAAAGAAAAAAAAGTGAAGAGGAGTTACAAATACTTCCTTAGTCTCTTGATAATAAAACATGGATATGGACTTGACTCTCATGTTTATTCCATTTTCTTGGGCATCAAGTTTTCAATGCATACTCCTGAAGTGATAGAATAATAAAAGTTCAAGTCTGTGACAAGGAAAGGTTAGCCAAAATTCATCTTAACAGTTATTGTGCAGTCCCATCTGGATTCAGGTTAATGTCAAGATTGGAGTTAAAACTCACCATGTTGGAGCTTTCTTGCTTTGGAGAGGTTAGATTTTTTTTAAAATAAGTGACAAAGGGAGAGAAAGAAGTCTTAAATAAAATGCAAGCACAACCAACAATTACACCATCGAGTTTCGGTTTGAACTGGACACATCTGGCCTGTTTGCTGTTCTTATTTGGGGGTTCAGTTTAGTTCAGTCGCTCAGTCCTGTCCCACTCTTTTCGACCTCATGAATCGCAGCATGCCAGGCCTCCCTGTCCATCACCAACTCCCGGCGTTTGCCCAAACTCATGTCCATCCAGTCGGTGATGCCATCCAGCCATCTCATCCTCTGTCGTCCCCTTCTCCTCCTGCCCTCCATCCTTCCCAGCATCAGGGTCTTTTCCAATGAGTCAACTCTTCACTTAAAAACAATACACGTTTTTGTTCTTTCTTTTTTACTATCCAGTGACCAAAAAGCTAGAATTAATTATGATCTGTACCTACTGGCTTTTTCCCTGCGGGGAGAGAGAATGCTTTCTGTGTCTCTTTTTAAATGTTTTCTTTCTCAAAAGTGGTTACCTTTCTGATGAGGGTTTCTTATGAGGCTGGCATTCAGGTACCTTTGGGGCAGGAGTCGAGGGACAGGAAACCCAGGGCACCACTGCCTGCTGCCGGCTCCCTTGCTGAAAGGCTGGAGGGGGTAGTCGGTCCGAGAGAGTCGCCCCCTTCCCTTCTTCTGTCCTAAGTCTGTCCGTGCGCGCGAAGAAGGGCAGAAATGGAAGGGTGCGAGGCCCTGCATCTGTATCATCTTACTCCATCCTCAGAGGTATCTTTACCGTCCGCCCTCCACCCCGCAACTCAACCGGAAGAGGAGGCTGGGAGAGGTGACGTCCCCATGCGCTCCACACTGGGGCTGGGCCGGACCGTGGAGTCACCTCCGCGCGCATCACCACCGCAGGCAGGCCGGGTTGGCCTCTGCAGTGCTTTCCATAAAGGAACGAAAAAGCGCGGCCGAGTTCGCCCAAGCGCCGGTAGGGGCCCCAGGGTGTTGAGTTCTTAACTGGTTGCGGGGATTAGGAGGGTCCCTAGTTCCCAGGAGCCAGGGACTGGAGGGCAGACCCCCGCAAGGAAGCGCAGGACCCAAGGTGGGGAGGGGCGAGGAGGAAGGAGTCGGAGGAGAAGAGGACGCCGCGCTCCAGTGCCCTCGTCCCCCAGCCAGTGCCAGCAGACCCGGCCCTCGCTACCCACCCCCGGCTGCCGGCTTCCCCAGAGCGCTCCCCCCGCCCGGGTCTCGGCCCCCACCACCAGGCCCGCGCCAGCCTCCCGCTCTCAGCCGCCCTCGGCCGCCTCTTCCCCGCGGGATCTCGTCCCCAGCCCGGTCCCTCCTCCCGCCCCCGGCCTGGCTCAGCATCCCGGCCCCAGTCGCGCCCACTCGCACGTTCCCCCGGCTCCCGGGCTCTGGTCCCCACGCCGCGACACCAGACCCCGCTCTCTCCGCACCAGCGGCTTCGCCCCGCCCCCGGCCCGGCGCGCCCCCCGCACCTCCCCGCCTCGCATCCCCGCCCCCAATCGCGTCCCGGGCCCGGGATCACCTCCACCCCCCACTCCCGGCCCGGCGCGCCCCTCCCCGCCCCCCCGCCGTCCCGCTCCCAATCGCGTCCCGGGCCCCGGATCTCCTCCCCCCTGCCCCGGGCCGGGCGGCGCGCCCCTGGCCTCCTCCAGCCCCGCAGCCGGCCCGCTCCGCCCGCGCGCCATGGGCAGCGGCAGCAGCCGGAGCGGCCGCGCCCTGCGGCGTCTGCGCAGCCCCGACAGCCGGCCGGCGGGGCCCGGCGGGGCAGCTGAGGGCGGGACGGGGCCCCCTGTCTCGGCTCCGGCGGCGGCCCGGGAGGAGGCCCGGGAGGCGGCAGCCGGCACCGATCCCGGCCCCGCGGCGCCCCCCGACGGCGGGGACGAGACCCTGCGCCTGCTGGACCAGCTGCTGGCCGAGTCGGCGGGTTGGGTCCCCGGGGAGCCGACCCCGCGGGGCCCGGCGCGGCCCAGACCCGCAGCCGGCGCCGGGAGCCCGGTGAGTGTGGGGGCCGCGGCGCCCGTTCCCGCCCGGGAGGGGCCCCTCCGCGCCGGCCCGCACCCCGCGCCCTGTCCCCCAATCCGTGGCGCCGTCCCGCCTTGCGCTCCCTGCTCGCCCCCGTTTCTCCCACCGCCCCCAGTCCCTGCCAGGCTCCCTGGGCTTGTGCAGTGCCTGGTCACCGCTGCCCCGTGTCACCCACCGTCTGGCCGTCCCCGAATCCCACCGGGGTCTCTTGCTGATCGCACGGCCTCTCCTTCCCAAACATCCCCTCTGAGTCTCTCTGCCTCCTCTGGGTGCGGGTTTAACTGCCTCCAACTTGGGGGTTGACAGGGAGCGGGACAGGGACCCAGACATCCCTTAGCAGAAAAGCATCTCTTGGGCTTTCTTCTGGCCAGAGGTCACCTTTTTTTTTTTTTTTTTTAAACTGTGGCTCCTTCCAGCCTAGGTAGGAGCTGGCCAGGGGGCTGCTTGTCTCTCTGGTACCTCCCCCCTCAGCCAGGCTCCAGGGCACTGTCAGAGAAGGATCCTAGGAAGTGGGACAAGTAGCCAAACAGTGGTAGCAAAGCCCCGCGCCAGACAGACGCATCAGGATCTTTGCCAGCTTTGTGAGTTGTCAAGCAACTGGCACCCTGCTGGCTATTTTTAAGATGCTGTGCAATTTCTTTTTGGCTTCCCTCTTCTCTCTTCCAGAACACTTGTAATAACATCCCCGCTGTTCTAGAAAAAGACAATACAAATGAGCACTCTCTTTTGGCAATAGTCACCACTCCTGCAGAACTGAATGAAGGAGATCGGTAGTATCAGCTCCCGGGCTTGAGGAGGAAGTACAAGACGGCCACCTGCCCTGGAGTCCCACAGGCCCTGCTTAACGCTTAACGACTGCTGGGGACTGGAGGGAAGTGTCTTGGGGGCAGCCACCAAGCAGGAGAAAGTGGGAAGCTCCTCGGCGAGGTGAAGGTGGGGAGAGGTGGAAAGGACCTAGCCAACCTGGACGGTGTGGGATCTTCCTCCCCTGACGTCCTCTTGCCCACGCCCTGCTACCCTCCCAAAGTGAGCTGCAGCAAGAGGGACCGAATTATATAACAAGATTCCTTTAGGATTACATCAGCGTTCTGTTATATAACCCTCAAAAGGGATAAACAGTTGAGAAATTTGGGGGAAATTCTGAACTGGCATGGAAACAATCTTTGTGTTCAATTTTCAAGTGCTTTGGAAGTTTCAGAAGTGAAAATGAAAATAGAAAGAGAGTTTCCCATCCCACCCCCTGTCCCACCCTCATTGGCTGAGTACCATAGTGACTCCTAGGGTGCTGGGGCTGCCTTATTCACCCTTTCAGTCACTTCTCAGGTATTGTTTGAGCATCTGCTGTGTGCCAGGCATCACTCTGGGTGCTAGAGATGAACACAGATGGCACACAGTCTTTGCCTTAAAGAAGTTCACAGTGTAACGGGCGAGAGAGATCCACAAACAAAGAGCGGAACACTGGTGGGCAGTCCATCTAGAGAGTCCACTGGAGGAGGAGCCAGTCCTCTGCAGAAGTCACATCAGCACCCCAGCAGGACAGGGCTTGACCTGGGTCTGGAAGGGTCTGTGGCACTAGCCGGGCAAACAAGCAGTGAAGAGCATTTGGGCAAAGAGAATCCTGAGTGCAAGGGCAATGGTGGTCGGGGCACGTGGTACCCAGGGTGTGGGTGCTAACAGTGGAGCTGAAGAGGGTGGGAAGGATGAATGCCAAGCTACAGACATGTCATGCTAGGAGTGTTCCGAGCTGAGGAGTTTGGACTTGATCATAAAAACCGTGGGTATTTTGAAGGGCTAAGAGGAGTGGTATTTTGTGTCTTAGGAAGGTTAGGCCAACAGCCATGGGGAGGATGAACTAGGCCCAGTAAGGGGCAAGATGGCTAACGGGACTGCTGCAGCGGTCCACACGAGCAGGTCCTGAGTGAAGCAGGGCAGCTAGAGGGCTGAAGGGGAGATGGAGTCAAGAGATATTAGGAGGTGAAGTCCCCAGCTGTGTTGTTCTTTTGTGTGTGGATAGTATGTATCTTCTGTGCCATAGATATTTCTTGAATAAATCCTGAACTCCTAGATTATTATAGCTGAATGGATGCTCCCGAGTCCTATCCATTCTTTTGAGTAAAAAGGCTGAAGGTGCTTCATGTCCTGGCTCTAGAGGTCTCAGGTAGAAAATTAACTACCTGTATGGCCAAGTGTGGGGGCTTCCCAGGTGGCGTTAGTGGTAAAAAACCCTCCTGCCAATGCAGGAGACATAAGAGACTCAGGTTCAGTCCCTGGGTCAGAAAGATACCCTGGAGAAGGAAATGGCAACCCACTGCAGTATTCTCGCCTGGAGAGTCCCACAGACAGAGGAGTCTGGTGGGCTACAGTCCATGGGGTTGCAAAGAGTTGGACACAAATGAAGCAACTTAGCATGCACGCATGCACATATGGCCAAGTGTGGAGTCTAAGCCTTTCTGCTTTATAGTTTACACACTTTAATTGGGTCTCTGGCAACTGCACCTTTTCTAAGACTCTGAGTTATTAATGAATAGGTAAATAGTGCTTTCTCTGTTTTATAAATAAAGCCATTTCAGTCCCAGAGAATGATCACGTACGTACCCAAAGCCACACTGCCAGTAAGTGGAGGGAGCAGAGTTTGTAGCAAGTCTTCCAGGCTCCATCCACAGACAACCTGGAATGTTCTATGCATTTTTCATTTTCCAGGTGTACAACCTGGAGTGTTCCATGCCTTTTTCATTTTCCAGGTGTCTAGCACTTCCGATGCTCTACTCACAGCGGCTCTAATGCCTGGCCCATTTTTCCTTACCAAATGACTTTTTTTTTTTAACATTCAGTAATCCCAAGTGTTCCTCAAGCAAACTCATCAGAACCTTTATTTTGTCTGATAAAGGTACTCCACCTTGCCCTCATAATATGCCCTGAATGTTGTTTTTGGCAGCCTCCTTGTTCATTCAGATGTTTATGTGCTTAGGGGTCATACCATTTTTACTAAAAGTTGTGAGACTCCCAATGATTTACTTAATACATCTGTCACCAGCATCCTTTTCTTTGAGCGTTTTTATGAACCTGGGCATGTAAGCATGTTGCTGGTCACCCATGGGCAGAGGCAGAAGAACAAAGAGGAAAAAGACCCAGAATGAGGTCTGGCCCCCGTCCTGTATCAGTTTTGATTTCTACTAAACAGAGGGCTCTGCGGTTCACTTACAGTTGCTCAGAAACTGTTCATATGTTGTAATACAGCCACTATTTATTTGGGCTATTCCGAGAGCCAGCTTCTAACATCCAGTGTTTTACTTAATCCTTGTGAGAATAGGTTCCTGCCGAATTGCTGTCACTTTCCCCTAACTTCATGTCATAGGGGAGAAGAGAAGCCCCAGAGAGGCAGTTAACTTGGCCAAGGCCATGCAGTTGGAAAGAGCCAGTCCAAGTCTTTCTGAACACACTCTCTGCAGAGCCCTGTGTATATTAAAATTTTTTTCCAGCACTCAGGATCTTTAGTTGCAGCATGTGAACTCTTAGTTGCAGCATGTAAGATCTAGTTCCCAAGCCAGGGATGGAACCCGGGCCCCCTGCAATGAAAGCACAGTACTTAGCCACCGAACCACCAGGGAAGTTCAATTAGAGTTTTGACTGAGCCAATTTGCCACCAGGAGGGATTATCACTTGTTCCCCAACTCCTCTGGGGCTCAGTTTTTCTCTGAAGTAAGTCTCCATTCCCTGGGTCTAGGAGCCTTCATCCATTTCCCTGACTGTGTAAGATGTGTCCCAGTCACTGAATATGAGTCCAACCCAGCAAAGGTTATGCTTACTTTTAAGTGTTTGTTTTTGAAGTTAGAATGTGTAATATACATGTACATGAGAAAAATTTTGTTCTTGGCTGTTCTCTCCAATAAAAAAAAACTTAAAATGACCTTGCTTATGAAAGGGTTTAAATAAAAAGATGAGCCCTATAATTAGCTTCACTTTACAATTGTAAAAGAATGTTTGCTCATTGTAGAAAAGTGAGAAAACAAAAAAATATATATATATAAAATATATAAAGGAAATAAAGATTTCAGAATAGACTCTGCAGATATTACTGATAATATTTTGATGTAGTTCCTTCCAGTTTTCTCTGTCTCTTTTGCACATATCTTTCATGTCAGTAAGATCATAGTGTGTGTGTTCTCAGTCCCTTGGTTGTATCTGACTCTTCATAGCCCCATGGACTGTAGCCCACAAAGCTCCTCTGTCCATGGAATTTTCCATGCAAGAATACTGGAGTGGGTTGCCATGTCCTATACACATGTCAAAACCTTTCAAATTCTATTATTTAGATGTCTACAGCTTGTCCCATGTTAATTATGTATATTATTGATATGTATACATATACACATATAAAACTGTTAAAACCTAAGAGTTAAGAACAAAAGAAGCAGGATATAAAGGTGGTGGTTTAGTCACTCAGTGGTGTCCGACTCTTTGCAACCCCATGGACTGTAGCCCACAAGGCTCCTCTGTCCATGGAATTTCCACATATTGTTAAATAAAATATGCACTGTATTTTCTACAGATACTTTACTTTTTTTCCAAAACCCCTAGTTGTAAGAGTCAGGGGAGGCTTTAAGAAATCATCTTATTCATTTCTTCCACATATGCTTCCTGCTTCTCATTCTGCTGTGGTGTGGTGTGGTTCAGCCTCCCCAAGACCTGGAGTGATGACACGTCACACACTCACCCTGAGCTCAGCCCGGTTCCCACGGCCTCAGCCCAGGCGCCACAGCCTCCCTGGGGTTGGACAGAGTCTGTCCTACTGACCAGGAGAGGCAGGCAGGCAGCTGGCTGGAGGCCGTAGCTTGTGTCTGCACTCGGCCTGGAGCGGCCACCAGGGGCTGCTGTGTCTTTGCTCTTCATCCAAGCTCCTGCAAAGCTTCCACCAGCTGGATCTTCTGGGAGATCCAGGATGGGTCAAGCTGGGAGGGTGTCTAACGCGTTTTGCATCTAAGTCAAGTTACAGACCAATTAACAAGAGAAAGAACCACACATGCAAACCACAAGCGCAGAAAGAAACACAGGTAAAAAAGTGAAAGAACAAAGCTGAACTGTCAGGAAAGTTATAAAAGAAAGAGCATGGTCTTCTGTTTGAGTGCAGCCTCAGGGTGTCCAGTCCTCGTACGCAACGGACCTCATACGTCATTGCCATCTTGCTTGGCCAGCAGCGTGTCCCCCTTAGTAGTGAGTAGAACAGCTCGGGGAAGTGGAAACAGGCTGATTATGCAAATGTTTGATTCCAATCTGAGCAGTCTTTCACTCAGTTGCCTTTTTTTTTTTTTTTTTGCTGCACTAGTAGCTTATGGGGACTTCCCTGATGGCTCAGACGGTAAAGCGTCTGCCTACAATGCTGGAGACCCAGGTTCAATCCCTGGGTCGGGAAGATCTCCTGGAGAAGGCAATGGCAACCCACTCCAGTACTCTTGCCTGGAAAATCTCATGGATGGAGGAGCCTGGTGGGCTACAGTCCACAGGGCCACAAAGAGTCGGACATGACTGAGTGACTTCACTATCTATCTATCTAGTAGCTTATGGGATCTTAGTTGCCCAACCAGGGATTGAACCCAGGCCCTCATCAGTGAAAGTGTGGAGTTCTAACCACTGGACCGCCAGGGAAATCCCTCAGCTGTCCTCCTGAGGGCAGAAACTATATCTGAGCAACCCTTACAAAATCTGGTGATGAAAGGAAAAGCCCCATCTGGTGATGACAAAAGCTGATTCCAGCAGAAATGGGCAAGCAAGAACTAGGGTCCCTACTGGATGACTTCGTGAAAAAAATCGCTGAAGAATGGTTGGTTAAAAAGTGTTACTTTTCTTCTGTGTTGTCCCAGAGACTATGACTAAGCTCACAGACTGAAAACTGCAGGGAGGCAGATTGGTGTCAGTAAAAGAAAGTTTTCTTATATGCCTGAGAGAACTGAAGGTAGGATCTCAAAGAGGCTTCATATTCATAAGAGCATTACTCACAATAACCAAAAAGTAGAAGCCACCCAAGTGTCCCTTGATGGATGAATGGATAAACAAAACATGGTATATACGTACAGGGGAATATTACTCCACCCTAAAAAGGAAGTAAGTTCTGGCATAGGCTACAACATGGATGAACCTTGAGGACATTATGCTAAGTGAAATGAGCCAGGCACAAGATGACAAATATTGCATGTTTCCACTCAGATGGGGTGTCCAGAGGAGTCACATTTGTAGGACAGAAAGCAGGATGGTGATTGCTGGGGGTTGAGGGGTGAGAGTTATTTAGTGGGGACAGGTTTCAGTTTTGCGAGATGAAGAGTTTGGGAGGTTGGTTGTAAAACAATGCAAATGCACCTAGTACTGAAATGTACACTTAAAAATGGTTAAGATGGTACATTTTAGGTTCTGTGTATTGCACCACAATTAATTTTTTATTAAAAAGAAATTTAAAAGAATTTTCAGATAGTCTGAGCTGCCCGAGCTGAAATGGGCTGTTTCAGGAGGCAGAGGAGGTAAGCAGGTGTGTGTGTGTGCAAGTGTGTGTGTGTGCAAGTATGTGTGCATGCACGTGATTTCCCCTGCTTGCTCTCTTGTTCATTACCCCCTCTTCCCACTGTGAATTCCTTGCTGACATGGGAAGCATCTCCTCTTCATCTTTGCACTCCCCAGAGGCACAGTGAATTTTCAAAGGAATCTTTGGGGAACACTGACTCCCCCTGGCAGATCTCCAGCGTCCAGCAGCCCCTGCAGCCCCTCAGGTATCCTTGGACCAAGTCTGTGCACCTTTGCTGTGCAGCCTGACTCTGCATGGAGAGAGCACCAGGCAGGCAGGACAGGCTCTTCTAGCCAGGGCATGGGATGCCCACAATAGCGGCTTGGCCACCATGGACCATGCCACGGGGCCTGTGTGACCGGATATACCCAGAGTCAGCTTGCTTCTGTTCACCACCTTGGGTAACAATTCCCAAGAAACACTAGTTTCTTAGGGAAGAAAGTGCTGTACTGAACCTCTCAGGCCTCGAACACAAGATCTTCCCTGGGCTCACCTCGTCCTCACACCTTCAGGTTCTCTTCTTGCTGGGCCGAGTCAGAGGCTACTCTGGGCTGGACATTGGGTCAGATGTTTGTCATGGTGTTTGCAGTTATTATACTAAGGATGAGACAGACAATCTGTCTTCTCTCTGTGGCCCTCAAGGCTAAGTACCTATTACACAGATGAGTAAACTGAGGCTCACAGAGCCTCACAGTCCACCCAAAGGCACGTCATGACTAAATGGCAAAACTGGGCCTTGAACCCTTTTCTGCATTGTGCTATTTTTACTCTTACGCCAACTGCTATATAGACAAACCCAGGATTATGACTTCCCATCAAAGTGACTTTGAATCTGATTCAGGAACTATTTTATGTTTATTGTGTGCCCTGCTTAGAGATCTGTAAACTTTAGGAGAAGTGATATTCTTGTTGGGGAGGATTAACTGATGTTGGTGTTAATGCCTCTGGGTTTTTTTCCAGTTGTGTCCTCACGTTAGTTTTTCCTGCCCAGCTGTGGGCTGCTTTGGGCAGGGATATCATATCTTGTGTGGGCAGTAGAACCCCGTGCCCAGCAGGGCACGTGGGAGTTAATGAATGAAGACTTACTGACGACCTTTGATGACTCTGCGTATTTGCATATGCTCTTCCTTATCCGGAGTACCCTTCCCTTCCTTTCCATCTGGTAAACTAATCTTTCAAAACTCCAGCTAAAATGTTATTCTTGCCACTCTTCTCAGAAGAGTATTTCCCATTCAGAGTTGGTTTTCCCTCCTGTCATGGAGTGTAGGCTTTCCCAGCACCTCCCAGCACCTTATAACTTGGCTACAGAATTCATCATGTGGCATCACATTGCATCTTTACGAGACTTGCCCCATGCACTATGGGCTCCTGGAAGACTGGGTCCTTGACAGCCGCAGTCTGTATTTAGGATGCTGTTTGTGCCAAGGGGGATCTGTTGCACAAAGCAGGCTGACATCTGGATGGGCTGTGGCCTTGCTCAGCTTCTCGGGTCAAAGGCTGGATTCCACAGTACCAAGTGCCTTATGCTGGGGCACATGGTGAGGAAACTTATTCAGACAAGCCCCTCTGCTGAAGACAATTTAATATTCTGGGTATAATTAATGTGGTAAGAGTGTCTTTGAAGCTTAAAGTGGCTCATGAGACAGTGAGGAATTACCAGCCGAGATCTAAGGAAGGCAGAATCCAGAGAGGCAGGGGACCCACTGGGCTGTGAACTTGAGCTTTGGGTCTGACAGTGTCCAACAGTAAAGGGAACAGAGTTTAGGGCCCAATGAAAGTAGAGACTAACAGTAGATCCTTTGCTCGTATGTTCAGGACCCTCACGGGACTGCAAGGCGGGTGTTGCAGCACAGAACAGTGCAGGAGGGTACAAAAGCCATAGTCTAGGTATCCCTTAGGTCTGCAGCCCCAATTCCCATCTCCTGGCTGGTCCAAAATACCTGAATCAGTCCAGTTCAGTTCAGTTGCTCAGTTGTGTCTGACCCTTTGGAACCCCGTGGACTGCAGCACGCCAGGCCTCCCTGTCTATCACCAGCTCCTAGAGTTTACTCAAACTCACGTCCATTGAGTCGGTGATGCCATCCAACCATCTCATCCTCTGTCATCCCCTTCTCCTCCTGCCCTCAATCTTTCCCAGCATGAGGGTCTTTTCAAATGAGTCAGTTCTTCGCATCACGTGGCCAAAGTACTGGAGCTTCAGCTTCAGCATCAGTCCTTCCAATGAATAGTCAGAACTGATTTCCTTTAGGATGGACTGGTTGGATCTCCTTGCAGTCCAAGGGACTCTCAAGAGTCTTCTCCAACACCACAGTTCAGAAGCATCAATTCTTTGGCGCTCAGCTTTCTTTACAGTCCAACTTTCACACCCACACATGACTACTGGAAAAACCATAGCTTTGACTAGACAGACCTTTGTTGGCAAAGTAATGTCTCTGCTTTTTAATATGCTGTCTAGGTGGATCATAACTTTTCTTCCAAGGAGCAAGTGTCTTTTAATCTTATGGCTGCAGTCACCATCTGCAGTAATTTTGGAACCCAAAAAGATAAAGTCTGTCACTGTTTCCACTGTTTCCCCATCCATTTGCCATGAAGTGATGGGACTAGATGCCATGATCTTAGTTTTCTTAATGTTGAGTTTTAAGCCAACTTTTTCACTGTCCTCTTTCACTTTCATCAAGAGGCTCTTTAGTTCTTCCTCACTTTCTGCCATAAGGGTGGTGTCATCTGCACATCTGAGGTTATTGATATTTCTCCCTGCAATATTTTTTTAATTTATTTATTTTAATTGAAGGCTAATTACAACATTGTGGTGGGTTTTGCCATACATTCACATGAATCAGCCATGGGTATTCATGTGTTCCCCATCCTGAACCCCCCTCCCACCTCCGTCCCTATCCCATCCCTCAGTGTCATCCCAGTGCACCAGCCCTGAGCACCCCGTCTCATGCATCCAACCTGGACTGGTGATCTATTTCACATATGATAATATACATGTTTCAATGCTGTTGTCTCAAATCATCCCACCCTCGCCTTCTCCAGCTTGCTGGATTTAATTTCAAGTGGGCCCAGACCGAGAGTGCCCCCTAGTGCCTGAATAGAGCAAGTGCATGTCCTCCCCAGAGGAAGGCATCTTCCTCTCAGGCCTCAGAGAACACCCTCAAAGGGTTTTCAAGGATAATGAGCATCAGACAAGAAAAAATAATCAACCACCCAGAGAGTTGTTCCTGGTGGCTCAGACAGTAAAGAATCTGCCTGCAATGTGGGAGACCCAGGCTCGATCCCTGGGTCAGAAAGATCCCCTGGAGAAGGGAATGGCAACCCCTTCCAGTGTTCTTTGCTGGAGAATTCCATGGACAGAGGAGCCTGGCAGGCTACAGTCCATGGGGTTGCAAAGAGTCAGACATGACTGAGCAACTAACACTTTCAGACAGCCAAGTGAAAATCAGAAGAAACAAAAACAATGAAAATAGACTAGTGAGGGCCTTACTTATTTATTGGGATTACCAAAGATTATTGGCCAACAAAGGTCTGTATGGTCAAAGCCATGGTTTTTCCAGTAGTTGTGTATGGATGTGAGAGTTGGACCATAGTGAAGGCTGAGCGCCAAAGCATTGATGTTTTCAAACCGTGGTGTTGGAGAAAACTCTAGAGAGTCCCTCGGACTGCAGGGAGACCAAACCAGTAAATCCTACAGTAAATCAACCATGAATATTCATTGCAAGGACTGATGCTGAAGCTGAAGCTCCAGTACTTTGGCCACATGATGTGAAGAACTGACTCATTTGAAAAGACCCTGATGCTGGGAAAGATTGAAGGTGGGAGGAGAAGGGGACGACAGAGGATGAGATGGTTGGATGGCATCACTGACTCGACGGACATGATTTTGAGCAAACTCCAGGAGATGATGAAGGACAGGGAAGCCTGGCAAGCTGCGGTCCATAGGTCACAAAAAGTTGGACACAGCTGAGCAACTGAACAAAAATAACAACGTTCAAGAATCCACCTGCACTGCAGGGGATGCAGGAGACACAGGTGTCATCCCTGGGTGGGGAAGATCCCCTGAGGAGGGCATGACAACCCACTCTGCTATTCTTGCCTGGAGAATCCCATGGATAGAGGAGCCTAGCGGGCTACAGACTGGATACGACTGAAATGACTGAGCACACATGCATGTTTATTTGTGAAGAAGGACCTATAGAAAGTGACCTAGCATATTTGAAAAATAACCAAATAGAACTTGTAGAAATGAAAACTACAATAAACAAAATTAAAGATTCTGATGGTTTGGGTGAACAGGAAATTAGAGATTTAGAGAAGATCAGTGCCCTGCAAGACAGAGCTGAAGAAATGACCAGCACAGAGAGACCGGGATCTGATGAAAGGCAGCTTGAGAAAAAGCCACAGCAAAACTAATGCTACATTTGAAATAATTAAATCTTTCCCTTTCACTACAGGAACAAGGCAGAGATACCTGTCATCATGACTTCTTTTCAAGGTAGTACTGGATGTCCTAGCCAGAGCAGGAAGGCTAGGGGCAAAATATGTAAGGATCAGAAAGGAAAAAAACTGAATGGCCATTATTCCCACATAATGTGAATGGGAGGAAATTAAGTCCAAAATAATCTACAAATAAATTATTAGGGCTAATTAAGAGAGCTTAGTAAAACTGCTGAACACAAAATGTATGTATTTCAATCGTATCTGCACAAACAAGCAGGTAGAAGATAAAATTTTATTTAAAAAAGATATTATCAAATATCTAGAAATTGGTTTAAAAACAGGTGTCTATGACTTCTACAGGGAAAATGATTAAGACTTCTTAAAAGACATTAAAGAAATCCTAAATAAATGGAGAGATGTTCCCTGTTTATCTACTGGAAGGCTTGTTATTATAGAGATTATGACATGGGGAAGGGGGAAGGAGAGGGCAGGGTAAATTGAGAGAGTGACATTGATATATATATACACTGCTGTGTGCTTCTGTGCTTAGTCACTCAGTCATGTCCGACTCTTTGCAACCCCGTGGACTGTAGCCCGCTAGGCTCCTCTGTCCGTGGGATTCTCCAGGAAAGAATACTGCAGTGGGTTGCCATGCCTTCTTCCAGGGGATCTTCCCAACCTACGGATCGCACCCAGGTTTCCCACATTGCAGGCGGATTCTTTACCGTCTGAAAGGGAAGCCCATATATATACACTACCATGTATAAAACAGATGGCTAGTGGGAAGCTGCTGTATAGCACAGGGAGCTCAGCTTGGTGCTCTGTGATGACATGGGGTGGGGTGGGGGGGAGGGAGGCTCAAGAGGGAGAGGATATATGTATACTCATAGCAGATTCACTTCATTGTATAGCAGAAACCAACACCACATTGTAAAGCAATTATACTCCAATTTTTTTAAAAATATATCATGTCTGCCTGGAATGATTTATATATTGATTCAACCCCAACAAAACCCTCAAGGGGTGAAAAGCTGATTACAACACACATGTTTGGAAGTGCAAAGAACCAGGACCAGTCCAGATTCATCTGAAGCTGTGGTCATTGAGACCGGGCGATGCTGACGACAGGACAGGCATAGATCATTGGTAGAGTTTGCAGACAGATGTGTGCGACACCTGTGCACTCCTGACTCTGGACAAACAAGGTACAGCAGAGCCATCTCTAAAGGGTCACTGTGATGGCCCTTGTCGGCTGGGACGCAGGGGATGGTGGTGCTCAAGACCATGGATGTGAGAAGCTGTGAAAACTCTGGCTCAACAGCTATTTTTATTACCAATTCCAAATGGTTGCGGGGCCAGAACCTTGCTGGTTTCTCTTATTTAACAAACATTTGCGAAAACCTTTCCCTGAAGAGTGGGGTCTCTTCAGATCGGCTCAAGGGAGGTCCAAGAGGGGACAGAAGCACCCGGAGGGCTCGTGGAGGAGCTGAGGCTTAAATGGCTTGGAGGACGAGCGGTTTCACCAAGGAGGGCAGGAGTATGCCAGGTGGCCGGAGCCACAGGCAAGATGTGGAGGTGTGAACAGGACCCCGAACACAGGCTGGTGGCATTTAGAACAGGGTCTGGGGGAGAAGGAAGGCTGAAACCAAAAGCTGTAGGTGGCCTGGCCTGCACCAGATTGGAGTGGGGCTTGGGTTCCCAGCCAGAGATGGACTGGGTCACGGTGTTGAGAGCACCAGATCCTGGCCACTAGACCAGTGATCAGTGAGAAGGACCCTGGCCCTTCAGCTTTGCAGGAAAAAATATCCACAAAGACGAAAAGTAGTGAAGCAAGTAAAGTATTTATTAGGAGGGAAAAGAGTACAGTCCATGGATAGATACAGGCAGACTCAGCAGAGGAGTCCCTGAGTTGATGAGCGGTGCTTTCATGGTAGTTTGAATTACTTTTATGGGATGGTGGTGGTGGCGGTTTAGTCCCTCAGTTGTGTCTGACTCTTTGTGACCCCTGAACTGCAGCCCGTCAGGCTCCTCTGTCCATGAGACTCTCCAGGCAAAGAATACTGGAGTAGGTTGCCATTCCTTTCTCCACTTTTATGGGATATTTTCTTCCAATTTTCCTTTGGCCAATCATTCTGATTTGCCTGGTTCACAGTCCATATTTTGTATATATCAAGATCCTCCCATGTGTGCACAGGTATCTCTTAGCCAAGATGGATCCTACCGGAAAGGTGTCTGGGTAGAGCATCCCTTGACATTGCTCCTCTTTTGACCTCCACGGAGCCTTTTCTATGCATGTATGGCTGGGGAGGTCTCCTGACTTTGGGAATGAGAAATATGTGGTTTGTGCAAGGTCCAGCCTCTGGCCTTAATTGCCCTGCTATTTTCGTCTTGTAGTTTTGGAACATAGAGATTGTATCTCAGTTGCTTTACCATGGGGAGGGGGCCTATCTGTTTCCTGCCTCAGGGCCACTGCTGTCAAGTAGGAGGATGCTGGGTGGGCACTGGGCCTCCATCGTGGCCCTGGAGGTGAAGCGGTGAGAGCTTGTACCCTGACTCGGCCCCCCGCCAAGGCCAGAGCCTCCCTCGGCAGAGTGGAGCATCCCTACCCATCCTCCCTGACGGCCCCCTGCCCCTCACACGTTCTATAGACAGCACCGGCCGCGCCTTGCACACCAGCTCCAGAGGGGCTCGGCCCCGTGGGCTCCCATGCAGGACTGGGTGCTGAGTCCCACTGCAGTGACCGGGTACCAGCGGCCAGCTCTGCTCAGCTGACCCGAAAACCCGTGCCTATGGCAATGCTGAGGACACGGGCCCAGCCCGGTGCTCACACTGCTCAGTCCCAGCTGCGTATTTCTATTGATTGTAAAGAGAACTGGCAATGACTTTCAGTTTTCATCAACCCAAGGACGTTAGGAGGATTAAATTCCGCCTTGAAAGAATTAGCCATTTGTTCTTATTTTGAAACAAATAGGTCCCTTCCCCTCACATGCACATTCCAGGATGTCCTTCACCGGGAGTACTTCATTCATTCATTCACTCCCTCAATAGACTTGGGTGAGAGTGTGCTGAGTACTGCCCTAGGCCCTGGGCTCAGGGCTGGGTGACTCCCAGGCGAGTCCTGGCACAACAACTGGAAGGGGAGAGAGTCTTGCAGGTGCGGTCAGGGCTGTGCCCTCGGGGAGCAGGCTCTGAAGCCACACAGGCCCTCCCCAGGGTCCAGACTGCTGGCAGCCTCCCTCCTCAGGGGAGTCTGGGGCCATAGCGAAGTCCAGAAAGCCGGAGAGGGCATGGGCCGCGGGTCGAGGCCGGTGTGAACCGGAGTCCAAGCAGTGGGACGAGGAGCCAGGACCTGATCACTTAATACACTGCCCAGTGGGTGGGGGGCCTGGTCACAATCCAGGGGATCCTGATGCCGAATCCTGTCCTGTAGGGGCAACTCCTGCGAGATCCCCTGAGGGTGCAGACACAAGGAGTGAGTCAGCCGATAGAGGATCTCAACACAGCTCACCTTTCTGAGGGCTCTGCAGGGTGCAAGATTCAGGGTCATGTGCTGTCCATGCATGATTTCATTTATGCCTCAGAATGAACTTAGGAATGCAGTTCCATTTTAGAGAAAACTGTCACTGAGCTAGTAAGTGGCGGAGCCGGGATGCAAACCAGGTCTTTCAACCCCCAGGCCCTCGCCCCGAAGCACTGCAGTCACTGGCTTCCTCACAGGGTAAGGTCTTGGGTTACACAGTAGGAAATGAAACTGAAGAATGAGTCAGGAGCTGCTCTTGGAAGAGGTTGAGGATGTGTCCCCAGGGCAGAGGTTTTCAGTCTGAGTTTTAGGATGGATCAGAATTCCATTCACAGCCACTGTGGTTGTCCAGTAGAGATGCGGAGTTTGAAGGTAACATCTTGCTTCCCGTGTCCATGTTTCTCACCCACAGAGCCCCAGGCAGCTGCCACAAGAAGCCCGAGAGGCAGTCGGCCATCACATACGACTACTCCGAGGAGGAGTTGATGGCCAGCATCGAGCGGGAGTACTGCTGCTGAGGCCGGTACGGCAGCAGCCCTGCCATCACCCAGCAACCAACCAGCATGCCGTTCCTCCCAGACCAGGCCCCAGCTGACGGGAACTGGGCTGGGGACGCACATTCCTAGATCTTTCACAACTGGCCTCTTCAAATCCACATTCAGACAGTTCTGAACTTGGCTAGCTCATGGCCATCGTGCTTGCTGGCAAGAGGTGATCAACCATGCAGACCCAGGCAGAAGTAAGGTGCGGGTGCTGGGGAGAGCCGTCTACAAGGGTCTCCTGGATCCTGAAACACTTCCCCTTTCTGATGCCCACTCACCACCTGCTCCGAAGGAGGCTCATTAGCTGAGTGTGGCTCAGACCCAAGGCTTCGGGGCCTCACACACATCTCACAGTGCCCCGGGGAGGTCTCCCACTGGAGGGGACATCCAGGAGGTATGCCTTACCGAGCTGGAGGGAGTCACCCTCAGGTCTGTGAATGAGTCTCCTGGAGATGTTGCAGATTCTGATTCCATGGGTCTGGGGCACAGCCTGTGAGTCTGTGGTCTCAGCAGTTCCCAGGTGAGACCCAGGCTGCTGGGTCCCAGCCGCACCCAGATCAGTGGAGACTGAGCCCGAGCCTTCGGCCTGCCTGGATCTTCCTTCCCTGGTGCCGGAGGCTGCTTGGAGCCACAGCCCACCCCCCTCCCCAGAGAGAGGCCTGTGCTCCTGCAGTGGTGTGGGGGGACCGGAGACAGAGTCCCCACTTCTGATCTTTGCCCTCGAACTAACCTGCAGTCACTTCCCCTGCTCTGGGCCTCGGTGACCCTCTCTAGAAAGTGAGTCCGGATGTGTGCCCCCCACCCCCCTGCTGTGACCATCTGGGATTACACAATCCCGGGCATCCTTGGTCTCCGTGGTCCCCTGGGGGCATGGGACTGCCTCCCCTGCTGGGGTTGAGCTCCGGTCCCACTTGCTCAGGGCCACCTGCTCTTCCCACCTGGTAGAAGGAAGAAAATCACAGCAGTGAGGCTTAGAACATCCCCAGCGGACAAATGAGGAAGCCAACGCCTTGTGAACCAGGAGGGCCCCGGGGGGAGACCCGCAGCCTGACTGGAAGGGAGGCCCCTGCTGTGGGCCCAGCGTGGCTGCTGTCGGAAAGCTCAGGGTGGCAGGTGGTCAAGAGCCCAGGGGACAGGAGACCGGGAGGCGGGCCCTCCAGAGCAGCTGGCCAGGACGTGGGTAAAAAAGAAGGGCACGTAGAGGGCACCTATTCACTTCCCGAAGCCAGAACGGGTCTCGGCTTGTCCAGTGTTTCCCACCCACATACAGGTGATTCCTCCACAGCATCACCTGCAGGAGCATCTCGGGGCTCGAGGAACGGTCACCTGGCACCGTGCCCAAGCCACAGGCCTGCTGCCCAAATGGGCAGACAGGCATTTCCACAAACCTCTGTGACTTGGCAAGGGTGCCTTTGATCAGATGTTTCATGGCAGGGAGATTTTAAACTTCGAGGCTTTGATGGAACCATGGAGCCTTCCAGCAAATGCTCCGGAGGGTTGGCTCAGAACCTCCCCCAAACCAGAGCTATTTCTCATCCAAGCCCAAACCATTTGTTTTGATACGAAGATTAAACCTGTTATTATCTTAATAATACAGACACTTCTTTTTGAAGTTAAAATTTTGTTTCTCCCTACTAGACAGATCAAGCCTTGACTTTAACGATGTAAATGTTTAGTTGTACATCATTCATTTGGTGAATTAATTCATCCAGAGAGTTGACACCCTGTACTTTCCCATGGAAACCTCATAAAACCCTTCATGAGACAAAAGCATTAAGGAAAAGAATTCCTCATGACATGTGATGTCACCGATGGGGTGAATACACTTCATCAAATCTGAGAAGTCACAGAGGTCGTTCTCAGGTCTTCATATTTTTTTTTATTCCCCCAATTCATGAAAAAATGTGTCTTTTGGATGGTGTTTGACAATAAAGCAGCGTGTCCCAGCTTTGAGGGGTTGCCACCCTGTATCCAGGGGAGGGATGCCGATTACGCTTGGTGGTGGGGAATCGGGTGCCAGCCCTGGGAGCAAGTGCTTCTTGCGCTAGGCGTGCGGACAGAGCCACCTGGGTGCCCAGCGCTGCTCTGGGCTTTCTCTTGGTTGCTCGGTGTTGCCTCTGAGCTGCAGCTTTCTGCCATGGAGCTGAGCGTGGGATCTTCTCATGGACACAGGGAATGTGGCTGAAACAGAGGCAGGAAGAAAAACGTCTCTGTGTTGAAAGTGACAATGACACTTTGATGTCTGGAAAAGTCCCAGTGCCACAGACGTGCTTCCTGGTTTGTGTGGTGGCGGGTTCCTCTAAGAGGCTCCCAAGTGTAGGAATTTAGAAAATGTGCCCCATCCCCGGCTCTGAGAAATGTCGTGTCCTTCCTCCTGGGGAGGGAGCCACCGCCCTCATTCTGCCAGCCACAGGCCTTCTCAAAGGAGGTCCTGCCCAGCTCAGGCTCCCCATCCTCACCTAAAATATGTTTTTCCCAAGACATTCCCCTTGATGTGCCAAAGTCTCTGGTCTGATTCTCACTGGCCTGCCATTCTGGGTGGGCTGAGATTGCAGGGGAGGGTGGATGTTCCCATGAGCGTCAGTTCAACCCACGTTCATTCTCATTTTCTGAGCCCCTGCTGCTTTGAGCCCGGCCCTCTACAAGATGCCAGAGTTCCGGTAGCAATATCTGGTCTCCACCAGTGAGGACGTGCTGTTTCTAGTGAGCAGAGGCACACTCATCAGTGCTCCGGAAAAGCTTGCTGATGTTCAGTCGCTCGGTCATGTCCATCTCTTTGCGACCCCACGGACTGCAGCCCTCCAGGCTTCTCTGTCCATGGGATTTCCCAGGCAGGAATACTGGAGTGGGTTACCATTCCCTTCTCCAGGGGATCTTCCCAGTCCAGGGATTGAACCTGGGTATCCTGCATCTTCTGCATTGGCAGGCAGGTTCTTTACCTCTGTGCCGCCTGGGAAGACCCCCCCCCCCCGCCCCGCTTGGTAGGAATGTCCCTCAGCAAAACCACCTGGGCACCTCCTGTCCCAGCTCTTGTGATCCACACACACACAGCCATCTCCCTGGCTTCCAATACTGAGCAGGGGCCGCGAGGGGTCAGGTACCCAGCACACCAAGCCCGAGGCCCAGCCACTGTCCTGGCCCAGCGCCCGCGCCCTGTGTGCTTCTCCATGCAGCCTTACCCTTGAGCCCTGATCCAACCACGTCGGGTCGCCCTTTGAGAAGTGATACGAATAATGACGACTCAGCCCAGAGGATGGACACGCACCCCTTTGCACATGATTTGCCTTTGGTGTCAAGGTGTTCTCCTCCCCTCTAGACTCACCCTCTGTAGATCTCCTGGGTTTTCTGGGCTGTTTTCTCTACCTTGGCACCCTGCCCCACACCCCCATCACCTTGGCATCCCTGGATCCTCAGCTCAATCTGCTCAGCCTGGGGACTCTGCTGGGTCTCTCATGCGTCCCTGTCCCTGCACCACAGTCTGGCACTTTCCTCAAAGCCGCCAACCTGGGCAGTTACAGGGTGCACCCCATTTACATCCTGTCTCTCGGGGTCACTGTCTTTCATGACCTAAGGTCTAGCTCCTAGCAAACTCTCATTTGATCATTTTATCTGGTTATTTTGGGTGTGGGAGAATATTTGGCTTTTCCTGTTACTCCATCTTGGGCAGAAGTGTGAAATTCCTATTACTATTACGTTCATGTTTAAACTGTCACAGCTTGGCCAGTGGGAGCCCTGTGCCATTTAGCAGTCCCTGACACCCTTGATAGCAGCTGGCAACAGAATACTCTAAGCCCATTCTGTTATATCTGTGCTCCAAGCAGTTACCCTTCAAGGAGCCCTGGTTGTTTTTGGTAAACAACTAGGGCTTTTTTGTCTATGCACAAAATGAAAGTGCCAGACCCTGAGACAGGCCCCTGCTCTCTACCTAGTCTTTACTTTATAAATAAGGGAACTAAAGGTCCAGTATCTCTCTCATCAAAACACAGCTAGATGGAGTCAGATCTGTACCCAGGCCTGTCTCAGGTGCTCCAAGGTTTTGCACCTGAGAAGGATGGACTCCCTATTATTTTTAAAAGACAGTGGGGTCAACTGTGAGAAAAGTAAGTGTCAGGGCGGGGGGAGATGAGGAGTTTGGTCATTTATAGGTTGGGATGCTGGTTAGACAGATGTCAAGCAGACAGCTGGATATAGGAATCTGAAGCCAGGTGCCTAAGTGCAAAGGAGAGACATAAATGCCAGGGTCTTTATGGTAGAGATATCATTTTATCTAAATCACAAGGCTGGAAAAGATCACCACGGTTGTGAAGAGAGTACAGAGGGGTCAGGGAGAGGAACGAAGACAGGAAGGAGCAGTGAGGTTAAAGGAAAGCAGGGTGGTGTGGCCTGCAGGAGAGCCATCGACACTGTCCAGGGCTGCTGACAGACGAGCCCGAGGAGGACCAGGAACCAAGGCCACCGGGCCACCTCTGGTGGGGTGTGGATACACAGCCCCAGCACAGTGGCTTAGCAAGAACATACTCACATTACTTTGCCAACCAAGTCTGTCTGGTCAAAGCTACGGTTTTTCCGGTAGTCATGTATGGATGTGAGAGTTGGACCATAAAGAAAGCTGAGCACCAAAAAATTAATTCTTTTGAACTGTGGTGTTGGAGAAGACTCTTGAGAAAGAGTCCCTTGGACTGCAAGGAGATCCAACCAGTCCATCCTAAAGGAAATCAGTCCTGAATATTTATTGGAAGAAGGACTGATGCTGAAGCTGAAACTCCAATCCTTTGGCCGCCTGATGCAAAGAACTGACTCATTAGAAAAGACCCTGATGCTGGGAAAGATTGAAGGCAGGAGAAGGGGACGACACAGGATGAGATGGTTGGATGGCATCACCGACTCAATGGATGTGAGTTTGAGTAAACTCCAGGAGTTGGTGATGGACAGGGAGGCCTGGCGTGCTGCAGTCCATGGGGTCGCAGAGTCAGACACGACTGAGCGACTGAACTGAACTGACTCCAGGAGCAGGCGTGAAGGCTATGGCTCCTGGATGTTCTTTGGAAGCCTGGGCAGGGGGTGGGGGGAGGGTGGGAAGCGGCTGCCTCCCAACCCCACTCTTGGCACACAGAGACCCTGAGAACAAGCGTCACGGGTTACCCGGCACCCATGGTCCTGTTCTGCCAAGACCAGTCCCGACATCAGAGCGGCCAACACGGAAACTGCCTTTTCACGTGATTTCTTTTAGAAAAAATCCTCCGAAGAACCCGAAGGCCGAACAGAATCCCAGAAAACAAAGAAGGGTAGTGGTCAGGCACTGGGTACATCACAGTACAGGACACAGGTCCAGTTTGCAAATCGAGAGAATTTTATATGATTCAAAGAAAAGAGTTACATCACACACATTCATTTAAATAATATGTCAAAGTCTGTTACATAAAACATAATTCTCAAACATTTAAAATTTTATCATTGAAACTACTTTAAAAGGCTCAAAGTCAAAAAAGAACAAGCAAAACTGCTTGGGCAGTAAAGTGCACTAGGGGCCGAGCCTCCTGCGTGCTCCCCCGACGCCCTGGCGCATGGAGGGACCCCATGCTGAACACGCCCCGCGAGGCTCTGGTTCTCACGCTGTGTTTTTCAGGTGAAGCTGTTTCCCAACTTACAATCTTTCCATCAACAACAGAGGGCCCAAAATGCTGTTTATAGAAGGTATTTCAAAGTCTCATCAGGAAATGGAAGTGTAAATCAAAACCTTTTTTCCTTTTTTTTTAGCATATCTGTTCTTTAGAAACACTGTTCAGAGAATGAACTTCATTCAGTGTGACAAGCAACCAAACACTCAGAGACGTATTATCCACCAGAAGCTTAGTCAGACCAATATTATTTTGTGTTAATTATGAAAAATATCTGAATTTAATGCCATTTACAGCACACACATACAAATGTTTATGCTGATCTAGGGCATGAGTGGGAGAAAGGACGGGGTGGTGGGGAAACACGAGCTATGGACATTGAATTCTGGTTCTCTTGTAACTGTAGTATGTCTCACGACCAGTAGGAATACTTAGCTATAGAAGTGATCAAAGACACAGAAGCCTCCTAAACACAGCCAGCACTTACAGACCTGTGTGTCAATCAGTGGTTGATACTAAAGGGTAACTTAATGGGTGTCAGGTGACATACAGTGAGTGACCGGGCGAGGGCTACCAGACTGAAAAAGACCTGCACAAAGCCTAACTGTACTTACTCGATATCTCACCTCACCATCCTTTTAATAAAGGCAAATGCAAGTAAATAAGAAGCAAAGACAGAATCTGACTACATACAGCATGACAAAAACCATTCCCAGGCTCAAAGGGCAGAGCGACATTGCCGTGTTCCTTACACACATTCTCTTGCCTGGGTTCCCAAGGCTGCCCAGTGGAAGCAGTCTCAGCGGCTTCCCGGACACCGGGGTGCGGTCTCTACAACGCTGGGACCTGTGCTCACGGCCATCAGTGAGGCCCGTGGTCTCTTCCCTAGGCAGACTGCAAAATACCCCATTCCAAGTACTGTTCTGTTTGATCAAAACAGCTCCCTTCCAACGAAGTGAATGAAAGGACAGCTTGGTAGGATTACTGCTGTTCCCTGTCACTAACATTCCCCATCACTAATACTTAATAAACAAAGGAATCGGAACACGGCAGTTGCACCGCACAGCTACTTCACCTTACATAAGCTTTCCTTTGGTGGAAAGTTCCTCCAACCACTAAGGACATCTTTTTCTCTAAGAAGTGATTCTACCCACAAAACACTTGGGTAAGGCCACAGCAAAGGAAGTCAAAGGGACAGAGCAGCTGGGTCTGAGCGCTTATGTCATCTTTTCTTGGTGTCTGAGGTACAGACAGGAGACTGAATTGACCACAGACACTTAGATGCTACAGTAGGTCTCTGCTCACTGGATATCTACCAATTATTTTAAGTTCATCTCTGGGGCACAATCTTCACAAGTCACACCACGGACACAGGTGACTAAGTTCTACTTAAAGAAAATTCAAATTCATTGGGCTACATAAAGACTTAAAAGGACCTGTCGTCTGGAATTTCCCTTGAGAGTATTAGGAAGAAGCTGCCTGCAAAGGTTTTCCCCTGCCCCCATTTCTTTAAGAGGCCCCTATTCAACTAGTTCTGATTTTAAAAACTCGTAGATCCAAAAGGCCTGATTGCAGAGTTGTAAATTTTATTTTTGCCTGAATAATGTGCCAACTTTACCAAAAGCAGGGTTATTATAAAAATGTTAAACATTGAAAATAAGATTGTAAAATCATCTATATAGAAACTGGTGATCTGAGAAGCAACAATATAAGTTATCTTTTTTATAAAAAACAGTATAAAAATTAGTACCCTGTCTCAATCCTACAAAACAGGAATAGGAAGGTTGTAAAAATCCAAATTTTGCAAAATTTATTGCCAAACTGTGTGTCTTGAATGCTGGTGATTTAGATTACCAAATTTTCTTCCATTTCCTTAAAAGAACTTCTGAAACTACAAAAGATACTGAACAGGGTCCCAACCAAAAAAAGACAAGTTAACATAACGTTCATCAGAACCAGCTCCCCTAGCCCTCAAGACGATCTTTGTTGCTGTTGTTTTTGGAGAGAAAACCATCACTTCCATGATTCCTGGAAAAAAAAAAACAGGCTTTGGAAAATTCCCGTCCACCACCCCCAGGCGGCCCTTTCAGGTGGAGGCTGGCACACGCTCCGGCAGGCTCCCAGGGTCCTCTGCAGATGCCGCTCTGTTCAGCCTGCCGACCGCCGCCTGCCAGCCGGGGACCCTCTTGGTGGCCATGTGGCGCCGGGCGTGCTTTGTCAGGTGGTCGCTGCGCATGAAACGCCGGTCGCACACTGGGCACACGAACTTCTTCTCCCCGGTGTGAGTTCTGCGGTGGCGAGAGAGTTCATCCGAACGAGCAAATTTCTTGTCGCAGCCATCCCAGCTGCAGCTGAAAGGCTTCTCTCCTGAGGGGGCGAGAAAACATGAGAGAGAAATCTAAATGCCCGGCACCTTACTGGACACATTAAGCCATGTCGTTTTAAAATTCTGTTCATGAAAACCTAAGAGACAAGTAACACCTATTATTCCGGTAACAGGTTATTTGGAAGTCAAGAAATTGTCCAAGACATGTTTCTTCCTGCCACACCTAAGATGCAACATGTCAGGGCCCCAGGATGTTGAATTAATCTAATATTTATTATTATTTTTGAACTTTCTATTTTGTATTGGGGTGCAGCCGATTAACAATGCTGTGACAGTTTCAGTTGAACAGTGTAGGGACTCAGACATATATCCATACATACATACATATTTATCCATTCTCCCCCAAACCGCCCTCCCATCCAGGCTGCCACGTAACTCTGAGCAGAGTTCCCTGTGCTGTCCAGTAGGACCTTGGTGGTCATTCATTCTGAACAGAGCAGTGTATACATGTCCATCCTAAACTCCCTAACCATCCCGTCCCCCTGGCAACCATAAGTTCGTTTTCTAAGTCTGTAAATCTCTTTCTGTTTCATAAGTAAGCTCATTTATATCATTTCTTTTCAGATTCCACATATAAGGGATGCCATACCATGTTTTCAAATTAAAATCTTTGACTGTGAACTTGGGGTAGGAGGAAGATTCTTGAAAACAATTAATTCCTAAAAAAATAAATAAATAAAAATTCCTTTGCTCTCTGAAGCTGCACATCTTTAAAAAAAAACCCTCCCAGGACCTTCACAACTTCTAGAATCATTAAATCCATCTTCATGTCTGTTATTACACTGACGATGAGGTTAATCACAAGACTGGTTAGAATTCTAATAGCTAACTTCTTGTTGTCACAAGCTTCATGCGTCTGTCATTCACTTCATTTCAGAGCACCTGGCAGGTGTCCCGCCTATACTGTGTCTCCCTGGAGGTACAGAGGTGAGCCAGGGAGTACCTGTTTGCAAAGTCCTCCTGGGCCTTTCCAGCCAGCAGGAGTGGGCCCCTTCCTGCCTCCCAAAGCCCTCACCTTGACCAGGCTGTGACCATCATATACTGCTCGTGCAACCTTGTGAACGGATCTGTTAAATGCTGTTGCGTGCTGTCATGACCTTCCTTCTAGAAGGTTTACAACTTGTCTAGTTCATCCACCTATGTACAGTTTAGCCCCCCAGCACAGCACTTTGTATGACAGGTGGTGAATAAATGGTTCTGAGTGAATGAGTGCTGAAGAGACATCAACTAAACATTTGGTATTTTCAAAGCAGATTTAACAGGAAAATTCAGCATCCCAGTGGCTTTTTATGAACCACTCTACGATCCTGGATTTCAAAGACCCCATGTTGAAAGCACAAGGTTACCTGTTTCCAGGAAACCACCACTGGTGGCAGCATACCAGGTGGCCAGATGTTGGAGACAACCCTTTGGTGTGGGATTTATAAAGTGTCCCATGTTTTCAACTTAGCAAAAATGTAGCCTTTGCCCACTCTACTTTATCCTAAGGAAAACATTTTCAGGTTGGTACAGTGAAAAACCATCTTATCTAACGTAAACTTACCCAAGGTTTCTATTTCTTACAAAAACTCCAATTCAGTGTGTACAAAGTAGCACTGAAATTTGATTCATCAGAACCTTTATGGTTAATGTCACTTAAGAACTTTGGGAAACCTGAAGACAGCTTGCTTGATCACCTTATTTCAGTATTTCTACCAAGGGAAGCTGACCGAATAAACTGTAAAACATCATCCCACTGCATCCCCAGATGTGGAATCTGTGTTTGAACGTGATCTGAAGCTCACCTCAGTAGTCTTCAGTGAGAAGTAGAGTTTGCCAAGTCAAGGAGCCCCTTAGAGGTACCTGTTCACGCTGACCCTGCAGCACCAATAATCAATCATGACTTACTAGAGTCAGGCTCCTGTGACAGACACCGAGTGTATATTCAGTGAGATCAGACAAGTATACAAGTAACTAAAACACAAAGGGAGAACGTGGTGAAAAACACAGCAAACCACTAGGGGCAGAGAAAGGAGGAGATGAGGAAATATTTTAAGAACTGGCTCTTACAGGGTTTTCAGTAAGTAGAGATGGGCAGAGGGTGAACAGGGGCATTGTGGGGCTGCAGAGAGAAGGTGAAGTCAGAGAGGCAAGTTCTTTACGGGCCAGGTTTGGGGCTCATCCCTGAAGCACACAGCCCCTCCACAGCAGGGAGGGTGGTAGAGCTCCTATACGGCCTGCGTTCCAGATGCAACTTCATTCCCCAAGTGGGAGCTACCACGGTTAGAGTTTTAATGTGGTAATTACAAACCGCTCTACCTCAAATGCATCTCAGAGTAAACTACCATAACCACTCCCTTCAGTTCAGCTCTTCCTCAGCTGTATTCCACAATTCACTGCCGTCCCCTAGGCCACCAGCAGACACCTGGGGTTCAATAATCAAGAGCGCTTATGAAACACATCTTGACTGCAGAACCCATGTCCTATTACTGTGCTTTCACGTATGAATGTGTGTGAACCTTTGTAAGCTGAGTTTAGTGAGCAGACTATTTAGCCACAGGACCCTTGAAAACAGAACTAACACTAACTCAAAGAGTAAGAAAGCCACCCGAGACACTCAGGGAAAATCAGTCAAAAAACAGAAGTTCCATCTACCAAGCAACCTCACACCCCAGGTAAACAATGTAGTAGCCACCAGCACCATGCTGCTGCTGCTGCTGCTGCTGCTGCTGCTAACTCGTTTCGGTCGTGTCTGACTCTGTGCGACCTCATAGACAGCAGCCAACCAGGCTCCTCCATCCCTGGGATTCTCCAGGCAAGAACACTGAAGTGGGTTGCCATTTGCTTCTCCAATGCATGAAAGTGAAAAGTGAAAGTGAAGTCACTTAGTCGTGTTGGACTCTTCACGACTCCATGGACTACAGCCTACCAGCCTCCTCTGTCCATGGGATTTTCCAGGCAAAAGTACTGGAGTGGGTTGCCACTTCCTTCTTCACACCAGCGCCATGTAGCTATATAAATGAAAACTCCATGAAAACGTAAAACTAGGTTCCTCAGACACACTGTTCACATTTCAAGTGTGTGTCACTAGTAGCTACCCTACTAATGGACAGAGAACATTTCCATCACTGCCGAAAATCCTTCTGGATGGAATGGACAGGACTATAGAGAGATCACTAGTCATTACAGTTAGTTTTCTTCTGTGACTTCTGAATTAAAACTACGAATTTACAAAAATAAAAAACCAAAATTCCTTTAAAGTTCAAATATTCTAGAATTTCCCACACTTTGGAGAGCTCTTTCCCCACAGTAAGCCTAAGTCACACTGATAGAGTGTTTACTGAACGTGAATGGACATTTTCTAAAACGCAAAGAAAAGCCTCCACTGCAATATGAAGACAAAGAGGGTGCATGAGCCTCACCCTAAAAGCCTATCAATCACAGGTTCAGAGAATGACACTAAAAACGGAAGGTTCTAGAAAAACCACTGACAGATGTACTAACATTCACCCCAAGACGATGATGGCTTTTCAAAACCAAAGAAAAATGGTCACCTTCTCCAGTGGGTCCCAGCTTTGCTCCCACTAAGAGAAGGATGTGTGTTTCCTAATCACAGGATCTGACCTCCCCACGCTCTACCTACCCTGCAGTACTCACCTGTGTGAGTGCGAAGATGAGCCTTGAGGTGGGAACTTTTGAAGTAGGTTTTCCGGCAGCCTGGGAAGTGGCAAACATAGTTCCTTCTTCGGGAAAAGTCGACCTGAGGGGCACAGCTCTGACTGGATGCAATGAACACTGGAGCAGGGGCAAGGGGCAGGAACCTGGTGTTCCCGACAGGCATGCTGCCGGCTGAGCATGTGGCAGGCTGGGGGAGGGCCCCCTGGGGCAGAAGCAGCATCACGGTTCCCTGAGGTACAGACGGTCCCACGAACACAGGCGGGGGCGCGGGAGCTGTATGGGGCAAGACGGGCTTGACAAGCCCCGCAGACACCTGGGGAGGCGGCTTCAGAACAGCTGGTAACAGGCCACTGGGTCCAGTCACAGGGATCATTTGGCAGAGGACAGGGGGACTAGGAATGGGGACGGAAATCAGAGGAGTGGCTTTCCTTGCCAAGTCGTTTTCATAATTCTTTGGTGAGCAGGCCTGAATTGGAATGGGCCACCCTGCCTGCTGCCCTTTGTCGGTGGGGATCAGGCCACTGGACTTGTGCGAGCAAGGCTGACAGGACACTGAGCTCATGCTGAGTAAACTGTCTGTGAGGTGCATGTCCTGCAAAGTTTCAACATGTCCCAGGAACTGTCCTTCTCCTTCTGTGCAAGCTGGAAGCTGGTGTCCTTGAGTCTGGGCAGTGGGACAGGAGTGGTGGGCAGGAGCGGGACTCCCGCCAGTGTGGCCAGTGATACCCGTCACCGTGGCCCTGCAGGGCGGGCTGGCAGCTGGCTCCAGCAGCTCCGGTTTCGGACCAGGCAGGCCCCCCTCTGCTGTCCTGCTCAGCACTCTGGCAGCCCCAGCAGAGGCTGGGGGGATCGCCACGACCACGGGGGCTTTGGAAGCAGTTACTTGGGAAGGAACAACTGTCCCTGTTAATGGTTCCAGGAGGTCAGGGCTCTGAGGAGGAGTCATGCACTTAAAAAGAAAAAAAGGTACCACGTGAAAAGGTTGTTCTGATTAAATTTTAAGGAATTTACTTTGATCATGTTGCCTCCCCAAGGCCTTTACAAGGAAGTATCTAGAAAAGACTGGTCGAGGTCTGCTCACAGTAGCACCCAGTGGATACAAAGCCTGCACCAGCCGCTCTACTTCCTGGCTTCCTCCCCTCTTCCTGCCCTCTCTCAAAGCCATCCATTTGCTCAGTTGTAAGAAAACCAGTGCCACGCTTGGCCTTGCACATCTACTGAAATGGACGATTTAAATGTTAGGACTACAAATGAGAGATTAAAAATCTATGTTCAAGATGAATGCTTTACATGATAATTTCAGATTCTCAAAAAACTTTTTAAAATTCTAGTGGAAATCATCACACTTATCCATCAATCACACATGTATTCTGTGCCTACTGAATGCACAGTAAAACCTAACAAAACGATCCCTAAAAGGCCATGTTCCAACCAGGGTTTCTGTCTAAACCAAGCCTCTCTTTGTGTAACAGCCCTCCTGCCCCAACAACTCCCACTTATTTTCAGCTTCTGAGTGGAAAATTCCAATGCCAAGTAACTGAGAGCATGAAGCAGGGCACCTCAACCTAGGTGGATGCGGGCGTGTGTGTGTGTGGTGTGGTGTGGGGTGTGTGGGTGTGTGTGTGTGTGTGTAGAAAGGCTTGATGGAGAAGTGGTATCTGGGGAGAAGTGGAGGAGAAAGAAGGAACCAGCATAAGCTAAGACCCGTATGTCTGTCACGTGGACACACATGGAAAGGACAAGAAAGTGGACACAGAGGTGACCAGGCGTTGGGGGCTGGGCCAGAGGAACTGTGTGGGGAGTGGGGAGCCCAAGGCAGACCGGCACTTCACCCTAGGATCAGACCTGTCTGGGTAGCCAGGCCCACTACCTGGACAATCCTCTCTACTACCCCAAGTCTCTTCTCACCCCTCCAAGTCGGTTTTCCGCACTCCTTTCAATACAAGCTTCCAGCCCAGGACAATCAGATTATAATCTTCAGTTTTGTTGGCAACTGACAGCTCTCAACGTCTCCAAGTTGACAAGCAAGTTTTCTCCGGGAATTTCACAGCTGTAGCAAGTTAAAAAAACCAAAACCAGTGCCTAACTGCACCCAACTCACCCAAGAAAGAAGCTGGCTGCCACAGAGAGGCCAAGATTTCACTCCAGCTAACAAAGGCACCAGAGCATAGACCTTCCCTAGCTGCAGCAGTTGATCCTGATCCTGGACTAGGGTATCTCGCGGAACCGAAGCCCTGCCCTGCAGTTTTCCAGGGAAATCAGTACATTTCGCTTTCTCCCATCAATCTGCAGGTTTCGGGTGCTGGACATTTTCACCCCATGGCTACAAACTATGATCAATAGAAAGCTATTTTCAAGAGAACAAGGAAGTTTTCACCCTCTGGACCCACACAGGGGGAGGACATGAACTTGCCAGCCAGCATCAGGCAAATATACCTAGGATCTCTTCAGCACATTTTATGAATGTACTTCAGTCATTACACAAATTGCTCCTCTGCTTTCCTCTTACCAAAGTTGATAGAGAATGGAAGTCCTTTGGCAGCTCGGGTGGGGTCGTGTCCACGTGCACAGATGTGGTGACATCCCCAGAATCAGAGACAGGTGTGAGGGGTCTGATCTTCAACAGTTCAGCTTTCTGGGATCTCTGGCCCCAGGAGCTCATGCAAACAAGAGCCTCCACAGCTTCCATGTCATTCTGCTCCAAGATGCTGCATGTGGACCTCTCGCTGTCGTGCCGCTTCCTCTCCAGGATTGACTCACATATGTCCATGATGTCAACCTAAAGGCAGAACAACAGGATGGCTCCTCAATCCCTAGAAACACAGGGAGGGGCACCCCGACAGACAGCATGGGGACGTGCACAGGAGACCACCAAGCGCCACAGGCAGCACATGGATGCACTCTGGCTTTCAGGAAGGATGCCCACAGAGCAGCCGAGGAACACCAAGCTCCACGGCAGCACTCTGCTGATGGGAGGAGGAGGAATGAACTCAACTGGCCAGTGGCTTCCACAGAAAACCCTGATGCTTAACAAAGGTTATTAAGTTCGTGTTTTCTGTCGGTAAAATGAATAATATGACTTATTTCTACAGGTGTGAGCCTGTCTAGTACCTAACTGTCCCTGGCGGAGAAGAAAAAGACACCCATGGCTCAAGTCGGCTGACATGAGAGCACGGCCTTTCTGAGCCGGCGAAGCCATGGGAGTATTCCTGCAAAAGCATCTGTGACAACTCTGGAGGATCCACACCAGGCAGGGCATCCATTGCTCAGCAGAGCTCGGGGCAGGACAGCCTGTGCTGTTGGGCCCGGGTCCCCACACTCGGGGGCACCGAGTCACTTCTGAGGCCACCAGGCCAGCATGGGGATGGAAGAAAGTGTAAGATCCGCCACGAGCCCAGGGCCTGAGGGCTTTCCAGCGCAGCACCCTGTCTTTTTAAGCAAGAGAGGGGCGGAAAGCGACTGGAACGGATCTGTTCCCAAAGAAACTTTACATCTACGAAGATACACACTTCTAGTCAGTTCAGTCGCTCAGTCGTGTCTGACTCTTTGCGACCCCATGGACTGCAGCATGCCAGGCCTCCCTGTCCATCACCAACTCCCGGAGCTTGCTCAAACTCACGTCCATCACATTGGTGATGTCTTCCAACCATCTCATCCTCTGCCGTCCCCTTCTCCTCCCGCCTTCAATCTTTCCCTGCATTAGGGTCTTTTTAAATAAGTCAGTTCTTCACATCAGGTGGCCAAAATATTAGAGTTTCTAGTCAGTTTGCCTCAATACCCCACCTGTCCTGCCCAGGTTGCCCCCCACCCGAACCCCTAGTACCCAGGTAACGCTGCTGCCTTTTACAAAGGCTGCTCTGGCCCCGCTTCTGCCTGAAGCTTCTGCCCGCTGCTCCGGGCCTCCTCGGAAGGAGCGGCGAACTCACAGACGTGGGGCCTGTCGCCTGCTTGGCGAGGAGGGACAGGGCGCCGCGGGGCCCCCGGACCTCTCTCTCGGCTCCTTAGCGGCCCGCGCGGTTCGACGACTAGGCCCCAGGTGCAGCCAGCGAACTCCGCGCGAACCTCAGGGCTGGACCTGAGGTCCCCCCGGGGTAGAGGCGCGGCGCCCCGGCCCACCGCGTGCTGCCTTCCCGCCAGCACTTGCCCCGCCCCTGCATTCCACACAGCCCTCGCCCCGCCTCCCACCTTCCCGCCAGCTGTTGCCCCGCCCCCACGGCCTTCCCACCGCCCACGGGCCTCGTTCCCACAGTCCCCGCCCCTCCTACGGCACCCAGCACCCCGCCGGCCTTGCCCCGCCCCCTCAGACTTCCCCCCCTCCCCCACCGGCGCCCCGCCCCCGTCGCCCGCGGGCCGCGTTCCCATAGTCCCCGCCCCTCCGCCGGCGCCCCGTCCCCCGCAGTCCTGGCCCCGCGTTCCGGCCGGCCGCGCCCCGCCCAACGGCCCCCTCCTCACAGGGCCTGGTGACGTCATGGCTGGAAATAGCCCAGCACCTGGGGGCGGGCAGGGCGGGCAGGGCGGGCAGGGCGGGGCCGCTGCGGCAGCGCCGGACAAAGCTGCGCGTGGAGCAGCGCGAGGCACACGCCCCCTTCCCGCCCCTCCTGCCGCGGCCTCCCGCGGCCGCCGCCCCTCCCGGAGGCCGAACCCGCCGGGGTTCCTAGCGGTGCGCGCGCGCGGCGGCGGCGGCGAGGCCCCCGGCCCTCCTCCACTCGCCGGCCCCGCACAAGACATCGCGTACCCGCCTCGGCCGTCGCGCCGATAAGCGGCCACTCACCACGCGCGGCGCGTCGATCGGGCCCGCGGAGCCCGGAGTGTGCATGGTGCCGGCGGCCCGGAGGCAACAAAGCGCCCGCGAGGCCGGAGCTCTGGGGCTCGGCAGCTGCCGCACGTGCGCGGCGGGCGGCGGCGGCGACCACCCGGAGCACCGGCGGCCGGCGGGCGCCTTCGCCCGCCCGCGCGGCTCTGCCCTGGCGCGGCCCTCGCGGCGCGGGCGGGGCGGGGCCGGGGCCGGGGCCGGGGCGGGAGCGGCGCGGGGGCGGAGCGCGGAGGCGAACCAAAACACGCCCCGCCCCGGAGGGGGCGGGGCCGCGCGGGCGACAGCCAATCTGCGCCCGGCCCGTTCGCCGCCGGCCAATCGGCGCCGCGCCGGGCCGCGTGATCGAGCCTGGCCGCGGCGTGATCGGGCAGGGCGGGACGCGGCACGTGTTTTGGTCGCGGCGACGGGGCGGGGCCTGAGGCCCTGGAAAGTAGGGGAAAGGTCCTGGCGGCGGCGGCGGCGGCGGCGGCGCTGCGATGCGATGTGGCTGCCACAGCTGCGGCGGGCGGCCAGGCGCCGGGGACCGACCGCGCAGCTAGGGCCGGGGGAACCCCTGAGCCTCAGGAGCTGGCTGGGGAGAAGGACTGCGCTTAAAGGCGTGGGGGTGGGGGGCACTGGCCTCAGCCTGCGGGAGCGCAGGTCCCTACCGAGAGAATACGCACAGTGGAGGCGGTTCACCTAGGGGCCTTTACCCAGATTTTGCTTTCTTGAGCCCCAGGTTACGTTTCTTGCATCTGCTTTTTGCAGCAGATGTCCACAGTCCAAGCTTATAGACTTGTGTCTGCTGGACGCGCCCCCCACCGTCCCCAGGCAGCTCCGGGCTGCAGCTTCCGCTTAGTTCAGGGGAAGCGGGAAATTGAAGACAAGACGGATGCCCACCCAAAAGTCACCTGGTGAAACCCTCTCCCCAGACCAGGTGTGAGTGTCACTCCCCTCTGGGACATCTTCAGACCTGAAAGAGAGATGCCAAGGACCCCCAGAATCTCCCCGCCCCGCCCCCTTCGCCTCCCCCACCTCCCACCAACATTTCTGTTTCCTGTGTCTTTCTGGGTGTGGTTTATCCATTCGGCAGCTCAAAGTTCCTAAAGAGCAGGCTGAGTTTATTTGTACCCCCCCCCCCCCCCCCCGCAGCCTGCAGCGAGGAATGAGACCACCCTTCATCCACTCCCGTGATCCATGCTTGCTGAGCTCGGATATGGGTGGGCACAGTTCACCGTCCAGAGACCACGGTCAGGAAACCTCGGCCCTAAAAGCTGAGAGCTGGTGAAAGGAAAGGAAACCTGCCCTGTGGGGACTGGCTCCTAGCAAGAGAACCCCTGAGCCTAAGGAACAGGCCACCAGAGCACCAGGCCCTCCCCCTTGTACGGTTAAGTAAGCAGATGGGGTCCAGGACTCTGGCCAGCTTGTTCCTCGATAGGCCTGCTCTGTTGGGCAGAGGGATGATAATCTGGCCTCCGGCTTCTGTCCATTTCATCTTCTTCAGATCATTCCCAGTACCTTTCTTGGCCTGTAATCTTTCTGTTTCTTTAGTTATTTATTAACTGTCTCTCGAGAAGGAACCCTCCTCCCAAGTAGTTAGGGACCTTGTCTGATTCACTGTGAACCTCCGGTGCCTGGTTCACTGCAAACACACAGTAACCATTGGTTGAATGAGTGAATGAAGGGTAACACCATCTCTCCCTTACCCCACCTTGGACATCCTTCAGACACCTCTAATTCAATGTCCTTGAAACCGAATTTCCATTCTACCCCGGTCTGGATTTCTCATCTCCAGAAGGAAACCCACCAGGTACCTCATCCCTTTATCCTGAAATCTGAGAGTCACCTTTGACCTTCCCTTACCTACACTTGCTTCCTTCTGCCAGTTACTTTGTGGTGTTCTTCCTAAATATCCCTCAAACTCTTAACTTCTCTCCATTGCCTACTCCTGCTGTGATTCAAGCCACCATCTTTTCTCCTTTTCTCAGCTGAATTATTCCACTGCTTCCCAATGGGTCTCTCTGCCCCTAGCTTCATCGCCTGCAGTCTGCTTCTCATCTCACTGCCAGAGTGATCTTCCGGAAGTAGAGATGTTAATGAAACCCTGAGTTTGGAATCCAAAGAGCTATGGGACTGAGGCTTACTGCTTAGGTGGGACTCCATGAGTCTGTGTAACCAGGCCCCTGCCAGAGCTTCCTGCACCATTCAAACCAGTTCCCCAAATCCTTTTCCCTCCTGACCCATAGCCCCAGTACAGAGCCCCGTGCCCCCCACACCACATGAAGTCACTTTCTTCTGCTTTGTAAGTGGCATTCCCTCTGCGTGGAACACCCCTTCCCTTCTCCACTTTTACTCTCTAAGACTGCAGTGTGACTCCTCAATGAAGCCCTTCTTGACCCCTGAATGGCAAGTCAACTCAGCCAGGTGCTAAGTGCAGGATTTTGGAGTCAGACCTGGATGCGAACGCCAGCTCTGCCCGTGTGGCCAGGCCACATGGCTGGCTGTGTTGCTGTAGAAGAGGAGACAGCGGCAGCCCTCCAGAAATCTAGAGTAGCAGCTCCTCTCACCAGCAGCTCAGTTTGTGCTCTCTGGACAGCAGGCTGGCTCAGGGCTCTGCAGGTATAAGGCACTGTCCTTCCTATATGTGTCTATGTGACAGACAGACAGGTCTTATGCTCGTCCCTCCTCCCTTCTCCACCACCTCCACCCAGATACTGCTTTTCCATGAACCCTTTGTATACACCCCCTTGCACACGTGCGTGCGTGCATGCACACACACACACACCCAAGCTGAGCTTGCTGCCAGACCCCACATTCTGGTCCTTCTTATAGTCAGTGGGATATTGACATGCTTATAAACTGAAGACAAGCACAAGTCACTCACTCTGAGCCATCATCAAAGCCCTCATCGGCATCAGGCCCCACGCTGTCTAGGGCAGAGCATACTCCAGCAGGCAGACTGGGCCTCCTGTACAGAGCAGAGCATGTTGCCACCAGCTAGACTCCCACCATACAGCTAGACTCCCACCACTTCTCGTGGGTCCTCCCAGAGTCTGTATATATACAGAAATACTTTTACATAGAGGATAATTATCTATGCACCTGCTGAATCTTGCTTGCTGATTTCACAATGCATCTCGGAGGCTGTTGCATGTCTGTACACAAAGATCACCCTTGTGCTTTATCATGGTTAAATAACTGTTTTGTTATACGGCCGTGTTGCACTTAATTTAACCACTCCTGCTTAAATCACCAGGGAGTTTAGGCTATTTCCAGTTTTCCGGGCCATCATGCATGCATTGTCTGTCCACATGCAAGAATAACTTCCTAGAATTGGAATTGCTGAACATGCCCTTGGATTTCTTTTTTAAAATAATAATTATTTGGCTGCACTGGGTCTTAGTTGCAGCACACGGGATCTTTGCAGCACACATGTCTGAGGCATGCAGACTCTTTGCTGCAGCTTGTGGGATCTAGTTCCCTGACCAAGGATTGGATCCGGGCCCCCTGCGTTGGGAACATGGACCCAGTCAGTGGACCACCAGGAAAGTCCCTTGCATTTCTTTTCCTTTTCCCTTTTCTTCCCCTTTTGATAAATTTTGTCTAAGTATAGCTTAGATATCAGAAAGTGCGAAAACTTAGATGTACAAGGCAAACACACGTGTGTCACGGCATGAAGATCAAGAAACAGAATGTTAGCAGAATCGTAGATGCCCCTTCCCTGAGTCCACCCAGGATAATGCCTGTCATGACTTCTAACACCATCCGATGCCTTTGTGTGTATTGAAACTTGTATCAAGTGAATCATAACAGTTTGTTCTCTTTGAGGTCTGGCATGGAGTTGTGTGTAGTTCAGATCATTTATTCTTCTTGCTGTAAAATACAGCACAATCTATCCACCTGTTCTTCTGTCCATGGTCATCAGGATTGTTTCCAGTGTGGAGCTGTTATGACTAAAGCGGCTTTGAAAATTCTGATACATCAGTTCAGTTCAGTCGCTCGTTCGTGTCTGATTCTTTGTGACCCCATGAACCGCAGCACGCCAGGCCTCCGTGTCCATCACCAACTCCTGGAGTTTACCCAAGCTCATGTCCATTCAGTCGGTGATGCCATCTAACCATCTCATCTGTTGTCCCCTTCTCCTCCTGCCTTCAGCCTTTCCCAACATCAGGGTCTTTTCAAGTGAGTCAGCTCTTCGCAGCAGGTGGCCACAATATTGGAGTTTCAGCTTCAACATCAGTCCTACCCATGAACACCCAGGGCTGATTTCCTTTAGGATGGACTGGTTGGATCTCCTTGCAATCCAAGGGACTCTCAAGAGTCTTTTCCAACACTACAGTTCAAAAGCATCAATTCTTCTGCACTCAGCTTTCTTTATAGTCCAACTCTCACATCCAGACATGACTACTGGAAAACCCATAGCCTTGACTAGACAGACCTTTGTTGAGAAAGTAATGTCTCTGCTTTTTAATATGCTGTCTAGTTTGGTTGTAACTTTCCTTCCAAGGAGTAAGCATCTTTTAATTTCATGGCTGCCGTCACTACCTGCAGTGATTTTAGAGTCCAGAAAAAAAAAGTCAGCCACTGTTTCCACTGTTTCCCCATCTATTTGCCATGAAGTGATGGGACCAGATGCCATGATCTTTGTTTTCTGAATGTTGAGCTTTAAGCCAACTTTTTCACTCTCCTCTTTCACTTTCATCAAGAGGCTGTTTAGTTCCTCTTCACTCTCTGCCATAAGGGTGGTGTCATCTGCATATCTGAGGTTATTGATATTTCAGGCAATCTTGATTCCAGCTTGTGCTTCCTCCACCCCAGCGTTTCTCATGATGTACTCTGCATATAAGTTAAATAAGCAGGGTGACAATATACAGCCTTGACGTACTCCTTTTCCTATTTGGAACTAGTCTGTTGTTCCATGTCCAGATCTAACTGTTGCTTCCTGACCTTCATACAGGTTTCTCAAGAGGCAGGTCAGGTGGTCTGGTATTCCCATCTCTTTCAGAATTTTCCACAGTTTATTGTGATCCACACAGTCAAAGGCTTTGGCATAGTCAATAAAGCAGAAATAGATGTTTTTCTGGAACTCTCTTGCTTTTTCGATGATCCAGCGGATATTGGCAATTTGATCTCTGGTTCCTCTGCCTCTTCTAAAACCAGCTTGAACATCTGGAAGTTCACGGTTCACGTATTGCTGAAGCCTGGCTTGGAGAATTTTGAGCATTACTTTACTAGCATGGGTAGGTGCATTTTTAATTGAGGGAAATTGTCTAATTGCCCTAGCAAACATACTTTTGTGTCCATTGACCCTGTCAAAAATAAGCTGGGAAGACATTCCCCTATGTCTTCACTAATAACGGGCCTTCTCGAATATTCTGACTTCTACCAAGCTAGGTCGAAAAAAGGAGAACTCATAACAATTGACTGAATTTCTTTGGTGGAGTTTTCTTGAGAGTTTTTCATATTTAAGAGCCATCATGGACTTCCCTAGTGGCACAGTGGATAAGAAAACACCGGCCAGTGCAGGGCTTCCATCCTTGGTCCGCGAAGATCCCATGTGCCGCAAAGCAACAGCCCATGGGTCACAACCGCTGAGCCCCATGCTCAAGGGCCCAGTAGCCACAACTGATGAGCCCCTGAGCCGCAAGTGCTGAAGCCTGAGCACCTTTGAGTGTGTGCTCCACAACAAGAGAAGCCACCACAACGAGAAGCCTGCACACTGCAATGAAGAGTAGCCCTTGCTAGCCACACCTAGAGACAAGCCCACGTGCAGCAAAGAAGACCCAGCACAACCAAAAATTAATGAATTTTTAAAAAGAGTCTAAAACAAGATATTTTATTTAAAAAGCCATTTTGATTTCTATTTGTGTGAACTTTGAAGGAATTTTAAATGGCAGTGCAGGGACTCGAGTATGTTTGTATGCTGAAGCAAAGGGCCCATTGGAGGAAAACGAGTGACGCTGCAGAGAGGGAAGGGAAGGAGGTTGGGGAGGACGGGGGAGCACATAACAGGGAAGCAGGCCCTGGGCAGGAGGACAGACCTGCTTCATCAGAGGTTGGGGGAGGGGAGAGCAGGTGGCCAGGGAGCTGGGGAGCATCCCAGGTGCAGAGGAGACATGGCCAGGGTGGCCACGTGTGATCTACCTTCTTGGTGACGTGGGAGCCATCTGGTGGGAAGGGGGCCCCGGTGAGATGAGAAAGGTTTGGAGCTGACTCAGGGGGAAATGTGTTAGGGACTCGGCCAGTGAGAATGACAACGATTGCCTCGTGCCCTGAGGACCCAGGCAGGATGCTGGAGTGATCCTAGACAGAGAGTGAGGTTGTGTCCTAGCTCCTGTTATTAAAGTGCTGGGTCACCTGGGCAGGTTTCTTTGTCGTCTTTGAGGCTCAGTTTTCTGACCTGCCAAATAGAGTTGGATTAGCTCTTTGATTCTAATCAGCCGTGAATTATGATCAAGTTAGTTTTCGTTGTTTGGTTATGAATGAGAAAAATAAGTGCGAGGAACGCATTTTTTTTCATATAGTCAAGTACAGTTTAAGAACTGTCATTTATTTAGACTTTCATTAATTCATTTATTATTAAGCCTTTTTTTTTCTTGTGAGATGTCATGTCTTTTAGGAAGAGCTGGTGATAGCAGATGGTACATCGTACTCTAACTTGTGCGAACAAAACACTGGCAACCCTAAGGTAGCTCCCTCAAAGTTGTTCTGAAATTTTATGGTCAGTGAAACGCCCACATCTGGGAATTTCTGGACTAGATACTTCCAAAGGTCCATCCCACCTTGGAAAACCATGGTTCTACAGGGGCTGGTCCTCTTTTCATGTTGAAATGGAAGGAGCTGATTTGAAGGCCTAGTCAGGAACAGATGATTGGCACTTCACCCTGCCCTGGACCTGGCAGCCACGAAGAGTCAAGGACCCACAGCAGAGGGGGTGGGGGTTCTTTCTCCTGACCCTCAACATCCCCTCCTTGGGTTGCAGACTGGCTGGCGCAGGCTCTGCCAGCCCTTGAATATTTCAGTCTTTAGCCTGAACCCAGATGCAGAGTCAAGAGGAACAAAGTGAGTCTGGAGGCTGTTCTCCCTTCCCGGAGTGCGGCAGGGTGGGTGGGAGGGCCAGGGAGAGCGGACTTGGGAGGGGAGAGCTGGCTGCCTATGAGGCCTGAGTCCAGCCCATCCTTCCTGCTTTTCTCCCTGGGCTGAGCCCACTGGCTGGAAGCCACACAAGGACCAGAACATGCTATAAACTGACCAGTCGCTTTACCCGAAAGCTGGTTGACTAAATGACCTCATTGATGATTGACTAGTGGATGATTCATGAATCACTGACCCACCAATCTCCCACCTGTTGAATGACTGACACATCAACCTGACAGCAGGCATCTAACACCTTTGGTTTCTTCATCTATAAAATGGGGCAGAAACTGAGGACTAGAGACGTGAAGCAGCCGTGGCTGGCACAGGTGGAGCCAGGCTCCATGTCTCAGACACGTGGCCCCTGCTTCTTTCTCCCAACCATCTCCTCATGGAAACAGGCCCTAAGAGCACGTGTGAGTCCAATGAGTGGACTTGGCAGGGGGCCTCCGTGGCTCTCAGCAGACAAAGGGGACCGTCAGCTCCTTCTGTACATGCTTGTGTGTGTGTGCGCGTGCACACACACACACACACGCTCCTTCGTGCTGTGTTCTGTCTTCTCTCTGTGTATACCCAGGAGGCCAGGATACACCTTTCTGTGTATTGCATCTTCAAATCTAAGAGGGAGAACTGGGCTCTGTGTATGTCAGGCCCCTAGTCCTGGGGTAGAGTGGCCACATAGTCTCCAATCTGCACCATTTGCCAAAGGAGAGCTCCAGGGTGGGACTGTGGGCACACTGGGCCCTTGGAGGCTTCCCTTAGGGGATGGGTGGTGGGATCTTGAGAGAGCAGGCTGGGCAGCCTGCGGAGCCGTGGGGAAGGAGGGCCCTGCTGTGTGCCTGGTGCAGGGGGACCGTCAGGGGGACCCGACCCACTCCTTCCCTTCGGTCCCACCGTTTGGCAGGAAAGACTGACCCATGAACAGGGGCCATGTGGGGAGCGGGTGAACAGGCAGGCAGAGGGGACCTCACAAGCTCTGCCTGCGAGCTGGTGGGAGGGCCGTTTCCGCAAGAGGTCATCAAAACTGGTGTTAAGGGACAAGGGGGAGATAGCCATCCAGGGAATGGAGGTGGCGTCTCAGTCTTAATGACACACCTCGCCCACCTACATATGCAGCTGGTGCTGAAGGTGGAAATAAGCTTGACAAAAGGCCTGAGACCTGGGGAGAGTGGCCAGTCCAGCGGCTCTCTCATGAGAGCAGCACCGGAATGCCCTGGGGGCTGTGTGGAAACAGAGTGCCGGGTCCACCCAGGGCGTCTGATACAGCAGGTCTCCAGTGGTGTCGGAGAACCAGCATTTCTGATAAGTTCCCGGATGTTGTTGCTGCCACTGGCCCAGGGACCCAGCTGCAAGAAGCAGTCCTCTTATCCACTCTCCTCATTTTGTAGGAAGCAAAACAGACCCAGAGAATGGAAAGCACTCGTGCAGATCACTCTCAAATGACCAGAACCCACGCCTCCGGGCTCAGCGCCCTCCACCACATTACAAGGCCCCCTGGATGGATGCCGCAGGGTCACTGTCCTGAGAACAGCCCCAGGAAAAATCCCTTGGAAGTCAGTGCAGCCTTAGGCAACAGCACAACAAACCTGCTGTCCTGGGCGGGCAGTCTTCCAAGTGTCCCGTGGCCACCCAGCCTGTCTGCCTGGCCAGCAGCCTGTACCTGGGTGTGCTGCCAGCTCGGCTTCCCCAGTGGTCCAGTGCGATGCTGGCAACATCCCAGGCAGGCAGCAGGGTCAGCGGGACAGTGTTGGCAGAGAGGCCAGTCGAGAAGCGTCTCACAGGAGGCTTGTGTGAGCCCTGCAAGGGTCCTGCCTGGATGCCCGCTCCTCACTGCTGCCCTCCAGAAGTGCCAGACCCAGCCTCAATTGCATATATCACCCCAGTGGTCCCAAGCTGGCATGACTCAACATAGGAATCGATTTTAACCCTCGAAGGAGGTGTCAGCTTCCAGCTCAGAGCTGAGCACAGCGGCACCAGGGAGTGCTGCCCTCATCCCTCAGGTGGGCTGGCCCCCACTGCCGGCCGCTTCCTGGGGGGCCAGGGGACCCCTGGGCGGCAGCTCCTGCTCCCCATGGCTTCCTCTCTGCCCTGAAGCCCCTCGTGTCCCCCATGAAGCCCCTGCCCCAGGTGCAGTCAGTGCCCCTCCCCCCTCAGTGTGCCACGTGGCATTTCTTTGGTGACAGTTGCTGTGTTTACTGCTTCCCTTCTGTCTCTTTCCTGAACCCAGAGCTCCGACCTCACAGCAGGCCCGTGAGGATGGGGCCAAGACAGGAGTAAACTGCTTATCCAGGATGAGTTAGAAAATGCCTTCTGCTCTGGTTTGCCTGGAGCCCCTGCTCCGACACCTTTCCAGCTCCGTGTCACTCTTGGATCCCCGCCAGCTCCCTTGGGTCCCTCCTCATCGTGGGCTCTGAGGGACACACTAGCTCGGACTCACAGTGTGCAAGCTGTCTTTACTGCCTTTCTCTTTTCCTCCTGCCGGGCAGGGACACTGAGAGGTGGGAGCCTTCTCTTCTGGAACCCTGCCTCTGCTGGGGCCAGCACTGTAGGAGATTCAAGAGACCCGGGTTGGGGATACGGGAGGACTTGACTCCTGCACTCAGCTCCCCGGGGCAGGGACAACAAAACGCTCTGGGTTTTGCTGTTTCTGTTGAAGTGCAAGCAAGTTCACGTTGAAGCCTGATGCTCTGCCAGCCACTGGGGAGAGATGAGTGTGACACACTTCCAGCTCTCATGGACTTAGCTCAGTACCTGTGTGACCTTAGGCAGATTGCTTAGCCTCTCTGAACCCCTGGTTGTTGCTCTTCTGTAAAATGAGGATGGTAAAATATTTACTTATAGGAATGTCCTGGGGATTACATGAGATGATGCTTGTGTAACTATTAGTCAAAGGTGCCTGCCACATGACTACTCATAAATGGTGACTGAAAAGCTGTCTTGTGTCCAACCAGTCCATCCTAAAGGGAATCAGTCCTGAATATTCATTGGAAAGACTAATGCTGAAGCTGAAACTCCAATCCTTTGGCCACCTGATGTGAAGAACTGACTCGTTTGAAAAGACCCTGTTACTGGGAAATATTGAAGGCGGGAAGAGAAGGGGACGACAGAGGACGAGATGGTTGGATGGCATCACCGACTCAATGGACGTGAGCTTGAGTAAACTCCGGGAGTTGGAGATGGACAGGGAAACCTGGCATGCTGTAGTTCAGGGGTCGCAAAGAGTCAGACACAGCTGAGCGACTGAAATGAACTGAACTGAACTGATAAGAGAGGCTCACAAGGAAAGTGATGATAACAGTGTTGCTGTTCAGTCGCTAAGTTGTGTCTGACTCTTTGTGACCCCTGAACTGCAGCATGCCAGGCTTCCCTGTACTTCACCATTGCCCAGAGTTTGCTCAAACTCATGTGTGTTGAGTCGGTGATGCCATCCAACCATCTCATCCCCTGTCATTCCCTTCCCCTGCCTTCCTACAGCGAATGGGAATATGTGTTAGGATTGTAACAAATGCAGGAAATGCCCTGCAAAGGGTCAGCTCCCCAACTTGAGATGCGCCCACACCAGGCAGGGCAGAAATCCATCGGGGTGTGGATTCCCGCCGACAGTGGGCTGGCTGCTGGGGCCCCAGGGCCAGTCCTGAGATTCTGGGGGCTCACAGCCACACTGACTCCATAGCCTTGGGCGGTTCCTCCCAGGACCCCGCAGTGCCTGCAGACTGTCTTACTGCCCACGGCAGCCCTTCCTCACAGGGAGCAGCAGTCTCCGCGTCAGGGTGTCCCTCCCAAGCTCTTGCCTAAGTGGCCACGCTGTCTGCTGCTAGCAGGTACAACAAGTCCTCGAGAGGCAGGCTTAGCTTGGCACCCCCACTCCAGCATGCATGCCAACCGGGTAAGTGCAGAGCCTGCCAGGGAGTCATTCTGAAGGTCATGTATGGCCTCACTTCAGGGGTCTACCAAGTTGGTGGCCCCACTGGCTGGCCAAAGATTCTGGGAGAAACTCAAGTTCCTCCTCTGCATGACTTTGACCGGCTCATGCAGGGGATAACCCCCAGGGAAGTGAGCCTCAGCAGGAAATCCTAACTCACCGGCCAGCCGCCCTCTGGGGCCTTGCCTGCCTTCACACTTACGGACTGCATCCAGCGTGTTGGTCCACTCTGCTCGTTTCCTCCTGGGCTCCTTTACGGGGCTTCCTGAGGGCTCAGGCCCTCCAGGCACCTGGACGCCTTAGCTCTCGGGCTCAGGAGGAAACTTGAAGAGCCATACTGTCTGCCAGGTGACATAGCTCCTCCATCCCTGTGGGAGGACGGCTTGCCAGGGCCTGGGCCTCCCGCCTAGGAAGTGATCACAGGCCTATGGAGGCCTGAGTCTCTCCTGAGAGGGGACCTCTTGACCTCTGCTTTGTCTGATCTCCAGGCCTGATGCCAGATCTCAGGCCACCTAAGTCAAGAGTGGGGCATGTGGGCTGTAGCAATGATCTCTTATACACACACATTTACAAATGCTTTCCCCTGATTTTCTCCTCGTGATCCCCTAGGCAGGGACCACTGTCTTCAGGAGGTCAGTTTCTTCAACTCTAAAATGGGAGCAATCACACCTCCCTAGCAGGGCTGTGTTAGGAATTAGAGGTGATGCTCACAAAGCATGGCCCTTACAGGCTGTCAGATGAGTCCCCATCCAGAGAGGTGATTTCTCTAGTTTGGTTGGGCCCAAACTCCCCCTCATGTCAGACCCATTTGTGATGCTGGGGGAGAGGGGGAGCTTTTTATTCTATGTCTGGGGGGAGGGGGCTGCTGGGATCCCCACACTGGGACAGCACCCATCACCCTGGACGTAGCACCCCCAGAAACCCTGGCAGGGGCAGGGGCCAGAGTCCCTGGGGATAGAGGAAGGCACTCCCAGAACCCTGGTGTAGGACAGGAGGCCACTGAGCTTGCACCCCCAGGGTGGGCAGCCTGGTAGGGAGGCTGGGATGTCAGGCCGGCCTCAGCTGGGGTGGTCCCAGGGCACTCTCAGAGGGCATCCTGTCCCACAGCCAGGCCTTTGAGCTGTTTTGGACACACACACACTTCATTGCTCAGCCATTTCAATTTCTTTTTGGCAGCACCATGCAGCATGTGGGATCCTAGTTCCCTGACCAAGGCTCAAACGCACGCCCTGTGCACTGGGAGAGTGGAGTCTTAGCTGCTGGACTGCCAGGGAAGGCCCTCAGCCATCTCAGAGCAAAGCTGGGAGATCATGCAAGCTCCCCACCCTCTGGCTTCCTGGCTCCCTTCACAGTTCTGGGCCGGGAAGGAAGGGAGGGACGAGGGTGTTGCAGGCCCAGAGCATTCCTCAGGGTGGAGGTAGGTGAGAAGGGGCACTGGAAGCCCCTGGTCCCTCAGGGCCCTCCGAGGGCTTTGTCTGGTACCCCGAGAGCAGGAAGTGCCCCACCCTGGGGCAGTCCCTCCGCAGCCTCTGGGTGGGCCTGGCCCACTTCCCCCGCCAAGGGACACACCCGGGCTGATGGGCTCTGCAGCTGCTGGAGAGAGGTTAGCTAGGCAGGCTCCTTTTGGCCTCAGCCTCTGGGGTTTCCCCCTCTGGGGTAGGAGAGGACCTGATTGGTATGGTGGTAGTAGACTGGCAGAAGCACAGATAAAATAGTCCAGCCAGCCTCTGTGGATTCCAGCAAGCATCAGCTGAACCCCAGATGCTCTGGGAGTCCAAACTGGAGAGGAGGGTTGGGAAGCATTTGTTCCCAAGATCGCACTCCATTCACATGGAGATGCTGCTCTGCGTTCACAAGACACAAAAGGGTTCAATGACCCCCACTCCCATCCTGAAAGTGACACGTCATTCATCCACTCATTTCAACAGACCCTTGCTGACAGCCACCCTGGAGCTGGTCTCAGGATTCCAGAGAGTAAGTCTGTGCTGGTGTCCCAGAGTCCACAGTCCTGAAGACACAGGGGTGACCAGGTGTTGGAGGCTGGGCCAGAGGAACTGTGTGGGGAGTGGGGAGCCCAAGGCAGACCAGCACTTCATCCTGGGGTCAGAACCCTGCCTCTTGGCCATGTTTGAGCTGAGCCTCAAAGAGGAAAGAAAATAGGAAGCATAAAGGAGGAGTATGTGTGTGTGTGTGTGTGTGTGTGTGTGTGTGTGTGTGTGTGTGTTGGTGTGGGAGGTAGGGGTGGGAGGCAGACAATAATTTGGGCTTTTTTTGTTTTCTGCTGAATAGTATACCAATGTAAGGGCTTTCCAAGTGGCACTAGTGGTAAAGAACCCACCTGCCAATGCAGGAGATGTAAGAGACATGAGTTCAATCTCAGATCTGGGAAGATCCCCTGGAGGAGGAAATGGCAACCCACTCCAGTATTCTTGCCTGGAGCATCCCATGGACAGAGGAGCCTGGTGGGCTGCAGTCCATGGGGTGGCAAAGAGTCGGACACAACTTAGCAACTAAAACAACAAGAAGTATGAGATTTCCACATACAGTATATTATTATTAATATGCATTATATGTATGATATATGTTGTGTAATATTACATATATATATGGAGAGAGAGGGAACATGAGAGATATTTATTACAAGGAAGTGACTTGCACAATTGTGGGGGCTGGTTAGGTGAGTTAGAAATTCACAGGACGGGTGGCAGGCTGGACCCTCTTGGGCAGGACCGACCACTGCAGACACAGATGGAATTTCTTCTTCTTCAGGGTGACCTCAGCTTTGCTATAAGGCCTTTCGCTGGTTGGAAGAGACCCACTCAACATTATGGAGGGCAACCTCCTTTGCTCAAAGTCACCTGACTATGGATATTAACCACATGGACAAAATCCCTTCCCAGCAATCCTCTAGGTTAGCATTGATGGACTAACTGGTGATGAGAGTCTGGCCAAGTTGACAGGGAAGACTAACCATCACACCCAGAGGCCGAGAGCTGCTGAGGACCCGGTGGCGAGAGGCAAGGGGCAGTCTCAGCCTCAGTGACCACGGCTTTCAGGCGCCACCAGCCTCCCCCAGACCGTTGCCCTGGTTCAGCCCTGCCTGCTCTTGTACTTCTCCCTTTCGTCCGCTGTGTGTGCGTGTGTGTTGGGCGGTGGTGGAAGGGTCTGGGGGGCAAAGCAGGCTCCCCCGTCCCGAGGGCTTCACACAGATGTGTGCCCTTCGCTCCTTCAGGACTCATGGAGCCCAGGGGCTGAGCTAACAGCTGGTGCTCAAAGCTGCCTCCTCTGGGCAGCCCTGGCACCCTGGCCTTAGAGGAGTGCCTCAGCCTCGCACACACAGCCTGTCTGCTGCTCCCTAAGCATTTGCCTGCCCACGGGGGGAGAAGAGGAGCCCCAGTTCTCACGCCGAGGGCCCTGCTTCCACACCGCAGAGGACAAGAAGCAGCTGATGCAGGGCATAGCCCAGGTTCTTTCCCCCACGTGCATCAAAGAAGCACAGCAAACACAGACAATACATGCCAAGATATGGGGGCTCCACCTTCTAAGATAAGGCTGAGCCGGAACTCTGAGTGCCTATGAAAAAAGTGCTCCTGGCCACACACGTCACCTGCCTGGAGCCCACTCACCTCCGACCTCTGTGGATGTCACCTGCCAGAGGAGGAGAGCCAAGGTGGCCGGAGCCGGCTGGTACCCTGAGTGTGCGCACCCTCTCCAGCCCACGTTTGGTGGTGTCGTATCGTAGCTTCAGATCAGCCCTCATGGGAATACTTACACCACAGAAACTGGAAAAGTGAAAAAAGTGTTAGTCGCTCAGTCATGTCTGACTCTTTGTGACCCCATGGACTGTAGCCCGCCAGGCTCCTCTGTCCATGGGATTCTCCAGGCAAGAATACCGGAGTGGGTTGTCATTTCCTTCTCCAGGGGATCTTCCCGACCCAGAGATTGAATTTGCATCTCCTGCATTGGGAGGTGGATTCTTTACCACTGAGCCACCTGGGAAGTCCTTGAGCTAGATTTAGGAGAAAATAAAAAGAGAATTCAAAAATCAGAAATTGACTAGAACATCAGCAGTGATCACATTTGGGTAATGGGATTGATGGTTTTATGAGTGATTGAAAAAACTGTTCTTAAAACTTTATTCATAAAAACAAGTAGTGGGCTGAACTTGGCTCTTAGGCCGTAACTTACTGAGCCCTGGTCAAATGGGCATTATCGTAGCTGGATCATGGTTACATAGGAGTTTACCACACTGTTCTGTCTACTTTTGCATATGTTTAGTGTCTTCCTCAATAAAATATTTAAAACAACAACACTAACAAAAATGACTTTCTTTCCCAACTATCTTTAATTATATACATTTTTTCCAGTTTTATGGAGGTGTAGGAGAGTTGGGACCAAATCCATCCCAAGTCCCCCACTCCTGCCCTGTGCTCCAGGGTCCAGGCAGGTGTGAGGCTGCGGTCATCAGGCTCAGTCTCTCTGGCCCCTGCTTACCTCTCCGTGCCTCAGTTTCTCCACGCGCATCTCAGGCTGTGGCTGGGGCTGCGTTTTCACCCGGCCCTGCCGCCTGGTTGTGGCTCTCTGGCAAAGCCCCCCATCCCTGAGTGGTCACGGGCCTGAGGGGAAGAGAAGCCCTGTCTCTGTCTGTCTCAGGGACAGGGGCTGAGAATTTGGGGAGAATTTGGGGAGCTCTGTAGCACTGTGATCCTGGACAAGGAGCTGAGAGTTGGGCCTGGGAGTGTTCAGGGAACTCCAAGTAGGTGACAGAGGCTCGAGCCGCCAGGAGGGTGAGAATTTGGGGAGCTCTGTAGCACTGTGATCCTGGACAAGGAGCTGAGAGTTGGGCCTGGGAGTGTTCAGGGAACTCCAAGTAGGTGACAGAGGCTCGAGCCGCCAGGAGGGTCCCGGGAGGAGGACCACCCACAGCGTGGGCAGCGTGAGAACGTGGGTCACTGAGCCCGCCCTCAGGGAGGAGGACATCTGGGCCCGAAGGAGCCCAACGATAGCAGGGCAGGTGCTGGACGGAACGCGGGGTGGTCCGAGCCCTGCAGGCCTGCGACCCGGCCCTCCCTTGCTCACTCGTGCCGCCGTCAGGCCCTAGCCTGAGAGGGGAGGCAGGGAACCAGCCGCACGTGATTCCTGTTGGCTTTGGGGACCTGGAAGCCTCTGGAGGCTGGAGCGGGAAGTGGGGGAAAGGTCAGAGCGTCGCGCCAGCGTTGGCCTCGCTCCAGAGCTGGTGGGCGGAGGGCGGCCGGCGGCCAGCTGGGCCAGACACCCACAGGCCGGCCCTGGGCTGGCTGTCAGCCACCCAGGGGAGGCCGCGAGACCTCGAGGAGGCCTGGACTGCATCTGCTGTGCTGGTGGGCGGGCAGGTGGAGGTCCTGGGGCTGCTGCTGTCTCTGACCCAGGCTTCTGCAGCCTCAGGGCCTGGCTTCACAATGGGAGGGCTTTCTGGGGATGGAGAGCCAAGTGGTCGGGGTTGCAATAGGGGATCCATAGGTGTGAGGCCCCTCAGAGCTAACTGTCCGTCCCTCCATGCGAAGGGCAGAGGCTCTTGGAGGAGAGACGGGACAGAAAGGAGAGAGGTGGGTCAGGGTTCAGTTCGAGAGTTTCCCCCCTAATGGGTCTGTCCACCCCTGTTTCCCCCGCTAATGGGCTTGTCCACCCCTTCCAGGCCACTGCACACAAGGAGAGGAAGCTGACTGCCCAAGGAACCAAGTTTTATTATCGAAAATGCTCAGTTTCAGCAACAAAATAAATTGTAAGACATGAGAAGAAATAAGAAAGTATGGCTCATACAGAGGCCAAAAAAAAAAACCCAATCGATAGAAACTGTCTCTGGGGAATCTTAGGCTTCCCAGGTGGCACTCATGGTAAAGAACCCACCTGCCAATACAGGAGATGCAGGAGACACAAGTAAGATCCCGAGTCAGGAAGATCCCCCGGAGGAGGAAATGGCAGCCCACTCCAGTATTGTTGCCTGGAGAATGACATGAACAGAGGAGCCTGGCGGGCTGCAGTCCACAGGGTCGCAAAGAGTCGGACATGACGCATATAATCAACTGAGGAATCCCAGACATTGGCCTGACTAGATGGAGACTTTCGCTCAGCTATTTCAAATATGATCACAGACCTTCAGGAAACCCTGTCTAAAGAGTAAAGGCATGAGGATCATGCCTCCCCAGACAGCACCTTCCTGGGGTGGGCTGGCCCGGGGCCACCTGCTCCTCCTGCCGTCCCGCACCCTCTGTGGGCTGCTCAGAGATGGCTGCCATTGGAAATCAGAGCTGGGGGGCACTAGATACCCCTCACGGCCCCCATCCATCAGAGGAAGTGGGAAGGGAAGCAGCTGGTTCAGACTGAAGGGGCATCTGGCCCGCTTCTGCTGAGCTGGGCCCACCCAGCTTGGAGGACAGACTCCATGAGAATAGAAATGGAAAACAGGAGTCAGCTATGGGGAGCAGGGTGGACACTGGACAGGAGGGTCACAGCCATCTTCAGACACCCGGCGCCTTGTGGCTCTGGGAAGGGCCACAGGCTGGCCAGCTTGTCCACTGCTATGTGATGGGGGCTGGCCGCTGAGCCTCTCTGAGCCTGTTGGTTCCTCTGTGAAGTGGATGATGATGCCAGCCCTCCCCTCTCACAGCGTTGCCTGTGAGAATCAAAGGCAGAACCGACCCTAAGGGTGGTTCCTCCTCTCCCACGGCTTTCCCCCCCGGGGAACCCTCCTGGAGGGGAGCCTCTGTCCCTGGGGCACCTTCTCCCTCGGGAGCCGCAGCCTCCAGCCCTCGTGGCTGCAGGATGTTTGCCTACTCTTATCACAACCCACATGCACACAGCAGTGGAGAGCTCCATGTGGGCACCTGGTAAATGGGCCATCCGTGCTGGCTGCCAGGCTTGGGCTGGCCACTGCCCCTGTCTGGTCCAGCAGGACTTGGACATGGCAGGGTGAGGTTCGGGGACCATCTGGCTTGCTGGGAGGCCCGGAACTGCAACAGAAAGCTGACTTAGCCTCAAAATCCCAGGAGGCCGAGAGGCTTTGTCCACCTGGACCACCTGAACTGCTGAGCCCAAGATCTGGGTGCACAGGCCACCTGCAGTGCCCACCTTAGGAACAGAGTCACCCCCAACACTGCCCAGGGTGGGGGCCCAGGACAGGCAGTCACCACAGCCCCAGAGGAGCGTTCTTTGGCTTTGGCTGCAGGGCTGTGCATTTTTTGGGTGAACAGATGTTTTTTCTTAGGATTTTATTTTATTTTTTTTCATGTTTATTTTTTAAATTTATTTATTTATCTATTTTTTACTTTACAATATTGTATTAATTTTGCCATACATTCACATGAATCTGCCATGGGTGTACATGTTTTCCCCTTCCAGAACCCCCCTCCCACCTCCCTCCCCATCCCATCCCTCTGGGTCATCCCAGTGCACCAGCCCCGAGTACCCTGTATCACGCATCGAACCTGGACTGGCAATTCATTTCACACATGATAATTTACATGCTTCAATGCCATTCTCCCATATCATCCCGCCCTCACCCTCTCAGGATTTCATTTTTTAAGAGCAATTTTGTGTTTGTAGCAAAACTGAGAGGAAAGTACAGAGATTTTCCATATATTCACCACCCCCTCAGCTCACACATGCCCAGCCAACCCCCACCCCCATGATCAGTGGGACATTTGTCACCATAGATGAGCCTCTATGCTACATCATTGTCCTCCTGAGAGTCTATATGACAGTTCACACTCGGTGATGCGCATTCCACAGGCTTGGACAGCCTATAATAGCATGTTGATATATATCCATAGATATCTGTATCCACAGAATATTTTTGCTGTCCCAAGCATTTTCCGTGTTCTCGTTTCTCATCCATCCCCCCAGAAACCCTGGGAATCACTGCTATTTTTACTGTCCCTATTGCTTTTTTTCTTTCCAGAATGTCATATAGGTGACGTAGCATTTTCAGATTGACACCTTTCGCTTAGTAACGCATTCGTTTTTAGCGCCAAGTAACACTCCATTGACTGGATATATCACAGTTGATTTATTCATTCACCTACTGAAGGACATGTGGGTTGCTCCAAGTTTTGGAAGTTATGAATAGAGCTGCTGTAAACATCTATGTGAGGCGCTTTGCGTGGGTATGTTTTCAGCTCTTTTGGGTAAATACCAAGGAGCATGATTGCTGGATCATATCTATGGTAAGGGTACAGTTTTGTAAGAAACTGCCCAACTGTCTTCCCAAGTGGCCGTACCATTTTGCATCCCTGCCAGCGACATCTGGGAGTTCCTGTTGCTCTGCATCCTCACCAGCAATTGGTGCTGTTAGTGTTTTTCTGGATTTTGGGCATTCTCATGAGTGTGTGATGGCATTTCTCGGTTGCTTTAATTTGCACTCCCTTAATGTCAGATGATGTGAAGCATCTTTTCATATGTGTATTTGCTGTCTACATGTCCTTTTTTGGCGAGGTGTCTGTTAAGGTCTTTGGCCTGTTTCTTAGTTTTGCAGTTTATTTTCTTATTATTGAGTTTTTAAAGTTCCCTGTGTATTTTACATAACAGTCCTTTATCAGACATGTTTTTCGCAACTGTTTTTTCCCCAGCCGATGAGTTGTCTTCTCATTGTCATGACATTGTCTTTTGCAGAGCCAACATTTTAAAATTCAGTGAAGTCTAGCTGATCGATTATTTCTCTTGTGGTTTATTCCCAGAAATTCATTATCATATCCAAAGTCATCTAGATTTTCTCCTGTGTTGTCTTCTAGGAATGTTAGGTTTTTTGTATTTTATATTTAGGCCTGAGATCCAGTTTTAGCTAAATTTTGTGAAAGATTTACGGTCTGTATATAGATTCATCTTGGGGGAAAGATTCTGTATCCATTCCAGGGGGCAAAATCCACTTTGCTGCTCTCCTTTAAGGTGGCCTAGGCAGAGCAGTCTGCGTGCTAAACAGCCTGGTGAATTTTGAGCTTCTGGGATCAGAAGGGCTCATGCCTTGCTCCTGCAGAGGGTTATTTCCAGGGAGAGACCTCTCCTCCCGCTTAGGTAGCAGGTCAGCTGGACTCTCAAGCATTTTCTCTTCCTATAACTAACCCCCTGGTCAGCAGTTGAGTTCTTAACATATGGGATGGAAGGAAGGAAAGAAAGAAGGAAGGAAGGAAAGAATGAAGGAAGTAGGGAGAGAGGAGGAGGGAGGAGAGAGATAGGAAGGAAGAAAATCCTCAAAAGAAATCGAGAGTAAAAAAAAATTTTTTTTGTACTACTTTAGTTTTTATCTTCTATGCTTTTCCTGAAAAATAAGTGAAAGTGAAGCAAAAGTCACTCAGTCATGTTGGACTCTTTGTGACCCCATGGACTATACAGTCCATGGAATTCTCTGGGGGATCTTCCCAACCCAGGAATAGAACCCACTGGGTCTCCCGCTTTGTGGGAGGATTCTTTACCAGCTGAGCCACCAGGGAAGCACTAAGTAATGTGTGTGTGTGTATGTGTGTGTGTTTCAGTGGAGAAACGTGACCAGGAGTGTCTGTGTCATTTGCTGTCTGGCCTCAGAGGCTCCTGATCGCAGGGGCTGGTGTGCCCGTGAGTGTGAGGCGGCTCCCTGGGGCCCCGGACTTAATTTTCCGTAAAAAGCAACAGGAGAACCACACATGGAAAGGAGTAGAGGCCAGAAGTAAAAATACACTCAGACCCTTGAAATGATCTTCCTTCAACTACATAATGAAACCTGAACACAGGCATGCTGGTTGGGAACATTTCTGGGAAAGAAAGTCAAACTTTCTTTCCTAATCCCTGCAAGAATTGTACCCCACCCCAGGGTGCCTAGCCTTCCTCAGCATCCAAAAACCTGCCTAGCCTTCCTCAGCATTTCATACTGGAGATCGCGAGGGAGCACCTCTTTAGTAGTATCATATAGGAGAACATGAAAAGGAGGAACAGTCGGAGGACTTCCCTGGTGGTCCAGTGGTTAAGAATCTGCCTGTCAATGCAGGGGATATGGGTTCGATCTCTGGTTGGGGAACTAAGATTCCCACATGCCCTGGAGCAATTAAACCCAAGTGCCACAGCTACTGCTGGAATCAATATTACCAGGAGAAATACCAATAACCTCAGATATACAGATGACACCACCCTTGTGGCAGAAAGTGAAGAACTAAAGAGCCTCTTGATGAAAGTGAAAGAGGAGAGTGAAAAAGTTGGCTTAAAGCTCGACATTCAGAAAACTAAGATCATGGCATCCGGTCCCATCACTTCATGGCAAATAGATAGAGAAACAGTGGAAACAGTGGCAGACTTTATTTTTTTGGGCTCCAAAATCACTGAAGATGGTGACTGCAGCCATGAAATCAACAGATGCTTACTCTTTGGAAGAAAAGTTATGACCAACCTAGACAGCATATTAAAAAGCACAGACATTACTTTGCCAACAAAGGTCCATCTAGTTAAGGCTATGGTTTTTGCAGTAGTCATGTCTGGATGTGAGGGTTGTACTATAAAGAAAGCTGAGTGCAGAAGAATTGATGCTTTTGAACTGTGGTGTTGGAGAAGACTTTTGAGAGTCCCTTGGACTGCAAGGAGATCCAACCAGTCCATCCTAAAGGAAATCAGTCCTGAATATTCATTGGAAGGACTGATGTTGAAGCTGAAACTCCAATCCTTTGGCCACCTGATGTGAAGAGCTGACTCATTTGAAAGACCCTGATGCTGGGAAAGATTGAAGGCAGGAAGAGAAGGGGACGACAGAGGATGAGATGGTTGGATGGCATTACCGACTCGATGGACATGAGTTTGAGTAAACTCTGGGAGTTGGTGATGGACGGGGAAGCCTGGCGTGCTGCAGTCCATGGGCTTACAAAGAGTCGACTGAGCGACTGACTGAACTGAACTGAACTGCCACGACTACGGAAGCCTGCATGCTGTAAGTAAGACCCGTCACAGCCAAATAAATGAAGTAAAAATTTTTTTTAAAGGTAAAAAAGAAAGAACAGTCAGGATCACAAAGTCCAGTGGTCTGCGATCCAGTTATCTTACGGCAGTGGAGCCATTCAGTCGTTCAGTGGAAGTGTATTGATCATTGTATCAATCAGAGTCTCAAGAGCAATCAGATGACACATTCAAAATAGTGCTATTCAAAGATGGACAGTGGCAGACTGGAGGGGTGGGGAGTCTGGAGGAGAATGGATACATGTAGATGTATGACTGAGTCCCTGCGCTGATCACCTGAAACTGTCACTACATTGTTAATCGACTATACTTCAATGTAGAATAAAAAGTTTTTTTTAAAAAAAGAGGGATTGTTTATCAAGATGGAATGTAAGGTGTTCTAGGGGGACAATCTGTGACCTGCAGTGAGTAGCATCTCACCCCTGAAGGAACGAGGAAGTGATCCCATCCCTGGGGGAAAGAGCATGTGGAGGAGAGCACATGCTCGGGGGTCAGCCTGCTTGAGGTGGTTGCGGGGAGTCAGAAATTGGTCCCCGACCCTGAGGCTCTCCTCCCTGGCCATACAGGCTATATGGTCCCGCAGGTCTGTCCCCGGGAGGAGAGCTGGGCAGGGGTGAAGGATGGGTCTAGGGGGGCGGATACAAGACCCCCGCTCAAGGGTCCACAAGGCACCAGCATTCCTGGAGGCTCTTGGAACTCATTAGGGACAAAGTCAGACAAAACCCTTGTTCTGATGGAGGGAACATTCTAGCGAAGGAGATGAACGACAAACAATAAGCCTAATAATCAAGAAAAATATATGGTAGGTTAGGTTACTTCCCGGGTGGTCCAGTGGCTAAGACTTGGCACTTCCAGTGCAGGGGGCCTGGGTTTGATCCTGGGTCAGGATCCTGGGTCAGTTGATCCCTCATGCCACAGCTAAGGTCCTGCAGGCCAGATTTCCCTGGTGGTCCAGTGGTTAAGAATCTGCCTGTCACTGCAGGGGACACAGGTTTGATCCCTGGTCTGAAGATTCCACTTGCCTGAAATGTTGGGCTTCCCCGGTGGCTCAGTGCTAAAGAATCTGCCTGCAGTGAGGAGGCACAGGCAACTCAGGTTCGATCCCTGGGTCAGGAAGATCCCTTGGAGGAGGGCATGGCAACCCACTCCAGTATTATTGCCTGGAGAATCCCCATGGACAGAGGAGCCTGGTGGGCTATGATCCATGGGGCTACAGAGTTGAACACTACTGAAGCAAATGAGCACAGCACTTGGCAGGTTAGAAAGCAACAAGTGCTATGAAAAAAAACAGAGAAGGAGCCTGGAGGGCAGGGGATGAGGGGTGGGGAGCATGAAAGGGGAGGACCTTCACCCTGGAGGGGTATCTTGACATGCCGCAGATCACTGGACCCCCAGGAATTTTAGAAACAGACCCCTGAGTTCCTGTGGTTTTCTCCCCTTTGCACACAACTACTTACCAGTTTTCCGGAGAAGCTATTTCCTGCCATTCCTATTTTATCAGTGGAATGGCAAGGTGACCGAAGTCCCCACAAACTAGACCTGACTGAGGGCTGGAGACTCAGGATACCCCTGAGCTCTGCAGCAAAGGTGTGAGTTGGTCCTGGCAGCTGGAAGTAAAGTGCTTCTGACGGTCTTTTCTAACAGTTACGGAAAAAAAAGTACTTGCCGAGAAGGGCAAGCCTGCACTCATCTTATTAATGCCATGACATCCTATCGGACTCATAAATGGGTCTTTCTTCCTGAGACAGAGATTGAGCAGGTATCTCCAGTGGAGATGGGTGGAATTTCAGCAGTGGAAAACTGGTGGTTTATTATCTGTGTGCTGCTGACATCATGTAACCTTGTGAGACATCGCTGAGCAGTATCTTTGGCAAGAGGCCCAGGACGGCTGAAGAGGAACGGGGGGCAGGGAGTAGTGAGAAGTGAGGTCAGAGGGTAAGGGCCATGGACCCCATCCACATTTAGGGACCTTGGCCTTTCCTCTGAATGAGACAGGGAGCCACTGTAGGGTTTTACGCAGGAGAAACTTAATCTAGATTCATATTTTAGAAGGATCATTTCCTTCTAGACTGAAAATGAAATGAAGGTGGAAACAATGAGTCTAGTTGTGTTGTGCTGTGCTAAGCCATTTTAGTCACGTCCGACTCTTTGGGACCCTGTGGACTGTAGCCCGCCAGGCTCCTCTGTCCATGGGATTCTCTGGGCAAGGATACTGGAGTGGGTTGCCATGCCCTCCTCCAGGGGATCTTCCTGAGCTAAGGATCGAACCTGCGTCTCTTACATCTTCTCCATTGGCAGGCTGGTTCTTTACTACTAGCACCACCTGGGAAGCCCCGATGAGTCTAGTTAGGCTACTGTAAAGACACAGGTGAGAGTTGAGGTGGTGAGAGATGGTTGGATTCTGGATGTATTTTGAAGGATATAACAACAGGGTTTGGGGAAGAGACTGGATACAGGATGTGAAAGAAAGGGAAACTGATGATGACTTCAAGGCTTTGTTCAGGGCAACTAAAAGCATGAATTAGCATCACTGTTTGCTAGTGAACTTCCTTATGCCAAGCTCAGTGCTAGACTTCAGAGAGGGGTAAGAAAGCATGGTGTGTGCCTTATCCTGCTCCCCGCTCCTTGCTTCCTGCCCTCCTGTGCTCTGGAACAGGGCTGGGGAGGAGGACGGACAGACATCTCAACAGATAATTACATAGGATGCTGGAGAGGCCAAAGGAGGGTGTCCACAATTCACCGGGGAAAGTGGAATGCCAAGGAAAGCTCTGAGTTGGTGATGGGTTAGCTGAGTCTCAGAGAATGGGTGAACATGCTCAGCCAAAGCAGAGAGGAGGTCTCCAGGAAATGGGACAGGGAAGGACTCATGTGCTTGGAGATATGCAGATAGCGTGGACTCACGAGCCAGTCTGGACAAGCCGTCCGTGGTTTATCCTGACAACTCTGCACTGTCGAGAGAGCCTGTGGGTTAAAGAGTGGCTGAGGGGTGGCTGGGCTACATAGAGGTGGGCAGGCTACATACAGGTGGGCAGGAAGCTATTTCAACAGTGGAGAAGTGGAAGAAGACAAGCCAGGCCCAAAGGTCTGGAGTGGACGCTAGGACGAGAGAGGTGGCAGTCAAAGGTGATCCTGGTTTCCGGCTTGGGTGCCATGCACAACAGGAACCATGACAAGGAGAGGAGCTCAGTTTGGGGTATGAGCCGGGCAGAGAATGTCCAATATGGTTTGGATTTGTAGCTAAAGGGACAGTTTGGATTGGAGAAAGAAATCCGGGAATAGTCTGTGCTCAAGACATTAGAATCTGAGGATGGGGAGGAGATGAGAACACCACCACTTCCTGGGCAAGTGTGGGGTCAGAGAGGGTTGGCCAGACGTAGGAGAATCAGAGGATGCCGCCTGGTAAGCGTGTCTTATTCTTTCTCTGACCCGCGTCCCTTCTCCAGTCTCCCCAAAGCCCTGATTTCAATTTTCCAAGCCATGTGGTTGAGGGGAGGAGACTTTTTTGGGGGGGTCTAATGACGGTTCACCAGTGGATGGGTAAACTGAGATGTTCTGATGCAAATGAATTTCAGGACATTCGCTGGGAGTCCTGTGCCTCCCAACTTGAACCAGGAGACACACGGATTTAGGAATTGTTGGCAGTCATCTCGAGACCACATGGGGAGAGTAAAACTTAGGATGGAGCCCCCAAAGGAGGCAAGAAATTAGGCTGCCAGTGACATCAAGGTCCAGGACCAGCCTGGGCCACCTTCAGCTTCAGTGTTGGGAGAGCAACACATTTCCTTTATTGTTTAACCAGCTTGTCGTTTCTGATTTGGCAACCAAAACTTTCTAGCGGATATACCCGTCACGAAAGCCAAAGAAATTGAGAAGGTTTTCTTTATGGTCAAATGTCCGAGAGAGAGAGAGAGAAGATGAGCAGCTGGGTCATCTGCAACCTTGGCTGGAGCATTTGCAGTGGACACAGCACATGACAGTGGAGAGAACCAGAGGTTTGGAGTTGGACACACTGCTTCTCTCCCTAGCAGTGCGATCTCCTGGGCCTCAGCTATGAAATGGGGCGACGCCCCGCTCACTGGCCCCGGGAGGATTAAAGGAGATCATCATCCAGCATCTGGCATTGAGCTCACGGCACGGTGTGGCAGGGACAGACGTCAGGCTGCCCCGGGCTGAGTGCGTAAGAAATGAGGAAGCAAGACAATAAACAGACTAGTCCTTCAAGGAGGTAAACACAGTTCACAGAGAACAAAAAACAAACAGCCCCCGAACAAGAAGTTTCGCTCAATTGCCCTCTAACAGACACACGAATCAAAGTGCTGAGACGTCGAGACACAGAAACTCAGTGGGCAGGAATGAAACCGGTTCCCTCTGGATAGTTGTTTCACAGTCTCTACAGAATGTTTACTGACCACTGTCTCTGACTTGGTACTCCTCTGCTAAGAAGTCATTGAGCAGTTCTGCTTCACAGGTATGGAAGGGCAGACCTATCCACATTTTTTTGTAGCAGTGTTTGTAATAGCAAAATCTTGGTCTAAATGTCTATCAGTAGGTACTGATTTGTTGTTCAGTCACTCAGTTGTGTTCAACTCTATGTGACCCCATGGACTGTAGCCCACCAGGCTCCTCTGTCCATGGGATTCTCCAGGCAAGAATACTGGAATCTCCTCTAGGGAATCTTCCCTACCCAGGGATCGAACCCACATCTCCTACATTGAAGGCAGATTCTTTACCATTTGAGCCACCAGGGAAGCCCTGGATACTGATTAGATGGTGGTCATTTCTACAATGGAATACAATGCAGTCACTGAAAAGAACTCATGTCTAAAGAATAGTGATAATTGAAAGCATCTGCAAAGACTATGACCCTACCTGCAAAACAATATGCACAGCGCACCTGAGTTTGCCTGCAGGACTCTGGTGTGGCCTTGGAGAAACGGATGGCTGGTTCTCTCTGGGGCGTGGGACTGGGTGTCAGAAAACTCACCTCTTCAGAGAGACGCTCTCATGGAGCTCTCCTCATTCCTTCTCATGGTGTGTGTTTTTTTTTCTTGGCATGTGTTACATTTATAAAATTTTCTAAAATTTGGCTAAATGATTTGAAGGGGATGATGGCTAAAGGAGTTCAGGATCGAGGATGTGTGTGTGAGACAGAAGTGATTGGAGCAGAGAAGGGACTGTGGCCTGTTGATGCACACCTGCTGTGACGCCCTTGGGGTAGCGAACATGTGGGTTCAAGGCCTGACCACACCGCTCACCAGCCCATGCTTGTACGCTGGTGGCCGTGTTTGCAGGTGAGACGCAGATGTTGCTGATACCGGATGACAGTAACATGCCGGCTCCACAGGGTGGACAGAGACAGTGACCTTGAACGAGTGCACACCTGATCGGAGGCAGCAGGCATGGTGACCCCGCCCCTGCACCTGCGGGCTGCATGCACCCCTGCGACTCCGTCCCCACGACGTCCAGTCGGCTCCTTGAGACCCCTGCTCCAGGGCCCCGTCTCAGGCACTGCTTTCCCAACTGCTGCCAGGTTAGGCAGACGATCCTCACTGTGTGCCGTGGGGCCAGGTCCAGCCACGCTCACTTCTGAGCTTCTGACTTCTAACCCATCTCCCTGCTGATGTCCTGCAAGGGGCGGGGCTTGTCAAGGGCACCAGCTTGTCACCTCATCATTGCAGGATCATTGACTGAGCACCTGCCACGTGACCAGGACCGGGCAGGCTGCCAGCGATCCAGAGAGACAAGAGGCTGAGGAGGGCGGCGGGCAGGTTAGGGTCACAAGGTGCGGTGTGTGTGTGTGTAGGATTAGGGGACCTGGGCTCTCCACTGGGGAGACGGGAGAAGCCCCTCACCTCCAGGGCAAAGCCAAGCTCTGAGACAAAAGGCAAAAGCTAAGTGACCAAGGGAGAAAGAAACAAAGACGGAGGAAAGGCAGGAAGTGTGAGGGGACCGGGCGGCAGAGTCCAGGAAGGGTCCCCTGGGAGAGGACACACAGGCCCCACCCCACAGGCTCTGGGGCCTCAGGGGACCATGGGCGGGGTCTCCCCCTCAGGAGTTCTGACCTGTGGCCCCAGGATTAGAGCGGGAGGTCCATAGGCATTGCAGGAAACCTCCCTGGGAGTTACTGCATTTGTGCGATCGTGTGTTCACTAGAAATCTACTTCAGTGTCTGTCACGTTCAGGCCCTGGATTACTGGAGTGTACTTAACAACAGCCATTTGATTTAGAAATTCTGATGATCTGAAACATTACTGGTAGATTTCTGTTCCTTTTTTTGGCCAAGCTACACAGCTTACAGGTTCTTACTTCCCTGACCAGGAGTGTAACCTGGGCCCTTGGCAGTGAGAGCGCAGAGTCCCAACCTCTGGACCACCAGGGAAGCTCCCTGGTAGATTTTTAAACCAAATGTTTTCTGTTATGCTTTAAACTAAGAACCCTGTGATTCAGGTCTGCAAGCATTTACCTTAAGGTTTGGTGGTTAAATTTTGGTAGTAGTTAAAAACCCAGTCGGGGCCCCCTCGGTTAACAATTACTCAGATCATTTCAGACCCTCTAAGGCAAGACTAAGAGGAAGGAAGAGAGTTTTCCCAAGTCTACATGCTGGGAAACAAGGAGAAAACATGAAGGTGATTCTTTTCGGCTCTACTTTTTAAGATCTCAGATTCTGCTTTTACTGACTAATGAAAGGAAAAGCCAAGCTAAGTAACAGGAAAGGACGTATTACGAAATAGACATATAAAATTTAATCCCTTTGGTTTAAAATACATCTTCAATTATACAATTAAAAACAAGACAAAATCAATTTCATAAAACAAAATACAAAATATTGTTATATGACCCGTGTCCCATAACATCTTATCTTAGAAAGCCAGCAATTTAGTTCACATACTTTATTAGAATATTTTAATGGAAGAATGTAACTATTAATCCTGTGTATACAAATAGCCTATTCTACTTCCCTGAACCTAAAGATACCTGCGATTTTTATATCCGTTACAAAATTACACTCTTTAGTATTTTTACGTATTTAAACACGTATAAAAATGTTCCCCATAGTAATACAGTCTCATAAACTCATGAATGCTTTTTAGAACTGTTAGCATACAAGACAATCAAAACCTGGAGGTTCTGAAACGTGATAAAACAGAAGTCATTTCCTGTAGCACAGAGATCTGGAAGCACTCCATCCCGAGTTGCATCTCCTGGTTCACGGTGACAACAGTATGTGCCGTGATCACTGTGTTTATCCCTGCTGAAGGGGAAACCTGACTGATACTAGCAGACACAGCAGACGTGAGCTGCGGTAGTGCTTTTTCCTTTACCTCATTTGTTAAACAGTGCAGACATCCAAATAACAACCTTCTCAAGAGCGTGCAGCATCTCTGTCATCTGAGGTTTTGCTATGCTATGGAATGGTGGCTGTGTTTGGGAAAACCCAGGGAAAGCTTGTGAGCGGGATTCACTAAGCACAGCATGCTACCTGCTGGGTGTAGGTGGCCAGAAATAACTTATCCTCTTGTCTCAAGAAAGTCCTTAGGGTAGACCTCATTGCGTCTCTTCGCTGTATGTACAGACACCACACGTATATATTATCTATTCATATAAGACAGGTATGTACACATTTACAGACACAGGCCTTCAAGACGTATTGCACTTACATACACGCAGCTTTAGCCTGACGGAGGCACACCGTCACCATTCGGGTTCTTCATAAGAGAGGCAGTTGATATGTTCAAGACAGTCGCAGAGGAAGACTTCGGTAACCTGCCCTGCTGGAGTAAACACTTACTGGGGAATGAGATGCCGAGGAGAGAGGGCGCCCCTGTCCCGTGGGGGCACCGCGCCCATGACCTGAGGCGGTCAGAGTCACACCGAGTCTGACGTGCACCGTGCTGAAGAGACAGTTCCATAAATAATGTAGCAGATATCCTAAAGGTTCCCAGGTAACCTAGCAAATCTTGGAACAAAGTTTCCACTTTTAATCCTAAGTATTTATAGCAGAAAATTCAAATATGCTTTCTGGGGTCATCTGAAAAACGCCAATGCAATACATTCTATCTCCAAGCCAAAAGCAGCGCCACCTCCAACTTCCACTGACATCCACCCACGTTTGGAAGGTGGCCGACCGGCGAACCTGTGGCCTGTGAACCCCAAAGGCCCAGGTGACAGCTTCGCTGAGCTCGCTGGGAGTCGTGGGTGGGGCGTCCTCAAATCTCAGTGAGGGTGAGCTTGAACGATCCCCCGGACTCTTCCATCTGCAGCTGGAAGGTGTCTTCATTGGAGTAATGCTTCACGATATTGTCATCCATGTTCACCAGGATCCTGGAAAAGGGAGACGAGACAGGCCTGCTCACTCCTGCCCCCTCTGCAGTCACACCCAAACTTCACAGCTAGCGCTGCCACTTGCTAGCTGTGCCACGTGAGGCAAACTGGTTACACTCCCTACGCTTCACTTTCCTCATCTGTGAAATGGGTATAATAGTAGGGTCAATCTTACACGGTTGTTGCAGGGATGAAATGAGGAGCTCGGGTAAAGCACTTCACGTGCAGGGTGTACAATAAAGAAAACATGCTAGCTGAGTTATTATTTTAGTGTGCAGTAATCATTCAATAAACAGTACTTATTACAGTGACCAAAGTAAGTCTACAGAAGAAGCACATGGTCCAGCTACAGAAGGCACATCAATCAAGTCAACCTACACAACTAGAAGCCACAGCTCCCTGACGACTATTTTCCCCAGTGAGTTACCCTCAAAGTTTACCGATCTACCATCAAGGCCAACCCTTCCCACTAGGCCCGTTGAGGACATTCCACATGCTTTAGAATTAAGCCAAAAAATGCTTACTCTGTACCCTGCTTACCCACGCCAAACAGTACTGACACTTAAGTAACACAGTTCTAAAAACATTAACTTATGAACAAAGAAGCAACATTCCATGATTGAAAACATGACTCATGGCAGGAGGGTGGAGGGAGACGGAGCAAAGGCTTTAATGTTGGTCAAAACAGAACTTGAAGCTTGGCCTTGGCACTAAGCTGCCCCCTGATCCTACAAAAGCTTCCTAGGCTCTCTGGGCCTTGGCTGCCTCATCCAGAAACTGAGTAGTAACCCGTCTTAGAGTAATGGTAACATGAGAATTAAATAACACACGTGTGCCTGGTCCAGCACCCGACTCATGATGGGGGCTCAATAAATGGGGTGGCGACTATTGTCAGCCTTGGTAGATTTTATCATGTGCTCTGGAATTCGGAGCCACTACACTGCTGCCAAGCATGGGAGAAGCAAAGATTCTACTTGGAAAAAATCCACCAAGATGCTCTAGAAAAGTAAATCAACTATATGTGGATAATCTAGTAAGAAAAACTGTATTTTTGCACTGATATTTCTATAACTGGTTCTTGACTGGCACAAATTCAGGTGGACAAAATTAATTTTCTATGACAGTGACATTACTCAGAGGTTCTGTTCTATAACACTGCCATCACTCAGAGAGATTGTTCTATGACACTGACATCACTCAGAGAGGTTGGTCTGACATCACTCAGAGGGGCTGTTCTGTGACACTGACATCACTCAGAGGGGCTGTTCTGTGACACTGACATCACTAGGAGGGGCTGGTCTATGACACTGACGTCACTCGGAGGGGCTGTTCTATGAACTGACATCACTCAGAGGGGCTGTTCTGTGACACTGACATCACTCAGAGGGGCTGTTCTGTGACACTGACATCACTAGGAGGGGCTGGTCTATGACACTGACATCACTCGGAGGGGCTGTTCTATGAACTGACATCACTCGGAGGGGCTGTTCTGTGACACCGACATCACTCAGAGGGGCTGTTCTATGACACCGACATCACTCAGAGGGGCTGTTCTATGAACTGACATCACTCAGAGGGGCTGTTCTGTGACACTGACATCACTCAGAGGGGCTGTTCTATGAACTGACATCACTGAGAGGGGCTGTTCTATGAACTGACATCACTGAGAGGGGCTGTTCTATGACACTGACATCACTCAGAGGGGCTGTTCTATGACACTGACGTCACTCAGAGGGGCTGTTCTATGACACTGACGTCACTCAGAGGGGCTGTTCTATGACACTGACGTCACTCAGAGGGGCTGTTCTATGACACTGACATCACTCCTAGTCTCTGCTCTGACACTGACATCACTCAGAGGGGCTGTTCTATGAACTGACATCACTCAGAGGGGCTGTTCTATGACACTGACATCACTCAGAGGGGCTGTTCTGTGACACCGACATCACTCAGAGGGGCTGTTCTGTGACACCGACATCACTCAGAGGGGCTGGTCTATGACACTGACATCACTCGGAGAGGCTGTTCTGTGACACCGACATCACTCCTAGTCTCTGCTCTGACACTGACATCACTGAGAGGGGCTGGTCTATGACATTGACATCACTCAGAGGGGCTGTTCTGTGACACTGACATCATTCCTAGTCTCTGTTCTATGACACCGACATCACTCAGAGGCTCTAAGGCTGCCAGTCAGCACTCACCCTTTTTTACACTTCTTGAAGATTTTCCCAATCTTTTCTTGGGGAACATCATATTTGTCAGAGATCTAAGAGAACAAAAGAAAAATAATATTACAAAGTTCTGTGTTCATGACTTGACAAAACAATACATTCATACAGTGGTACAGACACTTGGCTTTCTGTTTCTCACATATGCACACACAAAGACACAGATGAGGGCCTGTCTATCCTGGGAAGGGGGTGCTACCTGCCTTTAGAGAGCTGGAATCAGGGGTCTGTTGCTTCCCAAAGTCACAGGTGTCACAACTCTATTATATGGCCATGGTTTTTTGAAATTAATACCTTACAGAGCAGTGTTAGGTTTACAAAGTACAGAGCTGCTCTCTCCACCCAACATCCATGCGCTGCACTTGTCCTGTCTGATGAGCGGACGCTGCTGCAACAAGAAAACTAAAGTCCTCTGTCCACCTCTCTGAGCTGAGAGCTCCATGCGTGTTGACATCCATGTGTGCCCCTCTCTGAGCTGGGAGCTCCATGCGTGTTGACATTCACATTGGCCCCTCTCTGAGCTGTGCGCTCCAAGTGGGCTGACGTCCATGTGGGCCCCTTTCCGAACTGCAGGCTCCATGCATGCTGACGTCCACGTGGGCCCGTCTCCGAGCTGCAGGCTCCATGTGTGTTGACGTCTACGTGGGCCCCTCTGAGCTGAGCGCTCCAAGTGGGCTGATGTCCATGTGGGCCCCTCTCTGAGCTGGGAGCTCCATGCGTGTTGACCTCCATGTTGGCCCCTTTCTGAACTCTGAGCTCCATGCGTGCTGACGTCCATGTGGGCCCCTCTCTGAGCTGGGAGCTCCATGCGTGTTGACGTCCATGTGGGCCCCTCTCTGAGCTGCAGGCTCCACGCGTGTTGACATCCATGTGGGCCCCTCTCTGAGATGGGAGCTCCATGCATGTTGACATCCACGTGGGCCCCTCTCCGAGCTGCAGGCTCCATGCCTGTTGACATCCACGTGGGCCCCTCTCTGAGCTGTGAGCTCCGAGCGTGCTGATGTCCACATGGGCCCCTCTCCGAGCTGCAGGCTCCATGCGTGTTTACAAGCATCCTGTCCAGGCACTTGTACACAAAGGCCTCACTCTGGAGTCAGACACGCCTAAACAGCGTCAGTTCTGACTCAGTTTCCACTGGCAGGTGACCGTTCTAACCCCTGGCCTCCTCTCAACAGGATAGAGAGACCCTACCTCACATACCCCATGACTGTCGTGGGATTAAGGTGTGTCCAGCACAAAGCAGGAGTTCATTTCGGATACGGAATCACCATAAGGAAGGAACTGTTTTATTCCCTAGCTCAGAAGGAACATCCAAGGGCCCTGGCCACAGCCAGGCCGGTGCCTCATCAAGGGCGGAGCCTCTCAGGGGGGCAGTGGGCTCTGGCTGAGGTGTAGCCGTGGGCCCCAGTCCTAGCCCACCTCCCTTCCTGACCAGGGGTGCAGGGTCCACACAGTGCAGTGAGCTCTGGAGGTTTCCTCTCAGGCACAGAGCTGTCTGCACAGGGAGAGGACAGCTACTCCAAGGACCGGGGGCTGATTCAGCCTATGTCAGACGCTGTTATCTGAGCAGCTACTCAGACCGCTCCCACCCAGGGGTCACCACCCTGCCCACCCTTGATCTGAAGAGCACAGCTCTGGGTGGCCCTGAAATTGGGGCCTCAGAAGACCAGCCTGCAGATCACATTCAATCTAACAAAGATATACTGTACACGTCGAACCACATCCAAGCTGTCATCATACACGTTCACCTCTTTTCTGTACCACTGGACGATCACTGTGTTTATGAGACCCCCAGCCCAGGAGATGGGAGGCTGGGATGAATTTCTTAAGTGCTGTGAGTGAGTTGTATTTGGCACAGCGAGTCCCAGTCTTTTCCACACTCTCCTCTCTCTCCATCATCAAGAAATGAGGAAGAGCTATCAGGAGACAAGGAAGCCGGAGGAACCAGGAGAAGTCACAGGAAGCTGAATGACCCAGAGCAGAGGGCGACAGGTGGCACTGGGTGCCGCTGGCTGAGGTGCAGGGGAGGAGCCATGGTGACACCTGGTTCCCCGAGACTGAGCGACAGCACCCCCTGGCTGCCATCCTCTGCACTGCCTTAGTTCTCCCTGTAGCATCCATAAGTTCAGCTCAGTCGCTCAGTCACATCCGACTCTTTGTGACCCCATGTACTGCAGCACGCCAGGCTTCCCATCCATCACCAACTCCTGAAGCTTACTCAAACTCATGCCCATCAAGTTGGTGATGCCATCCAGCCATCTCATCCTCTGTCATTCCCTCCTCCTCCTGCCTTCAATCTTTCCCAGCATCAGGGTCTTTTCAAAGGAGTCCGTTCTTTGCATCAGGTGGCCAAAGTATCAGAGTTTCAGCTTCAGCATCAGTCCTTGCAATGAATATTCAGGACTGATTTCCTTTAGGATGGACTGGTTGGATCTCCTTACAGTCCAAGGGACTCTGAAGAGTCTTCTCCAACACCACAGTTCAAAAGCATCAATTCTTCATTGCTCAGCTTTCTTTATAGGCCAACTTCCACATCCATACATGACCACTGGGAAAATCATAGCCTTGACTAGATGGACCTTTGTTGACAAATTAATGTCTGTGCTTTTTAATATGCTGTCTAGGTTGGTCACAACTTTTCTTTCAAAGAGCAAGCGTCTTTTAGTTTCATGGCTGCCACCTGTAGTGATTTTGGAGCCTCAAAAAATAAAGTCTCTCACTGTTTCCCCATCTATCTGCCATGAAGTGATGGGACCAGATGCCATGATCTTAGTTTTCTGAATGTTGAGCTTTACGCCAACTTCTTCACTCTCCTCTTTCACTTTTATCAAGAGTCTCTTTAGTCCTTCTTCGCTTTCTGCCATAAGGGTGGTGTCATCTGCATATCTGAGGTTACTGCTATTTCTCCCGCATCCATCAGTGCTACCTGGCAAATTACACCATAGCCTCTGCCGATTTCACTGTAGCCGTCTTCCTACCCAGAACCTAAACTCCATTCAGCACTGGGTCATGTACTCCTATATCTCCAGTGTCAAGAACAGTGCCTGGCACAAAGTAGGCCCTTCACAAATGTTTGTTAAATGAATTCAACATTCGGCAGTAGTCAGGGGAAACCTGCTTCCAGCCAAGTTATGGACTCACTTTGAGCTCAAAGATTCTGATGATTCATAGGGGCCCGAGGTGGATACATATCAAGACACAGTGCTGATCCCTTGAATTTCATTCTGGGGCAAAGCCAAAACAGGGATCAGCCGGGCACCCTTCTCGTGTCTCTTTATGATGTCCCCAAGGGCAGGCTGGGGTCAGTGTTCTCTTGGGCCATTTGCTGAGATGCTGCAGCAAAAGGATCTCCGAGCCATTGAAGTCATATGGGCCTCTTCTCAAGCTAGACATGCAGGTGATCAGAAGTGTGCAACTAGTGACTTCATTTTAAATCACCTGGCTGTGGTCACCTCTGGTCACAACTATGCCTTTTCACAAATAGGCTTCGGGTAAGATCTTGACATGAATTCAGTCATTCCCCAAGATCAGGAGTTCCTAAGGCCGATGGAGAAGCCACCGTTTTATGTGTGGAAGTTTTTAAGATTTTGATAGAAATAATTTTTGTTGGCTTCTAAGTAGTCTGTTAAGTGGCAATCTCTTTTTAACCAAGCACTGGAAAGTTAAACCATTCCAAGGGTCATCACAAATCCACTCAGTTCAGTGGACTAGACGCTGCTGGGTGATTATTATCTACCAATGGGTGCGCTGGGCACAGTGGCGTAAGGTAGGCACAGCCCTGCAGCTGCTGAAGACTAAGTTTGTGGGGGGGGGGGGTTGGGGTGAAACGTGGCACGTGCCTTGGCCATAGACAAGATGCTGGGACTCAGGAAAGGCTTCAGCACCACCAAGGAACCCAGACGGGCTGGTAAAATTTGTTCTGATCGAATTCTACGCAAGTAAGAGGATTACGAAGCTCCTACTACTTACAGCTTCCATCAGGCCTTTCAAGGATGGAGTCTTGAGCATCAGGGCATCGAAGACTTCTTCTGACTCCTTCCGCACGTAGAGCAGCACTGATCCCCAGTGGGGAAGAAGGAGGGAAAAGTGTGATTCGTTGATAGGAGCAAAACAAGAAAACGGATTGTGGGTATTGGGAAAAACAAAAAGAGACGTCCACATTAAGGACGGCAAACATGAACCAATATAAAATCTGTCTCAAGGAACACAGCTTTCAGCTTCTTTTTAACTCAGCTGGAAGTCCCAGCTCAAGCCAGGAGGAGCTGTTCTGATGGAGGAACACTTAAGGGAAGTCACCACTGACGAGGTCTGTTTGAGGAATTCATGCTTTGGCTGGATTCAGAGCTCACTTCCCACTGAAAACTCCCATTACAAAATGTAAACCCACACACCTCTCTTTGGTTCTTCTACCCGGGTCAGCTTAGCAGGAGGCGGGATCACAAAGTCGTCTTCCGAGCTATATGGCCCCCTCTTCAAGCTGGACCTGCAGGTGATCCAAGGTGTGCAATTAATGACTTCATTTTTGATCACTTGCAGAAACAAAAGGAGTTTCGGGGTGTTATCACTGGATTTTACATTTAAAATGCCCTTTGCCCTTTACCTGGGCCAGCTGCCTTTATTTTGTGGATGAAAATCTGGGGCTCAAGGGAAGAAGCTGACTGAGCCGGGCTCGTGCGACTGAATGGCAGAGGGGGACCATGCTCAGGAGCCTGCCGGACACCCCTGCTGCTCTCACACAGCTCCAGCTGCCCTCTCAGGAATGGGGTTTCTCTTCAGGAAAAAAAAAAACTTATAAAGGAGGTGGGATGTGAGATTTGCATGAAGGTGGTAACAGAGGAGAGAGCGTGTCAAAAAAGGGAGGATGTGTGAGCGGGAAAATGCTAAGCCAGGCTGGCTGAGACAGAAAGTCCCGGAGGAAGATGAATCTAATCTGGAAAACCTCGATCACTCAGCTCTTGGGAAGTTTAGACTTTTATGTTGCAGTGATCAGGGAGTCGACAGTTCTGAGAGTCAAGAAGGCTACAATCGGGGTGCGGCAGAGACTGGAGTGGACACCAGGATCTACGAGCAGAAGATGAGTGGGACGACTCTGGAGACAATCACAGCATCAAAGCCCAGAGGACTGGAAAACTACAGCAGTGTCGGCGGAAACACAAAGGGAGAGGAAACATTTCCAGTTGCATACGAAGAAAGAAGGGCTTCCCTGATAGCTCAGTTGGTAAAGAATCTGCCTGCAATGCGGAAGACCTGGGTTCGATTCCTGGGTCAGGAAGATCCCCTGGAGAAGGGAAAGGCTACCCACTCCAGTATTCTGGTTTGGAGAATTGCATGAACTACAGTCCATGGGGTCACAAAGAGTCAGACACGACTGAACGACTTTCACTTTCATGAAGAAAGAAGTGAAGAGACCAGCAGGACTGGCTGTCAAAGGCACAAGTCACAGTCAGCTCACTGTTGTGAAGTTCAGTGAGTGAGCAAGAAAATAGTGAAAAAAAAACCCAAAAAACTGAAAATGAAGTACGAGCTTCTGAGCAGAACCATCACTTTAAGAATAGCAGCTGGACCTTAAAATGCTGTGTCTCAACTTCCAGCACAGAACAGGCCTCCAATGAAAGCACCTGCAGAACTCAGGTCTGAGAACACGAGTTAGAGAGGCTGCGGAGAGCCAGCCTTCCGCGAGGCCCGTGGCCCATTTGGGTGGGTGTGGGGAGCCAGGATAGCCCACAGAAGGTGACCGGACCCTCGCCTGGTGGAGCGCTGGGTGGGAGGGCTGCCGGCGAGGCTGAGAAGGGTCTCCCCGGTGGGTTAGGGGGCATCGACACCATCACAGCAACCAGCACACCCAGGGGCCTCCTCCAGCTTTCTGAAGCCCCATCTCCACAAGGAACCCGGGTTTCTTAGAGCAGAGGCTGATTTTGGGGCCAGAGTAGCGGAGAAAAACAAGTGTCTGGAACACGCCATGTGTGAAGGTGAGGAAGTGCTGGAGCTGTGAGGGCAGGAGGGTCGAGCCGGAGTGACCCAGGAGCGAGCAAGGGAGACCCCGCTGGCCCTGGGAGCAGTGAGCAGAGCAAATGACAAGGACAAATCACGGCGCACTGATACAGCGGGGCCCACAAGCCCGCGCTGATGTGATGCAAAGGAGAAGTTAAAGGCCTGACAAGGAGTGAGACGTTTACAAAGCACCTCCCCTCAAAACGCCTACTACAAGAGGAGAAAGAGTTTCACTCCACAGCGGAGAAGCCTGGCGGAGCCTGCCTGAATCAAGTGACCGGAGTGAACACTGCCAGCGTGCGTGCCCACGACAGGACACGCTGAGGGCAGGGCCCCGTCCGTGCCAGTCCTGCCCAGACGCTTCACCCACACCGAGAGAAAACCACGGACAGACCCAGACAGAGGGACAGCCTACAAAACGGCAGGAGTGTGACCTGCAGAAGCATTAGCTCAGGAAAGCCAAGGAGAGCGGGAGGCTATTACCAGTGGAAGGAGACTCAGGAGCCAGGACAACGAAAGACCCTGTGTGAGTCTGAAAGGGACCCTTTTTGGCCATAAATGAGGTTTTTGGAACAATTAGCAAAGCCTGGACTGGGTGGTACCATGCTAAGGTCTTGATGTCAACATTCTGACTGTGTTATGCAGGGGAACATCCTCATTTGTGGAAACATACAAACCTAGACAGAGTATTAAAAAGCAGAGACATCACTTTGCCTACAAAGGTCCGTCTAGTCAAAGCTATAGTTTTTCCAGTAGTCCTGTATGGATATGAGAGTTGGGACTATAAATAAGGCTGAGGGCCAAAGAATTGATGCCTTTGAACTGTGGTGTTGGAGAAGACTCTTGAGAGTCCCTTGGACTGCAAGGAGATCCAACCAGTCCATCCTAAAGGAAAGCAGTCCTGAATATTCACTGTAAGGACTGATGCTGAAGCTGAAGCGCCAACATTCTGGCCACCGAATTCAAAGAACTGACTCACTGGAAAGACCCTGATGCTGGGAAAAGATTGAAGGCAGGAGGAGAAGAGGAAGACAGAGGATGAGATGGTTGGATGGCATCACTGACTCAATGCACATGCGGTTGAGCAAGCTCCGGGAGTTGGTGATGGACAGGGAGGCCTGGCGTGCTGCAGTCCATGGGGCTGCAAAGAGTCGGACACGACTGAGCAACTGAACAACAACAACAACCAAGGACTCAGGGGTGTTGCGTCACTGCCAGCAACTTACTCTCCAGTGACTCAGGAAAAAGTGAGTTCTTTGTACTGTAATTATTCTAGAGGTTTGAGAATGTTTCAAAATAAAAAGAATTTAGTAAAACAAAACATAAACCTTACCCTTCACCCTCCAATTCTTCTGAGGCAATGGGAAGGACCTAAGACCAAGGAAAAAAAAAAAGACTGCTTTTCAAGCATATGCTAAAATATTTCAGACCTTAAACAAATTATTCTTAAAATTAAAGTAATTTGGAATGAGACCAATCTCACACAAAATCCGTTAGCCTTATTTTTCAATGACCAGATTCTTAAAGATGTCTTGAACTCCTCCAGTTCAGGAGCTGGCAAACTACAGCCCATGAACCAAGTCTGGCCTGACGCCTATTTATGTAAATACAGTATTTACTGTTGCACAGCCACGCCCATTCCTGGCGCAGTGTTTACGGTGATTTTGGCCCCACAACAGCAGAGGCGAGTCACAACAGAGAGCCCCCAAAAGCCTAAAATGTTTATTCTTGGGCCCTTTACAGCACAAGATTACTGAGCCCTGCTCACCCTAGACTCATGAGAAACTGAATACCCTGGCAGTGCCTTTCCTAAAGAATTCTGCAAACATATCTATCTGTCGGAACCTGTGTACAAAGCTCCTGGCAAACGTCTCTGGGGCATCTACCTGAACTCAGGTGGAGGGCATGCTCCACTCCGTCGGAGTCCTACCTCCACTAAGCTTCTGCTCCAAGCAGAGTGTGATTGCAGCTTTGATAAATTTCAGATTAGCGGCCGAGACACAACCAAACATGTGCCAGAGACGGCGCCCTAACTGAAACTGCAAGGAGAGAGCTCAGACATCCTTCATCCTACTAGGGCTCCCACGCCTGGTATTCCTCTGGCTTTTTCCTCCTGTCCAGACCCATGGAAGTGAAATTCACAAGATCACAGACTCAACTCCACATGTTATTATTCCAGTATCTTTTAAAGAGCTGAAGACACCACCAGATAACATCCATACGGAATTAAGTCGGCAGGTCTGGGGCTGCGGTTCCACGGCAATGATGCTTACACACACCTGACCGTAAGAACATCACGTCGCCCAAATCAGACACTCCAAAGAGCTTACCCCTAACCCTGGCCAGACCTCACCAAGCTCTAGCTTCTGTTTGCCAAAGACTCCCCTCCTGTGGCCTGTCGCCTCCTAGCAGCCACCCTGGGATCCGGGTTACCTACGTGAGCACCCCGCTGAAGGCTGGCAAAGTGCACGTCGGGGATGAAGAGGACAGGCTGGGTGTCGAGATCAATGAAGGGCTTGAAAACCGTGATGTCCATGCGCTTGTGAGAGGGAAGAAGAGGCACTTTGACGTCAGAAACTGAAAAAAAAAATAACATGAGGACACCACAGTCAGCAGCTTCTGTTTCCAGACTGCAGGCAGGCTACAGAGCATCTTCCTTGTTTAAGAAACTTAAATTATAGCAGAACAGCAGATACAGGTCATGCTGCCTGAACTGCAAAAAATTACACTTAGTGTGAAGAAACGTATTTGTATTTGCACTAAAATCAATCAATTGCACATCTTACCAAAGGCAGGAGAGAAAAAGCCATGTTTAAACACAAAGACACACACAGAGAAAGATCTAGAACGGAGGCAAAGCATGCGAAGTTTCTGCCTGAAAGGCTAGAACTTAACGATTGTATAAACATAATTTAGAGATAATTTCACCCTGGCTCTCCTCATTAGATAATCTGTTCTGACAGCGGTGTACTCTTGACTTCAGAACAGGCACCTCAACTCCAGACCTTCATCTTCAGAACCGAACCCCAGGGAGGCGGAGAGACAGCGTGACTGTCTAACTCTTTATGTACTGAATTACAGACTCCACTGTCCCCCAGCCCCCGGCCCTGCGGTGCTTGGTGATGAGCTTTCTAAGCCGCTGAGCGGCTCTCTGAAGGGACATCTCCTGAGCTGCACTGTGAGGTCAGCCGCAGAGCCGGGACGGGCGTGCAGCCACGTCTGCTGGGTGCCGGCCACGCAGAGCGCAGGTGGCCAGCTGTGCAGAGCGTGCGCTTTCATCCTTCCTTTTAGCTGAGAGCTACGGAATTCTGTGAGTATGAATGCTGGCCATATTAAAAAGGAGAAAGAAAAAAAAAGCTTTCCCGGTGCAGCGTCCAAACAGAAGCCCTATCGATTCTGCAAATGTTAGGAATATCTGACAGAAGAACACGACGCTTATTTCAAACTAAGACAACGTGAATTCCAAAGGGTGTTACTATTACTCTTAAAAATCTAGGCCAGTTCCAATCTCATCATCAGCTATTCGGGTGGAACGTGTGTTATTTGTCAGGAACGAGGGCCAGCAACCTGAACCAGAACTGAAGGCCAAAACCGTCTGAACTCTGGAAAAACTCAGGACTCCTTCCTGGAGTTCCCTGAGCACGACTTAGTTCAGGCCCCCGTCGGTCTTTGCGTCCTGGTTAAAGGCAGCAAAGCTATCACTTCACAGCAGTAAGAAGAAAATATCCACTACGCTAGCTTCTGTTTACAAACTTGAGTTACTGTCGGAACGAAAAGGTCTAACACGCTTGGCAGAAACGCTTCTACTTACAGGCATTCAACTGGGAGCTGGGGTCAGTGCACTTGCCTTTTCTTTTGCTTTGTTTTCGTTCTTCATCTCTGATCTTCCGTTCGGCTCCCTGGGTGGAGAGAAGACAACACGTGGCTCTGTTGACTGTTTAGCTCTTATCCTGACCTTCGGCGGGGAAACACCTCCTCTTTGGAGGTGAACTGCACTGCTTATTATACTCGGGGAGCTTATCAGGGTAGTTTCCTCTAAAAAAGCCCTTTCTTAAAACTGTTTTTAAACTAGAAAAAAATCACAGGAAAACACTTGTCTAAAAAACAAAGAGCAGAATCCCCCTCAACAATGGATGAGGCCAGGTCAAATGGAAGCCAAGAAAACCAGCTAACGTACCGTACCCTGGCTGCAAAGACGCAAGTAACTTTTCCTGTTGTCTAATAACAAGAAAATGAGAGAAAAAAATACAAGCTGACCCCACTTTGAGTATACTGTCCCGTATGGCCAATGTGGTTACCGAAAACTGTGATTCTGTCCAAGGTCTTGGCATTGACTAAGTGATAGATCCAACCAACTATGACTCACAAGAGCAAATGTGAATCTGCAGTCACTTGAAAACTTTACTCCCAGGCCTACAATGAGGACACACACACATGGTGCACAGAACTACACAAAGAGAACAGCAGTGCTGCACAAGCGGACCCACAAGCGCGTTAGGAACAAACACAACCTGAAACTAAGCAAGGAAGCAAAATGAAAACAAAATTACTCATTAGCTATTTTGCTTGACCTACTTGCATTTATTTCTAGATGGTGCAGATTTGTTTACAAAGTTATTCACGTTCCTTGGTAGCTCCACGGTAAAGAATCTGCCTGCAATGCAGGAGATCTGGGTCCGATCCCTGGGTCGGGAAGATCCCCTGGAGAAGGAAATGGCAATCCAATCCAGTATTTTTGCCTGGAGAATCCCACGGACAGAGGAGCCAAGCAAGCAACAATCCGTGGGGTTGCAGAGTCAGACATGACTGAGTGAGTAGCACTTTTTTTTGTTAAAGAACTGGTTATTTATTCTTCAGTAAATACATTCCCTGATAGCAAACAGTGGCAATAAAAATCATCCAGTTGATTTGGCACGATTATACAATAAAACCACATTTTAAAATATGGAATGAAAAACCACCTTCTACATTTATTGATACATCACTAATGTATCAATACACACAAACTTGCCCATCACCACTGCTACGTGACGCTAATGCAAACATTACGTCCCTGATGGAGAAGAACAGGCGAAGGTCACCAGGCTCCTCGCCATTACCGTCTGGGGTTGGTCTGTGTCTTGCTCAGTTTCTTCTGATGGTCTAAAAATAACTCCATGTCAAAGTCTTTGCAACCCCACAGATGGTAGCCCGCCAGGCTCCTCTGTCTGTGGGATTTCCCAGGCAAGAATACTGGAGCAGGTTGCCATTTCCTTCTCCGGGGGATCTTCCTGACCCAGGGATCGAACCCGAGTCTCCTGCATTAGCAGGAGGGTTCTTTACCACTGGGCCACCAGGGAAGCCCCCAGACCTGCCTAGCAGACCTGGAAGATCCAAAAGAAGACCTGGAAGATCCAACTGTTTCCAAGGAGGTTCTCCAGATCTCAGGACAAGGCTCAGGAAGACTCATAGCTGACAGGCACACCCAACAGCCAGCAAGGTCAAGGTCACAGCCTTTGGGGTCCTGTAAGATCCCAGGAGCCAGGAAACCCCGAGTGAGGTGGAGGATGGAACCACTGCAATAACCCAGAACTGACACGGGAATCCACGGCTAGGCTACCGAAGCCACGGTCCATGTGCTCAAAAAGCCTGTGGGAAAAACTGAACATGGTAAGCAGAGTCTTGGAGGACATAAAATAGATCCAAACTGATCTTCCAGAGATGAAAACTACATAGTTTCATACAGGGAAAGATGGTGAGCACATGTGAAAAAAAATTTTTTTAATTAAACGGATAAAACTTTAACCTCTCCTTAGAATTTTTAGAAAAAGGACATGGACATAACGATCGTTTTTCTTTTGGCTCTATGGAAGAATGTGGAATGAAGGAAGAAAATCTGAGTCAGGGTCAGAGACCTCTGCTCCGGAGCAGATGTGACTTGCCACCAGTTAAGATGCAGCATGTGAGAAAGCAGGGAGCAGGCTGGGGGAAAGGAGGAGGAATGAGGCCCCTAAGAGATGCCCATGTCTGATGCCCAGAGCCTGGGCCTCCGTCGCTTCTACAGCAAGAGGAGGAGGCTGGGATGACTGCAAGACAGGGAGAGTCACAAGTGTCCACACAGCGGAAGAGCCAGAGGTGGAGGGAGCAGGATGGCTCGCAAGGCGGGCAGGGCCATGAGCCAAGGACTGCGGGCAGCCCTAGACAGCGGAAAGGCAGGGGAACGGGTTCTCCACGAGAGACTCCAGACAGAATCAGGCTTCCGGCACCTTGACTTTTGCCCAGTAAGACTTGGGTCAGACTCCCTGACCTACAGAACTGGAAGATGACAAACGCATGTCATTTCAAGCCACTAAGTTTGTGGTCTTTTGTCAACAGCAACAACAGAGGACTAATACAACTGATACATGACGAGGCACATGGCAGGTGCTCGATAAACATCACCGGACCTGCCCTCTGGACCTGGAAGGTCTCAGGCTCACCCCCTGGAGCCAACACAGTGCTCTGTGCATCCAAAGCACAAGTCAGGACACCAGGCTTCCTACGGCAAATTCACTTCCGGGTTCTTGCTAAGCTAAGTCACTTCAGTCGTGTCCGACTCTGTGCGACCCCATAGACGGCAGCCCACCAGGCTCCCCCGTCCCTGGGATTCTCCAGGCAAGAACACTGGAGTGGGTTGCCATTTCCTTCTCCAATGCATGAAAGTGAAAAGCGAAAGTGAAGTCGTTCAGTTGTGTCCGACCCTTAGCAAACCCATGGACTGCAGCCTACCAGGCTCCTCTGTCCATAGGATTTTCCAGGCAAGAGTACTGGAGTGGGTTCTCAGCACCTTCTAAAAAAGTCTTTGTAACACAGAGGTTCAAACAGGATGAAAAGAGCAGACTGGCAAGAAAAAAAAATACAATCCGGTATTTCTGAGTGGGAAAAGTCAGAGTCATCTTCAATCTTAGTTCAGTGGACAGTTCTGCCCCATACTGGAGGGCACCACTGTCTCCAGCCCCCAGGGCACCAGGGCCTGCCAGCTTCTTTCTGGATTTAATCCAGCTGAGCGCTGCACCCAGCAAAAGCGCCCATCTCTTTTCCAGAAAACAAGGAGTCACAGCAGAGAGAAGGAATGACACTGACACCACGTGGGCCCGTGCTCTCGCTTCCCACCCACCTGCTTCTGTCGGCAAGCATCTGAAGCTCACCTTCCCCTGCCTTAGTGAGCTGCCGGACCACCTGCCAAACAGCCTGGACGGAGGTGTGCCAGCAACCACGCAGACCGGGAATCCTCGGACACAGAGCTCAGGAAGAGCTCCAACTCCAGGCCACTGCCCGCAGGTCCCTGCGAGCTGAGGGCCCACCCAGGACTGGGCGCACTGTCCCTGCACAGTGTCCCTGCGTCCCACCCTGTCAGGCACGCCTGACAGAACATGCTTATCAACCCTTCTGGTTTTTCAGTCAAAAGGAGATTAGTTTTCTCCCCTGTATAATGTGATTTTGCATGGCTAAAACATGAACTGCTAATTTAAGATCAGCTATTTTATATTATCAGCAATACATGCTTCAGTTCTGTTAGCTGCTCAGTAGTGTCCGACTCTTTGCAACCCCATGGACTGCAGCACACCAGGCCTCCCTATTCATCACCAACTCCCAGAGCTTGCTCAAACTCATGTCCATCGAGTCGGTGATGCCATCCAACCATCTCATCTTCTGTTGTCCCCTTCTCTTCCTGCCTTCAATCTTTCCCAGCTTCAGGGTCTTTTCCAATGAGTCAGTTCTTCCCATCAGGTGGCCAAGGTATTGGAGTTTCAGCTTTAACATCAGTCCTTCCAATGAATATTCTGGACTGATTTTTCCTTTAGGATGGACTGGTTGGATCTCCTTGCAGTCCAAGGGATTCTCAAGAGTCTTCTCCAACACCACAGTTCAAAAGCATCACCACTTCTCCAACACCGCAGTTCATACTCGACTTAAGTGTAAGAAAGGCCCTGGTCTTTTCCTATGAGGAAGGGTGTATTCTAAGTCGATTGCCTTACCTTGTCACAGAAGACCTTTATCTGGCAGTATGCCCGATGCACAGGCTTGTTGCTGCGGTTGTTATAGCTGTAGGTGTCAATCTGGATGTTCAGAGGCAACCCCTTCACACCCTTCTGAGAAGAGAAGTCTGTGCTCAAGCAGTTCACGGAGATGAAAACCTGCAAATGGAAGAAAAGGTTCCGTAAGCTACAGCACCGACAGTAACCCCTTGCACAGCTGGTAAAAACACTAACACCATGGAAATGATTCAGATTATGTTTGAAACGAGAGCGCGTCTTCTCATTTAAAAGGAGATTTTTTTTTCCAAAGAGGTAATGAAGGGTTAATTTAAAATCACTTTTGGTCATAGGAATGACAGCTTTGACCCCTGTCAATTCTCCTCCCGGAAAACTTAATTAATAATCGGAAGGTGAATGAGGCCGGTTGTCTTTCTTGACATTGTCTTTAAATGTTCCAAGGGGTACAGGTGCTCTTTGCAGCTTTTTGAGAGCCTGCTGCAAACTCTCTGGGGATCTGCCTGCATTTGTGTCTATACCGTCTCCTAGGATAACCTGTAAAAGCTATGTCTCAAAATCCTGGAGTTTATGAAATCAGTGAGTCACATGATTGAAGTGGCACTGAAGGCTGTTACTTAGAAAGACTCAGGTCAATCCTGTACATAAGCATGAACATGCTCAGGGCCCCCCGTACCTGTGAGTCTGGATTTTAACCTCTCCATACCCAGCCCACAGGTGTTTGAGCTCCCAGTCAATGCTTTCGTTTCAGAATTTATTTCTGATGCATAAGCACCACATGGTGGGTATTACTGGAACTACAGTTTTTAAAACAGCCTGGCACATTTCAAAGGCCCCAGATCCTTATTCTAGATTCCAGATTCCGGCCAGTCCATGAAGTGACAGCCCAGCAGCCCTAACAACTAAACACAGATCTACTACACTGGTGCAGGCTGCTGCTGGCTAAAGCAAGACCCAGAAAGAGAGACGTTTAAGTCGCAAGACGGGGAAAACCTGTAAGATGATAATAAGAGAGTAGGGAGTGGGAACAGAGTATAAAGAGAAAGACAGTCATGAGGACAGAGAGGCTCTCCAGAAGGCATACAGGACGCTGAAGAGGGGTGTCCACGCCTGCGCTCGTCTGTGTACTGTTTACAAGAAGAAGAGACCAAGACACCCTGAAAAGACTGAGGACTTGTCCAAGTCAACAGATGGAGCAGTCGTCGCCCCCCTCACTCTTCCACTCGGCCTCACCCCCTCTCTCTGCACCAAGGACGCGCCGGCAGCGTGGCCCTGCCCCAGCTCCGTGCTGGTCCCTCGTCCTCCTGCGCGACCCATCCAGTGCCCCCCACAGCTCCTCTCTACTGCTCTGCATCTGAACGTCCAACCCCAGGCCCCGCTCCTGGAGTGTCTGCATTCGGCCCGCACTGTGACATGGAGCCCGCAGCACTGAGCTTTACACATGGGCGTGTAAGCAGGCCTTACACATAGGGCCTCATGTCCCCACCACCACCCTGAGGGACTGCTGTCCTCTGCTTACAGGTGAGGTCTGGACAGACCTTTAAACTGTCCTCTGCATATAGAGCAAAGGGCTGGGAGTCATTTCTGGGTCTTTCCGCTTCTATTCCCTGCTGCCTCTCTTTCCCAAAGCAGCTTTTTTTTTTTCTCCAAATTCAGGAAAGTTCTAAATTGACACAAGATAATTATACAAGCAATATTCCATTTTAGCCGGTTACCTCGATAATATCCATTAAGGCAATTCCCCCACCTGCCCACCTGTGATGGTGTGCTGCGGTTTTTTTTAAGTGTGTAAGTTTTTTTTTTTTTAAGGAGGACAACTGCTCTACAAATCTGTGTCGGCCTCTGCCACACATCAACGTAAATCAGCCACAGGTACTCGTATGTCCCCTCCCTCCTGAACCCCCTTCCCATTCCCTCCTCTTGGTTATCAGAGAGCACTGGGCTGAGCTCCCTGGGTCACCCAGCAAATTCTCACTTGCTGTCTCTTTTACATATGGTAACGTGTATGTTTCCACGCTGTGCTCTCAATCTGTCCCACTCTCTCCTTCCCCTATTGTGTCCATCAGTCAGCTCTCTGTGGCTGCATCTCCACGGCTGCCCTGCAAATAGGTCCATCAGTACCATCTTTTGAGATTCCATACGCATCCAAACCAGCTCTTTATCCTAGACGATCCCCTGGATTTTCTTTACAACCTGGAACGGTATGCCACTTTTAGATATGTATGTTTTGTGTCCCAGATGAAAGTCGCTCAGTCGTGTCCAACTCTTTGCGACCACACGGACTGTCCATGGAATTCTCCAGGCCAGGATACTGGAGTGGGTAGCCTTTCCCTTCTCCAGGGGATCTTCCCAACCCAGGTCTCCTGCACTGCAGGCGGATTTTGTACCAGCTGAGCCACAAAGGAAGCCCAAGAACACTGGAGTGGGTAGCCTATCCCTTCTCCAGGGCATCTTCCTGACCCAGGAATCGAACTGGGCTATACCACATTGCAGGCAGATGCTTGACCAACTGAGCTATCAGAGAAGCCCCAAACTGGATCGTAAATACTCAGTAGGCTAGATCCATTTTCTCCACTTGGCACCTTTTTTAATAAAAATGTTTTATTTTGTGTTGGGGTCTGGCTGATTAACAATGTTGTGACAGTTTCAGGTGAACAGCGAAGGGACTCAGCTACACATATACCCGTCTCCATTCTCCCCCAAGCTCCTTCCCATCCAGTCTGCCACAGAACATCGAGCAGAGCTCCATGAGCTGTTGGCACCTTTCTTAATACTTGGCATGGGTTTTGATCTAGTGTTGCCTTACCTTGCCTATCGTTTTTCTTTCCGTTTACCTAATTTTCAGCATATGAGCAAATTTCTCCAATTTTTTAAATACATACATCTAGATACATAGGCAAAAGTAGCACATGTGAATTTCAGACCTACTACAGAAACTCAAGGCTTTGACTTTATATCTTTTCATACATTTTTTTTTAAAAAACATTTCATATACAATCTAGAAGTCCAACTTTAAAAGTTAGTCTATGGAATAGATGAAAGAAGGACAAACAGAATTGCAGACAGAAAGACAACAGCTCACGCAAACAACAGAACACATACAGTAACCGAACGGTCACATTTTTTATTTTACAACTTGGTAGAAAATCGAAACTTTTCTCTATCATTCTAGGCCACAAGGCTCAATTCCTAACTCAAAAACAGTCGCCTGAAAAAAGTACACTTCACCCTCCACAATTCCAGGAAGTCTTTGCCCCAAAGTGATATCCTCTTTACAAGAGGATTTCCCTGTAATCCAACCTAAAACCTAACCTCCCCTGGCTTCCCAGCATCAAGTTTCTATTCAGAGCAGAAGTAAGGGGGCGCCAAATCCCAGGGTCAGTATAAACTCCGAGCCTTCAGAGAGACACCACTCCCCCTGCCGTTCATGACCATTTGCGATCACTTTCTTGTATACGTACTTCTATCTTTTAATACCAACTCTTTCCAAACCTGGCAGTTTTCTACATGGGATCAGAGAGTGGACAGCATCCCTAACTCAGCATTAAAAAATGCCACCTTGTCTCGACAGACACGCAGGCATACTGGTAAAAAGTGAACAGCATGTGCAGTGTCTGGTCCAGGAACAGGAAGTTCAGAGTCAGTGGGCTGAAGGCCCGCAGGAGAAACACGAGGGCGGCACGGGAACACGCCGGACAGTCATGGGGACAGCCAGCCCTGAGGGGGACATGCATGCCGTGTCTAAGCCTCAACCAAAGACTGACAAGAGGACAAGATGCTGTACATACTAGTTCTAGCAAGCAGTAATGTGGTCAACAGGAAAGGCCTTGGTCTGAAAATCAAAGCACCCAGTTTTGGTCCCAGCTCCATCACTAACTGCGCTGTGACATGGGCCAGGGTCCACTGGTCAAGGGCAGGGTTGTATGAGACCACCCCTAGCTGACTTTTAACTGCAGTGCCAGGTTGGTACTTATACTGAAAGGTGATGAACCCTACATTCCTACTCTGTAAGTCTAGTGACAACAATTTTGTGTAATATGTTGATCAATCAACTTTTTACATATCATACTCTTTTTTAAGAGTACCATGTAAGGTTGCCACTTAAAGTAACCATACTAACTACTTGTATAAAATTAAGAATCATGTGCAACAGTGGTTCTCAAAGTATGGCCAGAGCATCAGCCTGCCTGGAAGTCCGGGCCATCAGTCTGTACCGGAGACTATGGGGCCAGCCCTGCTGTTCCTGCTCCCACCGGCCCGGGGTGGGTTTTGGGCTTGAGGACGGTTTCAGGTCCTCTCTGGTCATTCTCGTGATTGGCCAGGACAAAACCACTGCTGTCAAGTAATTAACTGTTTACAAACTTACACACTTTGAGCCATAGAAGAGCTCTTTTGGCTCCAAAACTCTGAGGTTAGTAACACAAGTTCCAATGTATGATTTCCTTTCTTTAAGAACTTCAGATGTGCTTACATGTGTTTATATGTATCCCATCAGGCATTTTTATATTAAAAAAATTTTTTATAGATATACAGTCCTATTAAATAATAATATTCATTTAATCAATGGAAAGATAAAGATTAAAGCATCTGCTCAACCTTACTATTCAACAAGGTCATGCAAATCCTCAAGAATTCCTAGTTTAGAAGATAAACAGACCAGAGAAGAGTGTCTGTCAGACTGCACTTCTTACGTTTATGTGTGACGTTTGGTTTTCACAGGGGCTGACACGTGGGGATGAGCTGCGTGTCCGGATGGGGGTGTCAGGCTGACTGCTGGTGTCATCCCCAAGGAGGACAGAAACCAGCCTTTCTGTTCCTGGGGCTAGGACACAGCACACGCTCAGCACACAGGTTTTTAACAAGAGAAGGAAACTGCAGAGAGAGGAGTGAATAAACACAACCGAGACACATAAAGGAGTTCTCAAGTATTCATGTAAACCAGGAGTGGGCTAACTTTTTCTGCAGAAGGGTCTGACAAGAGTTTTTGCCTTCGTGGGCCAAATGCAACCACCTAGCTCTGCAGTGATGGTGCTAAAGGCACCACAGACAACACATGAGCAGAGGAGGGTGGTGGTATCTTGAAAAAACTACTCACGTGAACAGACTGCTGGATGGCCAGGGCTTGAGGGGCCGTCTCTAAGCCGCTGGGACGTAACTGACCTTCACGTTGCCACAACGTGGGAAACAGTGAGGAAGTGTCAGGCCCTTTTTGTGACTCAGCATTTAAACTTTCCACACAAGTGACCTCCTGAGAAGATAGCCGCTGGGGACGTCTCACCAGTGTGACCTCCCCCATAGACCCTCCCTCTCTATCAACGCAGCCCAGGCTCGCCAAGGGGACTCCACCAAGTCCTCGAGGAGAAACGCGGTGTCCGGGAATCTTTATTTAGGAAGGTGACACTCTTTCATCAGTGGCACCCACGACAGGGAGACGGCAAATGTACGACACAAGACAGAGCTCTGCCCTGGGTCCTGGGGCAGCAACAAGACGGGTGTGTTCTGTTCCTCACCTGCATCAACCCCAGGGGCTGGTTCTACCTGGCGGCTGGCCTTGACTTGATCTTGGACAACAGGCCAAGTCACCCAGTCTGGATAAGACAGAATTTCAGACCATTCTCACAGTGTAGAGAAATACTTTCTATACTGAGATTACAGAAAAACTCCAATATCCGCTAAAGAAGGTGGGAAAGAGATAGAAAGATGAACTATTACGCATTCAATCCCTCCTCTATAAAACACAAGTATCACAATGGAATATTACGTAGCCATTAAGAAGAATACATTCGAATCAGTTCTAATGAGGTGGATGAAACTGGAGCCTATTACACAGAGTGAAGTAAGCCAGAAAGAAAAAGAACAATACAGTATACTAACTCATATATATGGTATTTAGTTAATCGGTAAAGATAACCCTGTATGCAAGACATCAAAAGAGACACACATAAACAGAACAGTATTATGGACTCTATGGGAGAGGGCGAGGGCGGGATGATATGGGAGAATGGCACTGAAGCATGTAAATTATCATATGTGAAACGAATCACCAGTCCAGGTTCAATGCATGATACAGGGTGCTCGGGGCTGGTGCACCGGGATGACCCAGAGGGATGGGATGGGGAGAGAGGTGGGAGGGGGGTTCTGGAAGGGGAACACATGTACACCCATGGTGGATTCATGTCAATGTATGGCAAAACAAATACAATATTGTAAAGTTAAAAAATAGATAAATACACTAATTAAAAAAAAAAACACAAGTATGTGTGCATGCACACAGATACACACAGATACACACACACTTTAAAAAGTCTTATATCTGAAATCTGAGAGTAGGCTGAATGATACACAACCTTCCTTCCTCAGAATGATGTAAAGATCTTTAAGAACTCAAATAATGACCCTTTCTCTATTTTCACATTTCCTTACCACTGATTTAGAGGAAAAGTTAGATTCAATTCAAATAATTGGAACATAAATCTCAAAAGATGAGCAATCAATGTCCCCATCCAAAATCACTAGAGAAAAAAATAAAACCTAACCACACACACACACACACACACACACACACACACAACCCTGCTAAACAGGTGGAAGATGCTTGGCAAGATTCCTCTTTCATTGTCCAGCCCATTTTTCTAAGACAGTTCCTCATTACTGGCTGAGAATTCACGAACTTGGAACTTTTCAAAAAATCTAATTTTGTTTTCATGTACTTAGAATTTTTCAAAAGATTTAATCTTGTCCTCGAAACTCAGTTTGAAAATGAAAACAAGAGAATAAAGAATTGCATTATCAAAGAAGTAACTTGTATGGATTTGTTTCATTCCAAATGTCGACGAGCACAGGACCAACAAGCAATCAGACCCTGAGCTAGTTTACGATGGTTTTCCCAGGAAGCATTATGGCAGCCACACAATGCAGCTCACCAGCCAGCTGCTGTGCCCACGGCCACCCCTCAGATGGAAAGAGAGGAGGAAGACAGAGGGAACCAGTGTGCTCAGAAGACAGCCACGGTCAGCAGTTCACATTCCAGCAGGTGGAGAGAACGCGGCTGAGAACAGATTTTATAAACTCCCAACTCGCCTGCTTTTCGGGGGCTTCACCATCTATACCACCAACCAAGACATAATTCCAGAAAACTTACTGACTCTCTAGTCTGAAGGGAGGAGTCAGATATGTGAGCTGAAACAAGTGAATTTCATTTGTAGGGAGAAGTTCTAGAAATATTGTTCATCTACCTAATTCACAGAAAGGAAGCTCTAACAAAGTAGAACTCATAAGGTGAAAGTTACAAAAATTATAAGCAGTTTAGTCAAAAGCTGAGTGTTGAGACTAACTTAAATATGTTATATTAGGTTAATTTTCATAAACAAAAAGGCTGTTTCTTATCCAAAATCTACCACAACAGTCATACTCACTCCATATTATTCTTCACATACAAGCAAAGAAACTGAGAGCCAGATGATACAGGTTTAATTTTTCCCACTGATTTAGGTGGAATTTTACACGTTATCGTATGACAGTGACATTGCTGCTACACTAGTGAAAACCATTTCCCCTGACTTTCACAGTATGGTTTTCTCAATGAGAGGAAAGAAAAATTTCAAAATGTGAACCTTTAGATTCGCTGAGAACATTCTGAACCACCCTTACGACAGTTTGGATCAAGTTTCCTTAATTAAACTTTTTTTTAAGGAATACACTTTTCATTTTAAGGGCTCCAATTTTTACATTATGTTAAAGTTTCAAAGCAACACTCATAAGCGAGAGATGAGAGTTGAGCCACATGGCGTCACCTCGGTGACGGGGACAACTGAAGAGCTTAGAGAAAAAGCCTGAAGGAGCGGACCTGAGTTCTCAAGGCCTCCGGTATGCCAGCTCCACACTGTTCTGCTTTCGCACCTCCTTCACAGGACTTTTTATACATACTTTGGGGGGTCTTATTTTTGTGGCTCAGCTGGTAAAGAATCCACCTGCAATGCGGGAGACCTGGGTTCGATCCCTGGGTCGGGAAGATCCCCTGGAGAAGGGCATGGCAACCCACTCCAGTATTCTGGCCTGGAGAATTCCATGGACTATACAGTCCATGGGGTCGCAAAGAGTCGGACACGATTGAGAGACTTTCACTCACTCCATTTATGATAACCTTTATTTCATTCTCTACTGACATCTCTCTTATGACTAAAGACCTTGTAACAACTGAAAGGACTTCTCTGAGACGTGCTTCCCTAGCTACCCCCAGAGAATCGCAGCTCCATTTTAGTACCTATCACGTGGTAGTTAAGTTGCCTCCCCGGACCCCTGTGGCCTTTTTCAGACCAAGGGCCTCTGCACCCGTCACCGAGGTCAGGGAAAGGAAGGGACAAGAGTACCAAACACGCCACCTCTACCGAACCCCTGGTCACTCTGTCACCCTGTGAGTGCTGTAAGCCAAGCGTCCCCTACTGCTTGACAATCTGAGATGGAGCTGATGTAACCACAAGAGAGAGAACGTGCACAGTAAGTGTCATGTGCCTGAATCATCCTGAAACCGCCCTCCCCACCCCGTCCATAGAAAACCTGTCTTCCATGGAACCGGCCCCTGGTGCCAAAGAGGCCGGGGACCGCTGCTCTAAGCCCCTTGATGGCAGGGATTATGTGTGAGCCATTTAAAAATTTTATTTTCCCGGTGTTTAGTATATTTTTTGCATTTCTCCTAACTGGTGCTGAATTAAAAACTGTTAATGAGAGACAGAAAAACCATAGGTAGATAAAAATCCACCTATTACCTCCAAATCTTAATTTAACAAGTTTCAAACCCTAACAAAACTTTAAATACATGTAACAGTGCCCTGCCCCCAGAACAGACAAAAACACACAACCAAAAAAAAAAAATCTAATATAAATTTATATAAATTAACCCACCTTCCTTCCAGCCCCTAGGAGAGGACTGTCTAAGCAATAAAATGGCCACAAATCAGGAAATGAAAAGAGAGAGCCTGCTTTCCTGACATTAGGCAACCACCGAACACTGGGATCACTGCAGAACTGTAATTATTTATTCTTACTCAACGGCATTCAATCGCTCACCTCTGCCTATGTGATAGACTAAATTCTTCAGCAGTCAAAAGCTGCCTGTGATGCAACCCACCTGTCCAGCAGTGTTTCCTACCACCTACAGCATGTTTCTCAAATGTGAATAATACATGCATCCTTTTTGGAAAACAAGATCCTTGTCCCCTAAGAACATATCCAATCCTAGTCTGAGAAATAACTACTCTATTTAAACAGCTGAATGCATCACGTTTGACCACACAGCACCCCCAGGAACTCACCTGGCCTGTGTCTGGCTCTAACTTAATACCTAAGCACAAACACTAGCGATGAAACCTCCTGGTAGCAACTGGCCACCAGAGTATACCTGTAAATTTAAAAAGTCTTATCACTGAATTGAAAATGCAAAGAAACTCCATCCTTGATCTCCTCGGTCCACAGTCCCCAAGGGTTTGAGACAGCTTGCTTACAGGGTGACGTCCAAGGTCTTCACTCGGGCAGGACCGGGCCTTCCGAGTCTGGACTCACCTCCTCACCCCACCCCTCACTCACCTTGGGTGTCAGGTTCTGATCTGAGCTCTGCACTCACTCACATCACGGTCACAGGCTCATTCTGGGCTCTGAACACTTGGCTCATTCCTAACTGTTCTGTTGGACTCACTTAAGCGTCGCCTAAGGGAACCTTCCCTCATCTTCCCACTCTAAGGTAAGTTCTACTAGTTTGTGTTTACCACTATGACTGCACATACTAGAGTAGCAGCCTTCTCCACTAAATTCTGAATTTCCTGAGAACTGGGCCATGGTCCACTCAGCTTTACATTCCCAAAGCATCCTGACAGTGCCGCCAATAAGAAAAAAAATGTTCACGGAATGGATAACCCCCAGATTCCTAAAGTCCAGCCAAACAAAACTACGTTGCTATGATATGTGAGTTACATTTGCTGTACTCTGACAATGTACCTGACTCTTTGGCAGTCAAAACAGCCTCTGAAACTGGCTCTCTTCTGCCCCCAGTGCACAGATGAGACTTTTTTGAGGTTAGGTAACTTGTTGCCCAAGTTCACAGGTTATTCACGTTCACATCTCTTTTCCAAGCACATGTGAACGCTGAGGTCATCTTTAGAATCCAGGACATCAAGCAGTTTTTCATACACACTGGATATTAGATAACTGTAAAATGAAAAACTGACTACATATACCCCTCAATCTGGAAAAAGATTATGGAATTTCGAGGCTCAGTGATACACAGAGAGGGACAGGTATGGTAAAGTTCTAGGGCAGAGGTAAACCCACTAAGTGAGCCATGAGGTGACTGTCTACTGTACTGATTCACTTTTACACTTTAAAGTATTATATACAATGACATCTTTCCTTTACAGCAACTGCAGGTACCTAACAGTGGGATGTGATAATTAGGCATGTCATCCCTTCACATGTAGCTTCCTGTCATACTGACAGTGTGGTAACGTCTACGACTTTCTTACAAGATTTGAGCATTGCAGCAGCTAAGTCCTGGTGCTGTTTCCCATGCTACATCAGAGCACCTCTGCAGACTGAGCTGTTGCAGATGCCTCCGAAATTCACAGGAGCTACTCTGGGGGCAGGAATAAGGGAGAAGAAAGGTCCCATCAGATGGCCTTTGCAAAAACACTCCGCAGCCGCCATCTCTCAAAGCACAGTGCCCGGTGCCGTCTCTTCCATAAAGCCTTTGCCTCCCTTAGCTGAAGGGACCCCCTTAACCTGGAAACCTTGGGAGCATTTTTTAAACCTCATTTATGACCTGTACATCACATAGAGAGTGTCCCCTCTTTTGAGGACAGGCTTTCTGCTTTCACTGTTTTTTACTCCCTCAGAGTGATCCTAGAGAGAAAAGCACAATGAATAATTTGCTGAATGAATGGAACATACCGTCCACACAGTAGCAACAGATTAACTACCTTGCATAGAATTTCCTGGAAGGCTGTTAGAAATGAGTTAAAGGGATCGATAATGACAGAAACAATTTGTCAGCCTGCAAGGGAGAATGGTGTTCATATCAGTCTAAGTTGAAAGTAGGAATCCTAGAACAAGCTTTCATTTAACTCATTTTCATATCAGTCAAAAAAAAAATCACTTGAAAATATTTGTAAGTCGCTTTTCTTAGTTAGAAACCTCCTGACAAATTAAATTACAACGTGAGATCAACAACATAGGTTTATTCTCACCCCAAATCTAACAGCACTACTTCAAGATAACAAAATCCCCATTTTTCCGATACGTGTATAGGGAAGTTACACCAGCTGAAACCAATGGAGTAGGAAACGGTTTAAACGAAGGAATCAAGGTCCAAGTCTAATCAGACAGGAACATCTATTGAGTATTCTACAGCACACACTGAATCTTCAACATTCCTTCTCCCACAACTGGGGGGAAGAAAAAAACCCAAACCAAACAAACTCTGATTATCTTAGTTCTGCAGGAGCCTAGTCGCTCCCCTGCTTATTCCCGATGCGCAGGCCTAATTAATTAATTACACCCCAGAAGGTATCAGAGGCTGAGTCAGAGACCGAGACGCAGAGTCCAGCTCCACCACTGATTCATCGGCTAATCCCAGGAAAGTCACACCTCCCCACTATTCTGATGATATGCAGGGAGTAAAAAGTCCCACTACAGAATTAACATTGGCATGAAACAAGAGCCTTCAAACGTGTGACCAGTGTGTGTGTGTTTTCTTTCTCAGACGATCAGACGGCCATCAGGAGAGGAGAGAAAGAACAGGAAGGCTGGGCAGCGAGGGGAGGGGTGTGGGGAGAGCAAAGCACTGACTTGCAATCTTCTGCCAGCAACATGGGGCGTCTCCCCAGAGACAACACAAGGGTCTAGTCATCGGCCCGACCGCGGCCACAGCGCTGCCTTCCCACGCCGCCCACACGTCAGCTTTGGTCTCTGCAACAGATTGCAGAGAGCCGGGAGAAGTCCCAAAGACAAAGAAAGAGAAGGAGAGAGAGAGAAGCTTCCTGGAGGCACCGGCGGGCCATCTTTCCTCTGTCACGTCCTACAAGCAGGGCCTGGTGAACCTAAGGGCACTTGGCAGATACAGAGGCTTGGCACCTGTTGTCCCAAATAAACAGAATGACTGTTTGAAATGCGAAGCTCCGGATGCAGGTGCGAAGCAAGGCAAACACGGACCACATGCTGGCATCTCTAGTACAGAGGATAAGACCGGCAGCAGAGGGTCACAAGGGCAGGCTTGGCCGGCAAGCTGACTTCCAGTCAAAATTTCGAATTAGACACTGGAACTTTTTTAAAAAAAGCTAAAGAAAAAGTGCCTAACTGGGTAATTAATATGGAGTCCACTTATATTTACTACCAGATTTGGAGTCTCACATGAAGACCTGCCTTATAAAAAAAAAAAAGAAAACTCCCATGTCCTACACTGTTCCCACATTTAAATTCAGTTATGACTAATAACGTCCAGGCAGAGTCAACCCTCTCTGGCTGAAATGACAGACTCAGAAAACCATTCGAGATGGAATTTCCAGGAAGAACCCAGGAGCAGGTGGGTTAAGGTGACAAAGCATCAGAGAAGAAAGCTTAACAGACGAGCTCACTGCTTTGTGACCGCGGCAGGGCAGAGGGAGGGGGAAACTCTGACCCACCCCGCTCCAGAAGGACTGAAAAACAAGTTCAAGTGACAGCACTTTTTCACAGGGGTTGACACAGTGCCTCAAACCCGTTTCACAAGATGCAGGTTTCACTACCAAACCGAGGCTTTCTTCAGCTGCCAAGTGTCTCCCTCGTCCAACCAAAACCATCACAGCCTGGCCCTCACCCGCAGGCATGTGCGGCAGTGAACGTGTGCTTTTGTTACCTGCAGGTTCGGAAGGCCCACTGGGCCTTCAGTCTCACCACGGGACCGACCTCCTGCCCAGACACCAGGATAACACGTGAAACGCTTCCAGCCCAAGCCCAACAACCCTTGCTCTAAAAAAGAGAAACCTCCCTTGTAGTCAGACCCAGGGCGGTCCTTCAGAGTCAGCTTTCCAACTGCAAAGTCAAGGATTCATCCCGTAGCAGCTAATGAAAGGCATTCCCCACACATTTCCATTCCAGAAAAATTTCTCATCACTTTCAGTTCTGATCAAACCACAGCTCAAAGACTATTCATTCCCTGTCGAGGAGACTGACTTTCTGGCACCAACATTTTTTATCTTTCACCTTAATAAACACGTACTTTCCAACTGCATGGAGTAGAAAGAGGGTCAGTTCAGAAGCCCCTGGGCTCCCTTGAGTTCCTCTAGTGTCTGAGGACAGGACGCTCGGAGACTCCAGCCCACATCTGGCTGGACTCCGAAAGTCTCATACCTTCATTTTAAAAGTAACAATGCTCCCTGGCTTCCTCCAGTATTTAGGCCAGGGAAGATACATTTTTGTTTGAAATCTCCTGCCTACACTTAATTGCAATCACAAGTAAGACGTCTGACTCACCTCTCCCGCCTCCCTCCCATTCACATTGGAAATTTAAAGTTGAGAAACAAACCAAACCTGCCCCATGCTTAATGCAACCAGGGTGGCAACACCTTCTTTTACTGGAGCGCTTGCTGGGTGCTTCAGCAGGATGGAATCCCTCTAAATGCAAGCAGTAGGCTCAGTCCAAACAAACTAAAGACTACTCTCATGATGAATTCCAAATATTATGCTTAGACGAAACAACAAACTGTTATGACACTCATAAACCTGCATCCCACAAGCACACACAGAAAGCCTTAAGTTCAAGTCACCAGCACGGGTCCACCCCTCTGTCATCCCGCGGCAGGAACGCCGTAGTCCTCTGCTGAGACAGGGAACAAAGGGAAAGACGGCCGTGCCCCAGCCCAACCCAGGCTCTTGGGGCTCCTGGCTGGTGGGCTCTGTGTTCTACTCTAATCCTCTTTACTTTGTAACACAAGCCTCTTGGTGACACAGAACACATTCGGCTCAGAGGGACAACCTGGCAGAACGCCTTGGCATTTCTCCTGAGAGCTGGCACGTTAGAGTTCAAAGCACACAGCACTCTCCCATGAGGGAGAGGATGCTCTCATCTGGTCCTGTCTCTTCTCTGCGGGCCCCGGCCCTGCCCTGAAGGTGAGCCGGGCAAGGGAACTGAACCAGGAAGAGACGAATGGCGTGTGGAAACGGGCTCTGACCACCCCCCTCCTGGAGATGAGATCCTGCCACGAGGAGAGGAAGGCGCAGCTCCACCTGCCCGCGAGAGCCCTCCTCCCACCCGACCCCGAGCGCCTCCTCCTGCGGGTCCGATGAAGACATCAGGAAGCACGGCCCACAGGACGGACTCTTCTGAGTCTTCGGGTGGTTTTCAGCCACGAAGGCAAAATCCAGGAAAGAAACCTGGACTCCACACGTACTCCTCCTCTGACGGTGCTCACTCCAGCAGGAGCTGAGCGCGTGTCTGATGGCAAACTCTTCACTGTTAGTGTTTAGAAGATGAAAATGTGTGATCAGCAGCTGCACCCCAACCCACCTGGCAGTAAGGATTTAGAAGTCACCTCTGGAAAAAAACACGTGAGATATTCCACCTCCCTGGAGTTTCATCACATCTTTAAAAGGTATGCTCCATACCCAGGAGCTCAGAGCACGTACAGACGATCAAAGCAACCCTGAGCTCTGTTTGCAGCGGCCCCTGCTTTCCTTCCCACTTCCTACACTGTACAGTTAACTATAACCAAGTATGTCCTGTCCCACCAGCATGACCCTTTCCCGCGAGCGGGGCTTCACTGGACGCCAGGCTCCCTCAGAACTGGCTGTCCTGTGTCACTTGATTCCATATGGGGGATTTTTGGTTTATAATTTCCACTCCTCTGGAGGCAGACACCACTCATCCAACAATCAGTATAAACTGTTTCCTTGCAGCAAAAGTGCTCTACTTACCAATGCAATCTGTATTAGTGAATCCATAACGCCTCTCCATTAATAATTAGGGCTGACACTTTTAGATGTCTCCCCCTGGCAGGATCACTTCCTGTCCATTTCAAGGTGGAAATGCCTGCCTCCTTGGGTGATCTCACCTGGATGACAAGCAGCAAATGTCTTCCCACCTGGAGGACTGAACGCCTTTTCCTGGGTACTAGGCAGGTGGCACTGCTCGCTAGGTGCCAACACAGGGAAGGCCCCTCAGCACGGTGCCGGGCCTAAAACTGACGTTCAGACAAGTTAATTCTCTCCCCCTAACTTCTTTTTCCCTCTATTTATTTTAGATCTTCAGGCTTTGAGAAGCCCTTACTTCGTATCACTATTCAAATCTCGATGCTCTTGTAAACTCTTAGATCTATAGTCCAAGCAAAAAATTAAACCTTGTTCCAGGACGTGAAGGCTATCCCGAACGACTCACTTGACTGGAAACACAGAAATGGGTGCAGAACAGATAACCTCAGCCAATAAGTTATCTGTGTCTCCAAAGTTCATTGGTGAAGTTTCATTTCCTTAGAAACATGATGCTATATTTAGGATCTCAGGCCACAAAAGCCGATTTAACCCGCAATACACCTGAACTACAACATCAGTGTTTTCAACCAGGATGGAGCACTGGGCCATGGGCACAGCAGGTGGCTGGATATTTGGAGGATAAAGTTACGAATTCTTGCAACTGGGGGGCAAGGGGCACAGCTGGCTTTGGATGAAATCTTTACAGAGCCCGAGTCTGTGTTTATCTTCCTCCCACCTTTCTTTATGTCTCCCCCCCGCCGACCCCCGAGGCAATCTCCTAATCCTCCAGGGACCAGTGCCCTCCTTCCTGACAAACTCTAAACTCCACCAGAGCGCCCTGTTTTAATGTTTTCAAGGGAACTGCTTCTCCCTACCAAAATCACCTCAAGCGTATGATCTCAGTCATATATCAGGAAGGAAGAAATCTGATGAAGTCATTTCTCAATGAAGTGTGAATGCCAGACGAACTTTAATTTGTCTAGGTACTCCTGACTCTTGAGAAGATGCACGGATACCCAAACAGACCTAATTTTGTGTGGAGTACAGAAAAATGAACAAACTGGGTCTAGACACGGGAGAGACCAGGGCTGCCACAGGGGCTTGCTTCTAAGACATTTCTGCTTTTCCAAGCAACTTCCTTTTCCCCTGATGCTTTTAAGTCTAATATTTTTTTTAATATAAATTTCATAATTTCCTTGCATTTCCATGGTAACGCTGGTAAGCAGAGTGTGCACAGGGACAGGAGAAGATGAGTCTAACTTAGATAGGGCTTTCCCCAAACTAGAACCTAAGCCAAGGTGCTCAAGATTAAACCGGATGAGTCCTAAAAACAATCACCCCTGAAGAGCAGTGGAATCTACAGAGAAGATGCTCGTGTTGACCCTGGGCTAGCACTCTAGTCTTACTCCTCCTGGCGTGTCAAAAAGGGTATATGTTAGGTATCTTTTTTTTAAAAAGTGGGGGGAGAAAGGCATGCCACATGTCTCCAAGAAACCCTATGTTTGTGGGGGAGAATGAACTGGAATTAAGAATCAACAAACGCATTCTAAATCAGAACAAGAAAGTGGGATGATTTCAGAAACTGAAGTTCAAAAAAGCCACCTGTACAGGATTCTGTGTGTGCATCTGTTCATGCTAGTTACCCTGGGGCAACCATTACGTTAAGTGTAAAGACAGAAAACATCAACTTGGCCAGGGGAAGCAAAACATCTGCACACTTCATTCCAACAAACGCTTGGAACTGATGCCTGATACCGCTTCAAAAGGCAGCAGCCTCATTAAGAAATGACACCAGTGCCATCCAGGAGCTGGCAAAGGCTGAAAAAAATCAAGTCTGCGCGGGGGTCTGGAAGGGGAAATGAAACTGAATTTACCTACGTCAATTAACAACGTTATTAAGACTACTTAGGAACACGCCTCCGACAATATTTCTCTTTAACACAAACATGCTGAAGGCCTTCAGAATGAAAACAGCCATTATCCCCACCCGTCAGCTGGGCTTTCATTACTCCCACTTTGAAGAGTGACACAGCGGACAAACAAGCCGCCCTGCCCACACACAGGCCTTTCCACCGAGGTCTCCACACACCCCGACAAGCGCCTGTTGAGTCCTGACGACACCCCAACAGGGCTGGCCACTGTGAGGTTTTCCTTCTCCAAGGGGAACGGGCGGGAAACTGAGCTGGTGAATCAAGGGACCAACCCGAGATCACAGATAAGTCAGGAAAGTGAGTTCAGGACTTAGGGGTGCTTGATCAGCTCCTCCACAATTTTACCACAGCCCCTCATGGTGATCAGGACAGACTTCCCTGGTTCAAGGACAGAAGCACCCGGGGCGGGTGGGCAGGGGCACAGGGCCCACTCTTCTTATAGGCTGCTTGCACACCGAGCCCTATTATGGCATTGCATTTCAGAATAACTGCAACAACTATATAAAGTGGAAAGTTCACTTTTCCTTCTACTAGCTTCTCTGCGGCGTTTGTTCCAAACTCTGGGATAAGCAGCCTAAAGACGTTTGCATAGGCTGGACGTGGTCAGCAGGAAAACCTCCGGGCAACTACAAGTACTTAAGCTTCCTAACAGACTGGGGGACCCCACTGACTATACCCTGCCCTCTTAAGACACACTTTTGCTTTAGACAATAAGAAAGGAAAGCAATTATAGTACAAACTTAACAGGGGTCTTAAGAATCCAGTCAGAGGATTTTTTACAAGCAGTTGGGTGGGAAAAATTAAACTCGACGATATTTAGCACTTAATGTAGTGTCTTACTCCGCAACTGCTAAACTTCTTGTTGAAAAAATAAAAGAGAAGTTGAGAAAGGACAGGAAGGTGAGGATAACTTTGAATGTGGACCTCGACAGAGAAAAGTATTCCTACTACTGCCACAAATATTAAGATCAGTCTTACTTTAACAACTGCCCCCAAATTCATATGTTTCTACTGTGTTACCTGAGCTCCCAAACTTTAATGCAACAAAAAGAAATAGTGGAACATTGTTCAGTTCAGTTGCTCAGTCACGCCTGACACTTTGCAACCCCATGGACTGCAGCACGTCAGCTTCCCTGTCCATCACCATCTCCCAAAGCTTGCCCAAACTTACGTCCATCGAGTTCGTGATGCCATCCAACCATCTCATCCTCTGTCGTCCCCTTCTCCTACCTTCAATCTTTCCCAACGTCAGGGTCTTTTCCAATGAGTACTAATATTTTATACTAAAAGAAAAGAAGGCTGTGGGAAGGGCAGGAATGACTTTAAAATATACTTAGTTTTTCTTAAAAGGTACTAAACTTCCAAACGACCATCTGAATTGGAGGCAGTTCTTCACTTGTCAAAGCCCAAGAGAGAAGAACTGTAACTAACCGAGTTGCCTTCACAAGGCATCAACATGAGACGGAACCTGCTGATGACAACCTGTAGAAACTCCCCCAGCTTCATGGCCCTGTTCCGACAACCCTTACAACGTGCCTGGAGGAGGGAGCAGAAACGGATTAACTCCACTTCACAAAGCAGGAAGCAACGCCCAGACTAAGGAGTCCAAACTGAGGCTGGATGGTGGCTGCCGGCCCCACCAGGGCCCTGCTACCCGGGACACAGAGTGTCGACCAAGACTGTATTTTGGGGAGGAAGAAAGAACAGAAAAGAGAGAGGGACAGTTTTAGAACATCTGGGAAGACGCTGTGCTTCCAGAAAATGTGCACTAAGGAAAAGGCAGAAAGTGAGACCCAGCTGGCTAAGGAACAGGACGTAGGGACAGGCCAAGGAGAGGGGCTGTTTACTCTCCCGGAGTCCCGTCCTGCTCCGAGCCCCTCGGGACCATGGCTGTGACCTGCCTTCCTAGCCCCACCTGTTCTCCCTCCTCCGTAGCAAAGGAGTGAAAACGAGAAAAACTGCGCAGAAAAGAAAAAAACAGCTGTCAAATCACTAAGCCCCTCTCACTCCTCCAAGAGCTGGTCACCTACCTTTGCTTCATCGTTAATGTCCCAAGTGAAAGAAATGGCATTATAAGCGATCTCCTCAATGTTGCTGATGGTGTTGAAGCTTTCTTTGTAGTCAGCTGGGTGAGGGATGAGAGAGAGAAGTCATGGTTTCCAGTTTCCAATGTGAGATTATAGCAGTTCACTGTAAGGTTCGGCTTTTCATATAATCATTGCTAGATAATTTAAATTAATATTTTGTTGGGTTGAAAGAAATTCAAAGATGGTAGAAAAAGAATCGCAGAATCTTTTTCACAGAGGCAAGCTTAGATGTATTTAATTTTATCCTGTTATATCAAAATTAAGACATTTAGGTCTAAAAAGTTTAAATAACTGTCCCAAGGCCACAGAACTAGTCCAGAGAATGAAGACTGGAACTCAATTCTTTTTATACTTCTGAAAGAGAACACGAACACTACCAAAGGCAAAGAAAAGAAGTAACTCAAAGATTAAGAGCTGTTGTGACCTAGATAGTGGTTTCACATGAAGGTCACACTCACATCAAGAACAGGGTTTTCACTAAGCTACTTGACAAAACATGACGTGCATGGGTCTGCTGCTGTACTGCGAGTGATGATGAATCTTTGGGTGTATTTACAGACAGAAGAGACTTGCAATGCAGTTCAGCATGCAACTAGGGAAGACAGTATGTGTTACTACACAACAGCAGTATTTTCTTTTAGTTGTTGATTCTTTTCCTCCACCTTATAATTATCTCCAAAAAATTCATAATGTCTTAAAGAAGACATCATCCTTCAAAAAAAATCTGTAGGCTGGAAAGCAAGATGCTCTTCTGTGGGCCAGGCTCCGCAGCTCTGGGCCCCGGCATCACGTGGGAAGCCTCTGCATGGGGCACCTGTCCTCATGAAGGAAATAACGTTCAGAGCACCGATTCCAGGAGGCCAAGAACAGGGTTTGGAACGGAGCAGTGGCTGGCAGAAAAATTCAAATGTGTTCGGCAGGAAGCTGATCACTGCCAAAAATAACTGGATTTAGAAAAATCTGGATGCAAGCGCCTCTGGGAATGGAAGCGAGCTCCGGGGCGCCTTACCTAAGTCAATACACCTCTGGGAATGGAGGCCGGCTCCGGGGCTCCTTACCTATGTCAATACACCTCTGGGAATGGAAGCCAGCTCCAGGGCTCCTTACCTATGTCAATACACCTTTGTTTTGCTGTGTGCTGCCGCGAGTGCCAGTATTTCCAATGCCTCAGCTGGTCTTCTCTGCTCTTGTCCTCAGCAAAAACCACCATGATCACACTCTGGGAGAGAGGAAACGTTCCCAGGTAAAGACACTACGGGCTAAGCATCTTTCGGAAAACCTAGTTTTTTGATTTTGCAGTGAATTGAGATGGCAATTTTATGATACAAATGAACTTACAAAACAGAAAGAGACTCGCAGACTTAGAAAACGAACTTCCGGGTGCCGGGGTGGAAGGGGGTACGGATAGTTAGGGAGTTTGAGAAGGTCATGTACACACTGCTATATTCAAAATGGAAAACCAACGAAGCCCTACTGGAATTCTGCTCAGTGTTATGTGTCAGCCTGGATGGGAGGGGGTTTTGGGGAAGAATGGATACATGCATATATGTATGGCTGAGTCCCTTCACTGTTCACCTGAAACTACTACAACATTGTTTTGTTTTCACCACAACATTTTTATTTGGCTATACCCTAATACAAAATAAAAAGTTTAAAGTAAAAAAAAAATTTTTTTTAATTAAAAAATTTCATTATTTTGAAATTGAAATTTTTTGAAATGAAATGAAATTATTTTGAAATGAAAATGTAATTTCATTATTTTTAAAATTTATTTAATTTTTTGGCCACCCTGTGCAGCATGCAGGATCCTTGTTCCCCATCCCCAAGCAGGGATGGATCCCAATCCCCCTGTAGTGGGAGCACGGAGTCTCAACCATGGGGATCTTAATTTAGATCCGCCTCAGACCTGGCAGTAATGAGCTCCAACCGGCCCAGAGCAGGACTCACGCGGACTTTGCTGATGGGGTGGTGGACGCCCTCGTTGCCGCTCACTTCCTTCAGCGTGACAGGGTAGAACTGGCCTTTGTTCAGGTACGTCATGGTGCTGTCTCCCGGCTTCTGTCGGAGGGATTTGGAGGCTTCCAGGGTGTATTCAAAGTTGTTCCTAGAATACAATAAAAGTCACAGACCTCTAATCCACCCCTTGGAAGCTTCCTCTATGCCTGAGCTCAGACGTGAGATGCTGCAGTGTGGATGCATGCACACAGCATGTGAAACATCCCAACTGACAGCGTCATGTCACCACCAGCATTCGTTGCTTTTCCCCAAATCACCTCAAGCAGCCCAGAGATCCTCCCAGATGTGGGACTACAGACCACCTCTCGAGAACCTATGAAGCCATGTTAACAAACTAGAGGTTTGGAGGCTAAGGATACTAAAGCTACGAATGAGTGACAAGCACTCTGGAAGGAGATCTCACAGGACATGCTGCCAGCCCGGTGCTTACCCAGCAAGGGTTGCAAACAGGAGGCTGGCAGGCCTCTGACGAAATCTGACTTGGCCCGCGTAGCACTTTTTTGTTGTTTTTACCTATAATTTAAATGTCCTCGGATGGTACTCCATGGTCCTCTACATTTTCTATTATCTTCTAGCTCCACCTATATATCCCTCTGAAGTTGTTTAATAACCTTGTCAGGCCAGGGGCTGGCACATTACCCCTATCTTTATAAATAAAGTTTTACTGGAATGTGGCCATGCCCTTTGATTCTGCATTACGACTGCTTCTATGCTACAGCCCAGAGCTGGGCAGAGCTGGGCAGTTTTGACAGAGGCCGTATGGCCCACATTGCCTGAAATATTTGTAATCTGATCCTTCAAAGAAAAAGCCTGCTGACCCCTGCATCTCAGGTCCTGAAGGGAGCGGAGTTTGTGACTTTCTGGACCTTGAGGCAGGTGTGCCTTACAGATTCCTGTAAAATCCTAGACTTTTAAATAAAACTTTTTATTTTAAAATACAGTTTGCATAAAAATACATAAAATGAAATTACAAAATGAAATCCTGGACTCCTAAAAAACCTGAAGATGTTTATATAAAATGTTGAAAATATTCATATTTGCAGAGTGAGATGCAATTCTGTGATACATAAAAGAGGTTGTCAGCCCAGTAAACAGTTGACTTATAATTAGTGAGACTAATGAAAATACAAAAGCCTTTATCCACTTGATGCTATTCCTAAATTCTCACAGGATTATATACTTTTGGAAACAGAAGGGACCTCAGATCTGATTTAATCCTTTCATGTCTTCTCTGAGATTCCACTCCACTACATCACATAAAGAAACCAAAGGGAAGGAAAAGCACCAACACCAAGAATTAGGGAAAAGAGAAACACAGTTCAGAGATCAAAACTGAATGCACTAAAACAAAGCAAATGTCCTCCAGCAAAGATGTCACCACACTAACTGCAGGAAGGTAGAGTTGAAAGCCGTCAAAAGCCACCTCTGATTTTTCAAGATCAAATTAACAAAAAGGAAGTTAAGTCGCACAAGTTGAAAGTTAAAAATCAAATTGAAAGACAACTATTACCCAGAAACACTGTCAAAAACATAGTCCTCTGAATTCATGCCAGGCATCCGCAGACTGAGATCCGAGGGGAAGAAAACCTGAAATACCAATGTAATAAGCCACAAGGATATAACTGGTGATCAGGCTCACTGAAGACCGACGTCGGGTACAGCATCAGAGTCTGTGGCTTAAGGAAACCCACTGCTCTTTTAAAACTTGTCTAAGACAAAAATTTTAACTCTACAAAAAATTTAAAGAGAAAATTAGAAAGAAAAAAATGTCCATTTTATACGCCACTTGATCAAAGTAAGACAATCTACATAGGTGCTCCCACAAAGCACTTCCGTCTCTCTTCTCCCACCTTTCCCACACATTCCACTTCTGCCCAAACTCTGGGTCTGCACCCCAGATCTCATGACCCTTACGAGTCAGCTCCGCCACTGCACCAGGTTCAGACAACAGTATCAGGTTGGCACCGTGGCTGGCTGGAGAGGGGCGCTTTCTCAGGAAAGGATACTGTTCTATTCACTCTGTAAGCGGGGAGGGACTCTCTGTCCCCACATGAGTCATTAAACACAGTTCCAAACGTCCTCAGTCCCTCACTTTGACCTGAGTGACAGGTTCATCACCCCGAAACCCTCGGAAGTATTGGAAGTGATGGGTAAATGTCACACGGTGCATTTTTCATCGAGATCTACCTGCTCCCCGACAATAATGCCAACCAAGAAATACCAGGCAAATACATGATAACTCCTTTTATACTAAGACCGGTTGTGGGGAGCTTGTTTTGGTTGAAGACCAAAGCTGAAAACAGACTGTGAGGCTGTGTCTGTTGTCTGTGGAAGATTATGTATGCGGCTTTCCTTCTTACTCTCCAGCAAAGCGCTTGGCTGAATCATAATTGTTAACTTAGCTGCTGGTAAGATTAGCCATGTGCCCTTGATAATAATTTCTGGTTTTATAGGTTTAGTTTACAAATTATACCCGTGGACCTTTTCTCTTAAAAAAAAATAAAAAAGAGAAACCTCTTTTGTTCCCAATCCACTCACTTCAGGCTGAGCTTCAAGCTTACATAACAAGGAAGAGGTGGAACCCAATACTTAAACAAACACGCAGCGTCTTAGGAAGATGCTTGCGCTTCCTGTACCTCCTGAACGCCTTCCTTGAAGGTCTCCGAGAAGGTAGAGTCTGGAGTGCGCCTTTGCGCATTTGGGGGTTGAGCGCCAGAGCCGAACTGGTCAGCGTTCAGGTTCCGGTCGAACACCACCACACGCTCTGTGGGCTCGGGGTGATACACCGCTGGGGGGATGCCCACAGCGAAGCCGTGGGGCTGGCTTTCCGTCTTGATGGAGTGGGTAGGCATCGCCGCGATGGAGACGGTGACTGTGGTGTCAGGGGCTGTCAGGTGGCCTCTCTTGTCGATGCCCAGCTGGTTGCCGTGGGGAAGGACGATGTTGAACGGCACGTTCTTCAGCACCTGCACTCTGTTTTCGCCAGCAGAGATGAGGGGCTGCTCCGTCACATTTGGTATGTTTCTTTAAGGAGAGAGAAGCGTGTTTTCAAACTCAGAGCTGATACAATTCATGGACAATTTTAATCTTCCGCATGGCACTGGGTTGTTGGGTCCTGGGCAATAATAACACACTCGGTAGAAACCAAATGAATAGGCAATGGCATGATAACCCATCACAAGAGAAAGGAAAAAGCCCTCTACAATTACAGGTCAAAGCATTGAGTAAAACCTCATTTGGAATGCTGAGAACTCAGAGCTTTCCTCAACTATATTTTATTTCCAATAACCCCCATAAAATTGTCATATTTTACTAGCAGTCTGAAGCTACACACGTGATTAATTGGAGCAGTATAGGCTGGTGGTTAAAGTACAGATGCTAGAGTCAGACAAGGTAGATTCAAGATCTCTTAGTAACTACATGCTCATCTGTAAATGAGGATAATGATGGTACCTATCCTCACAAGGCTGTGGTGAGGATGAGACGAGAGTACATTGAAAAGGGCGCAGTGATGCCTGGCACACGGGGGCCCACAGCCGTCACTTTTCCTGGGGGCTTCCAGGATGGTTCAGCACTTGTAAAGAATCCGTCCACAATGTGGGAGACATGGGTTCAATTCCTGGGTGGGGAAGATCTGCTGGAGAAGGGAATGGCTACCCACTCCAGTATTCTGGCCTGGAGAATTCCATGGACAGAGGAGTCTGGTGGGCTACAGTCCATGGGGTCACAAAGAGTGGGACATGGACTGAGCGAATAACACTTTTGCTTTCACCAACCCCACCCCTCACCCCATGATTATATTGAACCATCATATACATCAACATAGAGTTACTTTTGGCTCAACAAATACTCTGGGCAGTATAAGATGATATTTAGTTTAGGGTAAAATTCATAAATTTTCAAAGTTCCCTCAAATCATACAGGCTGATACTTACAAGGAAAAAAACAATTTGGTAATTTGGCAGATTTCAAGATTGATAAAATATTCAAACTTAAAACCATAAATTCACTCCCGTGACTATTTTAAAGAAATTTCTTTAGAGAAAAAAGAGAAAAAAGAAAAAGCTATGTAGAAAGTTGTTCATTAAAGCTTTGTAACAGCAAAAATCAGATACAGCCCTGATACTGAAGATAGCTAGGGTTTGATATAAAATACTCCAGCAAAAATAAATAAAATTTAAATATTAACTAATTAGAAAGTTGGAGAAAGGGAAGTGTAGATCAAACAGTTACCAGTCGATCCTAAAGGAAATCAACTCTAAATATTCATTGGAAGAACTGATGCCGAAACTGAAGCTCCAATACTTTGACCACCTGATGCAAAATGCCAACTCACTGGAAAAGACACTGATGCTGGGAAAGATTGAGGGCAGGAGGAGAAGGGGGCGAAAGAGGATGAAATGGTTAAATAGCGTCACTGACTCAAGGGACATGAATTTGAGCAAACGCCGGGAGATAGTGAAGGACAGGGGAGTCTGGTGTGCTGCAGAGCGTGGGGTCACAAGAGTCGGACATGACTTAGGGGCTGAACAACAACAGCAGCAACAAGGATCAAACAGCAGGAATTAAGCTGATAACGGTTGAAGCTGACTACCTACTGGCTTATGCTACTTCTCTACTTTTGTTACGTTTGAAAGTGCCTATAACAAAAAGTAAAAAATAAAAGCTATAAGCCCTTTTCCAAATTATGAAGACGAAAACAGCAATGTAGAAAAAAGTTACGTAACATATTAAGTAGAAGAAAATCCTACCTGTGAATACAACCACAACCACACAAAATGCACCTGCCTGCCCAAACAGTAAACAAATAAACTGTCAGCAGAGTGGGATTCCCAGTGATCATTTATTTCTTCAAAAATGTTTCATTCTTGTATTACTAATAGAACTCAGAACAATTTAAAAGATATATTTAGCTTTTTTCCCAGGTCTATAAAGTCAAACCTTAATTTTCTGAAAGTTTTAGCTTAAAATATTTCAAAAATAACCTCCATAGGCATTTGGAATACAGCTGAACATACTCTATTAAGTTTCACATGGGTAGTTATTTCAGGTCATTGGTGATGACTTTTTTAAATGGACCCCTGCCATTGCCTTAAGCCACACTGTTCTTAAGAGAACCTAAAAGACAAATAAGCAAACAGTGCAGTCATGCTGTTAATAAAAAAAAAAAATCACTTTGGATGAGGAGAAAGTTACTGTTTTTGTTTTCGAGAAAAGAGAATTTCTCCTACAGAAACTGGTAACTTCTCAGTAACAGAATCAGAGTAAGGGGCAGATCAGTAATGAAATCTGTGTTCAGACATAAGAGTCCAACTTACCTATGTCTTCCTCTAGTTCCTGTTCACTTAAACAAGCTTTTGCTTTAACTTTCACAGAAACTGGGAATTTGTAACATACTGTTCCATGCTCTGTCTTAAACCTTACCTTTTGCTATGGTCCGGCTCGGGGTGCTCAACATCTGCCTTTGCTGCTGATGACCTTCTCTCTCGCGGAACCTGAGATATCAACAAATAGGACCACAGTTTAGTTCTCACTCCCGAAGTAGAGACACAGTCCCTACTTTTCAGTAAGTGCAACCCTTCAGGTGACTATGGACTGCCTACCGAAGCCCAGGCTCCAAGGACGCACAATGAATAAGACAGTGTCTGCTCTCAAGGAATCCACAATCTGGTCACTGAGTTGATATGCAAAAACCAGCTTCTATTCAGTTGCCAAAGAAACTCAGAACATCACAAATTTACTTTGTCATGGAATGTGGGTTTCATCTCTTAAGAGAAATACCTCTGGTTGGGTTTTACCCATTAATCTACATAACATGACAGAGAAGAAGCTACTGAAAAGACAACCAGGCTCTTTCAACGTTCCCCCTGCTCCTCTCTGCTACCCTTCCTTTCGGATCAAATGCAAAATCAAAGGCATCAGCCACATTAACAGTTCACTCCAAGATCCAAACGGTGGCTCCAAATGATGCATTTCGTCAGAGACGCTGGGATTCACAATGTCTGTCACTCAAAGGACAAAGTGGACTCTGTCGGGTCTGTTCCTTTTTCGAGTCTGCTTCTCTGCACAGGTGAGAGCAGCCAACATTAGTGGGTGTCCCGCAGACATCAACCCAACTGAGACTTATCTGCAATACACACTCCAAAAACACTAAGACGTTTGAAACTAGTTTTCAATGTAAAAGTAGAAACTCTATTCCTACATTCTTATTTTATCCTTGAAGACAGAATGAATTACTGTTTCTGGTAGTAACAACGTGTTTTTTAAGCTTTACCAAGGTTATTACGGAAAGATGACTGAGGGGTACATCCAAAGAATTGAAACAAGTAAGTCAGTTGATTTAAAAAAAGAAAATAAATAACCCCACAGCTGTTGCAAGAAGGCTGACATTTAGTACTACTAAGACTGCCACCCTTGATGGGCAGACATGAGGATTTATCTCCTCCTAAGATGTGTAATACTTTCAGGACCCTTTATTTAAAACACACACACATACAATCACTGCAACTAGTGTTATTACACAGGTTTTCCTGGCACTAAACTTGATGGTTTCCTCCCATTCTCAAAAGTTTCAGTTAAAAATATCTAACTTCAAACTTCATAATTAATACTTAGGAACTTACAGTTTCTATACTGAGTCAATAAAACAAGCCACAAGAAGAACAGATATATAAGTTCTACTTCAAAGGAACCCTTTGTGGCTACACTCCCCAAGCAAGGCTTCCTCTAGCATCCTTGGTTACTATGCAAGTTTCCACTCGTATCTAAGGGGGGAAAAAAACCTTACCTCATTCCCTCAAAGGCAACAAGCTGGACACATGGCCTTACCTCAGAAAACAGAGATTTGGTTTAGGTTCCCCCTCCCCACCCAATTTTGATAATCAAGCTATCTTCTTTGCTTTTTACCCTCTGCATTTCTTGTATTCCGAAAAGAATACAGTGTCAGAACGTAACAAAAGCGCTGGAAACTGGTGAATCCGGGTGAAAGTATCTGAGAGTTAGCTATCTTGTTATTTTAAGTTTTCTATAGGTGTGGAAGTTTTAAAGACAAAAGGATGGTGAAAATAAACTGTAATATATAGCCATCCCTGCATGTGGGTTATTGCTTAAAAAGAATGCCAGAGTGAACACAGCAAGCAAAGCCCTGCCCCCAGGAGGCAGCATGGCATACGGAAGAGGGGGCCTGGCACAACCCAAAGTCCTGGCTGCACATACTAGTCATGTGACCTGAGAACCTTATTTTTTATCACTCGCAAAATTGGGATAATGGCACAGATCTTGCAGGGTTCCTGGAGGGATCAGAAACAACATGCATTCTGGTAACATGTCTAGCACAGTATAGGTAATCAGTAGGTGGTACCTAGTATCACTGGGATAATGATGACGACACAGACCAGGGGCAGTCAATCCAGACACAAACAGCAGGTGAAGCTTCAGGCAGAGGACAGACTGTACTGAATTAAAACTAATCCAAACCTTGAGGAACAGACAATAAAACACATCCTGAACCTTAAACTAGAAAGTCTAGAAAATATGAGGTGTTTTTTTTTTTTCAATGAAATCTCACAATCAAATCAAATCAGATGCCCTTCAATACCATTTAGGGGAAAGGAAACCACACTGACTACCTAGGAAGAAAGGGTTAGCACACAGGCAAAGGGAAACCCCTGTCCACTCCTGATGGCGCTAAGAGCTACCTCTGAAGAAATGATCAACCTTACTAAGACACAGCGAATTCTTTCGCGGTAGCTTCACCTTTCAGATAGAGCCACAACAGTTGGCTACTTCATACATTTTAGAAACATCCTTTTGATTCTGTGATTGTAGATTTTCAGCTTTGAACCACAGTATGTCAAAGCACTCATTAAACTATTTATAGTCACTACAGAAGCAACTTGCATTACAGTCTACCAGCAAATTACTGTTTTATACGCTGTTGAATCAAGTGCACCTTGGACAGCAGTTACGGGGCTCTGAAGAGCAAGCAAACCCACCTTGTAGTAGTCATAGAGCAAGCCCAGTGCGGCGGCACTGTCCTCATCGCCATTGATACTCATCATCGCTTTGGTTGCTGCAGTGAGCGGGTTTTCCAGGAAAGACTTCCAGGCTTCATCCTCACTAGTATAGGAACGCCGCTGTGAATAAAGTGCTTCATTCTGAAGAACCAACACTGGCCGTTTGCTTGGGAGAGATTTTTTTAAAAAGAAAAGAAAAAAACAACATATATATGTGTGTGTATATATATATCACAGAAGAAGACTTCTACTGCAAATCATCATAAGCTAAGTTTTGAAAAAGCAAACAGCCAATTCTTGATATTGCAATAAGAGTCCACTTTTTCATCATTTCATCATTAGTAAAGTAAGTTAAGACACGATCACAAGACAACCCACTTAAATGTAGCCCAATAGGTCACCCAGAAAGATGTACAGTATTTAGACAGCCAGGGAACCTGCAGTGAACCTTCACATGGAGCCCAGGATACTCTAACTGACACACAAAAAAACCCACTAAAACCAAAAGTCAAAAACTCACTTCAAGAAAATGTGAAGCTATTCAAACGCTTTACATAAACAAACACAAGGACAAAGCAAGGCCAAGGAGAACCCTCTCCTCAAACACAGGCACTCAGGACTGTCCCCTCTTCAACAGTACATCCAGTTCCATCCTCAAGCTGCTATACTGCTATTTCCCTCTTTCTCCCGGTGATGCCATGCCTCAAACTACCAACAAGGGGGAGAGAAGAGGGGGATGGAAGGAAGAAGGGATAACTTGGTTTAATCCTCGGGGGTATATGAGAAAGTTAGAATATTCTACTGATTACCAGCAGCTTGAGCATGGAATGTGGCCAAAGGGGACTGTAAACCAATAAGGAGACACAATTTTCTGGCATGGGAGTTCACTGTTTATCTTAGAGATAAACACTTAAGAATCTACAATAATAAATGAAGCCGCTGGACAAAAAGTTTTTTTTTTAAGGAAATAGGTTGGGGAGTCTGTCCTCAAAAATCTTTCCTGGTTTTTCACACGGGGCAAGAACTGCTTCACATTAATGCTGTAGTTTGGTGGGGAAAATCCAGAACATCCACGGAGAACTTTAGTAGAGTCTTATAGAAGATTTAACTTAAAAGAGTAAAGCAAACATGACTGATTCCAAAAACCTGAAATGTAAACAGCCTCAACAACTGTTCAGTTGGCTCGGTTTAGAAAGTCAATAAAAAGAAAAAAGTGGAAAACTACCTCCAGCAAAATCAAGCACTTTTTTTCTTTGGGGAAAAAAAAAGTTTAAATATTCAGAACTACTCCTAATTATCACCATTCTAACAAGCAAATTTGCAACACACAAATGAAATATGTTAATTGCCCAAAGGTGACCTACCTACTCTAAAAGTGAATGTAGAAAGACTGATTATCTTCTCAAGTAATCAACAAGGTTAGGGTTTGGCAGTCACCTAAGCCCTTTAAAAACAGAGATTCTGAAAAAGGAGCTGGGGAGGGAATCCAACAACTTAATTCATCCTCAGTCAAAATTAAATCTTATTTCAAGGAGTGCACATTTGGTAGGAAAAGAAATCTTGAAGGTGGTATACTATTTTAACCCAAAACAAACACAATGGGTTGTTCAAAGTGCATGGTTGGTTTAAAAATGAAGACTTCCTACAAATCTCAAATTTAAAAAAAAATTAAGAATATACAAAGGGGCATTCCTTGTGCCACCAGGAGGAGACAATAAGAGCTGCTGAGCCAGTGGTACCCCGGGATGACTCACTGGGGTCTTGCTAAGCTGTAATATTAATAGTGTAATAGCTACTTCCAGAGACTATGACAACACTTGGCTCATTCAGTTCCCCTTATGCTAGTTCTTCAGCTTCCCTTCTTCTCCCACCCCCATCCCAAATCTGCACAAGCAACAGAAAATAAATATTTCTTTGCAAATGATTTTGTGTGTGATCACCCTGAAGGTGTCTTAAACTATTTCCAAACTGTGCCTCAGGCCAAAATTTTAGCTCTGGAAATATGCCTTATCTAAACTATAAGTCAAGAAATAAACACGAAACCAGCTGCCTTTTCTAGTCTACTTCCTCATGACAGTCCCTAAAGGCTCATCACTGCCCTCTCCTTGAATTGTATATTTTCAAGCAATAATTTATCTGCATACTGTACAACACAAGGTCAATTTAAGTTATTCCACTTAAGCTGTTCCATACATAATACTATCTAAACCTCTCCTCCAGAAAAAGAGCACCCTTACACAAAATGATTCTCAGCAAATAATTACAAAACTGGGAGAAGTACTGCTGTGTCCTGGATTCACTGATCTCAAATATAACTGATTGGTTGGGTGCGACTTACCTGCATTTTTTTCTTAACTATTCTATATTTACAGAAAAGCTGCAAAGGAGATACAGAAGCGTCCCTCGCCCGGTGTCTCCTAATGTTAACGGCTTACATTACCGCCTTACAGTTTATGAAAATATTTCTTCAATCACGAGCTCCAGAAAGCATTATTAGTAGGTACAAAGCTTCCTAGTTTACCACCCTGATTTCAAAGTCTCATCCTTCTTGATATTTCTGAGCATTTTTAATTACAGCAATCTGTAATTACCACCAATGATGCAAGCGGCAAAAGAACTCCTACAGCAATTTTCTCACTCACACAGTCAGCCAGGGGAAAGAAAAAGAAAATGCCAGGGCACCCGAGCACTTCAACTTTTCCCTAGATCTCTCGGTTCCGAGGTTCTAGCAGGAGGCCGAACGACACGGTTGAGCGACGAGAGACTTGATTACCTGAGAAGCCTCCCCTTTTGCAGCCGCGGAGCGCGTCCCAAAGACCAAAGCCGCCCGGGTTGGGGTGGTGGGGTGGGACGCGAGGCCTCCGTGTCCCCCTCGCCCGGAGAGAAGAATCGGGGCGCGCCCGGGGGGTGGTCCCCCACCCACCCCAGACCAGGACCCCGAAGCTGCGGGCGGGGTGGGAGGGTTCCACTCCGGATCGCAGGCCCGCACCCCTCAAGGCAGGGGTCTCCCCCTGAGGCGGGGGGCTGTTGGAGGAACAAAGGCAGGGCGGGGGTGCGGAGAAGCGGAGGCCGCGGAAGGCGAGCCGCGCGCCCCCTCCCGCCGCCCGGCCCCGCGCCCCCCGCCCGGCCTCCCGGCAGGTGCGGCCGGCCGGCCGGGCGGGCGGGCAGCAGCGGCCCCGGCAGCACGGCCGGCCTCGAAGCGCCGGCGCCCTCACTCACTTGTCGTACTCCTGTGTCATCGCGCTCGCTCGCCGCTGCCGGGCCGCAGAACTGGACTTTCGGGTTGGGACAGTACACCCGATCCGGGGGGAGGAGGAGGCGGGAGGCGGCGGCGGCGGCGGCGGCGGCGGCGGGTCCGGAGCGGCGGCCCCGACGGGTTGGGTCGGCTTTTCTTGCTCGGAGCCGGCCGGGCACGGGCAGCGCGCACAGGGCGCCCCGCCTCGGCCTCCCATTGGCTGGAAGCGCCGGCACGGGGCGGGGCCTCGGGGGCCGGGGGGGGTGGGCACCGCGGTCTGATTGGTCGGTGGGCCAGGCCGCGGAGTGGGGCCGACGGGCCCCTAGGGGGGCGGGGCGGGGGGCCGGCCGCTCCGCGTGGCCGCGTCCGTGCGGCGCGCCTGTCCCTCCGGGGCCCAGCTCCGGCCAGACTCCAGCCAAGCCGCGAGGCCCGCGGGCGCGCACTTGCAGCCGCTCGGCGGTCCCTGGCGCGCCCGCGGCGGGGGAGGACGGGCGCTGCGTCCCCGCTGTGCCCTGCGGTCACCGTGCTCGGTCGCCGCACCCGCCGGACGGGCTGGGTCCCGGGGCCGCCTTCCTGGGGCTCTGGGCGCTCTTCCTAGCCCACCGCCGCTCCAGTGATGGAGACTCCCCTCCCCACCCGGCGGCTTCATCCTCACGGCGCCCCGCGGTCCGCTGCTCGGCCGCTTCGGGCATCTCCCGGCCTGGGGCCGGTGGAGCGGGGACCCTGCACCCTCTCGCCCCTCTCACGTCTCCGAGCGCGTCCCCCTTCCTTACGAGGCTCCTCTGCCTTTTACCCGAGGAAGAGCAGACGTGTCCCTCCTCGCCTTACCCGCACCGCCCCCCCCCACCCTCCGCCGCCCGAAGCTGTTCGGCTTTAGAACCCTGCCCCCACCGCGTTCATCCACTTTACATTGTTCGCTATGTGACAGTCGCCGCAAAACTGCCGCGACCTCCTAACACGGCGCTTATCTCCCGCCTCCCCGCCCCGCCCCCGCGCATCCAGGGTAGGGTGGGTGTCCACAGAGTGGTCGCCCCAGCATCACCCCAGCCCCCCCATCCCAAGTGCCTGTCCCTCCCCCTCTTCTGTGCCCCCCCCAACTCTGGACGCCACCACCAGCCTCGCTGCCCACCTCTTTAGCCCGCTGGGAACCGCATCTGGACGTCCCTGGCCACCCTGCATTCTTGCCCCCCAACACTGCTGCCCCTCCCAGCACCCCTAAGCCGCATCACTCCTCTGTCACTCCTCTCCCCGGCCAGCTTCTGTGCATTTCCACCCCTCCCTACTCCTGGCCCCAGCTGTCCTTTCCTAGTGGAAGCTCCCTTCTCCAGGGTCTGCCCTTCCTTCCACAAGTATTTATTGAGAGACTGGCGTCTATGCCAGGCACTGCTCTAGGTGCTGGGGATACCTGCAGTGAACACAGGGGACAACATTCCCTGTCTTCTTCCAGCATCCGACTTGGGGGTACCAGGCCATAACAAAATTGATTAATTGTACTGATAGGTTAGAAAGCTATGCGGGAGGGAAAGTAGAGGCGGCAGCTGGGAGCAGAGAGTGGGATCCATTTGAAGACTTGAAGGAGGTAAGGCCTTCAGGAGGTGGGGAGGGGTGGTCCAGGCAGAGGCATGGCACCGCAGAAGTTGGGGACACCCGGTGTGTTTAGTAACCCCACACTGAAGGGCTGGGGTGCCGAAGGACAGTGGAGATGGGGACAGGGAACACTGCAGGCCTTATGGGCCTTTGTGCAGACTTGAGTTTTACTGAGTGAGGTGGAGAAGCATTGAAAGGGTTGGAGGTGGCAGGCATATGACTCAGTGGACATGAGTTTGAGTAAGCTCTGGGGGATGGTGAAAGACAGGGAAGCCTGGTGTGCTACCTACCGTCTGTGGGTTGCAAAGAGTCGGACACAACTGAGCAACTGAACAACAACAAAGGTACGTGTTCTTTGCCTTTGTTGTTTTAAAGTGATGAAACTGGCTGTTGGGTGGTAGAGGACAGATCTGGGAGCAGGGAGACCAGACCAAAGAAAACAGTTGCTTGGCTTAGGGTGGTGGGGTAGAGTGGTGAGAAATGGTCAAATGCTGAATCTATTCTGGAGGTAAAACCAACAAGATTTCCTAAAAACCTGATATGAGGTGTGAGAAAAAAAAAAGAGTCAAGGACTACAAAGTTTGCAGCCAAAAACTGAGAAGAATGCTCAGCCATCGCTGAGATGGGGAAGACTACAGGCAGAGGAGGTCTGGGGGAGTTCAGGAGCTGCATTTTGAACATGTTCATTTCAAGGCTTTTATTGGAGACCCAAGTAGATGTATCAGGAGATGGTTGGATATGAGTCTGGTGTCATGGGGAGACGTCTGGGTTGAAAAGAGATCTGGGAACCATCAGCATGGAGATGGTGTTGAAAGCCTGGAGATGGGGTGAATCACCATGGCCATGGGGAGGAAAGAACAAGACCAACACTGGATCCCGGAGCCTCCAACACAGAGAGGGAGAGGATTCTGCAGAGAAGATAGGACGGGGGGCCCGGGGGGCGGTCCCTGAGGGAGGAGGAAAATGGAACCAAGGAGGAAACCATGGTCAACCAGGTCATATGCTGCCAGGACGTCAAGGAAGATGAGGATTTAGCAACATGGAGGCCATCGGGACCTCTACTTAGCCCCAGCCCCTCATCCACTCCCACCATCTTCCTGCTCCCCGGTCTCCAGGTCTCTTGGGGCCTAAACAGCAGCCACAGACACTTCTCACTGTCTCCTTCCTGGTGGCTCAGACGGTAAAGAGTCTGCCTGCAGTGCCAGAGCCCCGAGCTCAATCCCTGGATCAAGAAGATCCCCTGGAGAAGGAAATGACAACCCACTCCAGTATCCTTGCCTGGCAAATCCCATGGACAGAGGAGCCTGGCAGGCTATGTATGGTTCATGGGGTCACAAAGAGTCAGACATGACTGAAGTGACTTCACCTTCACTTTTTTCACTTTTCTGCCATTGCCAGCTTCTGTCCTCTAGCCCTGAGTACCATGCTAAAGCCAGTGAGTCTCTTCTTTTTTCTTCCTCACTAACTGGTTTAAAGAAATTTTATTTTCTTTAAGCTGGCTAACTTTAAAAACAAATTAAATAATAGTACAGGTATGGTGCAGCTCTGCAGAGTTGTGCTGCAGATGAGACTCAACTTGAGAAACAGTGTCTCTGTACGTAGTCGTTCCCTCTTCTTCCTCTGATCCATCTCCAGGTACGGCCAGAGGGACCTATACAAAGCACAGATTTTAGATCACATCACCTTATTACACTCAGGTTATAAGTCCCAATGCCTTTGTATGGAGTGTGTCTGATCAGCTTGCCTGCCCTTTTGCAACTCTGCTCCTGGAGGTGGTCCTCTCCCCTGGGAACCCCCCTGCCCCACGACACCCTCCGCCCCAGCCCCTACTCCTCATCTTGCTGCTTAGGAGACTCCACTCCACCTTCCAGGCCGGGCTAGGACTCCCTCTCCTTCCTTCAGGTGGCCTCTATGGCCTTCTGGGTTGGGTTAAGTGTCCCACGTGCACACATAGTACTTAAGCATCACCCTGTTACCACACTTACCACTTTCTGTCTATAACACCTGATTCTCTGCTTGCGTCTGTCTCCACCCTAGTGGGAACTTTTCAAGAGAGGGCGGGGATTGTACTGCTTCCATTTTCCTGTCCCCAGCCTCCTGGTATCTGCACAGAAGATGTCCAGGAAGTGATCCCCGAAGAGATAATATTCCTCTGCAGGCATCCGTTATGCTCTTCAGCCTCCTCCCATCAGTACCACATCTGCGACTGGTTTAAATGACCCTCCTATTGCAGGAGACACACAGTCTCATGCTTCCATTCCCCTGTCTGATACATCAGTTCAGTTCAGTCGCTCAGTCGTGTCCAACTCTTTGCAACCCCATGGACTGCAGCACGCCAGGCTTCCCTGTCCATCACCAACTCCCAGAGTTTACTCAAACTCATGTCCATCGAGTCGGTGGTGCCATCCAACCATCTCATCCTCTGTTGTCCCCTTCTCCTCCTGCCTTCAATCTTTCCCAGCATCAGGGTCTTTTCAAATGAGTCGATTCTTCGCATCAGGTGGCCAAAGTAGTGGAGTTTCAGCTTCAGCATCAGTCCTTCCAATGAATATTCATGACTGATTTCCTTTAGGAAATTCCTTTTTCCTTTAGGAAATTCCTGATTTCCTTTGCAGTCCAAGGGACTCTCAAGAGTCTCCTCCAACACCACAGTCTGATATGTAATAGGCACAAAATCAATATGGGATGAATGAATAAACACCAAGCCACAAAACCAGAAACAAGAACAGTAAAGGCCAGAGGTTATTAGAAAATCAATGTATTAATAAAAAACATTAGATCTATTATGTAAATCTGAATACCAGCTTATTTCATTTGTCCTTAAGTGCTCTCTAAAATGGAAGTTAAAATCCATATCTGTATAGCCAGTGTGAATTTTCTGTGTGACTCAGGGAGCTCAAACCGGGGCTCTGTAGCAACCTAGAGGGGTAGGAAGGCGGGGGAGGGGGAGGGAGGTTCAAGAGGGAGGGGACATACGTGTACCTATGACTGATTCATGTTGATGCATGGCAGAAACCAATGCGATATTGTCAAGTGATTATCCTTCAATTAAAAATAAATAACTGTTTTAAATGTAAAAAAAATTTGTAAGCTGTTGACAATATCTTTTTTATTTAAATTTTTTCTACTATTCTTGAATAATAAAAATAATACCTGTTTATAGTTTAAAACGAAGGAGATGTAAGCAATACAGAGGGTTTAGAGCACAGAGCTGCTCCCTCCTCCATCCTGTCCCTCCCCCCAAGAGATAACCACTGCTACCAGTTTTCCTCAAATACGCAGATGACACCACCCTTACAGCAGAAAGTGAAGAAGAACTAAAGAGCCTCTTTTTTTTTTTTTTTTTTAGGATTTTTATTTTTATTTATTTATTTATTTTTAATAAATTTATTTATTTTAGTTGGGGGCTAATTACTTTAAAATATTGTAGTAGTTTTTGCCATACATTGACATGAATCAGCCATGGGTTTACATGTGTTCCCCATCCTGAACCCTCCTCCCACCTCCCTCCCCATCCCATCCCTCTGGGTCATCCCAACGCCCCAGCCCTGAGCATTTGTCTCATGCACAGAAAATGGAATGGTGTTCTGTTTCACATATGATAGTATACATGTTTCAATGCTATTGTCCCAGAACGTCCCACCCTCACCTTCTCCCTCAGAGTCCATAAGACTGTTCTATGCATCTGTGTCTCTTATTCTGTCTCGCATATAGGGTTACCGTTACCATCTTTCAAATTCCATATATATGCATTAGTATACTGTATTGGTGTTTTTCTTTCTGGCTTACTTCACTCTGTATAATGGGCTCCAGTTTCATCCATCTCAATAGAACTGATTCAAATATATTCTTTTTAATGGCTGAGTAATATTCCATCGTGTATATGTACCACAGCTTCCTTATCCATTCGTCTGCTGATGGACATCTAGGTTGCTTCCTCTTGATGAAAGTGAAAGAGGAGAGTGAAAAAGTTGGCTTAAAGCTCAAGAAAACTAATATCATGGCATCTGGTCCCATCACTTCATGGGAAATAGATGGGGAAACAGTGGAAACAGTGTCAGACTTTATTTTTGGGGGCTCCAAAATCACTGCAGATGGTGACTGCAGCCATGAAATTAAAAGACGCTTACTCCTTGGAAGGAAGGTTATGACCAACCTAGACAGCATATTTAAAAATACAGACATTACTTTGCCAACAAAGGTCCGTCTAGTCAAGGCTATGGTTTTTCCAGTGGTCATGTATGGATGTGAGAGTTGGATGGTGGAGAAAGCTGAGCGCTGAAGAATTGATGCTTTTGAACTGTGGTGTTGGAGAAGACTCTTGAGAGTTCCTTGAACTGCAAGAAGATCCAACCAGTCCATCCTAAAGGAGATCAGTCCTAGGTGTTCATTGGAAGGACTGATGTTGAAGCTGAAACTCCAATACTTTGGCCACCTCATGCGAAGAGTTGACTCATTGGAAAAGACCCTAATGCTAGGAAGGATTGGGGGCAGGAGGAGAAGGGGACGACAGAGGATGAGATGGCTGGATGGCATCACTGACTTGATGGACATGGGTTTGGGTAGACTCCGGGAGTTGGTGATGGACAGGGAGGCCTGGCGAGCTGCGATTCTTGGGGTCGCAAAGAGTCAGACACGACTGAGCGACTGAACTGAACTGAACTGAACCAGTTTTCCTATAACTTTCCAGATATTTCCTGTGTATCCACAAGTAATATACATATGGTATATTTTCTTATACAATGGAGTCCATACCATACTGTGTACGGTCCTCCTCAGCTTGCTCAGTTTTACTTACTATAGAGTCTTCCACGTTTTCCATGTCAGCATGTATATATTGCCTATATTTTAAAAAATGGCTGTGGTGGGGTCGGTTGAATTGGGAGATGGTGATTGACATACATATATATATACTATTGATACTATTTATCAGCTTCCCTGGTGGCTCAGTCATTAAAGAATCCGCCTGCAATGCAGGAGACCCACCTGAGTGCAGAAGATCTGAGTTCGATCTCTGGTTTGGGAAGATCCCCTGGAGAAGGAAACGGCAACCCACTCCAGTATTCTTGCCTGGGAAATGCCATGGACAGAGGAGCCTGGTGGGCCTACAGTCCATGCAGTCGCAAGAGTCGGACACGACTTGCCAATGAATTAAAGTGTAATTAAATTCTATGCAAAATGTGAAATTCTTTACTTGAAATAGCACAGTATTAAATGTTTCAATAAAGAATCTCTCTCTCTGAAAAAAAAAATGGCTGCAGATCATTTCTCTGTATTGATGTATGATAACTAGACCCTACCTGCAAGCAATTAGTGTTTTTATCTTCAGTTGTCCACAATTACATTCTGTAATATACATCTCTCTATCTACACACTCTGCATACTTGGTCAAGTACAGGCATAGAATAAATCCCCAGAATTGGAGGTGCTGTGAAAAAGTCGTGCACAGTTTCAATCTGTATAGATCTTACCCACCTTTTTTCCAAAAGGCTGCCCCCAGTGGACTGCTACCAACAGGACATGGGACTACCTAAAGTGCCACCTCCCCAGACAGGAGCATGCTCAGACTTTGCTAGCCTTTAGATGAAAACTAAATCTCATTTTTTTTTAATTTGCATTTTAAAAAATCATGAGTGAGGTTTAGTGTCCTTTCAATTGTTTGGCAATGACATTTTTAAGGTCAAGGATAGAGTCATTTTTTTTTTAAGAGAAGGCACATCTTTGAGGTAGCTTCCCAAGTCTTGGGCTTCAGAGTAGGAAATGAATTTGGGGCCGTGCTCTCATAGGAGACCCCTGGGTTCTAACAGCCCCGTGGGAGTGAAGAGACAGACTGGAAGGTGGATCGGGAATGTCACAGGCCTAGGTACTAGCCCAGGTCCTACTGACCTGCTGGATGAGTTCAGTGGAGTCACTTCTCTCTGGGCCTCTGGGAAAGGACGAGATTGGATGGGTAATCTGGTCCCTTCCAGCTTCAATGTCTCCTGATTCTAACAGTGGTTGCTAAGAATAGTTCTGATCTTAGCTGCCCACAGTTTACAGATGGAAGACCAAGCTCCTAAGCCTGGCATTCAAGTTCCCCAACACAGAGTCACAAATGTATGTCCCAGTTAAGAGCGCCCTGCACCCTGGACCCCATCACAGAGTCTCCTGAAAGCGTCTGGCAATTTCAGGCCCCTGGTTACCTGTGCCGTTCCTTCTCTCCGCCTCATCTCTTCCTGTCCCTGTTCTTCTTTCAAGGCCAACCTCCAACGTCATCTCCTCCAGGACCCCTTTCCCTCCCATACAAATTTCTCCCCCAGCTCCTCAGCTACCCTTCATTAAACACTCATCAGAAGCATCTCCACCTTTTAGATAATTCAGTTTTGCAAGAGTTTGAGGGGATGATTTCGAGTCCATCAGATCTGGATTCCAAGCTCAGATCTGCCTCCTGTTCTTACCTTAAGCAGTCTACCTCACTGCCAGTCCCCAGTTTTCTCATCTGCAAAATGAGGAAAACAGCATCAAGTTTTGAGGAGTTAAAAAAACATAATGCAATTAAAGAATCTCACACGATGCCTGGCTCAAAGACCCTGGACAGTCGGCTTCCATCTTCTCTAGAGACCAGCAGGGCCTGAGCCCTCTCCAGTCCCTCCAAGTGCTCGTTTGTTGGCTGTTCGACCTAGCTGTAGCCTGACCAACCATTCACAGGGCTCATCACAGGCAGGCTCACACATACCCTGGTGAGGCAGCCCCTATTGAAGGGACAGCTGAAGTAGTTGCAAGACAAGGGCACAGCCTCCATGCCTGACTTCCAGGAATCTGTACCAGCCAGTTCACCAGAGCCATTGTGTCTTGCCCTGTTTGCCAGTGCCTCCTGAGAGTGAGATGAAAGTGATCCACTCTGGACAAATGGCGTGTGGAAAGGAGAGTGTGACATCTTCACCCTTGTCTCCCAGCTCTGTGACTTGGGAAATTATGGAACCCCTTGAGAATACGGGCTAATGACCCCTATCGCCCAGGGCTGATTGGGTTGTTAGGTTTCATGATCCCCTTCTCCAGGGGATGATCCCAGCCCAGGGATCAAACTCACGCTTCCTACATTGGCAGGCGGATTCTTTACCATTGAGCCACCTAGGAAACCCCACCAGATCTTTTAGAACTCAATAAATATTAAATGTTCCATCTCCCCATTTTCCTAACTGTATTATAAACCACTTAAGGAACAGAAACTATATATCATATTTTTTTAAATCCCTCATCATCTAGTGTGGGGATAAGCATATTATAGAGATGCTTCCCTTGTAGCTCAGTCAGTAAAGAGTCTGCCTGCAATGCAGGAGACCCGGGTTCATTTCTTGGGTCGGGAAGATCCCCTGAAGAAGGAAATGGCAACCCACTCCAGTATTCTTGACTGGAGAATCCCCTGGACAGAGAAGCCTGGCAGGCTACAGTCTATGGGATCACAAAGAGTAGGACACGACTGAACAACTAAGCTTGCACACTCAGAGGATCACCGATTGTTGTTGTTCAAGATGGTAGTGACAGTAACCTTCTGGAGGCGTTTGGTATTCAAAGCGCACCTGAGTCATTTGATTCTTAGAGCAACCCCGTGAGACGGGGTTACGCCCATCTTGTAGATGGAGAAACGAGATCCAGAGAAATTAAACAACATTTTCAAAGTCACATCGCCAGTGAATTTGGGGTATGAAGCCAGGTGTCTTGTTTCCAAATCCCACACTTTAGCCCCAGGCTTTGGTGCTGCTGGTACATATTTCCGCATGATGCCTGGTGTCTCTCCTGTGCCCTCACTGTAGAGCAGACTGGACACGTGAACAAATGTGGCAGAGTCGTGGCTGGGGGTTCCTTGTGATGACATCTGTCTTGGGAGATGGTGTTTGCTCGTTCTCTAAGGAAGGAGTAGGAAATGACAACCCACTTCAGTATTCTTGCCTGGAGAAGCCCATGGACAGAGAAGCCTGGTGGGCTACAGTCTATGGGGTGGCAAAGAGTCAGACACAACTTAGTGACTAAGCAAACATAGTTAATTCCCAGGCTTAGAGAACACGCCGACCCTGAAGACTCTCTCCGTGGTTTGGTCTCCATGCCCTCTCTTCTCAAATGTCCTCAGTGGCATCACTTGCTCCTGGAGTCTCGGCCCTTTCCCTGCCTGCCCACCTGTCAGGCCAGGGCAGCTGCAGTCTCAGGTGAGTCTTGTCAGGTACCTGGTACTTGAGGCAGATGCGTTTCTAATGGAGGCCGAAGAGCCATGTCAAGCTGGGTGTCACCCTCTTTCTGGCAACTTGAACCCAGATAGCTTACATTCTTTTCTCATGGCTTCACTGTAGATCAATCATTCCAGTGAAGGCTCAATAGTTGCAACAGAGCTGTCAGACAGCTCTCAGCTTAGGAACACCGGCCTTCACCCCCAGGAGACCTCTCTGGCCTGTGACTAACGCTGTGTGAGGCGGAACCACGATGCTCCCTGTCATTTCATGAAAACGCCCCGATCAGGGGAGCTGGGAGGCCCTGACTCTGCCTGCTGGCTCACAGCTGCATGTTCTCCTCTTTGAAGGGTAGGGTTCGAGTGGTAAAATACCCTCAGCTAAGATCCATTTAAAGGTGTTGTCGCATCTCATCAAATTTTTTAAATTTATTTTTTAATTGAAGCTTAATTGCCTTAACAAAATTTTGTTGTTTTCTGTCAAACATTGACAAGAATCAGCCACAGGTACACCATGTCCCCTCCCTCCCGAACGTCTCTCCCATCTCCCTCCCCATCCAACCCTTCTAGATTGTCACAGAGCCCCTGTTTGAGTTCCCTGAGACATACAGCAATTTCCTGTTGGCTATCTATTTTACATATGGTAATGTAAGTTTCCATATTACTCTCTCCATACATCTCACCCTCTCCTCCCCTCTCCCCATGTCCATAGGTCTGTTCTCTATGTCTGTTTCTCCTTTGCTGCCCTGCAAATGATTTCATCAGTACCATTTTTCTAGACTGCAAATAGTTGCATTAGTATATGATATTTATCTTTCTCTTTCTGACTTACTTCACTCTGAATAGTAGGCTCTAGGGTCATCAAATTTTATTGTAAGAGAAAAATTATCTCATGTATAAGTAGGAAACTGGGAACATGATTAAGTCACTTGCCCAAAGTTGACAGTTCATGAACTGTTTTTTTGTGTGTAGATACACTCCCTTCTGTGTATCTTCTCTAAGCCATGACCTTATCCATTCCAGTCTCTGGAATTTTGAGTTACATCTTTGGTGATAATTAGAGAAAGGAAGATGTAGAGGTTGAAAAGAGAAGAAGGGAAAAAAAAAAACAGAACTTTGCAACAAGCATCAAGAGAGAAAAAGAAGTAGAAGCAGGTCCTGTAGTTTCATAACTGATGTGCATTTGGTCTGAAATTACGTGGGCATCACTATGACTGTATTACTTGGAGATTGGGAAATAGCTGAGGATTACTTGCTTAGGTATCCTTTAATCCTTTTAATAAAAGTTCCTCAAAGCATCACAAAAAATCCATAAGACTCTACTCTGGGGCCATAGTGGGAATCAGAGGATGGCAATGCTAATTCAGAGATATGAAACCAGAGGGCTGTGACAAGTAGAAGGAGGGCAAAGCACCAAAAAACGCTTCTTAGTTGACATACAATCCTTAGTAAAGCAAAACTGATGTGCAGGCATCTCCTCGAAAATGCGTAGAGGAAAAGTCCTGCAAAGTTTCTGATGAGCTCTGGTGGGAAGTGGAAATTAGCTGTATAAACCTCATTGTCACCAATTAGATGTGTGAAATCTCCTAAATATGCTTTTTCTTTCACATGTTACTGTTATCTTTGTCAACTCTGTTCTTCACACAAGTTCTCAAGTGTCTTCCCCCAGCCCTTACTCACAGTCTGGCCGTCAAATAGCTCAATCTAGAGACCAGGGCACCTTAGCACAAGTGGTATAAATACCCTAACAAGAAACAAATCTCTCTGAGTTGGGAAGGATGGATCCTGCCAGGAGCTGAGGCGGGGAAAGGGAGGAGGTGGCATTTGAGCAGGGTCATCACAGAACAATAAACGTCCTCCTGAGACGAGGGAGGAGGCGCCTGAGAGAGAGTACAGCAGGGTCAAACGTGCTGAGTGCGAGGGTCACGGCTCACCCAGGAGCCCCTTGCCCTTGATGCAGGGAGCAGGGGCAGGGCACGTGGCAGGGATAGTTGTGTAGGAGCCACAGTCTAATGGACCCCAGGCCAAGCCATCGGCTTGCAGGCAGCAGGAAGCCATCAAAGGGTTTTGAGCCTCAAAGTGTTACTTGGTCTACTTTTGGAAAATAACTGTTGGCAGAGGAATGAAAAATTGTAAAGGTGAGAGGTTTTGAGACTTTCCTGTAGCTCAAATGATGAAGAATCTGCCTACGATGCAGGAGACCAGGGTTTGATCGCTGGGTCGGGACGACCCTCTGAAGAAGGGAATGACAATCCACCCCAGTATTCCTGCCTGGAGAATCTCATAGACATAGAAGCCCGGCGGGCTACTATGTCCATGGTGTCGCAAAGAGTCGGACAGAACCAAGTAACTAACACACACTCCGAAGGGAGACGATGAGGGCTTGACCTGGGCAGTCACTATGTTCATGGAAGATGGGGAAGAGGCCAGAGGGGTACTTGGTGGTGGAACTGCCAGAGCTGAGTGATGGATGAAATGTTGGGGGTGACAATGAGGGGGGACGACTTACAGCTTGTGGTTAGTTGAATGGAGATAGTGATTGAGAGATGAGGAGCAGAGAGTACAGGCAGGGTTGGGGTGGAGGTTTGGAGTGAGTGTCCGTGAGGGTGCACGCCACTCATGCAGGCTAATGTTGTCTCTCCGGGTAGCAGTGGGGTTCCTTAGATTCCACACGGACATCACCAGGTCTTTGAGACACAGTGCTGCAAGCTGGCAAAGCCTACAGATTCTGGAGCTAGGCTACCTGGGATCAGAACGTCTCAACTTCCTTATTTGTAAGATAATCATAGCACCACATCATCTGAGATGAGATGAAAGGATCAAAAAAGGTGATTTGTGTCAAGTGCTGAGAACAGTGCCTGGCTCACTGTGAGCATCATATAGTTACTGGGTGAGGCCACAAGTATACTTGGGCAAAAGCTATGTCCATTTTCCCCCCTTCTGTCTTAAAAGTACTTCAGTTTGATTCACAACCAATGTCTGGAAGGCAGACAACTAAGTTCATTCATTAAGTGGTGATCATTGCACTGTGGTAAACTGATAAGAAGGCAGGATGTTTTTTGTAATTTCCCTTTTTTAAAAAACACCATCATTACTTTCATTGAAGATATTAAACAAATATTGGAGGTAGGGCTCTGTATGGAGCCAAGAGAAATGGCCCCCAGCCTCAAAGGACAATAAAGCCTAGTCAGGACAACAGGACACATGCAGAATCAGGTGACAATAAATGCCAAACATAGGAGGTGCTGTGGGTTTAGAGGTATCAAAAGAAAGTATTTCCTCTTGACGCCTTTTCAGACAGAGGGAAGATGAAGAAGGTTGAGGTTAGGGAGGTGGGAGGCAGGCAGTGGGGGGTAGTCCCACCCTCTGTGCCTGGGGATAGGCGGTGGGGTGCCAGGTGATGAAATGCAGACTCTGAGGCCAACCCCCCCAATTCTGATCGTCAGGCAGTGGTGAGGAGGGGGCAGGCAGGGGAGCCCCCGGTCTGGTCTGCACGAGCCCTGGTGTGAGCAGTTTTGGATCCCTGGGCTGTGCTTTGGGAAAGAAAGTGTGTCTGGATGGGCAGGGAGAGGGCTTGGCAGGAACACACAGGGTTTCGGGTGGCTGGGTGGGGGGTGGGAGAGGAGGTCCCCGCCTTTGGGCCCCAGTAGGGTGACTGCTTAGGGCACCTGGGACTCCAAGCAGAGACCTTTCCAGGGAGACTGTTAATTCTGGTGTGAATTTCTAAGGAGAGAAAGGTGAAAATAAGTAAACACATTTTATAATATTTTTCTGACCCTTTCACATGGTAAAGAACACCTTTTTCCGACTTTAATCTTGGGAGTTTTAAAATTCAGAGACCACCATTTTCATTTTAGGTAATGTTTAACTTAATCACTTCATCTGAATTAACATGGACAACAATGGTGACACAAGGATAATTCATTTAAGTGGTATTCTAACTTAAAAATTTCTTTGGGAATATCTGTGAGTCACGCTGTTCAACTCAAATATCCATAAAACGTGTACTAATTGTTCCCAGAAGGAAATCATTGTTGCAGAGGGCAAAAGGCCAAGTGAGCTGAAATAGCAGGTTCTTAATTTATAGTCAATAAAAGACTCTTTTGTAAGTTCTTCTCAAGTCATAGCATATTATCAGGCAAGTCTGGCACTAAAGTCACTTCATGCTTAAATACTTCACAAGGGCCCCAAACAAGGGAGCTCCGTGAAACATTCTGTGAGACTTGATACTGTGAATTCACTCAGCTTTCAAGATTGCAGAGGCATTTTAAATTTTACAAAGTTACCAGCAAAAAAAAGTTACCAGCTACATACTCAAGATAAAAATATACAATTTAAAACAATTTTAACTACCTGCAGTATATAATGGGGACTTTCCTTGAGGCTCAGGTGATACAGAATCTGCCTGCAATGCTGGAGACCTGGGTTCGATCCCTGGGTTGGGAAGAACCCTCAGGGCTACCCGTTCCAGTATTCTTGCCTGGAGAATCCCATGGACAGAGAAGCCTGGCAGGCTACAGTCCATGGGGTCAAAGAGTCAGACACGACTGAATGACTAACACAATAATACATAATAACTCGCAGAACTTTTTATAGCTGCCACACTTTGGAGATTCTGCTTGAGGTTTTCTTTGAGACTCAGAAATAATGGTCCTTTCCTTCTGAGCAGTATAGCTTCCTGTGTAAATCCAGGATTGAATTAGTACTGCTTTTCATTTTTTTATTTCCTTAGGTGGCTTTGTGCCAATACGGGGAAGGGGGGGGTTACCCAAAGAGATAACAAAGAACTACAGATACTCTGTCCGTCAGTGCTAGGCCTCCTTCCTTTGGGCTATAGAAGTGCCACTTCGGAGTGTCAGTGACAGGTCTGCTGCTTTTAGGCCGGAGGGAAAAGCCACGCTTCAGTGGGATAAGGCACCCATGGCTTCCCATTGCGTGGCTCCCCGCTGTGAGCCATCATTACGTCCCCATGACAATGATAATTGATCTGTTGCAAGAGGAGCCATGGCTGGCAGAAGGAGACATTCCTGTTGCTTTTAAGTCTAACAGAATCTCAAACTGCCTAAAGAAACCTGCATTTATTTCTGGCGGGGGGAGGATTGAAAAAAAGAAAGAAACAAGAACCTGAACTAACAAAACTATGTTCAAAATGTATGAGATCTCCCTGGAGACTAATGAACCGTTTGGGCCAATGTTCTGTATTCTGGTAGGAACACATGCTCATTGTACTTTCACCAGATTTAAATTTTTAAAGAAACACGTTTAACAAGTTTAAAGTTTTTAATTTAGTCAGTTCAGTTGCTCAGTCATGTCCAACTCTTTGCGACTCCAAGGACTGCAGCATGCCAGGCCTCCCTGTTCATCACCAACTCCTGGAGTTTACTCAAACTCATGTCCATTGAGTTGGTGATGCCATCCAAACATCTTATCCTCTGTCATCCCCTTCTCCTCCTGCCTCCAATCTTTCCCAGCATTAGGGTCTTTTTCAAAGGAGTCAGCTCTTGGCATCAGGTGGCCAAAGTACTGGAGTTTCAGCTTCAGCATCAGTCCCTCCAATGAATATTCAGGACTGATTTCCTTTAGGATAGACTGGTTGGATCTCCTTGCAGTCCAAGGGACTCTCAGGAGTCTTCTCCAACACCACAGTTCAAAAGCACCAATTCTTCAGCACTCAGCTTTCTTTACAGTCCAACTCTCACGTCCAAACATGACTACTGGAAAAACTATAGCCTTGACTAGACAGACCTGTGTTGGCAAGTAACGTCTCTGCTTTTTAATATGCTGTCTAGGTTGGTCATAACTTTCCTTCCAAGGAGCAAGTATCTTTTAATATCATGGCTGCAATCACCATCTGCAGTGATTTTGGAGCCCCCCAAAAATAAAGTCTGTCACTGTTGCCACCAGATGCCATCATCTTAGTTTTCTGAATGTTGAGTTTTAAGCCGACATTTTCCACTCTCCTCTTTCATTTTCATCAAGAGGCTCTTTAGTTCTTCTTCACTTTCTGCCATAAGGGTGGTGTCATCTGCATATCTGAGGTTATTGATATTTCTCCTGGCAATCATGATTCCAGCTTGTGCTTCATCCAGCCCAGTGTTTCTCATGATGTACTCTGCATATAAGTTAAATAAGCAGGTCACAATATACAGCCTTGACGTATTCCTTTTCCGATTTGGAACCAGTCTGTTGTTCCTTGTCCAGTTCTAACTTGCTTCCTGACCTGCATGCAGATTTCTTAGTCTACTATGAGCAAAACTTTGTTGCTATAGTTAGAGCAGATAGATTTATCTAGATATATTAAATGAGAAATATTATATTAAAGTGTTCAGTAAGTAGACAGGCAGATGCACATTTAATACATGTTACACAGCTGTGCTTTCCACGATGTTTTGATGATCTGACAACTAAAAACATGAAATTTTTAGCATTTTCAGCACATGTGTGCTCTATTTACATGACCATCAGCTTAGACTGATCATTCAAAGACATAAAATGATTTCAGGACTCTTTTTTTCCCCAGAAATATCTGGTGCATTCTATTTTCATCTCCTAGAAGTCTCTGATTTCACACTATTACAATAGTTTCCAGATCTGAGACCATGTGAAATCCTACTTGGTTCTATCATACTTCCCTTTAGGTATATGTGCTCAGTCGCTCAGTCATGTCTGACTCTTGTGATCCCATAGGCTGTAGCCCGGCAGGCTCCTCTGTCCATGAGATTCTGCAGGCAAGAATACTGGAGTGGGTTGCCATTTCCTTCTCCAGGGGATCTTCCCAACCCAAGAAAAAAATCCAGGTCTCCTGCATTGCAAGCAGACTCTTTACCGACTGAGCCACAAGTGAGCTACCATGAGCTACAACTGAGCTACCGCCTAAATTATAAAACTGCTTCACTGCAGTGTTGATTTAATTAAAAAAACAAATTAAGATTTGTTCATAATAGAGTCCATCCAAATCAACAAGTATAGGTCACTCTAGTGGCAAAATAATTGATCACTTCTCCTGGATGGGGAATCAGTTTGAAAAAATCTGATTCTTGAGGGGCAGCCTCCTCCACCCAGTGGTGTGGGTCTCTTCCCCTTCTATGCTCCTATTGGGCGCTGTTTGCACATCCATTGTGGACTGTGCCTGCTTCTGCCTTATTTCCTAATCATGTCTCTTAGTCATTTAGAAATAGCTGAGGCAAGTGTTTAGGCAGAGAAGGCTTGAGGAGACCACCTACAGGGCGCCCCGTGTCAACACGGGCAGGGTGACACCAGCAGAGGAGAAATGGCTGCCCAGCCACTAAGGTCCCCCGAGGGTTGAAGGGCTCCAGAATTGCCTCCCAGCTCCGGGCAAGGATATGGAGAGCGGCAGGTGGAGCTGAGCGCTGTGTGGATGGCCCTGAGGCCAGGGGTTGTCACTCTAGTCATCAGAATCACCCTGGAGGGCTTGTTAGCAAATTCAGCTCTTTACTCAAGCACCGTAGCACTTCAGATCATGGTATTGATTCCGTAAGGCTTATATTTCCGGTTCAGGTCTTTGGAAGGCAATTTTTTAAGTCATAGAAAGATGTGTTTTTTATATAGCCCCCTCAACCTCTTGCCCCATTCCCTAGCAGGTGCTGTGACTTGTTTCAACAGTTTTCTTATTATAGCTAAGTAGTATTACCTTGTATGGATATACCACATCCATTCACCTGTTGATGGCCATTTGGGCTGTATCTGTTAGTGATCTCAGATGAAGTTGCAGTGAATATTTGTGTATAAGTCTTTGTGTGGAAAGATGCTTTATTTTTCCTGGGTGGACACCGAGTAGGGTGTCCTGTGCCTAAAATGATCTCCGCCTGGATGGCCACAAGGCCTGCCCCCTTGACTGGATTTCACACAGGTTGGTTTCAGCTCAAAATTCACTTCCCAGATGGTCCTTCTCATTTACTTTGTACTAAAGGGCCCATCTGATCACACATCCCCTACCTTACTTTTTCCTCATTGCACTTCATTGATCCCAATATTATTTATTTATATACTATCTGTCCCTGCCTTGTTCAGTACTGTACCTCCAGGGTCTAGCGTGTGTCTGGAACACAGAAGTTGCTCAGTAAGTATTTATTGCACAAATAAATGAACGATGAATCAGAATGCCTTTTTCCAATATCCACACCAGGTATTAGACACCTGTATAATCTTTGCCTACCTAATATGTGGGAAACAACATCTCTGTAACTTTCATTTAATATGAGTGACATTGACTACCCCACTTTCAGCTTGGCCTTTGTATTTTGTTTTTTCAGAAAGCTATCTTTTCATATCCCTTGTTCAGCTATCTTCTTCCTATTGCTTTGCAAGCACTACTGATATATTAAAGGACTTATCCCTTTGTTCACTGTACACTATAATGATATTTTCCCAGCTTTTCAGTTGCCTTACTAATCTTTTCCTTTTGCTTTCTGGTTTTGAGACATTTTAGAAAGTCCTTCCCCATTCCAAGATCATCACAGCATTCACACTTGTTTTCTTCTAAGACTTTATACATATATATATAAAAGATTATAATGTTTAGATCTTTGATCCATCTGGGATTTACTTTGGGGTGTAAAGAGTAAGTAAGTGATGTAGTTTAAAAAGAAAATTTAGCTTTAAAATACAATGAAGCAACTTCCCTGCTGGTCCAATGGTTAGGACTCTGAGCTTCCAATTCGGGGGCCCAGGTTCCATCCCTGGTTGGGGAACTAGATCCCACATGCCACAACGAAGAGTTCGAATGCCACAACTATAGACCCCAAGTGCTGCAACTAAGACCTGGTGCAGCCAAATAAATAAATAAATATTTTTAAAAAATACAATGAATATAAATTTCTGGATGCCATTTACTTAACATTTTAACAATGAGAACATTCATAGTTTAAAAAGAAATTCAAATAAATTTCACCTGTTTTCCAACATACATTTTTGTTTGATATAGGTATTTGTATGTATGTACATGTATGCAATAAATACAACTCTATTTTCCACCATTCTCTAGAATTTTACATTACAATGACATTACTTTCATCATTAAAATATTTTCCCCAGCAAGTTTCCACTTCATTTCTTTCAGTATTTTCTTGCTTTCCTGGATCTTGAAGATTTCTTGTTTGTTTTATCATATTTTGCTTTAAAAAGTCTCTTTTCTATTAAGCTCACTTCTTCATGGAGAAAAGATGTCTTTATTCTCAGCAAGAAGGAGAAGAGATTTAGTATAAACTGGTAACTCAGAGAAAAATTGGATTCTTCATAGGTTGTCACATGCTTACAATGGCTAGAAGGGGAAGAAAAAAGAAGACACCATGTTTAAAGGGTCATTTAGAAAGGTATGCACTGGTCCCTTGAATATCCCCCAATTAACCTAAAGACTGTATATGGTTAGGCCTAAGATAGTACTCTGAGCTGGAAGGAAATGGAACAATCTGGAGGGAATCCTACATTTTATAAAGGAAAAAAATGTTAGCACTGTCTGTGGCCATCAGGCGTGGGACACAGGTGGTCCACAGCCAGTTCTCACAGCTCCTACTCCACTCCAGGTGGGCCCCCCTCCTACCATGGTCAAGGCAAACAGAAGCACACAGGAGGAGATTCTGGACATACTGAAAACACACAAACAAAATAATCCCCAGCTCCCAACCAAAATAAGATACCAGGCTTAATAGTGTGTGTTGCAATTCTGGATGTATTATAGAAGGAAGAGTTAACGAAGCCATTTTGCTTATTTTAAAGTAGTAAGTAGAACCTGAATCTGATCAAATCTCTAAAACACGAATGAAAACTGCTAAGTAACTCTGCCAATCTCTACCTATACCAGGGTGGAAGCAGGAGGAAAGGGGAACACGTTAAAAGGAGTCATGGGCTGTAATCAGCAAAATCTAGACTACAGGAAATTGTACGGACACATGACCTGGATTACTCAGTAAATAAACTGCAAGGGGGAAATAAAGGAGATAAAGGGGGAATTTATGAACTAAAGCATTTAAGGGCAATCTCTACCACTGGCAATGTAGGACTTCATGTGGATTCTGAGTTATTTAAAAACTTACTGTTGACAATCAGGAAAATCTAGACATTGCATGTTTGATGAGATTAAGGAATTACTATTAGTTTTTAATGTCAGATTAATGGTATTATGGCTTTGTTTAAGAAAATTATGATGTTTGGGACTTGCTTCCAAATAATCTGGGAGTAGAGGGGTAAAGCAGTGAGCTGGCTGGGGCATGGGGAAAACAAGTCTAGCCACGTGGAAAGTTGTTAATGTGGGGGTGACTATGGGTAGGGGGTGTTAATTATACTGTGCTTTCTACCTTTGAATATACTTGACGTTTTCAATAATAAATAGTTTTAAAAACAAGTGAACAATATATAAATGGTATAAACATTTAGACAATGATTTATGTAACAAATATGGCCCTAAATTCCTGAAAGAATGTTTGTATTTGCACCATAGAGCTCAGACACCCATCAGGTGTGACTACGGATAACTACTCTTGGTTCTTTCACCTGCAAAACAGAAAAAAATAACCACCTCATAAGATGGAAAAGAGGATTGAATGAGAATATATATTAAGCACTTATCCAATAGGTGGCACAAAGTAAGGGCTCAAAAATGTTCACTTTCCCTATACTCCTTTAAAAATGATTTTTAAATTTTCACTTAAAATCTTAAGCCTATTTTAATAATATACAAAAAAGCCAATACCCTACTATGTTCACTAGTAGGAAATTTAAAAGCCTCAACTGCTTGTGCATTGATTGTTTTAATGGAAATAGACTATAAGCCATTTATATGAATTCTCACAAATATGGCGCCCTCTTTTCTTCTTTTCTAATTTTTAATTTAGCTCTATGAAGAGAGATTCTTTCAGATAAAATATTATCACAAAAAGGATAAAAATATTGTTTCCCATGCATAGGGACCATAAAGAAAGCTCTATTTCTACAACAAAAAGATAAGAAAAGGTGTACAGTAGGACTTTTTATTTCTAAGTTGAATCAACAACGGTATCTTTTAAGGATTACATCCCTTATCATAAACTCAGAAAATTTAAATTTTCCTAAAGTTTTAAGTGATAAAACCAAATATAACATACAACATTTAAATTCATCCAGATTGTTAGTGCTGCCTCAGACAAGAAGGATAAACACCCTCATGATCTGAAGGGCTCTCACAGCCTTTCTCTGCTTAGTTCTCAAGGCCTGAGTGTTCTCAAAATTATTTCCCAGTACAATGCTTGTCTCTTCTGAACCCTCAAAACTGAGTCTCCTGCATAACAAAATTCTCCATATAGCTGAAGATCTGCTCTATTAAGCATCAAAACATTTCATTTTAACCATTTTGGATAGACATCTTTTAAAATTGAGTTATACATTATTTGGTTATTATTAATCAGAGAATATTCAGCCTGTTTTCAAAAGCCTTTGCAATTATATGGTGACAAGTTGTCCACTTTTATTGTGGAAACATTAGAAAATACAGGCAAGAAAAACAAACCCAAAGAGAATTCACATAATTTGGGGACATGCTAAAGCAGAGACATGGTCAAGTTTATTTAGTTCTGAGGAGCTGTTGTGTGTCATGAATGACCTTTGGACCACTGTAATTTGAGTTCTTTTGTCTGCTTCTGCTGCTGGTTCCTCTACTGTTTGTCAAATAAGTACCACTTATATTTGCTGTCAAGATATTCAGCAGCAGACACCTCTCAGTCTCGCGCCTACTCTGCATCTTCTGATGGCGAGGAATCCGGAAATCAAACTCAGCCTGACGGACACACACCTCCTGGCAGAGTGATGGACTAAAGGGCCTCCTGAGAAAAGTGTATATGCATTAGTTATGGACTAAGTGGCCATTTTATTGGTTGGCTGGACCCTTTTTTGCTTACTATGTGGTTCTAGGCTATGGCTAAATAGGCAAGGTAATTTGACAGATGATTTTTGTACATAAAACCATGGTGATAACCATGCTTGATGCATAGAGTGTATTGCTTAGCCTTATTACTCACGCAGAGAAAAAAATCTTGGTTGTTTCATCTCTGATTATACCAAGGTCTATTTGTAACTAACTGTCTTACGTTACAGGATTACACCCATGAAGAACATCCAAAAATGCACTGATCGTGCCATGTGAAGAGCACAAAGGTGTAGGTTCCCCACTAACCCCCAAGGACTGACTCTGCAGGCAGACAAGGAAGACGGTACTAACACATCAAGTCCTAACTTCCTGTCCCATATGTGGGTCTTGATTATAAGCTCACCATCTTCTAAAGTCCAACCAATAACCCATCTGGCTCTCATTATGACCAACTCCTTTAAATCATAGGTGGCCTTTTTTTTTTTTTTAAATGAGAAAAGACTACTACTTCAGGCCAAACTAGAGGTTTCAGGGTGGTTTTTATCCCATGATTTCTAAGAGCATCGCATACCTTTTACAGAATTTCTGAGTACTTAGCCAGTAGAGGGAATTCTTGGTTGTCAGGGACTGGCCTTTCTGCTGCAGGACTCCCTGGAGGCTATGCCCATGGAAACAAGGCCTCTCGCTGTCCTCTTCAGTCCAGTTGAACTGAAAACTTGAAGGCTTTTTTTTTTGAGTGTTTGGTGCTGAATCCACCAGTGTGCTAAACTGTTTCTGTAGACTCACCACCATTTCTGGAAATGAAGGGAAAAGAAATGAAATAAAAACTCACGTTAAATGACAAATAAAGTCTGTAGTTTACTTGACAGTAATGTACCAATGCTGGTTTTGCAGTTTTGACAAATGCTCCATGGTGACGTAAGAGCATAACTAGGGGACACTGACACTGGAAGAGGGGCGGCGAGGAACAACTGGAAAAGGCTAACAGGCAAATTTTATGTTATGTACACTTTACCACACACACACACAAACCAACCTAAAAAGACAGTTCTCCAAATAAAGAGTTCTGAAAGTGTAGATATACAGCATTTAAGATTTTGGTGAGAACTTAAGTTCTATTTGAATATTGCAATGTTCCTGAAATAGACTTCCATGGACATTTCTTACAGAGAAGGACATTTCTCTGGATGTGCAATGGGACACTTGTTAAACAACTGAGAAAAGGACTTATGTGTTCACTTTTCAATTTAAAACACTTAGCTTTTCCACAGCTGGGCTGTTACTTGGTGTTAACGAGAAGAAACCCCACTCACCTCTTCTTTTATACACCACTGGCCTGTCAATGGCTGAGTAGTAGAGTGGCTTTTCACCTTTCCACAGAAACCTGCCAAGGTAGAGATGCATTTGGAGTAGGATGGAGATGAAATGGGCCTCAACACACTTCAGAGAAGTTTCTCAATGGCAGTATCTGAAATTCCCGATACTCATATAATAGCTCTGGCTTAGACTAACCTGCTGACACACGTCTCTAAAGCACGCATGACCTAGACGTAAGCGAGTGGCACTGCAGGAGGCAGGAAGTCAATGGAAGGATAAGTTCCACCCCAAACCTCCCAGATGCCATAAGATCACAAAGAAATGATTGATTATACCCTCATCATAAAATTCCCATGCCACTTGTTCTCATAAAGTGAGGCCACCCAAGAAAAAAACTGTTCCTCCTTGTCTTTGGTCATAGACCCTTCTGCTGCAGATAAAGTAGTGGTACTTCTGACTCTGATAACACAGTAAGTGCCTGCCTTCTAATGCAGAGGTGTAATCACTGTGAAGCGGTTATGGTCTTCCTGAAAATTATGTGTGAACTAAATCATACCACATTTAAATATTCAGAGAGCTTGTCATTTGTGACTCTTTCAAATATCTTCTTGTTATTTATTTACCAAATAATAAAAGTGACAATATATTCAAGGTAAAAAAATCTCTTAATAATAAAGAAGTTCCCTAAACAGTTTAATCCCACTCCCTAGATAAATTTACTATTAAAAATGCCTTGTGACTACCTCATCTAGATAGATTTTCTTCTGCATTTATAGTAAACGCCCACACAGGTGGCAATTATGCTGCAGTCAAGGAGGTGTTATTACTTCCTTGAGGTCATATGCCCAGAAGATGGGAAAGGTGGGCCATCAAAAATGATTAACACTTGTCAGACAGTCCTTCTTTAAACATTTACTTTACTTTGTTTACCTCTTTTCAAAAATACAAAAAATAGAGGCCCACCACAAAGTCTTAATATTTTCTCCAGGAAGCCACAAGGTCCTATATGCTCTGTCTGTCCAGTCTTCCCACGGGATCTGGTTCCCCACTGCTGTATATGAAGGTATAATTTACATGTAGTAAAACCGATCCTGTTCAGTGTATAGCTGCACTAGCTTAGATAAACACATACAGTTGTGTAATTACCACCATGATTAGTCCACGGAACAGTTCCACTCTCCCAAATCTCCCATGCCTCTTGAAGGTCAACTCCTCCCCTGACCCTGAGCTAAACTTGGTCTCAACCACCAATCTGTTTCTCTATTCTTATAGCTTAGCCTTTTCCAGAAAGTCATATAAATGAAATTAGACCGTATGTAACCTTTTGAGTCTTTCATTAGCATAATGTATTTATGATTCATTCATATTTCTGGATGTATCAGAAATTTGTTCCTTTCTAGTACTGAAGAGTATTTCATTTTACAGATATGCTAGTTTGTTTATCCATAACCACCTGAAGGGCATCTGGATTGTTGCCAGTTTTTGGCCACAAGGTTTCATTCGTTTACTTGTGAATGAAGTATACAGATCTATACATATTCATATATAGGTTTCTGTGTGAACTTACTTTTGGCCCATTTAAAAAACTGAGTTGTTTTTCTTATTATATGAAAATTCTTCATATATTCTGGATACAAACCTTCTATCAGATATGTGATTTGAACATATTTTCTCCTAGCCTGTAGCTTCTCTTAACAGTGTTTTTAGAAGAGAAGTTCTTTCTTTTGATGAAGTATAACTTATCTTTTTTTTTCTTTTATGGATCATGCCTTTGGTATCATATCTGAGGAAGTTTTTGCCTAACCTAAAAGGCTGCAAACTTCCAGATGTTCAAGCTGGTTTTAGAAAAGGCAGAGGAACTAGAGATCAAATTGCCAACATCCACTGGATCATTGAAAAAGCAAGAGAGTTCCAGAAAAACATCTATTTCTGCTTTATTGACTATGTCAAAGGCTTTGTGTGGATCACAATAAACGGTGGAAAATTCTAAAAGAGATGGGAATACCAGACCACCTGACCTGCATCTTGAGAAAGCTGTATGCAGGTCAGGAAGCAACAGTTAGAACTAGACATGGAACAACAGACTGGTTCCAAATAGGAAAAGGAGTACGTCAAGGTTGTATATTGTCACCCTGCTTATTTAAGTTATATGCAGAGTACATCATGAGAAATGCTGGGCTGGAGGAAGCACAAGCTGGAATCAAGATTGCCAGGAGAAATATCAATAACTTCAGATATGCAGATGACACCACCCTTATGGCAGAAAGTGAAGAAGAACTAAAGAGCCTCTTGATGAAAGTGAAAGAGGAGAGTGAAAAAGTTGGCTTAAAGCTCAACATTCAGAAAACTAAGATCATGGCATCCAGTCCCATCACTTCACGGAAAATAGATGGGGAAAGAGTGGAAACAGTGGCTGACTTTATTTTTCTGGGCTCCAAAATCACTGCAGATGGTAACTGCAGCCATGAAATTAAAAGATGCTTACTCCTTGGAAGGAAAGTTATGACCAACCTAGACAGCATATTGAAAAGCAGAGACATTACTTTGCCAACAAAGGTCCATCTAGTCAAGGTTATGATTTTTCCAGTAGTCATGTCTGGATGTGAGAGTTGGACTATAAAGAAAGCTGAGCGATGAAGAATTGATGCTTTTGAACTGTGGTGTTGAAGAAGACTCTTGAGAGTCCCTTGGACTGCAAGAAGATCCAACCAGTCCATCCTAAAGTAGATCAGTCCTGGGTGTTCATTGGAAGGACTGATGCTGAAGCTGAAACTCCAATGCTTTGGCCACCTGATGCGAAAAGCTGACTCACTGGAAAAGACCCTGATGCTGGGAAAGATTGAGGGCAGGAGGAGAAGGGGATGCCAGAGGATGAGATGGTTGGATGGCATCACCGACTCAATGGACATGGGTTTGGGTGGACTCCGGGAGTTGGTGATGGACAGGGAGGCCTGGTGTGCTGCAGTCCTTGGGGTCACAAAGAGTTGGACATGACTGGGCGACTGAACTGAACTGAACTGAAAAGGCTGCAAAGATCTTCTGCACATGCTTTTAAATTTTCCTCCATGAAAACTGGAAATCAAAGCACTCTCTAAAGCTATTTTTAGGTTTTCAACTACAGTTTATTAGTGTTTCTCATAATCCCATGCATAGAGACCTATGCTGAGCTGTAGAAAATAACAACTTTTACCTGACAATATGGAGGATGATGTCTAGAAGAATAGAGAGAAGAATTAGAAACTTATGTCAACAACAGAGATGTGGAAGGGTAGAACAGGTGATGGGCATACATGGGAGCTCTGTGCCCATGTCAGCAGATATTCATGAACAGTCAGCAGTGACTTACAAGTCATCTCACTCATCCCAAAGCAGACTCTACGAAGGATCTTGGTAACAGATACCTTGGACAAGCTCCTCCCAGAGGCCTGGTGTCCGTTTGGAAAATGCCACTTTGAAACTAGACATATGTTCTTTGGTCACTAAATTCTCCCTTAAAGTAGTTAAAAGTCAGTGAGCCTTTTGATGCACAGCTGACTGAGGCACTGCAGGAAGAATCTGGGCTCTAACGGGTATGTCTGAAGTGTAAGTTGGTGCCTGGTTTGGGTTCACGAATGGGCACCTGTTCAACCGTGAGATACCCAAGTGGCATGGCCCCTGAATACCTAGCCTTTCAGTATTGGTCGGGACCACCCCAGTGGCACCAGAAAAGGAAGGTCGGACGGCTGGTTCTCCAAGATTACCTTAGAACTCAGGAGAGCCTTCTGTTCTCACTGCTACTCTTGTGCCCGCTGAGAGCCAATGACTAAAGACATTCTTTCTCCAACAGAAAAGAGGAAGGCCTCCGTTCCCCGGGTGCCCACAGCTGTTAGAAGCTCACTCTCACTATCTGTCCAACCTGAACAGGAAGACACTGCCCATCTCCTCCCCTCTTCAGCAAGGATCCTCTCTCCCACAGCGCTTTATTCATCCCCGGAAGTCTGTTTCTCGATTTAAAAGCTGTCTTAAATTTAGAGGAGAAATAATCTAACTTTATCTGCAAATACTGAAATTTAGTTCTTGATTAAGAATATCAAGAAGGCATTATTAGCCTTACTTTATCAATGAGGAAACTGGAGTTATCATTTTAACTAATTTGAGGAATCTTGATTTTTCTCAGGGGATATAAAATGACTCAATCAAATGAGGACTGTTGCAAAATTACATAAACTACAGAAATGTTAGCCTTTTCTTCAAAGTCTCACAGAGTCAAGCTCCAAGAACAGATATAAAACCTGTTCAGATCAGAAACCTATAGCAAGGTACCCTCTACCACACAAGACAGTATGTCTGAAAATTTATGAGCTGACTACATTTCAGTGCACTGAGGCTAAGATAAGTAACTGGGCTGCAGTTAAACAGCTGGTTTTAAACAATCAGGATTCACCCCTGCACTGTCTCTAATGCTATGCTCTTTCCACTCTGCCACAGTGGACCCGAGAGGGCTTCCCTGTTGCTCAGTGGTAAAGAATCCGCCTGCAAATTCAGGAGATGCGGATTTGATCCCTGGGTCGGGAAGATCCTCTGGAGAAGGAAACAGCAACCTACTCCAGTATTCTTGCCTGGGAAACCCCATGGACAGAGGAATCTGGCATGCTGCAGTCCATGGGGTCACGAAGAGTTGGACACAACTTAGCGACTAAAAAACAACAACAATGGACCTAAATCAGAAGGAGAGCTCGAGGTCATACAGTGAGACTGACTGAATCAAATATGCTACTCTCTTTCTGCTTTCCTTTGTTTGGATTTTTATAGGGAACTTTATTTTTGAGGAACAGTCCAGTTACAAATGACACAGGCTGACGTTTGCAGTCTTTTGTAATAGTGGGAAGCACAGATGGGAACTGATCCACTGTGGGAAATGAAAGAGGGAGGAATACCAGAAATGCAGAGGAAAGTCATGCAGATTACAAACAGATGAGTACTGAGTACAGTACAGCTCCCTGGACTGGATTCTGGATCAGAAGGAGCACACTAATATTACTATTTTTTAAATCTTCTGGCCACACCGTGTGGCATGTGGGATCTTAGTTCCCTGACCAGGGATGGACCCTGCCTCCCATGAATTGGCAGTGTGGAGTCTTAACCACTGGACCACCAGGGACGCCCCCAAAAGGACATTATAGGGCTTCCCTGGTAGCTCAGTTGGTAAACAATCCGCCTGCAATGCAGGAGACCCCGGTTTGATTCCTGGGTTGGGAAGATACCCTGGAGAAGGGAAAGGCTACCTACTCCAGTATTGTGGCCTGGAGAATTCCACAGACTATATGGCCCATGGGGTCACAAAGAGTTGGACACGACTGAGTGACTTTCACTCACTCACTAATAGTTAATAGAAATATTTTAAAAAGTTAGTTTAGATAGAGGGGTCTAGAAAATTCTAGAAAAAAGGGTCATAATGCTGGTGAGTCTGAACTGATGAAACTTGAGCTTTCAGATGTAAAGCAATAGACTTGAAAAATAAAGTAGGTGAATCTAAAGCTAGAAGAAGTAACATACTTTGCCCTGGCTTCCTCCCACTTTTGTTTTTTCTCATCAATAGCTTTCTTCATAACTTGGTACCATTTTCTGAAATCAAACCATGGTTTATCTGAAAGAAATGAAATCCATGATTATTAACCAAATATGTCACATTATTATAACACATGTTGCTCATTTGAGTGTTTATTCATTGATCTGACTAAACATTTATATGCCAGCCCTTGGAAATTATGGAGGGACTGACTATCTCCACACTCTAATATGACTCCTGAGCAATCTGCTGTCACTCCCTTCCATTCTGAGCTCTCACCTATACTGCGGCCCTGTATTATACCAAAACTACCTTTAAAAAAAAAAAAATTGGAATATAGTTGCTTTACACTGTGGTGTCAGTTTCTGCTGTACAGCAAACTGAATCAGCCGTACATACACATATATCCCCCTTTTTGGACTTTCTTCCAGTTAAAGTCACCACAGAGCACTGAGCAGAGCTCTCCAGCTCTACAGCAGGTTCTCATTAGTGATCTATTTTATACACAGTAGCGCAGATCTGTCAATCCCAATCTCCCAATTCACCCATCCCCCTGGCCTTTTCCCCTTTGGTAATCGTACGTTTCTTCTCTACAGATGTTTCTATTTCTGCTTTGCAAATAAGATCACCTTTACTATTTTTCTAGATTCCACATATTGAAACCATCTTTTTACATGTCTGTTTCTCCTAGATTTGACTATTACCCCCTTGAGAATAGAAGATGTATTAGATAATTACACATATAAACAGTCTGATACAAGGTATAATTTATATATTTCTCAGAGTTTCTTCTTTTCTATATTTATTGTATCATTTAATTAACCTTTTATAATCACTTGATTGACTGGAAAAAAAAAGTACCTTCTTTGTTCTTTTGATTATATTTCTCGGCAATATTAGACAAAGACCTGGAGATACAAATAAACAAATCAATTTATTTGGAAATCATTCATTTGAAGACAGTTAAATTTTGAATTCTTCTAAAAGAAAATTATAGAACAGTACTTGAAACTGATGCCAACTTTTAATACAGAAGCAAGCACTGAAATAGGGAAGAAGACACTGCCACTCTTTGTTGGCATTTTAAGATTCTTTCACTTTCCAAATAATCTTTGAAGATACATAGTGCCAGAAACCAAAAGGTACACAGATGAAGTGCTAAATGACTCTTTAGAATTTGGGTATGATCATTTAAAACTCAGGAGAATGAGACACATGTGTATCTTCCTAAAAATGGAAGAAAACATGATCCAAACAACTTACTAAAGGAGAATGAAATCTCTGACAAATACCTGAGCCAAAACATTAGGTAAGGAGTAATTGCTGCTACTAGTCAGTGTTCTATAACAACTGAGAGTCTCTACTTTCTACTGAGATATAACATATGGAGACCTTTACTCTGAATAATTAGGGGAAAATAATACAATCTTTTCCTCCTAAGACTGACATACACTTACCATTCTAAATTGTCATCCAATAAAAAGAGCAGTTTCAATGCCACTACAATAACAGCTACAGCTTGCACATCATATTTAACAGTTTTTGCCTTTTTAGCTATAGGATCAAATCTCAGAAAATCCACTTCTCCTATTCCAGTCGCTTTTACCACTAGGCAGGTTAAATTATGCATTTCATCTGTTGAAGAATAAAACAGCAAAATGTGAAATTAAATTCTTGGTTAATAAGACCATACTGATGTATATATCCATGAGATAAGCTTTATCTTAAAATATGAAATATACTATGCCAGAACTCTGAGACATACCATTTTGTGTATAAAATAAACCAAAAAATGAAATGTGTATAGAAAAACAAATGGTCAAATCCTGGCAAGGTCCATCTTCTCCTATTCTGACTTCCCAAAACGCCTGCTATCTATGGGACATATCTTGGCACCGAATACACAGGCACACATCCATCTTCTATTGCTTCATCCACACTCCTTGTCTGTGTTTCTACAGCAATTTGCATTTACCTGAAACTAACTTTCCTGTAAGACCAAGGGCTTCTCTAAAAATGTGCACTCACTTGAGAAGCTAGGGAGCCTGGCTAGCACACTGGAAGGCCTGGTGTGCATCTCACCTGCTGCACTGCTTTCCCAAAGAAATTACACACCCAGCACAGACTCATCTATTATTCAAGGCTGAGTAACTTGGGACTTGGAGCCAGAACACCTACAGCCTATATATTTAGGCTTTCTAATCATGAGCTTTGTGACTCCAGACTAGAGCCACTCAACCTCAGTTTCTTCATTTGTAAAATGGGTTATGGTGAGGATAAACATTAAAAAGATAGGACAAGGGAATTATACTTTGAAAACTCTGAATTACTAAGTAAGTTTCCTTACTTACTAATTGAAATATTTTGATTAAATTCAAGTAGAACAGTTGTTATTTACAAGAGCATAATAAGTTGTATTGCATTTCCTATATACTGTCAGTCATTATGCCCTATTGATTCTATTCTCTTAATGTAGTATACAATACTTTTATAACAGTACAAATAATATTACACATAGTATATATATGTCTCTATATACAGTATTATATACAGAGTTTTATAACTATAAAAATGGTATTTCTTGAAAAATGTCTCCCCTATTTATTTAAAATTAGTATCTTGAATTGCTTCTCTTATACTAAAAGTACATAGTAATAAAAAAGCAAATGGAAGAAATTATGAGGATGAAGCCAGGACAGGAGAGAAAAACTAAGATTCTGACCTGGAGTATTATGTGACCTGGAGTATTATATGACGCCTTGGCCATCAAGCAGCCAGGCGTCACTCAGCTTGCCTACGTTTCATCTGAGATGAGAACACCCACCCGTCCTCCCTTTCCACCTTCACAGATGAGGTAATACAGATGGAGGCACTTTGGAAACTCTACAGGGTTCCCCACAAACTAAATAGACGTGATTGTGAAAGCTGCCAGGAATTCTCTCTGGCCGGCTCCTCAGTCCCAGGATGAGGGACAAAACTAAGAGCTGTATTTGGAGTTCAGTCAGAGTCACCAAAGAGGCAGTGCTTACTCAGCAAGGGTGTGTGTGTGTGTGACATGCTTGCTGGAAGCTGCTTTCTGCCCAGTTCCAGAGACGACATTGTCATACATAAAGGCACTGAGGAGGGGCATTCGTTGCCTCAGCATGCTTAAAACCACTTTTAGCTTTCTGGGAACCCGAAAACCTCTCTTTGAAAAAGGGCCAAGTACACAGATCTCTTCTTTTTGATCCACAGCACAAGAGAACTGTAGAGTGCAAACTTTCAGCTTTGAAAATGGCAATATTCTAGAGGTCTTCTTATAATCTCATGGGTAGGAGGCCAATCAATGTCACATTCCAGAACGTAATTTCTAAGGTGACGGGACCACCACATCTTAGCTTGTAGATCTATTTTGTTTACTGTTTCCTCCCACTATTATGTAATACAAACTCAGTATAGGACATTTATAAGACATAAAGGGGGAAGAAAGAAAAAATGCATTACTATAACTTAGAAAAAGCACTTCAATATTTGGGTAAATTTACTTCCAATATTTTCATGAATATTTTAATTTTATATAGTTATGATTATATATAATTTGGCCTATTTCATTTTTTATTATGACATAGACATTTCCCATGCTTTTATATACTCTTCACAAACATGATTTTAAAAGACACACACGGTTCCACTGAATATACAAAATATTTACTTAAACATTACCTTTCCAATGGATATTTATTTCTGATTTCTCAGTATTATAAATAAGGTCAATAACATTTGTGCATAGTTTTTTATCTATATTCCAAATTATTTCTATTGAACACTTTGTGAGAAGTAAAATTTCTCTATCCTAGCTCTTTTTAATATGGTCTCTAAAACAGCACTTTAAAACATCAGATGATAGCAGTCTTTCTCTGTATATAATAGTGGTTTAATTCTACTTGTTACTCTCAGGAAGAGTTAGATGAGAAATACTATTAAGTTACACACACTGGTCAGAAAACACTGCCACCATCATTTCTGTCCAATAGCGACTATGTGAGCTAGACACTTGCCATAACCCAGCCTGAGCCAGCTATATTTTGGTAATTCCTTGCATTCTTTCCATATCTTAGTGTTCCCCATTATGAGCTCAGGATTTTGGAGTATATAAGAGAACACAGGAACCTTCCATATTTTGAAAAAACCACTACAAAAGTAAATCAAAAAACCAAAATCCAAAACAATAAACTGATATATGTAACATGCCGAAGTGTAGAAATCAGACTTTCCAAATTCTGGAATCTTAATCAAAGAGCCAGTGACTTCTAAAGTTGCATCAAGAGACATACATTCCTTAGCTTAATAAATGATACATTTGAGAAGCTTATTTTTTCCTCTTTAAAAAATATTTTAGAAGACTTAATATTTACATTTGTGTATATATGTTACTCCAATTTATGTTTATTTTTATAGTTAAAATTACATTATACATGCAGTTTTGTATATTTTTTTTTCATATAACATGTCTTTTCCTTTTCTATTAAAAATATATTTAATCACTTTTTTTTATATTGCATAAGCAATAATATAGTCATGCCATGTTTGTATTTTCTGTTAAGAATAGAAACCCTGCATTTCTCACATTTCTAGTTTAGCAAGAAATTCAGGAATAGATTCCATCGGCGAATTCCGCTGGGGTGACCTGTGTCTTGGTATATTGTGAACAAGGGCTAGTGAGGCTGCCTTTGCATCCTACCAGACCTTCATCTCCATTTGTTTTGGGGATTGGAAATAGCAATATGTTACTAAACAATAAAAATATCACTGTAGATTAACTTCTGGATTTTAAAAATTAGAATTATTTAATAATCATGCTTCATGCAAATGAAGGAGTGCTGCCCTTTTTTGGCAGAGGTGCCTAAGTAATTAAGAATACATACTGAATCATGTGTTACTTGTATTCAGCAAAAACTTACTATAAAAACCAAACATTATCTCTCAAGCTTATCCCTCTCACCCAAAATAGAACTCATTACTTCTGAACAGTGTCCTTTTAACCATTTAAAATGGTCCAAAACATGTTAAGAAAGAATTTTGAAATTAAGCTTCATGTTACTATGGACCCTGTCAGGTGACTCTAATGGTCTCTGACTGAGAGGACTCAATACATTTTTCATAATAATTCAATAAGTCAAGGCTTACTTACCATATACACCTCACACTTACCAGGGAGATTGACCTCCATCAAGTATTTCATACACAAGATGTTTGGATGAAGATAGCAGTTTTCAGTTATGTCTGGAAAACGTGGCAAATCTAAAAATGTGGCAACTTCAATTATTTTTTTAAAGATAACTTCATAGTTAGGCCAAGACTGGAATGAAAGAGATAGTCAAGGTAGCAATTTTTGCAACATAAACTATTTTTAAAACTACTTTCTGATTTTAAAAATAACATGTATTTACTGAATAAAACTTGGAGTATAGATTAAAAACATTAAGGAGAAACTCCCATAAACCCCAAATATCCTCACTGAGCAGTTTTAAACAGTAATAGTGATAAAATAAATGCCACTAAGATTCTATCTGGCTCAAACAATTCTTACTGGCCTTATCCATGATATAGTGAAACCATTACTTCTTGCCAATCATGGACGAATCTGGGATAAAGCTGCAACCCTACTGGAATTATGATGTCATCATAATCCTGGCAAAGCAGGACTTCCCTCTCGCCTTCCCTAACCAGTACTCTCTCGCCAACCTTCAAATTCACAGCTAACAGATTCAGTTCAGTGTTATATAACATTCACGTGCTTCTATGTTGGAGATGACACCAGGGCTTAAGTCTAGTAGTTCAGTTCAGTTCAGTTAGTTCAGTTGCTCAGTCGTGTCCGACTCTTTGCAACCCCATGAATTGCAGCACTCCAGACCTCTCTGTTCATCACTAACTCCCGGAGTCTACCCAAACCCATGTCCATCGAGTCAGTGATGCCATCCAACCATCTCATCCTCTGTTGTCCCCTTTTCCTCCTGCCCCCAATCCTTCCCAGCATTAGGGTCTGTTCCAATGAGTCAACTCTTCGCGTGAGGTGGCCAAAGTATTGGAATTTTGCCAAGGGAACACACTGGTCATAGCAAACACGTTCTTCCAACAACACAAGAGAAGACTCTACACATGGACTTCACCAGATGGTCAACACCGAAATCAGATTGATTATATTCTTTGCAGCCAAAGATGGAGAAGCTCTATACAGTCAGCAAAAACAAGACTGGGAGCAGATTGTGGCTCAGATCATGAACTGCTTATTGCCAAATTCAGACTTAAATTGAAGAAAGTAGGGAAAACCACTAGTCCATTCAGGTATGACCTAGATCAAATCCCTTATGAGTATACAGTAGAAGTGACAAATAGATTTAAGGGACTAGATCTGATAGACAGAGTGCCTGATGAACTATGGACAGAGGTTCGTGACATTGTACAGGAGACAGGGATCAAGACAATCCCCATGGAAAAGTCTAGTAGTTAAAAATGTGCAATTCAGCTTTCTACTTTCTCACGTTAGCCTATAAGAAAGAGTATCTTACAGAATTCAGGAAAATGTATGAGCCAATATTAATAAATTAATTCTGTTCATTTTATGAGCACCCTTGTAGTTAATTTGGTATGCTATTTATATTTTTGCAATTTCCAAACATTCTTCTCATTGATACTATATATAATTTTTCATTTACTTATTCATTCACATAAAAATATTAAATTGAGAGTCTATTCTATGCAAGATACTTTGGGAAATATAAAGATGAATAAAGTGATCTCTTCAAGGAGTATATACTCTAGAAAAGGAGGTCAGTGTTCAAAAATAACTATAGGATAAGATAGCTGTTGAGTGCTACAACCAAGATTTTTTTTTAAAGATCTATGGGATTTCAGAAAACTAACATTTCTGACATGGTTGGACCTCATTAAAATTAGGCCAGAATACAAACATTCTGGAAATCTGTTTGGCAATATTTATTAAAGTTAATTGGAAGTTAAGAGTGAGATTACTCTCAGGGTGCAGGTAATCATGACTGGAAGTAGGGATAGGATGGAGCTTCTGGGGTGCAGAGATGGTTGTTTCTTGATCTAGGGGGCTGGTTCAGGTAATGAAAGTTCATCAGGTTGGGTACATTTGTGACCTGTTCACTTTTCTGTATGTATGTCTAGCTTAAAAAAACATGATAAGAGAGAAAGTTCAGTAAACTATTTTGTGTAACAATCACTTCATACATCACCCTATAGAAGAAATCATCTAACCAGAAAATTCAGAGTTGGCAAGACCTTTAAAGGTATCTGGTCTAAATTTACAAAACTCCTACCAGGTGTATGTCTAGTTCTTCTTGTAAATCTCCAGTGATGGGAACTTAATACCTTTCCTGAAGGTAGTCTACTCAATTTTTAATGCATTTAATCATTACAAAGTTCTTCCTTATTCTAAGTGAAAATCTGTTTCCCAACAATTTGTACCAATAATCTGCTATGTCATGTCTTGCCCATTTTCTAAACGTGTGAAGGTGTTTGGGAACCCAGTGAAGGAACGAATACTTCTCTGTTCAATGTTACTTTGGTACATTCAGCTTACATGCAATTATAAAGCACAAGGGAATACTTAATAATGGTACCGGCTCAGATGGTACAGCGTCTGCCTGCAATGCTGGAGACCCAGGTTCGACCCCTAGGTTGGGAAAATCCCCTGGAGAAGGAAATGGCAACCTACTCCAGTACTCTTGCCTGGAAAATCCCGTGGACAGAAGAGCCTGGCAGGCTATAGTCCATGGAGTCACAAAGAGTTGGACATGACTGAGCGACTTTACTTACTTACAGAAAACAAACTGTAAATTTCCAGAATTTATAACTATGTCCAATTTTACTTTGCCTGAGGTTACAACCTTCTTTGTATTGTATTTATTTTGATACCAGTATTTCAGTATCTAAACTTTTGAGTTTTATTAGGGAAAAAAAGGCTTTTAGTTTATGCTATATTATTAATATATGATCAACCTATAGCTGAAGAATACAAAGTAAATTTCTGTCTAACCAAATAGCAATGTGGCCTTTTAAGTCTGATTCTAAATGCTGAGGTACAGTAATTCTACTTGTGTACGAAAATACTATTAACAACTGTATTTTAATCTGTAAATTTAAAAAGGAAAAAATGACCCAGTCACTGAGCTGCTGCCAGGGACTCAGCGGCCTCCCCTTGCTTCCCGATGGAGGCTCCATCCCTCCACCCGCTTTCTCTCGCCACCACCTTCCGCAGGCCATTTCCACCAAGGAAATGGAATCCTATCGTATGTCCCCTGTCCAGAACCTCCACTCTTTAGACTCCTTTGCTGATGCAAGTGAGGATGATGATCTGCTTCCCGCTGGCACTGAGGATTATATCCATATAAGAATTCAACAGAGAAACGGCAGGAAGACCCTTACTACTGTCCAAAAGATCGCTGATGATTACAATAAAAAGAAACTAGTGAAGGTGTTTAAGAAGAAATTTGCCTGCAATGGTACTATAATTGAGCATTCAGAATATGGAGAAGGAAATAAGCTACAGGGTGACCAGCACAAGAACATATGCCAGTTCCTGGTGGAGACCAGACTGGCTAAGGATGACCAGCTGAAGGTTCATAGGTTTTAAGTGCTTTTGGCTCACTGAAGCTTAAGTGAGGATTTCCTTGCAATGAGTAGAATTTCCCTTCTGTCCCTGGTCACAAGTTTAAAAACCTCACAGCCTGTAAAATGTAACCATAATTTGGGGTTTGCTTTTAACTTGGACTAGTGTAACTCCTACATGCAATAAACTGAAAAGAGCCAAAAAAAAAAAAAGTTAAAAATAAGAACTTATACTCCCAGTGACCTTTGGGAAAAGCTGTTTTTTTATCTTTATAAAATCAACTCATTTAGACATCTGCTTCATTTTGCCCAGAATTTGAAGTATCTTCTCAAGTTAACAATTAACGTTACTGACAAGATTTATGGTAACCCTAATCCTGCTTCCCTGGTGGCTTAAGCGGTAAAGACTCTGCCTGCAAGGCAGGAGACTGGGGTTCAATCCCTGGATTGGGAAGATCCCCTGGAGAAGGAAATGGCAACCCACTCCAGTATTCTTGCCTGGAGAATTCCATGGACACAGGAATTCTAGTCATGGAGCTGCAAAGAGTTGGACATGACTAAAGTGACTTAGCACACAATCTTTCTAAATAATGCAGGTAGGAGATGAAATTAAGTACTTTTACCTGCAAACAAAACAAACCCTAGAGCAGTGAATGTTCCTCTTTGAAAAGAGGTTCCTCATGAAAAGATGCTCCTGCATCTCAGAAAACCAACTTAATGGATAATAAATTCATGACAAGTAATTGTAAGATCATTAATGAAAAGGAATCTAGTAAGCAAAAAAGAAGAATTGATGCTTTCAAACTGTGGTGCTGGAGAAGACTCCTGAGAGTCCCCTAGACCGCAAGGAGATCAAACCAGTTCAATCCTAAAGGAAATCAGTCCTGAATATTCATTGGAAAGACTGATGTTGATGCTGAAGCTCCAATACTTTGGCCACCTGATGCAAAGAGCTGACTCATTGGAAAAGACTCTGATGTTGGGAAAGACTGAAGGCAAAAGGAGAAGAGGGCAGCAGAGGATGAGATGGTTAGATGGCATCACTGACTCAATGGAAATGAATTTAAGCGAACTCTGGGAAATAGTGAAGGACAGAAGAGCCTGGTGTGCTGCAGTCCAAGGGGTCACAAAGAGTCGGACATGACTTAGTGACTGAACACACACACAAATATCCACACTGACATCCACTACCTCCTGCCTCCAACATCACGTGAAATTGTGGCCCAACTGGCTCTACAGGGCTTGGCTATGGACTAACGTCCACACACATCTGCTCCTTTTCCAACCAAGCCAGGCCACTCTAGGGGCCTGCACCACCAGCTCAGCAAAGCTTCCAACCTGGGGCGGGAGACCGGCAGGACTGTGACACGGCACCGTTGTAGAGAATGGGATCACAGGATCACATTTTTGTTTTCATGCCATTGTCCTTAGCCCGGAGAGCGGAAGCAGGCTCTACTTTTGACAAGATTCCAAAACATGGATATAAAATAATTACAGTAAACATTTAATGACTGTGTTAGAATAGTCTTATTTTGACTTTCAGAAAAATGTATGCATGTATAGAACACACCTAAAGGAAGGATGTCATAAAAGTTGCTGGGCATTTGTGCTATATTTCATTTGGAATCTGCGATGTGTTAAGTAGAATAAGAGGACTACTAGAATACTGTTTAAAACTTCACATGTTTAGTTCAGGTATAATAGTACTTTGTTTTATATTGGTCTTTGGTTATCCCCTAATTAGTCTACTTTTACCTCTAATTTTTTTTTGTGGAACAAGATGCAATAACATAAGACAGACAGAGGCAGAGATGAAATGACTAGTCTGTATTGCTCAGAGCACATTTCTATCAGAACCACTTGCAAGACGCTGATTTAAAAGTCCTCAATCCCACACCAGACTTCATACATCCATCCCTAACACTAGGTCTAAGAATCTGTAGTTTAAACAAACTCTCCACAATATCCTTGTGCAAAATAATAATAAAATAAAATGAAGCGGCTCTCCACCCCTTCTTCCTGGAGCCTGGAAGAGACCCTCAGACGGTTTTAGTTCACAAGCCTGATGAGAGAAGGGCACCCACACATTCCAGCGATGGCTAAGATGCTGCAGAAAGCCAGGAACAAAAGAGCACGTCAGCTGGTTTCTCTTCACACCGCCTAGCAGTAGTAATCCTGGAAGGGAGTGGGAGTGAGGAAACCTGAGAACACCTGTTATCATTACGTTCGTCTCAGTTTCCCTCAGGTAGATTTCAAACCTGCTAGATGATTACTCTAACAGAGGTTGCACAAACAATCCCAAGAGCGACATGCGGCCTACAGAGTAAGATGGTGAAAAAATCTGGAGTAAAGTTTGAACCCTCAGAGTGTATTAAAGCTTGATCCAGCGAGACAGTCATCTGGAGGGGCTCAGAGTGACTGACAGCTCTGGAGGAGTCTTTTTCTTCCTTAAACCATCAGGGACCTAGTTTCACAAAGGGCGTAAGATTGCTCCGAGGTAAAATGAATCATCATGGCAAAGTGCCACTCAGTGGGTTTGGCTGAACTAGCATTGCATCTTTTCTTTTCACTCATTCAGAGAGGAGATCAGAATGTTGTTGATCAACATTCACAAAGCTGGAGATGTACTTCAGAATGGATTTCCAGGTTCCTCTTTATTGCTTCTTGCTGAGTCTAGTGAGGGATGACGAAATGACTAATTCTTGAGAGGCCTTAACTGTCAAGGACCATGGGAGAATAATATGTATGGTACATACTAACTGTTTAGAAATTTGTCTGTGGGTTTAAAACACATAAAGATAAAAAAAAAAAAAAAAACCCAAGGCTGAAAATACACAAGTAGCCCCACTGTCTGCTAAGTCATTGGCAGAATAAATTCCACCTGTAAGAGAAAAGTCTGTTTTGGCCCAACTTTGGCTTAAGCAGCAATTTGCTTATATGGTACTCTATATAAGAGATGGTGTCTCTGAAAAAGAATAGATTTTTAGTTTATTCTACCAGATGAACTGAAAGATTTTTGCTAGAAATAAATGAAGCTTCAGATCAGCACCACACTTCAGAAATTTGACTCAAAAATAAAGCAGCAGAAGAGACAGAGGCAGAAAAAAGAGGAGGAGGTTATCTTTAAATTAAAAAATAAAGAAAATGAAACAGTTTAACTCCCAAGAGTTGGGAATCACAACTCAGAAAAAGGAGATGATTGGAAATTCTAAAACTTAAATTTCAGACCTGTTTCCTCTCCTGAACTCAAGTCAGAGTTAGGGCAGAAAGACAAACCCATGATCCACTTGGAAGAAGAAACAAACCACATCAGTTCTCTCTACCCTGGATCCCACTCCCCTATGTTGTAAAGTGAGTTTTGTCAGATTTGTTGTTATTGAGGCCCACCTGAATATTAACAGGACAATTTAATAGAAAGAAACAGTTCACACAGGATAAAGTTTAACGGTCTTTAAAGCCTTTTTATCCCTCCTCCCTTTGGTTTTTTTTTTAAGGTGTGCTCAACTTTCTGGAATAACAAAAACAAAACAAAACCAAACACAGAAGAAAAACAGTCCCAAGCAGCCCACACACACAAAACTCCACTGGCATTATCTTCATCACCATCTCCTAGAACAATCGCACCTTTTGTCATTTCTGGTGGAGGTACAGCTGCTGAAGAAGCCAAGACTTAGTAGAGAAAGCTAAGACATGAAGGGAGAGAAGAAAATGCTTCCTTTGTTAACGAAAAGCTGTTTCCATTTAAAAGTTTCAACATACTATGGAATAGTGAATGCACTTTTGTGAGCAAATGCAAAGTGTACAATGAAGAAAAGCTGCCTGTCAACTAAGTAAACAGTCATCTGAAGGCATCCCAACCTTCTCCACTTTTCTTGAAAAACATGGGGGGATGGGGGAGGGAGTATGTACTATTAGTAGACACAGTGGAGGATGTGTCTAAAACGTATAGTAAATATGACACATAGGGCTTCTAGAGGGCTATAGATTCATTTAATTACAATATTAAGAAATCCCAAGGCGAATATGTTTTTTAAAAGACCACAAGGCTATAATCAATTGTTCTAGCATGCATTAAAAATGGCGTGCTTGGGAAAGCATTTTATTGAATTTCACAAATATTCCACTGAGTTTATTTTCCTTCATGAAGCAATGCCTGAAGACAGGTAAGGACAAGCTAGAGTTTCTGTTACACAACAGTAGGCTCTTGTGATAAACCTGATTACAATACCCTGTCAGAGGTGAACTTCCTGCTTTGCTATTAAAAAAAAGCACAGTGCCGCACCCTTACTTATTGTTGTTTCAAAGCAAAAATTCGGCTGAAAAAAAGCTAATGCTACATGCACCTGTTAACCCAAACCTAAAATAAGACTTTCTATGGCAAAGGGAAACTAATAAAGAATAAAACTATGTCAGAAGAGATGACAAAGCACTGTAATATATTATTTATGGAGGAAGGATAAAATGAATTCCACATGCATTATGATTCATAAAACAGTTCAATTTGCATTTCTGGCCTGCTAGAATTATCTTAATTGTTGTAAATCTATCAGAAGTAACAAGAAATATACTTTTTTATATTCAAAGTCTAGTCTTCTGAAAGCCTATGGTGAATACATTACTTTACGTGAAATATAGTACTGGTCCTGGGGATAAGACCATTTCAGAAACATGCTGTTGACTTGCCCAGACCAAGATAAACCTTATGAACAAATACATATTTATGAACCAATGACCAACTGAACAGGAGACGGTCATTTGGTTTGGCCTCAGGATCAAAGTTGGGGAAAACCTACTGAAGTTCTCCTTCTTAAGATGCATCTGTCCTCCAAACATTCTGCTTATTGTGGAATACCTACATTTAAATTCACCTATCCTGTACTAAAGCATATTAGAAGCTGGTATCCAGAAGAACAGACAATCCCCAAATAATTTTCATTTGATCTTGGCAGGGTTACGTGATTATTTTTGCAGCAGGCTAACCTTTGTCATTGGGCTTCCCTGGTGGCTCAGTCGGTCAAGAAGCCACCTGCAATGTAGGAGACCTGGGTTCGATCCTTGGGTTGGGAAGATCTCCTGGAGGAGGGCATGGCAACCCACTCCAGTACTCTTGCCTGGAGAATTCCACGGACAGAGGAACCTGGTGGACTGCTGTCCATAGGGTCGCAAAGAGTCAGACACGACTGAGCGACTAAGCACAGCACAACCTTTGTCATTACTCAGTTTTCCTTAGGCGAGTACAAAACTTGGTTCTCATTCCTTCTCCTGGGAAGCAGAGGTTGGGGGAGGCCTGGGCTGAGCACGCTGGGTACCAGGGATGGGTACTGACACAGGATCAAACTAAGTCACAGACACTTCACATGAAATCACTGGTTTCACTTTGCAAACATCAGGTATTATTTTTCTAAAAAAAGTCATCCATGTAGCCTCAAACATACATTTTCTGACTTGGGTAATTTACTATTGGTTTTGGTACATGGGTGAGCAGTAGGAAGAACTGATAAGATTGTTAATCTCACAAGCTAGTTTTCATGAGTGATACTGACACACCCATAAATCAAGTTTGTAAATGTCCTTACTTATAAGCAGAAATTACATCCATTATGCATTTACCACTAAAATATCAGTGGAATGCTTTTTTATTTTTTCAGCCAAATGCCACTATTTAATAGCCTCCTGATAAATAATAAATACAAAAGCAGCAGACTGGAAGCTTACTACTTAGGTAGAAAAAAAATCCCCAACAAATCTATTTGAAATCTTCTCTAAATAAAGTATTTAATCCTGTTTTTCAGCTATTTCAAATCATTTAATCAACAAACACAGAGAACTTTTCCATGTATACAGAATTGTATTATATATGAGGTCTTACGTGTGTGTGTGTGTGCACGTGCCTGCTCAGTCATGTCTGACTTTGCGACCCCATGGACTAAAGCTCGCCAGGCTCCTCTGTCCATGGAATTCTCCAGGCAAGAATACTGGAGCGGGTAGCCATTTCCTACTCCAGGGGATCTTCCCGACCCAAGGATCAAACTTGCATCTCTTGCATCTCCTGCATTGCCAGGCAGATTCTTTGCCACTGAACCACCATGGAAGCCCATGAAGTCTTATGGATGACAAAACAGAAGTACTACACAATTCCTACTGTCAAAGAGTAGCTAGGGATGCAAAGAATATACAAACATACTGACTGTTACATCTGCCCATGGACTCCTCCTTTAGACTCCCTCTGTGGTTCTCCCTCCAGAAGTAACTAATATCCTGAATTTTGCTTACCATGAACTTTTTTTTTTAATAGTTTTATCATACATATAAATATACCTATATATTTAGTTTAACTTCTTTTTTGAGCTTAACAAAAATGGCATCATACTGTACCTAGTTTCCTACGACTTGCCTTTCACACTCGACAGAATGTTAGATTCATTCCTGTTTGTATCTATGGTTGTTTAATACACCATGTCTGACTATGTCACATTTTATTCCTTTTTCTGGTGACAGACATTTAGATTGTTTCCAGTTCTATTTGTTTGTTTTTTTTTTCATCATCTAGCTGCTTAGCCTTTTAGCCTTGTATCCTTAAACACTAATCTCCATCAATAGACAACTAGTGAGGTAATTGTGGCATATCTATTCTGTGCAGCTTCCAGAAAAATAAAAAGTTAAAGTTAGTATGTTAATTGTAGTTATATAAGAGATTAAAAGAAAACTAAGATCATGGCACCTGGTCCCATCACTTCATGGCAAATAGATGGGGAGACAGTGGAAACAGTGGCAGATTTTATCTTTTGGGGCTCCAAAATCACCACAGATGGTGACTGCAGTCATGAAACTAAAATATACTTCCTCCTTGGAAGGAAAGTTATGACCAACCTAGACAGCATATTAAAAAGCAGAGACATTACTTTGCCAGCAAAGGTCTGTCTAGTCAAAACTATGGTTTTTCCAGCAGTCATGTATGGATGTGAGAGTTGGACTATAAAGGAAGCTAAGTGATGAAGAACTGATGCTTCTGAACTGTGGTGTTGGAGAAGACTCTTGAGAGTCCCTTGGACTGCAAGGAGATCTAACTAGCCCATCCTAAAGAAAATCAGTCCTGAATACTCACTGGAAGAACTGATGCTGAAGCTGAAACTCCAATACTTTGGCCACGTGATGTGAAGAACTGACTCATTTGAAAAGACCCTGATGCTGGGAAACACTGAAGGTGGGAGGAGAAGGGGACAACAGAAGATGACATGGTTGGATGGCATCACCAACTCAATGGACATGAGTTTGAATAAACTCCAGGAGCTGGTGATGGACAGGGAGGCCTGGCGTGCTGCAGTCCACAGAGTTGCAAAGAGTCAGACATGATTGAGTGACTGAACTGAACTGAACTGAAGAGATTATCCCTATTCTTAGAAAATATATACTAAAATATTTAGGGATGATGTGCCATGTAAATGTAACTTACCCTCAATGATTCAGAAATAGAATTGCAGAGATAGATACAGTGATAGAACAGCACAAAGGATAAAACTGTAGGATAAAACAGTAATAACACTTGAATCTAGGTAAAGGATATATTTTAATTTTTGCAGCTTTTTTATAAATCTAAAACTATTCCCAAATAAAAGTTTTTATAAAAAAAAAAAAAAAAGCTCTCTAAAGATATACCATGTTCTTGGATTGGAAGAATCAAAACTGTTAAAATGACTATACTACCTAGAGCAATCTACAGATTCAATGCAATCCCTATCAAATTACCAATGTCATTTTTCACAAAACTAGAACAAAAAATCTGACAATTTGTATGGAAACACAAAAGACTCTGAACAACCAAAGAAATCTTGAGAAAGTAAAATGGAGCTGAAGGAATCAACCTTCCTGATTTCGGACTATACTACAAAGCTACAGTCATCAAGACAGTATGGTACTGGCACAAAACCAGAAATATAGACCAATGGAACAAGAAAGAAAGCCCAGAGATAAATCCACACACTTATAGCCATCTTATCTTTGACAAAGGAGGCAAGAATATACAATGGAGAAAAGACAATCTCTTCAATAAGTGGTGCTGGGAAAACTGGACAGCTACATGTAAAAGAATAAAATTAGAACACTTCCTAACACTATACACAAAAATAAACTAAAAATGGATTAAAGACCTAAATGTAATCATCAGAGACTATAAAACTCTTAGAGGAAAACACAGGCAGAACACTCTTTGATATAAATCACAGCAAGATCTTCTATGACCCACCTCCTAGAGTAATGGATATAAAAACAAATGGGACCTAATTAAACATTAAAGCTTTCACACAGCAAAAGAAACCATAAACAAAATGAAAAGACAACCCTCAGAATGGGAAAAATAATTGCAAATGAAGCAATGGACAAAGGATTAATCTCCAAAATATACAAGCAGCTCAATATCAGAAAAACAAACAACCCGATCAAAAAATGGGCAGGAGACCTAAACAGACATTTCTCCAAAGAAGGCATATAGATGACCAATAAATGCATGAAAAGGTCCTCAACATCTCTCATTATTAGAGAAATGCAAATCAAAACTACAATGAGGTATCACCTCACACTGGTCAGAATGGCCATAAATCAAAAAAATCTACAAACTATAAATGCTGGAGAGGATGTGGAGAAAAGGGAACCCTCCTGCACTGTTGGTAGGAATGTAAATTGATACAGCCACTATGGAGAACAGTATGGAGATTCCTTCAAAAACTAGGAATAAAACTACTATGACCCAGCAATTCCACTACTGTATATACTCTGAGAAAACCATAATTGAAAAAGATACGTGTACCACAATGTTCACTGCAGCACTATTTACAATAGCTAGGACACAGAAGCAACCTAGATGTCCATTGAAAGATGAATGGATAAAGAAGTTGTGGTACATATATACAATGGAATATTACTCAGCCATAAAAAGGAACACATTTGAGTCAGTTCTAGTGAGGTGAATGAACCCAGAGCCTTTTAACAGAGTGAAGTAAGTCAGAAAGAGAAAAAAATATATATCATATATTAATGCATGTATACGGAATCTACAAAAATGGTACTGATGAACCTCTTTGCAGGGCAGGAATAGAGACGCAGAGGTAGAGAACAGACTTGGACACAGTGGGGGAAGGAGAGGGTGGGACAAATTGAGAAAGTAACACTGAAACTTATATGTTACTGTATGTAAAATAGATAGCTAGTGGGAAGTTGCTGTATAACACAGGGAGCTCAACCCAGTGCTCTATAACAACCTAGAGGAGTGGGATGGGGTAGGGGGTGGGAAGGAGGTTCAAGAGAGAAGGGACACATGTATACTTATGGCTGATTCACACTGTTGTACGGCAGAAACCAACACAACATTGTAAAGCAATTATCGTCCCATTAAAAATTATATATATGTATATAAATATATATATAAAGGCTAATTCCCCCCCAAAAAAGGCTCTCTACGATACAAGTGAAAAAGGCAAAGTGCAATAGTTATTATTATCCAGATATAGTCTCATATTATTTTAAGCTTATACTTTCTATCAAAATCTCTGTAAGAAATCATTCCCCTCTTTTACTCCTGCCCCTTCACTCAAGATTAATTTAAAACTAGTCAACAAAAGAGATTATTATTAGGGCAAAAATTTTGTATAAACAAAAGCTTATAACCATGACCTTCCAATAACATGGTCCAGCTGGTAGAAAATTCAGAAACAAAGATTAGACAATATCTGTGAATAGAGGTTATAATTTTCAAAAAAATCCAGGAATAAATGAGTAGTTGGATACTTCCAGGCATTCAAGAAAGAACTGTTTAGGTAACAATCAACTAAAAAGCATCTGAATATTGACTCTATTTCTAAATGTCTAAAAAGTAGTATTTGGAACATTTCTATTTCTGCCCTTAAAGCACTAACTACTATGGGAATTGACTTCCCATGATAAACAGAGAATTGGAAAAAATATATAAGGGGACTTCCTCCTGGTGGCCCAGTGGTTAAGAATCTGCCTTGCAATGTAGGGATGCAGGTTTGATTCCTGTTTGGGGAACTAAGATCTCACATGCCCTGAGCGCTGCAACTACTAAAGCCGGCACCACTGAAGGGCCCACGTGCCACAACGGCTGAGACCGTGTGCTCCGGGCCCTCGGCCCAGAACTAGACAGCCTGCACACCACTACTGAGCCCACGTGCCCCAACCAGAGTCTGTGTGCTGCAACAAAAGACCGCACAAGATGCAACGAAGATCCCTCCTACTGCAACTAAGACCCGATGCAGTAGATAAATAAATAATTTTTTTTTAAAAGAAAAAAATATATGAAACAATTTCAGGCGTTAGAAAACAGGAAACACAGGATGATATGCCCTGAAAGAAGAGAAACAAACGGCTGCAGGATGCTGCTTGGAGGCAGTCTGCAACCTGCAGTGCAGGGAGCAGTAAGTGAAACAGCCCCGTGGTCTCGCTGAGTTAGAGAGAGATTCGAGTTCCTGGAAGCTGGGGTGGCTGTCATTTGCAGACAGAGTATGAGTGAGGATGCAGATGCACAGAGAACTCTCGAGGTCTGCAAAGGGGTCCTCTCAAGTCTTTGGCTTAGTACCAAATTGTGCATGCTTTAAAAAAAAAAAAACCTGAGGCCAGGGGAGAAAAAAAAAAATCACTGGATCTTTTCCCCCAGTGAATCCAGACAATTCTCAGAGCTCAAATAGGCACCAGCTGGAGTGGAGAGGCTTCATAATAGTGGGGGCACTAGGTGAAGTCTTTCAGAGGGACATCACTTAGTAGGAGGAGCTAAGTTAGTCCAAGAATAAAGGCTCTGGAACAGCCATAAAAAAGCTTGAAAACAAGCTTCTAAATGATCAAACTGATATCCAAGTTACCTAATCATACACCAGAACAAACATCCAGTATCCATCAACACAAAATTCACACTGTCTGCATCCAATCAAAACCACCTGGCATGGAAAGCAGGAAAACATGACACACAATCAGGAGAGAAACCAGTCAACAGACTCAGAGGTAACAGAATCAGTAGATGAGAACCTTAAAACATCTACTGTAAATATTGTCAATAAACTGGAGGATGAAAAAGAAAACATAAACATAGTGAGAGAAATGAAAAATAAGACTAAAATGGAATTTCTAGAAATGAAAAACATGGAATCTGAAATGAAAAAAACAGTGGAAAAAATCAGCAGATTACAAATTCAAGAAGTAAAGATCAGTGAATTTGAAGACATCACCATAGAAACTATACAATACAAAACATAATGCGGGAAAAAAAGAACAGAAGGCTGCACTTCGAGTTTGAGACTACTATGTACAATGACCTTGGCAAATGATTGAGCTTCCCTGGTGGCTCAGACAGTAAAGAGTCTGCCTGCAATGCAGGAGACCCAGGTTCAATCCTTGGGTCAGGAAGATCTCCTGGAGAAGGGAATGTCAATCCACTCCTTTCTTGCCTGGAGAATCCCACGGACAGAAGAGTCTGGCGAATCCCAGTCCATGGGGTCATAAAGAGTTGGACACGACTGAGCGACTAACACTTCACTTCACTCTGAGGTGTTTACTCACATGTATAATTGGGAAGATGGTGAACCATACTCATGCAGAGGTTTAGTAAGGATCACAAATGTCTCTTGAAATAAACTGAAAACAATGTGAAGGCTGTGAAGGTTAAGAAAGCCTATGAAAAGAATTCCTTAAGTGGGCAAATGCAGGATAATATTTAATATTAATATTTAGTATCCTGAAAACCTGATGAAGAGCAAAGGGAATACAGCCTTTGAGCAGTGTAAATAGTGATAAAGACTCATAATTAAAAGAACAGAAGATCTTCCACTGGAAACATGAAAAGAGAGCTAGAGGAGGACTAATGTAAACAAAGGACTTAAAATAGTGCCTCTCAAAACGAAAGTGCCGTTGCTCAGTCTTATTCGACTCTTTGCAATCCCATGGACTACATGCCTGCCAGGCTCCTCTGTCCATGGGATTCTCCAGGCAAGAATACCGGAGTGGGTTGCCATTCTCTTCTCCTTGAGATCTTCCTGACCCAGGGATTGAACTCGGGTCTTCCACACTGCAGGCAGATTCTTTACCATCAGAGACACCAGGAAAGCCCTAACATAGTAACTTTCAGTTCTTTCCTCCAAAGCAACATAGTGAGCAAATAACAACAAAACACATTGTTTTTTAAAATTTGAAATTAGTTCAAGTTCTCTTGTTCTCAACAATACACTTATTTGCAGCGCACACATCTCACACTAAAGCTATATTTTGAGAATAGCCTAAAGAATGAAGAAACCACAAAAAGAAAATACAAACAACAGTTCTACTCTTTATTAAGATATGATTAATGTTCCATATTTGAATAGAACAAAAAGTGGATGACTTTTTTAAACTTCAACATGAAATAGTAAATCAGGAGATGAATATAAATTGCCAAATTACTCTAATGTCTCATAAGTGACTACAAAGTAAAAAAGAAAATAATTTACCTCTATGGCAAAGATTCCTTTGTCACGTCCATATAATTTCATCTCTTCTGGAAAATGCTGAAAAGCATGTATGTAAGGAATATGTTCCTCTTCAACAAATCTGTATTTTTGAAAGAGTTTCAATATAAGATATGTAATGATTTGGCAAAGTAAACAAAAGAGGGGAAAATGTTATATTTCAAAGACAAGGTAAGAAGCAGTTGAGTATATTGTATATCTCAAATAGATTTAAGAATAATTAACCTGAAAATATCTATATTTCTATTCCCTTGTGCAGAGACAAGATTTAGTTGATTATCTAATAATCTCTTCTGTTTCTGCCCAAATAGATAAAATATTTCTAAAAGGTGTGTCTATCTTTTTGGCAATTTACCAGGCTTAACAATATGGCATTCCTTCTGTCTATCCCTAGTTTCTCTCATGTGATTAGTTTCTACTCATCTTTTAAATCACTTCTTCAGGGAGACCTTTTTGATCTCTGTTTTCCTTGTTAGAATACCTCCTTGCCCACCATTTGGTCCCCAGTACCTATGACAGTACACGGTAGGTACCTGTCACTGGAAGAACAATTAAAGAAACACTCGTTTACCACTCTGCCTCAATGTCTGGTACATAGTAACTGGTCAACTATTCCGAGTAAAATTAGTTTGAAGAAGTTAGCACATAAATATAAATAAATATTCATACATACTTATCTACAACTCATTCATTCATTCGACAGAAATTCATTGAGTACTATATACCCAACACTATATTTCTGCTTTATTGACTATGCCAAAGCCTTTGACTGTGTGGATCACAATAGACTGTGGAAAATTCTGAAAGAGATGGGAATACCAGACCATCTGACCTGTCTCTTGAGAAACCTGTATGCAGGTCAGGAAGCAACAGTTAGAACTGGACATGGAACAACAGACTGGTTCCAAATAGGAAAAGGAGTACGTCAAGGCTGTATATTGTCACCCTGCTTATTTAACTTATATGCAGAGTACATCATGAGAACCGCTGGGCTGGAAGAAACACAAGCTGGAATCAAGATTGCCGGGAAAAATATCAATAACCTCAGATATGCGGATGACACCACCCTTATGGCAAAAAGTGAAGAAGAACTAAAGAGCCTCTTGATGAGGGTGAAAGAGGAGAGTGAAAAAGTTGCCTTAAAACTCAACGTTCAGAAAACTAAGATCATGGCATCTGGTCCCATCACTTCATGGGAAATAGATGGGGAAACAGTGGAAACAGTGTCAGACTTTATTTTTTTGGGCTCAAGAATCACTGCTGATGGTGACTGCAGCCATGAAATTAAAAGACGCTTACTCCTTGGAAGGAAGGTTATGGCCAACCTAGATAGCATATTTAAAAGCAGAGACATTACTTTGCCAACAAAAGTCCGTCTAGTCAAGGCTATGGTTTTTCCAGTGGTCATGTATGGATGTGAGAGTTGGACGGTGAAGAAAGCTGAGCGCCGAAGAATTGATGCTTTTGAACTGTGGTGTTGGAGAAGACTCTTGAGAGTCCCTTGGACTGCAAGGAGATCCAATCAATCCAACCTAAAAGAGATCAATCCTGGGTGTTCATTGGAAGGTCTGATGTTGAAGCTGAAACTCCAATACTTTGGCCACCTCATGCAAAGGGTTGACTCATTGGAAAAGACCCTAATGCTGGGTAGGATTGGGGGCGGGAGGAAAAGGGGACGACAGAGGATGAGATGGTTGGATGGCATCACCGACTCGATGGACATGGGTTTGGGTGGACTCTGGGAGTTGGTGATGGACAGAGAGGCCTGGCGTGCTGCAATTCATGGGGTCGCAAAGAGTCGGACACGACTTAGCGACCGAACTGAACTGATTTGAGGCTGGAAGACACAGCAGTGAACAAAACAATAAAATATTCTTGTTCCCATGGAGTTTACATTACACTGAGAAGACAAAGATGACAAAACAAATAAGTGAAATGTACAGTATGTTAGGTAGGAGGAAAGGGTAAAAAGAAAAACAGAGACAAAAAAGAGCGGTGGGGTAGACTGACAGCGTCCCATTCGCCCCTCCTAACCAAGAAACCAATACTCCAGTCATGACCCCTGGAGATACTATCTCTATTTATAATACTATCATACTTTCCAAAAGCTTCAATCTGTGACAGACTGAAATTTAACAAACTAGTTATTCATTACAGGTAGTTTAAGCAGCACCGCATTAGAGTTAAGTTGTGTCCACCCACAAAACACATCCTGAACCCCTTCACTTCATTCTAGTTCTATCACCACCACCCTAATCCAAGCCACTACCTCTTGCTCTAAGCATAGAAAAGACCACCCAGTCTCTCTGCTTCCACTCGTGTCTACCTAGAATCCACTTTCCTCACAGTTGCCTGAACAATCTTGAAAACATAAACCAGATCAGATCATGTTTCTCCTGTTAAACTCTTTGGTGGCTTACTATCACACTTAAAGGCAAACTTCTGATGGGTATGGGGTTTCCTCTTGGAGTGATGAATACGTCCAGGAAATAGAGGTGATGGCTGCACACCCTGTGAATATACTGAAAACCACTGACTTGTATACTTTAAAAGGGTGAATTGTATATAAACTATACTTAAACTCTTAACCTGGTTTACAAAGACCTATGTCTGGTCCTGTTTATTATCTCCTTGCCCTCATCTTCCTCCTACTCCTTCAAATTCGCATTCCCATCACATCAGCCTCCTCTGCTCCTGGATCATACAGAGCTTAAAACCGGTTTAGGGCCTGGCACTAGCAACCTCTCTTTACCTGGAATGCTAGTACTTCTGATACTCAACAGCTGGTTTTATTTTCATTCAGAGTGCAGTTTAAATTCCACCTTCTCACTGAAGCCTTCCATAGTACCCCATCTAAAGCAGCCATCTGGTCATTCTCTATCACATCACCCTATTTCAATCTTCTGAACAGCATTCCCTTGTCTGACTTACTTATTTATGTATTTGCTCATCTGTCCTCTCCTCTAGTCTTAAACTTTGGGAGAGCAGGGACTTTATCTATATGGTTCACAAATGTATTTCAAGGGTCTGGACTCTAGAAAAACACCTGCATATAGTAGATATTCAATGAATATTTATGGAATGAATATATGTTGGCTATTTTTACTTATTATAATTGTTAAGTACAGAGTCCTTTAAAGGCTCCTCAAGGGTTATGAATTTATCCTAAGGAGGATGCTGCTAAAGGATTTAACAGAGAAGTGACATACAGATCAGTATAAGATACATGGGTATTGTGGAAAGGCTAATAATGTAGGCCCATCAATGTTCTTCAAATAGTTTATTCAGGGTGTAGCAATAGTAGTTCTCAAACTTTAGCATCCCTTAGAATCCCCAGAGGGCTTATTAAAACAGAGATTGATTACCAGGCCCTGTTCCCAGAATTTCTGACTCAGAAGGTTAGAATGGGTCCAAGAATTTGCCTTTCTAACAAATTCCCAGAAGCTGCTGATGCTGCTGGTCAGGATCACACTCTGAGAACCTGTGACATAGAGCTCTTTTCCAAGAAAAGCAGAGAGAGGACCAGTGGTAAAGTCTTTTCTTCTACTCCTTCAAGCAATTAAACCAGGTCTCAAATTTGTATGTCCCACAGAGCAAAATAAAAGCCCTCTAGCTAACTAGATCTAATCTTCTTGAAGGCAGTTTACAATTCCCCTTGGAGGGGGAAGCAAGGAAAAGCAAGGAAAAAAGGAAGGAGGGAGACAGAGGGGTGAGGAGAGAGGCAGAAGAAGAGGGGGAGAGAGACAGACAAACGTGTAGGATCTTATCCCATCCCTCCAACCACATAAAGTGTTCTCCCTGAGAAGAATTTCTATTTCTGGGCAACTATTATTTCTTCCTTGTTAGATTTCTAGGGGAGTTTTGTTAATCCCTTACAGACTGCCTTGTGTAGAACAGCTAGCCCTTTCATCCAGCTCCAGTGACACGATCCTTCCTGTAAGATCCTTCGGGTTACCAGGAGGAAACGGACAGGAAAGGCACAAGATTCACCTGGGAGGTGGCTAAGTAACCCAGGTGAAGACAGAGACAGAGGGAATGGGGGAAACATGGTTCCCCGAGTTATTTTGGAAGTATAATCGAGAGGACATAGTGATTAAACTATATGCAGAGAGAGGAAAGAGTCAAGGATGGGTCTCAGGTGCCTGTATGAGATGAAACAGGGTATTTATGAAGAAGGGAATCAGTGGAGGAAGAGATGAACTGAGGAGAAAAATGATGGAGTATCCAGCAGGCAGCTGAATACGTGAATATATGGGTCTGGCCCTCACTAGACAAGTCTGGGCTGGAAATCCAGATCTGGCAGTCGTCATCGTACAGATGGTAATTAGAGCCTTGGGGAAGGGTGAGATCACCCAATGAGGGCGGACAGAACAAGATGAGGTTTTAACGTAACAGTAAAATTCACTGAATCATGGACTATCTGCGTGTCAAGGTAATCACACCTGAGAAAAGCCTTGTTATTTGGTTGATGTGGCCAAATTCAAAAGCACTATTCTCATTTACTGGAGGCACTTTATTTAATCAAAGGGCCTAGTGCCAGTGAGGATGATGATGATAAAGAAAACATAAACAACGGTAACTAGAACCGAGCTCTTGTTATGCACCAGGCACTATGTGCATAGTACTAAGTACTGAAAGTAGTTTCAACTCTCTGAGGTAGATATTATTAGTAACCTCATTTTACCAATGAGGAAACAGAGGTGGAAAGAAATTAAATGACTTACTCAAGGTCCTATAGCACATAAGTGATAGAACCAGGATTCAAACCCAGGGTTCTGGTTTCAAATCTATGCTCTGAAAATCACTCCACACACTGAGAAACTCAAATGTTATTATTTAGAACACATAATGAGCAAGGAAAAATGAACACATTAATGATGTGGTGTATCTTCTATTTAATGAGAAATTCTTACATACCATACCATAATTTATTCATTACCTATAAAACCCTGCAGATAATCTTGAAAACTGTACACGCTGACTATCCACATAACAGGTTCTTCTAATAGCTTTGTTTTCCATTTTAGCTTATAAACACAAACAACCTATCTTTTGGCTCTTAACAACACCAAGGTATGCTTTTGTACAACTACTACTAATATTTGCCACGTGAAGGTCATCTGTTCATTTTCTCTTTTAAAAATGAAAAATATTTAACAATACTGTGCAGGTACTTAAATGTCACTTTTCACCTTCAAAGCATTTTATTCACATTGGATGATAAATTCTCTAATACCCCACGTGAAATAAATAGTATTATTTCCACTATATAAATAAGGAAACCCAGGAGATGAATTCTTAGCCCAGGAAGAATTACATTTCAGAGTCGGAATTCAGACTACCTAATCTTTCCCTTCCTTAATTGAAGCCTCCTGGTAAAATCCAAAATATCCACAGGCTGTCACAGATAATCAGCAAAAGCATCATCGTAAGAGGCCCGACTTACCTCAAAAGATCTGAAAGAGTAATTGTCTCTCTCTGCCAAAGTAATGACAGATAGCAGAAGGCTAGCGTCCGTGGTACACTCATCTTCATGACCCCCTTCTCCTTCCGCAGGGAATATTCCACTCCATCAAGAGACCCAGAACAGACAGAGGTCGTTTCTTAAGGGACAAATGCAGATTTTTTTTTTTAAGTGTAAGCAACTACTTTGGACAAGAAAAGAAGAAAAACAGCAAAATCCAACGAGATATTTTAAATATCTTAAAATTACTGATAGAATCTTTACACAGAGCAATTTGGCAATAAAGAGCAGTAATGATTTGGAAGAAAACTGGCCAAAACAGTAAGTGCTGGTTCTCTGTGGGAGTGGGGTGTGTGGAGAGTCTCAGCGATCTGTCTTTTCTGGATTTTTTTATAGTGAACAGGAGCAAGTTTTCAAATAAATAAAAGGACAAACAATTACTAAGTGAAGCAAAAATGTGTCATTCCTTTGAGTCACGCCTCAACTCCCCTTCGCAGACAGGCTCTCCAAACAATAGCTAAGGCAGCACCTCTCCCACTCCCACGCTCCGGGCATCCTCCCCCTCGGCATTATTTCATCCTTGATGCAGTCATTCCACAAATACTTGTCCGTCTTACTCTGTGCCTCTCTTCCAGGTCTGGGGAAATGACTGTGTACAATATCTCATCTCTCCTTAAACTTAGATACTAGTAGTGAGGGACAGTAAATGACCAAAAAAAAAAAAAAAAAAATCACTAAGCACTTGAAGAAACCCTCTAGTATAAAAAGGCAAAGAAAGAAAGAAAAGAAAAGTCACTCAGTCGTATCCGACTGTTTGTGACCCCATGGACTATAGCCTACTAGGCTCCCCCGTCCATGGGATTTTCCAGGCAAGAATACTAGAGTGGGTTGCCATTTCCTTCTCCAGGAGATCTTCCCGACCCAGGGATTGAACCTGGGTCTCCTGCATTGTAGGAAGACGCTTTACCGTCAAATCTTCAAATCAGTGGGAAATAACATTAATATCCTCAGCAAAATAAGAAAAGATGCTCCACAAATTGAGGGAGTGAACCAAGAAAGAAGATGAAGTGAAATCAAGAAATAAGAAATTTAACCACAGAGAGGTGACAGATTTCTCAGTATGGTGGTAAAGAGATCCCCAAGACAGAGGTCTGGAGATATATCATTCCAGATCAAAGCAGCTCAGAAGTTCCAGGATCTATTACAGAAGGTGAAATTGACAGAATAAGGAATTGAGAGATTGTCAGAACTGAGGGGAAGCGTGGAGATACATTAGTAATAGATTATAGATTCACAGTTTCACTAAGTCGTGTTTGACTCTTTTGTGACCCCGTGGACTGTAGCCCGCCAGGCTCCTCTGTCCATGGGATTCTCCAGGCAACAATAGTGGAATGGGTTGCCATTTCCTTCTCTAGGGGATCTTCCCAACTCAGGGATCAAACCTGTGTCTTCTGCACTGGCAGGCAGATTCTTACCACTGAGCCACCTGGTAAGCCCAGATTAGTAATAAATAAATAGAAAACTAAACAAATTATCAATTCTGGAAAAACCAAAGCATATACAGAAAAAGTAATCATAGTAAGCTATATGACTCAGCTCTGATGAATATTTATATACATTCACAATTTAAGCACCAAAAATTTGACCAAGCAAAAAATTATAGTGGAAAGCTAGAGAAGGAGAAATTCATAATTGTGTGCTGGTAACTATGTGGCACGAGGTGGGGAAGGACAGTGAGGGATGAGTGAAAGAGCTAAGGCTTCGTCGTACATAGTGGGAATTTAATGGCTCACGTGCAAAACGAGAAAGCAAGATGTAGTAACAGAAGCATGTGATACAGCAATACAGCGTTTAAAAGAGAGTTGAAAATGAATGCCTCTGGGAAATGGGACATTTGAGGGAGATAGTGGACTGCAATTTATTTTTATTTGTGTAACAAGTCCTATAAATCTATTTGAACCAACATGCATGTAGAATTTTGATCAAAAAAATTTAAAGAATCAAGAAGTAGTACACATTTTTGCAAAACAAAACTCGTGCTTTCTCTCTCTCTGTCTCTCTCTCTATATATATATGTATAAAAAACCTTCTAGAATGTAGAAGAATACAGTGATAGTGATTATTTTGGGGTGGCACAATAACTCGTGATTTTATTTTCTTTACGAACATCTGTTTTGTTTTTTTTTTTCCGGCCAGGCCACACAGCTTGCAGGATCTTAGTTTCCTAATCAGGGATTAAACCTGGGCCCCAGCAGTGGAAATGCCGAGTTCTAACCACTGGACTGCCAGAGAATTCCCATGAATATCTGAATTTTATAGTTTTCCATTAATAATGAGTTGTTTTAATAGTTACATTTAATAGAAAAATGAAAATAAAGATCTAAGGATCATCATTTACTAAGAAACAAACATGCAAACAAAAACCCCTAACATAGGTAAGCAATCACGATGTCTTACTAAAAAGGCTTGGATGGTTTCAGAGGCCTAGTTCTCTGAGATTATTTGAGTCAGGCTTGCCTGAGGCATGGAAAAGGAAACCCCACATGCCATGCTGCCCAATTACCCTATGATTCTAACTTCTTTGGACACAAAATGTAACTTATTTGATAACTGTGTCATTGTGCAGTCCATCAAGAAATGCAGATATGCTGAAGGAAAAAAAAGGAAACGACAAAAAATAAAAAGAAATGTGGATATGCTGGTAAAAGGAATTTTTAATCTCTGGAGGGCGCGGGGCTTGCAAAGAAGCAGTCCATACTAGAAATGTTTTGTTGAAAATTTTACGTAACCACACGTAATGCAGACTTCAACAATCCCTAACACCAGGAGGTTTGCAGGCTATCTCCCAAACAACTCTAGTAGCACACATCAAGACCTTTGCAATCTATAATAAAATTTTTCTCTGTTTTCCACCACGTTTCTTTGTTTTTATTTTTAAAAGTAATGTAGAAACAACTAAAATCATGAATAAATGCTCTGAGAGGAAGGTCTCCATCTGTAACCTTAAATACACTCATCTATTTTAAATTATGGAATTAAACCAGAAAGTAAAACATACACGCACATGCACAAGTGCACGCGCGAGTGCGCGCGCGCACACACACACACACACACACACACTCACACACACACAATATGGTAATCTGATTCAGCCTGCGTTAGTCTATGCAGAGAAACTGGGCAGCTTATCTTTGACTCCTGTCCATCTTACCACATGGCTAAGTTCTATTAGTTCTCTGCTACAACTTTTCTCTAAAATTCTGAGCCCACAGCTATCGTACTTGAGCTAGCCTCCTTTTTTGGATCTACTTATTGCTTGAAAAGTGAAAGTGTTAGTCATGCAGTCATGTCTGACTCTTTACATCCCACGCACTGTAGCCCACCAGGCTCCTCTGTCCATGAGATTTTCAAGAACAGCTCCTGGATTGGGGAGAAATTCTCTTCTCCAAGGGATCTTCCCGACCCAGCAGAGATCGAACCCTGGTCTTCTGCATTGCAGGTAGATTCTTTACCATCTAAGCCACCTGGGAAGCCTTACTATTTAGTTCCCTTTAAAAATCACACCTAAAAGCTCATGCGGAAACAATGTACCTTTTTAAAAACTGCAGTTCTGGAATATGAAGTCAAGTGGGCCTTAGGAAGCATCACTACGAACAAAGCTATTGGAGGTGATGGAATTCCAGTCGAGCTATTTCAAATCCTGAAAGATGACGCTGTGAAAGTGCTGCACTCAATATGCCAGCAAATATGGAAAACTCTGCAGTGGCCACAGGACTGGAAAAGGTTTCATTCCAATCCCAAAGAAAGGCAATGCCAAAGAATGCTCAAATTACCGCACAATTGCACTCATCTCACATGCTAGTACGGAGAAGGCAATGGCAACCCACTCCAGTACTCTTGCCTGGAAAATCCCATGGACAGAGGAGCCTGGTAGGCTGCAGTCCATGGGGTCGCGAAGAGTCGGACACGACTGAGCGGCTTCACTTTCACTTTTCACTTTCATGCATTGGAGAAGGAAATGGCAACCCACTCCAGTGTTCTTGCCTGGAGAATCCCAGAGACGGCGGAGCCTGGTGGGCTGCCATCTATGGGGTCGCACAGAGTCGGACACGACTGAAGTGACTTAGCAGCAGCAGCAGCAGGACACGCTAGTAAAGTAATGCTTAAAATTCTCCAAGCCAGGCTTCAGCAATACGTGAACCGTGAACTTCAGATGTTCAAGCTGGATTTAGAAAAGGCAGACGAACCAGAGATCAAATCGTCAACATCCGATGGATCATCAAAAAAGCAAGAGAGTACCAGAAAAACATCTATTTCTGCTTTATTGACTATGCCAAAGCCTTTGACTGTGTAGATCACAATAAACTATGGAAAATTCTGAGAGATGAGAATACCAGACCACCGGACCTGCCTCTTGAGAAACCTGTATGCAGGTCAGGAAGCAACAGTTAGAACAGGACATGGAACAACAACTGGTTCCAAATAGGAAAAGGAGTACGTCAAGGCTGTATATTGTCACCCTGCTTATTTAACTTATATGCAGAGTACATCATGAGAAACGCTGGGCTGGAGGAAGCACAAGCTGGAATCAAGATTGCCGGGAGAAATATCAATAACCTCAGATATGCAGATGACACCACCCTTATGGCAGAAAGCGAAGAAGAACTAAAGAGCCTCTTGATGAAAGTGAAAGAGGAGAGTGAAAAAGTTGTCTTAAAGCTCAACATTCAGAAAACTAAGATCATGGCATCCGGTCTCATCACTTCATGGCAGATAGATGGGGAAACAGTGAAAACAGTGGCTGATTTTATTTTTCTGGGCTTCAAAATCACTGCAGATGGTGACTGCAGCCATGAAATTAAAAGACGCTTACTCCTTGGAAGGAAAGTTATGACCAACCTAGACAGCATATTAAAAAGCAGAGACATTACTTTGCCAACAAAGGTCCATCTAGTCAAGGCTATGGTTTTTCCAGTGGTCATGTCTGGATGTGAGAGTTGGACTATAAAGAAAGCTGAGCAATGAAGAATTGATGCTTTTGAACTGTGGTGTTGGAGAAGACTCTTGAGAGTCCCTTAAGACTGCAAGGAGATCCAACCAGTCCATCCTAAAGGAGATCAGTCCTGGATGTTCATTGGAAGGACTGATGTTGAAGCTGAAACTCCAATACTTTGGCCACCTGATGCGAAAAGCTGACTCATTGGAAAAGACCCTGATGCTGGGAAAGATTAAGGGCAGGAGGAGAAGGGGACGACAGAGGATGAGATGGTTGGGTGGCATCACCGACTTGATGGACATGGGTTTGGGTGGACTCAGGGAGCTGGTGATGGACAGGGAGGCCTGGCGTGCTGCGGTTCATGGGGTCACAAAGAGTCGGACAAGACTGAGTGACTGAACTGAACTGAACTGAATATTTCATTAAGTTTACCTTTCTCCTTGCCATATGATTCAACAAATCATTCTTCCTTGCTAGGCCAAGTTCCCTTCCTTGGAATATGAAGAGATAGGACTACATTATTTCTAAGATGCATTGCCAGAGCGTTAGTTTGTCATCTTTACCTGAGTGTGACGCTTTGATGATGGGGAAAGGCTTTGGAGTGCGGACATCAGGCTGAGACTCTGCTCCACTTTCAGCAAAAGACAGACAGCTCACATCACTGAGCAGCTCAGGCTCACTCTCCCAGTCTGAATGGCTCGAATTATCTCCTAATTCCTGTTTTGTAAAAGAACATAAATTATGATTATATAGGAATTACAAAATAATTCATTTCCACAAACTGTAAACAATGCTTGAGCATCACAAACACCAGAGAAGGAACCACTCTAGAGACCTGCAGCCATTTGCCTGGTCCTTCAGACCAAGAGACCCGGACTTCTGCACGTGCTCCTCAGCAGCTCCCGGCCATGCTTCTCAGATAAGGACGCCAAACAAGCATGAGTGGAGAAACAGGCAGACACAACAGGCCTAGTTCTCTCTGTAACTAACACCTCTCCTATAGCTCTAGCATCAACACCAATAAAAACATCAAGTGTCAATAATGACTCCAGACACACTGAGGCTTGACAGTCATACATTATCTCTTACCATGATTCAATTTCTCACAAGTATATTGCTGAAATAGCGGTCAGAGTATCCCTTAGAAAGGTCAGCTGGCTGGCTACCTGAAGGCCTCATTAACTGACAGGCCTTGGGGAGCTGATCACAGTCAAAAAGCCACGCTCTCAGTCATGTAGGCCAGAAACTTGATCTTACTGTGAGGAGATAAAGCTCATATTAAAGGAACTCACAGAGAATGAGACAGAAAAGAGACACCAGGGACAGGATAATGCTTGTTTCTTCTGTCAAACACATCCCCTCTGATAGGTGAGCCCACAAAGGGCCAGGCAACCACAAAGCTGGCTGATACACAGAGAATCACTGAGAAAACTGAAACAATCCTAAGGAAACTCCCACACCACACCCTCGGCCCTCTGTCTGCCTCTGCGCCATTCCCTGCTCCCATCTACAGCAATGTCTCCCTCTGTGCACTTGATTCCACCTCTCACTGTTGTTCAGTAGCTAAGTTGTATCCAACTCTTTGCAACCCCATGGACTGCAGCAGGCCAGGCTTCCCTGTCCTTCACCATCTCCTGGAGTTTGCTCAGACTCATGTCCATTGAGTCACTGATGCCATCCAACTACCTCATCCTCTGTCGCCCCCTTCTCCTTTTGCCCTCAATCTTTCCCAGCATCAGGGTGCTTCCAATGAATATTCAGAGCTCAGTTTTTGGTCCTCTTCTCTGTCTTCATTCCTCAGGGATGTCATCTGGTCTTGTAGTTTTAAATACCATCTACTATGTATACTGTTTTCAATTCTAATGTGCACTCCCCCATCTCCATATTTTAACATCCCTGAAATCAGGAATATCTTATAGCCAGCATCAAAGCACAATTTAATTTGCAGCATTTTCTTTTTTCTTGGGGGTACTTAAAAATAATGGTGCATCTTACAAACAGTGGTATTTTAGATTTGATTATAGTGTGAGCTGACAACTTCCAAATTTGTAACTCCAGTCCAGATCTCTCCCCTGAACTGAAGACTTATGTATCTTAGGACTCCACATGTCCTCCTGCATGTCCAATAGCTGTCTCAAACTTATGCCTAAAACTGAACTATCGTTATTCCTGCTCCACCTGCTATTTCTAAACTCATTCCTGCAATTTCTAAACGTCTCATTTCTTTCACTAAACCCTGCGTGTGGAACCTAAGAGACCCTAATCAAACAAGGAAACACTGGGCCAAGTTTCCAAGCTCTTAACAAATGTATGTCAAACACAGTCAGAATCCCTTCTCAGTCCTAGAGAGTAAGAACCACACATAAAACACAATAAAGCTTATCAAACCTCCATTTCCCAGCAATGGAACCCTCCCCTATTCCAAACAAAATGATCCATGGCACATTTAATAAGCAGTGAAAAGCAAACTGCTAAAAATATAACTGCTTTGATGGATGGGAATGGGGTGGTGAAGCATCCAGATGACAACTGAGCTGAATCTTGAAATGCCAGGTAAAGCAAGCAGGTGTTCCAAGCAAAAAGAATAACATTTGCAAAGCAGTTTTTAATAGTACAATGGTAGAAACTCCTTTAAACTTCTATTTAGAAACTTAACCACAAATTTCTTCATATTTCAACTGGTCAAATAAGAAGTCAAAATTAATTTCAATGCCTACATCACTGACCCTGTCCTTCTGGACTATAAATGAAACATCTTCACTCAAACTCCTCTGAAAACCATAATTCAGGTAAGGTTGAACCTCATCTTCATTTCTATCTCTCACCAGATATGTCTTTTGGTCCCACTTGTCAGACATGTGACTTACCGTAGTTTTCCTTCTGCTGGTATAAACTGGGTTTTTACAATATGCCTGCTTGCTCTTCTGAAGGTAGCGCTTCCAAAAATTATGTAAAACTTCATTCTAATGTGGAAGAAAAACAAGAATGCTTCAGGTTATGATGAAAATATACTGGCACATCCAGACCACAGAACCTCTATTCTCTTGTACTTTACATACTGCTTCCATCTAAATGTATTCTTACTTTTCTTACTTAAATTTCCTTGAAAGAATTATCATTTCAGTATCAGGTATATGAGAAGCACTGAATATAGTCTTCCTAAATCTTAGATTTTAGGAAAGGAAGGAACTAGTTCCTTAAAATCACCTGGTTGAATCCCTTCCTTTTACAAGTTAAGTAAATTAAGATCCAGAGAAAGAAAGTCACTTACATGTTACTACATCCTTAGTTAGGAGCAAAGTTGCTATTGCGTTTAGTGACCTACTGACTCCTCCTTCCTCCTCCCACCCTCTGTCCAAGTGAAAATAAAACAAAACAAAGCAGCTTTTCCATTTATTCATCACTTACTAGGCACAAAGCATCCAAAAGCTTTAACACAATCCTGCAAAACAGTTATTAGCTCATATTTTACCACTGAAGACACTGAGTAACATGGCCAAAATGACCCATGAATAGGATCTAGAGTCAGTTCTGACTCTGGAGCCTGGGTTCTTATCATAACACCATTCCTGCACCATTTAGGTGGTCAGGTCTAAACAGTCATACTTATTGGTTAATTTCAGAGAAACTGTTTTCAGGATTAATCTTGATGAAGTAGGTATCAACAGAAAGCTATACAGGTGTAAACCCTACTGAAGCTATTTGGGGAACTACCTGAAACCATTTATTAAAAAACACTCATACATAGGATACCTATGCCAGGAGAAACCAGATTCACAAACCTGCAGGCTACCAGCAATCTTACCTAAGCAATGACTGTCACGGTTAAGGCTCACCACTTGGGCTATGCACTGGCCTGCGGGTTCCTCTGCCTGCCTGCTGCAGACATTCACTGGTTTGAACAGCAAAGGCTGCTTTACCAACCTTTTCTTGGTGACTTCAGTAGTTGATTTTTCTTCCTTCACTTTTTGCTCTTGTTTTCATCTATGAGCATAGTGCTATATAATGTCCTATTCACTCATTCCACATACACATGGAAACTTCTCTCCAACTAAGCTGACTCCAGCAGCATCAGTGTCACCTGGAAGCTTGTTAGAAATGCAGATTCTTGGGCCCTACTCCAGACCTGCTTATCAGAAACTCTGGAATGGAGTCAAGCAATCTGTGTTTTAACAAGCCTTCCAAGTTGATTCTGATATACACTCGAGTTTGAAAACCACTGATTTAATGTATCACTGCACAAAGTGCATTTTCTGGAAGTCCTGATGGATGCTACATCCCCCATACCACCCCCCCACACACACCAGAGGATTTTACTCTCCAATTGTGAATACTGCACACTGCATCCCCTAGGAAATGAAAAAGCACATTAACACACAAAAGGCACCAATAAGTGGACAAAGTTAGTCATTTTACTTTAACCTAATGTTTCCTAATTATTTGAAGACTAAAACCTTTCTTATTTTCTTTTGGATGTACTGCTTATTTACACCCTAGAGACAACATTTTGGGGATTGCTGGTCTTGCAAAAGAAAAATCATCAGAAAAACGATTCTTTCTAATAGGCCAAATGCTATTACTGATAATCCTACTACTCTTAGTTCCACTCTAAGTCTACTGTTCTTCAAACAACAAAATGAAAGGTTAACATCTGAACTCAAATGGACTTACCTTTAACTCTGGGCCTACTCCAAGGCTCTGTAAGGCTTCTGCTTGTTGATAAAGTATGTGCTGAAAACCTTCACACACATACCAATCCCAGCCTTTCTCTAAACAGCAAATGACAGATTTCAGACATCTGAGTTTCTTACTTACTAAATGTAATGCTACTGCACAGTTACAATTGTGTTTCACACACTTCAAGTAGAATTTTTTCATATCTCTGAGTAGAGTCTCCATTCTTATACTCTTGCTTCCAATCTGGCAAATCTGTACACAAACGCTAAAGTAAATTTAATTTTTCTGAAATATCAATGTAAGGGCAGAAAAATGATTAGTCACCACACTAAAAACAGAAAACAAGTTTTATAAATGTACTGAACAATGCCCAGCAAAAGCCTAAATGAAAGGATACTCAACACTCAGCCACTGTTTCTCCTCCGACTCCCCTGTTCCACCTCACACAGAAAGGGAACAATGAGTATGTGGAGAATGAATGAACTACAGCGAAGAGGGGAAGCTCCAAGACCGCAGGAAAGGGCGCACAACAAGAACACACACAGAAAAGGACTGCTCAACGGCTTTCTCCTTTCACCAAGATGGTTCTAGGTACGAGTGTGAAACTGAAAGCAAGGAAACTAAGATTTATTGAACTCGGTCCAGTCACCATGTATTTTAAGTATTAAGAGGTTATTTTCTTGCAACCTCAAAACAATCTTAAGAGATTTTGAAGGAATGGACAAAGCTACATGTTTAAATAAAACTACCAGTTAAAAGAAAATGTTCAAATCTGTTAAGACTCTTATGTTTTACCCCTCCTTGGTTGACAAATACTGCAACTCTTTGAAAAAATACGCTTCTGAAGTCTGCTGCTATGACTCCAAGATGCCCTCTTCCCTGCAGAAAGTCACAGGACTCCTGTGCCCCTCCCTAACCTCAGTGTCACAAGGTCTCCCCATCTCTGCTGACTAACTCACTTTCTGGAAAGGGTCTTAGTTTGTATAGGAGTAAAATAAGAAGCCTGCAATTTTGACGCATTCCAAAGTTGAGGGAGTTTAAACTCCCCAAGCTATAGCCAGCCATGTGTGCTTTCTCCTTTCTGCACCCTGTTCTGACAAACTAATAAAGTCATATCTTAAATTCTGAGTCTGGGTTCCTACTCTCTATAACAAATGGTATTACCCTCTTACTTTACACATGAAGAAACTAAGGACAAAGAGGTTGAATATAAGACTCTTAACATTTAATTTGAAATAACTGATGTTCTTTCAGCAATTTAAGCTTAAACTATACAATTTTTACTACCTAGATGCTAAGTCCAAATTAATCAGGTTTTACTCTAATTAAATTTAATTAAGATTAATCAGGTTTTAGCCTAATAAAAACAGTCACTACTAAAGTTTAAACAGGAACATGAGTTGGCATCTAGGCATTCTCTGTTATTCATTTAAGAACAGCAATGTATTTTATGCAAGTATTTCACCAACATTTATATATATCATATATTTCATTTGTGTATCCTTAAAGCTACCTCAGGTAGAAGAGTCTGCCATTATCATTAGCCTAGTTTCAAACCTGAGCATCTGGCTCTAGGCAATCAGTCACAGAAATAAAAAGCATCAACTAAACTTCACCTCAGATTCTCCTCAATAATGGTTAATTATATGTACTCCCTGGATTAATAAAATAGATTGCCTTTCAAAGCACACTCATGCTGAGGTTATTTTAAAGGAAATTAATTTTCCCTATTTTAAAAGGGTGTGTTCAAAGTCACTGTGAGAAATGGATTTCTAAAAGCTGAGTATCATATTTAACTTGCCTAACCTGACAACTCCATAGTTGAAACATGTCAGAAAAGAAGCAATTTTCTTTAAAAGCACAGCAAATCATGAGACATTACAGATACAGAATAGAGAAACATATGCCAACAGATACAAAGAAATATGTTCCCTTGACTATTGGGAACTATAATATTGACTATTATTATTTTTTGCATAGTAGTTGCACCACTGAAAAATCAAATCATCTACAATAAACAGAATAAAAAATGGGTATGCTTTAAGAAGTTGCTTCCAAATTATACCAAAAATAATTATCCACTTTAATTCTATTTTGGCTTAAAATTCTGGCAACTTCGTTAGAATCTATTTAAAATTCCAATTGCACACACCCAAATTATGAAAATGAAAACATGACTGAAAAATACCAAGCACATATGAAGAAAGAGCTTACCAAGTTTTCGTTTTCTTTTAAGTCCCCGGTTGATGGCTTGTATTTTCGTATTAGGAATAGCCCCAGTGTCTATAATTTCCCTAGATCTCTGCAGGAAACAGAAGCAGACCATTAAAAAAGACCATACAAAGGTAGTTTCACATTTCCTTGACTATATTTCCAAGCATGCTCTGGGGTGTATAATGAACCAGACTGTGGATGCCGGGACCAATGATGGTAGCATTTTGGGAAAATTAGATAAAATGTAACACTCTGGTTAGCCTTTATGTTGTTTTCTGATTCAGAACTTCTTAGTACCTAAAACTGTGCAGAGAACGGTTTTAAACATACTAAATAAATGACTGTCAAATGAAGAACCTTTTATTTTCAATCAGTTTTTAATTGTCTGAAACCAATCCTAAAGTCAAATTTATTCACCCTTTTTTCTCCACCCAAACCACTTTGAAACTAAAATAATTTCTGTATTTATTGTAGTCAGCAATGCCTAAGCTACACACAGATTAGTTTCATCCTACTTTTCTATGTGTTTGAATCATACTCTAAAACAGCTTTATGAAATTATAAAAGTACTACTTTCATTCTTAATCAGACCTATAGGATTTTAGAATGACTTATTGCTGAGTACAGTTCACCTCAAAGTCTTCAATTCCAAGTGCTGTCAAGGGCTGGGACCTAAGATTCCGGTTCTCTCACAACCAAAATATATTAATAAAAGCATCAGCCCTACATGATGGGGGAAAGGTGAAGATTTTTAACCAACAGCGAACACTACCTATGTATTTGTCTAAATTTAGAGATTTGGAATGAAATTTATCTTCAACTTTCATTAAGAATAAAAGAAATGCCTCTAACAACAGGATTTTTGGAATACATTCTCTCTGTATTCCACAGAAACCACATTCAAAGCCGTTCTGTTGGACGGGGTTGGCCATACTGAGAACATAAGACATTTCAGAACACACACCAAAGCAATTACCCAACAAAAACAGGTAAAACCTATAAAGAGTGGGGGTGGGGGGGGTGGGGGGGATGGCGGAGGAAGGCTTAAAATAAGAATTAGACAAAATGCGAAATAACTAAAAGCTAAAAAAAGCTAAAGACCCAGACTGAAGCTGTAACTAATTACAGAATGGTTATACTGTGGACTATTTATACAGTTAATTAACACATTCACAGAAGATTGGGGGTACTCACCCATATCCCCTTGCCCCTCTCATATACAGTCTCTCATATAAAAGACTAAATGGAAACTACTGAAATGTATGTTGAGATCACTGGTGATTGTAGCTTTCATCTTCATCATTTCTACATTTTCTACAGTAAATCTGCTCTATGATCATATAAATCTGTTAAACTCACACGATCTTAGCTTACACCTTTATTAAATACCCACAAAATACCTGCAAGAATGTCTATACACAGACCAGATTTAAGACCTGAAAATATTTTTCCTATATAAAATCAATCAAGATAACATTCTAATTCCTTTATCAATTCAGAAGGCCTTCCTTCAGATGATGGGTATCTAGAAAATGAAAATTACATAGAAGAGTAAGCTAAGGAGCAACAAAAGGAGCAGAAAAACACAGAAAGCTGTACCACAACCGCCACTCTCCGTAGGTGTAACCACAGCTCACTGGCCATTTCCCACCAGGAGGATTTAAACATTGGCACACCAAGCCCACACGAGTCACGTCCTTTTCTATCTGAAGAACATGCCATAAAGCCAAGAGAACCACTGAGGTTGTGCAACACACAGCTCTGTCTATCACAAGGGAGGCACTGAGTTACGTTCTGGGCCTGTAGGAAGATGGTGCCCAACCTCCAGAACGCTCCACTCTTGACAGGTTATTCCATACAAAGCTGGTATCTTTCAAATGTGGAAATACTGGTATTAGGATCAAGTTAAAAACTGACTGCAGCAGATTTTATCAGACAGAAATAAATAGAAATACTATCAAAGATAAATAAAAGAAAGCAATTAGTTAATGTATTAATAGTTTCATTTCTCCAAAAAAAGTATATGCTGTCTTCATCTGCTAATGACAGTCCATTATACACATCTTGCTTCACCATGTTTACATTTGCACTGCTGGTACAAAAGCAAAAACTGTTAATGCCTCAACAAACATCAAAGCAAAGGACCCAACTGTGCATATTTAAAGTGTATGATCTGATGTGTATGTATATCCATGAAACCATCACCACAAATGAGGTAATCAACATATCATCACCCCAACAATTTCATCGAGTGAGTTCATATCTTATGAATACTGTGGGTGACCAAATGGGAAGCAGAATGAAGAACAATGACTGTCTCAATGATAGTTGCAAGCTAAATTAACCACTTTTCTCAAAAATCCGGAGGACTACAGGGCAAAGGTAATTAATATATCTGCTCTTCCTGGCTCTGTAGACTTTGAGCAAATCCTCTTCCGGAGAGAAAAGTCCTGGTGTGTTTAGCCCACCCAATAGCAGGCTGTCCACACTCTGGATTATTTTGGTTATGTGGTCTTGTCTCGAGGATTGTGGTGACCAGAAGAGGACCTAGCACTCCCTGTGTGAATGCAGTCTCATTTACCAAAGACCCACAGGACAGGATGTCAGCCTCTGTCCTAAGAGGCAGGTGTGGTGGAATAAAATGAACATTGGAGTCAGAAGCCTCAGGTTCAAATCCTGCCTCAACACTTTCTAGCCATGAGACTTTGGCAAACTCACTCACCTGATGAGGCCCACTTGCCCTACCTGCAGACAGGCATAGTGTATCTCACACATTGTTAAGAGGAGGAAATGAATGAATGGATAAGAAAACACTCATAATGTGTAAGGCACTGTGCAAAGACATAATGATAACAATGCATATTTCCAGTACTCCCAACAGTCCTCTAACATTCTATCTTCCAAACCTCCATGCTATCATGGCACATTAAAAACTCTTAAATAAGTACTAACTAGTGAAAAGAAATTTATCATCTTCCAAGTGCAAGTTTAATTATTTCCCTTTATAAACATACCATACAGTCTGAATCAGGAAAACATTTATATTTATGGCCCAAGATAGTTTCAGAAGCTCATCCTAAATCTTAATTCACAAATTCTTTTACCCTTGTGTCAGCACTTGAGGAGGACTTATACTCTTGGTATTTGGTCATTGCTTAGTAATAAAAATAGATCAATTTGGTGGTGTGGGGGGGGGTACTATGCCATATATTAGGCTGAAATTACAATTTTTAAAGCACAAGCAAATTCATAAATGAGACCTGTTACTTACTTCTGTCACATTGTGGCAAGAAGTGCAATAATATTTGCCTTCATCAGTAAGACCCCAAGAAACAGCGGCACACTGAGAACAGCGCTCTCTGAACTCTCTCTGTGGGAGAAAAGGAACATCACATTTAACACACTGCACCTAAACCCTGCCGTTCTACCTACAGGCTTCCCTGCAATTCTACCCTATCAGTAAAGAATCACTGAAAATAGAAAACATACCAAAGAGACTATTGTCTACAAACAAGGAGAACAGCAGTTCAGACTGAGCAGTTTGAAAAGGAATTAAACTATTAAATGTTTCTAAACACGCAGTGTGCGGGAAGGGGAAGAATAAAGGTGGTAGGGGTAAAGTTGTCGGCGGGGAAAGATAAGTAAAACTTGAAAATGCTGTGAGGGAAAAAGATGATGAGATTTAAGTATAGAGAAGAATTAAAAGAAACAGCATACCATTTGGAACTTCCTCCAGGACACTAAGAACACATAACCCACCATAAAGGAACCAGAGTTTTATTAGGGTTGCTTCAATTTTCCATTTGCTCATTCAGCAACCCGAGGAATACCTACTATGTATGCTCTAGACACTTAACTAGGTGCTGGAGATGTGACGTTGAGCAAAACACACAAAATCCCTACTCATAACTCTACAGGCTCATGGTGAGTTCTAGTTGTTCATTTCATTAACCCAGCATCTACACACCGTTAACCATCATTCAAGAGACATTTATCGAGCACCTATAGTGAAAAAAGCCTTCAATCACCATGATGCTTCTGTATATACATAGACTGACACTGAATGATCAATTCTCAGCTCTTTGGTGTGTGAAATCTTATTATCATTGATCTAATTACCCAATATTCCTCTAACACCATCAGTTGAGTTCAGTTCAGTTGCTCAGTCGTGTCTGACTTTGTGACCCCATGGATTGCAGCATGCTAGGCCTCCCTGTCCATCACCAACTCTTCGAGTTTACTCAAACTCATGTCCATTGAGTCGGCCATGCCATCCAACCATCTCATCCTCTGTCCTCCACTTCTCCTCCCGTCTTGGATCTTTCCCAGCATCAGGGTCTTTTCCAATGAGTCAGTTCTTTGCATCAGGTGGCCAAAGTATTGGAGTTTCAGCTTCAGCATCAGTCCTTTCAATGAATATTCAGGACTGATTTCCTTTAGGATGGACTGGTTGGATCTCCGTGCAGTCCAAGGGACTCATCAAAGACTGGCAAAACGCACAGCCAACTGATTTCAAAAGCAGGTCAAGTTTTCAGGGACCCTATACTGGTAACTAGTGAAATCTTGGTCGTGCCCTCACACCCAAATTTGGGACTGATGTTGAAGCTGAAACTCCAATACTTTGGCCACCTCATGCGAAGAGTTGACTCACTGGAAAAGACCCTAATGCTGGGAAGGATTGGGGGCAGGAGGAGAAGGGGACGACAGAGGATGAGATGGCTGGATGACATCACCGACTCATGGACATGGGTTTGGGTAGACTCCGGGAGTTGGTGATGGACAGGCAGGCCTGGAGTGCTGCGATTCATGGGGTCGCAAAGAGTCGGACACGACTGAGCGACTCAACTGAACGGAACTGAACTGAACGCAAGGCCGAGGCGAGGATTCCCAAAGACTAGGTGCTGGGAGATGTGACGCTACTTGCAGGGCATTCGGGTTCCAGCCCCCCGGCCTCCCTCGCCCAGCCTCCAGCATCAAAGGGAACTTGCGGGTGGTCCAGTCTAGAGGAGGTGAGCCACGAGAGGGGCCACCTCACAAAACCCACAACTTCATCCTCCCCCTAAAACACACCACCCTCGATCAACACCTCACCCCGTCTCCACTCACAACTTCAGCCAGCCAGCAGCTCCAGCCCGTCTACCCCACCCCCCACGCGGGTACCCGCGGCCCGCCAGCTCTATCCCTTTCTGCCGCCCCACTTCGAGACCAGAGCGCCTCCACAGCCAGCTGGCGTCCTCCGGCGCCTTCTCCTCAGCCTCACGGCCCTCCCGCCCCGTCGCCTGGTCGCGCGGCAGCCGGACTTCTCACCGTCTCCTCCAGGTCCATAACAGCGCCTCAGCCACCTCAGCCGCCGGGACCCGTTACCCGGGCAGCGAGCGCAGCTTCCGTGAGCGTCGGGAAGAGCCCTCCGGGCGGAAACCCAGACTCTTGACTCTGGATTTCCGTCTCCTACAGCCGCAGGGAAGCCTCCGCGAGCGGCAGGAGGAAGCTCCGCTAATCCGGCATCCCTCCCAGAAAGCATCCCATTCCTACTGTAGGAACCGAAGCCAATCAGTAAAAAAAGGTGGGCTGCGCCTACTGCTGAGCAGCTTCAGCCTGTCCCAACAGCCGGTGGGAAATGCAAAAAAAGAAAAGAAATGCAAAAAGGCGAAACGGTTGTCTGAGGAGGCCTTCCTTACAAATAGCTGAGAAAAGAAGAGAAGCTAAAGGCAAAGGAGAAAAGGAAAGCTATACCCATCTGAATGCAGAGTTCCAAAGAATAGCAAGGATACGTAAGAAAGCCTTCCTCAGTGGTCAGTGCAAACAAATACAGGAAAACAATAGAATGGGAACGACTAGAGAGCTCTTCAAGAAAATTAGAGATACCAAGGGAACATTTCATGCAAAGATGGGTTCAATAAAGGACAAGAAATGGGACCTAACAGAAGCAGAAAATATTAAGAAGAGGTGGCAAGAATACACAGAAGAATTGTACAAAAAGTTCTTCATGACCCAGACTATCACGATGGTGTGATCACTCACCTAGAGCCAGACATCCTGGAATGCGAAGTCAAGTGGGCCTTAGGAAGCATCACTACGAACAAAGCGAGTGGAGGTGATGGAATTCCAGTTGAGCTATTTCAAATCCTGACAGATGATGCTGTGAAAGTGCTGCACTCAATACGGCAGCAAATGTGGAAAACTCAGCAGTGGCCACAGGACTGGAAAAGGTCAGTTTTCATTCCAATCCCAAAGAAAGGCAATGCCAAAGAATGTTCAAACTACCACACAATTGCACTCATCTCACACGCTGGTAAAGTAATGCTCAAAATTCTCCAAGCCAGGCTTCAGCAATACGTGAACCATGAACTTCCAGATGTTCAAGCTGGTTTTAGAAAAGGCAGAGGAACCAGAAATCAAATTGCCAACATCTGCTGGATCATCAAAAAAGCAAGAGAGTACCAGAAAAACATCTATTTCTGTTTTATTGACTATGCCAAGGCCTTTGACTGTGTGGATCACAACAAACTGTGGAAAATTCTTAAAGAGATGGGAATACCAGACCATCTTTCCTGCCTCCTGAGAAATCTGTATGCAGGTCAAGAAGCAACAGTTAGAACTGGACAAGGAACAACAAACTGGTTCCAAATTGGGAAAGGAGTACATCAAGGCTGTATATTGTCACCCTGCTTATTTAACTTATGTTCAGAGTACATCATGCAAAACGCCAGACTGGAAGAAGCACAAGCTAGAATAAAGATTGCCAGGAGAAATATCAATAACCTCAGAGATGCAGATGACACCACCCTTATGGCAGAAAGTGAAGAAGAACTAAAGAGCCTCTTGATGAAAGTGGAAGAGGAGAGTGAAAAAGTTGGCTTAAAACTCAGCATTCAGAAAACTAGGATCATGGCATCCAGTTCAATCACTTCATGGGAAATAGACGGGGAAACAATGGAAACAGTGAGAGACTTTATTTTGGGGGGCTCTAAAATCACTGTAGATGGTGACTGCAGCCTTGAAATTAAAAGATGCTTGCTCCTTGGAAGAAAAGCTTTGACCAATCTAGACAGCATATTAAAAAGCAGAGACATTACTTTGCCAACAAAGGTCTGTTTAGTCAAAACTATGGTTTTTCCAGTAGTCATGTATGGATATGAGAGTTGGACTATAAAGAAAGCTAAGCGCCAAAGAATTGATGCTTTTGAACTGTGGTGTTAGAGAAGACTCTTGAGAGTCCCTTGGACTGCAAGGAGATCCAACCAATCAATCCTAAAGGAAATCAGTCCGAATAATCATTGGAAAGACCGAAGATGAAGCTGAAACTCCAATACTTTGGCCACGTGATGTGAAGAACTGACTCATTTGAAAAGACCCTGATGCTGGGAAAGATAGAAATCAGGAGGAGAAGGAGATGACAGAGGATGAGATGGTTGGATGGCATCACCAACTCGTTGGACATGAGTTTGAGTAAGCTCTAGGAGCTGGTGATGGACAGGGAAGCCTGGTATGCTGCAATCCATAGGTTTGAAAGGAGTCAGACACGACTGAGCGACTGGACTGAACTGAACTGACAGCTGATCTCTCCTGGCTGCTCTTAAGCATGTGGGCTGTGAGGGGTGCCATGGCTTGGACCCCCACCTCTCTGGGCTCTCCACCTCTTTCTGGCTTTTCACAGCACAGGAGAGGTGCCAGCTTCTGGAGAAAAGAACACATTGTTGAGTTAGACCTGGGTTCCTAATCATGGCTTTTCTGTGTCTCCTCTGTAAAAATTAGCTATTACCCATGAGTCCCTTGCAAGGGATCCTCGCATGGTAAACACTTATCAAATTTAGTTTCATGGTTGCCCCTTCATTGAACACATTCATTTCATTAAACAGGTGCTGTTTTAGGTCTTGGGGATTCAGCAGTGAGCCCAGTAAAGAAAAATTCCTGCTTTTATGGAGATTATAATCTAGTGGGGAGAGAAAAAATAAATAAGGAAAATATATGGTATATTAAATGGACATGATTGCCAAGGAGGAAAAAATAAAACAGGTAAAGGAGAATGGGAGCCATAATGTGCTTTCAATTTAAATGGAGTGGTCAACAGTATGAATGGAGTAGTCAACAGTATGAACACCAAGGAGTGGGACAAAGAAGGGTGGGACAAATTGGGAGGTTGGGGTTGATGTATATATACACTATTGACACTAAGTCTAAGTGTAAATAGATAATGAGAGCCTACTGTATAGATCAGGGAACCTTACTCAGTGCTCTGTGGTGACCTAAATGGGAAGGAAATCCAAAAAAAGAGGGATGGGATACACGTATGTGGTATATCTATAGCTGATTCACTTCGCTACACAATAGAAACTAACACAACACTGGAAAGCAACCATACCAATAAAAGTTAATTAAAAAAAATAAGTGAAGTGGTCAAGAAAGGTCTCACTGAGAAGGTGACCTGTGAGGCAAGGGAGTAAGAGTCATGCTGGGGATATCATTCCCAGCAGAGGGATCAGCGAGTACCAGGGCCCTAGTCCCGAGTTTCGTTTCAGGATCAGCAAGGAGGTCAGCCAGTGGCTGGGACAGTGAACTAAAGGGAGAGTAGAACATGAGGTGGGGGCAAAATCCAGTTGTAAGGGCTTGGAGAAACTGCATAAGTAGGTGGAGGATTTACACAATCTGACATGTTTAAAAGATCAGTCTGGCTATTGTGGGGCTTCCCCAGTGGCTCAGACAGTAAAGAATCTTCCTGCAATGCAGGAGACACGGATTCAATCCCTGGGTCAGGAAGATCCCCTGGAGGAGGAAGTGGAAACCCTCTCCAGTATTCTTGCCTGGAAAATTCCATGGACATAGAAGCCTGGCAGGCTCCAGTCCATGGGGTCACAAAGAGTTGGACATGACTAAGTAACCGACACTGGCTGTTGTGAGGAGAATAGACTGCCAGGGGCAAAGGCAGAAGCTGGGAGGCAAGTCAGGAGACTATTACAATAATCCTGGTCACTTGAACCAGTTGAAAGCAGGGGAGACAGTGAGAAGTAGACATGGAAATGTGTATTTTGAAGGTAGAGCCGTAGGGGTAACTTGATGGACAAAAAGTCCATCAAGCAGCTATAGAGGGAGAAGGGAGTCAAGTATGACTTCAAGATTTTTGTCCTGAGCACCTGTAAGAGTGAAGATATATTTGGCAGAGTAGGGGCAGGCTACGGTTGGAAGAGTTTGGGAGGAGGTAGAGGAAGAATCGGGAATTTGATCTTTGGCATATGAAGTTAGAGATGCTTATAAGACGTGCAGGTAGGATGAGAAGGCAATTGGATGTAGGAGTCTAGCATTCAGAGGCAAGTTCTGGTCTGAAGATATATACTTGGGTGTGCTCTCTGCCTAGATGGTATTTAAAGTCATGAGAGTAGTTAATATCACCAAAGGAGTAGCCCTGTATTCGCTCACTCGTTCTTCACTTGTCAATTCATTTCTTTCCCAAAGTCATTAAACACCACTGTGTGTCAGGGCACTGTGCCAGGAATTGGGACATGACAGACAAACAGGACCAAGTTCCTGCCTTAAAGAGGCACCCAGTGCAGTGGAGTATTCAGTCTTATTATTTTATCATGGTGCTAGTTAAATGCTCTTCTCCAGCTGTCATTTACCAGGCTTGGCTCTGAAACTTCAGACTCTTATCTATCTTCAAAGCACCAAGACTTGTCATATGAACAGCTTGATTATAAGCCTTTAATTTTCAAGACTGGCCCTGATTTCAAAGGTTGAAATACTACAATGGGGAGGAGACAGAATTGAATATCCAACTAAATAGCAGTTGTGTATTGAACTAAAAGTTCACCAGGGGCTTCCCTGGTGGCTCAGATGGTAAAGCGTCAGCCTGCAATGTGGGAGACCCGGGTTCAACCCCTGGGTCAGGAAGATCCCCTGGAGGAGGAAATGGCAACCCCCTCCAGTACTCTTGCCTGGAAAATCCCATGAACGGAGGAGCCTGGTAGGCTACAGTTCATGCGGTCGCATAGAGTCGGACATGACTGAGCGACTCTTAAGTAATTGAACTAGACTATGAGCACCATGGCATCGGGGATTTTTGTCTTTTTGTTTATGGCTAAAGACCCAGCCTGGCTTGAAACTCAACATTTAAAAAAACCAAGATTATGGCACCCAGTCCCATCACTTTATGACAGTAGAAGGGGAAAAAGTGAAAACACTGACAGATTTTATTTTCTTGGGTTCCAAAAAGTGCTGATGCAGAAGAGAGAGGGCACAATTTCAGGGGGCTCTCCCTGAGCTGAGAGATGGCCAAGCAGAAGGATTGGCCTAGTAGACAATTCCTCTGTGAACTGAGAGTGTGTGAGCCGACTCAGGCACTATGGGAATACCCAGAAAGGCTTTTTTGATCATTTCTGGTGAGAAGGGACATCATCAGCTGAGTGTGGGGTTAGGGGGCAGGGGTATAGAAGGTCTGAGGAGGGATCAGAGGTAATATCTCTTGGAAATGGAAGAGTTAAACCAGAAATCTAATAAATTATCAGGCAGCATTAGGGGCCTCTGGATGTCTGTGATCTTAAATATAAAGATAAGGCCACATACCCAGTCACTCAGCTACTTATTTGGTTAAAACATCCCATTTACTCCATTAGGTGTAGTGACAATTTCAAGAATGTCTCCTGGGCAGTATACCACTGACAGACATTTGTCATCCCATGTCCAAATCTGACACTTGTATTATGGTGTGAAAAGGAAAAAAGATAACTTATCTGTAAGTCTGATAGGTTTTTTAAGCATTTTGCCACAAGATATCCACAACCATCACTGTGGAACGAAACACTTCCACAGAGATTCAGCCCATTACAGGTTACAGTAGTGATCCTGTGACAGCTGAACAGTCTTGTGTTTAAAAAATTAACTAGATCCATTAACCTACCTAGGGCTTCCCAGGTGGCGCTAGAGGTAAAGAACCCGCCTGCCAATGCAGAACAAAAAAGAGAAGTGGGTTCAATCCATGGGTCAGGAAGATCCCCCCGGAGAAGGAAATGACAACCCACTCCAGTATTCTTGCCTGGAGAATCCCATGGATAGAGGAGCCTGGTGGGCTACAGTCCATGGGGGTCACAAAGAGTTAGACATGTCTGAGTGACTTAACACACACATGGCATCCTGCAGGGACGAGCACATTCCTGCCTTCAGCCTTTGCTGCCACTTCCGGCTGGTGGATGAGGCCGTGGATGGGTTATGCCCACAGCACTGAAGGCAACCTAATCTCAGAGTCTTTTATGATTCTAGTCAAAGCAGCCACTCCTTCACTGGTTGTATGGATACAATTTTACCAAAAATATTGCTTTCATAACAAAAACTATTTACTGTTGAGAATATATGCTCCCTGGTGCATCTTCTTGTTAGCAGCTCCTCAAAACTTCAATAATTCTTTTCACACTTCATTTTAAAAAATTTTATTGTTCACTGTTGTTCAGTCACTAAGTTGTGTCCAACTCTTTGTGATCCCATGGACTAGAGCACATCAGGCTTCCCTATTCTTCACTATCTCCCTTGTTCAAATTTACGTGCATTGATTCAGTGATGCTATCTAGCCATCTCATCCTCTGCCGCCCTCTTCTTCTCCTGCCCACAATCTTTCCCAGCATCAGGGTCTTTTTCAATGAGTCAGCTCTTTGCATTAAGTGTCCAAAGTATTGGAGCTTCAGCTTCAGCATGAGTCCTTCCAATGAATATTCAGGGTTGATTTCCTTTAGGATGGACTTGTTTGTTCTCACTGCTGTCCAAGGGACTTTTATTTTTAAAAATAATTTTATGTATTTGTTTATTTTTGGCTGTGCTGGATCTTCACTGTTGCACGGGCTTTCTCTAGTTGCCTTGAGCCGGAGCAGCTCGCTAGGTGCCGTGCGAGGGCTTCTCATTGTGATGGCTTCTCTTGTTGCAAAGAACGGGCTCTAGGTGCTCAGGCGTCAGTAGTTGAGGCTCGTGAGTTGCAGACTCAGTAGTTAAGTGTGAGCTCAGCTGCTCCACCCCATGTGCGATCTTCCCAGATCGGGGATTGAACCCATGTCTCCTGCTCTGGCAGGTGAATTCTTTACCACTGAGCCACCAGCGAAGCCCCCACATTTCATTTTTAACACAGTCTAGGGACTACCATGAACAGGGACTTGTTAGAAACATCTATATTTTATCCAACTGCCTAGCAAAACTTCAAATTGCAAGCCTATATGATTTGTTCTCATTCTCTTGTTTCTTCTAAATTTTCAGCATTCTCTCTATCTTCCAAGATTATTTGTTGCCTACTGTTTCAGCTGTATTTATTACAGCAGAGTGATAGAAAGCTGACAAATACAAAATATAAATTTAGGGAGAGGACGGCTGCTTTAGAAAATACAGCCAGGTAGGTGTCTGCGGTGACCCAGCTGGGAGTCACGAGGGAAACCTCTCAGAAGAAGGACCAGGCGAGCCAAGATGGGAACCCAGCGAGCACCCCTGCAGGAATTTGTGTCCCAGGGAGAGTGACAAGGCCACCGAACTTGGTGTTTGAGGAACAAAAGGAAGCCTGTGTGGCTGGAGGTTAATAGGTGAGAGGTCGAGTTATTCGCATCAGGGTCAGGAGCTGGGCAGAGGTCAGGAGCTGGGCAAGGCTAGACTGCCAATTGCTGAAGCTCTCCTGGACTCACAGGGCTAACATACAGCCAGGGCACCCATGCAGCCCCTTCCACGTGTTACACCAGGCATCCCCGGTGGTTCCAACATCCTGGCCACCATCTTTGGCTCCCACCAGGGAGGGGGATGGGACTCCAGGTGGATCAGCTGCAGGCCGGCCGGCCAGCCGTGACCCCTTGTCCTGAGTGCCCACTGAACCTGGGCCTGTGTATGGGGTTTACAGTCTTCATGAGACTTTGGCTGAAAGAGACCAGGGAGAGCTGGGGGGAGCAGAAAATGGGGCCCCACACAGGCACCAACCAGACATTGGGGCTGCACAGGAGGGTGGGTGGGCTGTGGAGGAAGGAGGGGCCTGAGGACACCAGGGTGTAGCCCCTCTTCTCACCATCCTTACTGAACTTGACTTTCATTTGGGGGCAAGCATTTGTTAAAAACCTTCCAGGAGCCTTCCGGTCAAGGGCATTATCATCACCATCAGCCCCATTTTACAGACAAGAAAACTGAAACAAAGAGATGTAAAATTTCTGTGCACAGCGCTACACTGCAAGTTCACCCCAGTAAGTTCATCACCAGGACTCACCAGTGAGGGAGAAAGAAATGAACCAAGGGTTGCTGAGTGGGATCGTTTGCTTCTCTTCACCAGTTTTTTAGTTCATGAAGTTCCTTCCTCTCCATCTACCTCATTTCAGCCTTCAAACCCCCTGAGAGGTAAGGATTGACGGTCTCATTTTATAGGTTGGCAAGCAGAGGCTCAGAATTTGATGCTGGGTTGCCAGTGTGATAGCAGCCACATGTGGCTTTGTAAATTAAAATGCAATGAAGTGTGAAATGTTCTATTCAGATAAATAAATATTTTTAAAAATAAAAATATTTGTAAGCAGCTGAGGCAGGAGTCAAAACCCATCAGCCTGGTGAAGAACCCAGTTTGGGCCGCCATGACACACCCTCTCTGAAAGATCAGCCTCATGAAATACAATAAAATACTGTAGAGTAGATTCCAGTGGTTTAGCCAGTAATAAGATGTTGACTATGTAAGAACCTCAGATGATATTGTAAGGCTCAGAAAATGTCTGAATATAATTACTCTGCATTTGACAGAAGCTGAGGGACAATTCAGTACCACAAACAATATCGTCTTATTAAGAGAAATTCTCTCTTTTGAGACCACAAGTTACATAGTGTTTTGTCTACTGATTTAATGGAGAAGTTACTGGAAGAGTTTGAGGCATCTCACTCTGTCAAATCATAGCTCCAACATTATCTGATTAGTGAGAACATGTTAAACCAAAGATCACATGAAAATCAGAAATGATTTGGAAATTATTAGACTGATTTGACGAATGCTCTGTGTTTCAACCTACATCATCTGTAGGCAGTTTGATTATATAAACAGATATGGTTTGGTTTACTTAGAAAATAGAAGAGAATGTATTTTAAAATTGTGATTTGCATAGAAACCTATGTATGAATATTCATTTCCCTACCAGTTGTTAAATATGGGTATTTTGAATATTTCTTCTGAGTAAGAAATTTTGGAAGGTATTTCAATTTAATTCTAAATGTGCTGAGATGTCATTGAAGGATTTTGAATAGAAGCGTGACATGGTCTAATTTATGCTTTAAGCTGTTATTCAAGTCTCTATATGAGGAACTGCCACAGAGCATAAGTGTGTTATGAAGATGGCTACTGGGGAGTGTCAACTGAAAAAATGCACAACCTAAAAGTTGAGAACTATGCTTGATTCAGCAGAAATACTGAAGACATAAGCTTGGGAGATGGCCTCTCACATAGCTCTGAGGGACTTCTCCAAAGACGTAAGGGAGAAGCTAGGATATACAGGAGTTTTTGCAAACAAACAAACAAAAATCCCAGCTAGTCAGAATGTCAAAGCTGGCTCCCCACTCCAGTATTCTTGACTGGAGAATCCCATGGACAGAGGAGGCTGGCGGGCTATGGTCCATGGAGTCGTACAGAATTGGACACGATTGAGCAACCAATACTTCCACTAAAGAAAAACCAGAATCTGAAGTTATTGAATGCTGAAGAATTGATGCTTTTGAACTGTGGTGATGGGGAAGACTCTTGAGAGTCCCTTGGACTGCAAGGAGATCAAACCAGTACATCCTAATGGAAATCAGTCCTGACTATTCATTGGAAGGACTGATGTTGAAGCTGAAACTCCAATACTTTGGCCACCTGATGCAAAGAGCTGACTCATTTGAAAAGACCCTGAAGCTGGGAAAGATTGAGGGTGGGAGGAGAAGGGGACGACAGAGGAGGAGATGGTTGGATGTCACATCAACTCGATGGATGGGAGTTTGGGTAAGCTCCAGGAGTTGGTGATGGACAGGGAGGCCTGGCATGCTGCAGTCCATGGGGTCGCAAAGAGTCAGACACAACTGAGCGAATGAACTGAAGTGAAGTTAATTAATTAAGCACTTTTTTATGTATGGGAAGATGCAAGAGTCTGGGCTCACCAACATCTTTCCTTTGATGTATACCTTAGCTACCTAGCACCAGTATCCTGTTCTCTTCATCCTGAACCTCCTCAGGGTGCACCATGGGGAGAGGGGGTACAGATGACTTCATGGCCACAATGTCCTCTGTTTACTGGTATAGCAGGGAACAGGCTCTGTCCACAGGAGGCTGTTTCAGGAATCCAGGTCAGAGAGGGCTATACTTAGTTAAGACTGCTGCAGTGGGCAGTGGGATATAGATACACTTTGAAAGCGGAGCAACAATGGATCGGATGTAGTTGTGAGAAACAGAGGAGTCAAGGATGGCACCATGAGGCGAATGGTGAAGCGGAGATGGTTATGAGCAGCTTTAGGGTGAAAATCAAGATTGGGACATGCTAAGTTTAATATGTCTATTAGAAATACAAGAGGAAATATGACAGCTAGATGAATCTGGAATTCAGAGATGTTCTGACTGGAGACGTGGATTTGGGCATCATTGTGTAAAAATGAGATTTAAAACGCTGGGTCTAAATGAGAGCTCCTGGGGAGTGAGATCAGTGAGTGAGTGAGAGGTGAGAGCTCTGGCTGAGATGTGGGCCCTGTGACATTTGGAGGTTGGAAGGGCAGAACAGTCTAGTAAAGGGGTAGAGGAGGAGCAGCTGATGTGAAGGAGGAAAACGGGCAAAGTGTGGTGACCAGGGCCACATGAGGAGAGTTTCAAGAAAGAAGAAATGCCAAATGCTATCAAGAGACTCTTGAGGGTCCCTTGGACAGCAAGAAGATCAAGCCAGTCCATCCTAACTGAAATCAACCCTGAATATTCATAGGAAGGACTGATGCTGAAGCTGAAGCTTCCAGCACTTTGGCCACCTGATGCAAAGAGCCAACTCATTGGAAAAGACCCTGATGCTGGGAAAGATTGAAGGTAGGAGGAGAAGGGGATGATTGAGAATGAGATGGTTGGATGGCATCATTGACTGGATGGGCATGAGTTTGAGCAAAGCTCCGGGAGCTGGGGAGGGACAAGGAGGCCTGGCGTGCAACAGTTCTTGGCATCGAAAAGAGCTGGACACAACTGAGTGACTGAACAACATTGAGTTAAGCCTAGAGTTGAGCTTAGCATAGGACTTCACCAGATGTAAAACGGCATTGACAGGACTTTAGTAATGCATTAAGGATGACAGTGGAGTTGGAGTGGGGTCACAGCTGAGCCGGAGGAACAGGATTGACAGTCAGTAAAGGCCTGTAAGGAAGAGTAGGAAGGTGCAGAGGGGTAAAAATGTAAACTATGGCAGCATGTTTTTATGTGAATGGAAATGAAGTATTGACTAAGAGGAGAGTGGGCTGCTGAGAATTCCGAGAGTGGATGAGAGGGGCAGACTGGTCCTGGATGAGGCCACCCTGAGGGGCTACATTATTCCCACCTGACCGGGCCATGGAAATCTCTGAGATGTGACCACCACTCAGCCAGGCTGGGGCCCCCGATCTGCTGGGTGTGGCCACAGCTGAGCATCCGAGCTGGTTCCACCACCTCCTCCTGACCCCCCTGGATGCTCTCAATGTCCCAGGGCGTAGAGCCCAGGACAGCTCAGCTAGATTTTAGTTAAGAGGATCTGCTGAGTGTGGGAATAGCTAAGTACTGTTTCTAGGAGGCAACAGGGCAGAGAGACTCTGCAATCAGGAGTGCAGATCTGAATCTTGGCCCTGAAACTTACCTGCCAGCCGTGTGACCTGGGCGAGTCACTTCTCTGAGTCTCAGGTTTCTCGTCTGCATGTGGAGATGATGACTTTACCAAGACACCTTCTGAGACTGTGAGGTGGAAACAGGATGCTGGGGACTTAACGGTTAAGTCTTAAAGGTTAAGACTCCCAATTCAGGGGGCCCAGGGTTCCATCTCCGGTCAGGGAACTAGATCCCACATGCCACAACTGAAAAATCCTGTATGCCACAACTAAGACCCAGCACAGCCAAGTAAACACATGAAAACAAATAATTTTTTAAAAATGTTCCATAAGCTGGTACGTGAGATACAAATGCCATAAGCTGTCCTGAGGCTTCATTCACTGCGTCATCCCCCCTATTCACCTCACAAAACAGGCACAGCTTGCAGAGGAGGCATTTCTTAGCACACATTCCTGGGCCACTCCTCTCTGTGAGTTTAATTTTCATAACTAGACTTTTAAGTTTTTTTTTTTTTTTAAAGATAAGAGCAAGTCTTGGCTCCTTATGAGAACCTCTGAATTTTATTACAGACATAAGCATATCACGTCAAGATCATCATTTGAAAGGCAGGGGAGACCTATTATTATCTTCAAAGCTTTCTGGGGACCTATTAAATGCTAATAACAAAGCACTGGGCTAGTCCAGAGAGCAAACGCCATCCTTGACACCTATCATATGCATGAGCCTCCCCTCTCCCCTGGGCTCCATCAATATTTCCACTGGAGAAAGAGGGAATAAACCATGGACCACCGAGGGCTCCAAGGCCTGCTTCATCCTGGTCTGTCCACCACTGAGGCTAAAACAGCCTTGGTTTTCATAGTGCTGGGGAGAAGGGTAAAGAAATGAATATTTGATGGGCCCAGGGTGTTTGGTGCTGTAAAAGGCCCATTACTCAGTTTATCTCATCACTGGGCTGGGAGGCAATCATCTCTTCTCATCAGGGGGGAAGGGAAATTGAAGCCCAGGAGGTCAAACCAGGTCACATGGCCAGCAAGAGTCAGAGGGGGTACATTGTAACTCACTTCTCCCTTCTTCAAAGGGCCCACTGTTTCTTCTGACAGAGTAGGTGCTTCATAAAGGTTTTCCTAGTGAATTAGTGAGTAGATGAATGAATAAAGACCTCTGGATTCACAGCTGCCTTGTCAGAGGACATCAACAGCCAGAAGGCACAGCCCCAATTAAACAGAAGCAAAACAGCCTTGTAAGATTCATGTGAGGCGCTCAGAGTGTGGCTTAAATAAGTCAGGAGTTCTCAAACTCTCTGAGTGATAAGATCTCAGCCAAGTTGCAGAACCTGCTGGGGGCTGGTTTCTCTATTTCTAATCTTCAGGCAAATATGTCTTCCTCCTCCTTCCCTCCCAGGAAGCAGAGTTAACAGAACACTGGTGTTCCTAGCTCCGGCCACGGGCCCTAAAGTCCTTGAAGGATGAGTCCTGGTTTGTGGCCCTCCCATGGCCAGTACTGCTACATAGTTTGTGGGACCTAGCACAAACTGGAAATGTAGATTGAAAACTAATTAGAATTTCAAGACAGTGACATCAGAGTGCTAAACTGAGCCTGGGTCCCTTCTGTGTATGGGGTCCCCTGTGACTGCACAGACTGCCCACCCATGAAGCCAGCCCTGCCTGTGGCCATTGATTCCAGAGTAGGGGAAAAAAGATCTTTTCTTTTTTTTAAAGATCTTAAAAACAGATTGGTGGGACATCTTAGGAGCACCAAAAATAAGACAAATCAATAAGGTAGCCATGGAGATCTGGTTTCCTGAAACAAACAATTTTAGAATACGAAGAGTTTTAAAATTTTATCTAGTAAAGACAAATATCATATGATATCACTTATATGTGGAATCTAAAAAAATAGTACAAATAAACTTATTTACCAAACATAGAGTCATAGATATAGGAAACAAACTTATGGTTACCACGGGGGAAGATTGAGTCGCTAAGTCGTGTCCAACTCTTTAAGACCTCATGGACTGCAGCAAATCAGCCTGCCCTGTCCTTCACTATCTCCTGGAGTTTGCTCAAACTCATGTCCATTGATTCAGTGATGCCATCTCATCCTCTGTCGCCCCCTTCTTCTCTTGCCCTCAATCTTTCCCAGCATCAGGCTCTTTTCCAACGAGTTGACTCTTTGCATCAGGTGGCCAAAGAGTTGGAGCTTCAGCTTCAGTATCAGTCCTCCCAGTGAATATTCAGGGTTGATTTCCTTTAGGATGGACTGGTTAGATCTCCTTGCAGTAGAAGGAACTCTCAAGAGTCTTCTCCATCACAACAATTCAAAAGCATCAATTCTTTGGTGCTCGGCTTTCTTTATGGTCCAACTTTCACATCCGTACGTGACCACCAGGGGGATGGGGAGGAGAGCCAATAAATTGGAAAATTGGGATTGACGTATGCACACTACTATATATAAAACAGATAACTAATAAAAACTTACTGCAAAGCACAGGAAACTTTATTTAATACTCTGTAATGACGTATATGGAAAAAGAATCTAGAGACTCAGTCAGAAGCAGTGACTTGGGGAATCATGGGGCACCACAGAGAAGGCAAGTCTTCTCTGGATCTCATATCATCTCCTTATTATTGAAACAGCGTAGGCCAGATTGAATAATGCGTTATTTGCTTTTTTTCCTCCCTGAACTTCACTAAACAGTAAAGTAAAAGAGTTAAGTCCGCTACTATATAGCACAAGAATTACACTCAATAACTTGTAGTAACTTTTCATGGAAGAGAATGTTAAACTGAATCACTTTGCTGTACACCTGAAACTAACACAACATTGCAAATCAACTATTTCAATAATTGTTTAAGGGTTAAGTCCACAAGGACTAGGGAAATAGAAGGAGAGGCAATGGTAACTGAAGAGGCTTTGGCAGTGGGCAGGTGGGATAGGAGGACACATATTTCAGAAATGAGTGGAAATCTGAATGCTGCCCTTCTCTCTCCCCAGAATGCCAGTAGCAAGTTTTACATCCCTCCCCCAAGCCCCCACCCTGCCAGGCAAAATATAAGAGTCTTCTCTGGAGTGAAGCCCAGACACCAACATTTAGGATTCTTTACAATGAGCTGGTTTGAACTTCTGTCCTATTAGACTGAAGCCCTAGGTCCCAAGTCTGGTTTATGTGCAAAGACCTTTCTAGGCTCCCGAGTGAGAGGCGATAGCTAAGTAACTCCAGACATGTGGGAAAGCTTCTAACTTGAAAGACAGAAAGCAAAACAAACAAATGGGAAAAAGAACTGGGAGAAATCAGAGAGAGTGTCAAACTATCTCCCTGAAAAGAGTAGGGATGATATTGTGTATATGAGGGGAAAAAAATCTTTAGAAAAATCCCCCAAACAAAGAAAACTTACATATATGAGTCAAAATAAAAATTTAACATAAACAGTAAATTCAGAGAAACTTCCAGGAGATAGGACAAAAAGACAGAAAAATGGAAAACAGAGAAAAGATAAAGCAAGAGGGTAAGTCTAAGAGGTTGAAAACCAACAACTAGAAATGTCAGAAAGAGAGCCGAGGGGACAGAATTATCAAGGAGATTTTCTCAGAACTATGGCATGAGTTTTCAACTCAAAAGAGCTCACTCAAGGGCTGTGCCTAGCAGAGAGAAAGAAAAAACCCACAGTAAGACACACCACTGTCAACTCCGAATACCAGCGATACAGAGAAGATGTTATAAACTTCCAGAGAAAAAAGAAGAGGCTCAGGGTCAACAGATCTCTCAACAACAATGCTTTGGGATCTAATGGGCGATGGACCAATGCCTTAGATGCTCTCCCTTATGTCCACTCTTCTGTATAAAGCTAACCTGCTCATCTCCTCTGATCTGCAGTCCATGGGGTCGCAAAGAGTTGGGCACGACTGAGCGACTGAAGTGAACTGAAACTGTTCATCAGGTGAGGGTAGAATAAGATATTTTCAGACATACAAGAATGAAAATCATTTACTTCTCTTGTACCTTTAATGAACTACTAGAGGTAGTGATCCAATGAAAAGAGGGAGTAAACCAAGAAAGGAATACCTGGAATCTAGGAAGTGAGGGATCCCAAGTGTAAGGGGCAACAAGAATTCCCTCAATGAAGATGAATGGAAATTTCCAGATGACCTCAAGTACAGCATCATGTTTAAATTGGGGAACTTGGAAGGAAGGCTCTGAGAAGAAGGGCTCTAGGAATAAAATAAATATGACATATTTGAGATTATGGAAAACATTACTAACAGAATTGAAGCAGATTTTATTGGGGCATTAGAAATTAACCATAAGTGTGTAGAAAATTGGGTACCTGGGAAGATGAGTGAGTGGGTGACTGAAAGTCGCTCAGTCATGTCCGACTCTTTGTGACCCCATGGACTGTAGCCCGTCGGGTTCCTCTGTCCATGGAATTTTCCAGGCAAGAATATTGGAGTGGGTTGCCATTTCCTTCTCCACAGGTGGGTCTCTAGTGAATGGCATTTGTGCAATCGTAATTAAATACATCCTGACCACAACTGTGTTGAGGGGATAGGGAAGTGGAAATGAGAAAGTAAGGGAGATCTGAGTTCTTATTTATCATTGAGGAAACTCAGCGGTAGTGTCTCAAAATGAGAATTAGTACACTAAGAAATGGGGATAGCCCCAATCCATGGTTTTTCTTTTTAAAAATTTTTTTCTTTTTGTTCCATGATTTTTCACATCATCTATAGGACTTCGACATTTAAGAGGGTGAAAGAAAGAGGTTCCCACTTCTTTTTCCTCTCAAGAAACAAAGAAAACAGCAAACAGAAACAGACTGTTCTTAACACTAGCAGACATTGAAAATGCGAACCATTAACTGTGGACTACTGAGTGGCTAGAAGAATGACAAAAAAGTGAACAAAGATGAATCCAAATGCCAGTAGAAGCATAAGTTATTTACAGTAAAATTCACCAATTTTATTTTTACCCAAATTTTATTATTCACCCAAAATACTCAAGAGTGGAATTCCTGAGTCATATGGTAAGTGAACATTTAACTTTGTAAATAATTGCTAACCTGTTGCTCCACATTCTAGCCAACACTTGGCATTGCCAAGTCTCTTAAATTCTATCCACTACAGTGGATATGTAGCAGTATCTCCATTTGGTTTAAATTTGCATTTCCTTAACAACCAGTGATGTTGAATGTTTTTTAATGTGCTTTTCTGGCATCTATGCTTTTGATAAGATGTTCAGATCTTTTGCTTAATTTTAATTGTCTTAATATTGATAACTCATTATGTATTGTGGACCTAAGTCCTTTTATTTTGTGTATGTTTTGCAAACATAGTTTCCCAGTCTCTGCTTTGTCTTTTCTTTTTCCTAATTGTGCTTTCAAAGAGCAGACATTTTTAATTTTGATGAAGCCCAAGTAATTGATTTTTTAAATTTATGTGTCCTATTTTTTAAATATTTGCCTAACCCAAAATCACTATGGTTTTATCCTATTTTTTTTAAAGGTTTGTAGTTTTGGTTCGCTTTTGTACACATAGCCAGTGAATTATTCTAGCACCTTTTGTTGAAAAGATTATCCTTTCTTCCACTTAATTTTCTTGACACCTTTGCTAGAAAACCAACTGACCACAAATACATGTGGATCTGGGCTTCCCTGGTGGCTCAGATGGTAAAGAATCTGCCTGCAATGCGGGAGACCTAGGTTTGACCCCCGGGTCTGAAAAATCCCCGGAGAAGGGAATGGCAACCCAATCCAGTATTCTTGCCTGGAGAATTCCATGGACAGAGGAGCCTAGTGGGCTACAGTCCTTGGGGGTCACAAAGAGTCGGACAAGACTGAGTGACTAACACACACATATGTGGATCTATTTCTGGACTTTTTACTTTGTTCCATTGGTCTATATGTCAACTTTTGCTTGAGTACCATTCTGTACTAATTACTGTCAGGTTTATAGTATTAAAAGATCTTGAAACTAGATTGGATAAGGCCTGCAACTTTGCTCTTTTTCTGCGTTGTTTTGGCTATTCTATGGCTTGCACTTCCATATAAACTTTAAAATTTTCTTGTTAAATTTTTAAAAATAACCCTGCTAATATTTTGAATGTTATTGTACTGCATCTATTGATTGATTTTGGGGAGAATTGGCATTTTAGACAACACTGAATCTTCCAGTGCATAAGTATGGTGCATCTCACCATTTGCACTCAACTTTAATTTCTCTCAGTAATGTTATATAGTTTTCAAAGTACAGTTACTGCATATATTTGTTAACTGTATCCTACTTCATAATTCTGTACATGTGTGCTTGTGTATGTGTTTGAGAGAGAAAAAAAGAGGGAGGGAGGAAGAGGATTTCCTTTATGTTCCCCAAAGTTGAGCAAAAGAGAATCGGCTAATTAAGGACTGTGGTTAGCTGAATTCCAGTTAAGTAAGATTTTACTGTATTTGGCATTCACACTAATAGCTCTGACTATGTCACACCCATGTTCAAAAACCTTCATTGGAAAATAATTATGGGATGCTCTCAAAGAATGTAGTGTCAATTTACAAAGGGAAAAATTGGAAACAATCGAGCCAGCTGATTAAGTGATACTGTACTCTGACCTTGCAGCCAAAAACATGACATTATGCAACAGTGGTTTTCCGAATGGGGTCAGAGTGTCTTACAGGGTCAGGAAGATGTCAGGGCCCCCATTCATGTTCTGATCACAGTAGCTCTATATCCCTCTATAGAGGCTTTATGTCCCCCTTTTGGCTTTTGAGGTTCCTGGTAGGACTTTGTTTAAAAGCAGAGTTCTGGTGCATACGTTTAAAAGCTATTATTGCAAAAGAATTTCTAATGACCTAGAAAGATGTTAATGGAATTATAATCAGACTAGAAAAGGATCCATGTTTTAGGTCCCTGGTTGGAGAAAAAAAGAAATGTGTAAAGAAAAAATTGTAAGGTTATACATTTCAAAGTACTAACAGCAATTACATCTGCCTAGTTAGGATGTGAACTATTTCTGAATGTTTCCATTCATCTTTTTCTAAATATGTGCAAAGTGTATTATTCTTTAAGAACAGAATAAACTACAAATTTCCTAGCGTGTCATTCAAGGCTCTCCACCATCTGACATTAAAAGTCTTTCTTGACTCCTTGCTAAACTTTAGCTCATCATAGAGTCACAAGTTTAGCCTCAAAGAATTACTCACCATTTGCTGAATACGCCCTTTGTTTCCCTGTTCCCACACCTTTTCTCCAGCTGTGTTCTTAGGCCAGAATTCCCTTATCACACACCTATTGGCGTTCAACACATTATCAAAGTAAATGTGATAAAATGTATGTTAAAGTGAAAAAAAAACAGTTCAAAACTATTTAGAAAGTATGATTTCAACTAGGTTAAAAAACACAATGTGAATGATTTATAGAGGCTGCACCTCTGTGTCAGGATTATCAATCTTTTTTTGTTTGATGCATTTTATTATACTTTCCAAATTCTACAATGATGCAATGAAATAGGAAAAAAATTGATGGCCATTTCAAGACCTATTTCAAATGCTAACCCCTCCAAGAGCCTTTCACAAAATAATAATAATATATGTTTTAGATTCTCCAGCTTGTGTCTCCTAACAATTTAACTCTGTGTATTGCATGATATAGTATGAAGAGCTCTGAACCTGTAGGCAAAAGATGTGGGATTGATCCTGGCTTCTCCTCTTTGCTGGTCTGCACCTGGCGACTTGCCTCACCTCTCTTGCTTCCTCCCAGGACTGCAGTAAGGATTAACTGAGACAGCGTGAACAGGCTCTGTAAACTGTAAAGTGCTGTTCAAATGTATGCTGTGCGTGATTCTCCTACGAGGCCAAAGCTCAACCACCCCAAGCTATCCACCACGGGCAACATTCAGCAAAAAGGCTGTTGATTACACCTTTTCTGGCAGTTCCAAAAGAGAGCAAAAATCTCTTTGTACCCTAAAATGTTACCAGTAGTCTGGGATTTAATAAAGGCCTATACTCCAGACAGCCTATCATTTTCATCGTGTTCATTTTCCTTTGCTGTTCCCAGGACCTGTGGCCTCAATAAGCCATCCAGGAGTCAGTGGGCTCCAGCACAGCCCAGGGGCCCTCTTCAGTGTTATTGAAAATGCGAAATTACAGGCTGTCGGTCGAGCCCTTTGGTCCTCGGAGGTGGGTGCTGAAGTCCCAAGGGGGGAGATCCCTTGCCTAGGGCACATGATACTCGGGGACAACTGGTCAGTACTGGACCCAGAGCACCCACGTGTGGTACTCTGGTACCCAGTTCAGCCGAGACTGCTCTGAGGCAGAGGAATTCCCACTCTGCTCCACACCTCTCGGCACAAATAGAGCCCGGCCGCAGCTGGTCCTCCGTAAATGTTTGCCGACACAGCTATGCACGAATCTGCACATCTCTTTCCTTGTGACCCAGCTGGAGCCCTCAGAAGAGGTTCTTTCTGGACTGAGGAAGATCTGGCCGCCGGTCCAGGACAGGGCCCTGTCAGCTCTGAAGCGGTTTCCAGACACTGGCTCATCACGGCTCAGATGACCGGCAGAGTCACGGTGACGAGAACCAAACAAAGCAGGTGGGTCGCAGAAAGAAGCTCTGCTCAACAAAGGGAAGGAGAAACGGGGTGGGGGACCCCAGTGTTGCCAGAGCTTTCACAGATTTTGTTTTTTAAGACAGAAATCCTCACTCTTCAAGAAGTTGCTGGATTCTAAAATGTGGACTCAAGATATTTAAAAATAGTCTGAGGCCAAACTAAGTATGTCCGCCTGCAGGTAGTCAGCCTGTCTTCACCTCCAGGAAGAACGTTCCTCTGGCCGATAGCAAATGAGTGTGGGCTCTTGAGGCCTCTGTGGGGTTAGGGCGAGACCGAGGGTGCCAGTCATTACTAGCTGAGTGGCTCAGTCCCTCTGTTTAAGACTCTGAGTCCCCAGGATGGAAACCCTAACACCTGCCTCAAGGAGTTGTTGAGAGAGTTATAAGATCATGTAGAGAAAAAGCAAACAGTGAAGCAGGGTGCCAGGAGTTAATATATAAATAGTATTATGTGTGTGTGTTTGTGTTCAGGTGCTTCAGTCGTGTCCGACTCTGCAACCCCATGGACTGTAGCCCACCAGGCTCCTCTGTCCATGGAATGCTCCAGGCAAGAATACTGAAGTGGGTTGCCATGTATTCTCCTCCAGGGAATCTTCCCAACCCAGGGACCAAACCTGTGTTGCTTATGTCTCCTGCATTTGCAAGTGGGTTCTTTACCACTAGTGCCACATGGGAAGCCAAGCGATTCTATTACATGTTATTATAATACTAGGATCGCTTTAAACCACCAAAGCTGGGCAGTTCTGGGTTTATGACACACAAACCTGGGAATTAGCTCCTTGATTTGCATTCAAGACCCTCACCAGGAATGTTACAGAGGATTAGGCATTTGTGAGCTCAAAATGAACACATTCCGATCGAAGTCTGCACTTACTAGAATATTCATTCTGAGGGCAAGGTGTGGGAGGAAGAGAACAGAACTGCAAACCAGAATTCCGTCCCAGGGTTGCCCACCGGGGCCATGTGTCCCTGTGGGTCACGTTTTCGCTCTGGGCTTCAGTTTCTCTATCAACAACCTGAGCATCAGGACTGGCCTGCTGCCAGCTCTGAGGTCCTCAGACATTAGCATCCTTCTCAGCTTGGCTTCCCAGTGCTCCAGCCTGTGTATGCCATGGGGACACCCTGCCTGTGTGATCTGTGTTGTCACGTCCTAAGTAGGGCTTCTGCCTTGTCCCCAGGCCCAGGAGTGCTGAAACTCTGATGGAAACTTAGTGGGAAGGGGTTCGTATAGAAGGATGGGTTGATTCAGGCCTTGAATTGACTTCTCAAACTAAAATCAGACAGATGGGGGAGGCAGATAAACATCAGCCAGATGGAAGCCCCATGGAAAGCAGACTCGGGACCTTCCGAGGCTTAGCTTTTGTAGGGGAAGCAAGATCTTCCTGCCCTCTTAGGGGTTTTCAGTTGGGCCTGAGAATTAAACTGATATAGGACAGATCAACAGGAGAAAAGCATACAGATTTATTTAACAGGAGTTTCATATGACATGTTGTTTTTGTATAGTCGCCAAGTGGTGCCTGATTCTTTGTGACCCCATGGACAGTAGTCCTCCAGGTTCTTCTGTCCATGGGATTCTCCAGGTGAGAGTATTGGAGTGGGATGCCATTTCCTCCTCCAGGGAATCTTCCCAACCCAGAGACCGAACCCGTCTGCATCGGCAGGCAGATTCTTTACGGCTGAACCACAAGAGCCCTCAAAAGGAAATGAAGACCCAAAGAAGGGGAAAAACCTCCATGCTTTTACACGAAGTTAAGCAGAGAGATATTATTGTGGAAAAGAAACTGAAATGTGTGAGCAGGCTAAAGGAAGATGAGTTATTTTCACAAGGCCCAGAATTCTCTGGTCTTACCTGCCCGTCCTGACGCTAAGCACACTACTTTCTGTCTGGGGTCGGGAGGACATCTTTCACCTGGGAATTTCATCTCTCTCTTGCCCTTTTTTTCCATTTTCACCAAGAACTTTACTGTACAAAGTCCTGGGAATTTCAGCTCTCCCTTTTAAGAAACAGAAGGGAAAGTCAGGGTGGTCTTCTTGCATCTGCTGTTCCTCACATGCCTTTAACTCACAATGGTCAGTTTGCCAGAAATGCATATGTTGGGGTGGTGTGTTCTGTTCTCCTCCCTGAGTGGAGGGAGTCAGACCAGATAGGTTCTGACAGTAACCATGGTATGGGACCCTGGCCTGTGCTCAGCCCTCCAGAGTGCTTCCACGCACACTGCCTCATTATGGAACGAGTCTCCCTACTCTGAGGCTGGGAGACAGAGAGACTCCAAGACAGAGTCCACTGTGGGGAGGTGGGGCCTCCATTCCAGCCACACCCCCACCCCACCCTGCCCCTGGGACCTGGGGGCTGTAGTTATTGTGCATTCATGTCACTTTTTGCCTTGAGTCATTCAATCTTCATGACTCTCCACAAGGGTGGAAAGTCTCACTGAGGGGTAAAGCAAAGCAGAGCAGGGGAGTATCTTCCCTAAATTCACGTGGCCAATACTTGCCTCTCAGAGCTGGAATCTGGGCTCTTAGCTCCTCCACGGCTACAGGGCCTGGCAGAGCAGGAAGGTTGGTCCAGGAGCCAGTGTTCTGATGCTGTGACTTCATCTGAGATCTTAGCCTGGAGGAGCCCTCTTAGTGAGCTCTCATGCTTTGCTCTCTTAGCCCCAGAGCCAGAACCACGAGGCCCGAGCTAACTCTCCTCGGCCTGACCTTGGACAGAAATCATGACCTTGATCTCTGGACGTGGCCTCCTGGTCTGGGAAGGCAGAGGAGAGGCACTTCCGTCTGCTGAGGGCCCCGCACTGTGCAATCCCGTCATGGTATGCTGGTGTCCCTGTCCCTCAAGACCGAAACCCATGCGAAAAACCCACCCCTACATCCCCGCTCGGCTCCTGAAGTATCATTGGGAGGACTAAGGACAAGGATCCAGACTGGCCAGGAATCAAGCAGGCCTTAAGTCCCATGAGGCCTGCATTCTAGAAACCGCTAATAGTCCCAGATTCACAAAGGCCAACGGAGCGCATGACTTCTCCTAACAACAAATGGTGAACACTGGGACTGAACACACTCCTGGGACCCCTGGGACCTCCGGTGAGCCCAGTGCTTTTTCACATTCCCTCTCACCACCTCCCGCTGCAGGAGTCCCTCCAGCTCTGTGCCCAAACACCCAATGGTGCTTCAGGAAAAGGACACATTTCCATGTGTCGTGGCTTCCAGGGTCTCAGGTAAACCAGACTCTGAAGACCAGAAACCACCTGAGAACTTCTGGGCCCCACAGAGCGACCATTCTCACCGCAAGCAGCCAGGAAGACTTTTGCAGTAGTTCTAGCAATATTTCTGTCAATTTCAACACCTTTGAACTCTTCCCTGGAAAACACTGCCAGCCATGAGAAGACATCTCTGGGGTCTCTCTCCATGTATTGGGTGACCCCAGAAAGGTAGTTTCTTTTCCCTGCACTTAGAACTGAGAATGAATCACAGAAAAAAAAACACTACGTGCCTCATTCCCTGTCTTTTGTTGACATCTATGTCCCAGTGAGAGAGGGCGAGGCTTTAAGATGAAAAACCACACGTGAGGTCCGGCTCTCTCGTAATTTCATCCCATTCAATTTGACAAATATTTGTCACTGCCTCTGCACAGCGCTGTGCAAGGGACCAGCAGGAACCATCCCGATCTTGGACTTCCAGACTCCATTTAACCTTATTTGACCTTAATTACCTCCATAAAGGCTCCGTCTCCAAATACTGTTAGGGTATTGAAGTACCGTTAGGTAGATTGAAGTGAGGGCTTCAATCTGTGGATTTCAGGAGGATAAAATGCAGTCTGTAACAGTGACACTGTCATTTGAATCATTCTTTCTTTGTGGTGTTGGACTTGGATGGAATATATATATGTATACACGTATAAATGTGTGTGTATAAACACACAAAGACACACACACACACACACACATACACGCATATATAAAGAGAACTGTCCCTTTATCACCTATTTGGTTTAACTCTGAGGTACAATTCTTTTCAGAAAAGCAGGATAATTACTTGATTCTTTCCCTTTATTTATCGCTTTCAAAATAATGAAGCCATTTCCTAGTATTGTCTAAAAGCAATCAATATTTTTTTTTTGCTTGCTTGTTTTTTGGCATCGTTATAAACTCATGAATGTACACACATTTGATTGTTTTTAATTGTGGTTATTACTGTTATGAAGGCTCAGCCGGTCTTTGGCCAGCGAGAGCGTCTTCAGGATGGACACTGAGTTCCTTTGACATGACTTTGGTGTCTTTGGCTCCTTGAGGATTTGGTCCGACGTATCTGACCTGGAATCAATCGATCTTGACGTTCCCCAGGAAAGCCACCACAAACAAGGTCACGAAGAACACCCCTGTGGGTGTCCAGGGGTGGAATCGCTGAGTCACGTACGAGATGAACCTAAGTTAAGAGTCAGTAAGGAACTAGAGTAAGAATTCCACCTCCCACTCCCGCCACACACTTTGAGGGGCCTCAGCCCACTTCCTGCCCCTCCCGGCTCTTGGTTCTTTCAGCCCTTTACTGTGGGAAGCCAACCTTCTGTTATTCTGGTTTCCTTGTCTCTCATTACTGATGAGTTTAACAGAATATGTTTGCTTGCCTTACACACGACTCTCTTGTAAAATGCCAGTGTGTCTTTGCAATAGGTTGTGTTGTGTTAGGTAAGTGACAGTTTTATTTTCCTCCGCATAGTAAGCCAGTTTTCCTAATATCGTGTATCTTTAAAAAAAAAAAATCTGTCTTTCCCCTACTGATTAGTGGTGTCAAATTATCTTGCATTAAATTTGCAAATATACATAAATCTAAGTGCTCCTCTATGTCACAAAGGTCCATTGGTCTGTTTTAGGGCTATTTTCATTAAAATGGCTTTGTAGTCGGTCTTAACTTCTGGCAGGGTAAATCCTCCCGTTTTGCTTTCCTTTTTTACAGTTGACTTACCCAGTCAAGGATCTACTTTTTAAAATATTTATGTTTATATATTCATTTATGTTTATATATTTATTTATTTGGCTGTGCTGAGTCTTAGTTAGTGGAATCTTTTGTTGTGGCATGTGAGACCTAGTTCCCTGACCAGGGATTGAACCCGGGCCCCCTGTATTGGGAGCGCAGAGTCTTAGCCACTGGACCACAGGGAAGTCCTGGGTCTTTTTTCAGTTCAGTTCAGTTCAGGTCAATCACTCAGTCATTTCCACCTCTTTGCGACTCTGTGGACTGCAGCACACCAGGTCTCCCTGTCCATCACCAACTGCCAGAGTCTACCCAAACTCATGTCCATTGAGTCGGTGATGCCATCCAACCATCTCATCCTCTGGCGTTCCCTTCTCCTCCTGCCTTCAATCTTCCCCAGCATCAGGGTCTTTTCAAATGAGTCAGCTCTTCATATCAGATGGCCAAAGTATTGCAGTTTCAGCTTCAGCATCAGTCCTTCCAATGAACACTCAGGACTGATCTCCCTTAGGATGGACTGGTTGGATCTCCTTGCAGTCCAAGGGACTCTCAAGAGTATTTTCCAACACCGCAGTTTAAAAGCATCAATTCTTTGGTGCTCAGCTTTCTTTATAGTCCAACTCTCAAACATCCATACATGACTACTGGAAAAACCATAGCCTTGACTAGACGGACCTTTGTTGACAAAGTAATGTCTCTGCTTTTTTAATATGCTGTCTAGGTTGGTCATAGCTTTTCTTCCAAGGAGCAAGCCTCTTTTAATTTCATGGCTGCAGTCACCATCTGCAGTGATTTTGGAGCCTCCCCCAAAATAAAGTCTCTCACTGTTTCCACTGTATCCCCATCTATTTCCCATGAAGTGATGGGACCAGATGCCATGATCTTTGTTTTCTGAATGTTGAGCTTTAAGCCAAATTTTTCACTCTCGTCTTTCACTTTCATCAAGAGGCTCTTTAGTTCTTCTTCACTTTCCACCAGGAGGGTGGTGTCATCTGCATATCTGAGGGTCTTTTTAACTTCTATGTAAATTTTAGGATAAATTTTTAAGCTCTTGTAAAAAACCCCATTCTTTTGAATTTGGAAAGTCCTTACCCTTTCTTGGTCTTTCATGGCACTGATATATTTGAAGAATAAAATCCACTGTTTTGAGAACGTCCCTCAATTTGTATTTGTTGGATTGTTTCCTCAAGACCTGGCTTTGAATGTCGCAATTTTGGCAGGAGCAGTGGGCCAGTGACATTGTGTTCTTCTCGGTGAGTTACACCAGGAGACTTGATGTCAGTGTGTCATCATTGTTGATGTTGACTTGAATCGCTGGGTGAAGGCAGGGCCTTTACCTTCTGCACTGCATCTCTCTGCCATAAAGATACCTTTCTTTTCTCTTTGTAATTACTCAACCAACTCTGGGTAGATACTTTGAGACAGTAAAGTTTTGTTTACCCAACAATCTTCACTCAATAGCCCACATATTCTTATTTGTATCAATTAGTCAGTGATGGTTGCAGGTTTGTTTTCTAACTTTTATCCCTGCTACTTTTGTCATCCTTCTACTATGAAGAAGAGCTTTCCCTTCTCCCCCAGTTTATTTATTTGTTGGTTTCATTTTTAGGATCATTGTAGACCCACGGATTCTTTTTCAATCAATAATCCATCACTATCATCATGCCTTCTGATGCTCAAATGGTCCCAGATTTGGCCAGGGGTCTCCTCTTCAACTGAACTGGCTGAACGTCGTTTTGACATGTTCCCACCCTACCTATATCACGTCCTTTCTTATTTTCAGGCATAACAAAAAGTTTCAGGCTCATCTTGTGCTTTCCCCTTCCCAGCCCTAGAGTCACCCATTTGTCCAAGAAATCCTATCCCTTTTGGGGACAAGCATTTCCTTTCCTTTCCCTTTCACTCCTTTCCTACCCACCTCTGTGGGTGATTAGTTTCATTAGTTTCTAGTTTACCCTTCTTGTGTTTCTTTTTTTTTTTGCAAAAAAACAAGCAGATTTGTATGTATTTTCTTATTTTCCTTTTTATAGAAAAGCTGACATGCCCTGTATCTCTCTATTTTTCTACTTAATAGTATATTCTGGGAATCATTCCATAACAGCTTTTAGAGCTCTTTCTCATTCTATATATATGGGTATATACATATATAGACAGATAGATAGAGATAGAGATAGATAATTTTATTTCTTCATTTGTTTATTTTTGGCTGTGCAGTGTCTTTGGGGTTGCATAGGTTTTCCTCTAGCTGCAGTGAACAGAGGCTACTCTCTAGTTGAGGTGCGCTGGCTACTAATTTCAGTCATTTCTCTTGCTGTGGAGCACAGGCTTTAGGCATGTGGGCTTAAAGTAGTTGCAGTCCTTCAGCTGTTGCAGTTGCTTCAGCTCAGTAGTTGCAGCTCCCAGGCTTTAGAGCACAGGCTCAATGGTTGTGGCACATCAGCTTAGTCACTCCTAGGCAGGGGATCTTCCCATGTTAGGGACTGAACCCACGTCTCCTGCATCGGCAGGCAGATTCTTCACCACCGAGCCACCAGAGAAGCCCTTTCTCATTCTTTTTCACCTCTGCCTAATGCTCCATTTTGTGGATGTACCGTGTTTAACTCATGCAATCTTTGCTTATGTATATTCAGGGAGTATCCACTATTTTTGCTCTTACATATAATGCTGCAAGGAATAACCATGCACACAGGTATTGCATAATGTAGGAAATAAATCTTCAAGATAAATAAATAGCCTCAGTCTTGCAGCTGGCCTGGCCCTGACACAGAAACCTTGAGTGACTGGCTTCATCTTTCTGGGCCACAAATTGCCCCTTGACCTGAGTTCAAACTGTCACCACCTTCTAGCTACAGTAAGGAGCCTGGGGCAGAGCTGGACACTAATGTTGAGCCAGCCGGTCCATGTGCTGTCACTGACAATGAAACAGGAAATGCCCTTGGGAACCAGAGACAAGTCCTAGGATCCCAGGGAGCTGACTTTTCTGGTTACGATGGGGGCCTGTCTCTCTGATCTGACTGGAGACACTTCAGAAGGCTCCTACCTTCTATACTTGATCATCTCCAAATACTGCAACTTTGCCTGAAATTTCACTCTTAGTCCCCACTGAAGCAGCAGGTTGTGTGTGTACACATACCTGCTAGTCCAGAGGCACAGATTGGTTGTGAGGTCATCAGCTCCCTGTTAGCAGAGCTTGCAAATAACGGGGTGTAGGGAGGTAACTTTTGATAGGAAAACTGAGCCTGGGAGCAAGGCGAAGAGGGCACTGAGATGAGGGACATGCCCTCCTAGTACCATCTAGAAAGGGATGTGGAGGCAGGTAGTGCAGACTCGGGGCACAAGTGTCAGGACGAGGGAACTCTCCCTCTCTGCTCCACTTCCTCGCCCAGCGCCCGGTGCCCAGTGCAGAACATGGCTTCTCCCCTCCTCCCCTCCCCCCACCTCCAATCACATGCAGCCAGAGTGATTCAGAGCCTTCAGACACTCCCCATCGTTGTCTGAGTACTAAACAGACATTTACCCCTGGCACTCCAGGCCCATCTCTCCAGGCTCATGTCCACTCCAACTTTGCCCGCAGACCCTGTGAGTATTCTCTGAACAAGAATACTGAGATGTGCAAAGTGACAAGGACAGGATATGTATGAGGACTGTGACCTGTGATGCAAAACTAGGACCTTTCTCACAAACCTGGGTTCAGGCACAGCCAAGCTGGGAACTGTCTTACACACAAACACGTTCAAACCCCCAGGTCCTCCCTTCATTTTGGAGGTCCTTTCCCCATCCCGGGGGTCATAAGTTCCCGCATTCTGAAAGGTTCCAGGATGCCCCTCTGGCAGAAGCCGTCTCTGGCCCCCTGGCTCCAGTAGGCACCAAGTCTCCCTGCTGAATTCTAGCAGGCTGAGTGCTTGGCCCCGAGAAGGGGGTGCGGGCGCCACCTTGTGGCTCCAAGCATTTATCCTGCTGAATGTTGACCCTTGATAGACTAATATCCGTGGATCCCAAAGCTTGAGGGCCCAGGACCTTGGATGGGAAGACTGCACCCTCTAATCCTACCTGTCCCGACACCCCAGTCCCACCAAGACGGGTCATTTGGGTGCCCAGGGCCTCCTGACAGAGAAAATGGTTTTAGCACCTGGAAGGGGAAGGTCCCATTGGTCTCATTCTTACAGGTCCTTATATCCCTCCATCCCGGCCCCCTAACCCCATCTCAGGTCTCACTGATTCTGCTGCCGTGTCGGGGTGCAGCGGGGTGTAGGAGCTGAGGATGAGCTGGCCCGCTGAGGAGCCCAGGTTGACCAGTCTGCCGTCACAGACACATCACTTGATCTCTTGGGGGCTCAGATTTCATTTTTAAAAAGAAGATAATAACTTACACCATTAAAAAAAGAAACAGTCACCAGTTATGTCCAACTCTTTGCAACCCCAATAACTGTAGCCCACCAGGCTTCTCTGTCCATGGGATTCTCCAGGCAAGAATACTAGAGTGGGTTGCCATTTCTTACTCCAGGGGATCTTCCCAACCCAGGGATCGAACCTGGGTCTCTTACATTGCAGGCAGATTCCTTACCATCTGAGCCACCAGGGAAGCCCAGTTTACACCAGGGGCATTCCTAGAAACTGGAGATGGGGACATAGACTATTGGCACTTACTAGGTTCTAAAAGTGACAGCTGATGGACTTGAATGGCATCCACGCACCTTCTCCAGGAAAGCACTCCCTGCCCTGTCTGGGGGGCATCTCCCCTTGGCCCCTGGGTCCCTCATCACTACACTCAAGCCTCTCTTGGGCTGTCACCAACTTACTGGTCACCCCCACCAGCCTGTGAGGTGGTCCACACAGGCAGGCTCGAGACTGTCTCATGCAGCACCAGATACTTTGCACGAGCTCAGGTGGACACGGGGGTCCGAGGTGGCTCCTGACATGGGAGCTGTGAGACCAGCAGAAGATGGATGAGAAGGTCACACACAAGTCTTCTAGGGGACGATCCGTGAATAACGAATTCATAGTGGCGCTCTCCAAGTTTCTCTCGGGAGAGCTTGGGTGTTAAGATGCCAACCAAGAGGCCAGAGCTCTGCCCGCATCCAGTCAGAGCAGGGGGGTGCCTGCTTCATCCCGGGAAGGAAGCCACACAAGACAGAGCTGTGCCTACAGTGCCCACAGGCTGGGCGAGGTAAGGACTGGCTGGTCGAGAGCGTGAGTCTGAGCCAGGCTCCAGGAGAGAGGAATGGAGACCTGGGATTGCTTCCAGAACATTCTGGAAAAGACGGGACTGTGCTCCCTTCCTCCTCTTTCTGGGGAGGAAGAGAGGGCACAGGGCAGAAGGGCGGATACCTGCTGGCTCCAAGTCCCAGAGCAGGTGCCCCACGGGCTGTGCTGGGAGGGCTGGGCTAGCCTGGCCTCCGAGCAGGGAGGGCCTGAGTGGGTGAGGCTGCAGCTCTGCCTTCGCCAAGGTGCCCGACATTCCCAGGGAGCCTGGGCTTCTGGTGAGGCTGGGGCTCTGGACACATCCTCAGGCCGGGGCAGCCAGACCAGACAGCTGGAGAAGCATGCCCAGCTGGCCTCCCGGAGGATGCTGGCCCGGAGTCCGACTGGGACTGGCTGTCCTGCCATGTACCCTGCCACCAACTGCCTGGTCCCAGGGAGCAGCTATAAGCAGAGCAGTACCGGGCAGCTCAGGTGCCCCTTCTCCAGCCCCTAGACATGCTGGACTATCCCCAGAACTTTTCCACAGAGCAGAGGGGAGCCCTCGTCGAACCAGGAGGGAAGATGCCTTCCCTTCTTCCTGGTTTGATTCAATTCAACAAAAGGCTCACCGTCACCCACTCTGCACAGAGGCCCATGCTGAGTGATGGAATCGGGCTCAGGACTGAGGGTTTTAGTGATGACAGAGAGTGCATCCGGGCCGGCAGGTCCTGCCAGGGCCGCCCCCTCCCCCTTGGCCTAAGCCCGCTTCCTCCAGGAAGCCTGCCTGCTCACCTGTGCCAGGTTGGGTTGGTTTGAGAGCAGGGGGCACCTACTCTGGCTGGGGCGGAATCTCACTGCCACCTCCCAGGGCAGAGGGTACAGGAGACCTCTCTGGGGGTCTGGTCTGAAGCCCCTCATTGGCTTCAGCCCTGGTGTCCATGGTGGGCAGAGGGTGCAGTGAATTTGGGCAGCGTCTTCTCTGAGCTCTCCAGCCACTTGATCCTTGTGGCCACCCTGGCAGGTGCCCGAGGGCATGGCCTGAGCTGCCAGCCCTCCTCTTGGGTCCAGCCAGCCCTGCCGTCCGGAGGCTCAGCTCCCCTTGGGTGATGGCCAGGAGAACCGGCCCATCTGTGTGTCAGGCAGACCAAGCGTGCAAGTGTGTGTGCATGCATGTGTGACAGGTGGGTGGCAGCTCCAGGGCTCAGTCTCATCTGGCATCAACGGCCCTGCCCTGAACCCTCCTCCTTGCCTCCTGGGGGTGGGGGAAGCCAGGACACCTGCTCCCGAGATATCAACACCTGCCTGAGCCGGCCCCGGGGACTCCAGGCTGAGACCTCTGACACCCCCCCCGGCCCTGCTGGGGGATGTGCAGCCTGGTCCCACCCTCAGTTCAGTTCAGTTCAGTCACTCAGTCGTGTCCAACTCTTTGCGACCCCATGAACTGCAGCACGCCAGGCCTCTCTGTTCATCACCAACTCCCGGAGTCTACCCAAACCCATGTCCATCGAGTCAGTGATGCCATCCAACCATCTCATCCTCTGTCATCCCCTTTTCCTCCTGCCCCCAATCCTACCCAGCATTAGGGTCTTTTCCAATGAGTCAACTCTTCGCATGAGGCGGCCAAAGTATTGGAGTTTCAGCTTCAACATCAGTCCAGTGTCTCTCATGATGTACTCTGCATATAAGTTGAATAAGCAGGGTGACAATATACAGCCTTGACGTACTCAAGGTCCCACCCTATTTACTCCCAAATGTTGAGGCCCTGATCTGGAGCTGTGTGAGCATCACCTGGTTGTCACCCCAAGGGTTCTCACTAGGAAGGAGGAAGGAGATCACTAAGGCGACACCGATTCCGGGTAGACCAGGATGAGTCTCAGGCTTGTTTGGGAGGCTTTCACTTCTTACTTATGAGTATCTTGGTTTGAGGCCTCCTGTTGTCTTGCTATAGACACTATTGAAATCCTCACTATAGGAACAGCCTGCGTCCTTCCCCAGAGAGGTTACGTGACTTGCTCAGTGTCTCCCAGCCAGGAGGCGTGGAGCAGGACTGCCTGCCAGACCCCGTGGCCTCTTGGCGATTTTGGCCCCTCGGTCCTGGCCTTGGAGAGGATTTTAGGGTGCAAAGAGAGGGTTCTCGTGGAATCAGACAGCACTGTGTGTGTCAGTGAGAGAACCCGGATGGGCCACAGGTCTTCCAGCTGCCTTGTCGCGGTACCTTAAACCTCTCAACACGAGCATCTTTCCTCTGCGTGGAGTTCCACTTCAGCATCCTTGGAGAGCTGACCCACTCCTCCGCCAGTACCTGTACAAACAAAACCTGGTGCAGATGTCCAGGCTGGCTCTCTGTGGGAACAGCATGCCTGATCCAGGATCTTACTGGGAGACTTCATCTCTATTGTGAACCTGTGGTTTTGGAGGAGGAAACTGAGGCCCAGAGGGGCTCCTAGTCATTTCAGTTCAGTTGCAACCCTATGGACTGCAGCATGCCAGGCTTCCCTGTCCATCACCAACTCCCAGAGTTTATTCAAGCTCATGTCCATAGAGTCGATGATGCCATCCAACCATCTTATCCTCTGTCGTCTCCTTCTCCTCCTGCCTTCAATCTTTCCCAGCATCAGGGTCTTTTCAAATGAGTCAGTTCTTCACATCAGGTGGCCAAAGTATTAGAACTTCAGTTTAAGCATCAGTCCTTCCAATGAATATTCAGGACTGATTTCCTTTAGGATGGACTGGTTGGATCTCCTTGCAGTCCAAGGAACTCTCAAGAGTCTTCTCCAACACCACAGTTCAAAAGCATCAATTCTTCGGCGTTCAGTTTTCTTTATAGTCCAACTCTCACATTCATACATGACTCCTGGAAAAACCGTAGCTTTGACTAGACAGACCTTTACTGGCAAAGTAATGTCTCTGCTTTTTAATATGCTATCTAGGTTGGTCACAGCTTTTCTTCCAAGAAGCAAGCCTCTTTTAATTTCATGGCTGCAGTCACCATCTGCAGTGATTTTGGAGACCCCCCCCCCCCAAAAAAAAATAAAGTCTCTCACTGTTTCCATTGTTTCCCCATCCATTTGCCATGAAGTGATGGGACCGGATGCCATGATCTTAGTTTTCTGAATGTTGAGCTTTAAGCCAACTTTTTCACTCTTGTCTTTCACTTTCATCAAGAGGATCTTTAGTTCTTCTTCACTTTCTGCCATAAAGGTGGTGTCATCTGCGTATCTGAGGTTATTGATATTTCTCCTAGCAATCTTGATTCCAGCTTGTGCTCCCAGAGTCACCCAAAGTCACCCCACAAGTAAAGGGTTGATGCTTAACTCTTTAATGTGTGGTAATGACAAGGACACTTGTGTCTGAAATCAAGATGCTCTTGCCCCAACGCTGATTTTCCAGGAGAAAATTCTAGTAAGATGCCCCATACAGGCTGGTAAAAGTGAAAGTCGCTCAGTGATGTCTGACTCTTTGTGACCCCATGGGCTATACCCATGCGACCCCATGGAATTCTCCAGGCCAGAATACTGGAGTGGGTAGCCTTTCCCTTCTCCAGGGGATCTTCCCAACCCAGGGATCGAACCCAGGTCTCCCACATTGCAGGAGGATTCTTTACCAGCTGAGCCACAAGGGAAGCCTAAGAATACTGGAGTAGGTAGCCCATCCCTTCTCCAGCGGATCTTCCTGACCCAGGAATCGAACCGGGGTCTCCTGCATTGCAGGCGAATTCTTCACCAACTGAGCTATCAGGGAAGCCCAAGAGGCTGGTAGCAACTCTTTATGGCAAGAGGATACGGCAGTAACAATAATCACTGCCACCTTTAAGGGCCCTCTCGATATGGCACTGATGCCAAGCATCCAGCATGCAGAGATTGTCCATGCAGGCAGGCATCCTTATTTCCCAGTTGAGGGTGTGACAGAAGCAGGGACACTATTGATCTGACCGAGACCACCAGTGATGGGAGGATCTGATCCTGACCCCAAAGCTTCAAGTTCACTACAAGATTAGAAGTGTTCTTTGAAAACCTGGTTATTTGTATCTGCTCTTCTACCAGGTGCTAGGCTGAGCCAAGGGAAGAGGTTTCTGTCCACGCCAGGTGAACGTAGGCTGGGCAGGGAGCTGCAGTCGGTGCCCTGCTGGGAACGGACGTGGATTCTGGTCCTCCTGGTATGGGCCTCCCTCTGGCTTGGGCACACTGCTCAGCAGGCCAGTCCTCACAGCAAACCCCCTGAAGGGGGCCGAGCCAGCCCTTGTGGGTGAGAGTCAAGGGGACGGAGGGGACTTAGGAAGCAGAGGAGCAGATGGACAAGGAGGGGGCCCAAGCAGTGGACTTCCAGGGTCGGGGGGGTAGTGGCTAGGGAGGCGTGCCGTCTCGGGAAGATGAGTGACGATGCACCTTGGTCCAGTCAGGGCAATGTCCCAGAGCCTGGGGGGGGGGGGGGGCACTGGGGTCAAAGGTCCCCAGAGGAGCAGGGAAACTAAGACCGCAAACATGTCTTCAAACACGTGTGGACCCATCCACTCATCAGGTACTCCTAGGATGGCTACGTGTACAAGCACGGCAGACCCTGGGCTCTGTGAGCCTCTAGAGGGGGAGCCGGGCTGGGGGGACAGAGCGTCCACTGGGTCTTGACGGGAAGTGGTGCCAAGCTGGACACAAAGAGAGGAGAGCCACAGAAAGAAGACCTCTGGTACCGGAAGGGGTGGGGAAGGGTCCCGGAAGGGGCTAGAGCCGGGCTGGTGCACATCTCTATGTTGCTGGGCTGCCGTCAGAAGGATCCACATCTTAAAGGGAGAGGGAATTTCTGAGTAGAGTCCAGAAGCTTCCCTTCGGGCCATCTGAGCTGGGCTGGACATGACCTTGTATCCCTGGCCTGCATCTCGAGGTGCTGGCATGGCCGCCTGCTCCCTACTGGCTCATGAGCTATGACCCCTGACCCCTGCATCCTGATCTTTTTAAGACGTCCAGATCGGGTGGCCTGAAGGAAAGCTTCTGGATGGAAAACTATGTTGGAACAGCTGCCAGTCACCAGCCAAAGGCCACCCCAGGGGACCAAGCAAGTGTTGGCCCAGTGGCTTCAGGAGCCGGAGCCCCCAGCTCCCAGGAGAGCTTCGGGGGCAGCCCCAGGGAGCACCAGCAGCTGATGCCCAGGAGGGGCGCCTGGAAGGAGTCCCAGGGACGCAGGCATCCTGGTGGAGCCGGACAGTGTCCACTACAGGGAGCAGAGGCCAGGCAGGGCTGAGGGCCGCCCAGATGGCTCTGCAGACACCGACATGCTCCCACTCTATCTTGACCCCTCCCAGTCCCCACCTGTCTCCAGTGCTGGGCCGCTCTGACTCAGGTTCTCCAGAGACTCTCCCAGAGGCCCCTGGGGATGGGAGAGGATGGTCTCCTGGCCACGTGGAGGGCGGTACCCACTGGGGATCCAGCTCTCTCGAATAAAGACTTACCATCATTCCCCTCTTTTCAACACCAGGCCTCCTATGCTTCCATTGACTTCAAGGGCTTCAATAGCCTGCCATTCTGCAAGGCAAACTTGACCTGGGTTGCCACTGACCTGGCCTGCAGGCCCTCGGGTGTGACTTTGGTGCTGCTACATCAGTTACCGTGGCTCCGTGTGCTTCCAGCAGTCCGTGAACTATCATTGCTGTTGTCCCCTTGGTCTCTGAGGCCTCGTCATTCTATGGGCTTGGGGAACCATGTGGGCCAATCTGCCATGGCACCGGGAGTCAGGCTCTAACTGCTCTCCCATCAGCTTGCTTGGGACCGATGCCAACCCTGGGTTCAGAGGCAGGACTGATGTTAGGGATTGGAGCCACGGTTCTGACTCAGGTGGAGACAGGGCGTAAGTAAGAAGTCAGGGTGGAGGGCAGAGGCTCCAGGTTAACTGCCTGGGCTGCCTGAGGAGTGGGTGTGCAAACTGGCAGGGCAGAGCACAAGTCAGCTAGGGCTCTGACTACAGCAGGGTAACTGGGCAGGTCCGGCCTCGGAGGTCTGGCCTCAGGCAGTAGGGTCAGGAGTCATTGTAAGCGAGGAGGCCCTGTGGGAGCTGGAGGTGTAAGGTGAACAGCAAAGCTCCAAGCACTCTGGAGCTGAAGGCAGGGTGTCAGAGAAGGCCAGAGAGGCAGGGGAGGGACTAGTGGGCAGGGCAGGCCGGGTCCAGGCACCAAGCCAGGGATGGGGCGTCTCCTGTGATCTGGGCTGAGGGTGAGCCCTGCTTTAGAGCAGAAGCTGCTTGTCCATGGCCTTCATGATGGTTCCTGGGCAAGATGGGCCACAGCACCAAGGCCTGGGGACATCTCAGAAAGGCCACAGATTGGGGCAGAGAGGCCAGTGTGCACAGGGTCACTGAACGGGAAGAAACGAGACAGATCTCCAAGGGCTGGCGAGAGGGCCACTCTGGAGGAAGCCAACCAGTGGCAAGTGGATAAAAAGATGGCTGACATTCCTTGGGGATCCCAGAGACAGGGGCCCCCGCCCTCAAGAGAGGCTCTTAGAGGAGAGCTGAGTCAAAGTGCCATTAATCCTCAACTCTGAGTGCGCCATGCGGGGTGGGGAGAGGCAGCCTGCGGTGAAGGGGCAGTCAGCCAACAGTCAGCACAGGAAGGGTTGGGGTGGGGCAGGGCCCAGCTGGGAAAGGGCAGGCCCGCTCCTCCCAGAAAGGCTGTGGCAGGGTCCCACCCTCCCAAATTCACAAGGTTTACCCACCAGGGCTCTGGAGTCCGCCTTGCGGGCTCAGAGAGGACTTGCCAACTGGCCAAGATGGATCCATCTCTGGGGGAAGGGTTCACGAGGACCGAGCTCACGTGACTGATGTAGAAAACATCAACCCCTCTTGCACTGTTAGAAAGTAAAAGAAAGCGAAGTCGCTCAGTCGTGTCCAACCCTTTGTGACCCCATGGGCGGTAGCCTACCAGGCTCCTCCATCCATGGGATTTTTCCAGGCTAGAGTACTGGAGTGGGTTACCATTTCCTTCTCCAGGGAATCTTCCCAACCCAGGAATTGAACCTGGGTCTCCCACACTGCAGGCAGCGCTTTACTGTCTGAACCACCAGGGAAGCCCTTGCACTGTTAGTGGGAATGTAAACTGACACAGTCGCTACAGAGAACAATAAGGAGATTACTTAAAAAAAACTAGGAAGAAAACTACCATGTGACCCAGAAATCCCACAAGTGAACATGTACCCTGAGAAAACCATAACTGAAAAAGACATACACCCCAATGTTCACTGCAGCACTATTTACGATAGCTAGGACATGGAAGCAATCTACATGTCCGTTGATGGAGGAAGGGAGAAAGAAGTTGTGGTACATTTTTCAATGGAATGTGTTACTCAGACATAAAAAGGAATGAATTTGAATCAGTTGAACTGAGGTAGATGAATCTAGAGCCTGTTATACAGAGAGAAATAAGTCAGAAAGAGAAAAACATATCGTATATTGACGCATATCTAGAAAAATGGTACTGATGAACCTATTCGCAGGGCAGTAATAGAGACACAGACATAGAGAATAGACTTTGGACATAGCAGCAGCAGGAGAAGGTGGGACAAACTGAGAGGATAGCATTGAAACATACACATTACCTTACGTAAAGTAGATAGCTAATGGCAAATTGCTGTATAAAACAGGGAGTTCAGTGAGGAGCTCTGTAACAACCTAGAGGGGTGGGATAGGGTGGAGGGTTGGGGGGAGGTTCAAGGGGGAGAGGACATATGTCTACTCATGGCTGATTCTCATTGCATGGAAGATGTCATGAGATATCTTGTGTTGACAAGATTGTAAAACAATTATCCTTCAATTAAAAATAAATTTTAAAAATGAATGTCATATGGACCAACATTTTGCATAGACGTAATTAGTGCATTTTTCTTTCTAGGAAGCAGAATTTCTCTTGGTGTGATGGAATCAGAATGTGGGGATTGAACTGCTCAGATAGTCAATGGCAGAAGACTGTGTTTGATGACAGAGTCAACCCCTCCTGATGGGGAGGGCTTTGCCAACCACACAAATAGTCTTGACTTTCACTAAGCATGCTCCCTGGGCTCTATTTGGAGGGATGTTGCCAGCGTTGGTCTGTGTTTCTCCTTTCCTATTCCCATGCTTGAATAAGCTTTTAGCCCTCTGATGGGCACTTTATCAAACTGCCTTTAAAAATTCAATCAAAATGGAAAAATCTTTTATTTTATCATATCACGATTTTTTGGTTGCAAGAAATGAAGTTTAGGTTAACATAAGCAAAGTTAAATTATTGGAAGAAGATGTGTGAGACTGTATTAGGGTTCTCCAGGGAAACAGAGAACTTCAAGGCTCAGAGAAAGAGAGAAAAGATTTATTTTAAGCAATTATCTCACATGATTGGGGGTTGGCAAGTTCAAAATTTGTAAGGCAGCCTGGAAGACTGGAAACTCAGGCAAAATCTCTATCTGATGTCTTGAGGAGAATTCCTTCTTCCATACATCTTTCTTCTTGTATTTTATTAGTAAATTCTGGAGGCCAGGCATCCAAGGTCAACGTGTCAGCTGAGGGGATTCCCTCCGAGAGCGGTGAGGACGGATCTGTTCCAAGCCTGTCTCTTTGGCTGGTAGATGCCACATCATGTTCACTGTATGCAGGCCTGTATCCAAATCCACCCTTTTTATAATGACACCAGGGCTTTCCTATGGCCCAGATGGTAAAGAATCTGCCTGCAATGCAGGAGACCTGGGTTCAGTCCCTGGGTCAGGAAGATCCCCTGCAGAAGGGAAGGACTACTCACTCCTGTATTCTTACCTGGAAAATCCCATGGCCAGAGGAGCCTGGTGGGCTACAGTCCATGGAGTCGCATTTTTGTAGGACATGACTGAGCGACCGACACTACCACTCCTAATCATATTGGATTAGGATCTCACCCTTCTCTGGTATGACCTTAACTAATTCCATCTGCCAGGATGCCTTCTAACTAAGCTTAGATTATCCGGGGATTACCACTTCAACGTATGAATTTCAGGGAAACATAAGTCAAATCATAACAGAGACTGAATTCAAAAGAGGGTGGAAAACCGGGTCTGGGCACAGCAGCATCCAGGGCAGTGAGAGGCTTCAGAGCGGGAATCGAAAGATCTGATTGGAGCCCACGCAGCTGGGCCAAGCAGCTGTCCCTCAGCCTCTCGGGAGGACTGGCTCCTGGTACCCAGGTGCTCCGTCCCTCTTCAGAGTTCGAATCCCATCACAGACAGCAGCTGGCTGGTCTGGCTGAGCCCTGAGTCTGTCCCCTTAGCGTGCAGGAGACACTGTCCCCTTAGGTGACAGGAGATGGTGGGGAGGTGAGGATGGGACCCTCCGAAGTGGGCCCTCCAGACGGCACCCCGTGTGGAGGAGGTCATGGTAGGGGTGGTCAGGAAGAGGGAGGGGAGACTGAGAGCAGCCCTGTCCAGCCCCACCTCTTTTAAGTGGTCCTTACACCTCTGCTGTGACCTGCGTGTTGAGGTCACACTCTCAGAGAGAGTTCTCTGATTGATATCGCAGCTGGATTCTCAGAGAGCGGTCTCAACTGTGGACTCTGAAGCCCAGAGGTCTGGCCGGGAGCCAGGAGGCCCAGGTGCCCCTGACAGCCACCAGGGAGCTCCAGGCCTGGGCCAGCCCTCTCTCATGGGGAGCATCTGGGCCAGGTGAGCTCCACACACCATCCAGCACAAATGTCTGCACATGTGGTGTGTGTGTGTGTGTAGAGAGCTCTGGGCTCAGCCTTGGGAGCAATTTCTACAGCCTCCTGAGTCCCGTCATCCTCAGCACCTCCTGAGAATGGGGGCAGCAGCCTCCTGGCACTGGGGAGGGAGCCGGGGCCATGTTTCCAGGACCCTGGTGAAGGGGATGTCCCGGGCGATCTGTCAGAACTTCTCTCCATCCCTCCTAAGTACATGGACCTTCCAATCACCAGCCCAGGCCAGGCCCCTGCCAGGGTCAGTGCCCTGTGCAGCCTGGACCCCTAGGCAGTCATTGCTAAGAGACCTGAGTTGAGGTCTTCCAAACAGCGAGCTACAGATGTGCAGACGACCTTGAAGAGTGAGTGATGACCTTGCAGCAGAGGGGAGGCAGAGACCCTCAGCCTCCCAGCCCTGGGTGCATCCCAGCCTCCACCCAGAGGGGCCTCCGCTGGCAGCCAGCTTACCACCTCCGGATGTAGCTCCAAGCTTGAAGCCTGGTATCTGACTGGCCATGGGGCTTGGGACGTCTTTGAGGAATCACCGAGGTAAGGATGTCCAATCAAGGAAGCTTCGATGAGAAAGCAAGGATCAGAGAAGGGTGGCACTTGGATAGCTGGGCAGACCAGACGCTGGCCTAGTCCCTGACCCTGACCCTAGTCCCTGGCCTAGTCTCTGAAAGTGCCTCAAACTGGGACCCCTGGGTCTGCCTGGGAGTCTAGGAATTCTCTACGAAGAAGACTTTTAATTAGGTGTCTAAACTCGGAAAAATCTACAAGGAATATAGTTCACGTATTCTGGCTCATCCTGACAAACCGCCAATAAGTGGAGACAATCATGGACTTTCGGGGGCCCCTCCCTGCTTTGGGGGCACTGATCACGTGGGGCTCTCTGAACTACTGCAGGCTCACGGAGAGAAGGACCCAGAGAAGCTGGAAGGTGTTGTGGCCCATGGTGGGGAGGGGGCAGCAGGGAGGGAGTAGAGGGCCCCTACAGTCTCCTCTGACACAGCCCGCAATGTGTGCTTCGTCTTGACTCAGCAACCAGAGCCCCAAGTCAGCGGCAGAATTTTCTAGGCCAGGTGGCAACAAGATCAGCCAACCAGAGAGCACTGGGTGTGTCAAGCCTAGGGGCGGAGCTTGCAGCAGAAGTCAGCGGGGGTGGTGTGGGAGGGTGGGGTTGGCAGGGAGACTCTGAGTCACACCACTCACCCCCCACCCCCATGCCACCCCAACCCACCTCTCCACTCCCCACCCCCACCCCACCCCACCCCACCACCAGCAGCAGGGACTGTTCGAGAGCCACAAGGAAGAAACCTTCCTGGAGACCCACAGAGTCCCCCCTTCCAGGCTTTCATTTCATGTCTCTAAATGCCTCCTTGGGGTGCTGCCCACCCCCTCCCCACTGGGAGGCACCTAGTGGGGTTCACTCGTGCCTTTTGGAGAGGGGCTGAGCCAGGCCGATACCAGGAAGCCGCCGGCAGTCCACTGAGCCCCAGGTGGACTGCTGGTGGGTGTCCCTCTACGGCCGGTCGAGTCTCTGTGACGTGGGTTACAGATTCTCATTGGGCCTCTGAGCAGCCACGCTTTGCCCTGCCCTGGAGGTGTTGACGGAGGAGCCTGGAAATCTAGGTCAGCAACGGGCAAGTCCCTACATGTGGCCCCAGTGCCAGGAGAGACTTAAGAAAGCGTGAGCTCAGCTGGGGACCGAGAACCCACTATCATGACACATCTCATTTCCGGGCCCACCCAGAAACCCTTCCTCCAGAGACAGGATGGCGTGAGGGAGGGCGAGAGCTGAGGGATCACCCGGGTTCAGGATCTGGCTTGGACGTCTGGCAGTGGGTGGTCATATAGCCTTCAGGATCCTGGAGTTGGAGCATCTCGGGGTCTCCCCACCTGGTCCTTTGGCCAGTGACTACCTCTGAAGCTGGCCAGCTGGTGCTGCAGCTGACCTGGGGTGAAGGAGTAAACCCTCACTGTTAGCGGAATTCTCACCCTGCCCTGTACCCAGGACAGCCCAAACCAGAGCCAAGTGGGAAGGGCCAGCACCAGTGGGAAGTCCAAAGTGGACAGAAGCTTCAAAAGGGGGACAAAGGCCTCAGCTGACTCTCTTTGAAGCCAAACTCCAAGAGACTTGAGAAGGCTTTAGGGCTCTACCGGCAGCGGCTATGAAACTCCCTTTGCAAATGCTCTGAAATTAAATTCCATGAAATTAAAAGACGCTTGCTCCTTGGAAGAAAAGCTATGACCAACCTAGACAGCATATTAAAAACAGAAACAATACTTTGCCAACAAAGGTCTGTCTAGTCAAAGCTATGGTTTTTTTAGGAGTCATATATGGATGTGAGAGTTGGACTATAAAGAAAGATGAGTGCCGAAGACTTGATGCTTTTGAACTGTGGTGTTGGAGAAGACTCTTGAGAGTCCCTTGGACTGCAAGGAGATCCAACCAGTCTATCCTAAAGGAAATCAGTCCTGAATATTCATTGGAAGGACTGATGCTGAAGCTGAAACTCCAATACTTTGGCCACCTGATATGAAGAACTGACTCATTTGAAAAGACCTTGATGCTGGGAAAGATTGAGGGCAGGAGGAGAAGGGGATGACAGAGAATGAGATGGTTGGATGGCATCACTGACTCAATGGACATGAGTTTGAGTAAACTCTGGGAGTTGGTGATGGACAGGGAGGCCTGGTATGCTGCAATCCATTGGGTCGCAAAGAGTTGGACATGACTGAGCAACTGAACTGAACAAATGCTCTGAAGCAAGCCATGAATCTCTCTCCTCCATGCGTCCATCTACTCATCCATCTATCCATCCCTGTCTTCTGGTCTATTCATAAACAGAGCAGGTCCAGCTGATGTTCAGTGAGCATCCTAGCACAGGCTGGAGAAAGGGTGGTCATCCCAGTCTGACCATGGCAACCCACCCCAGGCAGCACCAGACTCTGGCCTTGGGACACCATCCACCAGGGATGGAGCAGGAGGCCTGATGAGGAGGCTGCTTACAACAGGGAGCCACCATTCTGCCTCAGCCTGGACCTCCTCCCTCCGGGGCCGGCGGGGGCAGGGGGTGGGGGAGGTCAGTGGGTGGAGGGGGTGGGGAAGGGCTGGGCTGGGCTAAGGGTGGCCTTACACTGAGGGTCCTGAGTCCCCAGGTAGGAGAAATGCACAACAGCTGAGAGGAGAAAACTAAGACTTAAGAGGGGAAGGTGTCTGGCCCGAAGGCACACAATGTTCAGTTTGACCCAGGAAACCGAAAGGGGAGAGAGGGGAGGAAAGAAAGAGAGGAAAGATGCAGGAAAGAAAGAAAAGAGGGGCTCTGGAGCTGCGGCTGGACGTGGCAAGGGAAAGTGCAGAGATGTCCTAAGCGGGGAGCCGGTTCGCCTGGTCCTCTCCTGTCCAGAGGTCCGTCTCTGGGTGCTCAGGGATCCACCCAGCCCCGCTGTCTCCCTGTGGCTTGACCTCCTGCTGCTGGGCGCGCCTGCCCTCTGGTGGCAGGATCTGCAAACGCGTCACCCCTGCAGGATGCAGCTCAGTTTAGCACCTACGGTACCCCAGAGGCAGAGCTGGAAATGAGAGAAAAGAGAAAAACGGCTGGGTTCTGAGAGCGCATGGTTTAGCAGGGGAAGACCGAGGAGAAAACAGACCATGACGGTACAGTGAGGAAGGGGCTTAGGTTGTGAGAGCTCGAGGTGTCACCAAATGTGTGTGTGTGTGTGTGTGTGTGTGTGTGTGCTCAGTCGTGTCCAGCTATTTGTGACCCCACGGATGGTAGCCCATCAGGCACCTCTGTCCATGGAACTTTCCAGGCAGGAATTCTGGGGTGGGTTGCCATTTCCTGCTCCAGGGGATCTTCCAGGTCACAAAATAGGGCTAGTTTTAAACAGGACAGCTCCAAATCTGGGAATAGGAGCCTTTCCCAGGGGACAGCACCACCAGGTCCAGGAAGATTCTGCCAGTCCCGGCTCTGGAGGCCCAAAAATGCCCAAGAGGGGTGGGAGGGGCCCTGGGGTGCTCTCCAGGACTGACTTGTCTGTGGCCAGAGCCCCAGGGCCAAAGAAGACATTTGTGACCATGTCTGCAGAGGAGCCTTGGGGCTGTGGGGTAAGGGGTAAGAAGAAGCCCACTCCTCACTATCTGAACCAGCCTCATACCAGAGAGGCCAAGGACCAGCTGGTTAACTACTTGGGCTTTGGAGCCAGACTTTCTGGTGCCTTTCGGCACCATGTGACCCTGGGCAGTTCCTCTCTTGGGACTTCAATTTCCCCATCAGTAAGATATTAATAAGAAGGCAACTACCCACCTCTGAGGGTTGCCATGGGGATTAAAGTCACTGGCCCAGGGAAAGCACAGGGAAGGGTGTGTGGCACGTGGTAAGTGTTGTCCACATCTGTCCTCTTTTCTTTGAAAAATGTCCCCTCTCTCACTCTAATGGCAGACAGTGCCCATGGGGCAGAGGCTCAGAGAGAGGTGCCCCACCCCAGGATACCAGGCCAGCCCTGGTTCAGCTGAGTCCATAACTGAAATCTACACACAGGCCTGGGAGCCACAGGGCTAGTGCCCTGGATTCCAAGCACCCTTGGGTGATTCCCAAAGGCCCGGAACCTCTCCTCTCTGGGATGACCCCTCCGGATTCTCCCATGGGCCCACTGCGGCAGCTGCAGTCTGGTTTCTGAGTTGCACTGTCCACAGCTTGCATGAAAGCATTGGCTACAAGCAGCACATCTATTGAACTTAACTTTCTGGAAGTGATGAACTCTTCAGCCTCATCACTCCAAGGGCGTTTCTCGAACCATCACCATTGGCATCCACGGGGAGCTGGTTGGAAATGCAGAGTCTCAGGCCCCGCCTCGGGCCCCAGAATCAGAACCTGCTTTTTAACCAGAGCCCAGGTGATTCGCATGCACATAGCCGTTTGAGGAGCAGTCCGTCTTAAGCAGATGTGCTAAGGGGGCAAATGGATTGCAGGGTGATGCGGGCACCTGCTGAGCCTTCCCCACATCACCCGTGCCAGGACCTAGGAATTCCAGGAGTGTTGGCCAAGGTCAGAGCCTCCTGGCTCTCTCTATCAATCAGGCCTTCACACAGCCCAGGCAGCACTGACCCATGAGTGCTGAGAATGACAGCAGTGCACAGGCCTCTCTGAGCCCAAGCCTGCCCAGGGACAGTCAGGAATCCTAGCTGAGACTTGAAGGGAAAATTGGTGCTGGCCAGGCAGATAAATGGGAGAGGGTGTTCCAGGAAAGGGTACAACCTGTGCGGATTTCAGGGCTTATGTTTTCAGAGAAGAGGACTTTCCAGACCTCACCCTAAGACCATCTGGCCCGGGAGCAACCAGATGTCCACATGCTGCATGTCTAAATATTTTAAAGTTATACATCAAATTCATAAACTATTGGGGCTTCTCTGGTGGCTCAGATGGTAAAAAATCTGCCTGCAATGTGGGAGACCCAGGTTCGATCCCTGGGTGGGGAAGATCCCCTGGAGAAGGGAATGGCTCCCCACCCCAGTATTCTGGCAGGAAGAATTCCATGAATATAAAGTTATACAACAAGTTCATAAATTATTAAATAAAATATGTTCCAGCCTCTTACCTTGACACATATGCCTTCATGACAACCTGCAAGACCAGGTTCAAATTCAGAATTTTTGGCATCCTTGGAGTTATGCACGAAAACACGATGGTGTGAAGGAGCCAGTTCACCTGCCCTCTTCTGCTCCCATCCACACTGCAGCACACTTGAAGGACACACGCAAGCAGGCACACACATGATCGACCCAGCCTGCCCATACCCGCACCCTCCCCCCAACAAACACCTGTCTTGGATGGGCTCCAGGAGAACAGACCTCTGGAGCAAGCCCACAGAGTCCTTGGAATTGGAGGAGAGTGGCTGTGGGAGGGCATCTCCTTGACCCCATGAAGAGGGCCCCAGCTGAAGAGACTCTACAGTGATCAAACTATGACACACTCTATACTACACTCTGCTGCTTAGTCACTTAGTTGTGTCCGACTCTCTGCCACTCCATGGGCTATAACCCACCAGGCTCCTCTGTCTTTGGAATGTTCCAGGCAAGAATATTGGAGTGGGTTGCCATTTCCTACTCTAGGAGATCTTGACCCAGGGATGGAACCCGAGTGTCTTGTGTCTCCTGCATTAGCAGGCGGATTCTTTATCACTAGTGCCACACGGGAAGCCCCAAGTGTGTTAGTTGCTCAATTGTGTCTGACTCTTTGTGACCCCATGGACTGTAGCCCACCAGGCTCCTCTGTCCATGGGATTGTCCAGGCAAGAATACTGGAGTGGGCAGCCAATGCCTTCTCCAGGGGATCTTCCCAGCCCAGGAATTGAACCTGTGTCTCCTGCATTGAAGGCAGATTCTTTACCATCTGAGCCACCAACATAAGGAAGCCCTCTATATTATAAGGTACACTCTAACTTCATGGATGTTAAAATATGGAAAAAAATATGGATCTTTTAGAATTTAATTTTTGATCGAAGAATAATTGATTTACAATGTTATGTTAGTTTCTGGTGTATAGCAAAGTGATTCAGTTATACATATATGTATTCCTTTTCATAGTCTTTTCCATTATGGTTTATTACAGGACACTGAATATAGTTCCCTATGCTCTACATTAGGACCATATTGTTGTTTATTTATTTTACATGCAATAGTTTGTACCTACTCATTCAAACTCCTAATTTATCCCTCCCCCACACCCTTTCCCCTCTGGTAAGCATAAGTTTGTTTCCTATGTAATTCTGTTTATAAGTCCATTTGTGTCATATTTTAGATTTCACATATAAGTGATATCATATGATATTTGTCTTTCTCTTTCTGACTTCACTTGGTGCAATAATCTCTAGCTCAATCCATGCTGCTGCAAATGGCATTATTTTATTATTTTTAATGGCTGAGTAATATTCCATGTGTATATATATGTACCACATCTTCTTTATCCATTCATTTGTCGATGGGCATTTAGGTTACTTCCGTGTGTGGGTATTGTAAATAGTGCTGCGATGAACATGAGGGTGCATGGGAGGGAAGGGGGAGGGCCATGTGTTCTTGTTTCTGGGGGGACATCCAGGTGTAGGAGAAGGCTTCAAGCCCAAACGTGGAGTTTTTGTTCTCTACTCAGAAGGCCCACTGTGCTCGCCTCCTTCCAAAGGTTCCGAGGAGGAAAGCAAGGCAAATACAGGAGACGTTCTGTGAGGAAAAGCAGATGAGCAAAGCGCTTACAGTTTGGATGAGGAGCCTCCAAGGTGAGAGAGCAATATGCAGCCAGAAACCTCTCAGCTGGACGTGAGATGCAAAAGCTGTCCGGAAAGTTCACATCCTGCCTTAACCTCCCCACCAGCCAGTCATGGGGCTTCTCAGAAAGGTCGTGGAGGAGGAGGGAGGTCGTGGTGGAGGAGGAGGGAGGCTGTGGAGGAGGAGGAGAGAGGGCGTGGAGTGGAGGAGGAGGGAGGTCATGGAGGAGGAGAGACGTCGTGGAGGAGGAGGGAGGTCGTGGAGGAGGAGGGAGGCCGTGGAGAAGGAGGGAGGCCGTGGGGAAGGAGGGAGGTCGTGGGGGAGGAGGGAGGTTGTGGGGGAGGAGGAGGCCATGGGGGAGGAGGGAGGCTGTGGAGGAGATGTGGTGCTCAGAGGTGCAGAAGAATCTCCCCCGCATGGATGGAAACATCAGCCACACATCACTGGAGCGGCTCCTGCAGAAGAAAGCACGAACCAGGGGAGGGGACTGAAAGGAGCTGACAACTTTGGACAGAGTCCTCTGTCTCCTCCCTGAAAAGAGTGGGCACCTGCCCTTCCCACTGAGGGGAAGCCCGGCGAGTGAGAGGCAGGGGGTGATGTGGACACAAGTTGTGGAGGCAGAGGCCCTGGGCAGAAACCCCCAGGGGAGGAGGCCACTGAGCCTCCAGGGTTGGGGTCCCCCTGGAGGTGAATCTGCGTTTGCAGCAGTCACCCCACCAGCCCAGAGATGTTTGCCCATTTTCTCTCCTAGGAGAGAAATTTTGGTCAACATTTTTTAGTTTAGTTGCTGTTATTTTAATTGACACCACACCTGCTCTTACTGAAATGTAATAAAATTGTATTTCTTAAGACAGGGTTCTTCAAAGATGGATGATTCTAACATAAGCATTATGATATATATTATTTCCACTTCATTTGACCCTCTAGAGTTAGATGGGGTAAGTATTGCATTTTGATTGAAACAAAAGGTCAGCTGTTACTTAACTTGTAATTGAACTTGGACACGCACAGATGGAGACATGTGAAAAATAAATCTATTTCTACATTCTGGGAAAAAAAATGGATGAGAGTGGGCTTCCCTGGTAGTTCAGCTGGTAAAGAATCCGCCTGCAATGCAGGAGACCCTGGTTCAATTCCTAGGTCGGGATGATCCCGTGGAGAAGGGAATGGCCACCCACTCCAGTATTCTTGGGCTTCCCTGGTGGCTCAGATGGTAAAGAATCTGCCTGCAATGCAGGAGACCTGAGCTCGATCTCTGGGTTGGGAAGATCCCCTGGAGAAGGGAATGGCCACCCACTCCAGTATTCTTGCCTGGAGAATCCCCATGGACAGAGGAGCCTGGTGGGCTACAGTCCATGGGGTCGCAAAATTCAGACACAGCTGAGCAACTAAGCACACAGGTCTTCCTGCCCAGGCTGTGTCCTGAGGGGGACCCTGAAGCCCCTGACTTTTCCTTGGATTTAACCCCTTGTGTTGCAGCTGGGGAAACAGAGCAGTGACCTCCCCAGGGAACCCTGTGAAATTCATGACCCATGCTCACGGCACAGACACGAGCACCATTTCCAGTCCAGCTCTGAGTCATGAGCTGCTTGAGGAGAAGGACAGGCTTCTCGGGACCCACCTGTAATTCTAAGAAAATGCAATCAGCTTCCCGGTGCTTTCCAAGGTGAACAAGAAGAGCCAGCTCTTTCTACCTGTGTGTTGCCTGGCCTGATGTTCCCTTGGCAACAACTGTTAACAGGAATTTTGTCTCCCCAGGGGCCCGTCATGTCCCTTCTACAAGAAATGTGTGTGCCCAGGTGAAGGGCAAAGCAGCCAGACCTCACAGATCCAGCTTCAAGGCGCCCTTCCGCTAAGATCTGCTTATTTATAACCCAAAGGAAATGTATCCTAAAAACAGGATTTCCGTGCTTGCCTGGCTAATTTTCTTTTTATACTCTATAAGGACTTAATGGGGGAGAATCTTGCCATTTGAGGAGATTACTTTTAACAGCAGTATTAGACTGACATCCTAAAAACGGGATGTTTCAGATACGAAAGGAAAACCCATAACTCTTCATTGTCCGGAGGAGGAAATGAGTCCCTTCAGGAGAGCTGATCGCCCAAAGTTCATGTCATTTATTGGAGGTGCTGGAATTGAACTTGGCGGGAGTTCTGGTTGCCTTTTAGGGGCTTGGCGTTACAGCAGGTCTTGCTTGCTGACGGGAATGCCACGTAGGAGCCATCATCCCAGATGGCACAGGCTTGTTTGTGGCCTTTATTAAAGACAGAGGTACATTCTGGTGGTGCCTTAGTCATCTTCCGAGAACCCTACCCTCCAGCTCCAACGCTGCCCCTCCTTGTCTCCTGACCATCCACCACTGGCCGAGACCTACTGTCTACAGGGTTCAGGCAGAGAGTGGACTAAGTGAGGTGGGCAGGCAGGGCTGGTGAACTGCCCATCAGTCCCCACTCAGCCTTCGTGACTTCTGGGGCTGGAGGTTTGTGTCTGCTCCTTCTCTGCTCAGTCTGGGGCCAAGGTTCGTGCCACTTCTGGGCTTTCACAGGCACCACGTGTTACAGTCCATGGGGTCGCAGAGTCAGACACGACTGAAGCGACTCAGCACACACAGCACGTGTTCACCCCATACCGTCCGGCTGTTCCCCCATGTGGGAGCCAGGGCTTGACCTCTCCCCTCCGAGGTCTCCCGCTGGGCCTGAGGATTAAACTGAGCTAAGAACAGAGGAACAGGAGAAAAGCGTGCAGATTTGTATCTGTCCATGGGGGCCTCGCAGGAAAATGAAGGCCCAAAGAAATGACAGAAACTTATAAGGGCTTATATGGGCTTATAACTTATAAGGGCTTATATGGGGCTTCCCTGGTGGTGCTAGTGGTAAAGAATCCGCCTGCCAATGCAGGAGACGTAAGAGACTCAGGTTTGATCTCTGGGTCAGGAAGATGCCCTGGAGAAGGAAATGGCCACCCACTCCAGTATTCTTGCCTGGGAAATCCCATGATCTTAGAAAGTAAACAACAACAAGTACTTAAATACTTAAAGAGAGGAAATTGTGTTAAAGAAATGAACACATCTGGGAGTCTAGCGTGCTAAGTCACTTCAGTCGTGTTTGACTCTTTGTGACCCCATGGACCTCACCAGGCTCTTCTGTCCGTGGAATTCTCCAGGCAAGAATACTGGAGTGGATTGCCCTTTCCTCCTCCAGCGGATCTTCCCAATCCAGAAATTAAACCGGCATCTTTTACATATACTGCATTGGCAGGCAAGTTCTTTACCACTAGGGCCACTTGTTAAAGAATCTGTATGCAATGCGGGAGACTCCGGTTCAATTCCTGGGTTGAAAAGATCTGCTGGAGAAGAGATAGGCTACCCACTCCAGTATTCTTGGGCTTCCCCTTTTGGCTCAGCTGGTTAAGAATCCAGCTGCAGTGCAGTTTCAATCCCTGGGTTGGGAAGATCCCCCTGGAGAATGGAAAGGCTACCCACTCCAGTATTCTGTCCTGGAGAATTCCATGAACTGTATAGTCCATGGGGTCACAAAGAGTCAGACATGACTGAGTGACTTTCACTTTCACTTTCAGTGCTACCTGGGAAGCCCTTCATGAAAGTTACTCAATAATAAATACTATTCACCTACTAGGATAGTTCGGCTTCCCTGGTGGCTCAGATGGTAAAGAGTCTGCCTGCAGTGCAAGAGACCCGGGTTTGATCCCTGGGTCGGGAAGATCCCCTGGAGAAGGAAATGACAACCCACTCCAGTATCCTTGCCTGGAAAATCCCATGGACAGAGGAGCCTGGCAGGCTACAGTCCATGGGGCCACAAAGAGTCAGACATGACTGAGTGACTTCACACACGCATTAGGATAGTTTATGGTCAACAGGGTTAATTTGCTAGAAAGCACTGAAGGCTTCCAAGCTCCCCCAGAGGTTGCTGTGTTAGGGGTTATTGTACCAAGACCCCAAAAGCAGAACAAGACAGAGCATGATGTTCAGGGCCAGACAAAGGCTCAGGGCATGAACAACCTTTGAAAACACAAATGCTAAGGACAGGGTCTGAGTTGAAGGCTGGGAGAGGGAGTGGGGGCCAGCTAGGGGTGCATTCCCGTTTGGGAGGAGACCTTAAGCTGTGGGTACCCTTTGGGGGAAGCTCCAGGGAGGGGAGCAGACAGGAACAGCCGTGGGGTAAGCAGGGAAAACCCATGCTGATGGCAGCTGAGAGGGTCCGAGAGGCTGGCTGGGCCTGCACTGATTCATTGCCCGAGCCGGCTTCCCTGGAGGATGCTGGTCCTGGGAAGCTGTGTTTTCCAAGGTCACAGGGGAACCAGGTGGGGCTGTCCTGGGGCAGGCAGAGCCCCCAGCTGCTCAAGTGCTGGGGCTCAGAGAAGCCCCTAGACCCCTCAGGAGGAGTAGAGGCCTCCCCTTCCCCAGTGCTCCCTCCCTCTATGCGTCTTTGTCCACCTGGCCCCCCAACCTTTTCTCCAAGCTCCCCCTGCCCTCGCCCCTGCTCAGGGACAGACGTTGCTGTAGCTTGTGGGCCCAGATCTGGGCACGGACACAGCCACTGAGGACACACAGTCGCTGAATCCTCTCACCGGCTCTGAGAGGTCGTGTCCTGGCCCCCGTGTGCCCACAAGAAAGGGGAGGCAGGGATGGGGTGGGGGGGTCTGGCCATCGCTTGCTGTCCACAGCACCCAGGGCCCCGGGGCTCTGGCCCAGCTCCCCCAGCGGCCCCTGTCCCCTCATGCAGCAGACCCAAGGACAGGTGGGCACTGACCAAAGTGAAGAGAAGGGGGAGGCTTGAAGCAAGGGCCACTCGCCTCCTGTCCAGACAGACGCTCAAGGTTTGCGGCCTATCCAGGGTCGGCTGCCACAAGACCTTCAAAGGCCGTTGCTCCGGCCCCTGTTCCCGTGTGCTACTTTAAAAAGAAATCTAGAATGAAAAAAGCAGAAAGTTTCTATTTTTGATGAGACGCTGATGAAATGAAGGCTTTTAAATTATTAAAATCCAAGAATAAATTATTTATTCAGGTCAGATACATAACAGCCTTTCACTCGGTGAATGCTAACCCCACCAGCGCACTGCTGCGAATTTGCTGTGGGTCCTGGCCAGCCCAGTTCCCTCCAAGGACCTCAGTGTTCTCTGCTGTAGGATGGGTGGGGGCCGGGTGGGGGGCTGGGTTTCCCAAGTGCCTTCCAGGAGGAGCCCAGCCAGAGATGGAGAGGTTATCTCTCTTCATCCAGTGCCCTTGGCCTTCAGGATCGGCCCTTCCCTGAGCAGCTCAGGTGGGTGGGGTGGGGAAGAGCTATTATTAATAGTAATATCAGCGGTTTACACATTCCAAGGTGTTTGTCCCATAACAGCCCTCTAAGGTGGGTTGTGTTGCCACCTCCATTTTACAGATAAGGAAACTGGGCACTGAGTATTGAAGTACCTTGCCCAAGGTCACCCAGCTAGGAAGTGGCACAGCTGGAGTTCAAGGGCAGGTAGCCTGTTTCTCGCACAGACCACTGCAGCATACGCCCTTGCCTTGGATGTGAGTGAGTCTCATCCACCTCCTGAGACCATGCCTCTGTCCTCTCTGCCTTTGTCCTTGCTCTTCCCTCTGCTTGGGGTGGCCTCCCTGCCCCAGGCTAGCAAAAATGTCACCTCCTTCAGGAAGCCCTCCCATCCTCCCTCTGTATTTACACAGCATTCTCCCACAGCCCTGTGAAAGCCCTTACCCACTAAATCATTCTCATTTATCAATACACTCCTGTCTCCCCATTACACCATGTCCTCCTTGAGTTCAGGGACCATGTTAGATGAATTTCTGCATCCCCAGGGCCCAGCACAGGGTCTGATGGAGACCAGCAGGCATTTGTTGATTGAATGAGTGAGTGAAGGGCTGTGGCCCTCTTGCCCCCTGGGGCAGGGTTGCGGGTTGCCCCGGGGACTGCCTGGGAAGGTCCTGGAAGATCCCTAAGTTTGCCTTCCTTGGCATCCCTGAGATTGCTCTCCCAACAAGGGACTCAGCTTGGCAGAGAAGACTTTGGGTTTCCAAGGCAACGGAGCTTTTTCTGCCTAAGCAAATATTTCCACAGAAATCACAATAGATGCCGGTCAGTGTGGTGGGTGCTGACCCTCCTCCCATATCGCACACCTCCCACCACTGTCTCCCCAGGCCTCTGAGCCCAGAGCCAACCCTTCTCCTTCTGTGGCTTCCACTGGGTTTCTCGCTACCTCCCTATTCAAGGCTGCTTCCAGTGGTGCCAGCTTGGCCCCACGCCCTCCCTGGGGGAGAAAGGGGTACATGGCCCCAGGCTCTCAGCAGGAGGAGTCCAGTCCCACCCTCCTGGCCCAGAGAGGGGAAGCAGAGGGCTCCCACCCCTGCCCTGGCTTTGCACTACCATCTGCCAGCCCCCTCCTCACCTTAGACACAGGCTCCTGCATCTTCCTCCAACACCTGCCCTCCCCCAAGACCCAGGGGTTGGGGGCGCCCCACAGGCCCCATTGGCAGAAGCTGAGAGGCCTGGGGGTGCCCCACAGGCCCCCTTGGCAGAATCTGAGAGGCCTGAGAAGCACAACACGTCAGGCATCAGACTCTGCCAAGTGCCAGACCAACGGCCCTGGGGTCCCAGCTGAGCCGCTGAGGGCGGAGGCATTTGCTGGTAAAGCTCAGAGAGGTCCATGGCTTTCCCGAGGACACACAGCTGAGGGGCAGAGGCAGGATCTGAGCCCTGGTCTCTCTGGTCCCTCTACCCACTGTCCTGACAGCCTGGACCCCACTTTCCCCCACAGAGAAGCAGAGGGTAGAAGGCCCCTCTTCCGGAAGCACAGACGAAGCCATTGGGCGTGCAAGTGAGACACTGGCCAGTCGGTTGAGGGTCCAGCCCATGGACTGAGAGCTCACATGGCCCTGGCAACCATCAGACCATGAGAGAGGTGACGTACTTTGCCCAGGCTCACAAGTGATGGCCCAGGAAACTGATATCGAATCTGCCAGAGTCGGACCACTTCTGTCTGTCCACGACCCTCCCCGTACAGCTGTTCTCCTGAAGCCAGTTATCTTTCTCATCTTAAGTGCCTGCTCTGCCCTCCTTGTGGGCTTCTCCTCAGCTGTGGGCACACCAGAACTGCCAGTGAGGGAAGAGGGCCCATCGTCTGGTTCTGTGCAGCCAGCTGGAGGCCAGCAAACAAGCTCAGCACCTCATGACTAGGCCTGCGATACGGGCAGCTAGTCCTGCCATCTTTGACCCCCTCCACCCCTACCAGACCCCGGGAGCCCTCCTCCCAGCCCAGACCCTCGGATACCCACCCTCCCTCCGTCCCTGTAGTCTGTGGATCCGTGCCTTGGGGCCGCCTACACAGAGCCTGCTTCCCAGCGTGGCATCTCCAGCTCTCATCTCCATGGCAACAGTCACCACCCCCACACACGAGGGCACTGTGCACAGTTAACCCGAGGCCTGTCTCCTGCAACTGGCCACCCGTTTGGGGTCGGGAGATGCCCACACACCTGCTCAGGCCAAGACTCAGAGCCCATGCACGTTCCTATCCTGCCCCCACAGGCCGGAGTGACAATGAGCGTGTGGGTGTGCACACTTGCTGGGGCAGGGGGGTGTGCACAGGTGTATGAGTGCGTGTGTATAGGCACAGGTGTAGAAAACACAACAGCTCATCCAACTGCAGTCTGTGGAGTGCCGGGGGGCCACCGGCTATGCCTATTGTGTGTCATGGGTCCTCTGTGCGCTGGCACCAGGTCGGGTGTGCGTGTCTATCTGTCTGTCTGTGTCTCAGCAGAGGCCAGGGAAGGGAGGATACATCCCTCTGTGTGCGAGTGCTTCTTGATAACATTCTTTTCACTGCACTTCTCCAACGCTTGCAGAAGGACCCCCTCTGGCCCACTCTCCTAGGACGGTCAGGACCCAGCAGTGGCAGCTGAGGTGACCCACTCACCATCTTTGCTGGGCTCTGCCCCCGGCCAACAAATACACTAGACGTTGGCCCTTGGAATCGATGTTATTTTCTCCCGAGGCACTGCCTGGTTCCATTTTCCCCAAGGGCACATAGTGTGGTGAGTGGAAGGCAGACTGGATTCTAGTCCTCACTCATCCCTCAGGTGGGCGCTCTTGTGCAGTGGACAACCTGCACGTCTGTAGGTGTTGTCCCTGCACATGGACCACATGAGCTATTCAGGAAACAGACACCATAGAAAATTCTTTAACTGTAGAAAATGCTCTGTTGTTGTTTAGTTGCTAAGTCGTGTCCAGCTTTTTGTGACCACATGGACTGGAGCCCACCAGGCTCCTCTGTCCATGGAATTCTCCAGGCAAGAGTACTGGAGCGGGTTGCCATTTCCTCCTCCAGGGGATCTTCCCAACCCAGAGATCAAACCTGGGTCTTCTGCATTGGCAGGCAGATTGTTTACTGTTGAGCCACCAGGGAAGCCCCAGAAAATGCTTTATCTAGGCCTAAAGCTCAGTCCTTCAGACCAGGTTCTTTCTACTTGTAGTTTCTTCTGGGTCGAGGTCTCCCATTGACGTTCACTGTACCCTTTTGTCTTGGAGAAGGCAATGGCACCCCACTCCAGTACTCTTGCCTGGGAAACCCCATGGACGGAGGAGCCTGGTAGGCTGCAGCCCATGAGGTCTCGAAGAGTCGGACATGACTGAGCGACTTCACTTTCCCTTTTCACTTTCATGCACTGGAGGAGGAAATGGCAACCCACTCCAGTATTCTTGTCTGGAGAATCCCAGGGACAGAGGAGCCTGGTGGGCTGCCATTTATGGGGTCGCACAGAGTCAGACACGACTGACGCTACTTAGCAGCAGCAGCAGCAGCAATACCCTTTTGTCTACTGGCTTGAGCCTTATCCTTGGGGAAAGGCTGTCTATTGCTGCAGACACCTGTGCTGCCCTCACTGGGGTGAGGGCCCAGTGTCCAGATTTTCTTTGTTAACTGTATTATCTCCCCAAAATGGGTATTTACCATTGCTTTGGGCTTGACCAATGATTCTTATGGGGGTTTGCACTGAAATAGGGCTTCGTTGGTAACTCAGATGGTGAAGAATCTGCCTGCAATGCAGGAGACTCGGGTTCCATCCCTGGGTCAGGAAGATTCCTTGGAGGAGGACATGTCAACTCACTCCAGTGTTCTTGCCTGAGAAAATTCCACAGACAGAGGAGTCTGGCAAGGTCAGTGGAGTCACAAAGAGTTGGACACGACTGAGTGACTACCACTTTCCACACTGAAATGACATTATTCTGTGGTGCGAGGCTGTGACTGCCGATTGTAACACCAGGAAACACTCCCACTGGTCAGAAGACTTACTCTGCAACTGCTTCATGCCAACACCATGTCAGCCCTGAAGGGGAAGCTTTAGTCTTTTCTCCAAACTTTCTCCATTGCTTTATTGCTTTTACAACATGAATTATTTTGACTAAACCAAGCAATGCATGAAGAAACACCCTCTCAGGGTAGGGTTGTTTGACCAGAAGAGATCCACCTAACTGTACCAAATTTGTCTAGAGTCAGACTGTCTGGGACCAAATCCTATTCTGCCACTTATTAGAGGTCATCTTGGAGAAGTCATTTAACCTCTTGGTGTCTCAGTTTCTTCATCCATAAAATGGGGATAATGATAGTACCTACTTCAAAGGCTTGTGATGAGGACTAAATGAATACATGTAAAGCCCCTGAAACTGCTCCAAGAACATGGTCAATGCTGTGGGCGTGTTAGCTCTTGCTACTGTTGACCAGACTAAGAAGAGAAACAGTCAAACGCTTTGTTGAAATCCTGATTCCTCCTCTTTCCAGCTTCTCTGGTTTCCATGCTCAGCATCAAGTTCAGTGTCTTCTGGGTTTGTTTTACATCTTTTCTGGGGTCTCTATCGAAGCTCCCAAGACAGTGTCTGTCACTCTGTGGGTCTGATTGTAGTCTACATCTACTTGCCCAAATAGAAGTGCTTCCAGCAGTCAGGGCCCCCCTCCTTCATTTCTGCATCTCTCATGGCAGTAAAGACCCTGGTACTAAGCCGGCGCTCGATCAAGGACTGTCCGTGACACAAGGGCTGTGTGACCACCTGCATCCTTTCCCGTCTTCACTCCCCACCTCCCTCCTGGCACCAGTAGGTCTGCAACACTTTTGTTTTCATTGAACTGAATTTATTCTGGAAGCCTTAGCCTACACATCCTCATTGAATGGGTGTCTTAGAAACTCTGGAAGACTAGAGTTTTTCACAAAGGGCGCAGTAAAACCCTGAAGGCAAAGTGGTCTTTCCTGCCTTCCCAGATGGACTGAATGCTCAGTAGAGATGTGTCCAGGAGTCTTCCAACCACAGTGAGATGATCCCAAGTGGTTGACAGAGATGTCTCACATTTAGATTACCCTGCCAAGATCCCCACTGCCCACCTTTCTGGAAGCATCTAGGGTTCCTTTCTGGTGCCCGGTTCTCCTAAGTGATCATTCTAGAAACCCATTCCTTTGTCTTTGGCAATAACAAGCCAGTTCCCAGGACTCCAAATGGAAAATAACAGCCTTAATTTCCAGACTCCTTGGGGGGAGGAAAAGCCAGACAAAATCCTCCCAGCCGTTCAGGTTCTGTCTGCACCAGGCCAAATGCATCAAGCCCAAATGACTACTTGAAGCATTATTAGAATTCGGGTTGCCCCATCATCACAATTCTCTCTGAGCTGAGAGGCTGGGAAAAAAATAAGATTGTGTGCCGTGTGCAAAAACTGGACCAGGGAGCCTCTGAGATTAATTACACCTGGCGAACCCAATGTCTGGGAGCCCCAGGGAAGTGCTGTCTGGGGGAAGCAAAACCCAGGCTCCCCAAAAAGAAATAGAGATGAGCTCCATTTCACTGTGCAATCAAAATTATTGCTGCTTATCAAAGCCCTTCCCCATCAATATAAAGCTGGATTTCTATTAGTCACCAAGGGCCATTTTCCTAGATGCAAACGGCCTTCCTGAGCCGGGAGATGTCAACACAGTGTCTGATGGAGGTTCCGGGGAGCAGACAGCCCATGCCAGCAGATTTAACAAGCACTGGGGCTTTCTCCTTTGGCTCTGAGGCTAGGCTCATTATCCAAGGAACAAATGGAATATGAAGGCTGCTTCAGGGCTGCCAGAGACCATTAAGAAATTTGCTATGAAGCGAAGTTAGTGCATCGTTCAGCTGTGCAGAGAAGAAAACTTGGAAGCAGAGACAGTAAAAACAGGGCTCGGTTTTCATCCCCAGCACCTGTTACACGGCTTGCTCTGTGATTTTCCGCAAGTTCATGCTCATGCCTCTCACCTTTTCCCACCGCATGGTGCTCAGCCTGAGTGCAAACTTCCTTGCAAACAGAGTTTCTTAGGAGCCCTCTCTGATCCCCATTGGACAGAGTTCAGAAGCAACCCCTAACCGAGATGTCCAAGTGTTCATTCTTACCTTTATCCTTTAAACAACAAACAAGAAGCAGCTGACATCTTTCTGTCTTAATTCATATGCCTCAAACTCATCCAGCTCAGTACCTTCTGAACTGCTTGTCTCCCTGGACTCTCCCAAACTTACTCTCCTATGTTCTCTTTCCCAAATCCAGAACCCTTGAAGACATCACAAACCTCTCACTCTGAGTCAGTGCTTCTCCATCCTGCCTGCACGTGAGGATCACCTGGGTTCTTATAAGAATTAGCCGTGTCTCCTGCACCACCCAGACCAATTCACTGAGGCTGATAGACCCAGGCATCAAAAGCTCTCTAGGTGACTCTCTGCTTCTCCTCACCCATGCACCTGGGCCGAAGATCACCTAGATCTTAGCTCTAGGGGTTTTCTCCTCATTTCCTCACCTGTGAAATGGACACCTACTTCCTGGGCTCCCTGAACAGAGAATGGTATGGAGGCCTGCCTCTGGGGGGACCACATAAAAGGCCCAGTCTTTCTGTCTGGTCCCTTGAGAGAGGAGGCTACTGGGAGGGCAGCCAGCAGCTGAGGCGGGCAGTTTAATCACAGCTCTGCTGCAGTTAGAATCTATGGCTATCACCTTCTTGGAGATTTCAGCTGCCCTCCCAGGCAGATGCTCTAAATCTTTCCTGTTTGACTGATTCAGGAGATGCTGAGAGTCGGTCTCTGTGGTTTCTTTGTTTTCTCTTGACAGAGAACAAATTACCCCAGGTTGGGAACAGTTCTTTCTTTAAAAAAAAAAAATAGCTTTTATTTGTGCTGCCACAGGACTTCTTTCTTCCATTTCTTTTGTCTAACTCAGGTGTCACCTCCTCCATGAAGCCTTCCCTGATATGCCCAGCACCAATTAGTTGTCCTTGTTCCATGCTCCCAGAACTCCTTCTGCCTTTCATTGTCCCTATACATTCCTACTACATTGTAGATGTCCCTTGTGTGTTAGGTATCCACCACGGCCCTGAACAGGACTGTGGTTTATTTTGTTTGTTTGTTTGTTTTGCACACCCCATGCAAAGATGGGCACAATAAAGGACAGAAATGGTATGGACCTAACAGAAGCAGAAGATATTAAGAAGAGGTGGCAAGAATACACAGAAGAACTGTACAAAAAAGATCTTCACGACCCAGATAATCACGATGGTGTGATCACTCACCTAGAGCCAGACATCTTGGAATGTGAAGTCAAGTGGGCCTTAGGAAGCATCACTATGAACAAAACCAGTGGAGGTAATGGAATTCCAGTTGAGCTATTTCGAATCCTAAATGATGACACTGTGAAAGTGGTGCACTCAATATGGCAGCAAATGTGGAAAACTCAGCAGTGGCCACAGGACTGGAAAAGGTCAGTTTTCATTCCAATCCCAAAGAAAGGCAATGCCAAAGAATGCTCAAACTACCGCACAATTGCACTCATCTCACATGCTAGTAAAGTAATGCTCAAAATTCTCCAAGCCAGGCTTCAGCAATATGTGAACCATGAACTTCCAGATGTTCAAGCTGGTTTTAGAAAAAGCAGAGGAACCAGAGATCAAATTGCCAACATCCGTTGGATCATCAAAAAAGCAAAAGAGATCCAGAAAAACATCTATTTCTGCTTTATTGACTATGCCAAAGCCTTTGACTGTGTGGATCACAATAAACTGGAAAATTCTGAAAGAGAAGGGAATACCAGACCACCTGACCTGCCTCTTGAGAAACCTGTATGCAGGTCAGGAAGCAACAGTTAGAACTGGACATGGAACAAATAGGTTCCAAATAGGAAAAGGAGTACGTCAAGGCTGTATATTGTCACCCTGCTTATTTAACTTATATGCAGAGTACATCATGAGAAACGCTGGGCTGGATGACGCACAAGCTGAAATCAAGATTGCCGGGAGAAATATCAATAACCTCAGGTATGCAGATGACACCACCCTTGTGGCAGAAAGTGAAGAAGAACTAAAGAGCCTCTTGATGAAAGTGAGAGAGGAGAGAAAAAAAGTTGGCTTAAAGCTCAACGTTCAGAAAACTAAGATCATGGCATCCGGTCCCATTACTTCATGGCAAATAGATGGGGAAACAGTGGAAACAGTGGCTGACTTTATTTTGGGGGGCTCCAAAATCACTGCAGATGATGATTGCAGCCATGAAATTAAAAGAGGCTTGCTCCTTGGAAGGAAAGTTATGACCAACCTAGATAGCATATTAAAAAGCAGAGACATTACTTTGCCAACAAAGGTCCGTCTCATCAAAGCTATGGTTTTTCCAGTGGTCATGTGAGAGTTGGACTATAAAGAAAGCTGAGCGCCAAAGAATTGATGCTTTTGAACTGTGGTGTTGGAGAAGACTCTTGAGAGTCCCTTGGATGGCAAGGAGATCCAACCAGTCCATCCTAAAGGAAATCAGTCCTGAGTGTTCATTGGAAGGACTGATGTTGAAGCTTAAACTCCAATACTTTGGCCACCTGATGCGAAGAGCTGACTCATTGGAAAAGACCCTGATGCTGGAAAAGATTGAAGGTGGGAGGAGAAGGGGACGACAGAGGATGAGATGGTTGGATGGTATCACCTACTCAATGGAGATGAGTTCGAGTAAACTCTGGGAGTTGGTGATGGACAGGGAAACCTGGCGTGCTGTGGTCCATGGGGTCTCAAAGAGTCAGACACAACTGAGCGACTGAAGTGAACTGAACTGAACATGGTATGTGGGACCTTAGTTCCCCAACCAGGGATTGAATGCATTGGAAGGCAGAGTCTTAACCACTGGCCCGCCAGGGAAGCCCAAGGACAGTCCTTTAACTGTGCTCCTAGCACAAGGCCTGATACACTTTCAGAAAACCTCTCACTTTGATGAACTTCTAATAAAGTAGTATTTTTTTATCTCCCATTTGTTGTTATTGTTCAGTCATTAAGTCAAGTCCAACTCTTTGCGACCCCATGACTATAGCACACCAGGCTTCCCCGTCCTTCACTATTTCCCAAAGCTGACTCAGATTCACGTCTCTTGAGTTGGTGATGCTGTCTAACCATCTCAACCTCTGCCACCCCTTTCTCCTTCAAAATAGGGTTTGACTATTGAGGTTTAACAGGTGAATGAGGCGGGTCAGTAGGACTATAGGCCTGGGAATGAGCTGGTCTGATGTGATAGGGGACCAACGAGTGTTTGCAAGAATGAATGAACGAATGAATAAAGAAGTGAATCCTTTAGTCAGGTTCACAGACCACATTAGACAATACAGATACTTCAGAACAAATGAAAACAACAGCCAGTCTCCCAGAGGCCAGAAAGGTTAAGCACTGTGCCCAAAGTCATCGAGCTAGGAGATGGCAGAGCTGAAATAAGAACCATGGGGATGAGACCCTACCAGTGGACTCATGCAGCATGGACTCTCTGGTGATGTCTTCTTGTTGTTCAGTTGCTCAGTCATGTCCGACTCTTCATGACCCCATGGACTCTTCGTGACCACGCTCCTCTGTCCATGGAATTTCCCAGGCAGGAACACTGGGATGGGGTTGCCATTTCCTTCTCCAGGGGATCTTCCCAAGCCAGGAATTGAGCTCATGTTTCCCGCATTGGCAGGTGATTCTTTGCCACTGAGCTACCAGGGAAGCCCACCTGGAGATGTCTAGGTGATGTCTAACTTTCCAAGAAACCGCCAAATTGTTAGCAATGTGTGAGGATGCCAGTCTCTCCACGTCCCAGTTGGCGCTTGGCATGGTATCATTCATTTCAGCCCCTCCCCGCCCCAGTGGGCAGGAGGAGGTCTCTCCTGATGCACAATTTGCATTTCCCTGGTGACTCAGGAGTCTGAATAGATGCTTCACTTTTACTATCATCTGGCCCCATTACACAAGGAGAAAGGAACTCCAGGCCAGAGCCCTTGAAGGCTGCCTGAGGTCACTCACCGGTGAGTGACAGAACCACCTTCATCCCATTGCCTCAATTCTGGTTTCCTGAGCTGGTACATCCGCTGTGACCCTGTGAACTCTGAGCCGTTGCTAGGCCGTGTTGTGAGGCCAGAGCACACGCTTTTTTGGAAGAGATCCATCCAGGGTGAAGAGCATTCGGCCAAGGCTGTCCCAGGCTCCGTCCGTCCCAGGCTCCCGGCCTCAGAAGCGACACGCATGTCAGCACTTAGCGCAGAGCCTGGCAGCCTGCCTCCTCCCTCTGTCAACGGCTGCGCCCCGTGAGGGCCGCCTGTGCCTGGGGTCTCCCACCCCTCTGCACCTCCTCCCAATCTGCTCAGGTGGCCTGGCCTGCAGAGACTCTCCTGAGTTTGCAGCCCCTCAGGACGTGCCCGGCTCATGTCTCCTCAGGGTGTAGAAAGTTCTCCTCAGCTGCTCCCCCTCAGACACACCTCAGATTCCACTGGTGGCAGAAGCTCTTCTGAGTCAGGGGAGGGGGCCACCTGGGGGCAAAAGGATCGAGCAGCTCCCAGGAGTCCCTGGGAAACACCCCCCCAGCCCAACACACACACACACCCACACACACAGCTAGCTTTCCTCTCAGTGCACGCCACACCCCTTCACACACAGACCAGACCCCAAAGGAGCAGAGTTGACACCTCTGGGATAAACTATCCCTCCCGCCCTGCAAATCATGGGGGGTCAAAATCTCACAGCAAGGGTTTCTCAATTAGCTCCACCGTCAGAACCCTCCCAACAGCAGCCTCTCACGCCCCTGCCTCCTCTTCCCTCCCCACCCCATCTTTACTCACACCCTCCACCCTGGGATATGAACAAGTCTCCTCCTCTCCTAGAACACAGCTGGGGCTCAGCAAACATTCACCAAGGAAGTGGGTCCCAGAGCTTTCACTTTCTATTCACAGGAGTTTCGTTTTCAGGTCAACACTTCAAAAAGGCAGACCATCCATGGATGTGCCTAGGGGTCCAGCAGCTGAGACTCGACA